>OX101753.1:18671365-19964724 GCA_944452675.1 Tachina lurida
TTGAAATAGAGAATATTTGTGTAATTTTTAAATGTATTTATATAGGTAAATATATGTATGTACGTAGAAATTAGTTCATATACAAAGAAATACATCTTTAATAATCAACTATTCTAGAAAATCGATCTAAAATAACACATTTACCACATTTACCTCCATCATCAACTCACCATCAATATTTTCATAAAGTGTTAGAATATCTATGTTTGATAGAATTTTTACTTCAAGTGTTTCTATATAAGATTTGGTGTTTGACCCCTTGACGTTATTGTGGTTAACGTAGACTGCGTTGTATCGCATTCAGATCTAATCATTTCTCACTTAGAAAAGGTCCTCATCACCATCAATCATACCTGTATACAATTCATTCATGAGTGGAGTTGATCCAGATACAATTGCTGTCTACAAATTAATGATTAGAAAATAGCTTTCTCATCACCTTCTAACAAGTTTAATATTTTGCTAGCATGCATGCTTTAGCATGCTTCTATCGATAGTGACGCGAGAGTCCGACATTTAGTGCTGTTTTAATTAAAAATCTATAATATTAGAGTTACGAATTCACTCTTTTGAATTTTTAACAAAGTAAATACATATCTATTTCATTTGCCACAAAGTCTTAAAATTTCTTTCCTTATAAAAGTATGACGTGAGGAATTTTTTGAAATTATACATGCTTCGGCATGCTTCCAATATTTTTTTCGGTAAATTTATTTCATATTCATACAGATACAGATATAAAGTAAGATCTGTTTACTTTCAATTTTACAATTTATGCATGCTTCAGCATGATTCTAGTTGAAGTCTGTATTTATTTAGTAAGTTTGTTTGATACCCATTCATACACATGTACATTGGTAAAGATTGGATATCAAAGTACAATTTCCTTAGTTTATCTAGAAATGAAAGGAGTGAATATCTATTATAATAACCATATTCACATTTTAACATTTTGTGTGCTAGAGCTTTCCAAATGGAAAATGTACACCTTTTACTATAAAAAGTGATAATATGATGTGTTTCTGAATATTTTGAACTCTTAAGTTTTCACAATATTTCATACAGACCATCAAGTTTAGAGAATTCAGTACATTAAGCTAATAATCTTCCCTGAGACCTAACATTCCTAATCAATCCTTCAAAAAACCAATACAAACTAGATTTTTCCTTTTTAATTTTATTTGTATTTTCATGGAATTTCAACATTTTGTACCTCTTCAAATTAGTGTACCTTTTTCTCATTCGTTGAGTTAACTTTAATCGCAAATATTTTAATGATGAGATGAACTTTTCTATTGTACGCATTAAGTAAATCTTTGTGTATATCAATCCACTTATATGAACCATTATAGCTAAATTCTTAACACATAATTCCTTTTAATGATCTATTAATTTATTCTACTATTGATGCTTTCATATTATGAAATTTTTAATCCTCTGTTTATGCATGAATTTTGCAGTGTTTATTAAAAATTCTTTACCAACATCTATTTGTATTTTTTTGTTTTGATACTCATATCATTTCAAAAATATTTTCCATTGCCTTGTTTTTTTTCGAGTGCAGCTTTTATTTTCAACGATACTCACCATATAAATTTTGAGAATGAATCAGTTACAGTCAGCAAAAATCAATAATTTCTATTTTCTCTAGAATAGCTACCCACTTCACCTAAATCAGCTCCATAAAAGATCTTCTATTCCATTCATTACATCACTACAATACACAAACAATTTTATAAATTTATTATGGATTACGTTTACTAAATTTCTTTTTAAGGACATTGAGTTGTTTTACAGTTTTTTGGAGAGTGTTGTGATCTACTTGATACATTTTCAGCTATTTATACTAAAATGTAGTTAATTTTCCAATCTATAAATTTTATCGCTCAGCTGTTCAATTTGTTTGTCAAAAGATGATTTAATTTTTAGAATGTCTTTTTCAATTTTATACCTATCTTCTATCGTTAATTTTATTTCACACTCCACTCCATTAATTTGAATTTGAATATATCCTTGAATTATATTAATGCCTTAAGCTTTATTATTAATTCATCCTTTAGTTTATCGATTTGAGTTTCCAGAAATAATTTACTGATAACATTGTTCTCCGTCAGTGAATGATGATGATTCTCTATGTATACATTGGCAGAAATTATGTATTTTATTTAGTTTTCAAAATCAAATTTGTCATAGTATTTTCACGTTTTCTCAATCATTAAAGAAAATAAACCCACTTTTAAGCCTCATATTTGACCATCAACTTGTATTTTATCTTTATTCAGTTTTAGATTTCTATCACCAAATTTCCATTCATTATTGAAATCTTTAGGTTAGCCATAGTTTGTATCTAATTCATTTCTTCCTTCTAAGACTAATAAGTCAATATAAGTATCTTCGGTGTTGGAAGGCTGTGGGTAAAAATCATCTTCTTCATCATCATAATCATTCACACTATTAGCATCATTAAATAAGATAGTATTATTAAATATTGTTCCTTTTGAAAGTTTCTTTAACTTCTCTCTATCTTGACTGATGGTTTCTGAAACTTAAATACTTGTACTATTTTCAGATTCTATATTGTTTTTACTTTGTTCTTTCTTGTGTATTCTGTCATTATTTTTAGAACTATTCATAAATTCTTTGAGAGGTTCTGTTACAGGATCAAATATATCTCTTAGTTCTTCACGTGTATCTATTTCACCAGTTTTTATACTACGAAGCTTTTTCTTCAAGACATTTCTTGTCAACACCAACTGTTTTAAAATTTTCTCATTCATGTTTAATAATACCAAATAAGAGGTATCAACTATTAGATCAGGTATCAGCTTATCAGGAGCTGGTCTGGTTTTCAGATCAGCTTATCAGGACCTGGTCTGGTTTTCAGATCAGCTTATCAGGAGCTGGTCTGGTTTTCAGATCAGCTTATCAGGACCTGGTCTGGTTTGCAGATCAGCTTATCAGGACCTGATCTGGTTTTCAGATCAGCTTATCAGGACCTGGTCTGGTTTTCAGATCAGCTTATCAGGACCTGATCTGGTTTTCAGATCAGCTTATCAGGACCTGGTCTGATTTTCAGATCAGCTTATCAGGACCTGATCTGGTTTTCAGATCAGCTTATCAGGACCTGGTCTGATTTTCAGATCAGCTTATCAGGACCTGATCTGGTTTTCAGATCAGCTTATCAGGACCTGGTCTGGTTTTCAGATCAGCTTATCAGGACCTGATCTGGTTTTCAGATCAGCTTATCAGGACCTGGTCTGATTTTCAGATCAGCTTATCAGGACCTGATCTGGTTTTCAGATCAGCTTATCAGTACCTGGTCTGATTTTCAGATCAGCTTATCAGGACCTGATCTGGTTTTCAGATCAGCTTATCAGGAGCTGGTCTAGTTTTCAGATCAGGTTATCAGGCAGCTGATCTGTAAAACAGATCAGGTTATCAGGAGCTCTTCAGATTTTCAGATCAGATTATCTGTTTCAAATTGGGTCATCAGTTTACAAGTAGCTGGACATTTATAACATTTAGATGAATGAAGTTTAAGGCCAGATAAAATGCGAAAAACTATACTGTTATGTACTCAAATTGTTTTCTATGACGATCATCACTTAATTCAGTATCTTTGCTTATAATCAAAATTCCATATTTTTAATACCAACAAGATTTATATTTTTCTCACATTACTTAAACATTCTAACTACATTATGATTATTTCCTATCAAATGTATGGTGATTCTGGTATAAATTTGACATTAGTAGAATGCATCAACATTCTTATCTTACCCCATACAAAAATATGCTTCTCACAACATGGTTAAATATCGTATTGGTATTATTTCTAGCTTTCTTAAAAGAAATAACAGATTCGTTATCTCTAAATGTGTAATACTCATGTCTTTCATTAATGAAATAAATCTCTACAGGTATTCATATTTAGGTTGTTAGAGAGATTTTGAGTATAAATATGAAGATGTTTTCAAGTTTTAGTCCATTAGAACTGTCTAGCCAACCAATCATAACATTTTATTTATTTTTTATTTATTTTTTATTTATTTTTTTTACCAATTTAACAGGCCAACTATTCTTGCACGAATAGAAATTGATAGAAGGGAACTATGATTTATTTTTAAGCTAACGTTTGATGACTCATCAATATTTCGTACCATCCTATATTTAGGTTGTTTTACTAACCGCTTTTGTGTAACTAAATACATTTTATAAATATTATCTCTTATTATAAAAAAAAATAAAATAATACAGCTATTCGATTTCAGAAAATATTTTCTAAAATCGAGTAGCTGCATTATTTAATTTTTTATAATAACAGATAATGCTCCATACTCACAATCAAAACATCATTACTTTTGACTATGAGTATTCGGCAATATTTATGAAATGCATTTAGTTACAAAAAATGTGGTTAGTAAAACAAAGTATATTTTAACAGTTTAAAATCAGTATTTTGTATGACAATACTGGTTTTAAACTCTTAAAATATACTTTGTTTTGACTATGAGTAGAAACCATTATCTCTTATTATAGGAAAAATAAAATAATATAGCCATATGATATCAGAAAATATTTTCCGATATCTTATAGCTACATTATTTTATTTTTCTATAATAAGAGATAATATTTATGAAATACATTTCATAAATGTTGGTACATACTCATAGTCAAAACAACCTAAAAATAGGATGGTACTAAAAATTGATGAATCATCAAAATTTCATACCAAGGTATTTTTATGTTGTTTTGACTATGAGTATGGATCAATATTTATGAAATATCTTTCCTAAATATTGGTGCATGCACATAGTCAAAACAAAGTATGCTTTAAGTGTTTAAAACCAGTATTACCATAAAAATGGTGGTTTTAAACTCTTAAAATATACTATGTTTTACTAAACCCATTTTGTAACTAAATGCATTTCATAAATAGTGAAGCATACTCAGAGTCAAAATATCCTTTGTTTTGAGTATGAGTATGGCTCATTATCTCTTATTATAGAAAAAATAGTATGATTATATGATATCAGAAATCATGTTTTCTGTTGTCATATGACCATACTATTTTATTATTTCTATAGTAATAGATAATATTTATAAAATGCATTTAGTTACAAAATGCGGTTAGTAAAACAACATAAATATACCTTGGTATGAAATTTTGATGATTCATCAATTTTTAGTACCATCCTATTTTTAGGTTGTTTTGACTATGAGTATGTACCAACATTTATGAAATGTATTTCATAAATATTATCTCTTATTATAGAAAAATAAAATAATGTAGCTATAAGATATCGGAAAATATTTTCTGATATCATATGGCTATATTATTTTATTTTTCCTATAATAAGAGATAATGGTTTCTACTCATAGTCAAAACAAAGTATATTTTAAGAGTTTAAAACCAGTATTGTCATACAAAATACTGATTTTAAACTGTTAAAATATACTTTGTTTTACTAACCACATTTTTTGTAACTAAATGCATTTCATAAATATTGCCGAATACTCATAGTCAAAAGTAATGATGTTTTGATTGTGAGTATGGAGCATTATCTGTTATTATAAAAAATTAAATAATGCAGCTACTCGATTTTAGAAAATATTTTCTGAAATCGAATAGCTGTATTATTTTATTTTTTTTTATAATAAGAGATAATATTTATAAAATGTATTTAGTTACACAAAAGCGGTTAGTAAAACAACCTAAATATAGGATGGTACGAAATATTGATGAGTCATCAAACGTTAGCTTAAAAATAAATCATAGTTCCCTTCTATCAATTTCTATTCGTGCAAGAATAGTTGGCCTGTTAAATTGGTAAAAAAAATAAATAAAAAATAAATAAAAAATAAATAAAATGTTATGATTGGTTGGCTAGACAGTTCTAATGGACTAAAACTTGAAAACATCTTCATATTTATACTCAAAATCTCTCTAACAACCTAAATATGAATACCTGTAGAGATTTATTTCATTAATGAAAGACATGAGTATTACACATTTAGAGATAACGAATCTGTTATTTCTTTTAAGAAAGCTAGAAGTAATACCAATACGATATTTAACCATGTTGTGAGAAGCATATTTTTGTATGGGGTAAGATAAGAATGTTGATGCATTCTACTAATGTCAAATTTATACCAGAATCACCATACATTTGATAGGAAATAATCATAATGTAGTTAGAATGTTTAAGTAATGTGAGAAAAATATAAATCTTGTTGGTATTAAAAATATGGAATTTTGATTATAAGCAAAGATACTGAATTAAGTGATGATCGTCATAGAAAACAATTTGAGTACATAACAGTATAGTTTTTCGCATTTTATCTGGCCTTAAACTTCATTCATCTAAATGTTATAAATGTCCAGCTACTTGTAAACTGATGACCCAATTTGAAACAGATAATCTGATCTGAAAATCTGAAGAGCTCCTGATAACCTGATCTGTTTTACAGATCAGCTGCCTGATAACCTGATCTGAAAACTAGACCAGCTCCTGATAAGCTGATCTGAAAACCAGATCAGGTCCTGATAAGCTGATCTGAAAATCAGACCAGGTACTGATAAGCTGATCTGAAAACCAGATCAGGTCCTGATAAGCTGATCTGAAAATCAGACCAGGTCCTGATAAGCTGATCTGAAAACCAGATCAGGTCCTGATAAGCTGATCTGAAAACCAGACCAGGTCCTGATAAGCTGATCTGAAAACCAGATCAGGTCCTGATAAGCTGATCTGAAAATCAGACCAGGTCCTGATAAGCTGATCTGAAAACCAGATCAGGTCCTGATAAGCTGATCTGAAAACCAGACCAGGTCCTGATAAGCTGATCTGAAAACCAGATCAGGTCCTGATAAGCTGATCTGCAAACCAGACCAGGTCCTGATAAGCTGATCTGAAAACCAGACCAGCTCCTGATAAGCTGATCTGAAAACCAGACCAGGTCCTGATAAGCTGATCTGAAAACCAGACCAGCTCCTGATAAGCTGATACCTGATCTAATAGTTGATACCTCTTATTTGGTATTATTAAACATGAATGAGAAAATTTTAAAACAGTTGGTGTTGACAAGAAATGTCTTGAAGAAAAAGCTTCGTAGTATAAAAACTGGTGAAATAGATACACGTGAAGAACTAAGAGATATATTTGATCCTGTAACAGAACCTCTCAAAGAATTTATGAATAGTTCTAAAAATAATGACAGAATACACAAGAAAGAACAAAGTAAAAACAATATAGAATCTGAAAATAGTACAAGTATTTAAGTTTCAGAAACCATCAGTCAAGATAGAGAGAAGTTAAAGAAACTTTCAAAAGGAACAATATTTAATAATACTATCTTATTTAATGATGCTAATAGTGTGAATGATTATGATGATGAAGAAGATGATTTTTACCCACAGCCTTCCAACACCGAAGATACTTATATTGACTTATTAGTCTTAGAAGGAAGAAATGAATTAGATACAAACTATGGCTAACCTAAAGATTTCAATAATGAATGGAAATTTGGTGATAGAAATCTAAAACTGAATAAAGATAAAATACAAGTTGATGGTCAAATATGAGGCTTAAAAGTGGGTTTATTTTCTTTAATGATTGAGAAAACGTGAAAATACTATGACAAATTTGATTTTGAAAACTAAATAAAATACATAATTTCTGCCAATGTATACATAGAGAATCATCATCATTCACTGACGGAGAACAATGTTATCAGTAAATTATTTCTGGAAACTCAAATCGATAAACTAAAGGATGAATTAATAATAAAGCTTAAGGCATTAATATAATTCAAGGATATATTCAAATTCAAATTAATGGAGTGGAGTGTGAAATAAAATTAACGATAGAAGATAGGTATAAAATTGAAAAAGACATTCTAAAAATTAAATCATCTTTTGACAAACAAATTGAACAGCTGAGCGATAAAATTTATAGATTGGAAAATTAACTACATTTTAGTATAAATAGCTGAAAATGTATCAAGTAGATCACAACACTCTCCAAAAAACTGTAAAACAACTCAATGTCCTTAAAAAGAAATTTAGTAAACGTAATCCATAATAAATTTATAAAATTGTTTGTGTATTGTAGTGATGTAATGAATGGAATAGAAGATCTTTTATGGAGCTGATTTAGGTGAAGTGGGTAGCTATTCTAGAGAAAATAGAAATTATTGATTTTTGCTGACTGTAACTGATTCATTCTCAAAATTTATATGGTGAGTATCGTTGAAAATAAAAGCTGCACTCGAAAAAAAACAAGGCAATGGAAAATATTTTTGAAATGATATGAGTATCAAAACAAAAAAATACAAATAGATGTTGGTAAAGAATTTTTAATAAACACTGCAAAATTCATGCATAAACAGAGGATTAAAAATTTCATAATATGAAAGCATCAATAGTAGAATAAATTAATAGATCATTAAAAGGAATTATGTGTTAAGAATTTAGCTATAATGGTTCATATAAGTGGATTGATATACACAAAGATTTACTTAATGCGTACAATAGAAAAGTTCATCTCATCATTAAAATATTTGCGATTAAAGTTAACTCAACGAATGAGAAAAAGGTACACTAATTTGAAGAGGTACAAAATGTTGAAATTCCATGAAAATACAAATAAAATTAAAAAGGAAAAATCTAGTTTGTATTGGTTTTTTGAAGGATTGATTAGGAATGTTAGGTCTCAGGGAAGATTATTAGCTTAATGTACTGAATTCTCTAAACTTGATGGTCTGTATGAAATATTGTGAAAACTTAAGAGTTCAAAATATTCAGAAACACATCATATTATCACTTTTTATAGTAAAAGGTGTACATTTTCCATTTGGAAAGCTCTAGCACACAAAATGTTAAAATGTGAATATGGTTATTATAATAGATATTCACTCCTTTCATTTCTAGATAAACTAAGGAAATTGTACTTTGATATCCAATCTTTACCAATGTACATGTGTATGAATGGGTATCAAACAAACTTACTAAATAAATACAGACTTCAACTAGAATCATGCTGAAGCATGCATAAATTGTAAAATTGAAAGTAAACAGATCTTACTTTATATCTGTATCTGTATGAATATGAAATAAATTTACCGAAAAAAATATTGGAAGCATGCCGAAGCATGTATAATTTCAAAAAATTCCTCACGTCATACTTTTATAAGGAAAGAAATTTTAAGACTTTGTGGCAAATGAAATAGATATGTATTTACTTTGTTAAAAATTCAAAAGAGTGAATTCGTAACTCTAATATTATAGATTTTTAATTAAAACAGCACTAAATGTCGGACTCTCGCGTCACTATCGATAGAAGCATGCTAAAGCATGCATGCTAGCAAAATATTAAACTTGTTAGAAGGTGATGAGAAAGCTATTTTCTAATCATTAATTTGTAGACAGCAATTGTATCTGGATCAACTCCACTCATGAATGAATTGTATACAGGTATGATTGATGGTGATGAGGACCTTTTCTAAGTGAGAAATGATTAGATCTGAATGCGATACAACGCAGTCTACGTTAACCACAATAACGTCAAGGGGTCAAACACCAAATCTTATATAGAAACACTTGAAGTAAAAATTCTATCAAACATAGATATTCTAACACTTTATGAAAATATTGATGGTGAGTTGATGATGGAGGTAAATGTGGTAAATGTGTTATTTTAGATCGATTTTCTAGAATAGTTGATTATTAAAGATGTATTTCTTTGTATATGAACTAATTTCTACGTACATACATATATTTACCTATATAAATACATTTAAAAATTACACAAATATTCTCTATTTCAACTAGTAAAATCTGAAAAAATAGTAGTGACATTAGAAGAAAAAATTAATAAAAAGAAAGACTGACTGACCAATTGATACGTTCATTCTGTCTGACAGATACAAAAAGCTCACTTAAATATATTAGAAATATATACGCAATACGCTAAACTTTAATAAAATGAGAAAAAAAAATCACTTCATCCAGAACATCAAATAAAAGCTATAGGCGCTCACCCGTCATAAAATAAACATATACGCTAACAAAGAGGAGACAGAAATGCTGACATACAAAGTCATATTGTATACTAGAGGACCAGTTGAGAGGTTAGACCGAAATTGTAAGAAAACGATTTCGTTTTCTGTTGATCGCTATTCAAGAAGAAAATAAGATTGTTCATTATGAATTAACTAATTTAAAAGTACATTTAAGTTCAGTCTCATATGATGATAATCCTAACATAAAATTTAAAAATAAACGTAATGCAATTCTATATAGTTAATATATGTATCTAAGATTCGAGCAAAGGTAGTATATGAAAGAATCTCATGCGTTTCTACCTGTACCAGAGTTTAAGATAAAAGCTCCTTTTATTCAATAGCGGGGCAATTGAATAAAATTTTAATTTGAAATAGTAAGCAAAGAAATCAGCTTACTGTATTCTTATTCATGATCGTATAATAGAATATATACCCATCAAAGGACAAGTTCGAAAAGTCTTATAAATTGAGTAATATGGAAAACAACATAATTTTTATAGATGTACAAGGTTTCAAAAGTAATTCAAATGATTTCATCGCAAAAGAAGTAGAGATTGTTTTCAACAATTACGAATATAATTATTTCATTATAAAACTCAATAATCAATAAAAAAAAATAAAAAAAGAAGCAACCTGGCTAACAAAAAACTATCGTTACATAAGCTGGACTGCTGGATCAGTTTCATTTAAAATGTTTATAAATGTATAAAAGGCAATGCATGATGTTCTAAAATAAATGTAAAAGGTGATGAAAAAAGCCTACGGCTGGAAAAAATTTTATATAAAAATATTTCTAAGAATGAAGATAAGCTGCATCAACTTTAAACAAATGTAAATTAAATATAGGAAATATTTCTATTATAGTTACTATTATTCTAAAGTATGTATCTTAAGGAATTCAGTTTTACTTAAAACAGAAAATCCTCACAAACTTTGAAGTAAATACAGATAAAAATTAAATCCACGTTATTTAATTTCAAATAAAAAAAAACTATGAAGATATTTGACATCTATACATAAAAGACTCGGCGAATATTTACAACATCAACAAAAGACCGCATACATACATACATAAAATCAATTTGTAGATATGTATGTACACATAATATCAAATTTCTTATCAATACTCAAGTATTTATTAGATCTTGACAATCACACTTACATATCTACATCATAAAAATATATGAACAACGCAAACCATAGCCAGAGCACATGCCCAAGCTAAACGACCTTATTATGGACAGAGAAACTATAAATTCCCATGATCGTATGAAAAGAAGTTCAGCGAAAGAAGCCGGACGTAGTTAAATAAACAAAATCTGTAATATAAACAAATTTCTCGCAGGCAGACTTTAAAGCTGGACAATTTTAAGCATGACAAAATACCCAGCAACCTTGAGTATGAAAATATACTTATGTATATGTATCAGATATATGAAAATATTTTATAGAACCAAATCTCGATATTGAATACAATTTATTTCTACGTACATAAAACTACTAGCGTGAGAAAATCATACGCACACACACGCACACACACACACACACACAAACACATATATATACCAGATTTCATCTAAGAAAATTTCAAATTATTTCAACAACACACCACCCCTCACAAAACACGGCCAACCTTAAATTCCTACAGATATACATACAAAAATTCTCACGGTCATTCCTACAAACAACACTGACAACAACACAAATCACGATCAGCCTTCAACTCCTACGAATATGCATACAGATTCCCACGCATACATATCACTCGTACGACAACACCCTCACCTATCCTCAAATCACTAATAGCATTAAACTCCTACAAACATATGTACATACACACAGACATATTACTACACCAACCTCACCTACCCTAAATCATGATCAGCCTTAAATTTTCACAGACATACATACATACAGATTCCTACGTATAAATATTACAACAACATCCTCACCTCTCTTAAATCACGATCAGCCTTAAGCTCCTACAAACATATAGACATACATACAAGCAGTCGATCAACCTCAACCACACCCCTCCCAATAACAGCCTCGCTTAAATTCCTCCGGACAGACACATCCACAAATTCCCATGGATACATGTTACTCGTACAACAACACCCTCACCTACCCCAAATCACTATAAGCCTTGAATTCCTACAGACTAGCAACACCTGCATACACGCAGTCGATCTACCTTAACTACACCCCGCCCCCTGTCAATCACACCCTCATACACTCAATCCATCTACCTCAACTCGCACAACAGACAGACAGACAGACAGACAAATCCATAAAGTCCCTCGGTTATGTATTACGACAACAACCCCACCCACCCCAAATCACAGTCAGCCTTAAACTCCTGTATTAGCATTAGAAATAACTTTTATGTTTTTCCCGTCGGAATTATGAAAAATCATTTTCCCGTCGGCATTTGAAAAAAATAATAATCATGTTTTGCCGTCGGCATTTGAAAAAAATAATATTCATGCATTGCCGTCGGCACTAGGAAAAATATTCATGCATTGCCTCAGGCATTAGGAAAAATATTCATGAATTGCCGTAGGCATTAGGAAAAATATTCATGCATTGCCGTAGGCATTAGGAAAAATTAATTTTCACTATTTCACACCCATTAGTATTAGGAAAAATCATTTCATGATTTTCTCTTTGGTACTAGGAAAAACCGTCGGCATAGACATACATACATTACAAAAAAGAAAAACCTCCTACCTATGAAACTCCTTAATCCACCCCACAAACAACAAAATCACCCGTTCACACAATTAATGTAACCCCAAAAAAAAAATCACCCGTTCCCACAAGGGTTAATGTAAACAAAACTCCTAATGTAAACAAAAAATTCCTAATGTAAACAAAAAAACATCAAAGCGTGCCGCCGAAAACGCAAGGTATCAAATTTCACAAATTTCCAAGAATTTTAAAATTTGGGTAATTAAAATTTTAAAATTTCAAAAGTTTAATTGTCGCAGGAACCGCATTTCCCTACTACTAAGATATTTTAAGAATTTGGCATGTTTTGTAGTTAAAGTAAGAAAAATGCGAAATAGCAAATGATGTATATATTTTGTATATCTATGTCCTTTATTTACAACTGAACTATGTAATAGTTATATATAAAACAATTATAAAAAGTTCAAAGTGAACATAGGGCGTGAGAGAGTGAAGCAAGTTGAAATCTTACATTTATACACATAGCCAATTAAGATCACCCACTGTCCACGCGGGACTTGGTGACCTTTGCCACGTAAACGAGACTCTGACGACCAACTGTGGGTGGCATAACCCTAAGCGCCGCATGGAAACTGTACCTGCAACACCTCAAACCCTAGTTGTTGGCAGCCCCAGCACTACGTACAGATAGGGTGGCCTAATCAGCCAGCTATCTTTAATACAACTCGATTAAAGAAACATCAACTAGCAATAGTGATAAGCCTCCGATGACGACCTATGGATTCAAAACCTGGTCTATGATTGGAAGATGGAACGTAAGAACTCTCTCAAATTTTTTATATGCTCATATGTATATATTAATATCTGCAGATATCTAATGTTAAGGAATCCATTTTAAAGGGATGAAAGGGTTAAAATTTTTTAGGGCCAGAGGAAGGCTGATTTGACCAAAGTAGGCCATTCAAAGTTTCAATTACAAATTGTTTAAATGTTTTCCATAATTCTTTTTTAGAGTTTTATAAAATAAAATCCCACTTTCATTCACACAGGTCCTTATCATAAAAACTATAAATTTCAAAACTCATCATCCTGACATGACATCCTTTAGATGCACAATCAATGTTACAGCTTAAAGATAAAAGCAAAAACTAAAAATGGAAACTTGTAATTGCAAAAAATAGTGAAATAGTATAGTGAAAACTTCATCCTGCCAGCATTCGTTTTTCCTCGGCACGTGTGTCTTAGCTATCTTTCGACATTCAACTAATTTGGCAAGTTGAATGAACAAACTTATATTCCTTTTTCATGATGGTATGCAAAAAAAAATTTTAAAAATCTACTGCCCGTTACTCGTTTTAGTGTTAGAAGTGTGTGAATGTGTGGGTGGGCAATAATGAGAAACTTTGTTGCATGTTCATGAAAATACAGCAAATGCCATCAACATTATGATGAAGATGATAGTGGCAAAGTTGAAAGCAGCAATATTACTTGTTCGAGTTGTTCTTAAGAATTTTTAGCTATAAAGTTTTTTTTCGTAACTTTTATTTACTTCGAGTGAAAGTTTGTCTTGTCTTTTTTTTTTGTTTTGTTAGAGTAAACTATTTACTACAAATATTTATTGGAAATTAAAACAATATAAGAAATAATTTTTTTATTGACTAAGTTACTTCAGTGATCAAAACTAAATTCCGGGAATATTTCTTACAAAGTATCTGGTATGCTGGCTTTATTTCAAACTCTACTAGTAATTAGTATTTCATTTGTGATTATACCAAACTCACCAGTAGACCTATAAGGAGATGTTTTTTTCGAATGCAAAAGTTTTCTATATACACACAAAAAAGTAATATGAACAATTTCGTAATATCAATTAAAATATTTGTAATATCAATTTCTCCTATAAGCAATTTGATAATATCAATTAAGTTTTTTGACTCAAATTAATTAATAGAATTAAAATTAATTGAAAACATTAACTTGTGTATAATTTTTTCTGTGTATGTTTCCTTAGATCTTGAAGAATCTTTTCGAAAAATATTATTAAACAAAAAGTGTAAGGCTATTTAAGAAATAGGCAACAATAACACTACTCATGCTTTTGCTGTCGTGGAATCAGAACCTTAATTTTATGTTATATGCCAATGTCGAATCTGATCCTTAGTCTTTTTTTGCCCAGCCTCAACAAAAAAAAAATCTGATTTGGAAGCACTAACAACTGGGAAAAGCAATGTATTTCTTACTTTACAACAAAAACTTGTAAATATGCTTCTAAAAAGCACTAACGTAAGGCTGGCTCTCTAACAGAGTAGAAAACTATCACAGTAACTTTTTCATCTAAGTATTAATTCTGTAAAGCACTTTAGTAAAGAAAAAATTAATAGCTTTTTGTAAGCTAAATGTATGGCTTCTAGCTGGCTCATCTCGCACAAAAAACCTGCCTTATTCATGCGTACATAGTGGGTGGCGTTGGCTGAAGTAGTTAGCACGTTGACTGCAAAACCAAAGGTCCTGGGTTCAATCCCTGTGTCCAACAGTCATTAAATAACAACAACACGCATTTTTCTGATGTGCATTAGTGTCCCTTTGTATTAGTTGTTCTGGGAAAGTTCAAGTGATGAACTATGTTGTGGTAAGTTCAGTTATTGTAGGAAAGTTCAAGTGATGAAGGCATAGTCACTGGTCAGTGAATTATACCGACTTCAGCAGATACTAATCCTAATGTAACATCAGAGCGCCCTCCTTCGTTGTGTAGCAGAATAATCGGCGAAGTAAAGTAATCAATAAAATGGCTACAAAACACAGCTTCAAAAAATGAATACGCCTCATTTAACATCAGAGAGGCGCTGCAACACTGCATTATTAAAAACGTGCAAAAAGCATAGTTGTAAAAGAATGAAGCTTTCCTCTATCTATTCCTTCACCACCTATCTTTTCTATCACTATTCCTTTCCCAAAATAGGTAACACCTAGTAATAGCAGTAGCCATTAATTGCCTGAGTGTTACTTCTCTTAAAAAAAAAACAGTAAGTGATTCTGTTACATTGTCTCCCTTACAAATACGCTTCTGTGGAGCAGTAATTTTTGCTGGGGCTCGAATTTTCGAGACATCAGGTGAATTCAGCAATTAAAAGAGAATGCACGTATTATTTATATTAGAATAACTCAAGAACGATTTATCTTATTCAAATAAAGAACAAAGTCGAAAATCGACAACTTAAAGCAGTAAGTTCGGAGATGTGGTTTTTCTTGAATTCTTTTGTTCAATAAACATTTATAAAATAACTAAAAACAATAAAATATATAATGGCATTGATATTAATCCTATCCATCCATTTTACATCGGTAAAATTCATCTCCTTGTACGGTGTTACGTGCCATACCTAAAGCATGGAAATAAATTTTACGGCTTGTCCCACGATCTCACCAGAAATTTATTTCCATGCTATTAGGTATGACAGGTAACACCGTGCAAGTAGGGTGAATTTTACCGATGTCATGTATAATAATCACCTTGAGGGTCACTATGACGTGTGTCTTATTCATGATTCATGAATCACATCATGATTCATCACATGATTCTGGTGGCCAGTTCATATCAGCTCTATGAGAGATGATCAGGTAGAATATACGCTTAAATATGAGCTATATGGAACGTAGGGTCTTTGATGTTTATATCATTCATAGTATTGGTAAACATCGACCTTTATCCTCCGGCACTGACTTTAATGGCCTGTCTAATTTTGTTCTCATAAAGATATAGACGGATGATGCCACCAGTTGAATGGTCTTAATCCTGGATCACACTATTGGCACAGTGTACCAATTTTCGTCGGCTCACTGCAATAAAGGCATAAGTAATAAGCCAAAATGGCATTATTACTTAATTCATTCTTGAATGAGTCTATATGGCTTTATTACCAATGCAGTGTGGTGCAATTATGTAATTATATTTCAATTAGTTGAGAAATAAGGCAAATTTACCTTGTTACTTATGACTTCATTTCAGAAAACCGACGAAAATCGGTACAATGTGCCAATCGTGTGATCCAGGCTTTAGATATTTTATATATTGCTGTCATCTAAGGTCTATTCAGCCTTTGTGTGCTTCAGTCCCAAGATCATTTGAATTTTTGCACGGATGCAGTCCCACATCATGATGAAAAATTCTCCAAATTGTAGCATACTTGGGATACTTCTGAATAATCTGTAGGATAGCGGAGTATACAACAGTAGTCTTATTGAGTTCAATTGACATTGAAGACAGCCAAGATGGTTTTGTCAGCCAACAAAGTCATGGCGAACATTTTTTTGGGTTACTTGGGCCATGATCCACCTTAACTACCATCAAAAAGGTGACGTTGGCTGAAGTAGTTAGCACGTTGACTACAAAACCGAAGGTCCTGGGTTTCAATTTCTGTATCCAACTGTCATTAAATAACAACACCACGCATTTTTCTGATGTGTATTACTGTCCCTTTGTATCAGTTGTTGTGGGAAAGTTCAAGTGATGAAGGCATAGTCACTGCTCACTGAACTATACCGACTTCAGCAGATACTAATCCTAATGTAACATAAGAGCGCCCTCCTTCGTTGTGGAGCAGAATAATCGGCGAAGTAAAGTAATCAATAAAATGGCTACAAAACACAGCTTCAAAAAATGAATACGCCTCATTTAACATCAGAAGCGCTGCAAGACTGCATTATTAAAAACGTGCCAAAAGCAGAGTTGTAAAAGAATGAAGCTTTCCTCTGTCTATTCCTTCACCACCTATCTTCTCTATCACTATCCCTTTCCCCAAAAAGGTAGCACCTACTAATAGTAGTAGCCATTAATTGCCTGAGTGTTACTTCTCTATTTCAAAAAAAAAAAATTGATATAAAATACTGCTTTAAAATTGAACTTTCATTACAAAAAAGCTTTCAGCAAATTAATCAAAACAACTCACATACTTCATTTGCTCTGAATAATTGAGTATATAAAGCAGATATCTATATCAACTTACATCACACATATGGGGGTTTTACTAGGCTTTGGTTTCAAAATACAACCAACAGTAGCTAGATAATGTTTTGGGAGTTCAAAACCAGAAAAAACCAAAAATGGTGGTAATCCTTTTACAAATAGGGATTTTGAGGGGACTTTCATGCTGATCTAGTTTTCACATCAAGTTATCAGATCAACTTGAAATTACCCGAATTGCCGGCTTCGAAATCGCAAAACAGGACTCGGGCCACCATTATATATCTACTGCTGGTTGTATTATGGAGCCAAATCGAAGTAAAAACCCTATACTCAGTTAGGCCACTAAGCCAATGTCGAAAATCTGTGCTCCCAAAAAAAATTCTGTCATAAAGTTTTGGCCAACAGCTAATTCATACTTGATGATAGCTCTAACTATAAATAGCAATAATGTAGCTAAGAATCCAGAATCTTATGCCAAAAAATATAAATTTTATTTTGACAAAAATTAAGGGAAACATTTTTTTTTCACTTTTTTCAAAATAACTTACAGGGACTCGTAATAATTTGCTAATGATATTTACCAAAGTTGTAGCCACAGTAAAGCTGGATAAGTTATATAAATATATCAATATAATTTATGTAATCAAATAGTTACATATAGAAATGAATAAGGGCAAGATATTGGTCTAAAGACCGGCACAGGGAAATCTAATGGATCTTTTGCGCCATAGCTATGCATAGATCTGTAAATTAAACAAAGCTATGCATGTCGTTGTCCCATCATCTTGTAAGCATAAACGAGACAAAGGCGAATGAACTTGGTTAATATGCCACAGAGAGTAGTTCAGTCCAAAGGGGCTAGAAAATAAAAACCCGCATAACAAGGCTTTAATTGTTGCAGTTCAAATGCATGATACATTTTATGGAAATAGCTGCGTCAATGTTTTGGCCTGCCTAAAACCAGTAGAAGTTAGCCACATTTTCTTTAAGGTGGATATATAATTTTCTTTGACCAGAGACATGACAGGCGACAGCAGAGGCGCTGCTGGCTAATTTATCCGCTTCTTCGTTACCCAGATAACCACTCTTGAAAGGTATTTAGTAAACTAAAAGCTTCTTCGATATGAAAAGCTTCTATAGTTAGTCAAGTTAAATCAAATTCTAATTCATAAAGCCGGCTACTAAAAAAATTCTTGTAAGCATAAAAATAAATATTTCTTGTTTTCTTTTTCAATGTTAAGTTTTTGGTTCAGTGAAGAGAGATAATATGAATAATTGTTAAGTCAAATTCTTTAATATATTCCACATTTCCTTTTGATACACAAAATATCCCAGGTTTTCTCCGCTTTAAGGCTGCAAGATGTATTCCAAGTAAGTAAATTGTTTTCGTCTTAGAAATTCTTTCTTAAAATTACTCGTATATGTAAAAAGTAAAAGATTTGTTACTTTACTTCTACTTTCAGATAACAGTCTTATGAAAGGCAAAGCAAAGAGAACAATGGGCTATAAATTCCCAAGTTTGAAGGAAATAGTGCAGGAAACTTGCAGCAACCACAAATATTTGCTTAGAGCTTTAGCTTTTTATTATTAAAACACTTTTAATTTGTTTATAAGCATTTTTTTATAGTTAATCTTATCAGGAAAATATTTTTTTCAAGAAACTATGTTTTTTATTATTATCTTATATCTTTACATTAATTCCTTTAAAGATATTTAATTTGATTATTATTTTCCAGCTTTTAAACTTATTTTTTATTTAACTTTTTTTTAATTTAAATGATTAGCTTTTTTTGCATTATATTATTTATCTTTTTTTGTTTATTTTTAATTAATTTTTTAAACCATATCCGTTTATTTAAGCTTAGTTGATTTTTTTTAATTTATTTTTTTTATTTCCGCTTTACACAACCGCTTGCATTAACAGAAAATTTGTTACTAAACATGTTTACAAAATGGTTTTGGCCACCACATGAGTATAATTCTTTCTTATTTTTAGCCATGCTTTATTGTTGTAGAACTCCTTTTGAAGTGTGATGTGTCAGTGTTAGGATTTTAACATAACACGAAGTCGTTTATGTTATAAGAACAGCAGACACGAACTTGGTTTTTTTTTTGGAAAAGAGTATAAAATTGTGTTCCTGTTAAATGTAATTTTTTTTACTCATGAAGTCTTAAGAGAATACTTAAAATTAAAAAGAGAAATTCACAACCGGCTTGTAACTAAAAGGACATTATTTTAGCGGCATATTAACATTAGACGAGAATTCTCCTGCCGGATGATTATCTGTAGCAATTTTTATTTATTGTGTGTTATTTAATACACTTTTTTTCATTTGAGTAAGTCATAATTGACTTGTTGTGCCATCAAGCAAGTTGACAGGAAAAATTAAAAAGGACATTTGTAAGTTGGTGTGTATGTACTTACATAGATATACGTAGTGTTTACACAAATAACGTATTTCATGCAAACAATTTATGAAATCTAGTGTAAAAATTTTTTCATATTACATTTTAAATGGTAAAAACATATCGTTAATTTGCTCGAACAACGTCGTTACTCAAAAAATTTAATTAATTATGCACCTCCATTGACTTCGAAAAGCAGTGCCCGCTCAAAAAATTTTTTGGCCAACAGCAAGTTCAGATTTAGTGATAGATCTTCAGTATAAAAAGCAATAATATAAGTGATAGTCCACTTAATATATTTTATGAACATTTTACTTATTTAAAAAAATGTATGCCCTAATTCTGTTCGACGATTTAATCGTCTTGTCTATGGACGAAAAAAAGGAAAAGTTTCGATTCTTTAAAACAATTATTATTTATTGTCTATACTAGAAGGTTCGTGTATTTGCTTTATGATTTTGTTCCAACACATATTTTTTCATATATTTTTCAAACTATTTTATAATAGTTACTTTGATTTAATTTCTATGTTTTAAACACATTGCAATAATATTTTAATTTTAAATTATCAAAGACATTAACCATTTTTGAAGAAAATAATTTAGAGACTTTAAAGACAAGAACTCTGAAGTATTTTCAAACAAAAACGTCTAAAATCTTCTTACTGAATTAGGGCATGAATTAGGGCATAAGTCAATTAAACTTTTGTTTAAAAACTTAATTAATTACAAAATTAAATTGACTCAAATAAATTTTTAATTGATTTCTGGTTTCATTTTCAATTAAATTTGTTTATTGAAGGAATATTTTTTTCCGTGTCTTTTTATACGAGCATATCTAAGTAAAAGAGAGTGTGTAAGGTATTATCGAAATTTTTATTCTTTTGGAAGACGGATACTTGTAAAGTAATTTTTTGACTCTGACATAAAGATTAGGCTACAGTTGAGTGATGCTTAGGGTTGTATTAGTTTTGAAAGCTACAGCGGCTTTTGGCTTAAAGAAAACCCCTGAAGAAGAAGTCTAACTGAGTCTAGTCATACGATGTTGGCAGCAAGTCAACATGAGAATGTTAATTTATTACTTTTTAAACTAGAAGACTCAATTGTATCCTTCTCACTAGCAATAGTCCTTTCGGTAGGACAATTATAGTGACTGCAAAATGAAAGAAGCGAGCGAAACGTTGCTCAAACAGAATTCTAATTTTTATTAAACAATTTTATCATGTGTACGTGTTGTTTAATACTTTATTCATCCAAAATGATTTGAAAATAATAAGTTACTGCTGTGCAAAATTGTTTGTGAGAGTTTTCAACTTTGTTAGAGAGCTCGCCTTACGTTAGTGCTCTCTAGAAGCATTTTTTTTTATTTTTCTTATCAAGTAAGCAATGTAATGCTTCCCTTAGTTGCTAGTGCTTACAAATCAGGTTTTTTTCTCATATAAATTACAGTTAATTTGACAAATTTTGCTTCAATATTTCGGCCCATATCAACTGCCAAAGCTCATAAGTCCTTATTTGCAGACCTTTTACTTTCTGTTATCCTTACAGCGATGAAACAGCGTTAATTAAGTTGATATCAATCCTTCTTAATGCAACTACAGCAGCCATATTTAATAATATTTATATACATATATCCCTTAGTAGTAAATCACACTATTAGCTATACCAGCACCGTAGCTGATTCTACTTTATGCCACAAATAAGTTTACCTCTAACATTTCAAGAAGAATAAAAAAAAATGAAAGACAGCGTTCATAACAGCAAGTGCAGCGGAAATACCAAGAGCCATAAAGTAACATTAGCGATTATGTTGCCAACGACACATGTTGTTTAAGGATTGTTATGTATGCAATGCCAATAGCTTATAAAATAAGATGTTGTAGCTATTTTTGCTTTATGCATATAAAAAAATTCAACACACTGTGAGAAGCATAAAAGCTTGCAACATTTAAATTTGTACCAACAGGGGAACAATACTTGTTCACTTTTACAGGCAGAGTGACAGCAACAACAACAACAATAATACAAAAACAAGATCACAACAACAACAACAACAACAGCATCAACAGAAACATATATATAAGCAAATAAATTTAAAAAAAATAAAGCCAAAATACAGAGCGAGAGAATTACGGAAAGAAATTTGTATATGGGTGTTTCCAAATAAAATTCCTTTTTTTTTGCAATGTTAAGTAAAGTTAGTTTGGGTGGGCGCATAGACCAGGATTGATCTTAAGTGATATCAGTGGATGACAGTAAACCTGTAAGTATGGCAGCGTAGTTCGTGGCACCTGTATCGAATGACTCCCACACAGACTTAACAAACCTTAGTAGTCAACACATTTCCATTCCCGATATAAGTTCAAGACTCCGAAAAGTGTGATTACCAAGACAGTTTATCTAGTGCGGCCTAGCGCCGGACAGTAACACAGTAGATGTTCCATTGTTTCAATTACCCCGAGTTCCTTACATTTCCTGCACAGGTACCGTCAAGTATTTATCATATTTTGACGGCATACGAAGCCGTCCAGCAGTGTCCAGCTAATACCTCCCTTAGAAGTCTATAGTTGCTTTTGGTTAGTGATAACAGGACTTTAGTTGATTTAGGATCATAGGAGCTGCACATGATTTTAGAAGTTTTGCAAATTTTCGTCTCACGCCAACTTTCCTATGCTTCTTCCTTCATCTTAGAGCCTATGAGACATTTCAGGTGTTGAATTGGTTTCCGCACATATACTGGTTCATCCACCGGTAACTGGATTCCTATTTTGGCCATTGTATCGGCCATTTTGTTACCATAATCCCAATGTGCCCTCCGACCCAAAAAAAAAACATTTACTTGTCTGCTAGCACATAACATATTTAGGGCATTCCTACACATGAGCACAACCGAGGAGTAGTTGCAGTCTGCTGGAATTTGCTTTAATTGCTGCTTGACTTGACTGTCTTAATATATTCACACGCTTATTCATTGTTTGAGGGATGAAATTTAATTCTGCAGCCATTTGGCTGCATAAATTTCCACCTGGTAGTTGCTATAGTAATCAGGAAATTTATAAGATTCCTCTATACTGAGCTTGAGGCAATAAACCACAGCTCCCACCCCTCCATCCATCTTTGAGCCATCAGCGAAGAAATTAAAAATATATCAACTATAGTTAAAAGCTTCAAGATAGCCTTCTTCCCTTATAGTGATCTGTGGTTTGGAAGGGAAGTTAATTTCTGGAATGATGTGTAGCTGCACTCCATGTCTTCCAGCAATTTACCGTGACCAAATTTTTTGCATAAGATCTGTCCTGTTGTCCTCAGTTGGATTACGGACTTGCCTACCACGTTCAGAGTGGTTAGTTTTATTGGTTTAAGGTCGAACATAACGTCTAGAGCTGCAGTAGGTATGCTTTTTAGAGCTCCAGTGATGCTGATGAGTTCCGCTAGTCTCTAGATATTTTCTAACTTTTTTAGGTATGCTTTTGTCTCAGTCGTGTGATTTTTGAGTAAATTTAACCCTGTTATGATGGAGTCTATGAAAATTGTCCAAAGACAATAACGATTCATTAGATCAGGGATAGTGAGTCATGACCTTAAGCTTAAGTCATGACCTTGAGAGCCAAGCTAATGGATTTTTTCCCCAAATTTTACTAAATCCAATTAAAGTCACAAAGTAATATAATGTGACAAAAGCTGAACTTTTCTGTGGAAATACCCATATTTATTTTACTTTATATTTACATGTGAGGGAAACTTTTAGCGTCTAGGGATTCTGGCATAATTTTTTTCTTTTGCTAAAACATGTTTATGTTTAAGTGTAATTGCATTTGTGCTATTAGAGAGAATCTATTTTTTTTTTTAATTTTATTTTACTAGACATGCTGCTGCTGTTTTCTTAACAAGAATTGTCTGAAGAATAAATTGTTTGAAAACTTAAATAAAAATTTAAAATATTTCTTTAAAGAATATTTTTAAATTAATGTTATAATTTAATATAATTGTGCCCTTAATTATAAAAGTAGTTTAAGTCATATATTTCTTTGGTGGAGATATTTTGCAGATTACATTTAAACAAATCAAAAAATCCCTGCAGGAAATGGAACTGACACAAGACTAGTCACGTGATCGGTCTTTAAGTGAAGCGGACCAGTCACTTTTACATGAGGATGGCCTAGGATGGGGTTAATTGATACTTTTGACTTGTCACTGAACTATCCCACAGTGACCTATTCGGTGTAGAATAATATAATTACTTAAAAATTTCATTCCGACACTTAACTTAACAATGAAAAATTATAATTTTTGTTCTTATTGTTACAAATTCAATTCTAAATTATTTCTGAGCATATACTTCTTAGGACTCGAACTGATAACCTCGTGTATGACAGGCTTGCACACTACCCACTCGACCACAGAGGCACTCAAAAGCATAAACACCTGTTAAGGTTAGGTTAATATCTAAGTATAGTTGTTACAGAACTTGTTCCAGATTGACATGACTGTCCATTTATATCGATTCATTGTCTTTTCCAGCCAATTATTTCTTATATATACTAAAGCAAAAAAAATATATTCGTAATACATAATACATGCCCTAGCGGAGTCTTTCTTATATAGACATACTAAACAAAAAAAATATTCTTAGTACATATAATATATTATATTCGTAATAGTGCCCTATTGAACTATGGATGAACTAATTGAGAATAAAAGTAAACGAACAAAAATGTGTTCAGATAACATTTACCGTGTGAAGAAAGAGATACTTGTTCCCAACTTGTTACTCAACATACACCTTGATCGACGGCTTACATGGAAACACCTCATTATTAACTCATTGTTTTTTTTTGTAATCGAGATTTTGGCATTTTTCAATATATTAGATACATTACGAGAATGGTGAATATGTAACCATTTACACTATATATTTTCTTTTCACCATACACTAGGCCTTACTTTTTTCACCACTCCCATTTTCTCAAGTCCTACGATGAGTACGCTTGGTTCAATTGTCACCAAATTTTCTGCAGGGATATTTTGATATTATGCAAGATTTAAATTAATTGTTATACTAGTGTCGATTAAGAGTCTGAACACAATGTACCGATAATTTATTGCGGTGCGGTTTTTCATACGATTTTGAAGTAAAAAACCGCAGTGCGGAACGGTATAAAATTAAAATCTATTTTATTTTCTCTGCGGACTTTGTTATTCTCTCAATTTTTGACTCTCTTTCTCTTTCTGATGTTGCCATAGTTTTTGAATAATTGGCGGTGTTCACAACATTATTGTGAACAAAAAAATGATTTTGTAGTTTAACCCTTAAATGCATACCGTACCATAAATGGTACATTACTTATTTGATAAAAATAATATAGTAAATGTAACCAAAATTCAATAAAGAACCCTTTAAAATAAAGAATACTGTATAAGTGTTCTTTGAAACGCCGTTTAAGTTTGTTTTTAATTTGTTTATATCATCAGCAAGCTACCAAAGTTGTCGTATGAAATTTTTGAACAAATATAGTTTGTGAACCAAATTTCAAAAGTAAATAAATAGTTAGTATAAGTACCATTTTTGTGGAGACTATTATCATATTGTGTATGGGACACTACTTTAACGAATTTTAATAAATTTGGATCAAGTTAAATTTTTTAAATAGTTTTTTCTCTCGTTTTTAATTTTTCAAAAAGAGTTGTTTTTCCAATTTTTCACGAAAACCGTTAATTTTTCTTGAAAATAAAGCCTATATTCGTGTTTAGGGACCAAATTTGCATTAGAATTACTTGATATAAGTCAAAGGTTCTGACCTCATGCATTTAAGGGTTAAAAACTTTTGTCATTAAATATAAAATTTTAAAAAATTTTCAAATATATCTGTCAATGTATAAAATGTTAATAATTTCTTGTTTTTAGTTACTGATATTACAAAACATTATATATGTATGTATATATATACATATGTATATATGTTCCCGTCGTTCCTATAAGGAACGTAGGGCCTCCATTACAAAATATTAAACAAAGAGTAAATTTTCTAGAAAATTTTATAAAAATGTATCTACAAAAAAATCAATAAAAATTTAAACAAACACTGACAAGTATTGCCGTAGCCGTCTTCCGTTGTATTATGTTTATTGTTTTCTCCCGCAACGAGAAATCGCACCGCACCGCAAACATTGTGTTTAGACTCTAATATAAATTGATTTATTACTTATTAACTATTTATTGAAGTTTTTTCTGATTTATTTAATATTTCGAAGCAAGAATTGATATGACTTAGACCACTTTCATAATTAAGGGCATAATTGTGAAATGCTTAGTAGCTACAGACTATTTAAAATTATTTTAAATGAAACATTACAAAGGATTGCAAAAATAAATCTTGGCCAAGCAAACAAAAAAGTTTTAGATATTTTAAAAAATTTTGTGCTGAGGAAAAATCTATCAATATGGATATGGCTAAAAGGTTATTATCCTCTTTTTTAATTTAAGTAAGAAAATAATATTTAAGTCACCTAAAATGATTTTTTAGTCATTAATGAAAATTTTTATATTTTCACTTATTATTTGAAAAGAATAAATAATATAACAGATTTTTTTTTCTTTTACCATCTCAGCAAATTCTAAATCTTTCGCAAATGCAAATCTTAAAAAAGAAATAAAAACCTGATTATTAAAACCCACGAATAAGAAAAACATGCAACAAAATTGCTTTTAGATAAGCTTAAAGCACATAAAAACAAACACCAATACTTAAATTTACATTTTTCACATGTCTGCAAAAAAAAAAATAATAAAGAAAGTTAATACGAAGAGTGCTCAACACCATCAAGACTTTGACAAATGTGTCTGGAGTTAATAAAAAACAGATTTGTTTGCATTACGAAATAACACTTGAAATGAGAGGAACACAAAGCTTATTTTTATTTATTTATGTATGTGTGTTTGTGTGTGTATTTGTGTTTTGGAGTGTAAATGTATTGATATTACACATACTCACTTAATCTTTAAATCATTTGCCATAAGAAAGTTTGCATTACTTTTAATAAGTTTAAATTACACATTTTCGTATTTTATTTTAATATTGAAAAAAAAAGCATTTGGATTGAGTTAATAGGAATAAATTAAATCTACTAAATTGGCAAAGAAATTTTACTTTGGGATATATCAGCTTCCAGAAAAACTTCATACTGGCATAATATTTAAAAGAATATTTCTAAATAAATTATAATTCTTTAATCACGCTTTAATTCTGAACTTTCAATTCTTACGGCATAAATCATAAAAAAAATAAAAATTTAAAGGACTGAACTCAAGCCCGATTAAGAAATTATTCCTTATTAAAATTCATTTTAGTTCAATTAAATTAAATTTTTTTTCGAAATGATGAATTGTTTTTGAAATCACATAAATTTTTAAGCATTTTCGACGCTTTTTAAACCCCTTAAAATTTAATTTATAGAATAATAACCAATACAGCTAGACCCGCTTAATACAAGTTCTTAAGAAGACCCTTAAACATAAAAAAAAGTTTAAACTTTCATACTGGAATTTAGAGGATAGCGTTGTCTGAAGTAGTTAGCACGTTGACTACAAAACCGAAGATCCTGGGTTCAAGCCCGGTCTCAGACAGTTATAAAAATAACAACACCATACACTTTTGTGATGTGCATTAGTGTCCTTTATATCAGTTGTTGTATGAAAAAGTGTAGTGATACAGGCATAAGCCACTGGTCACTAAACTACACCGGCTTTAGCAGATGCTAATCCTAATGTAACATCAAAGCGCCCTATTTCGTAGGTATTGTGCAGCAGACATCGGCGAAGTAACCCAACTATTAGAATGGCTACTTAATACAGCTTCAAAATTTAATACGCCTCATTGACACCAGAGGCGCTGCAACACTGCATTGTTAACAAAGCAAAAAAAAATGTGCAAAAAGCAGAGTTGTAACAGAATGAAGCTGTTCTCTATCTCTGCCTTCACCACCTGCCTCTTCTATTGCTATCGCTTCCTTATCACCCTCTCTCGCCATCCTTTCCTGAAGTCACAGGAAACACAAATGCATCATTGTATTGTACCCAAGTGAGCTGGACTTTAAAAATTTTACCATTCCTTACTAGCAGCCTGCTAACTTAAACTAACCTAACATACTGGAATTTAAAATTTCCTCATTAGATAAGAAAATGTGTGACAGATCGGTGAAATTGCTGATAGGTCATTACTACAGGGAACTCAGTAATTGGGTAGAGAGCAGCACCAACAGTGCATGGTGAAGTAGGGAGGATTGTAGAGGGCTATGTGGCCAAAACTTGACTCAGGAAGATCCAAACTGCTACTGGATATGAATAGGAAGGCGATGCTAGTTATGAAAGGAGCGTTGGGTGTTAACTGCTGGATCAGGGCAAGAACTAGCAAGAAACTGGCACTCCAGATTTCTATAAGATGTGTGTGAATGAAGAGGAATCAGAAGCCATTGGGATAAATTATCAAGCTGCGTCATCATAGGCTTAGATGACGGAGCAGAGTTTATCACAAGAGCATTAGTGATATCAGGATGTGTAAAGTGAATGATATCACGGGCTTCTTCACGGAAATTCAGTGGCTTAATGACAAATAATAGGGGCTTACAAAGGGGGGTAAATATTACTATTAACGGGCAATAAAAGCGAATGACAATGGACCCAGTTTCGTATCCACTACCACCATTCCTAACCTTAACCAATCTGTATGCTTAAAGCTATTTAAAGTTATTTAATATAATTTTTTCTCCAAAAAATCCTTTTTTATTATAAAAATTTAAAAGATAAAAATAATTACTACAAAAGAACCAAACACTGTGAACAAACGACACAATTTTTGAAAAACATTTTGGGCGTTTAGGTGATCACCTCTTCGGAAATTATTCATACAGTTTTAATTTTGCACCACCTTGTTTTCTAGTTTCTAAATCTTATAAATCAAGAGTCAAAGTCTAGTTTAGCTACATACAGAATAACACTTGAAATGTGTCTTATGTGTAGTTTCCACAATGCAAGTAAGCGACTTGTCTAGAAAAAATATATGAAAAGCACTCAAATTTTTGAGTGATTCCTATAAAAATATTCTAGACAAGTTGCTTGCTTGCATTGTGGAAACTACACATTAATGTCAGTTTATAGAAGACAAGTAAAACTACTCGTCTATCTATTTACATTGAAAACAAAATCGAAGCACTCAAATTTGTTTTTGTTTTCAATATAAATAGACAGACGAGAATTTTTACATGTCTTATATAAAATGGCAGTTAGTCTTATTACACTCAGCTCATGGTTTAGTCATAGATAGTTTAGTTTTAGCTGATCTTAGTCTAGTGAAAGCCAGATTGTGATCACAGTTTAATTATAGTCCATTATAGTCAAGTCATTTTCTAGCTTTATCTGATCATAATGTTATCATATTCATAGCTAAGTCATAGTATAATCATAGTGTGGTCATAGGAAAGCATCTGCCTAGTATTTCCCTGGTGATAATCTAGTTAAAGTCGTAGTGTTATTATGGTCTAATAATAGTGTAATCATAGACATAGCATAATTTATTCGTAGTTTAGTTAGAGCTAAAGTCTTAGTCTAGTCTTAATTAAGCCATTGTCTAGTCTTTATGTGATCATAATTTAGTGGTAGTCTAGTAACAGTTTAGTATAGTCTAGTCATAGTTAAAACATATTCAATATAGCGAAAATGGTATGGTTAGGAAAATTGCAGAGCATATAGGATTTTTATTTTGTTAAAGTTATTTTTTAATGAAAATTAGTTTGACTTCGAAACTATTTCTTTGTTGTTTCTACTTTAAACTATATTTTTAATTAACACTAAATTGATATTTTCTTTAAGGCAACACATTAGTTTTAGCTTATTGCACGTGCAAGTCTGCACTAAAAAAACACATTCATATTTAAACGAATCAAAAGTTAGCATTGCATATTGACATACAATTTTCCGATCATTTTCTACTTCCACATAAAAATCAGCCAAGTGCAAAATTTTAATGAGCTTTAGCACAGTTACGCACACATGCGTAACAAATAAACAATAAACACTTAAAGGAAAAAAGAAAATTAATAGTATTTAAATGGAATATAACGACATAATGGAAGTACGCTTTATTACATTTTTATACTTAGAAAAAGCTGTTGACTAAAAAGGTGATAGTAAAATTTAAAAAAAATACAAATGCCCAATTAAAACGTCAAAAAAACTTTTGCATTAAAATTCAATTGAGTGAAAGTTGAATTAAGAAGCTAATTGAGTCTTTTAAGCGTCTACTGAAATTTTTTATCAATTAATCAATTTAAAAGTTGTTATTGACAGACACAACTTAATTTCGAATAGAATTTCGGGTTTTTTCCCAATTCAAGGTGTTAATTAGAAAAATATTTGTGCTGTATAGTATTGAAAGGAAACTACAACTATGATATATGTTGTTAAAAAAAACTATAGTTTTAAATAGACAGTAAGTCTGTTACTATATATCAAAAAATTATCAAATTTTTAAACACTCCGAACATATACTGTTGTACTCAACTTCACCCTAACTTCATGTAAACTTTTCTTTAAACATAATTGTAAGTGTCGCTAAAAGCTCTTTGCCATTCAAAGTCAAAAAAATTTTCCAAATATTTCAATTAAATTTTTTTAATTAAATATTTTTAGATTTCGATCCAAATCGAAAGTTGACATTTTCTCTCAAGGCTGATTATATATTTTTGTGCCAGCATTATCTTCTATTTTATCATATTTCAATTTCTGTGAATGTATTTGTTTTTTTTTCTAATACAACAATTTCTCTTGCTTTTTTCAAGAAGTCTTTAAACTATTTCACATAAATTTAACCAACATATTTTCGGTCATCATATTGATAAATGTTCTTAAAACCAAAAACCTCTTAACAATCTTCATTTAGAAATCTTGAAATATTCTCATGACTTCTTAACAATTCCAAGGAAAAGAAAATCTTTTTCCTTTTTTGTTAATTTAACGCCCAAGCCACATATTTGATGACTTAAAAACAAACACATTTTATCATTATATTCTGTAGGTTCTATGATAAAATAATTTATCTTAATTTATGTTTACAAAAGATTAGTATTCTATTCAATACATTATTGTCTGTTTGTGTTATTTTACGTTCGTTATTTTTGTAGATATATTTTTTTTCTGTTTCTGTTAGAAATTATTTTTAATGAATTATGATCCCTTAAACAAATAAACGATTTTAATAAGCGATGCTTTATTAAGCTCGAAGGTCACAGCAGCAGCCCACAATACATGCGAACACATATTCCAAACACCAAATGCCATACAGTCACCCACTTTTGGAATCTCACACATACTCTGTTAGAGGCGAATACAAGAACAATCTTATTGACGACAATACAAACAACATAATTTATGGGATGAAACAAAAATAAAGCGGAGGAAAAAATAGAATGAAAAAAAAGGAAATCTTACTTATAAAAATTATGAACATTATTTACAACATCAACACCAAACTTCACTGAAATAACTAAAGGAAAAATAAAATTAACCGATAAAACTTAAGCATAAGAACCTGTTTAAAAATTACAATAGCCCCATTCACAGTCTTGTGCAAACGGGCTTGCATCGTAGCATGTGCAAAATGGTATGGTTTATTGATACTCACCACTAAGAATTGTTAAGTGGTGAGTATCAATATGCTACACCATTTTGCATATGCTACGATGCAAGACCATTTGCACAAGATTGTGAATTGGGCTAATAAGAATATTTATTTGAAACTTTTTTTGCATTGCAATGCATATGCATACGGCTATTTGTCTATTATAATACGTATGATTAATATTAAATACCATATGATCTTCACATTAAGTATACGCCTATTGTGAGGTAGAGCGAGTGATTTGTTTATTACTTTAAATGCAGCAGCATAGTTTTAGGATGAACGTTTAATAATGTTGTAATATACGTATGAGCAATATTATATTAATGCTATTGAGTATACTGCACTATTTGGAACTATAAGGGCGACTTTTTGAGTTCAATATTAGAGATTAAATTAACCTTAATCTTCATTTCTGATTTTTGGGTAGTCGATTATATGGTTTTACTTGCTATTTTAAGCGGCCAATCGTGGTGGTTTAATCTTATATTAATATTGACAACATACACTTGTGAAACATATAATTTTTTGTAAAAATTATATGATAAAATAATTTAAAAACACATAAATAAATATATATACATATATATATATATATTATATTAGTTATATATTTCCTTTTACACACGCAATATTTTACTTGTAAATAATAAAATATGTCAGTTTCTTCTTCTTCCCACAAAAAAAACAAAAGTGTTGATAACATGTATGACTTTTGCACTGAAAAAGTTGCCACTATTTTGTTCCTCAGTATGGTAATACTACACATGATAAGAAGTTTAAACTACCACTCAAAAATATCAAACTCAATTAATTAAGATTAAGTTAATTTTCGGATTAGCTAATTAGAGAAATAAACTAATCTTAATCTCGATCCCAAAAAGTCGTCCTAAGAGATATAATTCCAAAAATTTTTCGTTTTGAAAATGTTAAACTCAATATCAATATGTATGTTCATAAATTTAACAAAAATTATTACTTAAAACGAAAAAATATTGGTTTTTTTTGTTATACTATGTATGTAAAACATAAGAAACTATGACTGCTGAACAATAGTATATCAAGAGTGCTGGAAACCAATTTTTTTCTTTCATATTTAGAAACGAGAGATGAACGATTTGACACGATTTTTCGATGTTTTTCGTTAAAAGAAGATATAAAAAAACTTTATGTGGTAGCTTTATTTGCTGTAAAGTAAGCATACAAGAGGTTTTACGTTTTGTAAGAAAGAATTATATTTCCAGTACCTGTTACTTGATAAATTCAGTCGCAGTAGTGACTGGTGTTGTTGTGGAAATATCGCTCATCTCTGTTTGGAACATATGAAAGGCATTTAAACTTCAATTGATAACATAACTAAGTATAAGAGCAAGCCAGGACTTTCATTATTGATCAAAATTTCTAAACAAAAACAATTAAAATTTTATAGTCATCAAATGCCACATATTGCCCCAAGACTTTGCTAAGATGTTATATATACATTACAATATATTTAATAACAAAAAAGTAGACTTTCTTTCACGTTTTACAGGGTATAATGGAGGTGTCCTCATTATTGAAGTTCCTATAATTTGACGGCTGAAAAATATGTCATTATGCCTTGTCATTAGTCTTCTTGAGTATGAACTGTTGAATTTCAAAAACTTAATTAAAAATAAAATTCTAAATATGATACTTATTGTTAAGAATTCTCTTGCGTTTAAAATCACATTTTATGTAGTAAAAATATAAAAATATGTACTTAAAACTAATAAAATATGCATTTATCAATCTTCTTTCAACATATAATAAAATTGAAAATATAAAAAAATCAGCCTTGTTGCTTTCTAAACCAACATTTTGTCATTAAAAACTTAACAAACGTAAAAAGCTCAGCTTCAATACTTTCTCAACAACTATTTGGTCAAATCATATGGAATACAAAATAAAGTTTAGTCGAACTTTTATTTACGTACATGAATGAATAAACGCTTTTTTAAGTTGTCAAATGTAAATTTATGACGATTTTTTATGAAAACACTTTTATGTAATAAAAATGAACGTTCCATTTCGGCAGAAGTTATAGCTGCGCATTTAAATGCTGCTATTTCATTTGTAAAATATTCAGTTCCTAAGTTTTCATTGTTAGAACTATAAGCTATTGATACAATATGTTGCATATACTTAAAGTTCATATTTTTTTTGTATAACTACTTCTAATTTATTTTTTAACTCTTCACTTATTCTGCCTTTTAGAACATATTGAGGTGTTAAAGTAATGAAAGCTTCTAATTGGGCTATAGTATGAACAGGAAAGCAATACCATGTGTGAGCAAATATACTATATTTCTATTAATAAAATTAAAGAAATTTAAAAAAAAATTGCCCCCATATGCAAGAAATAACGTGTGCTTCAAGAGAACGTGAAAACCAGGGGTCTAATCGTCACTTTCGATAACGAGCTGATTCGATCACTTTTCTTCAGAGCGAGGTTATGGCATTCGATATCTAACAAAGTAATAATATGGTTCGATATCGAATGCCATAATCTCAAACTTAAAATACATGATTGTATAAGATCGTTATCGAAGGCGACGATCAGACCCCAGTATTTGTATGGAAATTTTGTTTTTTCGTACACTTCCAGCACACGTTATTTTTTTACATATGAAGGAAAGTTTTTTGCCTTTAAAATTTATTTAGTTTAATTAATAGAAATATAGTATCCGGCAGTTTTCTGCCACGTTCTCCATCTAATTACTATGGGATATATCCATATCGTATCACTGGATATTTTCCATCAAAGGCTGAAACACACAAAGGAGCTTGAAAATGCACTTTATATCCATATGATAATAATGTAGAACCAGTAGAGAGCGCTGAAAAAAATTACACAACAATTTTTGGGGATTAAAAGGGCTTTTATCACATGCTCTTGTTTGTTTTTTACTTGCAACTTTATTGGTATACTCGACTTTAGCCAAGGTATTGAACTTTTCAAATTAGTTGAAAGAGTCTGATTATTGAATTGAAAGAGTTTGATTATTGAATAATTTCACAAAAAAAAAGTGCGATCGTAAGTTTTTCTCGTTTTCCTCTTTTTTTTCTGACACAGTCGTAATAACTGCAGCTTCGAAATACTTTGCAACTAATAAGAAAAACCCAAATTATATTTATAGCATGGAAATACCAAAAAATTTATTAAAAATATACATTTGTAATGAAATATGCAAAAATATGTATTTATTATAAAATATGCAAAAATATGCAAAAATATAAAAAGATATGCATAAACAAATCGATGCCATTTTGTCGCAAATTATTTGATAGGCAAAGATATTGTAATAACGTTAATCTACGACCAACATATATTTAAATGAAAATCCTTTCCCTACTTATTATATTGCATATATAACTGACAACAAAAATGCCTTTCGGACCGTATATTCTCATTTTTTTATTATAAAGATATGAGATAAATCATAGTAGGAAATTTTAATAGATTTGCAGGTACTTATCTCTGTGGCTATTCAGTTTAAGCACAAATAAAGTTAATTGGTAAAACAAAGAGTAGTCTTGCTTTAGCTGTTATGCTACCAGCTTAATGCTTGAATGTGTGTTAAATCTTAAAATTAGACCTTAAAAACTCTTAGAATTTTCGTTTCATTTAGAAATATTTGTGTGTTTTAAAATGATGGCCTTAGCAATGAAAAACACTTAAATTTTATTTATGTAGATTCAGTTGTAAATCAAATGTTCGTAAGAAATATAAAAAGAATTAAAAGAACATGCATTTATGATTCATGTCAGGCTTAAAAAATATACCTAATATTTTTTCGATATTTTACGTTTGGAAAAAGTAACTAGTAGAAGTTTTCTTATATAAATTTTTCAAAAAATAAAAATATATTTCTTACCTATGTCGTGTTCTAAGAAAAGAATAAAAATGTTCTGCTTATTTGTTGCTACATTAAAAGTATGAAAAATGTACAAAGTTTTAACTTACATTTTGTACATGTTTTTTTTATTATCTTAATCTCTATAGCTCCCCATCGTACGAGGAGGAGGAACTTTTAAATTGTTTTTTTCTCTTTGTATTTAAAGTGGAAAACTTTTGTATACTTCGAAACATTTTTACGCCTTTTGGGTTAAGCCATTTAATTTAAACTCGGTTAAAAACTTGATTATAAAAAAAGCAAAAAAAAAACATAAACGCAGAAAACAAGGCAGTTTATTTTGGAGGCTGTTGAATATTATAAACATGATTTGGAAAATTAGATATTTATTTGTTTGGCTTTCAGTAAAATTGCTAAGAGTTGCCAAGAAAATGTTCAAGGTTTTTAAATAAAGTGCTTAACATGTTGATGTTAAAGTTCTTTTTGGCAATAAATGTTTGTTTAAGCCTATTAAAACTTACTATCACTGATCATAACCTATCACTATACTCTGTTAAATCATCATAAAAATATTAAGTCTTGAATAATAACGCTCTCAAATCATGCAAATTTTCCTTGAAAATCTGTTCTCAATCAACTTGCGTAACTCTTAGACGATGTTTTGTAGCAAAATTTTATTGATTCATTTGCATATTGTAGTGTAAGACCCCCTTTCAAAATAAAAATTAACCTTCGCTAACCTTGGCAACTCTTATTGTCACTGGCATTTGTTACTTCAGAAATAATAATCTGCCTGTTATATTTTTTTAAGTAAGTAAGTGAAGGGCTGGCTGGTGCGGTTGTTGGAGGGGTGGACGGGGGGGGTTAGAATGCATATTAAAATGTTGCTTATTTCCCATTTTTATTCTACGACCGTTTCAACAAAATAACCTTGACTAAACGTTTATTAAGTCACTTCTATGTGTTGAAATTGTTATTATAAAGTTTTCTTATTAAAAATTGCTTATATAAAATGACACTTCCTTAAATGATATAAGTTTGCAGATAAATTTGAAACATAAAATGCAAAAATAAATAAATAAATAAATAAGCAAATAAATTGTAAATAGATGACAAGGAATATAATAACATAATTAAATACTATACGAAGCCCTGGAAGGGAAGTTTGTTAATAAGACCTTCATTTTCAAAATGGATTTATTTTGAGGTAGTAAATTTGTTTTTATAACTTTATAGAATTTATAGCAATAAGATTACAAGTCACGCAACTTAAGACGACATGCTTTTCGTAAAATATTTAAAAATTAGACACACATCATTAAAAATTCATATTAAATAGCTAATGCTTATAACTATCTCTGGGCAAGTAGATAAATAAGGGTGCTGATGTAGAAAAATTCCAATTTTTCTCCCAGCTAGTTAATTTTTTTTTTCTTTAGAAAATCTCACTAATTAATAAAAAAAATTTTATTCTATAAGAATTGAAAATACTGGAGGCAAATAACAGCATTCAATATGATTCGAAATTTAAAAATATTTCCATACAAACTCTATTAAAATATTTAAAAATTTTGTTCAAAAACGAGTGCCGTAATTTGCCTTACTAAAAATTATTGCTCCTAAATATTAAAAAAAACTTATATCAAACTATTACAAATTTGTTAACAATTATTTTACTCGAGCTATAACAAATTTTCAACTAACGTATAATTTCAATAAATTCCATTTTTATTATAGAATTCCACTTTCCTTGCAAATTTCCAGCTTTGCATCTCTCGAGACACAAGTTTTTAGGTAAAATTGTACTAGACGTCCTTTCAGATTTATCTGAGATTGAGCTGGATGAACTTATCAGATATTCCAATGCAACGGGCTGGATGTTATATCTGTCACCGTATCAGAATACTTAGATATGGTTCTACATAGGTCGATACCGATGACTGGAGTGCTCTTCCAAAAGGGAATCATCTAGATTCTACTTGAATGCCTACGTGTAGAAGGTAGCCACGTAAGCCAAGCAACCAACCTACAATTATAGAATTAAATATTTTCTATTAACTAATTTGATTTGCTAAGAAATTGAATACTTCTAAGCACGTTTGCGTACACCCAGAGAAAAAACAGCTTAAAATCTATAAGAACCATATTAATTTAATAAAAAAAACATTAACGAAAGGCCAATTTGCGTACACCCAGAGAAAAAACAGCTTAAAATCTATAAAAACCATATTAATTTAAGAAAAAAAAACATTAACGAAAGGCCAATTTGCGTACACCCAGAGAAAAAACAGCTTAAAATCTATAAAAACCATATTAATTTAAGAAAAAAAAACATTAACGAAAGTCTAGTCATGTTGAAATTTCTATTTTTTTTTTTTTTTTTTTTTTTTTTTAAGAGAAGTAACACTCAGGCAATTAATGCCTACTACTATTACTAGGTGTTACCTTCTTTAGGAAAGGGATAGTGATGGAGAAGACAGGTGGTGAAGGGTGAGATAGCGGAAAGCTTCATTATTTTACAACTCTGCTTTTTTGCACGTTTTTTGATAATACAGCGCCATCTGGTGTCAAATGAGGCGTATTAAATTTTTGAAGCTGTGTTTTGTAGCCATTTTATTGATTATTTTACTTCGCCGATGATTCTGCTACACAACGAAGGAGGGCGCTCTGATGTTACATTAGGACTAGTATCTGCTGAAGTCGGTATAGTTCAGTGACCAGTGAACTATGCCTTCATCACATGAACTTTCCTACAACAACTGATACAAAGGGACACTAATGCACATCAGAAAAATGCGTGGTGTTGTTGTTCAATGACTGTCGGATACAGGGATTGAACCCAGGACCTTCGGTTTTGTAGTCAACGTGCTAACTACTTCAGCCAACGCCACCCTCAATATGGAAAAGTATTAATTTACTAATTTTATTTATTTTTAAGTATCTCAATATATATATTCTATTATATTAAAAATTATTGAATTAATATTACTCATTATTATTTTTAAGTTGTAGCTTTTCCCTGAGTGTAGCACTCAGAATTTATGTACAAATTATTGACAAACTAGTTTCGTCAAATGTTGTAGATTTTGTGAATCGTGTTATAATTTTAATGAAAATTTTCCCCAGTTTTTCTGAATAAATGCTTTAAGTAAAAGTAATAATTATTATTATTTTTAGCTTCAACCTACAGAACACAACTTCCTTGTTGTATTAATTAAAGCTACAAATTGTTTATTATTGTTTGTTGCTCCTGCCAATATTTTCACTTTCTGTTTCATATTATGTTACAAAATATCAAGCATAAAATTTTAATTAACTTTTTCTCTTATATTGTTTCCGCCACGTCCATATTCACCTGAAATGATAAAACAATAATGGCAGGTATACCCAGCAAACACTTTGGGGGTTAATGTTAAATTGAAAAAAAAATTTCAATTATTTATTATTATTCACAGTTTCCTTATTCTACTACACACAAAAAAGTTATATTAAGTATTTTGTAATATTGAAGATGTCAATAAAAAATATGTTCATATAAATTAAATTTAAGGTTGTCTTTTCATCCAGTAGTCTTTTTTAACCCCCGACCAAAAAGAGGGGTGTTGTAAATTTCTAGTGTGTGTCTGTGTATCTGTGTATCTGTGTGTCTGTCCGTGTCCACGTACAGCCCAAACGGCTGGACCGATTTTGATTTAGTTTTCTCTGGAAAAGTGACTTCATCGAGATGGTTCTTAACTATGTTTGAAGAAAATTGGTCGGGTCATTTTAATTTTTGTTATTAATCAAATACCATTTTCATGCCAACATTTGTGCGACAACATTTATAATATTCTAATCAAAACAAAACTTATGTTACTGTTCATTTAACTTTTTTCACCACAAACACCATTTGACTTTCAAAATAATACAGAATATGACAAAAATAATTATAATTAAATTCAATTATAAGAACTATGTACACTTTGAAAGCTAAAAAAAAGCCCGCATAAACTTTTTCAAGACAAAATGTTTAAAAAATTCCTTATATGCAAACACTCCAGCGCAATTCTGTGACAAATAGAAAAAAACCGCCATATTTTCTGTTTGGTAAACATAAAAAAACATTTTTGCAATTTAGCATGAAATATTTTAATTTAATTATTTATGCTACAGCAGTTGAGGAAACAAAAAAATATATATATAAAATATTATGCTTGAAATGTTACAGCAGAGTGTAATTTTAGCTGTAAGGAAATCTCTTGTGCACATAACATCTTAAGCTTTCAATTAAAAAATAAATAAAGGACTCTAAATGTTTAATTAATTGAAGGGGGCCCCACATGAACTCGTATGTATGCAAAAGATAACAAGTACATATATAATTTTTAATGGCATAATTTAAATTTTATTTAATTTATGCTTCTAACATTATAATTAAAAGGATTTGACTTTACTTTAATATTTACTGCTGTAATTTTAGTCCTTAATAAAAAATATTTTAAACAAAAATTTACTTGTAGTTAGTAAGCTTTAGGAAATTATACCAGAATATCCAGTATCATTACCAACAAGTGTGAATACATATTTATTTAAGGTTTCACACTTTAAAATAAAATAAATGGAATTAAATGTTTACGCTTACATATTTGTTATAAGGTTTTTGTTGTTGTTGTTGTTGTTGCCATGATTTTGAGGTCTGTTTTAGGTTTTATCTGTAAAATGCTAAACCAGTTTCTCTCTATCAATATCTCCTTTTGCGCAAATTTTATTTATTTTAAATATTATTGAATAAGCAGTGCAAGTTCGTGCATGTAATTGTTTAGGAAGAGGATATGGATTTTCTTGTTTCCATGCAGTGCACAGTGGGATTTTGGTAACAAAACTCGAAGTATGCAGTTTTGTAAAAAACTGTCTATATATGAAAAAAGTCTTTATTTTTTTAGAAAAATTGTATTGTGCTGTTGAAAATGTTAAGCAAAGTCCATGCAAAAGGATGCCAAGCAAAAATTGACTTAAATTTTCACTTATATATGTATATTTAAATAAGTTTCTGGTTAAAATTCCTTAAATTCAATACCTTTAAATAAGAAAGAAAGATAAATGATCTATAGTAAGAAAAAAATAATATTGGGATATCTTAAGCTGTTAAAAAAATATGCCCACATCTATAGGCCTCTAAAAATTTATTCAACTATTGTTGTTATCTTTAAAACAAGCAATTTTGCATTAACGTCAAGCTAAAACGCTAGAGCGCTAGAGCGTTGGTGTTGTGTAGCACAATCATCGGCCAAGTAAAATAATGAATAAAATTGGCTACTAAGCACAACTTTAAAAATTTAATACGCCTCATTGACACCAGAGGAGCTGCAATATTGTATTTTTTATTAAAAAACGTGCATAAAGCAGAGTTGTAAAAATAATAAAGCTTTCCTCTCGCTCTTTCTTTACCATCTGCCTTCTATATCACTATCCCTTCCCTAAAGAAGGTAACACCTAATAATAGTAGTAGGCATTCATTGGCTAAGTGTTATTTCTCTTTATAAAAAAATATCTGTATATGGAATTCCCAACAGCTATATAAAAATTTATAACATGCTTAAATTATGGGATAAATAAACGTGTGAATGCAGAACAAGCTTATGGCTATTGCCACGATTTCTTAATGTTATTGATGCAGCATTATTATAGAAAACTTTTAAAAGACTTAAGCATTAATTAGAGTCATAGCCTGTGCAGTTTCTGCAATTACGAAGATGAAACTCCAGAACATATTCTGAAGGACTGTGAAGCATTATGTCACAGAAGATATAGCCAATTTTAGAAGCACCTGTTGGAGGATTGGGAATTGCCAACTCTGAACCCACTGGCAATTCAGAGATTAATCAGGAGATTAGGTCTAGATGAGGTGCTCTAGCACCTGGCAGGAGGTACAATAGATCTACTTTGGTTGCAGTAGCCTGTGCTTCCCGTTTGACTTAATTCATTCATTCATAAGCATTAATTTATGGCAAGAAAGTATAGAACAACACAAAAAATATGTTCACAGTCATTAGCAGTATAGCGCCTTTATTAAGATATATAAATGTTTTACTTAAAAGATTTTAAAACTATAACATCTCCCATGTAAGCTTACAAACAAAGGACAAAATTGGTTGTACTCCAGTAATAGGAGCTCTTAAGTATACTCTTATTTAAATCTGAAGTAGAGAAAATCTCGCACAGCTTACAATAATTCTTCCAAGCCAATGTGCAATGAACATTCAATCAATTGCCTAATGTCTACAAACTACTCGAACGATCTCAACTAAAATTGTGTTTCTTTTGTTTTTATTATTTATTGAATTTTAGTTTTTTTATGTTTCAGTTTATATTGACTTTTATTTATTTATGCTGAGCTACTAAAAACTTCTAAAAGTATAGTTACCATGACTGCACTGCCAAATAAAATAAGTACAGGTACCGGAGTATATCCCTTTCTGGTACTCAGACTATAAACTAAGGGCCTAATTCATAAAAAATATTTTGATTTTATAAAAGGTTTATTAATCAAATTTCCATAGAAAATTTGTTTCATAATAAGAGGTTTAAACATAAATATTTTTTATAAATAAGGCAGTAAGGGCCTTATTTTGTAAAATATAACGCAAACCGTTCGTATGTGGAAAAAGTTTAAATTAAAAAAAAATCAATAAAAAAAATTTTGTTTGAAAATTCCAGAGGTACACTACCAGCGCACGATTGGCGCTCACGTTCTTCCACCTTTCAATAAAATAAACTTTGTTTTTTTGTTTAAAATAAATAAAATTTCCGTAACAGGAAGAAGCCCATACATTTCTAGTAAAAATCATAAAATATTTGCAAAAAAAATTATTGCATACTTTTAGGAAAGGTATTTATTGAATTTTCAATGTAACAACAATTTATTAACGGCGCTCTGAAATAAGACCAAAGGCAATAACGTCTAAATAAGAAAATGAAATAAGGCCCAGTGAAATTAAGGAATTTTTAATTGGGCCTTATATCACATATTTTGGGTTTTATTTCATCTTGAGTCTGCTTAAACTCTATTTAATTTTTAATTTCTTTTTGGCTTTATTTCACCTTTAGTTTTGTTTCATTGTGCTTTTTTAATTAGGATTTATTTTATTTATATTGAGTATTTCTCCTGGGCCTTATTTCAAATATTTGGGTTTTATTTTATTGGGCCTTATTTCATTTTCTTGTTTGGGCGTTATTTTCTTGGGCCCTATTTCATAGCGCCTTTATTAACAATTGGGGCGGAAATATGCATAAATCTTTTAATAAAAGTAATAATAACAATTCCAAAATTCTTAAATATATGTATATGGTGTATGGGTGTCAAGGGGCTTGGGTGTGGCCGATTTTAATAGAACTTGGCTTGGGTGCTCTTTTTTATTCTATAAAGTGTATGTACAAAATTTTGCAGACTTTTGCTGGGAGAGGAACAATTTTATATGAAATATTTATTTGGTGGGCGTGGCTGATTTTGATCAAATTTAATTTTCTTGCTTAAAGTATGTTTCCACCTACTTTAAATCAAGTTGCTTTAAGTAAATCACTTCACAGTGTTTCCACCGAACTTGTGAGTGATTTGTTGCTCGAATTTTTGTATTCAATTTTTGCACGTGCTTTATAAGGTGGGCGCAGCAGCTGTAATGTGAATTTTATTCACATGTGGTTGACATTTAAAATTAATTAAATATTCCTTAATGTAATTTTTTCAAAATTGTCAATCACTATTTATTTATGACCCAGGGATGGAGTTTTTAATTTTAAAAGCAACGCATACATAAATCGAGTTCGAAAAATAGTATTTTCTACATTATTTAAAATAAATCAACCACTTTGAGGTGATTTATTCATATGCGAAATGTATGGTAAATCATGTAAAAATTAACATGATTTGCACAAATCATCATGATTTGTATAAATCATGCCGGTGGAAACATACTATTAATTTAGTAAATGTAGTTCATTAAAAGTTTCTACTACATTAACTAAATTAATAGTATGTTTCCACCGTCATGATTTATACAAATCATGATGATTTGTGCAAATCATGTTAATTTTTACATGATTTACCATAGTTTTTGCCCAAACATTTATGAATCAATTCCATGGTGCAGTATATTGCAATGCAAATGTTGTAAATATTTTCTTTTCAATAACATTAACAATCAAAGGGAAAATATTTTATTAAAACTGCAGCTTATTCGCTATTTTCCAAACATTTGGTTCAGCAGTCTCTTTAATAGATACAAAAAAGTAAAATAAATTTGCACGCTAAACTTTCCCATAACTCTATATTCTTTTTTTTTCTAAAAATCTTCTTTAGTCAATATCTTCTGGAAATAATTATCCTGCTAATACAATTGTTATAAAGTAGTTTTTTTTTCATTCATAATTATCTAGTTGTTGCCATTGCCAAAAATATGACGCCGTTTAACAAAAAAAAAAGACCAGAAAGCTTTTCAATAGCCATACAATTCAATTTCTCGTTGGCAACAACTTTATACGCACTACTTATAAAACAATAAATTAACTTTATTATGAAGATAAAAATCGTATATATTTTTTTCATGCGAGATATTTCAAGATTATTATGATCATAATGTTTTTGGCATTGAAAAGTGTGCTTTTTTCCAGTTTAATTTGTTTATTCAACTCACAGCCAATTGAGCCATAAAGTTAACAACAACAACAACAAAGAACAAGAAGCAAATGTATAATAAATTTATTTTTAGATTTGATATATACGTCTTTTATTAAAATTTCTGATTTTTTTATTTAAGAGGCAAAGGAAACTATATAAAAGAAACTAAAAACCAGAGGAAAATTCATATATTCGGCAAAATCTTGACTGTGTCTGTGTATTTCACAAGTGGGTTCTGGTTTTTTTTTTGTTCCAGTTCTTTTCTTTACAATTTTATTATTATTTTTTATATAGTATTATATTTCACGTCATTTTATGCCCCTTAAAGGCTAATGAATTTATATTTAAAAGCTAAGGTTTGTTAAAGCATTTCAATTTAAATAAATAGGATAATTAATATAACTAAGGACACGTTTAAAAAATATTGTATGCTAAAAAAAATGTTGAGCAAAAATTACGTTTTAGAAAAGTATGTACTGACATCCTGTTTAATGACTGCTCACCATAATATTGAATAGCTTAACTAACAGATTGTCCATTTATCGAGAGTACACTGTATGTAAATTAAACTAATTCTGCTTCTGCCATCCACTAACATGCAGAGTTCTATTTTCTTCTGTTTTCTTAAGCTTTCTTTTCATGTATTTGTTTTAATGGCCAGTTCTGATTAAAAAGTTTTGCCGTTTACAACATTATTATTTTTAAATTAATTGCATAAAATAAAAATTGTGCACACAAATTACATAATTAGTTATATTTGTTTTTTTTGTTATGCATTTTAATCATACAAAAAGTAACAGCTTTCATACAAAATGGTTTTGTTGAGGCTTCTATTAAATTATGTATTTAGTTGGTTTTGTTTCTCATTTCTCACAAGTATTTAAGGCTAAATAAGGAAGCTACGAGTATGCACAAAAAAATAAATTAATTTAATATAAATTTTAACAAAACGAAAAAAGATTTAAAGATAAAGAGTGTTGTCAAGCCTAAGAGAATAGAGAGTGAACTGTCAAATCAACTATCATACTGCACTCTTTTTGAGAAAATTATGCTCAGTGTAACTCTAGAAAATAATCATGAATAGATTGACGTTTCAAATACACTAGTACATTATACAGATTTACTTTTAAAATCAGTCATAAATTTGCAAAATATATGCCCATCGAGATCTGGATTGATTTCATAGCTTGTACTCAAATAACATAAATGAAGCAATAATACCAACACGTTGAAAAAATCTGCTAACTGATCTGTAAATGAATTTGTGGTAAAAAATTCAAATTTATTAATTGATCGTCATTTGCAAGAATTTTGACTCTGTCCATGTGGAAAATTTTTCGCAAGGATCTTGTTCTACAACCGCTTAAGAGCATCCAAGAGATGCATCATATGTGTCGTTTTTTCGCCGATTGGGTTCTAAAGCAATTGGCAACTTAAACGATACTGTTTTGCAAAATTGTGTTCAGCGATAAGGCGCATTTTTGGCTAAAATAATAATAATAATAATAATAAATAAATAAAATTTAGAGTGAGACCATCCCACAACAAACAAAGCAGACTCCATTATATCTAAAAAAAAATTCATTCAAAAGATAATGTCATAATTGGACCTTCTTTACATTCAATTTATGTAGATCGAACTATGATTAATAATTATTGTGTAAGAATGTTGTTTCGGCAATGGTCACGAACAGACAGAGCTTATGTGTAAATTCTATTTTTATATGAGATATAAATAAGATATTTGGTAAACAAAAACGAAAAATCAGAATTATTTAGCTAAAGAACTAAATCAGTGGTGTTAAAAATAAAACTATAGTTGTATGTGTGAGAAAATTTGTCTCATTCGTCTCTGAAGTACATAGGAAAAAAATTAATATTTGGAACAAATGTAGTTTATTAAAGCAGCTAAAAATAAATAAAAAGGAGCCTATGTGATAGAAAATTAGAAAATAAGATGAAAAAATTAAATAAAAAAGTTGGCGGCGACCCATATATTTCAAGTTATCGGGCTCTGAACTTTTCATAGGAAATTCTGAAAAATCTCAAAAAAAGAATTTTTAAATAGTTTATCAGATAGTAATGTAAAAAATAAGAAAAAAAACTTAATCAAAAAAATTTGCTGCAGACCATATTTCCCGAGTTATTGGTCTTTAAAGTTTAAATAGAAAGAGCAGTTTAGTGAAAATGTCCAAAAAAAAAGTCCAAATATCTTTTAAATACATTTTAATTTCTTTCCTTAAACATTTTACAACATCAAACACATTAAATATCGCGAAAAGTATTGGTGATCATAGACTATTTTTCGCATACAACTTCTTTTCTTTCACTGTATCTATAAACAAAATAACACACCCGCTACGCATGTGTTCTCGTCGCTGTCTCATCGACGACTAAATGAAAGAGATTAAGAATGTGTGTGATTTTATCTACCACAATTGTGCTATGGAACTGACATCAATGAACTAAATGTACAAGCGTAAGCACATAAAAGCAGACATAAAAACTATAGCAACAACAATAATTGTATAGTGATTCGGAAAAGATTCGATTATGATACAAAATGCCAGCTGGGATAAAGTCAAGTCAAGTCAAAATATGACTAATATTTAATTTTTGGTTTTTGTGATTTTTACACTACAAACGCTGCTATACTACCACATTGCTGACTCTCAATACTATCTGTTCACTCTAAATTTATGTTCTGTACCGATAAAAATCAAAACCGAAAAAATTGGCAATAAGTTGATTTCGAGAAATGGACCTTTCAATTGGTCGCCTAAGTCATACGATTTGACAACACTCAATTACTTTGTATCGTATTTGCATAACGCTGCATCTTCACCATCATCATGATGATCAAAATGTAGCGGAACAGCATAATGTTCCGTTCTGCTAGTATCGTTCTGAATAGTTTTAATTACTTTTACTTTTTTTCCAAGCAAAGAAATGTGAAAAAGCATTTGACACGCTGAATCAAAACGTAATATGGAGCGCTCTTGCTTGCAAAGGCATCCCGCCAAAAATCATAAGCCTCCCGCCAACTCTATACCGTGATGTTAAATGTCGTGTTGTTCACAATAACGCTCTGAGCAGTAGCTGTGATATTGTAGCTGGTGTCCGCTAGGGCTGCGTGCTGTCTATATTACTTTTTAACATCGTATTAGATGTTATAGTTCGTAATGCCACTCAAGCTAATAGAAGTATCAACTTGAGAGCCTAGAGTATGCAGAAAATATCTGTCTCCTTCCACACAGCTACAAAAATATGATATCTAAACTTAAATGCATTGAAACAGAGACTATAAAAGCTGGTCTAAAAATAAAAGTATACAAGAGTAAGGTAATGCGGGGCAATACAGTAAACACCAACAAGTTTCGCATAGAGAATATTGAACTATAAGAAGTCCCGTCATTTTGCTACCTAGGCAGCATCTTAACAAACACAGGTGGATCCATTAAAGATGTAGCGTACCGAATCTCAAAAGCCAACTAAGCATTCGGTATCCTTTGTTCAGTATGGAAATCTTCTGTCATATCCAAGAACACTAAGATCGGTATATTTAACTCTTGTGTCAAGTCTGTGCTTCTCTATGCATGCGAGACGTGGAATACGACAGAACACGACGAAAGCTCCCTAAAAGTGTTTGTTAATCAGTGTCTCCGAAGAATTTTAAAAGTTTTTTGGCCTGACAACATATGCAATACGGAGCTCTGGAGACAAACAAATCAGCGACCATTCCAAATGGCGGTGGATTGGTCACACGCTTTGCAGGCCTTCATATGATACAGCTGAAATTGCCATTGACTGGGAACCACACGGTAAGTCACGGAGAATAGGCAGACCGTTACACACCTGGTGTTGGCAACTGAACATCAAAATCAGCCGCAGTGATCTAAGCTGCAGAGAAGTAAAACAACTACCATCAAACCGAACAGAATGGATTAGATTCGTTGTAGCTCTTTGATCCAATAAGAACCAAAGGATATAATATATATATATAGAAATAAAAGAGAGTTGCTTATTATATTCCAAATCATCTTTTAAGCAAACTTTATAGCAATATATTTTTGCATAATATAAAACCGATATCTACTGGATATATAACAAAGTTCTTTAAATAAAAATTATTCTATGTAAAACATTTTATATTAATACGAAATTTTGCTCTCTGTTTATTTTCTACTTAATTCTAAGTTTTCATTTAAAAAAAACTTGCCACAAAAACACAACTCATGTATTTTTTATTTTGATCAAAAATAAAAAAAGAACTCACTTTGTGTATATATTTAATATAAATTATAATTTAAATATTCTTTAAAGTTAATATAATATTTATTGCAATTACATACACACACACAGATTCTTTCTAAAACACAATTTTCTTAAAAAGAAAAACAAATTTAATCTGTCTTACTTTTCTTTTTATTCCTCTTTTTATTTAGAAAATTTCAGCACATCCTTTTAATTTCTACTTCGAAAAGCAACGAAATAAAGGCACGCACCAAACTCTGTTATAAATTACTGTCTGTCATGCGAGACAACAATCATTGTATCGCGATGAAGGAAACGCAATAGTTGAATTTTGTTTAGTTGTTGCCCCATGTTGTTGTTGTTGCTGCTGTTGCTGTTGTTGTTGCTGTTACAAATGCTGTTGCTGTTGACGTGAAAATAGCCTCCCAAGGCGCACAAAATAAGAAACCGTCAGCGAAATCCAACCGATAAAAGAAATTGTTGGAATAAGAAAATTAAGAAACATGAGTACAGAACATGTTTATTGTGTAAATTTTTGAGAAATTCAAACAACAACAAAAGGAAACGGGGGATTTCTCTCACGAACACAAACATGATCGTATGTGTGTAAATATGTACAAGAATTGGTATTTAACTTATGTACTGGCTTAGAAAAAGGAAGCTTAAGAAAATGAACAAATACGCACTTAAAGCTGATATGCATGTTAGGAAGATTTTCAATTAATTTATCATACGAATTGAGTTGTAATTATTATGACGATGTTAGAAAACTGTCAACATAATATTGAAAATAAAAAAATAAAAAAAATCAATTACAATTTTATAAAAATGATTTATAGCTTAACAAATATAAGAAACAATAACAGCACGATATTAAATAATTTAGTTTAATTAATTTCCTAAAGATGTTTTAAAAAAAAAATAATTATGGTTTTCACCGCCAAAAGTGACAAAGAATCCCATTGTTTTCCTTGTGATGTTCGTTTGTCTGTCTGTCTGTCTTCCTCTTGGTCTATCTGTCACATTATGTTTTCTCAAGAACCTTAGAACCTGAAATTTTCCCAGAATATATAAAAAGCGCCAAACCAAAAAAAAAACGGCAAAAAGAAAAGAAGCATCAAAACTAAAAAAAAATCGCTAAAACTAAAACAATCGCAAAAAAACCCCAAAACTATAAAAACTGCCAGAGCTAAAAATATCGCCAAAAATCCCCAAAATTAAAAAAATCGCCAAAACTAAAAAAAATAAACGCTTAAACTAAAAAAATTGCTAAAAATTTAAAAACAGACCCACAACAAAAAAATCTACAAATTTAAAAAAAAAAAATCGGCAATAAAAAGGCGCCAAAACTAAAAAAATCGCTAAAACTTAAAAAGAACCAAAAGAAATCGCCACAATCCGAAAAAAGCAAAAACTAAAAAAAAATCGCGAAAAATATCGCCAAAAATCGCCAAAAACTGGAAAAAATCGCCAAAAACCGGAAAATCCCCAAAATTAAATATTAAACGCCAAAACTAAAAAACTCGCTAAAATTAAAATTATTTGCTAAAAATTTAAAAACAGACCCAAGACAAAAATTTCTCTCAATCTAAAAAACGGCAATAAAAAAGCGCCAAAAACTAAAAAAATCGCTAAAACTTAAAAAAAACCAAAAGAAATCGCCACAAAAAGCCGAAAAAAGCAAACACTAAAAAAAATCTCTAAAACTAAAATAATCGCAAAAACCGGCAAAAAAATCCCCAAAACTATAAAAGTGTCAAAACTTATAAATCGCCAAAAATCGCCAAAAATCGAAAAAAATCGCCAAAAACCCAAAAATTCTCCAAAACTAAAAACAAAGCAAAATCGCTAAAAATTAAAAAAAAACCCAAAAGTTTAAAAACAGGCTGCAAGAACTAAAAATATTTCTAAAAATTCCCAAAAACTGAAAGTTGCCCAAATCTCAAAAAAAAACGCTAAAACAAAAAAAATAATTGCTAAACTAAAATAAATAGCTAAAATTTAAAAACAGACCCAAAACAAAAAAATCTGTAAATCTAGAAAAATCCATACAACTTAAAAACAAGCTAAAGAAATCGCCAAAAGCCGAACAAAAACATAACTAAAAAAATTGCCTAAAAACGAAAAAATTCCCATAAACTAAAACAAACGCCAAAACTAAAAAACAATCGCTAAAATTAAAAAAAGTCCGCAATATGTAAAAACAGACCCAAAACAAAAAATCTCGTTGTCTAAAAAAATCGAAAAAATCGGTAAAAAACGCAAAAGAAAAATCGCTACAACTTAAAAAGAACCGAAAGAAATCGTTAAAGGGCAAAAACACCAAAACTAAAAAAAATCGCTGAAATTACAAAAATCGCAAGAAATTGACAAAAACATATGCCCACACTAACTATAACAACTGTCAAAACTAAAAAAATCGCCAATACTCGCCTAAAGCCGAAAAAATTCGCAAATCTAAAAAAAGCGCCAAAAGTAAAAAAAATCGCCAAAAATTTAAAAACAGACCCAAAACAAAAAAAAATCATTATAAAAAAAAATCGCCACAAAAGCCGAAAAAATTGCCATAACAAAAAAAGTTAAAACTGAAAAAAACTCGCTAACACTAAAACAGCGCCTAAAATCACCACACCCTAAAAATGCTGGAAATAAAAAATAATATATATCTACATTGCGTAAGATGTTCGATTATATATCCCAAAGTTCGTATGGTATTACAAATACAGTGCCAGTGAATTTATTTTTTTTTACTTTAACTTGAATTTTTTACAAGGGAACATTATTTTCAAAGCAAAGTTCTTAAGATCAGGTAAATTGAATTTTTAAATAATCCAAATAAGAGTCTGAACACAATGTAACAATAATTCATTGCGGTGCGGTTTTTCATACGATTTTGAAGGAAAAAAACGCAGTGCGGAACGGTATAAAATTAAAATCTATTTTATTTTCTCTGCGGACTTTCTTATTCTCTCAATTTTTTAGTCTTTTTCTCTTTCTGATGTTGCCATAGTTTTTGAATAATTGGCGGTGTTCACAACATTATTATGAACAAAAAAATGATTTTGAAGTTGAAAAACATTTTCCATAAAATACAAAAGTTTAAAAATATATCAAATATATGTATCTGCCAATGTATAAAATGTTAATCGTTTTTTGTTTTTAGTTACTACCATTACAGATTATTATATATGTATATATGTTCCCGTCATTTCTATAAAGAGCATAGGGCCTCCATTACAAAATATTAAACAAAGAGTAAATTTGTTAGAAAATTTTTTAAAAATTTATCCACAAAAAAATTAATAAAAATTTAAACAAACAATGACAAGTATTGCCGTAGCCGTCTTCCGTTGTATTATGTTTATTTTTCTTTCCCGCAACGAGAAATCGCACCGCACCGCAAACATTGTGTTTAGACTCTAAATAATACTAAATACAAAAATGTATATAAAAAATACTTAAGCTTTTTAAAAATCATTATATAATAAAACTATAATTAAAAAGTATAATGCGAAGGATGATAAGAATGTTTATATAAATTAAAATATTTATACATTTTATTTAGATAAATTTAAATATCACTCAAATGTCATGCTCAACAACTCATGAAACAACTTAAGCATCATACTTTTTCCATCAGCTAAAAGTAACTGCTGTTGCTGTAGTAATATTATCCTTATGATAAAAATAATGTAAATTATTTTAAGCATCGTCTGTTTTTATCTTGTTGCTATGACACGACAGAAAATGTTAATTAAATGCCAAAAAAAAACAAATTCCTGGTGTACACATTGGTTTAAATAAAATACTATTTTGCTACATTTTAACCAGGAAGCTGAAGAAATATAAAAATAATATATAGTAGCAAGCTGCATTCGAGTATTTGGCATAAAAATTATAATTGTCGTTGGTGTATTCTAGTCCTTTAATATTATGAAATTTAAATATTTTCAGGAGCTCCGGAAATTAAATTCACGGAATAGAAAATAAATATATACATATACTAAAAAGAATTTTTAAATTTACAAAAGCTTCTTAAAATGCCAGAAAAAAATTCTATACTTTTATCTATTGTTATAAGATTTTATTATTCCTCTACATTATTAATTGTTTTGTTAACTGCTTTTACCAGCTCTTCCATTGTTAATCAGTTTTCCTACAATATGCATTAGTTTTCTATTTAAGTTAAAGTAGTTGGAAAATTTTTGTGCTTGTGTTTGCTTGAATTGAAAACCAATATTTTTTTGCTAAGAGGTAAAATCGTTTATTTAATGGTGTTGAACGCAGTGGTTTTCCACAAATTCTCAATACTTTTTAGGGCGTTGCTGAATTCCTTAATTGCCTTGTTTCACGTTTTCATATAAAGCTAAGGCTTAAATTTGAAAAACGATTAATCTCAGCAAACTCTCACCTACAAAAAAAAAATGCTTACAAAAGAAAAAGGGGAAAAATTAATTGTTTTATTATGCAGCTAAACAAAAAAAAAACTAGAGCAAAAACTATTTATTTGTGTTCAAAATATATTGCCTTGAATTTTTATATTGTGTGAGCCATTTTCAATAAATAGCTTTAGTTTTATTTTCCATTTTATATTAAAAATTTCAAGAATTTTGTATTACCTCTAAAACTATAAATTTTGTAAGGTAGACTTAGTTTATCAGAATTATCACAACTTATTAAATAATCAAAATCTAATGCATTCGATATCGTTTGAAATTTATAAAAAAATACAATGAATCAATATCGAATGCCGTATTTTGATCACTGCTAAATTTATGCATGTACACATAGAAAAATTTCATATTAAATTCTACGAAAACAAGGTTAATTTAATATTGTTCAGCAATAATTTTGCTTCATATGTGTTTCATGTTAATTCAACACGATTTACAATAATTTCCAAAGGAAATTTTTCCTTTTGAAATAAGATAATTTCATGGTGATTTAACATTCAAATACTATTAAATTAAAATGAAAAATCATTTATATCTCTATCCTGCTAAAACATTTCTTAGTATAACGAGAAATATAATCAGCAAACGTTTGCGTAGCTTCTTTTCGCAAAACAGCAAGATTGTGCTCTCATTGCGGATGTTTTAGATTTTGCCGTAATTTTCCGGGGAAGTCCCAGGATAATCCTGGGATTTTCTGGATTTTAGCCTAGTTTTTGGGAATTTCCAATATGGTTTATTTCTTTTTTAATAAGTGGTTCGTGGCAGTGATATCTGAATTTGTCTCTGCTAACTTATATGATAAATGCGAAAGTAAATTTATTGATGCTAAGCCTCAGGGAACCATGGACATTTAGAACATACATAGATAGCTGTAGATCTAGATGGACACAAACGGTTTATGTTTTTTAAAAACTCTTTTCGCTTTAACTAAGAGCACGAGGGGTGGTACGGGAATATTTTTTTTGCCTTTCAGAAACTGTCTAACCAATTTTGATAAAATTCAAAACAAAGAGTTCAAGAGAAGTCATAGGACCACGAAGGTAGGTAGGGGGAAATGTCTTCATCTTTGAAACTATCTATCCGATTCTTTGAAACTATAAAACATATTTTGATGAAATTCAAAGCAAAGATTGATAGATAGTCTAAAAAAGGACAGACTGTAGATTTAAAAAAAAAATGGGACTACAAGAGGGGCATGTAAGTGGAAATGTCTTCCTCATTGAAACTATCTATGCGATTTTGATTAACTTTTATTCAAATAGGGCCCTGATAAGGGAGGTAAGGGCAAATTTCTTCTTCTTTAATATTATCCGATTTTTATGAAATTCAAAACATAGATAGACCCGAGTCTAGGAAAACACACGGCAATACACTTTTTCCGCCTCTTTAAAATTATCTAACCGATTTTTATGAAATTCGAAACATATATAGATCTGAGTCTAGGAAAGCATATGGATATATGCTTTATAAAAAATAGGAGCACTAGGAGAGGTAATGGTCAATTGCTGCCTCCTTGAAACTATCTAAGCAATTTTGATATAATTTAAAACTTGGATAGATCTGTGTCTGGAAGGACACAAACGGGTAAGGGGTAATTTCTAAGGTAAGTACAATGTAAGAAACTGCGTTCCTAACTGATATCCAATGATTTTTTTTTATTGAACTTCTCATCCATCCTTTGCATTGCTTCTTCAGAAAAATATTCTGTATTTTTTTCCTTTTCGCCACAAAGTGGCGACCTTAAGAAACCTTCCGCTTGCTAAATTAAGCTATTATTATTAATTTAAGTTTATCAAAGGCAAAGCACAATAACAATTCAATTTTTAAAATTTTCAACGCACTAATAATCCCAATATAACTAATATAATAATAATAATGAATAACTAATTCAGTAAAATATTTTTAATTAAAAATACATTGAAATTGATTATTCAGGGGCTTAGCTTGATCTAATGCATATCATCAGGGAAGCTTTACCCAAAAATCTTAGAAAAACTGGAGTTATTATGTTAAACTTTCATAAAAATGCCAAAGAAAAACAGGCATAGAGCATTATGATTATTGAAAAAAAAACATAATTTAAAGCCTTAATTCTGTTCGACGACTGTATCGTCTTGTCTATGGAGGAAAAAAAGCCGCAGTTGTGATTCTTTAAAATAATTATTATTTATCGTCTATGCTAGAAGATTCGTGTATTTGCTCTATAATTTTTTTTGATACATTATATCCAACACATATTTTTTAATATATTTTCCAAGCTATTGTATAATAGTTTAATTTAATTTTTATGTCTTAAAAACATGGCAATAATATTTTTAATTTTTCATTATCAAAGACAACAACCATTTTTGAAGAAATTAATTAAGAGAATTCAAAAGCAAGAACTCAAAAGTATTATCAAACAAAAACGTCCAAAATCTGAATTAGGGCATAAGTCTCATTAAATTCGAACCCCTATAAATCGTTTTTTTTTTCAAAAACTCCTCTAATGTTTAAATAGCAATTGGTCTTTCGATTACGAATTATCGGGATTCTACTGTAATTCTTTATTTATTACATGGTTTGATGTTACTTGCAAGTAGGTCCTAATTTAATATTTTTTTTTACAAATAATTTATCACGTTTACCCCCTATTTTAAATATTTTATACCCGTAAATTGTCCAGCATAATAAATAAATAAATTCACCAAAGCTTACAATACAATAATTTGCCAAAACATTAAATTTTTGTTCAACAGTTTTAACACACTCCATTTAACAATATTTTCCAAAAATTTTAATGCAACTAAAGTTTATTTATAATGGAGTTCAAATTTATTTTATAAATTTTCAAATGTTTATTTTTCTATTATTTATCAATAAGAGTAATATAAAGGAAGCAAGGTCTTAAGTTTATTTCCCATTGCAATTCGATTTAAAAATATTGTCTTAAGCTGAAGAAAATTTTACGTTTCCGCTTTTTTGCTGGTTTTTACAACAACAGCTTCAAGAAAATTTTAATGCTTTCCGCTTCAGATTTTCAGTTCATTTTTAATTTTTTTATTCTCTATCTTACACAAACGGTTTGGCTTTCGAGTGAAAGGAAATAAAATTTTAGTCGCTTGTTATTAATGGTGTCCCCAAGGTAACATAAGTCGTGGTGTGGCATGCACAAACACATTCTCTCTCTCTCTCTCTCTCATCTTGTCTATGTGTTGGTACAAGTGTGAAAATAAATTGAAGTGGAGAAGCAAAGATTTTTATTTTGTGAGATAAAGGAAATGGTATATAAAATTTAAAAGATTTCAAGAAATTAATACAATACAATGTTTACAAATGCTTGGAGAGCAAAGACTTATACATTTAAAATATTTACGCCCACATTCAGTAAGAAAATTTAGGACATTTTTGTTTGAAACTACTTGTTTTTGAATTCTCTAAATTATTTACTTCAAAAATTGTTGTTGTCTTTGATAATGAAAAATAAAATTATTTTTGCCATGTTTTTAAAACATAATCACCCGTATTGCGTATGTCGAGTCGAATATTCGTCTACGAGAATTTTGTCATTGAATAAAGAAAATGTGTAAAAAGTTTGTTTAATCAAATACGAAATTGTCGTAGTCGAATATTCTACTCGACATACGCAATACGGGTGAATAACTAAATTAAAGTATTATACAATAGTTTGAAAAATGGATATTATGTATCAAACAAAATTACAAAGCTAATACATGAACCTTCTAGCACAAACAATAAATAATAATTGTTTTAAAGAATCACAACTGCGGCTCTTATTCGTCTATAAACAAGACGATACAATCTTCGGATAGAATAAGGGCATTAAGACGTTTTTGTTTGAAAATACTTTTGATTTCTTGTTTTTGAATTCTCTAAATTATTTTCCACAAAAATGGTTGTTGTCTTTGATAATGAAAAATAAAATTATTTTTGCCATGTTTTTAAAACATAATAACTAAATTAAAGTATTATACAATAGTTTGAAAAATGGATATTATGTATAAAACAAAATTATAAAGCTAATACATGAACCTTCTAGCACAGACAATAAATAATAATTGTTTTAAAGAATCACAACTGCGGCTTTTATTCGTCTATAAACAAGACGATACAATCTTCGGATAGAATAAGGGCATTAAGACGTTTTTGTTTGAAAATACTTTTGATTTCTTGTTTTTGAATTCTCTAAATTATTTTCCACAAAAATGGTTGTTGTCTTTGCTGGTGAAAAATAAAAATATTATTGCCATGTTTTTAAAACATAAAAATTTAATTAAAGTCTTATACAATAGTTTGAAAAATTTATGAAAAATATGTGTTGGATATTATGTATCAAACAAAATCATAAAGCAAATACACGAACCTTGTAGCATAGACAATAAATAATAATTGTTTTAAAGAATCACAAGTGCGGCTTTTTTTCATCTATAAACAAGACGATACAATCGTCGAACAGAATTAAGGCAGTAGTTTGACTTTTAATAAATTTATAAAAATCTTAAAAACAGAATTTTCGTGGCAAAACCGTCACGTTTCGAATGAACTATTTCAAAGTTTTTGAAATAGTGTGTAGCTTATAAAAGCTAACTTTAGTTTATTAAACAAGATAAAGGAAAAGAATATTTAAAATTTACTACTACTTTGTTCATCCTTTCGGATATATTTAAAACACCTTTATTATTTTTTCAAATAACTAAGAAATTTTGTCAAATGCCTTATTAACAGACAATTTACTTTTGCTCTCTAATAAAACGACAAAAAAAGAAAAACAATAATTAGCTAATTATGCTAATTGGTTGGTTGAGTCAAAAGTCCTGTCGGCTTTAAACAAATGTGTAACAAAACTAGAAGGAGGCAACAACAAAATAAATCAAAACAAAAACTGCTCGCTTCAAATAATTTGGCGTGAAGCTTTTTCACCACATTTCTTGTTACTGTCTGTCTACTTATACTTTTTTATTTTTTTTATTTAGTGTTTTTCCTTTTTTAAGGAAGAAACCATTAGCAGTGATTTTTTATTTTGCCATTGAACTTATAAATTTCTTTATAAGGACCTGAAGCACAAAATTTCCTGATAACATTATGGCAAAAGGCCTGGTGTTGCGTTACAAAAAGTTACACAACGTTTAGGTTATTAAAACGTAAAACGAACAATTAATTACAAAATATAATAAACATCTTTATCATCGTATAATTATTTTCTAATCAGGTGTTAATTTAATTCAATAAGTAACAAAAATGCAACAATTAAACTTAAATAAGTGTGTTTGTTAATTTTTAATGAGGGCAGACATAAATTTGAAATTAATTACAACTGATTAAGACACATACATTTACAAGTATAAAATTAGATTGTAAGGTATTAAATTTTAATTAAAGCTATAATGTTTGTGCACTAGAGTATGGGAAAATATACCAGCAAACAATATAACACCTAAGAAGTCAAAAGGACGCAGAATTTTTAAAATATAAGTATCATTTCATATGGCCTAAGAAAATTTAATTCTGAGAATTTCTTCCAGGCCAAAAATTCTTAAGCAAGTCTAAAAAAAAGAAGAGATGTGTCTTAGCACACCCTGTTATAGCTATGCTGCTTAGGTATACAAAACAAACTTAATGTGTTAAGCAACAGTGCAATATATATATATATATATCACATGATGATGTCTAATTCGCCGCAAATATTTCATTTCATTATTTTCTTTTCTAGCGGCGTACGATTAAATTAATATATTGTTTGTTCCCGGCGGTGGTTGTTAGCCGGCTTACAGCCCAATGGCTGTGTTCTCTGGTTTGTGCTCATGTGCAAAAACAATACAAAAAGAAATTGAGCAATCGCTCTCATTTGTTTTTCTTTCACTCACTTCAAAGAACGAAGAAACAAAACAAAATCAAACAATTTGTTTCGTTTATTTTTGTACACTGGTTTGCAGTACAAACAAATCAAAACAAAAATAAATTTATAACTGTAATATTGTCGATTATTTTTGTTACAAAAATCACGTCCTAGCTCCTAAATAGCATAGCTATAAAAATTACTTGTATCTGTCAGATCAAGTTTTCGGGTAAACCCCAAAAAAAACTTTTGCAATATGTTTAAAATCGCAATCGCTTAAATCAGCTTAAGCAAATTAAGCTTTATTATGTTGTTGAAACTTGCAGTGGTTACAATGCACTATGGGAAATTTTCCCCAGTTTTTTTGTTCAAAACTAAAAAAAGTTAATATTGAAAATTAGCAATTTTTTTTTGCTTTACCGTGCTATATAATGTTTTTCTTGCAACTTGTTAATGAGTTAATAAGTAAGGACTGAGTGCAGTGCATACAGTGTAAGTTCCAGATGAAGGTTTTTAGCAATAAAAGTTTATAAATTATAAAATTTAATAAATGAAAGATAATGTCGAAAGTGAGTAGTTTTTGATGCATAAAAACTTTTCGTTCTTCGTTTGGAATTTTTCATTTGAACCTTAGAAAAAAAATGTTATTCTAAGACAATCGAATATTTGAATTTGAATTATTTCAGCTGCAAATATTTGCAATTAAAAAATTAAGGAAACCCCTATTCTCCTAGATACCTAAAAGGAAATATATACTTCGGAAACTCTCTTCTTAACCTTCATAAATTTTTATCATTTAATATGAAAAAGAAAAAATGTTCATCACTCACACTCACGTTCACTCACGCGTGACTACTTTTGACTAATATTAATAATACACTCACTTTCGAAAAACTAAATTTTTGCTATGAAAATCTTTACTACCTACGCTCACTCGTTATCACAAACAACACACTTGATAAAGTGACAGTAAATCAAAATTGCAAAAAAAAAAATGAAATGAGTTGTTATTATATTTATATTAAAGCAAGAAAAAAAATATTTTTTTAACCCACGCTCACGCATTCTTAGGCGTGACAATTTTTAAACACTAATTTTTTAGTGCTATATACTATATACATATATACTATGTTATAGTGCATTATACCATATAGCATTAAAAAAAATTTTGTTAAAAAATTGTCACGCGTGAGAATGCGTCAGCGTGAGTGAAAGCATAATTTTTTATTGTTTTAATATAAAAAAAGTAACAAATAAAACAACTCTTCTTAAATCTTTTTGACAATTTTCATTTATTGTCACTTTATCAAGTGTGTTGTCTGTGAGTGAGTCTAGTAAAGGTTTCTATAACAAAAATTTACAGTTTTTAAAAATTAAAAAAAATTTACTATAAAGTCAAAAGTGAGTGTATTATTAATATTAGTCAAAAGTAGTCACTCGTGAGTGGACGTGAGCGTGAGTGATAAAAAATTGTGTTTCTCCGTGCCATTAAGTGATAAAAAATTTTTACTGTTAAGAGGAAAGCTACCGAAGTTTGCTCAAAAAAAATCATTTCAATCAATTTTGCTTTTTATCTGTAATTAATTATGGCCAAAAAATAGGTAAAATTTCCTTTAGTGCAATGCTGGAAATGCAATGAAAGCAATGAAAGAATGGCAGGAAAGTATCATACATATGTTAGTGCTACCATCAAAACTTCCACACAGTGTTCCATTGTCGGATAAAAAAAGAAGACAGGTGTCTTAGGCCACTTGGTTATAGCTATGCTGTTTAGCTATACAAAACAAACTTAATGTATGTATATAGATTTCTCAATCTGAGTTAAAAGAAAAAATTTCTTAAATACGTACATATTATTCACTGAAATGAAAGCAATAAAACATTTTAAAAATTACATTTTCAATTACACCAGCTTGAAATTGATTGAGTCCCTCCTTTTTTTCATTCAATATTGTTCCTGTTTTCGTAACTTTTTGATATATTATTATTAGATTTCTGTGACATAGAAATGAAATTTGCCAGATATCACAGTGTCAGTCAGCTAAGATTGTTGTTTATTACATGAGTTTTCAGTTTGTTTTGTAGATGACACAATCAAATCGTTTGTTATCGCTGCATTTGGTTAACTTATTGTTTTTACGATTTATGACATTTTGAACATGTTTTAAATGTCTGCACAGTTTGTTGAAAGTTTTAGTGGAGATTTTTGTTACAAGTGCACTTTTTTCTTTATTCTGGAATTTGTTTTATGAATTGTAAAAAAAAATCTACCAAATGCAAAAATTTTTTAAAATGAAGAGAATATTTTTAAAGAAATTGAATATGCCTTTTTTTTGCAATAACTATCCTTTATTTTAATCAATTAAATTACAAAAAAAAATCAATGGTTTTGTAAAAAAAATATAAATAAAATATAAGATTTAATTCATTTATTTCTCTATAGTAAATATAATAAAAGAAATTTTGATATACATTTATGTATATGCATAAATTATTTGAATTTAAAAAATTATTTACTAAAATGTGAACTTTATAGTTAATTTAATTATTATTTTTCGAACTGTATTTGTTTCTATATTCTTATGAATTGAATAGGCTAAAGTTCGTAACGCTTTTTAAGCCTAATTACATGTGATAATTATTAATGAACAAATAACATCAAAGTTAGTTGTAAATATTCTGACAACAACACATAGTTGAACGGAACAGCCAGCCGTTTTCGAAGGCCACTAAACCTTCCTCATCAGCGTTCTTCTGTGTTTTTGGTCCACTGTGTGTGGTGCCAGTTTATGTAGATGTCTGCCTTATATACGTAACTTTATTGCAAATGGAATATGTGAATTGGTTTGATTCATTGCATTTCAACTTGCATTACGAAACACATTAGCAAGTTGAAATGTCAAAAATTCCGTCACCAAACAATTGTTTGAACATTAATTTCTGTATCAGTTAACTGAAAAAAGTCTCCACTTATATTTATAACATCCCTAAAATAGGCAACAAATTTCAAAATTCCGTGTACTTTTCTTTTGAAAGTCCGTACTAGCAAATGGAAATTCCTTTATCAAATTTACCAACCTGAATTTTCGTAATTTTTTTTACATACAGTTTGTATGAGAACCTGAAATTCCGTATGAACTCCGTACCAGGCTTAAGTTCAAAAATAAACGGATTTGTGCTTATGCAAACATAATTCTACACAAAAGGCTACACGATTATTTTTCCGTGTAGAATTAAGCCCGGTACGGAGTTCTTACGGAATTTCAGGTTTGTAAATTTACATTTATTTCTACACGGAAAAATAATAGTGTAGCCTTTTGTGTAGAATTATATTTGCATACACAAAAATTCGTTTATTTATGAATTTACAATGCACAAAAGCACTAGAAATTAATAACAATTGTCAGAACATTAATTTTTGTTTCAGTTGACTGAAAAAAGTCTCCACTTATATTTATAAATCCCTAAGATAGGCAATAAATTTCAAAAATTTTGTGTATTTTTCTGTTGAAAGTCCGTACTAGCAAATGGAAATTTCTTTATGAAATTTACCAACCTGAATTTCAGTAATTTTTTTTACATACAGTTTGTATGAGAACCTGAAATTCCGTATGAACTCCGTACCAGGTTTTACGATTAAATCGAAAATAAGTCTCGCTATAGTAATGTAATTAAAAAACGAATTTTAAATATGAATTGGTGAAAAATACTCTGAGAGTTCAAATTTATAAGCGTCTACTGTATTTGCTTCCTTTAAAATTTTTTATTACAAAATACAATTGTGCATACACACACACACGTGTGCCTGTATTCATATAATTTTTTATTTCCTTTATGTTTATTTTATTTTTGTAATTAATATTGCAAACTTCCTGTGAAACAATGCTGATGTTCATTATTCACTTCACCTATAAATAAAAAGTTTTTTTTTCCTGTATTGATTTAATGAAATGAGTAAATTATTTATACATATAGCTATATGTACTGATGATGTGTATGTGTAAACATATATATGTACATATCTATGTATATTATAAATAATTTATAAAAAAAGAAAAAAAGTATGAAATGATCCATTAAGCATAAAACGAATTGAGTGGGAAAAATTAGCATAAAAGTCTATAAAAAGCAATTAAAGTAAAAAGAGTATAATTTGTAATAATTATACAAATGAAGGGATTTACAAGCTGAGTAGAACAAAAAAATAGCTGTCAGTAATAAAAATTTATAAAAGAATGGCTTTTAATTGGGAGTTATAACAGGTTATCTGCAATAATTTATTAGAGCTATGCTCTTTATGGTGCGACACAGGAGCTGGGACGTGATATTCGTAACAAAAACTATCGACACTATTACGGTTACAAATTTATTTTTGTGTTGATTTCTTGGTACTTAAAATCAGAGTATGAAAATAAACGAAACAAACTGTTTGATTTAGATTTGTTTCGTTCTTTGAAGTGAGTGAAACAAAAACAAAACAAAAAGCAATGAGAACGATTGATCAATTTGTTTTTGTATTGTTTTTGCACATGAGCTTAAACCAGAGAACGAAGCCGATCGGCTGTAAGCCAGCTAACAGCTGCCACCAGTTGCAAACAATACATTAATCTTACGCAGTTAGAAAAGAAAATAATGGTAAATAAATGGAAACGTTTTGAAATATTTGCGGCGAATTGGACATCATCATATAATATAATATTATTGCATTGTTAGTTCAGACATAATTTTTTTTATATAGCTAAGCAGCATAGCTCTAATCGGGTGTCCTAAGACACCTATCTTCTTTTTTCATTATAATTTTATTTTTTTGTTAAAAAAGCTCCCATTTTTTTAATTTATATTCTTTTTTAATATAAACATTGTGTGCTAAGAATTTAATTATATTTCAAATAAAAATTTTCCATGAAGAATTTTTGCTTTGTTGCCTGCATGTATTTTGCTGTTGTTTACCATAATAATATTAAATACGAGTATATATCTTAATAACACCATATAATATTTAATAACTTATGACCTTATTTCCCTAAGAATCCTAACATGGCTTCTCTTTGGCATTTTCGTATAAAATTTATTTTATAACTTGCCTGAGTTTTTCCCAGATCAAGGTCAACACAGTTATAATATTTCTTTGCGTGTAGATTTTTCTAAGATATTAATTTATTTATTATGTACTGCTTTCTGTTAGTTTATTAGAAAATCCTAAATTTTTCTACTATATCCTTGATATTTTATTACATTTCTAATTCGAATAACAATTAACTAAATAACACTCCCAAGTTTTAGTAGTTCTTGGTGACATTCCTTTAAATAATCAATGACACTTCCAGTTGATAAGTTGGCATGTTGTAATACCATTAACTCTATGTTGTCGCAGTAGTAAATAAAGTTCAAAGTAAACTTAAATCTCTTAAGTCACCTTCAGGCATAATAAACATGTGCTAGGGTAGGCAATACAATATTGATAAAATAAGCAAAATATTTAGCAGTAATGCGTGACATAAATGCGAGAGTAATAGCCCTTTTGGACAGAAAGAGACGGTGTTCCCCCCCCCTCCCCTCTGTCTTTCACATAGCTGAATTAAAACTTTGCAAAGTAAGCTTTGCCTGTCTAAAAGTGGTATAAGTAGCATGACTATAAACTGATTTTACCACATATAAATAAATATGTGTATACATAAAAAAACTTATAAACGGAAGCTTTTTAAGTCAGTGAAACGTATGCCATACCACAATTGTGGACACCAAATTCACATACATGCTTATGCTCTTTTATTTAGTTGTCACTGAGAAAGTGAGTAATGAAGTTGTGCACACATGTATGAATTTTTTCCCGGTTTCTTGTTTAGTTGTTTTTTGAGCACATCGAACAAAATTAAGGTTCAAATTTAATAAATATGTACAGCAAAGCATATGCAAAATAATTATGCAAGCTAAGAAAGATTTCGTATTAAAAAATGCTTTTGGCAATATGAAAAAAAATTTATGTTATGAAAGAGTTAAAAATAATAAGGAAGATTTCACAGAGCTGTGAAGCAAATTAATTTACAATTTATACACTACATTGTTGAATGGATCATTAGATTTTTTACTTTTTACTTAAGCTTTTATTAAATTGCTTATTTACAAAAACTTTTTAAACACTGAGTAACCACAGCATGCATTTTAAATTACAAAACTTTTCTTCAAGTGTAACTTTAGTTTACTCTCATTTTTCTCACCATTTCAAACATATTTAATTTTGCTGAGCACTGCTTTAATTACTCATGGTACAATGTAAGAGAAACATAATGTGAGAAGTGTGCAACTCTCATTCTGTTTTAACTGTTTGAATCTTATTTACTGAACATAATAATATCGAAACATGCAAAATCAAGTGCGACTGTGCACGACTTTATCTCACATCATATGCATATACCTATTGTGCCTGGAATAGGTAAAAAATAGTAATTTTCTAAGTCTTTGTCAAATTATATTAAATGGATTTTAACAATTAATGATAAAAATAATATCAAGTTAGAAAATCGAAACTGACATGATTGACTATTGGTTTGTGAAAGAACAAGTTCTAATTCTAGGAATTCTAGTTTTTGAAATGAAATTCTTCAAAATAATGCTTTCAGTTTATTTATTAAAAGGATTTAACGTTTTAGGTGTGAATATATCTCCCATAACAATAAACTAAATAGTAGTAGAAGAGCTATTATATGCATATCCTTGAAGCCTAACTATGACTGACACCATATTTTTTGAATAAAATTAAATGAAAGATTATATTATTGACTGAAACTTTGTATTGAAAACCAAAACAAATTTTCATATTTTATTGTTGTTTTCAATATAAATTTTCAATCGAAAGTTTCATTTCGTTGTTGTGAAACAGGCCATAAATTTGTGTATTTATTTTTAATGATATATATCTCAGAAAATTAGTGGAAACCAAGAATGTTAAGTCCTTTAACTTTAAATTTGAGGTATATAAGCTTAAAGTAGAGATGGGCACATGTCGTGTTTTTTTTCGTAACAAGAGCACAAACCGCCTTCTTCTAATCTTTTTAAAAATATTTGTTTTTATTATTTATTAATATGATTGTCTTAGCAAAATAAAAACAAAACTTATATTGCACTGGTTGGGGAAATGCCACATTTTGTTTGCCACTAAGTATCAGAGAATGATAATGAGTATTCAACAAAATACACTTAAGTAAAAATTCTAAATTTAAGTAACTGCATATAAATATTTTGTAAGCGCACATATTTTATCTTAAGCAACTATGGCTACAGCCGGTTCCAACATACAAGAACCTCTCTACTTGTTTTATGCAAAAAACTAAAATATGCTACAACTAAAAATAAGAAGTCACGTGCATATCAAGCGTATGGATTCTATCTTTTACTTACAGTCTGAGTATGTTTATACTCAGAGTATGGATATTTAATCAGACAAAAAGAATATACGCATGATACTCGGAATATTTATTCATTATTATTATGTCTATACATACATACATACGTGACTATACAATGAAATGGAAAGTGTATTTTGGTGGTTTGAAAAAATGCTTAATGTATGCGTAAATTAAATAGCCCTGAATATACGCATGTATATCCCATTAATACTCAGGATATTTTTCTATTCATACGTATGATTGTGGCTCATACAGTCTATAAATTTTAGTTGTAGTCGTTTGTGCTGCGTTGTTTAAGAATTGTTTATGAACATAGTTGTTGGTTGCTACTCAAAGATTTAAGAGTAATAGGCAGATTTTGTAAAACAATTTGGTTCAAAAGTGAAAAATAACGAAAATACGTTTCAAAAATTATTGATTAGCAGTTGGTAAATCATCAGCAGTCTAACTGAAATTGAATTGGGTCGACTAAATTTAAAAATGACCATCTTTATTGGCCAGACGCCGTCTTATCTTTATAAGGACATCCATCCTTACTAAATATTTCTAGCAATGATTTGTCTATGAAATAAGTTAACTAATAAAATGACTTCAAGCTTTAAGTGATCCGCTTACTTAACACCAAAGACGCTGCGATGACGCTATAAAAAATCATTAAAACGCATAATAACTAAGTTGTGTGTAATTCTGAGAAAGCAAAGTGGACATTTCAATTTTAAGAGATCCTTACTTTTTATATCCTTTTGCTCAATCATTTAAACACATTTTCCTGCAGTATAATTTTTTTTTTCTATAAAACCAGTTTTATTTTTAACTCTTGCTCCTTTTTTCTTTAACTCACCTACCCACTGACTTCTAATATATAAAGACTTGACACTAAAAAAATATAAATCACAAGGCTGTTAGAAAAAGGATAATAATAAAAGGCGTTAACAAGGCTATAATATGGAATTTACATTGTTGACTTAAGACTAAATTAACAAAAGAGAGAAACAAAGAGACTAAGCACTACGTGTCGTGTTAATGAAACAAAAGCTAGGAAACAAAACGAAAGAAAAAGCTTAAATAAAAGCTGAATCATTGTACAAAAAGAGGCGCAGAGAAAAGGGAGAAGAAAAAAAGACACAACAGAACGATTAAAAGAATGTAGAAGTTTTTGCCAAAAGCTAAATGAAGATACATTTTATATAGAAAATATAGCGAGAAAATAGAATAAGTATCAGGCCAGTCTTAATTGATATTCAAGGTAAATTGCATGAGTTAGTATAAATAAATAAAAGCAATTCTCAATAATATGCGATAATTTCAAATTAAGCTTGTGGCTGCGGGTGCTATAAATACAATTTTGTTAACTATTTAATAGAATTATTTTTATCTATTTTATTAAGCGCGTAACGAAGGTTATTCATGTTTGCCTGCAAACCCAGATCTTGCAGCGCATTTGCTTTACGCTGAAGAAACAATAAATTTTTAGGAATTAATTTATTTACTGTCAGTTTATGGAAACCATGTAAAAATTCTCGTCTTTCTATTCTATTCCAAAAACTGGCAGTTTTATATATGCTTTTTCTTGTGACGATAAATAATCTTTTAAAATGCTTACAACTGCCTACAGTTTGTAAAAGTTTTGAGGAAATGCTATCAACCATTTTCTTTACAAATTCAAATTATAACGACACTTAAAAATTAGCCTCATCTAATGTTGCGCTGCATCAACAACAACCAGCGGGGTCAGTGATATGCCTAAAATTATGTTCAATTCTTAATGCCAGCTATTGATAATTTAAAAAAAAATTAGTTTTTAAATTAAAATTAAAGTTTTTGTCCTATTTTCTAATATTTATAATTTTAATGGGCTTACAAAAACACAATAAATAAATACAGTAAAGTGCGACTTTGACTCGCACAGTAAGTGTTCCGTACGGACACCACATATATATATAATACTATACGTACTTTAGCATATGGGCATTTCTTCGAAAAATTCCCCTTTTTTGTCGCGTGCGACAGCAAGCAATTAATCTTGTATTTCTAAACAACGTGACTCGAAGTTTCTTATAATTTTACCTAACGTAGAGCTTCTGATGGCCTACACAAATATATAAAGAAGTAAAAAAAAAAGTTTAGTTTTCTTTGAAAAAAAACAAGCATATTTGCTTTTTGTCGCACGCTACAAAGAGTTGACATTCCTGTGGAAATACCCATATATAATATATAGTTTTGGTATTTTCTTCGTTTTTGAAATTTTTTTGGGTTTCTGGCGTTTGCGTTTATTTTTAAGATTTAGATAGTTTATTTTAGTTAAAGCGATTTTTTAGTTAGGCGCTTTTTTCGTTTTGGCGTTTTTCTCGGCTTTTGGCTTTCTTTTATTTTAGCGTTTTCTCCGTTATGGCGATTTATTTAAGTTTTAGAAATTTTTTTTTTTCGATTTTTTTTCTGATTTTGTAGTTTTTTTTATTTTATCGATTTTTTCGAAACAAATTGTTTGATTTAGCTTTGTTTCGTTCTTTGAAGTGAATGAAATAAAAACAAAGCAAAAACAATGAGAACGATTACTCAATTTGTTTTTGTTTTGTTTTTGCACATGAGCACAAGCCATAGAATGCTGGCTAACAGCTTTCATTAAAAAAAACCTTACAGCAAATTGAAATAAGATGAATCAAAAGAATTCTCGTATTCCATTTGCAATGATGGCTGAGTATATAAAGCAGAAATCTACATCAACCATGATACCACACACAGTGGACCAAGCACAAAAGAATGCTGATAATGAAGGTTTAGTGGCCTTCGAAAACAGCTTGTTTTTCCGTTCAACTATGTGTTGTTAGTCAGAATATTTACAACTAACTTTGGTGTTATTTATTCATTAAAAATTATCACATGTAATTTGGCTTACAAAGCGATACGAACTTTAGCCTGTTCAAATCATAACTATAAAATATTTTAATTTCAAATAGTCTTAAATTTAAACTCTCATTTTGTGTACATAAAAAAGAAATGCAGTATAAATATATCGATTTGAAAATGAAACCATAATGTCATACGCGGAATTAATTCTCATCAAGCTGCTGAAACAAGTAAAGTAAAAATCACACTTTAAACGCCTATAAAAAATAAAAAAAAATTTTTGTTATATTTCTCAATCCCGCTGTGAGTTTCATTTGTACACTTTTGTTTAAAAGTGGAAACAATTTGTGTGACTACAAAGTTTCCGTTTCAATTTCTTATATTTTCTTTTGCTCTTTTTATGAATGGTTTTGCTTTCGTTTAATCAAAATCCCTGCTGTTTATTTATAGATTTTATTTTGTCAGCTTGTATTTTTTTTTTGTTTCCTTTTAAAAGCCCCGTTCCAATAACATGAAATTTGCAAATTCAAAGAAAATAATTTTGGTTTTTTGTTGCTGGTGGCTTTACAATTTCATACGAGTATATGCGAAAAATAAACAAATTTTTCACACATGCAACTATGGCAACAGCAAAAAATTAATTTTTTTTTGCTGTTGTTTTTTCTTGCAAATAAAATTGTTTGCTTTCGACACTTGACTGACGCCTTGTGTCTTACTATGAGCGAATAAAATCGGATTTAAAGAATTTTTTTCACTTCCTCTGTAGAAGACATTTTTTTAGGCAATTCCAACTTCTGACTAGCACGCTGGGGCTTGGAATTTTTGGAATCAATTGAAATTTAGAGAGATGCAGCAGCGCTATGACTGGATGTAAAATTCTGCAATAATAATGATTTGTGCAAAGCACTTGCTCGATTTCTTTAAAAAGTTTGGATCATTACATACTGACCTATGAACACTTTTCAAGTGCAGGGAATGGTCACATTGTCATTGACTTTAACTAGTCTGTTTACAAGAATATTTTATAACATATCTAGCGCTATAAGGAAAAAGTGCTTAAGTCATATTTATGATTTGATCAGGCTAAATTTCGTATGGCCTTGTAAGCCAAATTACATGTGATAATTATTAATGAACAAATAAATAAATATTCTGACAAGCACGTAGTAGAACGGAACAATTAGCTGTTTTCGAAGGCCACTACTCCTTCATCATCATCGTTCTTCTGTGTGTGGTCACTTGATGTAGATTTATGCTTTTATATACTCAGGCATTATTGCAAATGGAATATGTGAATTCTTTTGATTCGTCGTATTACAATTTGCTGAAAGCTTTTTTGTAATGAAAGCTCAATTTTAGCATCTCCATATTTACAACAGTCTTGCCACTGTCGTTTGTTCTTGTTTGCTTAAATCATGTTTTACTATTTTAAAGTAGAGCGCTTTTAAAATTTAAAGTCCTCTTTCTGAAATTCAGTTCTCTTAAAGTTAAATTGGGAATTTCGGTATGCACTTAAATGCACTAAAAGTAATACATTCCACTTTAAATATATGGAAGTATAAGCTAAAGTAAGCTTTTATTTCTTATGAGATTATAAGTCGCAAAAAGACAAGTATCACTATCACACTTACTAAAGTGTCCTGTAACTACCTGAAAAAATAATTAAGATTTTGCCCAGGGAAACTTTTAGATATAAAGATTACAGGGCTGCCTTTAATTCAAAATCAGCTTAACTCGACCTTACTTTCTGCCATAGATATATTGCATAGATATCACTTTTTGTAATAAAATAATAATTACATATTTTTTGCATTAACTAGTTTTCATAATGAAGAAATTTCATAAATTATGTTATATTTTCGATGTCAATTGAGCTACAATTCTTAAGCATTGAACACATTCACTGCAGCATACTGCACGAACACATGACTTCAAGTGCCGCTGCCTGCATATATCGGGTTTTTTTGAAGACGGCAGCAGCTTAATCAGAACCTGATATTCTAGTACAAGAACATATATCAGTGTTGCCACATTCAAATAGTTCGCATTTATAAACATTTAATTAAACTTTTAAAATGTACTTATATCAGGTAAATACATTAAAATGAATCAATCAATTTCGAATTTGTATTTCTGCTAAATATTTCTAAATAATTGTATGATATCCTTCATTCAACATTTTAAATTACACTGGTAACACTATATATCCTCACTGTGGCCAATAAAATAGAAATTACTTTAATGCCCTAATTCTGTGGACGAAAAAAATCAGCAGTTGTGATTCTTTAAAACAATTATTATTTATTGTCTATGCTAGAAGGTTCGTGTATTTGCTTTATGATTTTGTTCCAAACATTATATCCAACACATATTTTTTCATATATATTTCAAACTATTGTATACTACTTTAATTAAATTTTTATGTTTTAAAAACATTGGCAATAATATTTTTATTTTTCATTATCAGAGACAACAACCATTTTTGAAGAAAATAATTTAGAGAACTCAAAAACAATAACTCAGAAGTATTTTCAAACAAAAACGTCCTAAATATTTTTACTGAATTACGGCCTTAATTGGACTTCAACGACAAAGTCAGCAAGGACAACAACCTGCTGCTCTGTTGCTTTTTTTCTGCATATAAGCATGTGTATTCTATCCTTGACATTTTGTCGTCGGTTGCTTGCTGCGGTGAATGGGTTTAATGCTTTAGACTTTTTTTTTCTTTGAAAACCATTTTTCATCACTTTAGTGGAAGAAGTAAAGCAAATATTCTATATTATGAAGAGCAAATCATTTTCGAACCCCCAAGAGCAAAGGAGGGAGGTGTCTTATAACACTCGCTTATAGCTATGCAGCTTAACTATGTATACAAAATAAACTTAATGTGTTAAACAACAATGCAATAAAATTATATTATATGATGATGTCAAATGCGGCACAAATATTTCAAAACGTTTCCTTTTATTTCCCATTATTTAAAAATTACCATTTTAAATTTTTTATGGTCTAAAGTTGGTGGCAGTAGGGTTTTTGAGTTTTGGTTTTTGCTGGTTAATAGTTAAAATCGTCTAGATGAATTTAGCTGCTGCTTAAGCAACAACAAACAAAATTTTTTATTTTGTAACGCATTATATAAAAAAAAGAGAGGTGTCTTAAGACAAATAGTTATAGCTATGCTACTTAGCTATATAAAACAATAAAATTATATTATATCGTGATGCCAAATTCGGCCCAAATATTTCAAAACGTTTCCATTTATTTCACATTATTTTCTATTTTCTTTTCTAGTGGCGTACGATTAAGTTAATGTATTGTTTGGGACCAGAGGAGGCTGTTAGCCAACTTATAGCCGATCGGCTGTGTTGTCCAGTTCGTGCTCATGTGGAAAAACAATACAAAAACAAATTGAGCATTTCTTCTCATTGTTTTTGGTTTGTTTTTGTTTCACTCACTTCAAAGAACGAAACAAAACAAAATCAAACAATTTTTTTCGTTTATTTGCGTAATCTAGTTTTAAGTAGAAAGAAATCAAAATCACATCCTAGCTCCTGTGTCGTGACATAAATAGCATAGCTTTAATAATAATATTCATAATAATAATAATAAAAGAAAATAGAAAGCAACTTTTTTTACGTTTACCTTTTTTTTAATTCTAAGAAAATTCAGCACAGAAAAAGAAAATGATTTCTTTTTTCAATAACAGCAGGATATAAGGAATTTGATTTATTTTTTTATTTATTTTTTTTTTGCACAGAAAATATTATAAACATTAATTCCAACAAATTCTCTAGTTGAAAAAGAATCTAAATTAAGTTATAAAATTATGATGAAAACTTGGAGAGTGTACTCACTCCAATTATTAAGAAAACTAATATGTATAATAAATATAAAGAATATCATTGATTACCCACTTCACTAACTTTTTATTCAATACCTTAAAAAGCAATTAATAAACAAATTGAGTCCAAGCAATTGCCCACACCAATATTATTGTTTTGACCATTTTATGCGTCAACAAATACAAAAGTTTTTATAAATGTGGGAGTGAATGTATTTAATGACATGTGAAATGTATATTAAAAATCAAAAAGGAATGTGTTCTAATGATAAAGAAAATTTCCTAAAATGGAATTTATTACGCACAAGAAAAGTCAAGTTTTACCTAATGAAGTCAAACATAATGAAAAGGTAAAGCACTAATTAAATTATTTTGTATTTATAAAGAATTAATAACATATTATAAATACATTTTCTTATTAATTAGAGTTTTGATTAGAAAAAAAAGCAATTATCGTAAAAGCAACAAAAACAAACTCTTCACTTTTAGCCAGGGAAAATTCAAGGTGAAAAGCTTTTCATACAGCACAAGTATCCCAGCAAAACAAATAACGCTGCATTCAAAACAGCGCTAACAAAAAGAGTGCTGAGTAGTTACTTAATCCAAAAAAGGTTTTAAAAATCATCATGATTCTGAAAGTATTAAAGATTGCCCTAAATTTTTTAAGAAATATAGGCTTTTAAATGAATTTTTTGTATTCATATTTTTTTTGCGTTAAAATTCTTATTAAATAAACTACAATTTTGCATATCGAGCGATAACCGTTAAAAAAGATTAATGGCTTATTTCCCAACTGCGAAAGAAAACTTTCAACTTACAATTTATATTGAAAAAAAAGCAAATTTTCATACTTTTTTGTTGTTTTCAATATAAATTGCAAGTCGAAAGTTTTCTCTCGGCTAAAAGCGACACATTTTCTGGCATACATTTTTTTTAACGAAAATTTATTATTTACGACCAAAAATAATCGGTTTTGTTAAAAAAAATCTAAGTTCGAAAATTATGTCGCTTAAGCTTTTTTGGCGGTTACGGCACGATATCTTAAAGGGATCTTAAATATCTGCGCCTTTTCTTTAAGCATCCTTGGTAGAACTTTAAAACTGCGTTTGAAGAATCATACAATCAAGAAATCTAATATTTATTTATTGCAATTGCGTATTATAGCTATGCTATTTATTTCACGACATAGGAGGTAGGGCGAGATTTTTGTAACAAAAATAAACGATACTATTACAGTTATAAATTTATTTTTGTTTTGATTTATTGGTGCTTAAAACCAGATTTCGAAAATAAACGAAACACATTGTTTGATTTTGTTTTGTTTCGTTCTTTGAAGTGAGTGAAACAAAAAAAAAACCAAACTAATGAGAACGATTGCTCAATTTATTTTTGTCTTGGTTTTGCACATGAGCACAAAGCAGGGAATGCAGCCAATCAGCTGTAAGGCGGCTAACAGGCGCCACTGGCCATAAGCAATACATTAATTTAATCGTACGCCGCTAGAAATGAAAATAATGGGAAATAAATGGAAACGTTTTGAAAACTTTCTGGTGAATTAAAACATCATATAATATAATTTTATTGCTTTGTTATTTAATACATTATTATTGTTTTTTCTTTTATTTACTGCGTTAAAAATTTTATTTGTTGCTGCTTAAGCAGCAATGAAGTTCATCTAGTCGTTTTTAACTAGTAACATGTAAAAAATAAATCAAAAACCCTACTGCGAATAACTTTAAACTGTAAAAACTCATAAATGGTGATTAAAAAAAAGTAATGGAAAATAAATTGAAACGTTTTGAAATATTTGCGCCGCATTTGACATCAGCATATAAGATAATGTTATTGCATTGCTATTTAACACATTAATTTTGTTTTAAATACATAGTTAAGCAGCATAGCTATAACCGGGTGTCCTAAGACACCTCTCTTGTTTTTTTATTATTTAACGCGTTAAAAATTAAAAAAATTTTGTTTGTTGTTGCTTAACTTAGCAATGAAGTACATCTAGACGTTTTTAGCTAACAACATGTAAACAAAAATCAAAAACCCTACTGCGACTAACTTTAAACTATAAAAAATCGTAAATGGTCGTTCAAAATGAAAAATCATCAGAGAAACCTAAGGACTATTTTCAAATACCTGTCAAATGATACCCCTTTTGCTATGGTTCACTGACTTTTTATATTTTTCATATTCACAAAATGACTCCTACTGGCCACCATATTGAATTTTGACTACTGTCATATCTTTAGTAACACTCCCGGCATGAAGACAAATCGATGATGTATTTGTATAAGTGTTCGCAAAGGATTACACATACATGTCTACATACATACATAAATACCTTCATACACACCTAGGCTGATACGTAGCGCAGTCGGGGAAAAAGCAAAGTTTTTTTTAATTAATATTTATTTATTTAATAATTGTTTGCTGGGATGTGCACACATATAAAAATATATATTGAGATTTGTTCTTAAATCATGGAGGACAAATTATTTATTTCATCCCCTTTAACCCAAAATCGGTTGGAATCAATTTTTAGAAGTAAACTGTATCTTACTTTTTTGATGTCATATATTTTTTTAATTGAAGTTTTTGTGAAGTGAGTTTGGATTTCGTCGGCCCACTGCAATAAAGTCATAAGTAATAAGCCAAAATGGCATTATTACTCAATTAATTGTGGAATAAGTTATATAGCTTTATTATCTCAATTGGTTGAGAAATAAAGCAAATAAAAGGCCTGTCCCACGATGTCGACAACGTTCGACTTGTCGCACACTTACATAAAAAATAACAAACAACATTTTAAAATTAAAAAAAAACTAAGCTTCTAGATTTTTTTCTCTAAACACTTTATGATATAAATATTAAGCTTTTATTCTAAAAGGGCCTTTGTAGTAGTAGGCCTTTTGACATCAACTGCCCTCACACATGCTTCAATATTCATTTGAATTTGTAAGAAGTTAATAAATATTAAAACACAAACGGAAAGTAATTAATATGAAAGCTATTATTATATTAATTGATTACATTCTTATAATACAACAAATATAATTCTTGTTCTGTAAATGAACAAAAGGAAAGTTTTTACTCCTCTCCTTAATAATTTTGGATAACAGAAATTAATTTCTTAATTGTATTTAAGACAACTCGCAGTATCAGAACAAATAAGGAAGCATTATTTCTGTGGCAGTAAGGCAAAAATGCTTAAGTCATATTTTACTGTTTTTCAGGAGAGTAATTTTAAACGCTCAAGTCGATTTTAAGAAATTTATTTCTTTTACAGTTAAAGTGGGAAATTCTCTATTAAATAAAATTTTTTTTTTAGCAAACAACGTTCTACACGCTATAAATAATACATTTAAGTTAAAATATATCATAGTATAACCTAACTTAAGCTATTATACCAAATGAGATTAGAAATCTAAAAAATATAAGTCGCAAGTCCTAGTGCTATAACTTCCTGAAAAGGCATATAAATTAATTGAGATTTTGACCAAGGGTACTTTGGAATATGCAGATTGCAGACGTACCATTAACTCGAAATCAGCTTATCTCGACTTAAGCAGTTTTTCCTTTTTACCACAGATTTATAGTCGTAACTTAAAGTAATTTTTCGATTTTGAAAACAATATTTTCTACGAAGCCATATGTGCACATTTCATAGCTAAATATTTATCTGGAATACTGCTTCATTCGATTATTGAAATTAAGTGGTCGCAAAATGGAATTTTTTGTTTTAAAATCCCACTGTGCTGCCACGTGCTATGCATAGAAATTATAAAAGGAAGGCGCTAAAATTACAGAAACTTACCCCAATCAAATAAAATTAAACAAAAATCAAAATAATGGGCCTGATTACGCTTATCGTATTTCGAATGCTACCAAGACGATTTTTTACCAGATTAAAAAAAATGTTGCAATGTTCTTTAGTCTAGCACAAAATCATCGTAGTCGAAGTCTAAATACGACACTCGTAATTAGTTCCAATATATCGAGGTCAGTTGATGTATAAAGGCGGTGCTACACTATCCAAAAACATACAGTGGGTCTTCCAGTAGAAAATTCAAAACCTTGATCTTGGACATTCTGCACGAGCAATTTGAGGGTCTGATTATTTCACGTCAAGATGATATGAACTGTCCACTGAGTTCTTATGATTTTACCTCGTTAAACTTCTGCTTAGAGGGATTTCTTAAGACATAAGTCTATTTTAATAAGCCAAAAGCCACAGCGAATCTATAAGGCAGCATAAATTATGCCACTTTAGCCATATGTATGTAATATTTTATATTTTGGATGATTGTCATGCAGCAAATCCACGGTTTGGACTTACACAAAGTAATATTACATATATAATGGCACCTGTAAGCCTTTCAAAGAGCTTAAAAGCTTCGATGATATCTCTTGGCCATTTTTATTTAATTTGAATTTAAACACAGTTTTCCACTTGCCACTTGCCTTCTTTCCAATGCATTGCAATGCAACGCTGCTTAATTTTTTTTCTTCGAATTTTTCATTGACTTTTATAATATTTAGTGGACTGTTGCTGTTGTTGTTTTCTGCCATTGCTATTTAAAGGAATCACTGTTTACAGTAAATAGACACAAATACATACAAATGCTTGTTGCCATTTATATTCGTTAACGTTGCTTTTTATTCATTTCATTTTTGTATTGCTTTGTTGGGCACACCTTTGAGCTCTTGGGGACAATAAAAGCCAGTTACCTGACAATTGGATTGATAATAAATGTGGTGCAAGAAAAAAAGACAATGTTTAAGGATTTATTTATTTTGAAAGTGTTGGAAATTTTGCTTTTTTATTTTTATTTTCACTTTGTATGAGACACAAGGTGGAAATTGTATAAAGCAATGTTCTTTTTTTTTTGGTTTAAAGTAAAATGCATTGAAATTTAGCTGAAATGGTGCTACAATATGCAGGAGTAAATAAATAAATATTAGAAGATGGTACGGTACACAAAATAAATTGATGTGAAATAAATTATTAAAAAAAAGCTTTAAGCTTTCGCTATACAAAATACAACTCTTACCGCCTTATGTATAATCAAAAGTTGGCTTGAAGTTAGCGTAGATTGTATGTATAATATATGTACAAGCTGGCAAACATATTCTAACGAGTTTACAATCACTCGCTAATTTGTGAACAAACAGCTGGTGTGTATATGTCAAAGGCAAATATTAAATAAACCAAAGTTTTTATGCTATTCCAAAAATTAATCATCCCTTAAATTTGTATATGCAAATAAAGATATTTTTGTGAATTTAATTCAGCTACGTCCAAGCCATATGCAAAATGTGCAAACCTTTATAAAGAGCTTTCTGTGTTTTTACACAGACAAGCTCACAACAGCCAACCAGACTCCGGCAACAACAATTCTTGCTCTTATTTGGCAAAGAAACAAGAAAACATTTAAGAGCTTTCAAAGCTGTTTACGTAAAATGCAAATATCACAGTATGCGTTCTTGGATTTTGCTGATTTAGTGTCGCTGAAATATATTTATTTAATATAAATTTTCCTTCCAATACTCTTATTGAGCCAGAACTGCCAAAACAGCTTAACCGACATATATTTTTGACCTCGTTTTTTGACGAATCGCAAATAGTCGATTTTGGTAAAAAAATATTAGTTCGATAATTTTGTCGCTTAAGCTTTTTTTTGCCGTTATGACAGGATGTGATTATCAAAATCTTGTTTTTTCATTTATTTTAAGCCAAGAGAACGTTTAAAGGTATATTATTAATATAAAAGTCCTCAATTTAAGGTCAAAATTTAGGAAAATTATATGACACTGAGTTCAAACTGAACTCAAATAGGTTTAAAATAAAAGCAAACTCTTTCCTTAAAATCAATTAAGCTTTAAAGAAATGCGAGCTTTTTATTACACCTGAACACTTTGTCAGTGTCAAGTAAAAAAATATCCATTTTTTAACTGCACTTGTTTAATATCCATTTGTCACTTGCGTTAAGCTTTAAGTTCAACCCAACATTTTTTAAATGCATTTTCCTTCTAACAAGCTTTCTCTGCTAGTCAACAAAAATATTCACATTAAAATATCTTGGTATCCCAGCAAAATGGAAGAGAAATTCTTAATATCATCAGCAAATTCCTTGCAATTCTCAAATGTTACGACGACAAAAAAACAATCTTATTAAGAAAAATTATTATATGCTAAATAATGCCACTTTAAAAACTTGTCAGCCAACACATGCTGTAAAGTAAAGACTCTAATAAAAATTCTTTTGTAAGTGGATTCAGCTCTTATGCTCTTTGGCATTAGCTTTCATTCGTACACAATTTAAAATTTTACTTAAAATACTTTTTAATTTATGCTGGCATATTTTTTTTTTCTCTCTTCTTGTTAAATAAAATTGTTAAGACGTGCAAATATGCGTGAAATTGCAACGTAAATGTTAGAGAAAAGATACACGAAAAAGTTCATAGAAAACGGAAGTTTAAAAATTTAATTAATTGTTCTTGCTTTTCTTGCCATATCCTCCTCTCTTATGTAATTGCTTAACAAACTTAATGTCTTAAATAAACGGCCTTGCAAAAGCTATCAAACAAAAGTGAAAAATGTATTTAGCCGAAGCATTTCACACTATACTCAGTGTTAAGCTTGAAAACTTTTTTATTTTCGCTTAATTTAAATCACACTTGGACAACGAAGAATTATGAGGAAATAAAATTGCACGAAACTTTTTAATAGTCAAATTAGAGCACGCGATTATTTCCTGTTGTTTATTGGACAACTAAAATACAAGGATATTTTCACTATATTACACTTATTTAAATGCAACTACGTGAGATTATTACATAATTTAAGAACAACAAAAAAAAAATTAATCCTCTTTTACTTTACGTACAAGAAAATATTTGAAAATTTTTATGTTATAGGCAGCCTTGAAGTTATTTTGAATGTACTCGTATTTAATCTTAAGCCCTTTTAAGAGAAAAACTTATTTTATTTATAATAAATGCACAGAGTTGAAAAATTACGAGAGAATACAAAAGGTAATTAAAAAAAAGGTAAATTAATATTAAGGGAAAAATATATATATTATTATTTGGGTCCTTATAATGATCCTAGTGATCCCACAGCCTCTCCTGCACAACTGCCAACCTCCTCTACACGTGGCGTACCCTGTTATTAGCTGACATGGCTCTGACGACAGGCCATAGGCGGTATAATCCTCACTAACGTTGGCGGATAAATATCCACGGTCAACTGTCTTCCCCTCCCCCCTCCCCGGGGAAATCTTTTTTCGACTATTTGGGGTGATGTGGCTTTTTTCATTGACGTACCTTTGGTACATTACCCATAGAACGTATATATGTGTTACTACCCAATCTCTGGCAACAGAGCAAAGGATGTGCACATATCTGTCTAAGGAAAACAGGTCTGTTTATGTAAACCAGGTACAGCGTTACCTTGAACTGCCCCTGATTTCAAAAGACGATTGAAGTGAAGCCCTTGTGGTGGATCTTCGAGGTCTAACCAGAGGCTACTTCTGGTGCCATGGGTGCTGCTTGCACGACAGTCGAGCTGCTCTGAAGTTTTGGGTGTATGTAGCGATTGTCAGGATCCTTTGCTAAAAGGTCAAGTTCGTCCTACCCCATAGGGTTAAAATGATGATTTTGATGTGTGTGTAGTAGGTACTGGATTGTTGGCGGCACAGGCATGAGTCCATTTCTGGTGAGAACTGTACATGCTAGCTATAGTTGCTACCAAGAACGCTAGGATAATAGTCTTGGCTTTGTTAAATCAATGCTAATCATTGGCGTGACGTGCTCAGCCAGACACTATTCTAGGTGCTGTTGCCATACAACAGATAGTACTGTTTTGACAAAGTCATTACGGCGAAGCGTTTAGATAGCTTAAAGTCGTACGATTTCAAATCGATTCGATTATTTTTCTAATAACTCTTAAGTGATGCAAACAATTTCACTTTTTCCACTTAAATAATAAATTGTGCTTATGATAAAGTCAATTTTTTTTTCTGCATAATGTAATTGATATTAAGTTTTTTAACACGATATTTTTGTTTAAAATAACTAACAAGCAGTTCATTGTTATTGCCAAAAAAAAACTATATACAGTGGAATCTCTCTTGAGCGGAGACTGAAAGGACCATTGAAATGTGTCCGTACAAGGGGACTGACTGTTCGGTAAAGAGAAAGCTAAACATTTAAATGGAGCGCTTCCGGGACCTGTCAAAAGTGTCCGCCTAAAGGAGGTTTCCGCCTATAGAAAGTGTCTGTTAAGGGAGCTTCCACTGTATTCATAGCATGGCTTCTTTGGTGTAGGAACAATTACCAAATATAATAACAATCATACTTCACGTGCTTTGAGGACATTATGAAAAATTATAACAATTATAATATTTAAAAAGAAGTGTATCGTGTTTGCTATGAAATAGCATTATTTTCAGATTAGTTTTATATTGGCGTTTCTAAGCTTATTTTTTATATAACACTTAAGTCGTGACACAGCTTTTAAGTTTTAAGTGGCAGCAGAATAATAGAAAGAGGTCTGTTGCACTGCTACAAACTGTTTAATATGTTTGTTGGGTTGAGCTTCTTTCAAGGTGTTTGTTATTAAGCTGCTAAGCGAAAAGCTAACATTTTAATTTTATTTAACAATATAAGGAGCTTAGACAGAATTAATTTTGATCCCTTTCTTTTAAGGCCTTAAATAGGTTAAATAAATAATATAATTTACATGCATAATTATTCTATAGTATATCCTTGTAAATTTTTATAATTATTGAAAATAACTTCTATATAACTAGGATGGCTGCTCTCTTGGTTAATTTTCTTCTAATACCTTCATCTTCTAGTAGGAGCCATTATGTATTTATCCAGCATATAAAGCTTTCAAATAATACTTAGTTGGAAATTCCACTAAAATCTTACAAATTCATCATGTTTTTGTAATTTGATACAAACGTTTTCTTGTTTGGTGATTTAGAAAAAAAAGAAGTTAATTAATTTTGTAATTTTTGTAACTGATATGAAATTGAAATTGTTGGTTTTGCTGCTGAATAACTACAACACAATTTTCTTTTATAAAGGTTAACTTTCACAGAAAAAAAATTTATACAATTTACCTCAAATAATTTCAATCCATCAGCTGCAGGAATTCAAATCAAATCATTTAGTAATATTTCAGATATGCAACTATAAATTTGTGCTGGTGCATATGTTGCATTTGTCTGCATGTTTGTGATAATTTACTTTCAAGTAAAATTTAAGCTACTACAATATATTGATATATAGCAACAATAACCAGAAAATTTTGAAAGGAACATAAGCCAACAGGCTCTCACATAGCAGACCATCTTAATTTTTTTTAATTGTCATGATTTATTTGATAAAATATTAAAATTCTTCAAAGAAACATTACCCTTTATGTAATTAATATCAACAAACCTGAGAGAGTCTTCGCACTTCTGGCCCACTGTAGACTCCTTTACCCAAAAGATACAAGGCAAGATATAAGGTGGTATACGCGTGTTTTCAGAGCATAAAAGGGTTCTCGTGCGGGTGTTATAGAACCAGGGAAAAACTACTAAAAGTCTTTGGGAAAAAAATTCTAAAGAAATTTAAAAAAATTCAAATATTGTTGAATATGAGAAAAGAAGTCAACGAAATTAATCATGAGATTCAATCATATTTCCTCTTATTAGAAATGGTGCCATCGACGCCACATCAAGACGACAGTAAATATTGTCACTTGTCTACTCTTTATTGGCAACAATTGGCTCTTATTGACAATCTCTTACCAATCTCAAAGTCTTAGTAAATTAATGGAGAATGTTACTAGTAGCTAGTCAATAGTTGTCGACAAAGAGTAGTCAAGTGAAAATTTTCACTGTCGTCTTGATATGACGTCTACGATGCCATTCACAATCAGGAGGATTGACTATTCATCCATAAATACAAACAATTATCATGAAACCAAAATTTTATTAAACAACTTTCTTCTTTGTTGCTTTGAATTTCTTTATTGACTGAAAATATCAATTCATCTGTATTTTTTTCTCTTTCACTGTTGCTTCATAACTCGATACATTTTTGACCAGTTTTAAAAATTATTTGTTGATCTGATAGATCCTTTCCCTTTGATGGTTTAAATTTCTTTATTGACCGAAAATATTAATTCTTCAGTATTTCTATTTTTTATACCCTTTACCAACAAAAATGGTAAAAGGTTTGTCATTCCGTTTGTAATTTCTATAATATCAATAAGCGACCCATATAATATATATATTCTGGATCCTTATGCATAGGGAAGACGAATAAGCGATGTCCGTCTGTCCGTCTGTCCGTCTGTCCGTCTGTCCGTCTGTCCGTCTGTCCGTCTGTCCGTCTGTCCGTCTGTCCGTCTGTCCGTCTGTCCGTCTGTCCGTCTGTCTGTACGTGAAATCGGTTTTCCGAAGCTCCCAGAAGAGCTAGAGACTTCGTTCTTGGACTGGTGTGTCAGAAATTTTCCAAAATAGATTGGTATTGAAATTCAGCAAAATCGGGCAGACGATTGCAGAGCTGGAAAACTTAAACTTCATTTTGCCATATAAAAGTAACTCCCGAAAACAAATTTTTATTTTTTTTTAATAAATGTACATCTTTTACACTTCAGTACGACTAAAATTGGAATTTTAAATTAAAAAAATACAAAAAAATTAAAAAGACGTTTCCAGGGTTGGAAAACTTTAACTTTTTGTGTTATGTAAAATTAACTATGTCTAAAACTATATTAGTATTTTCTCGAGAACCGTAAGAGCTACAGACCTGAAATTTGGACACAGTATGTAGACCTTTGGCCGCTACAACAACAAATACATGATAATTGGAAATTATAGGGTGTTCCAAAACGAGCAACGAAAAATTTTAAAATCCCATGTAGTATATATAGAATTGTATGTATATACACTTGAAATTTGTAAGGTTAGTGTATTTTTATACAGACTACAAAAATTAACACAAAAATTTAAAAAAATTTAAATTAAAGGGTGTTCCATCAGTTAATGCAATTTTGACTATGTAATTTTGACAATTTGCTGTATCTTGGAAACCGTAAGAGCAAAACTCTTGAAATTTTCAAAAACGGTAAAACTGAAAAAATAAAAAATTATAAAATCGCCAAACCGAAAAAAATCGCCAAAAACAAAAAAAAAATCGCCAAAACGAAAAAAAGCACCAAATTAAAAAAAATTCTAAGACTAAAATAAATCGCAAAAAAAACGGAAAAATTGCTTAAATGAAAACAAAAATCGCCAAAATGAAAGAAAATCGCCAAAATGAAAAAAATCACCAAAACGAAAAAAAACCCTAAAAAACAGAAAAACATCACCAAAATGAAAAAAAAATCGCCAAAATGAAAAAAATCGCCAAAACGAAAAAAACCCCAAAAAACAAAAAAATCGCCAAAATGAAAAAAAGCCAAAAACAGAAAAAAAATCGCCAAATTAAAAAAAAAAAATTATAAAACTAAAATAAATCGCAAAAAAACGGAAAAATGCTAAAATAAAAAAAAAAATCGCCAAAACGAAAAAAAACCTAAAAAACAGAAAAAAATCGCCAAAATGAAAAAAATTACCAAAACGAAAAAAAAAACAGAAAAAAATCGTCAAAATGAAAAAAAATCGCCAAAACGAAAAAAACCCTAAAAAACAGAAAAAAATCGCCAAAATGAAAAAAATCGCCAAAAAAGAAAAAACCTAAATAACAGAAAATAAATCGCCAAAACGAAAAAAAGCACCAAATTAAAAAAAAAATTTCTAAGGCTAAAATAAATCGCAAAAAAACGGAAAAATTGCTAAAATGAAAACAAAAATCGCCAAAATGAAAGAAAATCGCAAAAAATAAAAAAAAAATCGCCAAAATGAAAAAAATCACCAAAACGAAATAAAACAAAAAAATCGCGAAAAAACCCAAAAAAACAGAAAAAATCGTCAAAATGAGAAAAATCTCCAAAATGAAGAAAAGCCCAACAACAGAAAAAAATCGCCAAAATGAAAAAAACCTCCAAAAACAGACAAAATCGCCAAAACGAGAAAAAAGCGACAAAACTGAAAAAATCGTTTTAACTGAAAAAAACTTCAAAAAAGCAAAAAACCTTCCTTTCGTGCGCGATTCAAAGTCGCACTTAACTGATTTTTTTAATATTAAAGGAATATTAAATGAAACTAAGTTTTTGCTTATTTCGTTCTTGCTTTTTTCACTTAACATATTTTATGTACTTTTTAAAGAACTAGATTGGTATCAATAATCAGAAAAATCCAAAATTATGACTCCAGGGTTGGAAAACTTACACTTTTTGTGTTATGTAAAATTAAATAGGTCTAAAAATTTTTTTCTTTTTCTTTATAAATTGAATATATTTTATGCTTCTGAAAGAAAGTTTGGTGTATGAAATTTGAAAAATGAAAATTATAGCTCCAAAGATGGAAACTTTAAAAAAATGATAAATTTTTTCACAAAAGAATTATGTATGTACGTGTCTGTATACTATATATATGTACGTACGTTGGTAAAGGGTATATAAGATTCGGCACAGCCGAATATAGCACTCTTACTTGTTTTTATTGTTACTTCCTAGCTCGGTACTTTTTTGAACGATTCTAGAAACTATTTTTTTTTGTGAGAACATAACTTCCGTTTGGTTCCATTGTAAAAAAGTGGGCGGAAACATACATAATTATTTTACTTGAATTTATAATATTGTGCTTATTCCTTTGCTACAAAGCTTACCAAACTTGTAACGTCACAATGCTGAAGCTACAAAAATGGGCGGAGCCACACCCAATAAATTTAAATATTATATTTCACATGCTTTAACTTGCACGATTTTTAGACAACTTTGTACACACCCTAAGCTTAAAAATAGACAAAATCTTGCATTAAAAAAAGTGGGCGGGGCCATGCCTATTAAATTTTAATATTATATTTTACTTTCATGTAATTGACCAAATACTAAAAAACTTTGCATACACCCTGAACTTTATAAAAAACCTAAATTTTGCATTTAAAAAAGTGGGCGGGCCCACGCCTATTACAATTTAATATTATACATTACTTTCTTATACTTGAGAAATTTTTAAAAATCTTTGCACACACCATCTGATCTGAAAAAAGACACAATTTTGCAATTATAAAAGTGGGCGTAGTCACGCCCTTTAAATTTTATTGTGATATTTGACATTCTTCTGCTTTATAAATTTTTATGAAACTTGGCATACACCGTGAGCTCTAAGAAATACTTAGTCTTGTGTTTAAAAAAGTGGGCGAGACTGCGCCCATAAAAGTTTAGTGCTAAATTATATGTACTTCTGCTTATCCGATTCCCACGAAACTTGGCAAAGATTTTCGGCTTTTAGAATGACAGAATTTTGTTTTTATGGAAATGGGCGGGACCATGCCCATTAAAGATTAATATAATATTTCACGAGCTGTACTTAAAACATTTTTATGAAACTTGGCACACACCTTGAGCTCTGACAGTGACGCATTGTTGACTTTAAAAAAGTGGGCAGACACTAACATTTACCAAACTGGGCATGACCACACCCCTTAAAAAATTTAAAATTGGCACTTAAAGCTTAAAATTAAGACTTCTTAAAAAGAAATTAAACCGACTTCAAATATCAGAACTAAAGCCCCTGTACGAAGTTCTTATGGAATTTCATGTTTGTAAATTTACATGTATTTCTAGACGGAAAAATAATGGTGTAGCTTTTTGTGTAGAACTTTGTTTGCATACACACAAATTGATTTATTTTTTAGTTTAAAACACACAAAAATACTAAAAATTAGTTACAATTTGATGAAAATTTATATGTCAAAAATTTCGTGACCAAACAATTCTTTGAACATTCATTTTTGTTTCAGTTGACTGAAAAAAATCTCCAGTAATATTTACAACATCCCTAGGATAGGCAATAGATTTTAAAAATTACGCGTACTTTTCTTTTGAAAGTACGTACTAGCAAATGGAAATTTCTTTATGAAATTCACCAATCTGAAATTCCTTAAGATTTTTTTTACATACAGTTTGTATGAGAACCTGAAATTTCATAAGAACTCCGTACCAGGCTTAAAAAGAAAAATACAAAATTTATTAAAATTGATTGCCTATCTTAGGGACTTATAAATATAAGTGGAGATTTTTTTCAGTCAACTGAAAGAACAATTAATGTTCAAACCATTGTTTGGTGACGAAATTTTTGAAATTCCCAAAAAAAAGAGAATTTAATAAGTGGCACCTACTTTGAATAGCATTACCGATAATACGTATAAAAATGTTTCATTTCACTGAATATATATTATTTTTAAAATTTTTTTTCTCTATTTAATTTTGTTTAAGTCTTATATTTAAAACAAATCGTCTTTAATTGTATGTTAAATATAAGAGGAACTTAGTAGGCACATAAATTTATTTTTAAGAACTCCCTCAAACTCCCCGCTAATAGAAAAATGAACACCAATAAAAAAAAACAAAGCAAATAAACAACAATAGGCAGCCAAAAAGATATCAAATATCCTTTTTCATATTTCAAAATATAATAAAAAAAACAAGAACTAAGCCCGATACTAATCCACATAACATACAACTGAACTCTTACTTCTATGAATTTCAATTTGTGATATTGCAAATAGTATAGACATATAGAGTGTATATGTGTGTATGTGTTTGAATGTTTATGTATGTGTTTGTGTGTGTATAGCTGTCTGCTTTGCTTTGTTATTTCTATTTGTCAGTCTATCTTACAGCAGATAATGTTGCGTGCCAAATGTAATTTTCCGTAATAATATTTATAGTTCAACTTAAACGAGTTGAAGTGTTTTTTTCTAAAGCAATATTTATAACGGACAAATTGTGTGCAGAAAATTAAGTTTGTGTTTTTTTTTTTTTGCTTCTGTTTATTTCAATAAGTTTTGCTATCTTGTTTGGGGCAGGTAGAACAAAGTTAGTGGACATAGTCTTATTAATATTAAGTGTAATGTTAGTGAGCACGAACAGTAAAAGATATTTAGCAAAAAATTTTTTATAAGGGTTTTTATTCAAGACATACTTAGATGAAATGGAATATATATTAATTAAAGAACTTCATAATATCTTTAAAAGTATAAGCCTGGTACGGAGTTCATACGGAATTTCAGGTTTTCATACAAAGTCTATGTAAAAAAAATTACGGAAATTCAGGTTGGTAAATTTCATAAAGAAATTTCCATTTGCCAGTACGGACTTTCAAAAGAAAAATACACTAAATTTCTGAAATTTATTGCCTATCTTAGGGCTTTAGAAATATAAGTGGATACTTTTTTTAGTCAACTGATACAAAAATTAATGTTCAAACAATTGTTTGGTGACGGAATTTTTGACATTTCTAATTTTCATCAAGTTGTAATTAATTTCTAGTTTTTTTGTGCATTTTAAATTCAAAAATAAACAAATTTGTGTTTATACAAACATAATTCTACACAAACCTGAAATTCCGTAAGAACTCCGTACCGGGCTATAATTTGAAATATATTTGTAAATTCTCTTTTTTTTTGGATATTTCAAAAATTTCGTGACCAAACAAATGTTTGAACATTAATTTTTGTTTCAGTTGACTGAAAAAAGTCTCCACTTATATTTACCACATCCCTAAAATAGGCAATGGATTTAAAAAATGCCATGTACTTCTCTTTTGAAAGACCGTACTGGTTAGTTAGTTAGTTAGTTTAGTTTATTGAAGACCGTACACTAGCAAATGGCAATTTCTTAATTAAATTTACCAACCTGAATTTTCGTAATTTTTTTTTACATACAGTTTGTAAGAGAACCTGAAATTCCGTATGAACATCGTACCAGGCTTTAAAAAAGCTATAATTTTTTTTAAATTATAACAAAACTTAAAAAAGCACTTTAAAAAAAGATTTTGTTAGTTTTTTTTTACCAAAACCCTTTTATTGGCATTAACCACTAAAGAACAAACAAAAAACAACCACAAACATATATTTTTCAAAAGTTTACAACAGCAGCAACTACACGATAGCAACAAACCAGTGAACTGGAACCCAAAGATATATAAAACACCTCGTTTTGGGGCAGGCAAACAAAATTATATATGTACTTGTATTTATATAAATTTATTTTTAAAAACTTTCTTCAATATTTATTTTCACATACACTTAACTAAGCCATAATGGAATGCTTATGTAAGTTTGGGTTTGTACTTCAAGTCATGCGTTATGAACCATAAAAAATTTACTCACTGCTTATGACACAAAAATAGTCTATAAAATGACACACACGAGCAAACATACCAACAGAAAAGCACATATAATTTTTTCTCACACGTAGCACGCAAACACTTTATTTAATGTACACCAACACATGCAGGCAAACAAAAACATATAAATGTGCAAATAAACACCAGCACCACAACAGAACGCACTATAAACGCTTAGAGTTTTCGGTTAATGGGGAATATTTTTTCCCCTACTCGCGGTTTCAAATTAGACGTTTTTTTCTTTAGCAAAACTCTGCGTATATTTAAGAAATAAGTTCTAAAATTCAACATCACAATGATCTCAATCAACCCGCAGCCTAAGTAAAAGTGACTAGTCCGCTTAGAACTCGAACTGGTCCCTATCACTTGTCGACCAATCATGTTACTAGTCTTGTGTGAGTTCTATTCCCCTGCAGGGTTATTGTGGAATTTTTATTTTAACAAACACTTCAAACCCAAATTATTTTACTTAGAATTTGGCAGTAATTATTATTTAATAATTTTTTGCGTTAATAGTTTCTTAAATATATTTTTGGGAATTTTTTATGATGTCGAACGTGACCGGCGAGCATACTTAAAGTGAAAAAAAGTCAAAATATCTATAACGTATTTTTATTGAGAATTATTTTCTTAAGTTAAACTCTAGGTAATTTTTTCGTTTTCCAGATAATTGCAAGAAATTAGGTATTCGCATGTGACATTGAAACAGATTTTAAATGTAATTGTGTCCGTGAAAACTGAAGCAAGATTTTTTAATGTGACTAATTTTATTATGTTGTAAGTTGATGTAACTATGAAATGATTTAAATCTGTTTAACTTAATTTTAAATACTGTTGCACGTGACATTTCGCAAGTGGAAATTTTTTGTTTTGTAATATTTGTCAAATAAAATTGCAGGTAATTTTAATTATTTACTCATAATAATTGTCAACATATTCTACACTTATTTTACTCACCATTATTCCACGATGCCACTTTAATAAAATTCCAAAAAATTTGGACTTGTGTCCTGTTGTCGAAAACAACTGAATTTTGATGGCAGGTTTATGCTATTTTCTAGATCTTAGGGAACGAAAATGACTCTTAGTAGCACAAAATTGTTCTCGAGAGCGATTAAACAAGCTCCAATTTTTCAGTATTGTGTTAAAGTGGCGTCGATATTGACAACTGAAATAAGGGTGACTGTTTTACAAACGTTAGCTTGCTCATTTTGTACTTGTAGACTTTGTTTCTTAAATAAGCGGTTGTTTTGCGTTTTATTTTCAATCATTTGATGTTTTCCTTCAGCCAATACTTTTCACTTTTTCCCAGCATTCTTTCATTGTTCTTTACTTTTTGACTTTTAATAATATTTTAGCTTCCTGCAATTTTTTTTCCTCCACCATTCGCAACTCTTATTCTTTTTTCGCCGTTTTCACTCATTTAGATTTTAACAATTTAAGCCTGGTACGGAGTTCATACGGAATTTCAGGTTCTCATACAAACTGTATGTAAAAAAAATTACGAAAATTCAGGTTGGTAAATTTCATAAAGGAATTTCCATTTGCTAGTACGGAGTTTCGAAAGAAAAGTTCACGTAATTTTTAAATTTGTTGCCTATCTTAGGGATTTATAAATATAAGTGGAGACTTTTTTCAGTCAACTGAAACGAAAATTAATGTTCAAACAATTGTTTGGTGTATGCGAAATTTTGTATGTATTTTTTTTTTAATTTTACACTTTTCATATCGCACGTGACCAGTTTCATATAAAGCCCAGTACGGAGTTCTTACGGAATATCACGCTTATAAATTTACAATTATTTCTGCACGGAATAATATTCGTGTAGCCTTTTGTATAAAATTATATTTGCACAAGCACAAATTCGTTATTTTTGAATTTATAATTCACAAAAAAACTAGAAATTAATTACAACTTGATGAAAATAAGAAATGTCAAAAATTCCGTGACCAAACAATTGTTTGAACATTAATTTTTGTATCAGTTGACTGAAAAAAGTCTCCACTTATATTTCTAAATCCCTAAGATAGGCAATAAATTTAAAAAATTTTGTGTATTTTTCTTTTGAAAATCCGTACTAGCATATGGAAATTTCTTTATGAAATTTATCAACCTAAATTTCCGTAATTTCTTTTATATACCATTTGTATGAGAACCTGAAATTCCGTATGAACTCCGTACTGGGCTTAAGGTATGGAAAAAAGATTTTGCCGATTACCCTGCAGACAGTCAACATATTTATACACTCAATAAAAAATTACTTAACTGTGACTTAAGTACAGTAGCAAAAACAAAACAGCAGCAGCAGCAGCAGCAACAACAACAACAACAACAAATATCGAACCAAACAGCAAAAAAACGAGGACGTCATCCAACAAACTAACAGTAGCAAGACTAAATAAATAAATATGTAAGTCTACTTTTAGGAGGTTGGAAAAAGAGAAAAACTCATACACACACATACAAGCAAAACAAAAACATATAGAAAATATCATAAAATTTCTTGGCTATCATCGAATAGAATATCTACTTAGAAAAATATTTCAAAAAAGTTGTTATGTCTTTATTTAAGTTAAGTGATGCAAGTCAGCATCAGCATCTTTATTTATATAAGCTGCTGTTTTATTAGCAAAATTACTTAAAAGGCTAGAATTTTTAATGTCATAAAATTAATCATTCTTTTCATTATAAAATAAAAAATAAATGCAACACTTTTATATTTATCTCTGCAGTTTAATAAATCGCTCATCTCTGCTTTATTGTATAAAAAATGTTACAATGCGTATAAGGCATTAATTATTACTTCAGTTTAAATCATTTTAGAATCAATTGAAAATTAAAAGCTGATTTTTTTTAAATGTGACAAGAATTCTATAATAAAAAAAATGTAAGTAAGGTTTATAAGTTTGTGCAGTACAGTAACACATATAAGAGCTATGGAGTTATGGACTTCCAAATCTAAACGAATACTTTTGGTAGAAGCCTATAAATCAGCTATTTTCAAGCACATATACTCTGATATTTGCATTTGAGATAAACAGCTTTGAAAACTCTTACAATTTGTTGTTGTTTCTAGGCAAAGTAAGCAGCAAGTATTGTTGTCACCGAGAGCTGATTGGCTGTTATAATGTCGTCGGTGTGAAAGCACAAAGCTCTTTTGTAAAAGCTAGTGCATTATGCATAAGGCTTGGACATAGCTGCTATAGATCATTCGACCCAATACAAAGTGGTTTAACGTAATTATATTTCACTAGAATTAAAATATCTTCAAAGATATATGTTTAAAATTATTCCCATGAATAAAAAAATTCTTATATACATAAATAATTATCTTAAAATTCTTAACAAATCAAATGCGGCAAAATCATATTTTTTCCCTCTTTTTCCAAAAGCTGGCAGAAATGGCAATTTACGATAAATTAATTCCATTACTTTTTTTTACTTTCAACTTACAAAGCTGAAACAAATATTGTTGCATATTTTATGGCTTTATTTACATCACTACAATCGCTCATGCATGTAATTCAAATTGTCTATGGCTGCCATAAACATTGTGAAAATTTTTTGTATGGATATTACGGCAATTGATGTGGAAGCATTGCAATTCGTTTGTAATCCCTCTTCTCAATTCCATTCAAAATTTAGAACAAAGAAAACAACAAAATTTAACGCGTCAATCGTATTTATTCTTTGGAGACTACAATCACACAAAGTCAACTGAAATGAAATGTTAAATGCAAAAGCATAATTATAAAGCTAAATGAGAGCAGACAGGGCAGTGAACAATAAAATATTAAACATTAAAAATTATTATATTCAATTAAAAAAAATTTTAGACAATTTTTGGGAGCAAATTTATGTCATAAATATGTTAACAATAACCTTTTTAAGCAAAAGTAAAGTAACCAATAACATATTTGTAAGAAGAAACTTAAAACCTTTCGCTACTAAGGCAATGTTAGCGATAAATTTTGCCTAGAAAAGTAAAGTAACTGAAAGATGTTCTTATAGAAAACTAAAGTTATTAAAATTTTTTCTCTTGCCAAGTAATATTATCAATAATATTTATCGCTTTATTGACTTATCAAATTTTATATTAAACAGCTCTTGTCGATAAATCTTCTACTGAATAGCAAATTTATCGATATTTTTTTTTGTTGAATAGAAAAATATATCGAGCTTTTCTGCAGAAAAATCTTGATACCAAGAGCTTAAGATATTGATGCATTTTTTATAAAAGAAAATAGAGAGAAAATAAAATTAGTAAAATTATCGATAAATTTTCTATGAAAAATTAATGTTATCGATAACTTTAATAAAGAAAATTTAGGTTATCGATAAATCTTTAAAAAAAAAATAATACCGTAGAGGCCTTCGTAGAGAAGTTGGATTTATATAAGTAAAACAAAAGTAAAGTTACCGATAAAATTTGTAGGAAAAAGTAAGATTTTCGAAAATTTTTCTATTATAAATTAAATTATTTAAAAGTGAAATTATTGATCATTTTTGTATAGCAAAAATAGAGTTGTGAAAACGTTTCTATATATTTAAAAAGCTTATCGATATATCGAACCTTATTTTCGATATTATCGTAAGCGATATGTAATAGAAAATATACTTTTTTATTGAAATGAAAATAATTTAGAGTTATCAAAATGCCCAAATTTCTGATAACTGTTTTACGTATGTAAAACAAATTTAATAATTACCAAGAACCTTCTTTTGAAAATTTAAATTTTTGTCGCTTACGATAAAATCGAAAATAAGGCTCGATATGTTCTTTAAACAAAAAAATTTATACAAACTTGTAAAATTTTCTATTGAAAAGCTTCTATTGAATAAAAGATTTATCGATAACTTTTTTATTGAATAGAAAATTTATCGGTTGCTTTTCTACAGAAAAGAAAAACCTTGATATCAAAAAGTAAAGCTATTGATGCCTTTTATATGAAAGAAAATAAAATATGTTAGGTAATCGATAAATTTTCTATGAAAAGTTAATGTTATCGATAACTTTGTAATATAAAATTTAGGTTGTCGATAAATCTTTAAAAAAAATGTCGTAGAGGCCTTCATAAAGAAAACTAAGGTGGATTTATAACAGCCACGTCCAAGCCATGTACACAATGTGCAAACTTTTACAAATGAGCTTTTGCGCTTTCACTAATTTAGGAGCTTTCAAAGCTGTTTACCTCAAATGCATATATCAGTGTACGTGTGTTTGGACGTAGCTGATTTATAAACATTTAAACAATTTCGCATTATTTTACAAAATACTGGCGTTAGACTTTTGAAGTATGCTTGGTTTTGGCCTAAGAATATTAATGGCGCATATTCATAGTCAAAGTTTTAAATTCTTAAAGTATACTTTGTATGTTCCAATGAATTCAAACTTTAATTTATTTATCAGTAGCTTTTAAGCAAAACAACTTATTTAATAATTAAGAGAAGAACCTTAAGTAACTGTTTATTACTGAAAGCAGACTAATTGAAAATTTGTCGGGCAACTAATATTTTAAGTCGACACCATTTTCAACGTTAAATGCTTTATTTTGTGCTTAATCTCCCTGCTTAACGATGATGAGTAAATGTCTCTCGTGTATCCAAGAGTGGTAGTGTATGTATTATTACAATTATTTGCAGCTACACTTTGTGTCCCACTGTTACTCATTATGGTATTTAACAGCATTAAATCTAACTATTCATGACTTGCCATAGTGCATATGGATTTAAGTGATTTATTAAAACATAAGTCAAACATTAAAAAGCTGGTGTTGCATATAGAAGTGTGTGTTCATGTAAGTGTGTGTGTATGAGGGAGTGTGTTTTTGTGTGTGTGTGTGTGTGGGAGGATGTGTGCATTGTGAAAACACCATTTAATAAGGATTTATCTAAAGTTAAAATTTTATATGAAGGGAATAACTATGAGAAGGCAAGTGGTATTTTTTTTAATAGAAAATTAAGTGTTATTTTCACCTGTTTAAAAGCTCATAAAATTTAAGGCTGATTCTTTTATGTACATTTTTATTACTTGTGTACTCTGAGCTGTTAGTGAGGCAGTTTAACAACTTCTGCCATACGTTTGCTAACGGAGGGAAGGCAATATGAATCATATGATTTCATATTAAATTCTTTCTTATACTAAGTTGTTGCTTGTTGCAAAACTTCTCTGTTTAACACTAGAAATACAGGAAAATTAACATAGCTGGAGAGGCCAATTTTAAATTAATTTTATCCAACAAATAAATTTTATAAACAAATTTGAATAAGACTTACAAAAAGCATTTGCACGGAGATACATGAAAAATTTGTATCGTACGGACGTGTTTTTTCTGTCAAAAAATAATAAAAAATTAAATATAAAGAAAAATATTTGGAAAAAAAATTTTTGCTTTTTTCTTTTCGATTGTTGGTGAAAAGTTTTTAAAACAGCTTTTATTCTATTGCAATGGGAAAAGATCCATTGCTTTCTCAATCTGGAGGACGTCCTCCTAATAATTCTAGGAAGAAATCACCTAATGTCAAGCATGAGGCGTCGGCTTTACCAAATGGGCCGAGTATTACGGCAGATGTTACTGCATCTGACTTGCTGTCTGGTGGGAATGGACGCCCTCCTAATAATTCTAGGAAGAAATCACCTAATGTCAAGCATGAGGCGTCGGCCTTACCAGATGGGCCGATTGTTAAGGCAAATGTTACTGCATCTGACTTGCCGACTGGTGGGAATGGTATGCAGGAATTTAATAATTTAACGCAAAATAAAGGAACTGGTCACAATTACCAGCTTGGAAAGCAGTTCTTGGAAGCAGTTTTTAAAGAAAATTCGGCTTTTGGTGAGGAAATTCTAGGCAGAGGGGAGACAAGCGGCAATTTCAATGATGAAATAACAATTTTGGAGAATATTCCTATAACAACGAATTTACATTTGAAACAGCATTCTGCAATCAATTCCGAAAACGAGATGGATCACGTGATGGAATCACTTGACGATTTCCAAATAATAAAAAACAAGAAAAGGAGATATCAAGGTGATGTAAAAATAGATTTATCGAATTGTCAGTTTGGGGGTATTGATAAGTGTGTTGAAAATGTTAACCGTAGTAATAAGTATTCTATATTAGGAAATTTGAATTTAGAGGCTGAAGCGCCAATAAATGACATGAGTTTTGAAAATAGAAATTCTAATATTGATAAAACTTCACCTCAAGTTAAGACCAGGATTTCTTATTGCCCTCCTATATTTTTGGAAAATGTTAATGTTAAGTCCTTAATTGAACAACTATCTTCTAAGAATGTGGAGTTTAAGATTAAGAATCAGTCCCAATTCAAAAGCAAATTGTATTTCAAGGATTCGTCTGCGCATTCTGAGATGATGCAGTTGTTAAAAGATAAGGAAATTTCATCTTATAGCTATACTCCCAAGGAGCAAAAACGTCAGACAGTGATTTGTAGAGGTCTCTACTTTAAGTCGGACATAAGTGAGATAAAATCTGAACTAGATAAAATGATTCCAGAAACTGTTGATTTTGTTTCAAAATTTTCGACAGAGTATTCTAAAAAACGTGGTATAGATACTGGGCTATTCTTAATAACTCTTAAGCCCAATCGTAGAGTAGGAGAGTTGATCGGCCTAAAGTTCATCCTAAATCAGGTGGTGTCTTGGGAAAGGCCGAAGGCTAGCACAAAAATTCCGCAGTGTTGGAGGTGTCAGAGTTGGGGTCATTTCTCTAGGAATTGTAGTCGCCCATTTGCGTGTTTGAAGTGCAGCGTAAAGCACGGTGTAGGAGAATGTTCATTCAATTCAGAAAGTAATGAATTACCATTTTGCGTTAATTGCAATGAAGCTGGCCATACTTCAAACTATAGGGGATGTCCCGCTTACAAAAGGTATGTTTCTTTTAGGGAAAAATCTTCCCAGGTTGCAAGAAATAGGAAAGAGCAGGCGGTAAGCAATGTTTCTAAGGCACTTAAGCTGTCTGCGGTTGTTAAAGATAAACCATTTGCTAGCTTGTTTAATGATGTGCCAATACACGACAAACCTATGAAACCTCCTTTGATACAGGAATTTATGAAGATAGCACAATTATTATGCGCTGCTACCACCATTACGTTGGAAGATAGGGTTCGGGATTTTTTGGGGTCTTATAAGTCTCTATCTAAGTTTCAGGCTAGGAAAGAGTGCTTGGATTTAATTAAAAACATTCAAGATGTATATGGCCCGTAGTTCTCTCAATTTAGTTACGTTTAATGTTGGTTCTCTTGTCCGAACAGATAGGAGAACTGAACTGAATATGTTATTAGAGCAATGTAATATTGACATTGCTTTTATACAAGAGACGCACTTATCTGCGGGTGTTAATATATATCTTGACAGTTATTCTGTTATAAGGGATAATAGTGCATTAGGTATGGCCATTGCTCTGAGAAAGCCAATGTCTTTTGCAAGGATAAATATTTCTGGTCTTGAATTTCCAAATTCATTTGTGGAGGTTAAAGTTTCATTGGGGGGTAGCATTAAAAAAATTCTTTGTGGTTCTATTTATTTCCGGTCTAATTGCAATCGTCAAATAATTTGTAGGGGTCTGTCTTTAATATTGAATCTTTCCAGAGGGTATCATGGATTGATTTTGGGTGGTGATCTAAATGCGAAGCACTCTTCTTGGGGTGATGCTGTAAATAATTTTAATGGTGAAGTGCTTACATCATGGCTTCAGAATGAATCTATGTCAGTTACAAGAATTTGTGACTCATTTCCTACATACCCGGGGGGTTCGTCGCATTTAGATCACTTCATAGTAACCAATGACATTTTAGATATGTCCCTTCCAAATTACGAGACATATACACTTCCTACATTCTCTGACCACATTCCACTGGGTTTGAGGTTGAACTTGTCACTTTTTAACTTTATGTTAAATACTCCAGATAGTTTTGTATCTTATAGAGATGTGAATTGGAATGCTTTTCAATTGGATGTGACTAACACCCTCTTGAATCATTTTCCGCCAAAAAATATAAATTTGACTAACGATGATATAGATAATTTTCTTAGAGAATTTAATAATACAGTTGGTTTTGTCACGCGTACTCATTCCAAAAGAATAGAGTGTAAGAGACAAAAGTTTGTTGCCTCTGATAAATTGAGAATAATGCTCAGGATTAAATATAGCTGGCAAAAAGATTTAAAGACGATATATGCGAGGACTTTAAATAGAAAACATCCCCAGTATTTGTTGATTTCGAAACAAATTGAACTTATTAAGATCCTTATAAAAGAGCAAATTGAACAGGAGCAGGCATTATTTTTTAATGACAGATTAAAGGGCATTAAACCTGGCCCTTGGGCTTATAAAGAGGTATTTAGGATTATCGGGAATAAAAATCGTAAATATGTTAAAGACGTTTCCATTAACGGAGTGAAAATAACCGAAGCGAATAACAAATTGTCAGTTTTTATGGACCATTTCGCCAATGTTTTTCAGGGTACTTCACCTAATAGAGATGTGTCGGAGATAGCTGAGGCAATTAATGATACAGTATTTCAAGCTGGTGCTCCTATATCATTTAATGATGATAACACATCATTAAATAATTTGAACAATGTAGAATTTACTACCTTGAATTATGTGTCAGAGATTTGTAGGATTATTAACAGCAAAAAGTCGTGTGGCTTAGATAATATTTCCAATTATATAATTAAAAAGTTTCCAATAAAAGCTTTGGAGTATCTTACGATATTGTTCAACAATTGTTTGAATAACTGTTACTTTCCGCGTGAATGGAAAATGGCTAAAATAGTACCGATTCCTAAACAAAAGAATAATTGCGACATAAACAACTTTCGGCCAATTTCATTACTTTCCAATATAGGAAAGTTATTTGAAAGGATAATCAGGGAAAAAATGGATATGGGATTGAATGGTTCATATATTCCTCAGGAACAGTTTGGCTTCAAAAAGGGTAACTCTACGGTGCATGCTCTCTTGAAGTTTCACTCTGATATAATTCGAAATTTAAGAGAACGTAGGTGTACTGTAGCTGTATCTCTTGACGTTGAAAAGGCATTTGACAAAGCTTATCACGAGGGCATTTTATATAAAATGGTAAGAATTGGATTCAAAGCGTCCATCGTTAAACTCTTTCAAAGTTTTTTTGATGGCAGGAGTTTTTGCGTACAAATTGGAGATCTGGTATCAGATCAAGCTGAGGTTTCTTGTGGTGTTCCGCAAGGATCTGTTCTGGCACCTCATCTATATAACATTTTCATTCATGATTTTCCTCATGAATTTAACGAGTCGAGGAGCATACTTTATGCTGATGACTCACTTCTTTATGCTCATGATGAATCTCCTCGCGTTGCTCTTCAGCGTGTTTCATCACACCTAGAAAGGACGAATCAGTTTTATTCCAGTTGGGGTATAAAAATTAATGCCGCAAAGAGTAATGCAATTTGTATACGCAATGCCTCCGGGAAGTGCAAGTATACTGTTGTTCCGGAAAGCAAGTGTTTGAGACTTACGTTGAATGGCAACGAAATCGAATTTAAAAACAGTATTAAATATCTTGGAGTGAATTTTGATAAGCTTTTGAAGTTTAATAATCATGTTGTGTACAACTTGGCAAAGGCAAATCGTGTTAAGGGGGCCTTTGGAAGATTATTTAATAGTAAGTTTTTGCCAAAGAAAACTAAATTGCTTTTGTATAAAGTAAGCATCAGACCAATTCTTCTTTATGCATTTCCTATTTGGTTTAGTATTTCAAAAACGGCATTCAAGCGAATGGAAATTTTCGAACGTCATATTGTTCGGAAGTGCATAGAGAAGAATTATGAATCCTTGCACAAAAGATTTTCAAATAGATTCGTTTATGAAAAATCTAAATTGTCACCGATACCTTTTTATGGCCTGGATTTGATGAGAAAGTTTGTAGAAAAACTATCTTATTTTGAAGGGAGTGTTATTAAGGACATTTTAACTCATGAACAAGATTTTAGTTGGTCAAACACTGAATATATTTCCAGCATTGGAATATTAAAAGAACCTTGCAATACTTATCCTGGTCAAAACTTTTACTCACATGTTACTCCCGGCATACATAGAGGTTAACTTTTGTTTTTTGTTTTTTTTTTATTAATTTTGTTTGTTTTTTTATGGATGTTTTTTTTATTTATGTTTTTGTTTAATTTAGTGTAAGTCTTAGGTGTAAGATTTAGTTTTAATTTTTTATTAGTTTTAAGTTCTATTTTTGTAGATATAACTCTACTAATTTAGACAAGTGCTGGGAGCAGGCACTATATTAAAAAAAAAAAATGATGTTAATTTATTATGTAAATGTTAATTCTTTTTATTCAAATAAGCAAGTTGCATTATCAGAAAATGTTATTAAAATAATACATAATAGTTTTAAGTTTCCTATAAAATTATGTTGGCTAATCTTGTTACGTAGAAAAAATGAAGTCTCTCTAAATAAATAATAATAAATAATAAAAGCATTTGCACTTGCACAAAATCGATCAGATTTTAATAAAATCTTAATTAAAATCTATACAGGTTACACCAAGTCTTTTTTTTTTGCATTTAGCAAGCTTTTAATAGGGCATTTACATCAGCACAAAATCTAGCATATTTTGATTAAAATCTTTATGAAAATCTATACCGTTTATACCAATTTTTCTTGACATTTATCAAGATTTTTTAAAGTACATTTACACTGTCTCAAAATCTAGTACTTTCGAGATTTCGAGCTAAATCAAGCTGCTTTTTTCCAGATTTCGCATACAAAACGAAATTTAATTTTTCAGTAGATTTGTAGGAAATCTAATAAAAATCTAATGTTTTTATTTATTCTTTACTACCCTGTACAACCAAAGATGAGTGAATTAGCTACGGTCTGCTTAAGAAAGTGTGTGAATTGGCTACATTTCAGTTGTTTGGTTGTAGTTTTGGAAACAAATCAGTTGATGGGTTTTGCTTTGGTTAAAAAAATCTTGATAAATGTCAAAAAAAAAAGCGGGTATAGATTTTCATAAATATTTAAATCAAAATATTATAGACTTTGTGCTGATCTAAATGCCCTATTAATTAAAAGTTTAAGCAAAATCTATACAGGTTACACCAAGTTTTTTTTTTATATTTAGCAAGCTTTTTACTCAAAACAAAACCCATTAGCTGAAATTTTTCCAAGACTGTAACCTAACAACTTTAATATAGCCAATTCACACACCCTTTCATTTACTCAGGCTGACTTTTTAGTACAAATTCAAAAAACAAACATACATCTGCAAGATTTAAAGTAGTTTTTGACAAAATCTAGTGGCGATATATATTTTATTTTGTATGGGATATCTACTAGATTTAATTCAAAATCTTGTAAGTACTAGATTTTGCTCAAATTAAACGCACTATTACATATAATTAGTCATATATACATTGCGTAGTATGAATAAAAAAAAGGATTTGCTTTTTGATTAAAAATTTGTTTTAAAACTGCAAATATGTACGTGGTTTTTGTTTTTTTTTAATTTTAAGTAAAAAGCAATTACTTTTTTTATTCATACTAGCCATTATTTCTAAATATCCCGATAACTAGGCAACATATTTTAATTGCAATGCAGCAAACTCTTCCATTCTCTCAAACAGGAAATTGTAGTCTTTCAATTTGATATAGAATTTCAGTTTATAGCCCAGCAAGGAGTTCTTACGGAATTTAATGTTTGTAAATTTAGATTCATTTTTACACGGAAAAATAATCGTGTAACCTTTTGTATAGAATTATGTTTGCATACACACAAATTCATTTATTTTTGAATTTGCAAGAAAAAATACTAAACATTAATTACAAAATTTATGAAAATTAGAAAGGTAAACAATTCCGTGACCAAACAATTGTATGAACATTAGTATTGCGTTTTTAGTTGATTGAAAAGAGTCTACACTTGTATTTACAACATCCCTAAGATAGGCAGTAAATTTTAAAAATTAAATGTAACCTCTTTTGAAAATTCGTGCCTGCAAATGGCAATTTCTTTATAAAATTTACCAACCTGAACTGGCCGTAATATTTTTTTACATACAGCTTGTATGAGATCCTGAAATTCCGTAGGAACTCCATACCAGGCTTATAAAAAAGTCCTTGCAATTTGTATATAAATAAAGAGCAACTGTTTTCCTTCAAATGCATTCTATATAACTATAAATATATTATTATTATAATTTATTTAGAGAGACTTCATTTTTTCTACATAACAAGATTAGCCAACATAATTTTATAGGAAACTTAAAACTATTATGTATTATTTTAATAACATTTTCTGATAATGCAACTTGCTTATTTGAATAAAGAGAACTAACATTCACATAATAAATTAACATCAGTTTTTTTTTAATATAGTGCCTGCTCCCAGCACTTGTCTAAATTAAACTATAAATATAATTTAATTATTATCGTAATAGTAAAAATTAATATTGATAAAATACTATTGAAATGTCAAACATTTTCACAATTTTTCTCTAATGAATATTAAATAATTTAAGTTCCATTTTCCATGATATATTTGATATCATGCTATTTTTTCTGTCGATAACGTCTAATTGCAAAAATCTCACACCAATCGTAGTAAAAAATATATTCTCATTAAGGTCATTTTGAAACGAATGGCAACAATTCGTTAATTTTTAATTAAGTTTTATTTAATATGCATATATTGTGTCAAGATGTCAACCACTAAACAATATTTCAACATAAAACAATAAAACAAACAAACAAGTAATTAATATGGACATTTCAACATAAAAATGCCATTAAAGGGAAGGAACAGGAAACCGGAAAGCGGGCGTTACAGAATGCACATGAAACGAGATTGTTAAATAATTTTTCAATAAATTTCCAACAACAGTAGTTTATTTATGTGTAAATTTAAATATTTTTAAGTTAATTAAGGCTTAATACTAGCAATTTATTGAAAAGTATATAATTCATATATGTTATAAAAAAAAAACAATACAATAATTTTGTACTCTCAAGAGCTTTAGCGTTTTTTTTTAATAAAATATTTGCAATTGATAAAACATTAGCTTATCGTGAACATTTAAAATTATTATTGATAGCCAAAGGACTAAGACAAGTAAAGGCTTTCATTATAACATGAGATTGATTAAAACTCATTAATAATTTTTCTACAGGAAAGCAGGGAAATAAACATAAAGCCCATATATATACCGGTATCTAATGTCAGTAACTTGTGGGAGATCCTTGTATCAAGAAAAATTATCGGCCAGTGCCCCGATGCAGACGGAAAGCGTTCGATCGATAGCTTGTATTGAAAGCAACAATAATATAACAAAATTTTAATTGAAATTTCTTTGCTGGTGGTTAAGCATGTCTATATGCATTTCATTGGTGCTTTGCCGAATCATGAATAGACTTAAATCACACATTTTGAAAAGTCACAGGCGTTTTATTAGTTTGTGACTGTTCAAAATATGTGGTTGACGCTTATTGATGATTTGGCAAAGCACCAATGAAATGCATATAGACGTAAATTTCAGTTAAAATAAACTTATGGCAAATAATAAAGGTATTATTATTTTTTAAATTATTTTCAATACAAGTATTCCATCGATAGTTTTCTTTTCACATCGTGCGAAAGGTCCTGGCCCATGGCCCCTCTGTATCGCCGAGCATACGAGCCAAAGTGCATGAAAACTTAAAGTACCTCCCTAGAGTTTATAAAATTCTACGTCACTAGGCAAACAATAACCGCCAACTAGGTAATGGCGCTTTTATAATCACCCGTTAAAATTGAATATTCTGAGAGAAAAAGGCGAAAATAAGCAGAAAAAAACTTAAAAACTTTGCGTAATTAAATCCTATTTATCTGCATTAATTTAAAAAAAAAGTAATAAATCTACCCATGAAACCCTCAAGTTCAGGTATATATTCAAATATTTTGCTCTAATTTGTTATCAAAATTACTTGAACTATTTTTGTTTAAGTGAAAGTAAAGTCACTAATTAGGCTCAACTATCATTTTAATATTATTTTAAAGGTTGAACAGATAAGCATTATTTTAGAAAAAGAAATTATGCTGCGCATAATTGCTCCTCAAAAGTTGTTAACGAGTTAATAATAACCTGACGAGCTGAGTTTACCAATAATAAGCATTTAACGACTTCTGCTAACACTTCTTTTGCAGTTGTTTTAGTCATTGTTTTATGTGCTTTCATTATAAATGTAAAAATTTCATTAATTTGTTACGCGTGACTCACGCACTAGTCACGTGTGAGTCACGCGTAACCTAGGTTGTATTGAGCTAACTTTCTTAGGCCAGTTAAAAATCTATTTTTGGATAATTCATATTCTAAGTCAGTCAATGACAAGCGATTCATCACGAGCGTGAGTGAATAAAAACAAGAATTTTTGCTTGTTTTGTTGGTTATTCATTAGAGATTTTCAAACTTCAAGATATTTTAAGCGTTAGTCACGAATTAGTCATGCATGACTAATGTGTGAGTCACGTTTGAATCACGTGAGAGTAACATGTGAGTCACGCATGACTCACGCATGATCGTGGTTGTACTTATATATAATTCTGATTTAACAAAATAAGGTGCGTGATTTTAGCTAACTGTCTTAGCCCGGTTAAAAAATCGATTTCTGAATAATGCATATCAGTGATCGGCAATGAGTCGTTTTTTCGCTATTCAAACTGACTCATGAAATTTAAAATACAAGACAGTGGACATCATTTAAACTCAACTGATTTACGCATACTTACGATGACATTGATTTATAAGTATAGGTTGAAATAAATATGAATATGAAATATGAGTCATACCACACTCACACTCATAAATCACCTCGGTTTGATTTTTAATTACAGAAAAATATTTATACTATTCACATTGATTCAGCTCACTCAACTCACGCATGTATGTGTAGTTAAAAGTTTAGTCATTAGCATACAATAGTAGTAAAAAGGATTGTTTTTCAATTCCTGCAAAAAAATAAAAAAAAAAGCAACAAAGAAGTTAGCATTATGAATCATTGAGTTAAGATGAGACGAAATCAACAACGTCATAAATGTTGCGCACTTCAAACTTTCGAGTGAATATGTTTCATAGACAACATTGCATTTGGTATGAGTGCGCATAAGTACACGAAATGTTAAGTCCTGATTTTAAACTACTCACTTTTCCACTGCTCATTTCTGTTCTCTGATTCATATCCGAAGTCAATCAATGGCAAGCGATTTATAAGGAACGTACGTGAATAAAAATTCATCAATTTTTGCTTATTTTGTTGGTTACTAATTATACATTTACAAATGTCACGCACGAGTCACTTGTAAGTCACGCATCAGTCACGCGTAGCTGTAGTTGTATTTATATGTATTAATAGTTTAAAAAACTAACGTGTGTGATTTTAGCTAACTTTCTTAGGCCGGTTAAAAATCAATTTTGGAATAATTCGTGTTCGAAGTTACTCAATGGCAAACAATTCTTCAGGAACGTACGTGAATAAACAAAAATATTAATTTTTGCTTGTTTTGCTGGTTAAGCACAATCTATATGCAATTCTTTCCAGCTTCGGTATTTTTATTAAGTAAGTAATAATTAATTTATTAAAGGGGAAGGGGGTATCTTCCTCTCACCCTTCCATATCCCTAAGATTTTGGAGGCTCATGCAGTTTGTTCTAAGAGTTATCCATATCAAATTAAGTGGGTCGCTCTATTGTAGTACTGAAGATATAGGAAAAATAATGATTACTTTGTATGGGGGTACTTGTCTCAGTCCTCTTACACCGTAAAATTTTTTGTTATAATATGCAGTTTGTTCTCAAAGCTATCAATATGAAATTTATTGAACCTCACTATTGTAGTTGTAAAGATATGAATTAATTCGCGAAAAAAAGAACTTTGGCCCCAATGTGCGCCTGGTGTTTCATACGAAAATGTATTGGAATCAATAGAAAAATTCTTCTAAATGCCTGCAATAAATTTCAATTGCATAAAGTAACTTTTTAAACAAATTTAAGCTGTTCTCAGTAAAATACACTGGGAAACTTTAATATTGGGAAACACAAATTGGCTATTTTTTTCTGGAATAAGACATTTTGGAACCAAAAACTTGATAGCCTTACTAGAGAGTTTTTGGATCGACTTATGTGCCCCATAGTTTTACATTAAAACAATTTATTTTTGTTAAAATTGTTGCTTTGCTTTTCCCGCAACATTTTCATAGATGTAAATATGTTTTTTAAACTCACACACACATATTTCCCAACCATAAACTTGATTTATCCAGCCAATTGTACTTATTGTTAAAATATTCTCACTATAAACTTTAACAAAAAATTTTCTCTTATCTGGCTTATTTGGTATGTCACAAAATATTTCCATTTTTTTCCTTCTTACGCGGGAAACTGCATTTCTTTTTATTGCATGTCATTTATATTTTATTGTTACACATTGAATTGCTTAAGATGTCATGAAATGTTATAGAAAATCTTACAATTTATGCAAAACATGTTGTAAGACATTTCCGTCTTAAGAGTCATGACACTGAAGGAGACAGAAGAGGATACACGAATAAGGAATTTAAAAGTTTTTTTGGAAACAGCATGTATTGAATTTTTTTTAGCATGAATTATATTTATATACGAGTATTATAACAACTTGTGAGTTAAATTTAAGTAAAATTAACTCATGTATTAAAACTTATATGTAAAAATATTTGTAAATATAATAACGAGAGAAGACTATCTGCCAGTTTATGGAAGACAAGTAAGAATTCTTCTCTGTCTATTTATATTGAAAACAAAAAAACTTTGCGTGCTTGGTGCATTTTACCAAAATCTAGTACTCAAACGATTTCAGGTAAAAGATAGTAGATTTCCCATACAAAACAAAATCTGCATCGGTAATAGATTTCGTAGAAATCTACTAAAGGGTAAATTTAAACAATTTATTAAATTCGAAATTATTTGAAATTTAAAACGTTTAGAAATGATTTTTTTTACATAATCTGCCTACTAAAATCTAGTAGAGCCTAGTGATGCCATTTTCTTAAACACCAACCAAACAACTGCAAGGTAGCCAATTCACACACCTTTTCGGGTATACAAGCTGAATTTTTAGTACAAATTTGAAAAAGAAAATATTATAGTATCTTCACGTATTATAGCATTCACATCAGCACAAAATTTAGCATATTTTGATTAAAATATTTATGAAAATCTATACCGTTTACACCAGCTTTTATTGACATTTATCAAGATTTTTTTTATCCAAAACAAAACCCATCAACTGAATTGTTTCCAAAACTACAACCAAACAACTGCAATGTAGCAAATTCACAACACTTTTTTAAGCAGACCGTAGCTAATTCACTCACCTTTGGTTGTACAGGGTAGTAAAGATTAAATAAAATCATAAGATTTTTATTAAATTTCCTACAAATCTACTGAAAAATTAGATTTCATTTCGAAATAATTTGAAATTTGAAACGTTTATTTTTTATTTATTTTTGTTACAAAATCTGCATATTATATATCCTAGTGATGCCATTTTCCTAAACTTCAACCAAACAACTGCAATATAGCCAATTTACACACCTTTTTAAATACACATGCTGAATTTTAGTACAAATTTGTAGAAGAAAATATTATAGTATCTTCACTAAATTCTACTACCCTTTCAGTGGTTTTGTCGAATATATTCGACATTACATTGCACTATTTTTCTACTCCCTTTTACTGTATAAAAATGTACAGTTAAATACATATTTTTTGTTTTATATGAAAAAGAGACGCTTTGGCTATTTTAAATTGTTATTATAGTAGGCATTGACTTTCTTTTCTTATTGCTGAACGCATTTTCGTCCACTAGTCAAGAAATTTGTAAAACGGTTAAATTTAGGAAGCAAAAAATATTAATTTGGGTGATTGCGCGATAATATAAAAAATTGTAAGTATTGATACATGCGTAAATAAGTGTTTACTTGAAAAAAATATTGTAAAAATAAATTGTGGGTTCTTTTGTGAACTTTTTTCGGTTGTCGAATATAATCGACATTTACCTTAAGAGGGTGTATTTTTTTTATTAGTAAACACTACAAAATAGTGTTTTATTTAGAAATTATAACAATTTCTCTGCGGATTTTCATAGACAATGGAAAAATTAAATGATGATCAGATAATGGCCATGTTAGAAGCTTATTCGGATGTTGAGGACGCAATTGAAGATGATGATGATGACGTCACATTTGAGGTCCAACAAGTGCAATCAAATGATATTGTGCCTGGCGAGCACGACGTTATGTCAGAAGAAAATATTGACGATAATTTAGATATAGGCCAAGTCAGTACGTCTCCTGATCAACACGAAGCTGAACGAGACTGTGAAGGAGCTCCAGATATTCCATTTGTATGGACTCCTAAAAGCAATATAAGTTGGCGTAAAGTTCGAATATCCGAAAACCATGGAGGCATTCATTTTGTGCCCCTGTCAGAAAACAACAACATGTGTGAAATTGCTACACCGTTTTCATATTTCAATAAATATTTAACGGATGATTTTTTTTCACAAACAAAAGCCAAGCGTTGGGATAAGAATAAAAACGATTTTGTAGTCATTGATCGTCCTGAAGTTGTTCGAATGTACAACGAAAGTATGGGGGGAGTAGATCTGTTAGATCAAATGATACAATATTATAGAATAAATATTCGCACCATCAAGTGGACACTACGAGTCATAATGCACTTTGTTGATTTGGCTTTAACTGCTGCATGGATGGAATATCGTCGAGACTGCATCGCAAAAGCTGTCCCCAAAAAAAAAATCCTGGATTCTATGAATTTTCGGATACAGGTTTCCCGAACTCTTGTCGCCGCTCAACAAGAATATGTACCGCCAACAAATATGCCACGACAGCGAGGACGGCCATCAAAAGAAAGTTGCAAAAAGAATACCACAACAGCTTCGACTTCAAACTTGGAAAGTCTCGACAGCTCAGGTGGAACTGATTCTATCCCATCACCACCTCAAAAAAGAAAAAAATATTCCAAAAAATGCCACCGCAAGAGGTCCGCCATGACGAGAGGCTCCACATACCAATTTTCGTGCAACTTAAAAGCGCTGGTCGGTGCAAAGCGCACGGTTGTAATAAAAGCTCATTTATTATATGCAAAAAATGCAATGTTTTTCTATGCGTGAAAAGAAATTCAAACTGTTTCAAGACTTTTCATGAAAGCAAAGTTAATAAAACATAAAAACTTTTGGTTATAACTAGTTTTATTGTATCTTTTCAATTTAGGTAAGTAGTAAAAAATCAATTTTTCTTTTATTTTGGTACAAAAACAAAGCGGATATACGTAACAACAATAGGTTACTTTGAGTGTCAATGTCGGATATATTCGACATTCCCTAAAAGCCAGGGGAGCTACCTGAGACGAAAAAAAATATTTTTCCTGGTTTCAGCGCCATCATATTACCTTTCATACAGATTTTCAGATTTTTATCTCGCCATAAATTATTTTTGACCCTGAAAGGGTTAAAGCAGATTTTAACAAAATCTAGTGCTGAAGTCGATTTGGTTTTGTAGGGGAAATCTACTAGATTTTGCCTGGGATCTCATAAGTACTAGATTTAATTTTTTTTTCAAAATTAAAAATCACACTTGCTCAGCAATTTTACCCCAGTTAATGTCATTTATATTTCAAACATTGAGTCCCATATCACCATAAATTAAATTCTCTGTCCTTAAAAATTTACTAACAAATTAATAAAATTAAATATGTATGTATGTATTTATAAGTTCACAAGATACTTTCAATGAATTACTCCAGTGAATTTTGTTGAATACAACAATTTTGTACCTTAATCAATTGAATTTTTATTTTATTAATGAGCGTAACGAGCACAAGGTACTCTCGTAACATGATGCCACAACAAAAAAACTACATGAATGGATGGATAGAAAAAAAAGGTCAAAAGAAAAACGTGATAAGAAAAGGTCAGTTTTTCCGCAAATTTAGCACAAGATAACCTTCAATGGTTGCTGGCTGTTGTGCTATTTGTTATCGTTTTTGTTGCTGTTTTTGGCTATTAGGGGAATTGTTGTACAAATAAATTTTGTTGTTTATTTGCTGTAATCATTATCTCTTTTACGAATTCTAAATATGTAGTTAGAAGGTCTTTCTTTGTTATCCTTATTGTTTGGGGGGTTGAAATTGTAAATAATCTGTTGGACTTTTGGCTTGAGTAAAAAAAGTAAACAATAAGTTATAAAATATATATATATACGAACGTAACATCATGAGTCTTTTGGTGCCCTTGTTAATTACAAAGTTTTCATTGAAAATATACAAATATTTGTTGAAGAAATAATTGCATATTTTAAAATATACTTTTTTCATAGTGCAAAATATTCAATTTGTTAGAAATAAAGCCCTAAATTTCTTCGACGATTGTATCGTCTTGTCTATGGGCGAAAAAAATACGCAGCTGTGATTCTTTGAAACAGTTATTAGTTATTGTCTATGCTTTATAATTTTGTTCCAAGCATTATATCCAACACATATTTTTTCATATATTTTTCAAACTATTATATAATAGGGTATTTACATCAGCACAAAATCTAGAATATTTTGATTAAAATCTTTTTTATATAGCGTTCACACCAACTTTTTTTGACATTTAACAAAAATTTTTTATCCAAAAGAAAAACCATCAACTGTATTGTTTCCTAAATTACAACCAAATAACTGCAATTTAGCCAATTCACATACCTTTTAAAGCAGACCATAGTAGCTAATTCACTCATCTTTTTTATAAATATGTTGTACAGGGTAGAAACAAATAAATAAAAATATTATATTTTGATTATAAGGCATTTACATCAGCACAAAATCTAGCATATTTTGATTAATTTCGTTATGAAGATCTATACCGTTTATACCAGCTATTTTTGTCATTTCGTCTGTTGGTTTCTGTTTTGCGGCACAGTATATTCAAAATACATTATGCTTGCAGCAAACCAGAAAACAACCCACGATTTCTCAAGGTGTTTTTTATCGAAAACAAAACCCATCAACTGATTTGTTTCCAAAACTACGACCAAACAATTGCATTGTAGCCAATTCACACACTTTTTTGAGCAGACCGTAGCTAATTCATTCACCTTTTGGTGTACAGGGTAGTAAAGAGAAAATAAAAACATTAGATGTTGACTAGATTCTCTACAAATCTACTGACAAAATAAATTGAACTGTAGTGAATTTTAATCAGAAATAATTTCTTAATCAGGCTTGAGTTCAGTAATTTCAATTCTTATTGAATGAAATATTTTTATTAATTAATGTGAGTATCCAAAGAAGAGAAAAAAAATTAAACTAGACTTTATAGCTGGGGGAAATACCGATATTTTTCTGTGCAGCCACGCACTTCATCAGCACCCATGTCTATCTACTGGGGTAGAGATTATTATTAACATCAGCTATTTAACTTAAATTTCTATGAAATGGAATATGAGAATTGATTGTGTATACAATTATTGATATGCCTTTGGCAAACACATTTGTAATTATCACTATTCATTTTCTGTTTTTCCATTTTCTATTTAGGTTAGCATCGAAGAAGTAAAAATAATTAATGTGATGATCGTAAAAGATAAGTAAGAATAGTTAAACATACATAGGTAGAGTGATATAACTTCGTGCTAACCTAAATAGAAAATGCAAAAACAGAAAATGAATAGTGATACTTACAAATGTGTTTGACAAAGGCAAATCAATAATTGTATACACAATCAATTCTCATATTCCATTTCATAGAAATTTAAGTTAAATAGCTGATGTTAATAATAATCTCTACCCCAGTAGATAAACATGGGTGCTGATGAAGTGCGTGGCTGCACAGAAAAATATCGGTATTTCCCCCAGCTATAAAGTCTAGTTTAATTTTTCTTCTCTTCTTTGAATACTCACATTAATTAATAAAAATATTTCATTCAATAAGAATTGAAATTACTGAACTCAAGCCTGATTAAGAAATTATTTCTGATTAAAAATAAATTTTGTTTTGTATGGGAAATCTAGTAAAAAAAAATCAGCAAGATTTAGCTCGAAATCTCGTAAGTACTAGATTTCGAAACAGTGTAAATGCCCTATTAGAATTAACAAAGAAATGGTTATCTAACCCCGTGTTTGTTCATTCTAAATCACTTTAGCTGCACACATATGTTTAACGTCAATCGTGTGAGTGTGTTGTGTATGTGTATGCTTGCACATACACTCATACATCATATTGACTACAAGTGGCTTCTAGAGTCATTATTTACTGCACAAGCACCCAAAAGTATGCTTTACACAAAAAGTATGTTGCTGGAGTGGATGTAGTGTTAATAGTTATAATTGCATTTGTATTTGTATTTGTATTTATATTTGTTGTGTTAAAACCATTGTAACACTCAATCTAACACACATACGAACAACAAATTAAAGCAAATTGCCACAATTAACCATAAAATTTCCGCTATTTTGGGTTTCCTTTTCATTTATCTATTGCAAATTCTGCTGCTGTTCGTGTTGCTGCTGATGTTTTAGGAAATGAGACGCGTTAATGTATGTTTCAGGGAAATTGTTGTTGCGGTAATATTTAATGGTTTAGTTTTACTTTACAATTGCTGATTTTATTACTAGAAGAGTTAGAGTGAATCACAAAATCTGCTTTAATTGGCATGAATTTTTTCAATTTTATATTCAGTTTATCATATTTATTTACTATTTGTGGTTGAATAATTAAAAATTAAATGGTTAAAATTACAAAGCAATTAACAGGTTTTTTTAGTTTTATTAAATGATTTTTTTTTCTTATTATAGTTTTTATAAAAATATGCAACTGCAAATTTATATTAAATAATTTATTTAATAAATGGCTTTGTGAAAGATAATTCGAGGAGAAGTTATTACAGTCAGAGGTTGCCTTTTCGATTATAGAAGTTTTTTTTATTTGCAGTGTATTTTCTTTAATATTTATAAATAAAATTTCTAGCAGCAGTACTTAATAGGCATTTGTAATAACTTAAACTAAAATAAAAATAAAATCCTTGGCTCGGCCAATTTATATTGAAAACAAAATTTTTTTTTTACTACTGAAGTCAATTTAAAATGTCCAACGGATTTGAAATAAAATCTTTTACCGCTTACATAAAATTGTTTGAACTTTATCAAGATTTTTTATTCAAAACAAACCCCTTAATTATAAACTTTTCCAAAACTAGAACCAAACAGCTGCAATTTAGCCAATTCATACATCTCTTTAAGCACACCGTATCTAATTCACTCATCTTTTTAAGCAGACCATATCTAATTCACTCATCTTCTTTATATCGTCACATTCAATGCAAACGGACGTAACTACAAAACAATTCGAAATTGAGTTTTTGATTGATTGTGGCTCATTTTATCAAACTACATGTTCATGAAAATATTTCTGACGACTTTATGAAAGAAATTCAAACGGACATAATTACGAATCTATCTATTTTTTATTGCAAAGAACGTAACTATCTCAAAAGCTTAAATATTTATAAAAAGAATGGAATGGATAAATGGTTAAAAATATATAAGTATCCATACTACAAGTAAATTTCGAAGACAATTTTCAAGAATACTTTATTATTATTGATTTTGTTTTTCCTGTAAAAAAAATATAGAAGTGTACTTACGTCCGTTTGCGTCTAAAGTAACGATATATGTGTTATACTACAGGGTAGTAAAAAATTAATAAAATAAATTATATTTTGATTAGATTTCCTAAAGATCTGCTGACAAAATAGATATCATTTTATATGGGAAATCTAGTAAAAAGCATTTACACTATCTCGAAATCTAGTACTTTCGAGATTTCAAGCTAAATCAAGCTGATTTCTTCCAGATTTTCCATACAAAACGAAATCTAATTTTTCAGTAGATTTGTAGGAAATCTAATAAAAATCTTATGTTTTTATTTATTCTTTACTACCCTGTATAACAAAAGGCGAGTGAATTAGCTACGGTCTGCTTAAAAAAGTGTGTGAATCGGCTGCAATGCAGTTGTTTGGTTGTAGTTTTGGAACCAAATCAGTTGATGGGTTTTGTATTTGATAAAAAAACAAAACTTGCTAAATGTCAAAAAAAAGCTGGTGTAAACGGTAAAGATTTTCATAAAGATTTTAATCAAAATACTTAAGATTTTGTGCTGATGGAAATGATCTAAAGAGTAAGTACTAGATGTCGTGACAATGTAAATGCCCTATTAACCTGAAAACCAAAAAGTGTCGACTTAGCTCATTCAAACACCTTCAAAAGAAAAATTTTGTAGAGTGTAGCGAATTCTCTCACCTTTTATATCAATGTGTTGTTGTTAGATTTTGAGTAGTATATAAAAGGGTAGATTTCATTTTGTATGGGAAATCTAGTAAAAAGGAACTAAGTTAAGTTCGAAATCTCGTACCAGATTACGAGACAATTTATATGCCCTATTAAATAAACGACACTTGATCAAAATTTGACCGTAGTCTATTAACAGGAGCTACTTGATGGGAACAGTGTTGCATTGCACATAACTACGAGGGAAGTTCGAAAAGTCGCGGTCTTATTGAGGTATTTAAAATTATTATTCTTTGTACTTTTAATAATAAATAATGACTTAAAAATAGAGAAATCATAATACCATCTAGCAATTTCTACTTATTTAATTACCTTTGGTAAATATTTGTCAACAATTTTGTTTGAAAATAAAAACCTATTTATTTGTCAAGGCAACATAAACTAACACTCAACAAGGAAAACCTTAATTATTTCAATGACAATCAATAACAAATTACTTTTACAAAATAATACAATTATTAAAAAGGCACAAAAAATGTGTGAATGACGACATAACTAAATTCAAACATCGAAGATGTGTAACGTTTTTATGAAAGAAAAAAAAACAAATTGAACTCAGCGATATTTTGGGCTGAAAAGAACTTCGAAACACACAAATAAATGAGAAAGTGTCGTGAACCATAAATCATCAGCTAACCCCATCCAAAAGTAATAAAAAAAAACACATACAACATTGAAGGGGCATAAAATTACTACAACAAGAGTTAATAGAGTTTTGACACGTAACATTATAAAAATAAAACGTGTCACAAATACACAGCCCAGCATAATTATAGGTACGATAAGCTTAAAATATGCGATTTAAAATTTTATAAAAAAAAACAAACTTAAAATAGTTTTTGGTTACAGAATGAAAAATATGTACCTGAATTCACAAGACAAAATAAAATATTTCCTCTTCCGTTACTCTAATTATCCTGGTGTGTGTATATTTGTGACTAATAAAAATATATTGCTGACAAAATTCTACCAAGGAAAATTACCTCAAGGTTAAATTAAACGTCGAATGATTAATTGAGAAGTGTTTAATTGTTCTCAACAAGAAAATAATGAAAAAAATAAATAAATAAACAAATTTAATACATTAAACTAACAACCTGTAAAAAGGTGTTAAAATATGACAAAATTGTCCAATAACTTGTGTAAGAAATGTTTATCGATTAATTATATTCTTTTGTACATATTTTTTTATTTTTTGTAGAAATATTAATAAAATTAACCACGAGTTAACAGGCTAATTAAAGTGATTTTTGTTGTAATAATTCAGCAATCCTAGGACATTTTAAATGAAGTCCTTGGCTTTTTAGGATATAAGTTAAGTTATAACCGGGGTTTTTTTGAGCTGATAAAAGGACCTCTTAAAAGTTTGAACTCTAGTTTACATTAATATATTTCTTCTTTTAAATAGATTTTTATCATTTTATCTACCAGTTGTACTTTAACTCTACAGCAATTTTAGGTTTACTTTTTTTGATAAGCACTTTTCTTATGAAACGGGCAACTTTCAAGTGCTCCAAGCTCTAAAAAAATAATATTTTCGGTAATATATGAGCTTTGACTAACCTTAAATTTCCTTCATTTTGACTATTCCTAAATAACTTGATTGTGCATTTCTAAGTTAAAACTTTTAACATCCTTTACCATATTGATACCGATACCGAAAACTAAATAAATGTAAAATAACTCTTGAGTAAAAATTTTGCTTAATATCAAATATATTTAATTAGCATGAAAAAATAGTAATTATTATTTGCGCTACTTTTTTAACAAAAGAAAAGCTAAAATTTTCCAACCCTGATAGATTTTTCTGATATTTAATATTAATTTATTTCTGTCTAAAATATAAAATATTTTTCATTAAAAAAGCAACAAAAATAGTTTTCAGTTTAAGTTTGACATTAGTTCATTAATAGTTTTATTTCTTTATTCTTTCATATACCAAAAAAAAGTTAAAATTTTCCAGTTCTGGAGATTTCGTTTCGTATATAAGACTATTTTTGTTTTTCTAAAATATAAAATATATTTATGACCTAATTCTGTTCGACAATTGTTATCGTCTTGTCCTTGGACGAAAAAAAGCCGCAGTTGTAATTCTTTAAAAAAATTATTAGTTATTGTCTATGCTAGAAGGTTCTTGTATTTGCTTTATAATTTTCCTCCAAACATTATATCCAACAAATATTTTTTCATATAATTTTCAAGCACTTTAATTTAATTTTTATATTTTAAAGTGCATTTACACTGTCTGGAAATCTAGTACTTTCGAGATTTCAAGCTAAATCAAGCTGCTTTTTTTCCAGATTTCCCATACCAAACGAAATCTAATTTTTCAGTAGATTTGTAGGAAATCTAATAGAAATCTTATGATTTTATTTATTTTTTACTACCCTGTACAACAAAAGGTGAGTGAATTAGCTACGGTCTGCTTAAAAGAGTGTGTGAATTGGCTACAATGCAGTTGGTTGGTTGTAGTTTTGGAAACATTGCAGTTGATGGGTTTTGTTTTGGATAGGAAAAATTTCGATAAATGTCAAAAAAAAGTCGGTGTAAACGGTATAAATTATCATAAAGATTTTAATCAAAATATGCTCGATTTTGAGCTGATGTAAATATCCTATTAAAAACATGACAATAATATCAAAGGCAACAACCATTTTTAAAAGAAAATCATTTAGAGAATTCAAAGACAAGAACTCATAAGTATTTTCAAACAAAAATGTCCTAAGTCCTCTAACTGAATTAGGGCATTAATTTATAAAGAAAACAATAATAATTTAACATAGGTACTTGTATATGCCAAAACGTGTACACTTTCCAACCCTGGAAATATCCTTTTAGATTCTTCTATTATGTAATACCAAATTTACTTCTTTTAAAAGTATAAAATACGTTGAATCTATACACCCAGAAAAAAGATTGGTTGGAAAATGGTTAGTCCAACAAAATATCATTTGCATAAACTTTATTTCAGTTCACACAATCAATTTTCTGTTAATCCAAAAAACAATCCATGTTTATTGCCATGAGGGCATAATTGTAATAAAGATATGATTCTGACAATTCTTAAATTGATTGCATCAACCGAGCGTACGCTTTTGCCATAACTAATTCATTGATTGTTTAACACAACCGAATAAAATATTATGAATTGGATGTTACTACCAACTTTTGTTATTTTCAACTAAAAAATTGTCGTTCTATATTAAGGTTAAAATAAACACTTTCTATCAGTTGCTGCAACTAACTATAGGTTGAGCTTACTATCATAGTTTATACTCGTTGCAGCAAATTAAAAATTAACTTTTGTGACTTTCACAGATATTATGATTTATGAATTCTCAAATGGTTTTTTAAAGTATGTGCATAAGATAACAGGTTTGTGGCTGTTCAAAATGTGTGGTTGAAATAAATAAATTTCAATTGAAAATAACTTATGACAATATGTTAAATAATAAATTTCTTAAATTGTATATTTTTATTTGCGTTTATTGCTTATTTTATTTCAGCAAGGAACGCCAATTTTTCTTTCACAGGTACCAATTATTATATTGTTTCAGTTATACTAAAGCACGTTTTCGGTACCAAGAATAACTTTTTTTCAAATTCCATACTGTTAACCAATTTTTTCTGTTGCTGCAACTATTTGTTTAAGGGTTATAATTAAAATATAGAGGTACCACAAAAAAATTGCAGTCGTTATACCAGAATTCTATATAGTTGGTGCAACCACCAAAATTCGATTGGCAACAAATTCGGTTGTCTCAACGAATCTGTTTTCTCTGTGTAGAGAAAAAAAGTAGTTTTAGTTAGCTAATTTTATATATCTACCAAAAAAAAATCAAACTTCCCAACCCTGGAATCCAATTTTTATTTATTTTTTTAATGTCCATTTAATTCTTACTGATATATCAAATAGGTCCATTTAGCAAAAAAAAACACAACAAGTTTTAGCTGATTACTTTTATATACCAAAAAAAGTTGAAATTGTCCATCTCTGTAACCGCCATTTTTGTTTTGCTGATTTTCAATACCAAACTATTTCTGACTATTTCTGTCACACCAGTGCAAGAACGAAGTCTCTAACTTTTCTGGGATTCCGATTTGACCTAACGACAGACGGACAGACGGACTGACGGACTGACGGACTGACGGACTGACGGACTGACGGACAGACAGACGGACATTGCTTAATAGACTTCTTTATTCATTAGGACCCAGAATATATGAATATACTTAATTGATACACACTGAATGACAAACCTATATCGATGGCTTAATATAAAAAGGGCGTATCTCAATTTTTTTGGAAATCGCGTTTTTAACGTTTTCTGGGTGACAAGGTATTATTGCATCCTCCTTGAAGATCTTAGTACGTTAGAATTGAAAATCAAGGACTTATGGCCACTTAAAAAATAATTTCTGCATATAAATGCTCTACTTTTCTTCAGTTTTTTTGATTCTTCTATAAAATAAGGAAAATTCTAGTCCCGCCTTTCTTATATTAAACTAGCGATATATACCTTTTAGCATTTTTGGTAAATATTTTATGTCATATTAATTATATTAAAGTTAAGAGAAAAATAGCGATTTTATTTAAGTTTTACATAATAATTCTGCAATTTAATATTTGCTTCCAATGCAATTGGCCTCGCTGTAGTTGTTTGAAATTTTTTTTTCCCCTTTGAATTGCTACAAATAAAACTCATACACATAACTACGCCCTGAGTGCTAAGGCCATTTGTTCATTTTGTTTTAAGAGATCTATTATTTATATTTTGTTGAATTTTATAATACGTAAATAATTAAAATGTAATATGTATGTATGTGTAATTTTTTCCTAAAGCCAAGCAATTTATTGTTTTTATTTTTATATATTTTTATTTATGCTCATTCAGATAATTTTATAGTTATTTTTCTGAATATATTTTGCTAATGGCAATTGTTTGTTTTTTTTTTTTTTTTTTTTTGCTCTCTTAGATGATAAAAATCAACAATCAGTTGTAAAAACTAAATTCCCAATTGGCCGGGACAATTGAAAATTCATGTGTTTTATTTAAAAAAAAATATATAAATATATATAATTTATATTTACATTAGAAAGAAACAATTGAAAGTGCATGTATGTATTTTATTTTAAAAACTACTTTATATACATATAAAGGGTGTTTTTTATATAGGTATAGAAATTTTAAATGTAATAAAACAGAGATGAATTTTTTTGAAGTCTGGCATTATAATTTAAATATGAAGGCAAAATGTTCGATACCATTTTCCAAGATTTGTGGCCGTATATTGGCATTGAACACAATGCGCCGAATGTTGTCTTCCATCGGGCCAGTTCTTTCGAACTTATCGCCGTGAATTAGTCACTTCACATATCGTCACAGAAAATAGTCTATGGGCGTTAAATTGCGCGATATTGAAGGCCAATTCACGTCTCCGAAATGTCAAAGCAAGCAGTTACCAAACGTTTTCTGCAATAAATCAATTGTGGCAGGAGCTGTGTGACGTTTTAGGCCATTTTTTTTAAACCACAGCTCCTGCATATCATGGTTGATTTGGATCTTCCTCAATGCTATGGTCTGCAGCCGCAGGGGCATCTTCTATACGCACTTTTCGTTGTCCCTGTGTATGCGTATTATCATCTAGAGTAAACGTGTTGCAAAAACGTTGAATAATTGCTCTGAAGGACGATTATGTTGACCGTAAAATGAACATGGTGCGCAATAAATATTTCGAACGAACCATAATTTTCAAAACATTGCACAATTTGGAAACGTATAAATGCCAAATTAAACTAAACATAAATCACTTGACAGCTGACAAAATGGCCGCCGGTTTAAAAGTGTTGTCAACTTAAAGTTTTATAACTCTATAAAAAATTAAAGCAGCTCATAAGATTAAGTTTTTAACTGAATTCAAAAAAAGGAACTAGATTATCAATTCGTTTTTACTTTTTTATTTAAGTTACTACACAACTTTGTAACTTTTACACCGATTTTAGAAATTTTTTTTTCTTCTTATAAGATATAGCTTTCATTTTGGTCCCATTGCCAAAAAAAAAAGTAAGCGGGAATATGCCCACTAAATGATCATGATAATTTACTTAACCGATTTCTAAGCAAGTTAGCTCAAACCTAGGGCGAGGCTACGCCCATTAAAATTACTTATTTCTTATCACGTTCTTCTACTAAAATGATTTTCACGAGACTTTACACGCATCCTGAGCCTCAAAAAAATTTCAATGCGGAATTTTTACAAGTGGGCAGAGCCACGCCCACGAAAGATTAGTACTAAATTATATGTACTGTTAGTTAGACGTTTCTTATTAAACTTGGCACACAGTTTGGGCTCTTAGAATTACTTAATTTGACGCTTGAAGAAGGGGGCGGGGCTATGCCTAATAGAGCTGACTTCATGTAATCTCAATCAATGTTTGCAAAACTAAGCACACACATTGAGTAGTGCATGTGAAGGGATAATAAATTAATAATAAAAATATAAAACTATCACTTAAAATTTAAAATAAAACTTTAACAAATTTAACCGTTTTCAAAACTAAATATGGAATTTTCTAGCCTAATTGGCACCGACTTTGAAAAGCACTATAGATAATACACGTATAAAAATGTTTTACTTTACTTATGAGCAGTTTCCACAAGTCAAGCAGACGACTCGCCGAGAAAATTTTTATGAAAATCACTCAAAAAAATTAGTGCTTGCCATATAAATTTTGTACTTAAGTCGACCATTAGCGTTGTAGAAACAGGGGGTTAATCTTAATTGTATTTGATTTTAAAAGCTTACTTTGATGTCGCACTGCGGAGTATTTGAGCCAAAAAGCTTGGCAGTATTATGGCTTAAAGTCATAGACTGTTGAAGCCTGAAAATAAGGAAATCGAACAAAAAGGGGAAAAAGTTCCCTCAGAGGAATTATCTTAATTCTAAAATATTAAATTTTTTTCTTAAATTTTCCTATACTTTTGTAGAAAAAATTCAACTTTTAACGTCAGTTGAAACTTGAACCCAGAAGACTCCGCTTGGTTTTGTGGGCGGTGACAAAAATGTTATTTGCAAAAATAATGTAAATATTAAAAAAATGTATTCGTTATGTTAATATCCTAGAAATTAGACTTTCGACCAATTATGGGCAGGGAGAAGTACCCTTCTCTAAAGAGCAAAACATTTTATGAGGGGGAAGAAGGGGGGGGGGGGAAACGCAAGCTTGCACATACTTTTTTCTTGCATCTCAAATAAGAGGTTCTAAATTTTATTGTGGTATAAAATATAAATGTAGCCACCTTCATTTTTAAAAACCTTCTTCTTTTTTTTTTTGCAAGAAAAGTGCATATTTTTTTTAATTTTTAAACGAATTGTTTCAACATTAATATTCAAGATAAATTTTTTATTTTAATACTAAAAATAGCTTTTGATCAAATCTTTCCTTTATTCGTTTAGCCACAAAAATAATATCATATAAAGATGTTGAAACCGAAAAAAAACATTAAAGACTCACGTAATTTTCTTCACTTTCCTGAGCTACAAATATCCACTTAAAGTTTTTAAAATTAACAATATGATGTAAAATTTTGTTGTGTATCGAGCTGTGTACTTAGATCTATGTGTACTTAGATTTCTCTAAATTTAATTTTGCTTTTTGGCTCAAATACTCCTCTGCGACACGCTTAATTTGTTTAGTCTTATTTTAATCCTTTGATTTTAAAATTCTTTTTTTTGTGGAGATTTCGTATCGCACTTAAGGAATAAACTTTGTAGTATTTCATTGAAAATTATATTAAAACAAGTACTACATAATTAAAAATCTTATGTATATTTTCTTATATATTTCTCATGATAATGAGCTACTCAACAAGAATTGCATATGTATGAAACAAAGTATTATTTTCCAATCGTCTTTCCCCTCTCATTAATAAAAAAAATACAAAATTTAGCAGAAAATGTTTCATCATATCGTCCCTACCACGTCATACTATCCAATATGCAAAATTCGTTTTTTAGATTCGCTACCTTGATACCCTAAGTTCTAGGATATGACTCATTTCAAAATGCTGAAATTTTCATAGACGATAGATAAATCAATAAGGAATATTTTAATCCTGAAATTTTTAGGAATACGCCGACTTTAAATTCACAATTGACGACTCTTTCAGCTCTTCTGAAAATTAAAAATTGCATATTGGATAGTTTGATGTGAAAGGGACGATATGAACTGGGAGGACTCATTAGCAGCATTTTCAATCGCATCTACTGCGTATGATTGTTGTGAAATTTATTACAAATCACTCATACGCACAACAATGTCTTATAATGCCGAGTACACACCAGGCATTTCTTGTGTTGTTATTTTGTGGTGTAATTTACAAAATGTGCACTACTGCGATGTCACAAAATGCCCTAGTGTGTGCTCGGCATAATACTTAAGTGTTTTATTACCAAACTAATTGCTAAAATTAACACTCTTTTATCCTGATATATATTTAATTATGTTTAAAACTAAACGTTAATTACTGAGAAAAAGAAATTGAAAAAATTTGTTATATAAGACTTTTCTCTAAGCTTTTCTTCAATCTTTAAATCATTAAGTTATAATTAAATGCTATACAATTTTTGCTCACTAAACCACAATAATATGCATATACATAAATAAAAACAAGGCAACCAGTAGCGAAAAAAAAAATATATGTGAAATAATAAAACAGAGCACTAAATCTCTCCCTGGTATGCAATAAATCCATTTCAACATATTGCATGTAATGTTGCAAATAGTACATTGCAATGCAGCAACACCATATATTTAGCTGTTAAATGGAATAGGTCTTGTTATTATGGGGCCTTTTTAAAATTATAACACGAAAGCTGTTTTTGTTGTCACCCAGATTCTGGTTTTTAAATTGGAAGTTCTTCTAGAAAAGCTTGCCTTCTTTTTTTGTTAAATAAATAATATATATTTTACCCTAATATATAAGGGCCCTAACTAATTATATTTTTTTAATTTTTGACATCTTAGTATCTATAATAATGTATAATTTTATTGAACTTAAGGTCTCTTGTTGTTATGGTAGCTACAGACTTTGCAACTTGCTAACGCAACACGTTTTGGAATGTTTTGACACAGACACTGCAATCTAAGTTTTGATATTTTCGAAACTTCGAATGCAACCATGAACAACACTACAGACTATGCGACCGACAATGAGCCTTCTTGGTTGCATAAACACATTGCTAAGTCTGTACTTAACATTATATTGAAAAAGTTGTCTTTATATTTCAATATTTTGCCACTCCTTTGTGTGGCTTCTTCCGGAAAATATTTTGTATTTTTTTTTTCAAAATAATTGTAAAAAAAATATCTTTAAGAAGAAGTGGTGATATATTAAAAGAAAAGAAAACTTTTTCAATATAAAAGCAAGAGAGCTCAAGAGAGAGAGAGAGAGAGTGGTTATTACCATAAAAATTTATTTTAAATTAACTCTATATATATTTATTAGCCAGCACAAACTGCAAAGCTACTTTAAATTGTCTGCAAAAGCACCTAGAATCTCTCGCAGGAATTAAACCTGGGACCCTCCGACTGCAAGACCTAGACACTGCCTACTAACCAGCAGTAGGAAGCTTTTGTTGGCAATGCGAAGTTTGTCGCCTATTACCACAAAATCAAACAACAACACAACAACAGCACAACAGTGCATTGTAGCTTTGAACAAAGCAGATAAGCAACAATACACTTTAACAACATATTATGAAATAAACTTAATGTGATTTGCAATCAAAATGTTTCCATGTTGATTTTACGTTGGTCTTTTTTCTATGTGTTTTATTCTATTTAAAAAAAGGACTCTGCAAGAATATTTTGCTGGAGTTTTAAGATAAAATTTTTAGAATTTTTGCCAACAACAAATCATGAAATATATAATTAAAAAAACTTAAAGTCCTGTTGAAGAGTTACAACGTAAGAGGCCCCCTGTTAGGCCTCTTACTTAGTTTTATCTACAGCTGCTTACAACTGCATATATTCCATACAAGAACTGAAACTAAGTGTCTACATGAAACTCAAATACCCGCAAATAAATCTATTTTACAGTGGAGGCACGCAAAAGCAGAAGACATCATCATCGCTATCTAAATTCTTGTTACATACCAGAGTATCTATATACAACAAAAAAGAAAATCGCGTTATTTCTGCTAAAGGAAACAAGTAAATGAAAAACATATGCATACATACATACATACATTACATACACACACACAAGCAAGATTTGTAGGAAAAATTATTTGCTGCAGAACCTTGGAAGTTTGGAATTGAAAATAAAAAGTATTTAAAAGCAACAAAACGATTATATCAAATTAATGTGAAGTTAATTTATTTAATAAAAATAATTTTTATAAGTTTAAGATTTGACGAGAAACACTATTATATGTATTTGTAATCCTTTCATCCCAAGACGAAGCGAATAACATGTCCTTGTGTCTATCACAGGCTGTTTTCTCGAGAGCAGTAAGAGCCTATGTAGAACTTTGACGACTACAGCAACAAATATATGATAGTTAAAAGTTAAAAGCTGTTCTAAAGAGAGCAACGAAACATTTTGAAATCCTAGTTATATATAGAAACTTGAAATTTTCAAAGTTAGAGTATTTTTATGCAGACTGCATCAATTAACACTGAAATTTTTAAAAATTAATATTAAAAAGGGAATTCTATCAGTTAATGTAATTTTTACTAAATAGTTTTGACAACTTGCTGTACTTTGGAAATTGTAAGAGGCAAACTCTTGAAATTATCAACAACGTTAAAACTAAAAAAATCCCTTTATTAAAACAGCGCCAGAACGAAAAATGGCCAAGGTAAAAAAAACGCTTAAATGAATAATATCACCATGAGTAAAATAAATCGCTAAAATTAAATATAATCTCAAAAAAATAAAAAGGTCACGAAATAATATAAAATAAAGCCAAAATCCGAAAAGAAATCGCCAAAACGAAAAAATCGCCAGAACGAAAAAAGCGTCAAAATTAAAATAATTGATTAAACAAAAACTACCAGAAAAAAAATCGCCTAAAATCAACAAAATGATTAAGACGAAAAAATTTCCGAAACTAAAAAGACGCTAAAATGAAAAAAATTAAAAAAAATCGGCAAAACGAAAAATCGCCAGAGTAAAAAAAAAACATAAATCGTTCAAATGCAAAATAATCATCAAAAATTAAAAGGTTGACAAAAAAGCAAAAATAAATCGCCAAAAATCAAAAAAAATCGCCAAAACGAAGAAAATTCGACAAAACTGAAAAAATCACAACTAAAAAAACGCTTAAACTAAAAATCCAGAAAAAAATCGCCAAAACCCTAAGTTTTTTGGCTGAAGTAGTTAGCACGTTGACTACAAAACCGAAGGTCCTGGGTTCAATCCCTGTATCCGACAGTCATTAAATAACAACACCACGCATTTTTCTGATGTGCATTAGGTTAGTGTCCCTTTGTGTCAGTTGTTGTAGGAAACTTCAAGTGATGAAGGCATAGTCACTGGTCACTGAAGCTATACCGACTTCAGCAGATACTAATCCTAATGTAACATCAGAGCGCCCTCCTTCGTTGTGTAGCAAAATCATTGGCGAAGTAAAATAATCAATAAAATGGCTACAAGACACAGCTTCAAAAAATTAATACGCCTCATTTAACATCAGAGAGGCGCTGCAACACTGCATTATTCAAAACGTGCGAAAAAGCAGAGTTGTAAAAGAATGAAGCTTACCTCTATCTCTTCCTTCACCACCTGTCTTCTCTCTCACTATCCCTTTCCTAAAAGAAGGTAACACCTAGTAATAGTAGTAGGCATTAATTGCCTGAGTGTTACTTCTCTTTATAAAAACAAAAAAAAAAAAAACAAAAAAAAAACGAAAAAATTTTGCATAACAAAAAAGAATTGCAAAAAAAATAAAAAAGGCCAAAAACCGAAAAAATCGGCAAATCGAAAAAAGCACTAAAGCTAAAAAAAATTAAAAAATAACTAAAATGGAGGAGGTTTCAAGTTATTTTAACACAAGAAGTGCTGGCAGCCTGTTGACCATAAAAGGCAATTTTTCCCAGAGCATTTCTTTCTTCCATTATGTTCAAGCAGAAAAAAAAATCCGGCAATAAACACATTTAATTGAAAAAAAAACCCAAAATCAATTAAAAATTTTATTGAGTCAATTAAATTTTTAATTAAACTAAATTTTGAAACAAAAGCTTAACTGACTCAATTACAATTTTAATTGTTTTTTATTTGTTTTTTTCGTTTGTTTGTTTGTTTATTTTTCTTAACGTCCTTACTGGAGGATATTTTTTCTGTGCATTATTTCAACATAAAATAAACTTGTGCCATCGCCACTTAAGAAAACTACAAGCTCAATACCGCAGATCACTCTAGTTGCGTCAGTATAGATTCCGGTATCATAAGCTTGTACTAAGTTGCTCTTTTTCCATTGCCTTCTGAAGGGGGGAAGGACTTCTAAAATTTTATCAGAATCCGTTTTGAATAGCATCTGAGGCTTTTCTTAGTTCTGTAGGTGGCTGACTTAAGATTTTTGCACAGCACTGCTAGTGACTGTGGTCATAGAAATAATGCCCACAAGAGCATTAAGGGGATCTACTCGGTAAATTTGAAACGAAAGTAAGGGCCTTGTTTCTCTAAAAACAAACACAAAAAACTGAAATTTGTTTTTGTTTCGTTTCCAATATTAATATTTGATCGAATCTATCGTTCGCATTTAGAGAAACAGGGGGTAAATTTGCATGTCATTAGCAAAGAAATTCGAAAACATTTTCTTCCATTTCTTGTTGCAGAGCAGAGCCCCAGGACTTCTAAAGGACTTGTTCGAAGCATCCCCCGCCATTTCGGTACAGACAAATCTTTGAATTCTGTATAGTTGGTCTACCATATATTATAAATTAAATGTCGGTAAATGCACTTACATTCAGGTATCATTATCCTGCTACGTATCCCTGCTTATATGCTCCAAGGGTTTTTTTAATAAATAAAATAAATATTCCAGGCTTTTTACTAGCAAAATTGAATATTAATATAAAATAATTGAATGTTATGCAAATTTAATGCACGAATGTTTGTATATTTTTGCACGTTTAATGAATAAAATAAAAATGCTCTTAAAAATTTGTTATAAAAACGTAAAGAAACATTTTAGGAAAAACGTGAGGCTATCAAAAACGTATCAACTAAATAAACATATAATTTTTTATATTAAACTACATGAATACATAACAAAAATATGACTCCTTGGACTTAAATAATTGTGGGTGCCTTGAAATAAAATAACTTTTTAAGGGAAAAATTAAGCGTGTTCATTTAAAACTCAATAAAGCTAAAGTACTTGTTTTCTGGTAAATAACATTTTAAGGCATTCTTAGAACTGAAATTTATACTTATGTTCATTTAAATAATACATCAAAACAATTTTTGCTTACTTTACTTATTTTTACTCATTAGTATGTATTTATATATGGATTTGTTTCTTGCTGGTGTAATTTTGCTATTTCATTTTAAGTCCCTCTCATGTTGTTATTTACAAGTCCTTACTTACCTTTTTGCATAATTTCCGAAAATGTCGTTTTATTTTATTATTTTTGTACATGTTGCAATACAAGTCACATTTGTTAACCTTATGTTTGCAGCAGAATAATACATTTTAAGCATACTTATTTGTTTTTTTTTCCTTTTATAAAAGGAAATATATGACAACAACACGTTTGTGAAATAATAATTATTCTCAACATTTGCTAAGTGAAGGTTTTTCAAACAATTTAATGGAAATAGTTAATGTACAATACAGAAAAACTTAATTTGGTTAAGTTATTTACAAAATTGTAACTTGCAATTTACAAGATACTAAAATACAAATGTATAAAGTGTAATTTCAGATAAATAGAATAATGTTGAATTTTACAAACAACTTTTAGGACCAGCAATTACTGCAGCAGTTTTTGGCCTATTCTATGACAAACTTCGTTAGAAAATATATTTATATCTGTAAAAATTTTAATTAAAAATCATTTAAAAAATTCTTAGTATAAAAAATCATATTTTGTCCAAACAAGCAATGTTCTAATAACTGACTTTATTTAATGAGTTTGACATTTGTCATAAATTTATAGGAGTCTTGAAATTATTAACGAGATATAGAACATAGTATTAATTTAAAATTTTAAATCAAATTGTCAAAAAAAAACCTTAGTTGTTATTACAACCACAAAATTGATCGCTGTATCTTTTTCACCTATGCACAGTGGGTACTTTTGCAAAATAAATGGTAATAAATCTGGTTTTATAAAAAACTTCAAAAATTTTAAGAGAAACACTAAGACTTTATAACGCATGTCCTTGCAGCCTTCTGGCTTAAGTTGAAAAAGAGTAACAGTGCGTCAAAGTTGATCACCTGTGACTCAAAAAAAAAATTCTGCGGCATGTATCTTTTTAAAAATTCTATGATTTTTATCCAAAAAAAATGATTTAGAGCTGCACTAAAAATTAGTTTCTTAAGAAATAATCTCCTTAAATGTACTTCCGTATCTCTTATAACTTAACAAAATGTGACTCAAGACAAAAACAAAATTTATTATTACTTCCACAAAATTAATCGTTTCATCTCTTGCATCTATGCACAGTGGGTACTTTTGCTAAATAAATGGTAATAAATCTGGTTTTATAAGAAACTTCAAAAATTTTTAAAGAACGACTAGCGGCCTGTCCCACGATGTCACCAGAAATCGTTCGATCGACAACTTTTATTGCAAACAACAACACATTTTCTGATGTTATTATTGTTTGCAATTCAAGTTATCGATCGAACGAATTCTGGTGACATCGTGGGACAGGCCGTAATACTTTATAACGCATGTTCTTACAGCCTTCTGGCTTAAGCTGAAGAGGAGTTACAGTGGGTCAAAGTTGAGCACCTGGGTCTCCAAACAAAATTCTGAAACTTGTAACTTTTTTAAAAACTATCCGATTTTTATCCAAAAAAATTAAATTCTTAAGATATAATCTCCTAAGATGTGTTTTCTTATAAAATATTTGACTCAAGACAAACAAAAATTTTTTTTGCTTCAACTTTTTTTAGTATTTCGTCCATAAGTTTTTAGTTTATGGTTGGACTTTAAATTAAAGGCCAGCATTCGATTTCTGATAAAATTTTAAACAAAAACAAAAGAACAATTTTTAGTATCTACATTCGTGAAATCGGGAAAAGGGGTAAGAAATCAAAATTTTAAAAGTAAAGCGACATGTTATCAAAACTAGACTGAAATTAAAATTTTATTTTGAAATGAAAATTGTATGGGCTTACCCATAGTTAAGAATTATCAAAATGCATAGGAGTAGAAAAGCCATTCTGTCGGGTGCATCGAACTCCACCCACCCCCCCCCCACCCAATAATTGCTGTTGCCCTCCTAGAATTATTATTTAATTAATTATTTATTTTAATATTATTCATGAAAATCGCCAGTCATATTGCCCCCCCTAGAAAAATGTTTTTAGCTACGCCAATGTCAAATTCCAAAATTGTAAAATTTTATCGTAAGCCACAGTTTACGTAAAAAATTTTAATATAGTAAAACAATCTTCTTCTGAAAAATTAAATTTTTGTCGCTTACGATTACATCGAAATTAAGGCTTGAGATGTTTTTTTAACCGACTTCAAAAGAAAGGAGGGCGTTATCAATTCGTCTGTATTTATTTTTTTAATTATTACTTCACTCGGTACATTTTAGACCGATTGTAAAAATTATTTTTGTGTCTGAGAGGGTCTAGCTTCCAATTGATACTATTGTATCAAGCCTAAAAATTAAAAAAGTGGGCGGGGACAAGCCTAAAAATTTCAAAAAATGTAGGCGGGAACAAGCCTAAACATTTAAAAAAAGTGGGCGGGACATGCCTATAAATATTTTATTTTGATTTTGTGATATTCTCCTTATTTGATTGCTGCGCAACCCAGCAAAAGTTTTTGATTCTTGCAAGTAAACAAATTTAAAGTTGAAAAAAATGGGCGGGGATACTCCCATTAAAATTTATTATTATATTTCACCTGATTCCACCTAACCGCTTTTAACGAAACTTACCACACATATTGAGCTCTAAAATAGACATAATCTTCCTTTTACAAAAATAGGCGGAGCTACGCCCACTAAAATTTAATATTTTATTTTAAGTGGTTCTACTTTAACGATATTTAAAAAATTTAACACACACCCTGGGCTCTGAAATATACACAATCATGCATTTAAAAAATGGGCGGAGACACACCCATTAAAATTTTATTTTATATATCACGTACTTCTTTTTAACCCACAAACTTTCAAAAATTAATTTTTGTTGGAAAGAGTTTACTTCCAGTTGGGTTCCATAAATTGTTTTCGAAAATGTTCAGATCAGGGACCAAATTACGGCACTCGTTAGCGAATGAAATTATGAAATATTTCAATAGAGTTTGTATGGAAATAGTTTTAAATTTTGAATCGTATCGAATTGTCCCCAGATTTGTGCATTGAAGTCGATTTTCTTTTGGCAGAACTATTTTCAAAAAGTATCTTCATTATTTTTAATTTTGTGAAAAACTTTGTTTAACACATTCACTTTTTAGCCACATAGCTCCAAAGGAAATTTATTACGAATGTTTTTAAAACCAAACAACTGCAATGTAGCCAATTCAAACACCTTTTTAAGCTGATTTACTAATCTTTTTTATAAATATGTTTTACAGGGTGATAAAATAAAAATATTAGATTTTGTTGAGATTTCCTACAAATCTAATGACAAAATAGATTTTGTTCCGTGTGGGAAATCTAGTAAAAATCAACAAGATTTAGCTCAAAACCTGGTAAGTACTAGATTTCGAGATAATGTAAATGGCCTATAAAATTGTCTTTAGACTAAAAGTTGCTCTTTTCATGAAAGTTTACATAATTCATAAAGAAAATAACAAACAAAAGTATATTTTTTTAACCAAAATAGAACGTCAACTTCCCTATTTCACTGCTTAACCCTAGTGCTTCTATTGGCATACATACCCGTATGTTAGATTGTTAACATAAATAACACAAGATAAACATAAAACATATTTCATTATTATTACAGACGATGCTTTGAAGGAAATAATTTATCTTAATTTTTATTTACAAAAGATTAGTATTTCATAGGCAATCGATTACTCGTATTATTATTGTTTATGTTATTTTGCTTGTTTTCATAAATTTTTATTTTTCTCAAGTTTTAGCCTTAATGAATTATGGATTCCCTTTTATAAATAAACCCTTGTATTAAATTATTTCTAGAGTCGTATAATAAACACATACTCATGCTTGGCAAATACAGTTGCCTGCACATACACACACACACACACACACACACACACACGCAAATACACATACACACACACACTCACACACACACACATACACATACACATACACATACACATACACATACACATACACATACACATACACATACATACACACACTCTCAAACCATACAAGTTGTTCTAGAGATAAGCGAATACTGTAATAATATTGTTTACAACATAATTTATAATTAAGTAAAATGAAGGAAAAAAATATGTCAGAAATACATATAAAGCTTAGAAAAAATTATAGACATTATTTACAACTTCAGCACGAGACTTATGAAATAGCATTTGAGTCCTGCCAAGAAATAATAAAACATTTCTGAGGGATAAGTAAAGAGTAAATAAAAGTATAATGAAAGCCAGTAGGAGCAGGAAATATACCTTAGGAATTTTATTGCTGTATCGAAAAATCTCAGCAGGAGTTTAAGTACCATAAGGCTTAACTTCTACCAATACAAATGTAATGGACAATACCGTAAGAGAGTTAATTGCTGACCTAGCAAAGTGAGGCCTTTATTTGCTACAAAATTTCGAATAATTTTATATTAAATGTTTCTGGCAAGGTCATGCTGAGTGTTAAAGATAATGATCATGAACAAAGATATGAATATGCTTATTAAATAACAGGTGTGCTGTCCCATTGTGCGGTTTCAATTGTATCATAATTTAAAGGAACGCAACTACGGGGGCAGTTTAATAATTCCCAGTACCTTCTGCATTTTTGCAATTTAAGTTTTTCCCCAAAATAACGTTTTATTTTCCAAAACACAGTCTTGTTTAAATGCACTACATTCATTCCAGCATCCTTGCAGTTCTTTTCTTTTTTATTTCCCACAGATAATAAGATATCTCTAGGCTTTCAAAATGGGCGTTACTTTTAAAGATGATCACCTATTCGTTTGATCCCAATCTACATCTTACAACACAGTAATTTTTTCTAATTCGGAAATATATGTCCAATAGTCGGAAGTATGTTGCATGCTGCACCATGGGATGACATCAGACATTTTTCTGCAAAAATAGATAATTGAAAGTTGCCACCAACAATTATTTGGATTTAATTAAAAAAACAAACATAAAGAAATTTTCAATATTTTTTTGTTTTCTTCTAAATTTTTTTTTATATAAGCATCTGCCTAAGCTTGTCATTTGTATGAGCAAAATAAAGAGAGAAAAGAACAACTGATTTTTGAAAGAAACAACTGCACGACTACGTTATTGTACAAAAAACAGATAAATCTTCACGTTTGGCAACGCTGACCACAAACCAAATCGTTTTTAATTTTGCACAAAATTTCTCCTTATCCAAGCAGAAGACTTCCTAACGCTTGAACTATTTTTTGGTTCCAAAATATAGCTCACCCGATGCAAAATATGGATCACGCGATCCGAAATATGAATCGCATGGATCAAGCGATTGAAGATTCGGACACGCGATTCAAATTATGGATCATGCATACAAAAATATGTATCACGCGATCCTAAATATGGATCACGAGATTCAGATATGTCTCAAGCGATTCAAAATATGGATCACGCTATCCTAAATATGGGTCCCACGATCCTAAATATAGACACGCGACCTGGATCATGTGATCCTAAATATGAATCACTCGATCCAAGATTTAGATCACACAATCCAAACTAAAATTCAAAATAAAAAAATTTTGATCACGCGATCCAAAATATAGGTCATGCGATCCAAGATTAAGATCACGTGATTCAAAATATTTACACGATCCAAAATATGGATCACGTGACCCTTAATATGGATCACGTGACCCTTAATATAGATCACGTGATCCAAGATTTAAATCACGCGATTTAAAATATGGATTAGGCAATCCGAAATAATTAGTTATTTTTACGTTATTTTTGTGCTGTGCGGATCGTTTATTAAAAAATGTCGTGATAAAACCAACGCGTTCCGAGATCCGCGATCTGGATTCCATAATTTAGGCCATTCTGCGATATGGATAGCGATCCATCAACACTGCATGCTACACGTTCAATAAATATCGCGATACTGGATCGCGTTCAATATATATTATATTGAACGTATAGCAGCGCCCTTATGTAGCTTTTTGCGTATACACTTTTGCTTTCTTTTCTCCTTGTTCATTGAGGAAAACATCGTTGAAATTTAATCAAAGGAAACAAAAAAGAATTAAGAAAGAAGAAAATATGTAGTGAAAATCAAAGCTTATTTAAGCTAAGAAATCTTTTAGTCTTTTTCACATTTTTTCACACTTTAAAAATAAGATAAATCTTCGCATATGGGTAACGCAGGCTGGCTGGCAAATGAAATATTTTTACACGAACATTCAAGTTTTTGTGTTTTTTGTAAACATTGTTGTTGCTGTCACATGAAAATGGACTGGTTAAAAGCGAAGTAAGAAGAAAAGTTAATTAAAATTTCATACTTGATATTTCGTTGCAAAAACAAGTTGCATAAGAAAAAAAAAATATGATATTTAACAGTTGCCAAAAAAAAACAGATTCTTGATAAGAAAATTTGAGGATACAATTAATTTTTTTTAGTTGAAACTGAAATTGTTTGTATTTTTATGTTAACTGTAAGCAAGGACATGAGTTCAACAAACAGGAGCTGTGATAGCCAATACTGCTGAAAAAAATATATTTTTTGTCCATTTCTCTTCGATCTTTGGAATTAAAACGACATTTTTTTTATAAAGATTCTTAACGGTATTCATAAACGATAGTTAAAGTTAAAGCAATCTTTAAACCGATTATCCCACTCAAAAATTCGTATGCTTAACAATTGTCTATGAGTACAAGTGATTTTCGGAAATAAAATATGGCAATACTGCTGACTAGTACCTGAACATCTAGGGTGATGATGGGTGGTGATGAGTTCGTTCCAGTCTAATTTAGCTATTTTTGTCTTCATTTCTAAAAAAGAGTTGAGCCTGATTAAAAAATTATTTTGTGAATAGTTTTCATTGCAACTCAAATTAAAGTGAAGTAATAAATTTGTTTGCTAACTCATTAAACATTTTCATATGAGTTTTTCAAATTTCCAATTAAAAAACTATAAGGAAAATTTTCGCATTGCAAATGTCCTGCCTCACAAGATTTGCAATCTAATAAAAAAATAATGTGAAAATTATTCTAGTGATAAGCAGAAAACAAATAAACGAAAAAATGTTTCCTATAATTTATTTGCAGTATAAATTCTCAATTTTTCAAGTTAAATGGATTTGCTTTGTTTCTATTTACGAAACACTTAAAGGACACAGAAGTTGGATGCAAGAATCAGCATGCAAAACAGGACAATACTAATGCAATTTGTTTGCATTTGCTCTTGCCGAAATTTTGTTATTAATACAAAACAAAATACAAAAAATATACAGTTTTCTAAAAATATGTATGTATGTATAGGAAACTTTTTGGTTTGATTTTTAAAACTAGAATCGAAAAGAGAAGCAACGTAATGGACAAACCAACAGCTTATTGCATTACGTCTTTTATTTTTATTTTTTTTACTTGCACTAGTAAGATAAATTACTGCTTATACTAATATAGACAACACTATTCTTTTTATATTTGTTATCTTGCCTATAAAGACATAAAATATGGGCATTTCCACAGCAAAAAGAAAGTCTTGTCACGTAAGATATTGAGTAGTATGAATAAAAAAGCATTTGCTTTTTAATTAAAATTTTTTTTTTTCTTAAACAGAAAACACATAAAAATTTTTAAGTAAAAAGCTAATACTTAAGGTTCCATCAGACATGCCATACCATAATGACATTGCCATAACCATAAATATATTTGCTTCACCTATTAGTACTACCGTTACTATAAATATTGGTTTATGATTTCATTTGCATATCAATTTCAAAAGCGCAACAATAAATATATTGTTATGCAAATTGCTTCGAACAAACCTATTATATGCAAGTATTTTCATAATAAATGAAAAAATTAGCCAAAATTACTTAACTAAGGAACTAAATCCACATGCGTGCGCACATAAAAGCAGATATAAAAACTATAGCAACAACAATAATTGTATAGCTTCTGCTTGTTAAGAAGATACACACACACACACATACACACACACATACATACATGGCAGTGCAGACAAAAACAAAAATAAAGTAAGCAACCACCATAAATTACTTCTTAAATGCTGTATACACATACATACATACATATATATAGTTAATTCTGCTGAGATTGTCTAGACGCTGCTGTCACATTCTGGAAGCCTTGTGTTAAGTATAAAAAGGGCAAAGTATCAGTTTGCAGTTTAGTTGTCTAGTAGTCGATATCAGGGATGGCAAAATCAGCACAATTGAACCTTTTTTGGTACTATTTAAACTCGAAAAGTACAATAGTATACCAATGGTTAATTTTATACATTTAAGAAAATATCCCAGTTTCAGTACTTTCAATCCGCATTTATTTTCATAATTCCAAAGTGAAAATTGTGCATATGCTAATTTTCACTTCTAAGCAATGATGCTCATATTCTTTTCACTTGAAAACCGTGTTGTTCAAATAAATCGCAACGAAAAAATAAAAAAATTTTAACTCGTCCTTTATTTCCAAATATTTTTCTTCTAAATTCTCTAACTCTAGCATGTACATGCTATTAATTTGTAAACTCTAAACTCCAACTTAAACAGGTGAAGCATATGTTTTAATATTTAAACTCACAAGCAAAATTGTTAAAAAGATTTGGTAGCCATTGTTCTGCCTTTCTTATAGCGACAATTATTTTATTAATAGCAAAAATTCAAAATTTTAAAAAGCACCGATATATCTAGAAAAGATGTTATATCTTATAAATGACAGGACCAATTTTCTTCAAGTGTAACTAAGAAACCTCTCGATCAAGTCACCTTTCAAACACAAAAAACCAATCAAAATCGGTCCAGCCGTTTGGTCTGTACGTGAACCCGGACAGACACACAGATCCAGAGATACACAGATGCACAGATACACAGATACACAGATACACACATACACACTACAAACTTATAACATCCTTTTTTTGGCCGGGGGTTAAAAATATACAAAAAGATTTTCAACTAAAAAATATTTTAGTACAATTCAGGCAAAAAGTACAAATTTTGGAAGTTGTTGCTACAATTTTAAAATTCTGAATCCCATCCCTGGTTGATATCAAGAAGTTGTTTATTGAGTCTATCGTGAAGTCTTGTTTTCTTGAGTGAAGAGCAAAGTGAATGACGCAGCTGATAGTCCTGCATAAGTGTGTTAAAGTAAAGCCAGTAAATCATTAAAGTTGTATCAACGGAGAGCGTCGGCAGAGTGATTCTTGTTTAAAGAACAGCAAAGACTTAATATTGTTTCCATACCAGCGCAGCCAGTTTTAAGAGACGTGCATATACAACAGCGGCAACCAGTTGTGAACCATTTACATAAGTAATTTAATGTGTGTGTGTGTGTGTGTGTGTGTGTGTGTGTGTGTGTGTGTGTGTGTGTGTGTATTTAAGCTCTTGATTAGTATAAGTATATTTATTTAGTAAATAAAGTCTCATTCTTAAGCCTAATTATTACACTGGGATCTTTTATTCATTTGGAAAAGTTTGATTCCACTTAAAAGCGCTTTTAAGGGTTAAAAATGTAACAATATGGTTATGGTGAAAAATCAAAATTAGGGTGGCGTTGGCTGAAATAGTTAGCACGTTGCCTATAAAACCGAAGGTCCTGGGCTTGAGCCCAGTCTCAGACAGTCAATAAACCACATAACCACGTGATGTGCATTAGTATCCCTTTGTATCAGATGTTATAGGAAAGTGATGAAGGCATTGACACTGGTCTCTCAACTACACCGGCTTCAGCGGATACTTATCCTTATGTAACATCAGAACGCCCTCTTTCGTCGGTATTATATAGCAGAACCATCGGCAAAGTGAAATAATCAACAAAATTGCTACTAAACACAGCTTCGAAAAAAATTAATATGGCTGATTGACACCAGAGGCGCTGCAACACTTCATTATTAAAATCAGGTGCAAAAAAGCAAAGTTGTAAAAGAATGAAGCTTTCTTCTACCTCTTGCTTCATCACCAGTCTTCTCTTTCACTATGTCTTTTCTAAAGAAGGTAACACATAGTAAAATTAGTAGAAATTCATTGCCTGAGTGTTACTGCTCTTTAAAAATAAAAAAATTAAAAATAAAAATAAAATTAATTGGTTTCAATGGTTATAGATGTGTGTTGCCTATAAGTTTGATTCGAACAGCTGTTTTGTATGGTTATGCTGATGACACATTTAATTAAACCTTTATTTGCTTATGTATTTGTGTAGACCGTAAGCAATTTTACTTTTGATAAAATACAAGGAAAAATCGAACCATATTGATCTAAAATACATGCTTAATTGCTTGGTTATCCATATGTCACAAAAAGTTTATATATATATCTGGGGAATTGCCCATTGCAAGTCATTAAGCACAGTGTAAAAGTAGATTAAGTTAAGAATTCTTTTAATTTTTGTCAATAATACAGTAGCTATTTAACCCATATATCGCACTAGTTTAACTTAAAATTTTGCAATTTTTGCCTACATTTAACCACTGTAAAATTTTTATCTAATCTCCTCTACTCTTATGCCAAAAAAAAAAATTAAATTGTATTCCTCTTTTTAATATTAGAGTAACGTCCCTTTTCAGAATGTATAGTTAAGAGTTAATGTGAACTTTAACTGACAGTTCTTCATACAAAACTTGCAGTTAAAGTCTCTGTTATCTTTTAACCATACATTGTGAAAAGGTACGTAAATGAAATTAAGAATAAATAATTGCCGTCATTAAAGGAAAAAATTAGCCTTATTGCTTAAGACACATTTTAGCGATAAAATATCGTCTATAAGTTATGCAAATCTTATTGCACTGTTCAAGAGTCAAGCTATCTACAGTAGATGGCACAATATAATCACGTGCAAGGTTGCTAGGAAAATGTGGTCTTGCTACAATGCTAGGAGTTCAATACAATTAACAAATAGGAACTGTAGGGACATGTCGAGGCTCGTGGTATTCATGACGGTGCATTGGACGGTCGGCAGACATGCTAGTAGGATAGTTCTGTCCTATAATGAGTTCTGCCGAAGTTGTCATGAAGAAAGCAAAGAAGAAACATTCTTCCATATTCTTTGTGAATGTCCAGCTTTGCATCTCTCGAGACACAAATTTTAAGGCAGTCATGTAATAGACGTTCTTTCCGATTTAGTTATCTGAGATTGCGTTGAGTGACCTTATTAGATATCTCAACTCGTCGGGTTGGATCTAGTAACGATCACCGTATCAGACTACTTAGATACGCTTCTACATAGGCTTACACCGATGAGTATAGTGGTCCTTTCAAAAAAGAGTTATCTAGATTCTACTTGAATGCCTGCGTGCAGTAGGCAGCCACGTAAACCAACCAATGATGATTTTCCAGATCATACTGGGGGCAAGTTACGGCATTCGATATAAACTCTATTAAAATATTTCGTAATTTTGTTCGATAACGAGTGCCGTAATTTGCCTCCCGGATTATAAATGTAAAAACGTTTGACAATTAACCCTTTGTAAGTTAAAGACACACCCTCTAGAGCATATCTGGCCAACGTGGCACCAGTGTGCTGAACTTCAAAAGGCTTCTTATACAAATGAATAACATGAATAAATTTCTCTCGGTGACCTAGAAGTGCTCCACAGAAGTAATAGTTGACAGTGTACACCATAATACTTAAGGATAGTTTGCCAGTTTCTCAGTCTAAGGGTTGTTGGTATTAGTTCCCCCGCAAACTCTTATCTCCTTTACTAGAACGTCTTTAGCAGGTCTTTGTTACTCTGCTCGTTAAAATAAATTGCTACATAAGCTTTAAATTAATCTTTAACATCTATTATATAAATAAATTACAAACTATGTAGCTTATAAAATTATCGTAATACATATATTTTTTGACATAGCGGCCGCAAAGCATACTTGTATGACACTGTCAGCTGTCACATTAATTCTATGACAACAATTTTGTTATCTACTATTGCTAATCTTCTAAAGAATAAAAATAAAATAAAAAATTAGTTATTCGGTACCTTAATATAGAAAGGCCCCAACTCATAATTTTTTTTTAAACGAGATTTTTCCATTTTTCGATACATCACATGTTCCACTATCGAAATGTACAAAAAACTCGATTTAAAAAAAATAAAGAGTTACAGCTTTTCTACATTAAGTTAACGATATGTACATATTTAATATTATTTTTATATTTGCTGTGACATGACATGTAAAATGTTAATTAAATTTAATGCTTAGCCACCAACTCTTGATGAAATTCTAAATAAAGCCAGAATACAAAAGGAACGGAATTAGCTTTAGTTTTTTCATGATTTTCTGTTTTTGAATAAAGAAGCTACAATAAGGAACCACAATTATACAAAAATAGAATTATCTCTGTTAAGATTTTAAATAAATATTAATTTTAATTTCACAACTTTCAGATGCTCAAAGCAGCTTAAAATTATAGTGTAATGCTTTATGTGATTACAGTGAAATTAGTTGTTAGTTTTAAATAAAAATTAAATTAATATAAAAGGACATTTTAGCGGGTATATAATAATATCCATTATTGTTTCGGGATTAAGAAAATATAATTTGTAAATTTTTCTTTTATTTTAAGAGGTTTTTCTTAAAAAAATAAAACAGGGATTTTGTTGCTTTATTAGAGATTTTTAAGAAAAATTTTATATTTATTTAGCTTATTGTGCAAATGTAACGTATTTAGAAGGACATGCAGGATATTGCAAGCGGTAGCGTCCCCTTTACAAAAAAAAATGTGCAAAATATGTTTACACAAAAATGGGCGGAGTAACTAGACCATATGCCTAAGATATTACCAACAGTATTTTATAAAAGCTTTCGTTACTGAACCGTGAGACAATACCGTTATTTGAAGCAAATTTGGCAACCAGTGCGAGCGAGATGAAAAGCTCTCGAACGGCAAACAACATGCACAAGCCTGCCTGAACGCACTTAAGAAATAGTAACGATGGCGTGAGAGCTCTCTTCAGCCCAGAGTTACTTAGAGCCAGATTTTCCAGAACTGTATTTAAGCAATTTTATTTTTGGCGCCCTATGCTCCAATGGGAGTTAAAGGAACTTACATATTTTTTATTTTTTTTTAATAACAACACAACCCGCGAAGCGATTAGCTTGTCTGCGGAAAACACCCAGGGTTTATGACGGGAATCGAACCCACGACCTCTGGACTGAGAGCCTAGCCTCGCTACCACTCAGCCACAGGGGCACCCCTGAAATTATATATATATATATATATATATATATATATATATATATATATAATTTCTGGTCTAGCCCTCAATATTGTCTGGTTTCTATAATAATCAACTAAATCTTAATGCGAAAATGTAGAAAAGCCATTGCCAGTGGACTCAAGCAACATATGTAAAGTTTTTAGACCAAAATGGCTTAATTTTTTTTAGTACATAGTTATTAAGACATAAAATATTTGAGCAAAATTAATTTATATAAAAACTTCATATCCTTGGAGTTTTATTATAAAAATTTATGTATCCTGTTAAAACAATTTACCTAAATTTTATAAACTAAGCTTAAATACTTTTCTGCTTCGGGCTCCTTAACAAGTTACTCCAAAACTTCTAATTCACAACACATCAATCAATCATTGAATCAATCTTAAAGCTAACGCAAATCTTATTAACCCAAATGTTTGCTATTATAACCCTATTTTGTAGCTTTGAACTATTTGTGCTTGTGCTACAAATTAATGCCACAATATGGCAGCAATAACAAGGTCATCCAAAACAATGCACTACATAATTCTTATTCAAACAATTCACTTGCACTCTATCTCTCTCTCTCTCTCTCTCTCTCTCTCTCGCTCTCTTTCGACTTACTGAAAACAATGCCAAAGGAAATTTTGCTAAAATACCAACATTAACAGCAGCCGTTACCAAAAGCAACAAAAACAAGAACTTGGCTTTAGGTTCCATCATATTGTTATCAAGAAATAATTTTCAACTGCCCAAGCATTAATGTTCATACTATTGGCTTGATACACATTATTCTAGACACCATTTGCACACATTGGAGTGTGTATGTGAAATGCTAAAGTGCCAGTAGTTTATGGATTTTAAGTCGCTCCAATTAATTTAAAAGCATAATTTTCTTAAACGCAAATGCAAGAGTGGAATTTCGAAAGCACAAGCTTTTAGTTTCTAAAAAAATTTAAATAACTAAAAAAGTCCTTTTTCATTTCAACATCTTATGTAGAACTTTTTCCGCTACAACGGCAAATATATGACAGTAAAAAATTAAAGGGTGTTCCAAACCAAGCAACGACAAATGTTAAAATTCCATGTTAAATACATTCTTTAATTATATATATAGACATGGGAAACTTTCAAAATTGCAAAACAAGTAACACTAAAATTTAAAAAAATCAGAATTAAAGGGTATTTAATCAGTTAATGTAATTTTGACAACTTGCTATATCTTGGAAACCGTAACAGGCAAACTCGTGAAACTTTCAAAAACGCTAAAAATAAAAAATTAGAAAATCGCCAAACCGCACAAAATCGCCACAACGAAAAAAAGCGCCAAACCAAAATAAATCGGCAAAAAGAAAAAAAAAACGCCGAAACAAAAAAACACGCCAAAAATCGAAAAAAGTTCCAAAAGCGAAAAAAGCGCTAGAAATAAGAAAAACCGCCAAAACTAGAAAAATCGAAAGAAAAAGTTTACCGATTACTTAATTTTTTTCTAATATCTACATCAGGTAAGATATTTTATTATATAGGCTGAAGTTTGTATAGTATTACATATGTAGTATCCGTAAGGGACCCTTCGGACTGAATTTATTTAGAGTTATGTTACAATTTGAAAAATGTTATGTAGCTTAATAATAGCTTTAGTATTTTACAATTTTTTTATAGAAAATATTTTTTCCATATGAGCTCCAATGCGTGATCAATAAAAGTCGTATTTGGAGTTAGTGTCATAAAGAAAAGTAAAACTTGCTGAAGTCTTAAGACCCAAAACAAAATTATAAAAATTTAACAAATTCTTTAAACTCTATATAAATATATACAAAATATATCTAGCCTTTTTCGATCTTATGGTAACGGACATGTTATCGAAAATAAATTTTTTATTGAAATTAAAATTTTATGGGCCTACCAATAGTTTATAATTATTAAAATGCCAATTTAAAATACGGAATGTAAAATTTTACCACAAGCGATAATTTACGTACAAAAACATATTTGAATAATTAAAAAAAAATCTCCTAAAAATTAAATTTTTGTCGCTTACGATTAAATCGAAAACAAGGCTCGATGTACATTACATGCTTAAATATATAATTAGCCAATTCACAAAGTGTTGTATGTCATAATGTTTTAAATTATTTTGCTTTAAAAAATGTTTAGTACATTATGACAATATGACTTAATAGAACACAATTACGGTATTCAATTAGTAATCAAAAATTAACATGTTTTAAAATAATTAAACGAAAAACTATGACTGCTGTGAGCAACTCCTCAAAATATACAATTGTAAATATTGTAGTTTTAATTATGTATTATTACTTTACTACTTTGTTTGAGCAAGTTCTTAAAACGATGTTAAAATATTAAGACATTTAGGACACTTAAGACTACCGTTTGAATACCCCCTTTGTGAATTGCCTAAATACTTTTCATTTTCTAATTTTCAAATCCAATTGCTTTCTGACATAAAACTGCACACCACCTCACAACATATTTCATTTAACATTCACCCCTTCTTAAAGCTTTTAATTTTAACATATTTCCATTTTTCTAATTACATTTTGTATACAAGAAATGTTTGTATATTTATAAATAAATTTTTTGCTCTTATCCTTCTTGGTAATGCAGTAAATTACACTAATTGAATAACAAATTTAATTTAATATTCATTTCTTAATTGCCAAATGATGTATGAAGTACATGCTGCTGTTTCAAAGTAAAAGTAATGGCTGTATAAAAGGATAAGAAAATATAGAGGAAAATATAAGAAGTTAGCTGCAACACAATTAAGATTAAGAGAAAAATAAACTATCTACAGTAAGACACACAGAAATAGTCATATAAAATAATTACTTGACTATGACTAGACTATTTGTAGACTATTAAGAGACTATAAATAGACTATATCTACATTGTGGCTACACTTTGACTGGAATATGACTAGACTACAAGTAGACTATGACAAGACTTTGACTATGACTAGACTAGACTCTGACCAGATCATGACTAGAGTACGACTGGAGATAATTTAGACTCTGGCCCTATTATGACTAAAATATTAAAAGACTATGAATAGAATATAACTCTTATAGACTCTGACCAGACTATGACAATTTTGGAATATCTTGGGAACTAACACTGTAAAACGCCTCAGAAGTTAACGTTGTCGGAAGTAGCAACATCAGCGCGTCCTCTTTCGTTGATATTGTGTAGCAGAATCATCGACGAAGTTAAATAACCAATTCAATGGTTACTAAGCACAGCTACAATAATTTAATACACTTCATTGTTACCAGAGGCGCAACTCTACATTATTAAAAATGTGAAAAAAATAGGTGTGTAAAATAATAAGGGTTTCGTCTATCTCTTCCTTCACCACCTGACTTCTCTGTCCCTTTTCTAAAAAAGGTAAAAGCTAGTAAAAGTGATAGGCATTCATTGCCTAAATGTTACTTCTCTTAAAAAATGTTATTTAATTTTGTAGGAGTTGCTTGATTTATCTTTTATTGTTAAAAAAGAAAAATTTGAAATAAAAAAGTGGGCGTGGCAGCTCCCATAACTTTTTTTTAAGAATATTCTTTCATCTCATGTAGCAAGAAACGTAAAATTTTTTATAAGCAATGTGCGTCGTCTAACAAAAAAATTTTCGAAATTGACATGTGGGTGTGGCGCCTCCCATAAATAAAATATATATATTTTATATTTAAAGGAGAAGGTGTAAATTTTGTAGATATAACTCTGTTGATAATGTGCATTGTCGGCGGATAAAATTTCTGGTCTAGAACCAACAATAATTTATTACTCGGTCAAACAATTTTCGTAAGCAGTAACGCCAATAATAAGATTAGTATTATAAAAAGGAGTCCATATTGAAGCAAAAGTAACTGAAATATTAAGTTTTTCAAATAATTTAGAAAAAAATAAAAATAAAAAAATCCTGGAGAAGTTACATAAGGGAGTGGCGAAATAAAAATTTTATATTTATACAAATAAGGAGACCTCTAGATAAAAAACGTAAATAGATTGTAACAATTTTTTAATATCTTTGTTAACACAAACTTGAAATTTCGCTGATTCTGCTGATGTTAGAAAATAGTCGGGATTGGCCAAATGGCTCCTCTCATATAAAGAAAATTTTTTAATAAAAACAAATATCTTAAAACTAATGCATTGAGACTTTTTTAAATTCGACGTGACTATTTATGTCAATAATGAGAATTATATTCTACAAAATAGTTTTTAATTGCATTTAAAATAATTTGATAATTTAATAATTAAATTTAATAATATAATTTATAAACTATAATTTTCTTTTTTATCTGCCACTGTTCGTTTTCTTCCAAATATAAACAGAAAAGCGTGTGTGTGTAGTATTTTCTCACACGCTTTTACAATAACTTTTGTTTAAGTGGAACAAAACAATGATTTAATATACATGCATATATACACTAAATCTAAGAAAGGATACTCTTTCTAAATGCGTAACTTTTACAACAAAGTATGCACATAAATTTAAAGTTCATAATATTTGTGTAAATATGCTTAAATAAACCAGCATATAATGAATAACACCTACACTCGGTATAAAAAGCACACAAACACCTGCTCTCGTGCATACTTACAGGAGTATAAATGACCCAACTTGAATGTAAGAAACAGAACCAAAAATATTCTCATAAAATTTTCTAAATTTAAGCAAGTGTAAATTTTAGCATACAGAAATATTCAAAAGCTTGTTTCCATACCTAAAGTTCTTAAGCTACTCTCGGTCAGGTAAGTGTTCGTATAAAATATGTGTTTGTAAAATTTTTATTTGTTTCTTCTTAAAGGATAAATAAATGTTCATGTGTGTGTGAGTTAGTGAGAAAATTTAAGTGTTATATAACTGTTCTTATTTATTATTTAAAGAAATTTAGATTAACAAGCACTTGACTTGACATATGCACCCACTTTAATGTAAATTATGGCAAATGTTGTGTTTTATGTGCAGAGTAGTAAGAAGAAGTTTGCACACGTTGAGGAAAATTTAAACAAAAAATAAGATAATCTACCAAAGTTCCCAAGATTATATAAAAATTTATTGTTATTAAGTGATTATTATTATTATTAATAAATTTGTAATTTTATATATCATTCATTTTATATATTTTTATTTATTTATATAATATTTTTTTTTACTGGAAAAAATTTTAAACAATATCAATTAAAATTTTGTAATATCAATAAAAAAATTAATTGAATTTTCACCTACAAATACTTTAATAATATCAATTGAGCTTTTCCACTAGACTTATATAAAGCAATTAAAAATTTAATTGATTCAATTAAATTCTTATTGAAAATATTAGTTAATGAAAAATTTTTTCATTGTTATTTTTAATTGCTGAAAATATAAACAAAGGCTTTTTTATAATATTTTTTTTAATTTAATTTCTGAAATTTCTAATAAACATATAGTGCTACCCACTGTGCTTTAAACTACATGCATGTACAGTGCATGATATAGAATAATTTAAATACTTTGTATAAGACTAGAAAAATTACACAGAAGGAGAATAAATCTATGTTGAGTGTTTAGTGCTTAAGGTTTAAGGATAGCTTTTGAGTTGTGGCACGAGTGGCAGTTAATATCAAGACAAGTGTTGTTGCATTTCAAAACAGAAAACTTTATTGCTGTTAGTGCTTCGTAGAAGAAAATATGTAAGTAAAAAGCAAAAAGGAAGAATTTACTTCAACTACATCTTAAATTTAGCAATTAATATTATATATATAGTTTATTACATACTTAAAACAAGGTTAATTTAATATTTTCGGCAATGATTTTGATTCGTATGTATTTCATGTTAATTCGATTTGATATGACAGTAATCTTGAAAAAATGTTTTCTTGTTAAAAAACTTTATTTCTTGTTGATTTTACATTCCAGTACTGTTAAATAAAAATTAAGAATCATCTTACATCAAAGTTATTTCAAGTTAAAACAACGTGAATTTATTACTGAACTAACATGAAAACTAATAATGAATCAAAGTTGTTTTGAGTTGAAACAACATGAATTTAATTTAATAATGTCATTTTATTTTATATATTATTTAAATTGCGTGTTTGTGTGTTCTGCCACTGGCACCAGTTTCCTTTAACACATAAAAATTATTTTCCCTAAAACAAATGGCAAACAAATCAACACTAGCTGCAACACTCTCTGCGGTATATAGTATATAAGTCCAGTGAAAGTACATATACTATGTGCTGTGCATAAAAATTCCTAAAGACACTACGACATTTTAGCACTTGCCAAACAAAAACTGCAACCTCCTTTTTTATTTTTTATTTTTTATATTTATTTTATTTATATTGACGCCTGCCAATAAACAAATTTGTTAGAAAACATATTCATACCCACAAAATATTTAAGATATATTCATCGATTTTTTTTTTTTGTTCTAAAGGCATGTGCAAGAAAAATGTTTGTGTATGGATTTTTCTATTTGTTTATTGCTGTTTATATTTTACGAGCAAATGTGACTTCTGAACAAAAAGAATTTTGTGTAGAAAAGTTTACTGTCACCACCACATGCACAATGGCAAAAATGTGCGAAACAAGACTAAGGAAATAATTCAAACACAAGAAAAAAGAAAGAAAATATGTCACTCTGTGTAATAAACTGATAGAAATGCAATCACTAAAAATATAAATGTATATGTAATAGAGAGAGAGTGTGTGTGTGTGTGTAAGCTTATGTGTGTGAGTTTGTTTAAATAAAACAAAACACTGCATAACCAAAAGGCGCCGCAAAAAAGTGCAATGACTTTTGTTAAACATCAAAGTGATATTAAAAATATAAAGCAAAATTCTTATTATATATTCTTTATACTTGCTTATGTGCCTGTTTTCAAAAATATAATAAAAAAGAATTAAATATTAATTATTAAAATTAAATTTGCGAAATAGCCCTGCAAGTATTGTTATTTTATTAGGGTTATAATTTATACCACCTTTTTGTTTTTATAATTTATATTATTATAATTTTTAATTTAAATCCCAATTGTAGACTGAATTAAGCTTCACTATTTTCTTTAATTGTAAAAGCTTTTTCAAGCTTTTTTTTAACATGTTATTAACTTCCTTAACAGTTGTTTTTTATTCTTTTGTTTTTCTTAATTACTGTTAAAACTTCGTTCTCTAGAAACACATATTTTCACAAACACAATCTATTGAAATAATGTGTGCTATAACAAGAGTAAGAATTAATTGTTTTATGATGTAGCACAAAAACTAGCACAAAAACGTTAAAAGTTTTTATTAACCAGCAAAATAATACCTGGAGCTTCTTTTTTCTCTTTTTGTTTTGGTTTTCCCTATAACTTTTATAAAACGAAAAGTTTGAATAAGTTGGTTTTAATTTCTATTGCATTTATTGAACCATTTAAAAGTTATATAGTTTGTTATTCCCAGCACTCTGCAAATGATTGTGGGTTATGGCAGGCTTTTCATTCTTTTAGTTACTCTTTAGGATTGACTGGCAATATGTGAATAGAAAAGGGTGCCATGAAGGGTTTGTATTCACAGCATTAAGTTGCTGTTAGTCCAGAGATGGCAGTTCGGTGTCAGAACTTTTAACGACTAATGGTTACATATAAAAAGTAAAACTTTAAGACCGGGACAAATTCGAAGATTAAATACGCCTATCTGACACCAGGGGGGAGCTGCAACACTGCAGCACTACAGCACAATTCTTTTAGAGCTTTTTTTTAGATAAAAAAAAAAGTAAAAAGGTGTAGAAAAATAAAATATATTCATATCGAATATAAATTATTTGCTATGTTTTGTTACAGTTTCTAGGCCTACTATGCTTATTTTGTAATTTTCAAAAATATTATTATTTGTGAATTCTCAAACAGTTTTTGAAAGTACGGGCATAAGATAAGAGTTTTGTGACTGTTCAAACTAGGGATGTAACGAATGTTCGCATTCGCTTTCGCATTCGCAAATAATTCGCTTACTTTTGCTATTTGCATTCGCTTTTGCATTCGCTAAAATGTATGCGAATATTTAAAGCGAATACTAAAGAAAAAAATATTGGAAATATTTTCCAGTTTTTGAAAAAGAAAAGGCAGTGTTTGAATTGCGCGAAAATATTTTCTACTTAAGACTAGTCTGTTAACATCATTATTTCGTTCAAAAAATTTGAAATGCAAAAATATTAACTAATCCTTCTTTTTTTGCGAAACAAGTGCCACTCATATTATATCGCATGAAAACTTAAAATGTTGAAGATATATCATATGTTTTTTCCAAGATGAACAGAATTCTACTTCTGGAAAAATTTGTCATGATCAATTCATTCCAATTGTTCTTAATATGTTTTTTTTGTAGCATTTTACAGGAAATGTTGAACTTAGTACAAGGACTTAGGGCCAAGGTACAAATGGGTTGATTGCCTAACATTTTGTAAATTTATTTTTAATTATTATCTATACTTATTTTAATATGATTTCATATATCTTTCAGTTTAACAATTTTTATTTCTAATAAATTAATAAATATTTGCTGAATTCAAGACTCAAGTAGTACACAACTTCATGTTCAAAGATAAATTTATTTTCATGTGATTTTTTTAACGTATTGTAATATTTGCATTCGCTTTCGCATTCGCTTTCGCAAAAATTAAAATGTACTATTCGTTTTCGCATTCGCATTCGCCAAACTGATATTCGTTACATCCCTAGTTCAAACTATGTGGTTAAAGTCTACTGATAATTTGGCTAAGCAGCAATGAAATATATAGACAATGCTAAGCCACCAGCAAATAAATGTCAATTGAAATAAACTTAGGACAATATGTCAAAGAATAAATTTCCTAAATATTTTTTAAATATTTTTTTTCAAGGTTGAAAATACATCTATCTCTAGCTTAAATTTACTGAAGTGATACGACTTATATTATCAAAAACTGAGACACGTGTAAAAAGTAAAAACGCATTAAAAGGACATGCAATTATTTATTTTGCTACAAATTAATATTTATAAGCAAAAATCACGTTCTTTTGAAAGTGATATAAATTTTATAGTTAATTTTACTCTGTTCTTTTCTATCAAAGCTATTTCTTAATAATAAGTCTTATTCTATTATTAAACTATATTTTATTGTTATTGTAAAAATTTCTTTAATCTCTATCTATTTGTGCCTTTGCCATTTCCCATTGTTTGGTGCTATTCAAAAGATTAAATGCCCTTTAACATGCGAACTGGCAATTGACGTTTAATTTTTTATTACTTCACTCTCATCTGATTTCATCCTCTTGGTCTGCCTGGCAGATATTTTGTTCTTTTGTTGTGAAAAGCTGTATATGTACAGCTTTAATTTAGTAAAGTATTTAATAAAAATATCTTTAAACTTGGCTTGGAACAACATAATAAAGCTAATTGGAAACTAACAACTAATTAAAGTTATCGATAACGTTTCTATTTTTATCGAATATATTATTTTCTTCAATTTGATAACTCTAGCTTTTAATCGATGACTGTACTTCTCTATAGTTATCCACGACCTTACTTTTTTTTAATCTATCGTTGAGTTTCGTTGTTATAAAAAAATTTATCATTGATCGTTCTAAGAAAAAAGTTATGGATATTACTACTTTTCTATAGCAAAATATTCGATAACAGTTCTTTTCCCTATACAAAAATTATCGATAACATTACTTTTCAATAGAAGAGTTATCGATACTCCTACTTTTCTATTAAAAAAACGCCATCGAAAACTTTACTTTTTTATAAAAAAAAACTTATCGATAACTTCGCTTTTCTCTAGAAAAGTTGTCAATAACTTTGATTTTCTAAAAAAGGTTGTCGATAACATTTATTTTTTATAGAAAAGTTGTCGATAACTTCGCTTTTCGATATAAAAGTCGTTGATAACAAAGATTTTCTATCGAAAATTTGTCGTTAAGTTTTCGTTTTTAAACAAAAGTTGTTAGATTTTCTGTAGAAAAGTTGTCGATAGCTTAAATTTGCTATAGAAAAGTTGCCCATAACCTAGCTATTCCATACAGAAGTTTTCTATAGCTTTGTTTTCGATAACGTTGTCAACAGCGTTGCTTTTCTGTTTAAAAATTGTCGATAGCTTTTCTTTTCTTTGAAAAACTTGTCGATGACTTTGCTTTTCTATAGAAAAGTTGCCGATAACTTTGCTTTTCTATGGAAAAGTTGTCGATAGCTTTGCTTTTATATAGTAGACTTGTCGACAACTTTGCTTTTATATAGAAAAGTTGTCGATGACTTTGCTTTTCTATAGAAAAGTTGTCGATAACTTTGCCTTTTCTATGGAAAAGTTGTCGATAGCTTTGCTTTTATAGAGAAGAATTGTCGATAACTTTGCTTTTCTATAAAAAAAAGTTGTCAATAACTTTGCCTTTCTATAGAAAAGATATCGATAACTTTGCTCTTCTATAGAAAAGTTGTCGATAACCTTGCTTTTCTATAAAAAAGTTGTCGATAACATAAATTTTCTATAGAAAAGTTGTCCATAACTTTGCTTTTCTATAGAAAAGTCGACGATAACCTTGCTCTTCCATACAGAAGTTTTCTATAGCTTTGCTTTTCAATAATGTTGTCGATAGTGTTGCTTTTCTGTTTAAAACTTGTAGATAGCTTTGCTTTTCTATAGAAAAGTTGTCGTTAACTTTACTTTTCTGTAGAAAAGTTCTCGATAACCTTACTTTTCTGTAGAAAAGTTGTCGATAGCTTTGCCTTTCTATAGAAAAGTTGTCGATAACTTTACTTTTCTGTAGAAAAGTTCTCGATAACTTTACTTTTCTGTAGAAAAGTTGTCGATAACTTTGTTCTTCTATGGAAAAATTGTCGATAACCTTGCCTTTTTATACAAAAATATATCGATTAATTTACTCTTGCGTAGAAAAGTTTTTGACAACTTCATAGAGAAGTTATCCCTTACTCTAGTTTTCTATAGAATAGTTTGTCGATAAAACGTTTTTTTATTCTAGAGAAATAAATAAGTCGTCGCTATAGCAATGTAATATCTTTCAATGTATTAGCTTTAATTTATTAAATTTTTAATGCGGCATCTAATCTTTGTATTAAACACCAATAAAAGCCAACTTATACTTTTGTTTATTTTGCATTTCTTCGTACTTATTATTAATTTGTATTTAATTAGGCACCAAGTATGTTTAAACAAATGATTTTATTATAAAATTTTTGTCATAGTTATAATAATTAATTAGTATTTTCTTGGCACTTTATTCCCACCCCACAATATCGTCAAACACTATTAATATCCATGGCCACTGTTATGAATATATATTTAAAGACGATAGTGTTATTTTCTCCTCCATTTCAAAAAAAAAAAAAAAAAAAGCCCCACTTAAGTAGAATTTCACCTAACAGCAATAATAAGGTTGGAAGCATAAAACAAAAAGTTCCGGCCAGGCAAACAACAATTTACAAACGTCTAAGGGCAGAACAGAACATTTAAAAACACAGATTTTCTCCATAGTCTGCGCTGTCAGTTTCGAACTTTGTTAGACACGAAAAATTCAAACACCATAATCGGTGTTTCCTTCCATTTAACGTTTGTTTATTCTTCTTTGGAGAGGGGATTTTTTACACAAACTAATTAGCATAATTAGTTGATTTTTGCTCTGTCACTTTTTCCTTGTTTCAAGAGGCAAAAACTTAAAATATTAATTGTGTGTGAATAAAATGTTTAGCAAATTGTCTGTTGCTTGTGAAAGTGAAATCAGCGTCAGTTGGTTGTGCTGCCAAAAAAAAAAGACACAAAAATCTGTGTCCAGGACGTATAAACGATAAATTAAATAATTATTATTTTGACTTTTGGGTGTTATTTTGGGCACTTTTAATTTACCAAAAGGTTTATGAATTTTGAATAATAATATAGTTTTTATTATGCCATCACTTAGATTTAATGAGATGATTGAATAGTTTATTTAACTAATATTAAACTAACATTTAACGTTCAGTAGTGAGTGGCCTTATGCCACTACTGAACGTTAAACGAAACCAAAAAGTATTTTAATTTATAAAAAGTGAATATAGTTTCATCATATGCATATAATTGAAAAGGAATTACTTCCAAAAGAAATTTAATATATCTGACCACAGTTTTTTTTAAATGACTTCATTCTTTAATATTTTTAAATTCTTATAAAAATTTATTTCCATCTTACTTAATTTATTTTCGTAAAATCCTCAACTAAGTTAATATTTTAATTAAGAAATACTTTTATTTAAATTGCAAAGTTCATCAAAAGGAAAGTTGTTTATTGAACCAGATATTGAACTTAAGCTCTGTAAAGGATTTTCTATCAGGAAGTAATAAATTCATAAGGAAAATATTTACTCAATAAAATTTTTTGGAAGTTATAGTTCAAAACTATCAAAAAATATATTATTTTTTTTATGAAAAAAAACGAATCGATTTTCGGTAAAATTATAGGTATATAAGTATTTTTTACTTTAAAAGCCTTCACTTATTTTGTCCTAGGTAAAATTCGTCGACAACTTTATTTTTCCATAGAAAAGTTTCTAAAGAAAGGTTATCGATAACTTGAAGTACCTTTGAAAACATTATCGATAACTTTGCTTTTATATAGAAAAGTTTTACATAAAAAAGATTATCGATTAGCTGATAATATATTAAATCGATAACTTCTCTTTTTTATTGAAGAGCATTCGATAACTTCACTTCTTCTATAGAAAAGTCATGGATACATTCACTTTGTCTAAAGAAAAGTCGTTGATAACTCCCTTTTCTCGAGAGAAGTCTTTGATAACTTCACTTTTTATATAGAAAAATTATGGATAACTTCACTTTTCTCCAGAAGAATTATCTATAACTTCACTTTTTTTATAGAAAATATATCGCTGGCATTAATTTTCGATAGAAAAATTATCAATAATTCTACTTTCTTATGGAATAACATAACGATAATATTACCTTCCTACAGAAATATTATCGATAACTGTATCTGTTTTGGAAGTTAAAAATATGTTTAATTTTCGGCAGAAAATTTACCAATATCTTTTATTGAAAAGTTATTTTCCTATGGAAAAGACAACTTTATTTTCCTATATAAAAGTTATTTATAGCTTAACTTTTCTATAGAAAAGTTATCGATAAGTTTACTTTTCTATAGAAAAGTTATCGATAACTTTACTTTTCTATAGAAAATGATTCGATAACTTAACTTTTCTATAGAAAAGTTATCGATAAATTTACATTCTATAGAAAAGCTATCGATAGAATTACTTTTCTATAGAAAATTTATCGACAACATTACTTTTATATAAAAAAGTTATCGATAACTTTACTTTTACATATAAAAATTACCGCTTACTTTAATTTTCTATAGAAAAGTTATCAATAACATTAATTTTCTATGAAAAAGCTATCGATAACATTAATTTTCTATACAAAAGTTATCGGTAATACTATCATTCTACAGAAAAGCTATCGATAACTTTGACTGTCTATAAAAAATTATCGATTACTTAACTTTCTATGGAAAAATTATCGGTAATAATAATTTACTGTTAAGAAGTTATCGATAAGTTTAACTTCCAATAAAAAGAATTACCGAGAACATTGACTTTCTACAGAAAACTTATCGATAACACATTCACTTTCTATAGAAAAATTATCGATAACTTTACTTTTTCATATAAAACTTACCGCTTGCATTAATTTTATGTAGAAAAGTTATCGAGAATATTAACTTTCTATAGAAAAGTTATCAATAATGCCATAATTTTACAGAAAAGTTATCGATAACCTGCAGAAAAGTTATCGATCAAATTACTTTTCTATAGAAAAGTTATCGATAACATTCATTTTCTATAGAAAAGCTATCGACAAAATTACTGTTCTATAGAAAAGTTATCGATAAAATTACTTTTCTATTCAAAAGTTATCGATAAAATCACTTTTCTATAGAATGATTATCGATAGCATTCCTTTTCTATCGAAAAGCTATCGATAACTCTAACTATCTATAAAAATTATCGACATTAACTTTATATTAAAAAGTTATCGATAACTTTAAACTTTTATAGAAAACATATCAAGAAATATAATTTTCTACAGAAATGTTATCGATAACATTAACATTCTATAAAGAAGTTTTTGATAACATTAACTTTCTATAACGAAGTTATCGATAACTTTAACTTTTAATAGAAAAGTTATCAATACCACTATCTTTGTATAAAAAATATCGGTAATTTTAAATTTCTATAGAAAAGTTATCGATAACATTAACTTTATACAAAGAAGTTATCGATAAATTTAAGTTTCCATAGATAAATTCTCAATTACTTTAACTTTCAGTAGATAAGTTATTGAAAGCTTTATTTTTTAAGTTATCGATAACTTTAACTTTCTATAGAGAAGTTATCAATAACTTTAAGTTTGTATAGAGAAGTTATCGATTTTTTCTATTTTCTAAGGAAGTTATCGTTAGTAAAAAACTTTTCTATAGAAAAGTTATCGATAACTCAATTTTTCAAGAAAATTTTTCTAAAGTAATCGATAATCACACATTTTCTATGAAGAGATTATTTGCACTCTTATTTTCTAGTGGAAGCATGTTAAATTTGCTTTATTTATTGTAGAACTAATGATAACTTTACTATTCTCTTAAAAAGGTTGTTAGTAAATAAGCTTTGATATAAAAAATATAAGAGTAATGTACAATTTTGTAGAAAGATTAGCGAAAAGTTAAGAATTCTTTTAAAAAATATATATATAACTTAGCTTTTCTATAGAATTTTTATAGAAAAGTTAGCTCTAGTTTTCTGCAAAACCCTTTATATTTCCCAAGACCAGAAAGTTTTTGCTAAAATCAAATGCATTGCAACAGCAGCAGCTGCAAAAGTGAAAATATTCGAAAATGTATGCAGATGCTGATGAAAGTTTTTTTGGTTAGCTTGAAAAAAGTTATCAACTGGTTGAACTTTGATTAGTTTATTGAACATATTTTTACTTACATTCGCATTTACTTATACCAGCAAACGTGAAAAGGAATTCTTCTTAAAATAATCTAATTTGTTACTTTTTGTGGTTTTTGTTTAAGTGTTGAAGTGTGTATTTCTTAATTTTATTTAACTACTGTATATGAAAATATATACTCACTCACATATGTACTCGTATATGTATTTTGTAATAAAAAGTTATAGTGTAAGTTTTTCATTAGATCAAAAGTTTTTTGAACTTTTGAGTTAAGATAGAAAAAGGAACTTTAAACATTTTTCATACGCAAGCAATTTATTGAATAAAATTATATTAATATTAGTTTATAATTTATATTGAATTTATATTATGAAATCTTTTATGGAATTTCATGATATATGTTGCATGAAACTTTTTCTTTTTCTATATATTTGCAGCACAAAGAGGTTAGGGAGAAAGATCCTCTGAAGCATTTTCGACAACTTTTTTTTAAAGGAGTTTTCCCCTTTAGAAAAAATATAATATAATAAATGTCTGAATGTTAATTCAGCCTTTTTGTTTTATCAAGCAAATGACTTTTCTTTCCAAAAGTCAAAGTCGATATGAAAAAATAAGACTAATTTTATTTAGATGTTTTATTTATGAAAATCAACAAGTTAAATCGCAATGACATGCCAAAAATATTTGTTTACCAACTAATTAATTTACTTACATAGATTTATATCTATGTGCAACAACATATCAAATTCCTTTTGTGAATGACTTAAACTGAATAAAAGTGTCATACTACGATAGTTGCATTAAAACGCCAATCACTTTGTTAGTCATATAAACAGGCACTCAAGTATATTTTCAAATAATTTTCAAATTTTTCACCATTCATTCAGGCACTTTACACTCGAAACATTTCGTGTTTGTTTGATGGACTGATTGCACTTACAGCTGTAGTCCTTTTTCATTCGATGCCAAGTGTTTGGATTTATTTATTGATTGATGTACAAACACTCACTCACTCAAGTGTTTTTTTTCTGTTAATTCCATTTGATGATAAAGAATATATCGAGCCATAACCGCTAAAATAGCTTAAGCGACAATTTTTTTTTACTTCTTTTTTTAAGGCAAATCAAATATTTACGATCGCAAATAATCGATTTTGGTAAAAAAAATTAAGTTCGAAAATTATGTCGCTTAAGCTATTTTGGAAGTTATGGAACGATATGTGCATATATATTAGGGTTATAATACTTTGCTTGGAATTTTCTATACCGGAAATTATGGTTAAAACTTTCATGGAGATAATTGTAATTGTGTGAGTAAATTTAAATAAAAAATTGTTCAAAGTACAACTTGGTAAATTAAAGAAAATAAAGTAATATTTCAGAAGGAAATACTCTTTCAAAATATTACTTCCCTAATGCCATCATATAAGGAAAGAAAAATAAAAGAAATTTGCCAGTTCATGATGTGTTACAATAGCGTTATAAAATTTTCTAACTCCATCAAACTTGTATAAATAACACAAAACATCTGTTATATTGACAGGCCTTATCAGCTGATTTTTTTTTTGGTATACTCGTAAGTGATAAAAAAACATTTCAATAGAATTAAAGGTGAAATAAAATAAAAAACAAAAACACAGAAGTGAAGCAGCTAGTTTGTGTTACACAGCAAAACTTTCTGTAGAAAACTTGGCTGTCAGACAGCAAAATTTTCTATAGAAAACTTGGCTGTCAGACAAAATTTTCTATAGAAAAATTGGCTGTCAGACAGCATAATTTTCTATAGAAAAATTGGCTGTCGGACAGCATAATTTTCTATAGAAAAATTGGCTGTCGGACAGCATAATTTTCTATAGAAAAATTGGCTGTCGGACAGCATAATTTTGTATAGAAAAATTGGCTGTCGGACAGCATAATTTTGTATAGAAAAATTGGCTGTCAGAGAGCATAATTTTCTATACAAAAATTGGCTGTCAAACAGCAAAATTTTCTATAGAAAACTTGGCTGTCAAACAGCAAAATTTTCTATAGAAAAATTGGCTGTCAGACAGCATAATTTTCTATACAAAAATTGGCTGTCAGACAGCATAATTTTCTATACAAAAATTGGCTGTCAGACAGCATAATTTTCTATAGAAAAATTGGCTGTCAGACAGTAAAATTTTCTATAAAAAAATTGGCTGTCACACAGCAAAATTTTCCGTAGAAAAATAAGATGTCACATAGCAAAATTTTTTATAGAAAAATTAACTGACATCCAGCCAAGTTTTCTTTTTTTAGAAAAATTGGCACATTTTTCTTTAGGAAAGCACACGGTCGCACAGCAAATTTTTCTTCCGAAAAGGACACTGTCTCACAGCACACTTTTCTATAGAAAATTTAACTGTCGTACAACATATTTTTCTTATAGAAAAGTTGGCTATAGCAAAGCACTCTTTTCTATACAAAAAAAAGTCTTTTAAGTTATTCAGATGTTGAGTTTCGAAGTAAACCTTATACTTTCTTTGATATTACTGACTATCACCCTGTTCAAGAAATCCAGGTGGTAGACAATATCTTAATTTGTGTGAGGGATTACCATATACATTTTCTAGACAGCTCGACTGTCTATAAACAAGCGATTAAAAAGCCTTTAGCTAACAACTTAAATTTGTGCCCTAATTTATAAGTCATGTCCTAGTTTGAAAATTTCGTTTTTGAAGGATTACAAAAATCTATGTAAAAGTTTTCAGGAAAAATCTTCTCTGCTTAAAGAGAATTTTTTTTTTCAAAAAATTTTCTCACTGCCTACAAGTTTTTCCCTTATCAGTTTGCTACATATTAAATTACTTATGCAAATGATGTCCATAATTAAATAAATTTCGCATAACACTTTCAATGTCATGATTTTTATTGCAGGGAAGCAGTTTTCTACTGCTGTCGTTTTTTTTTCTTTCATGTTTTAAATTTTTATATTTAAAAGTCTAGCGTATAAAATTTGCCATTTGTTGTTATCAAACAGACCATGAACGATAAAAAGTTGTGGTAATTTTCGTTGGATTGTGTGTGTTTAATTTGGCATTCAAAAGAAGTTATTAAAAGTAAGTATAATGACCAACCTATAGTCGTTCCTGGCTGCTTATAAAGTTAACATAAAAAAACAAATTTAAATGCTGATAAAAATTTTTTTAAAGGATTTTGTTTTTGGTACTTTTTTTTATACTTACATATGAAAGCAGAGAAAGTAAAGTAAAATAAAACTAAATTTGCATATATTTTTTGTGATACGAAAACTGTGTTTGTTACTTTAATTTGAATATAAAATAATAAAATCTTTGCCATTCAAAAGGTATTTAATTAAATAATTTAATATAAATAATTTTCTAGCAAAATAAATAAAATAAAATATTTGAAAAGTTGACTGTCGCATAGTACACTTTTCCAAGATTCACACACAATCCAAAGAAAAGCTACATTAGTTTGCATTTGCACTTACGCTAAGACCATTTGCAGTAAACACCGAATACATATATTGTATTTAAACTATATACAATAACAAAAAAGAAATATCAATCTATTATATTATAAGCCTAAAAGCTTAATGTTTTAAAATATTTAAAAAATCTTTTTAGTTTATTGGGAAACCTTAAACAAATACTATTTAGAGTATAAACTAAAATCCTTTATTTACTTAATACGAGTAGTAAGTAGTAAAACAAATTTTACTCTATTAAGCATAGAAAAAAATTTTATCCCATAGATATGTATATTTTTATTTAATTAAAGTATTGTTTTTCAACAAATTCAATTAACTTTTTTTAAAATAATACAATTCAATATTTGGTTAAAATTTTAAAGGATATACATATCTACATATATTGTGGTTGAAAGTAAATGAGAGAAATAAACTTCAACAAATATGTTTATGATTATTAAAAAAAAATATATATACGTCGGCCTAGAGTATAAACCTGCTAACTCACTTCATTCAAAATTGTACAGGAAAGACAAAATACTGTTAACATTTTCTTTACATAGCTTAAGATATAAGACTAATACATTAAGTTTTTTCCACATGTATAGTTTCGAATTAAAATAAATATTTTAGCCAGTCGATGCAAAGTTTCTTGGCAGTAAAATGACATCTGTTGTAAAAATTTGATTTAGCAGGTTTACACTCTAAGCCGACGATATAAAAAATATACAATTTGCAGTATATGGTTTAAGGAAAAATTTACTAGATATATCAGAAGTAGGCAATGGGCTATTTTTTTTTTAATAGAGAATATCTATGAAGCCTTACTGGCTTATACTTCTACAAAATATTACGACTTTTTAAAGGATTTAAGGAAATAAATATATGATAATGGGCCATGTCACAGAGCTCAATTCCGATCGGAATCGGAATTGAATAAACCTCAAAATGTCAAGTCCTAGCCGGAGCATACCCCAGCATACCACCGCCTCCCATAGTCTGGACACATCTGACGAATTTCTGTATTTTAGTTTTCTTTTTTAGGCACCATCTCATACAAAAATGAGGTCGAATTAATTCCGGTTCCGAATGGAATTGAACTCTATGACATGCCCGAATAAGTCGTTTTCTGGCAAACTAGTTTTTTTTTTATTATATCGTTGTTTAAGTAAATGAGCGACATGTAGTGTCCGTAGCGAAACCATCCTATTCTAGTCAAAGTCGCACTTTACTGAATTTATATTAAAAATGTATATATACATTTCCACAGGCATCACCGCTTCTTGTAGCGTGCGACAGTAAGATAAGAAGAAGTATGTTTTTTTCAAGGTATATGAAGCCTTTTTTTTACTTCCTTATAGAGTATGTAAAATTTTAAGAAAAATCGATTCATATTGTTCTGTTGTACAAGCTTAATTACTTGCTGTCGCACGTGACAAAAAAGTAGACTTTCTCGTGGAAGTGCCACATACTTATATGTGGGCTCATATTTAGTATAAATAAATTTTGTTTTCTGAACAGATAAATTCAGTTACTCATATTGAGAAAACATTTTTACTCCCTGTTTTCACAAGCCAGGCAATCGAAAATTTATATGAAAATCACTAAAAATGTTAATGTTTTCCATATAAATTTACCACTCAGGTCAATCGTCTGGGTTGTAAAAACTGGGATTTAAAAATATATTTTATGTTATTCAGTTTGAATTTGTGCCCTAATTCTGTTCGAAAATTGTATCAGCGATGCTAGCCTCTCAGTCCAGAGGTCATGGGTTCGATTCCCACCATAGACCCTGGGTGTTTTCCGCAGACAAGCTAATCGCTTTGCGGGTTGTGTTTGTTCTTTAAAAATAAAAAAAAAATAAAATAAAAAAAAACCATAGTTGCATCCCTAAGTATCGTCTTGTCTATGAACGACAAAAAGCCGCAGTTATGATTCCTTAAAACAATTATTATTTATTGTCTATGCTAGAAGGTTCGTGTATTTGCTTAATGATTTTGTTCCATACATTATATCCAACACATATTTTTTCATAAATTGTTTAAACTACATATTGTATAATACTTTAAATTAATTTTTATTTTTTAAAAACATGGCAATCATTATCAAAGACAACAACCATTTTTGAAGAAAATAATTTAGAGAGTTTATAAGCAAGAACTCAAAAGTATTTTCAAACAAAAACGTCCTAAATCTTCTCACTGAATTAGGGCATAATATTTTCTTCCTGCCAGTTTAGAGAAGACAAATAAAAATTATTGTCTGTCTTATTATATTAAAAATAACTATTTACACTTCAATAAACTTCTTCTCTTACCATAATATTTTATGACATATTAATAATTGACAACAATAGTTTATTTTAATGTCTACACAAATGGAAATTCAGAAGCTAATTACGAAATGGAAATAAAAATGTCTGCTATCTGGGCTAAGTAGTGTTCAAAGCAGATCATATCACAGTAGTAATAAAAATTAATAAATTGAAATTATTTGGCCAATACATTTAAAGTAGAAAAAAAATATTTGTTTCATGAAATTCAATGTACGGCTATACTAAGCTTTTTCGCTTTTTTGTGTTCTCTTGCGACAGGATTTTCGCAAAGATTAACAGGACCATAAATCCTTATTTAAAACAAGCTGTTGTAAAAGGTACAGCTGTAAAAGTAGAAAAATTTAAATAAAAACACACATACATACATACCTTGATAAAATAAAACGAATGTCTGTGTAAAAAAATTATTGTCGTATATGGGAGAGCATATTGGCTTTGGTAAGCTAAAATGTAAAAAGAAATAAAAGAGGCACTTGTTTTTTATTCTATCTATAGTTAAGTGTAGATTTGGGTCGAACTCGTTCACTAGTTCATTTCTGACACAAACCTATGATTAAAACGCAAGTAAATTAAATGGGTTTGATTTTGATAGGTTTGTGTCAAAAATAAACTAGTGATCGAGTTGGACCCAAGTCTAGTTAACTGATAGCGATTCTAGCCTGCCAGGCCAAGGATCGTGTATTCGATTCCCGGCATAATCGCCGGGTTATGTTTGTACAGCCTGTAAACTTAAAAAGATGTGTGAATTGGCTACATTGCAGTTGTATGGTTGTAGTTTTGGAAAATTTTTAAATTAATGGGTTCTGAATTCTTATGAATTGAATAGGCTACTGTTCGTAACGCTTTTTAAGCCAAATTACATGTGATAATTATTAATGAACAAATAACATCAAAGTTAGTTGTAAATATTCTGACAACAACACATAGTTGAACGGAACAGCCAGCCGTTTTCGAAGGCCACTAAACCTTCCTCATCAGCGTTCTTCTGTGTTTTGGTCCACTGTGTGTGTTGTCAGTTGATGTAGATGTCTGCCTTATATACGAAACTTTATTGCAAATGGAATATGTGAATTGGTTTGATTCATTGACTTTCAATCTGCTCATATCTTTTGTAATGAAGGCTCTGATTTGAATAAAAAAGCTTGGTGTAAACGGTATAGATTTTCATAAAGATTTTAATTAAAGTATGCTATATTTTTTGCAGGTGTAAATTACCAATTAGTATTAAAAATTTCGGATTTCAATATAAATATATTAGACCAGCAAAGTAGAAGTTTCATAGTTCTCTTCGCTGGAATCTTAACGATTTAAAATATATTTTGCTTCCAAATATAGTTCAGTGATATTTTTTAAGCCTTTGAATGATGATCTAGCTAAACATTAATCTAACATTTTCCTTAATATATTATTTCGAATCAGTGTACTTAACATTCGTTGTCATCATAATTCCCTTTTTTTGTAAAATTCCTCACACAAGTGCTTTGTGGCGAAATTTATTTAAATTATTTTCTTTTTGTGCCATTGTCGCATTTGTTGCTCTCTCTCTCTCTCTCTGCCCAGGTTATTTTTTGGCATTATTGTTTTATGAAAAAAAAGTGGCCTGAATAAATAGAAACAATACAGACAAATTGTTGTAGTAGACGGTATTTTATTTTATTTCCTTTTTCATATTTTATGGTATTAGTCTCTTGTTAATACCTTTGGCTAAGGGGGAACAACAAAAGCCAGTCACTTGAGGGTTGGATTATGATAAAATATTAACGTCCCTTTTCACAATGTAATGTTAAGAGTTAACTTGAACTTTAACTGCAAGTTCTTCATGCAAAACTTGCCGTTAAAGTTAATCATTCATTGTGAAAAAGTACGCAAATAAGGAAAAATTCTTTACATTATAGATATATATATACATACATACATATGTATATGTATAAAATTTTTTATTTATTATATTCACATGTATGCATTTAAGAATAATTTAAATTTTCAGCACTTTCATGTTATAAATTTTTGAATATTAAAATGCCACTAAATTTAGCATTTTTGTATTCATTTTAATAGAGTATTAGGGCCTGTCCCCCGATATCGACAACGTTCAACTTGTCGCACACTTACATACAAAACAAAAACAACATTTTAAAATGTCGTTTTTGTTTCAAATGTAAGTGTGCGACAAGTCAAACGTTGTCGACATCGTGGGTCAGGCCATTAATTTTAATAAAATTCCACTGTGAAATATTTGAAGCCCTAATAAAATTATCTTACAAATGCATTTTGCCTAAAATGGTGTATTTTCTATTTACAATACATATTCTCCAATAATTGTAAATAAATTTGAGGGTGGCGTTGGGTGAAGTTGTTAGCAGGTTTTGCAACAAAACCAAAGGTCCTGGGTTCGAGCCCGGTATCCAACAATCAATAAATAACAACACCATACATTTTTCTGATGTGCATTAGTGTCCTTTTGTATCAGTTTGTAGGAAAATTCAAGTGATGAAGTTATAGGCACTGGCCTAAAAATAAATCCTGCTCTCGATCTCGTTTTTCCAAAAATGGCAAAATATCCTATTCAAAATGTTCATTCAGCTACAATAATGCGTTAAGTTTGTTCGAAAATTGTGTCGACTTGGGTATGGACAGGAAAGAGTCGAAGTTGTGATTCTTTTACACAATTATTATTTATTGTCTATGCTAAGAGGTTTGTGTATATGCTTAGAGCTATTGTTCTAAACCATGATATCTAACACATATATTTTATACCGCATTTACATTGTCTCGAAATCTAATATATTTGATTTGAAATCTTTATAGAATTTTATATTGTTTACACTAAACAAGAGGTTTTCAAGAGTTTATATCGAAGACAAAACCCTTTGCCTAAAATTTAGCCTTAAACTGTAACCCAAAAAGTGCTGACTAATAAAGCATTTACACTGTCTCGAAATCTAGTACTTTCGAGATTTTCAGCTAAATCAAGCTGCTTTTTTCCAGATTTCCCATACAAAGCGAAATCTAATTTTTCAGTAGAATTGTAGAAAATCTAATAAAAATCTAATGTTTTTATTTATTCTTTACTACCCTGTATTCAAACCGTGAGTGAATTAGCTACGGTCTGCTTCAAAAAGTGTATGAATCGGCTACATTGTAGTTATTTGGTTGTAGTTTAGGAAACAAATCATTTTATGGGTCTTGATAGAATTTATTTAATGTCAAAAAAAGCCTGGTGTAAACGGTATAGATTTATTTCCATAAAGATTTTAATCAAAATATGCTCGATTTTGTGCTGATGTAAATGCCCTATTAAACTGTAACCCAAAAAGTGTCGACTTAGCTCATTCACACACCTTAAATAGAAAATTTTGTAGAGCATAGCTAATTCACTCACCTTTTAGTTATATAAATATGATGTCCAGGATAGTAAAAATATATAAAAATCTTTGATTTTGATTAGATTTCCTACAAATCTATTGACACAGGAGATTTCTTTTTGTATGGGGAATCTAGCAAAATGCAACTAGACTTAGCTGTTTTTTAATTTCGTTTCACAAATTTATTTTAAATTTAATTTTAGCTCAGTACTAAATTTATTTACTATTTCTTCTTCTATATATTTCATATATAAATTTCATTTCTTAATTTTATGCGCCATTAAGTCTTTTGTCTATTATCAAGGTTCCCTGTAAACTACCATACTCTCTTACACAGTGATCCTTCTGTTTTATTTGTTAAAAATTGTACAAGCCACTATTTTATACACAATATGTTGCTTATACTTTATATATGTTTTATCTTTTTTTATATATATATTTTTGGTTTAGTTCTTTGCCATTTTAAATTGGTTTTAGTGTTCTTTATTACTTTAGTTTTTACTAACAACCCGCGGTCGTTTTTGTTTTTTAAATTTCAATTAATAGATGCCAAACAGTTCAGTTTCGATTGCTGCTTGCAGCGTTTAAAAAAATTATAAAAACACAATGCATTATATGCCATTGGATTTTTATATATAGACAAAACAAAACTATATAAATATGAATAAATTTTATGAAAATTTAAGTAATAAATTGTAAATAAACTGCAAAAGTTTTGCTCCATAGTTTTTTAAATTTTATATGTGTCAGAGATATGTCATAAGGTATTGATTTTATGTTTAAATGAAGGTTTAGTCTTATTTAATATAATTATATGCTTCATTTCCCTTAATAGACTCGTATGTATGTATGTATGTCAGCCACAAGGGCGTAGCTAAACTTGTTTATTCTAATGGGGGAGTTATGAATGGTTATTTTCATGAGTAATACTAAAATAAATTGTTCCAAACAAATTATAATATTTGTGGCGGGAAAAGAGCATTTTTTTTGGGGTGGGGGTGCAATACAACCCCGCAATGGTTTTTCTACTCCTATGGTTGGCATAGGATAATTGAGTGAATAAACTATTTAGTATTTGATCGTTTAAGCAAGTGTCTGTCAAAAATCATCTTTAATGAATGGTTCAAGTTATATGACAACGTAAATATTAAACATCTACGTGAATATACTCGTAAAGCTTTTCGAAGCTTAAATAACGAATAATTATTTTTACGATTAATGATTCGATTCGAAACGTCTTGTGTAACTAATTTAAACGTTTTCTGTAAATATAAAAATTAAAAAAAAAATCAAATATTTAAACCAAAAGAAAAACTTTTTCAATGGCAAAGAGCAGAGCGCAAATGGAAATGGTTTTTTAATCACTCAATTTCTTGCTCGGTTATGCCATTACAACAGCAACGTCCAAACATTTGAGGTAAACAGCTTTGAAAGCTCTTAAATTTGTTCTTGTTTCCTTGCAAAGTAAGAGCAAGCATTGGTGCCTGCTGTGTTGTTGTTGTGGATGTTGTACTTTCGTCGTTGTGAAAGCACAAAAAGCTCTTTATAAAAGTTTGCACATTGTGCATATGACTTGGACGTAGCTGCACTACAATCATTGTATATATATATATTTTTTTTCTTTTAACCTCCTGCTGGGGTAAGTTACTGATTATAAACCAATTTTCTCGACGTTTTGGTAACCTGTGAGTCTATTCTGACTATTTTTGGGATGATGTGAGTGTGTGTGTGTGTGTGTGTTTATAACTCCAAAATTATATGCAGATGATTCGATTGGATTTTCATATACTTCATATTTCTAAATTCGGGTATTTTGTTACTTTAGTATCGTCCTTTAATTGGAAAAGAGAGTACATTTTACGTTTCATTTTTACTTTCATTTACAAGTGCTGATTCACACTGACTGGCTCTCATACACGACACCACTTTTTATGACATGTCATGAAATGTGTGCGCTTAGTGAAGCCAAATAAAAAAAAACTGTTTCACTGCATAAAAATGTTTCTGCTATGCACGCGTTACCATCTGTGCTGTCGTTTCCTATTGATAAACAAGTGATCAAACAGTCTTCTTACGCAAATCTGGAAAATCCACGTTACTGTTTCTAGGGGTTTGTGTTTAGTTCTATTGATCGTTATGTTGGTAGTACTGTGCTGAGTTGTTTATATCATGTGTGTTTCACTTTTATGTGTGTTTGTCTGTATGTGTGAGTGTATGGGTGTGTATCTCTTAACAAACAGAAACTATAAAATTATTGTTGTTGCTATAGTTCTTATGTCTGCTTGTATATGCATAAGTGTGTACATTTATTTCTTTAGCTAAATAATTTTGGATAATTCTTTTTGTTTAATAACAAATTTCTTTATAAAAGCATTTACGTTAGCTCTGTTCCAATACTTTTGGGTAATAATATACATCTCGTATGTTCATTAGAGTGCTTGCCAAATTTCTAATCTACGTCGAATTCTAACAACAACAGCAACAGTGATTATGTTTCTGTGTGTTTGAACCTTTTCAGATAACCTAAACTAATTTTCAAAAAGATCTCAATGAAAATTTACTTTAAATCATGGAAACCTTAAACCTTATCTTTATACTGTACACGAACGATTTAAAGAACTTTGTGGTCTTTAAAAATTATTAATTTATTTATAAAGTGTATATATTTAAATAGAGTGTTAAAAAGCTTTCGTTTGAGAAGGAAGAAAGCAAGAACTTGATTTTGTAATTTTAATGGACTTTAGTGTGTTGAAGCCAAATGTGTTCACTGATTGATTCCATCATGTCCAGTTTTCTCAGATTTTCTTGCATTATATTATATTTTCTTATATTCTTTGATTCAATATGTTTCTTGAGTTTATTTCATATTAAATATTCATGTTGATTATTGTAAAAGGAAGTTATTGCAAAAGGAAAAATTTCTTTCAAAACTTCTTTCAATATGAAACTTTTCTCTGTGTGTGTATGTATATCATAGATCTGCACTAAGCTTTCTTTCCATTCTTGTATCAGCCAAATTAAAATTCAGTTCCAGATAGCACTGTACAATTTATCTTGTTACTCCTCCTTATTCACTTTTTGAAATCAAAAATAAATAACACTGTAATCTGGCTAAAAAAGGACATTTTCACTTTTGGATTGCTTCAAACCCAAGTGTCTGCATTCTCATGCAAAATATAAAACTCTTAAGCTTTTACATTTTACGTTGAAAAGTTTCAGTCATCATGTTTAAATTGATAAAAATCTCTAACAGAAACACAAAACATTTATTTCTGCATAATTTTAACAATATTTCGATATTTTTTGTTGCCCCCTTTCTATGGTTATTTTTTAGTTAAATTCCCTTCTTCTGTTTGTTGTGGACTTGTAAAGAATCAGTTGCCACAAACTTGAGTTTTAAACTCAAACCAGCCACCCAGCACATCCACATACAAATTGGATAATCTAAAATATCCGATAGCAGTAAGAATAAATTAAAACGGAAACAGAGAAGATTAAAATTAAACGAAATAAAAGTAATTTAATTGCTATAGTTTTTGTTTTTCCTTTCGCTAAGTGACAATGGACAGTTATATTATTATTATAATAAAAAAAATGTCAAAGGATAGTGTATTCAGAGAGCTAGAATTGTATTCAAAATCTTAAAATTAAATTATGCATCATTTGTACACTTATACCTGCACAAAATCTAGCAGATTTCACATAAAATCTTTAGCAAAATCTATACCTCTTACACCAATTTGTTTTCGATATTTATCAAGATTTCCTATCCAAAACTAAAATCATTCACAGAAAAATTTTCCTGAGCAGTAGTAGGGAACTGCCAATCCGGCCCCAATTAAACTTTTGAAATTTTAAAATTTTAATTACCCAAATTTTAAAATTCTTGGAAATTTGTGAAATTTGATACCCTACGAGGGTGGGTCAATAAGTCCGTCCAACTTTTTGTTTACATAAGGAATTTTTTGTTTGCATAAGGAGTTTTTTTGTTTACATTAACTTTGTGTGAACGGGTGATTTTTTTTGAGGTGGCATTAATTATGTGAATAGGTGATTTTTGGGGGGGTGGATTAAGGGGTTTCATAAGATTAGTATTTCATAAGTATATATGCCGACGGGAAAATCATGCAATGATTTTTCCTAATACTAATGGGTGTGAAATTGTGAAAATTAATTTTTCCTAATGCCTACGGCAATATATGAATATTTTTCCTAATGCCTACGGCAATATATGAATATTTTTCCTAATGCCTACGGCAATATATGAATATTTTTCCTAATGACTACGGCAATATATGAATATTTTTCCTAATGCCTACGGCAATATATGAATTTTTTTTCAAATGCCTACGGCAAAACATGATTGTTATTTTTCCTAATGCCTACGGCAATATATGAATATTTTTCCTAATGCCGACGGCAAAACATGATTATTATTTTCTAATACCAAAGGGAAAATTGCCAGTGTTGCCAGACTGTATAAATTTGTTATCGTAATACTATATCAGTAATATCAGAGAAAATATTTATTTATGTGTTCACATGTATGTGAACACCCATACTTGTGTTCACATGTATGTGAACACCCCTAATACTTGTGTGTGGGTGGTCCAGCTTGATAGTCGCGGGTAATTTAATATTTTGTGTATTTGTTTAAGAAATATGTATGTATGTATGTATGTGTATATGTATGTATGTATGTGTATGTATGTATGTGTGCATGTATGTGTGCATGTATGAATGTGTGATCGTGGGTATTTGTGCGTGGAATATTTTGTAGAATACATATATATTTTGCAAGGTAGTCATTTTCTTTGTCTACGATTATTTTAAAGCAGCAAACTAAGTACAGTCAGCAGCAGAGAAACAAAAACCAAGAATTTGCAAGTAAGCAAAAAAGTTAATTTCTCCTTCTCCCCACTTCCTTCTCTTTCCTTTATGTAGTTTTTATTTGAAATAAGAAAACACATTTTATTTCATTTTATTTTTTATACATTTATTGTTTAAAATTTTATAAAATTTTATAATAATACATACATTCATATTTTAAAAAGTGAAAAAGTTTAATTAAAGCAAGACATTTCTTTTGTTAGTAAAATAGCATTTTTTAGTGCGCAAGCACCAAATTTATGATAATTACAATAAAAATATTCTGGATACTTGATTTCCATTTGTTTAAAGTTGATGCAGCCTATATCCTCAACGTTAAAAATTTTTCGGCATAAAATTTTTTCCAACCATCGTCTTTTTTCTTCACCTTTTACATAAATTTTAGAACATCTTGCGTTGGCTTTTATAAAATTGCAAACGCTTTGAAATGAAACTGATCCAGCAGTCCAGCTTAGGTGATGATAGTTTTTTGTTAGCCACTTTGCTTCTCTTTGCTTTTCTATTGATAAGCATTTGATATCAAATGGGGGTTTTATAATGAAATTGTTATATTCATAATTGTTGAAAACAATTGCTACTTCTTTTGCGATGAAATCATTTGAATTATTTTTGAAACCTTGTACGTCTATGAAAATTATGTTGTTTTCCATATTAGTCAATTCATAAGACTTTTCGCACTTGTCCTTTGATAGGTACATATTCTAATATACGATCATGAATAAGAATGCAGTAAGCTGATGTTTTTGCTCCAATATTAGTTGCTGTTTCAAATTCTATTTTTATATCAATCGGTCCATTATTGAGTGATTCATTCTGATGACTGACATCTACTACAATAATAGGAGCTTTTGTCTTAAACTCTGATGCAGTTAGAAGCGGTTGAGATTCTTTCATATAGTAGCTTTGTTGAAATCTTAGATACATATCATATAGAATTGCATATCGTTCATTTTTGAACTTTATGTTAAGATCATCATATGGATATGAGACTGAATTTAAATGTACTTTTAAATTAGTCAAATCACAATGAACAAACTTATTTTCTTGTTGAAAAGCAATCAATACAAAACGAGGGCGTTCTCTATTTGCAGCTAGTTTAACATTCCAAATATGGCTAGTTCCCATATTTAATTGTGGATTGACATGACAATCCCAACTGCGAAATGCCATAGGTATAGAAGCACCATTGTTAATAATTTTAATCATATTCAATTTGCTAAAGTCGGATAATTGTACATGTGGGATTCTCCATGAGATTAGTGAAATTGTAAGTTTAGCTTTTTTAGTAGAAACACTCGAGCGTACAAGATCTTCGTCGTTCTTATTGCGCAAGAGTATCAATTCATGTTTTCCATTTAGTATAACTTTGTTGTAGTCTTCAGCGAATCCTAGAAGCATTTTTAGAGGTACATAGAAATTGAAAAAGCCATTTACAAGAGTGACATCGTCAATTTTGTTCCATCCAGCATTTTGCATCACGTTGCTTTCTGTTGGTGACATAGAAACCAAATTTTTTATGGTGCTTGTGGCTCCTAAATATCTTGTATGATCAATTTCAATTCCATTGAGCTCATAGCGAATTTCATCAAATAGATATGCCACAAAGTTGTTTTTTAATATAAAGTTGTCCGATGATGAAGAAGATTTAGAGTTATTATCATCAGCAACAAAACCTTCTACATAAATGTAGCTTTCACTGGGTAGCACGTACAAATCTTGATTTTGTATTGAAATTCTAATTTCATCATTATTGTTGTAAGATTGTAAGTATGGTACATATGTATGATAGTCCTTTTTGATTATATTCTCATCAGACAAGGGCTTATCTAAGACATCTATTATTGAACTCATTTTGTCTTCAATTTAAAATTCAAGGACTTTAGAAAATTTTTATTTGATGTTGTTAATGCTTTCTGTTGTACTGATCGCTTTAATGTTGATGTTGTTCTTGTTGCTATATTTTTTAAGGTATTTGTGTTGTATATTAGCATTATTTAGTTGGCCTTAAATGTATTCGTATTGTAATTTCCCCTCCTCGGAAATTAATTAAATCACCGTGTTGATCAACTACGCGCAGCGCTAGTGAACTTATCTCTCTGGTGTTCACAGGTAAATAGATAAGATTTCTTGGAACCTCATCTATTTTATAGCCTGGAGGCACATTAATCGGAAATTCATGAAGTGTATGCGATTTGGAGCTATTCATATATGTGTTAATAGCGATACTACTTTCAACTCGCAAGAGATTTACTTTAAAAATATTAACTGGAAGATCTGAATAATAATATTGGTTTGGTGTTAGGATTTTGCTATTGAATCCTAAAAGTTTTCCAATTGTATTGTCTTTATTAAAATATACAGTATCCTTGGAACTATTAACTTTAACTTGCATTGTATTGTTATTAGCTTCAATAAAAATCTTATTTGCTGGACAGAGTAGTTTGTATTGCTCTTCTATAAAATCAACTATATCATTTAGTTCGTAAGATCCAATTGGTATTTCTATTGTATATTCTCCTATATGAAACATATTGTTGTAGGTGTCTACATTTGGAATACTGTTGTATGAATGAAAATCAGTTAGAGCACACTCATATGCATCATGTAATTCAATAGGAGGAAAGTAACTAGCAGATAATTCTGATGAGTTAGAGCTCAGAGTAAGTGTTATTGACATTATAACAGACTGATTACAATTAAATAAAGTTTAGTAGACAGTATGGTTTATAAGCATAATTTACATATTTATTTCATTTTCTTATTTTAAAATTAACATTTGTTTCTTAATATTAATGCTATTATTGTTTTGCTATGATGTTGTTGTTGATTTAGTTTTTCTTTCATCTATAATATTTCATCTTTACTTATCCAAGAATTGTGTTGATTAGAAAATCCCAGCCATTTAACATATACCTCCTTCCCTTTAATTTTAAGCACCTTTTCAACTAGATATGTATTTGGAAATCTGGTTTTTGAAAGTTCGTCAGTATAGAATCCACCTTTAATAGGATTACCAAGATAGTCTTCTAATATGTATGTTGCAGGATTTGTACTTTGAACTCTTGTAATTGTAAAAATTTCTGTAGTCCAATTTGGAGTATAACCTTTTTCAAATGTATGCTTATATTTGCTTATGCGTACATGATCTCCTACATTAAATTTTGACATTTTATACATTTTCATATGACTGTATACTGTATTTAACAGCTTTTCCTCATTTGTTGAGTTGACTTTAATTGGAGGCATTTTAATGGTACGATGAACTTTTCTATTGTAGGTATTAAGTAAATCTTTGTATATATCAATCCACTTATAAGAACCATTAAAGCTAAATTCTTTCCACATCATTCCTTTCAGTGTTCTATTAAATCGTTCTACTATTGATGCTTTCATAATGCTATATGTTGAGTAGTGATTAATGTTGTATTTATGCATTAATTTTTCAAAGTGTTTGTTGAAAAATTCTTTACCATCATCTGTTTGTATGTTTTTTGGTATTCGCCCCAATTCAAAAATATTTTCCATTGCGTTAGTTGTTTCAAGTGCAGTTTTTGTTTTTAGTGGTACTGCCCATGCAAATTTTGAGAATGTGTCAATTACAGTCAGCAAAAATCGATAATTTCTATTTTCTTTAGAATAGTTCCCCATTTCAACTAAATCAGCTTGCCAAAGGTCATCTATTCCTTTCATTATAACTCTGCGACGCACAAAATGTTTTCGTGCTTGCTTATGGAGTTCGTTTACTAAATTTCTTTTTGAAGACATTAAGTTGTTTTTAGAGATTTTTTGAAGAGTGTTGTGATCTAGTTGAAGCACTTTCAGCTATTGATACAAACATGTAATTTTCTAATCTATAAATTTTCTCATTAAGCTGTTCAATTTGTTCTTCAAAGGATGTTTTAATTTTTAGAATATCTTTTTCAATTTTATAATTTTCTTCTATATCTAATTTTGTTTCGCGATGTAGATCCTCAATTTGTATTTGAATATTTTCTTGAATTATAGTACTGTCTCTCTTAAAGTATGCTAATAATTTCTCTTCTAGTTTTTCAATTTGAGTTTGCAGAAACAATTTATTGATAACATCGTTTTCCTCCACAGCTTTTGCAACATTTTTGATCCTTTTGTTTTGGACATCAATGTTGTTGTTCGTATCCACAAAGAACCCCAGCAGTTTAGGTGCATTTTTCAAAGAAACTATGTTGCTAGTATCGTTTAAATAATGTCCAAATTTATCAACAGACATGCTTTATATACTTTATTAAAGTTAATGTATTATATTAGCTTCACGTAGTTCTTCAATAATTGATATAATCTCGTTATTGTGATTATTATGACCTGCAGCTTGTGATGCGAGCAGTAGTCGAAGTCGATCTACTAGCTCATTTGGATCATCCCAGTATATATAGTTGGGCTTATGGATGTTAAATTCCATCATTCCATCACCTAAATAGCTACCTTTGGGCTTAGATCCTGTTGATTCGGGTAAATTATCCTGGTTTTTCTCGTCAATAAATTTCTTAATAATATGTTTATATTTATATCCTCTAGTACCCTTAATTTGACCATCAGGTTTATAGTCTCTTCTATATGCATTAGTAGTAATTAAAATCTTTTTATAGATTTCGAGTTCAAATTTATCATAATTTTTTGGTATTTTATAAAACATTAGAGAAAATAGTCCAGGTGTTAGAGCCCATATTTGGCCACCAACTTGTATTTTATGTTCACTAAGTGTAAGTTTACTATCACCAAATTTCCATTCATTATTGAAATCTTTATGTGGACCATAGTTTGTATCTAATTCATTTCTTTCTTCCAAGACTGATAAATCAGTATAAGTATCTTCTGTATTGGAAGTTTGTGAGTAAAAATCATCTTCATCATCATCGTCATCATCATCATTTTTAGAATTAGTATCATTAAATAAGGTGGTATTATCAAATATTGTTCCTTCTGCTAGTTTCTTTGGTGTACTTGTCTCTATCTTGAGTGATGGTTTTTCAGACTTTAAACTTGTATTATTTTCAAATTCTGTCTTCATTTTATTTTCTTCTTTAATGGGAATTCTTTTAATTTTCTTAGAACTATTTATGAATTCTTTCAGTGGTTCTGTTATAGGTTTAAATGTATCTCTTAGTTGTTCACGTGTATCTATTTCACCAGTTTTTATACTACGAAGCTTTTTCTTCAAGACATTTCTTGTCAACACCAACTGTTTTAAAATTTTCTCATCCATGTTTAATAAATAAAAGGTATCAGCTATTAGATGAGGTATCAGCTATTAGATCAGCTTATTAGCACCTGGTCTGGTTTTCAGATCAGCTTTTTAGGACCTGGTCTGGTTTTCAGATCAGCTTTTTAGGACCTGGTCTGGTTTTCAGATCAGCTTTTCAGGACCTGGTCTGGTTTTCAGATCAGCTTTTCAGGACCTGGTCTGGTTTTCAGATCAGCTTTTCAGGACCTGGTCTGGTTTTCAGATCAGCTTTTCAGGACCTGGTCTGGTTTTCAGATCAGCTTTTCAGGACCTGGTCTGGTTTTCAGATCAGCTTTTCAGGACCTGGTCTGGTTTTCAGATCAGCTTATCAGGACCTGCTCTGGTTTTCAGATCAGCTTATCAGGACCTGGTCTGGTTTTCAGATCAGCTTTTCAGGACCTGGTCTGGTTTTCAGATCAGCTTTTCAGGACCTGGTCTGGTTTTCAGATCAGCTTTTCAGGACCTGGTCTGGTTTTCAGATCAGCTTTTCAGGACCTGGTCTGGTTTTCAGATCAGCTTATCAGGAGCTGGTATGGTTTTCAGATCAGCTTTTCAGGACCTGGTCTGGTTTTCAGATCAGCTTATCAGGAGCTGGTATGGTTTTCAGATCAGGTTATCAGGTATCAAATCAGCTTATTAGGTAGCTGGTCTGGTTTTCAGATCAGCTTATCAGGTATCAGATGAGGTTATAGCAAATAGATGTATCAAGCTTAAAGTTAGATTAATAACTAAAGTAAATGTTTATGAAGAGTAGTTTATATAGTTATGAAATAGTCAAATTGCTTTCTGTAGCGTCCATCATTTAATTCATTATCTTTGCTAATCACCAAAAATCCATATTTATCCTTCCAACACTCTCGACAAATCTCATGAAACTTTTCATAACTCATATCGCCACCAACATGATCTCTATAAACATGCTTCATATTTGTCTCATCTTGTTTAAACATTATAATAACATTGGCATTGTCTCTTATTAAATGCTTGGGAATTCTAGTATAAGTTTGACACAAGTAGAATGAATCGACATCCCTATGTCGCCCCATACAAAAATATGTACGTATATTATTCTGCTTTTCACATGCAACATCATCAAATATCATAATTGAATTAGTTTTAGCTTCGTCAGGTGGAATAACTGATTCATTATCTGTAAATGTATAATATCCCATTCCTTTAATTGGTGAAATTAGTTTCTTCAGGTATTCATATTTGGGTTGATATAGAGATTTTGAGTATAAATAGATGTTTTCAAACTTGAGTCCATTAGGACTTTCTAGTAAGCCAATCATAACATTAGTCTTTCCACAATTGGATGGTCCAACTATTAGAGCACGAATAGAATTTGGTAAGAGGGGGCTATGCTTTATTTTTGAAGTGATGTTGACTGAATCGTCAATATTACGAACTAAAATATTTTTATGTTGTTTCACTAACTGCATTTTTGTAACTAAATACATTTTATAAATGTTACCTCTTATTATAGAAAAAATTAGATAATATGGTTATACGATATCAGAAAACGTTTAGTCATAAAAACACCTTCGTTGGAGGAGGTATAGTAGATAAAATAATAAACTCTCTACCTGTTGAACTTCATCTTCCGGGGTATCAGTACTGTGGACCTGGAACAAAACTACAAAAACGTTTAAATCGAGGTGACAAAGGTATTAACTTATTGGACTCTGCTTGTAAAAATCACGATATTGCGTATTCAAAAAATAAGGATTTAAGTACTAGACATAAAGCTGATAAAATACTTGAAAATTCAGCTTGGAATCGAGTTTTAGCAAAAGACAGTAGTCTTGCAGAAAAATCATTTGCATATATGGTTACTAACGCAATGAAAACCAAAACTAAATTTGGTATGGGTGTGGAGAAAAAGAAAAATGTTAAAAAGAACAAGCCAAATGATAAAAAACTGTTTAGAACATCAATTAGAGCTGCAACAAAAATACTAAAGAAGGAAAAACCATTAGATATTAACTCAGCTATTAAAATTGCACGAAAAACTATTAACAAATCATTAAAAGGAAGAAAGTCTCAAATTGTAGTTCCACGTGTAATACGTGTTCCAAAAATCGGTGGTTTTTTACCTCTAATACCGATTTTAACTGCTCTGGGTGCAATTGGTAGTCTAACAACTGGAGGTGCTGCCATAGCTAAAGCTGTAAATGCAACAAAGAATGCAAAAAATCAACTTGATGAAGCAACTAGACATAATAAAGCGATGGAATCTATAGCAGTGGGAAAAGGACTTTACTTAAAACCATATAAAAAAGGTTATGGTTTAGTTCACAAAGAGGAATCAAAAAACTCTTAAAGATGCTGCCCAACAGACCACTATCTGATGTGGACCTAAACCGTTTCTCTATAAAAATTCCATATTTTAGAGGAGTTTTCATGTTGAATACTCTACCAAAACGAACAAAGAAAATTGAATGTGGAATAATCAACTTAGATGTATCAACAGGACCTGGTACACATTGGGTAGCATACTATAAAAAAAACAATGAAAAAGAATATTTCGACAGCTTTGGAAACTTGCAACCTCCTTGGGAAGTAGTCAAATATCTTGGTGCAAATATAAAATACAACTATAATCAGCATCAGAATTTCAATACATTTACCTGTGGACATTTATGTCTTAAATTTCTTTATGAAATAACTGAAAATATTAAATAAAACACAAAAATTTATATTTTACAAAACTCTTTAATGTCTTTTTATTCATAATTTAAAATACATAATTAATATATTATTGCCAAACAGGAAATTGGGAATTTTGAATTAGAAATTCACTCAGCTCACTCTCGACAATTAGGTTTTCTTCACCTTCTCTACTTAGGCAATATGATCCGCTTGAGAGATCTTTGATATCGTCATCAGTTAAAATATTATATCGTTTGGGCAGGAACATTATGTGTTTATTCATTTCAACTTTTAGGGTTGGTCCATATTTAGTTGTTACACGTACCACATTTCTAATAGTATATTTCGTTGAAGAATCAAGCTCCTTTACGTGTATTAAAGTTTTGTTATTTAGAGCATTAAATTTTGCAATTAGATTTGTTGTGGAGTCCATTTTTTTATTTTTTATTTAGATACTTCTTGTCACTCTGAATGTTTAACTGGAAATGATCTTAAAAGTAGCGATGATGACTTCAAAAAGGCTAATCGAAAATAATTGTGGTGAAATAGTGAATAAGTGGGGGATAGTGATAGACAGAAAGAGATAGTTATAGAGAGAAAACGGTTAGAGAGAGATAGAGTAGTAAAAAAGAAATATGGAATAGAGAGAAAAGGGTTAGAGAGAGATAGACTGCTAAAAAGAAATATGACATAGAGATGATAGTATAGATATTTTAAAGACCATATAGATATTTTAAAAATTTACAGAACAAATTAGTCTTAAAGGAACCTTCCAACATTCATCATCATTCATTCATCAGCAAATAAAATGAGCCAAATTAGACGTACTCTTAATCAATTTATAAGAGATTTTGAAAGCTTCAGGCTTTTTGATCATTGGGAGATGATAAAATGTTTCCAAAATATGCTGGATGAGAACGAAGAATATGGTGTCATGGAAGATGAAGACAACACTGAAGGACACTTCCCAAGCTGTCCTTGGTATCATCCTGAGTGTGAGGAGGGACCTGATACTTGCAGATGTACCATATATTTTTTAAGAAAAAATATACTAGAACATCTAATAATTGGCTATTACGAAATGTTTCCATCATTATAAATAAATTAAATAAAAATGAAATAAAATTGTATAAATAATAAAATAAAATTAAATTGAATTATAAAAATATTCCTTGATTTGTATTATTTTTTTCTAAAGGAAAACTAGGAATCATCTGTTCGAATATAAAATAACAGAAACTTGTATGTAGTGAAAAATATGAGGATTTATCCGATTATCTAAATTATTTCTCTTTATGAAAATATCTAATTGAATTTCATAATATTGTGAAATTCAATTTCTCTTGTGCAGAACCTCTCAAAGAAAACAAGACTGTGCATGTTTAAGTAACCTGAAAACAAGACTGTGCATGTTTAAACGACATGAAAATAAGAATTTGTAAATAAGCAAAAACACAAATTTTTTTGATCCAACGAAGTAAAGCCAATAAAGAAATAAAAAAACCACTCACATTTTCCATTCTTTTTTCAATAGTTTATTTACAATAACTTTTCTTAATAAATAGGATTTAAATACAATAATATTTCTTAGACTTTTTTTACATTCATTTTAACAACAATAAAAGAATTTTTCTTAATAAATAAGATTTTATATACATCAATTTTTCTGATATAAATACAATATTTTTTCTTAATAAATAGGATTTTATATACAACAATTTTTCTTAATAAATAGGATTTTATATACAATTTAAAAATTAACTAATTAACTAAGATTTTCTTGCATTTTAGCAATCTCATCTAGCAACATGTCAAGTTCGTATTCAGGGTTAGTTTCCTTAATACGAAAATGATACCATGCATAAGTGTTTATATTATTTGATCTAATTTTTCTCTTATCATCTCCATAGCTTAATACTACCTTATTTAGTTCACTAGTATATAATTGATGTAGTTTAGATTTAAATGTTAACATACTATCATACACATTAATCTTATTAAATAGGCAATTCTTATATGTAGCTAAACTATATTTATCTAATATGGCTCTCTTTACCCCCTTCGATTTTTTAATATCATCTTGGTTTTCTACGCTAAATGAATACATTTTTGAGCGCAGCCCAACAAACTCTGTCATTATCTTACCGCAATTTTCATCCTTCATCATACCAATTACTTTTTTATTTACTATTGGGAAATTATAAATATTGTCTGTAGGGTAGTCCGATGTGTCAAATTGTTCATGTATGTCATTTTTTATGTCAGCGTAAAAGTCGTCAGTCTTTATTGAATATATAAAAGAGTCAGTATCCATATAGTTTAATGAGAGGTTTGTCTTAAACTTAGGTTGCATGTACCCGTAATGGAAATTATACATTTTCCATTTGGACAGCTCGAGTACACAAAATCCTAAGTAAATTGGTTTATTGTAGCAGGTTTTGACTCTAGTCATTTCGATTGCTACAAGATCTTCAGAAAATATAGATAAACTATGAAAATTTGGTTTTGATATCCAATCTTGGGCACCTAAATGATTGCAATTCGTCCTCTCCCAATTATTAACAATTTTAACATCTCTCCTCTTGTCCACATTTTCCATGGTTTTACCATACACTGCATTATTAAGTAGCTTGAAAAAATTTTTTTCAAAAGCATTTTTAGCAGTGGCTCTATGTCTGGTATTTAGGTCAATATAGCCTTTTAACCATGGAGATTGTTTAAATGCTAGAATACGATGAGTTTTCTTTAAAACTAAGCCATATTCTAAGCACTGTTTTAGAACTCTAAAGTGTATCACATATGATTGCTTTGTAGAGAAATCGGTTATCAACTTGCTATACTTCGCTTGCATAGGTTTCTTATTTTCAGCGCAAAAAGGAAGATCATTATGCAAGTCGTGTAAATGAGAGGGATAATCCAACGTAACCTCATATACATAACCGTCTGTTCCATTATCAGCTATGCTGTTTGGATCCAGATTCAACTCGTCTTGTGATAACCATCTGAATCCACCATGAGGAAGATATTCCGACATCGCCCATCCATACAAATTGTTAGCGTCTAAATAAACGAGAAATTCTGAGGGCTTTTCTTTGTCGAAATCTTGCAAATATTTATTATTTGCTTTCGAATATCTTTGACTACACTGTACTATCCCCCCACGTATACCTTTTTTCATAAAATTGTACATGTCTATGTCTGTCAATAATTCTAATTCAATTTTTGTATATTTGAGCATTGCATCCCAGGAAAGGCCAGGTGCTGTATAATACTGACAAGGATCGAGCTCATAAATACCCTTACAAACTTTTCTAAAGTTCTCGAAAATATCTGTCAGTAAGAGGACGTCTGTTTTTAAGTAAAGTTCCATGTAATCTTTCATTGTTTCACAACCAAAAGTATTCCATACCTCTACAGCATGTGAGTATTCCTCTAAAGAACACTCTTTATTATTCAACTTATTAAAAAAATCACTGCGTGAAGGCAGCTGGCATTCATCTAATTTTTCGAATGAATTTAGGTACTCATAAGGGAAAATACCTTTTTTCTTAATAAGCTGAAATTCTTTTTCTGACTGAAATAAGGACCTTATAGTGCTGAAATCATTATCCGACAAATTGCAGGCTAATGATTCCAAACTCTCAGCCATAAAGCGTATAGTATCAAGAAATCTTATTTCAAGCTTATGGCCATCACTCATTTCTGTGAATTGGGAGAGGGATATATAAAGTTCCTTATTGAGAGGGAGTACTTTCAGTTGCAATGAAATTTCACCTAATTCTTTAATGAAAAGATGTGAGTCATAATTTGAATAATTGTGGAAGTAAACTGGTATAAATTTGGGAATTTGGTAATTTAAATTACATTTATTGTGGGCTGCGCCTCTAAATTTGCCACTAATGTGGCAGTGATCTCTAACACGATCTTTGCCTAGAAATTTTTGGCAAATATGGCAATTCACCGCACTATAAAAATTATAAGTATCTGAAGGGGATAAAGTATCCATTTGTCTATTGTTAACTAAATAGTTATTATATATATCTTCACAATCCTTAATTAAATATTCTACAAATTTTTTGGAGGCATCTTCCCCCGTATATATTCTAAGCGTATCTAAATTATTACTATGCATACACTTAATAAAATAACTAAAGGCACAAGGTGTGTGCTTTTTTATTAAATTTGTTTTACTACTTACACTATTACTTATATCCTCTAATACGCATTCAAAGTCCGCGTAAATAACAAAAGGGACATCCATTTTTCGTTGATGTCCCTTAAAACTAAGAATGGCATCCTCACCTGATGGCATAGTTGTGACTATCTTCCCACATTCCTCCTTATGAGTATTCATGATGGTGTCCGTATGAGTATATTGGAGACAGCTATTGCAGAAGTGTAGTTTGTGTCCATTCTGTGTTAGCTGATTCCGTAAAAGTCTGTAAATAATAAAAAGTAAAATAAAAGTTTATAAGTAAAACGTATATATTATAAAATATATAAAAGAAGTATATGTATCATTAAATTAAAGTGTAGTATAATTTTTTAACTTACTTTGATATGTTCTTTATCAAAATGTAGTGATGAACTTCACCATTTTCCAAAAGCAACAAGTTTACATGGCTAATTTTTTCGTCCTTGGTGACATAATAAGGACCAATAATCTGATTGGCTCCCTCATCATAGCCGAATACATTGACACTTATTGCTGGATTGTTCACCTCAAACTCTTTTATTTTGTTTAATCCTAATGGGAAGCTTAAATTTTTGAAATTTAACGCTACACCATTTCGCGTAACAATCGTCTCTGCAGCAATGTCTTGAATATTATAAGAACTGCAACGTTCTATATGTTTGTATTTGGTGGTATCCATGGCAGCGATTAGACACCACTTGAAACAGTAGTCATCATTATTTTCAATGTTGATGCAAGCAAATTTTCTTGCTAATTTTCCAGGTGTGGATATCCAGTTCGATCCTTTGACGAGCGAAGATTTGTTGATGTTAATTTCTGCTCGGACTATGCGTGACAAAGTCCAACCAGAATCTCGCTCTTCAAATTCGGACATTTTGGTTGAAATCTCCGCAACCTGTTTCCGGAATAATTCTTCAATGCTATCTGCCTTCGTCAGCAGACTCATTTTGGCTACATGTGATATTATGCACAACTCCAATTCTTCTCCAACAATTTTTATATATTCTGCCACAATACTTACATGAAATTTAATTATTGCATGCTTACTTAAATTCCCTTGAAGTCTCTCCATAAAAACATTTTTATTTTCTTCAACGAATTCTTCCAACAGAAGTTGGTCCTTTTTGTTTAAAATTGCATAAGTGGCAATATGGTTTTTGAATGCTTTAGATATTTTATAATATCCCAATTCTTCTACTTCATCTGTTCTAGCATGCGAAGTATTCCTTGGAGTTGGCAGAGTTTTTTCTCTTCTTTCTTCTACTTCTCCATCACTTTCCGGTAAGCTTATGTCCATAGCATCGTCGAATAAATTACCTCCAAGGATACCCACACCCTGTTGTTGAGCTTGTTGTTGTTGTTGTTGAGCTTGATTTTGATGATCTTGTTGTTGATGCTGGTACTCTTGTTGATGATAATTAAGAGGCTGCCATTGCATCACATTGGGATTATAATTGTATCCCAAAAACTGATTATTCCATGGCATACCGTATTGTTGAAAATTTAATGGTAACTGATATTGAGGATACTGAAGAGAAGGATATTGTTGATGAATGAATGATGATGATGAATTTTGATGATTTTGAAAAGATGTCTGCGGTAGCTCTTGATTTATGCCCCGGCTTACGACCACTTGATTCTGTACACTATGGTTTTTAACATGCTCCAAAAAGGACTTTTGGTATTTGTATACCTTATTACATGTATTACACTGATAACCTGATGAACTCATTTTTAATTATTTTATTATTATTTCACTTTAACACAATTGCTGATGATACTTCTGGTAAATACAATAACGTACTGATGTGTTGGTTAGAAATGTTGGCGTATTTATACTAAAATTAGAAGCAGTATCCTTGCAGCATTCAAAAATTTTACTTTTTGTTTCTCTGCTGCTGACTGTACTTAGTTTGCTGCTTTAAAATAATCGTAGACAAAGAAAATGACTACCTTGCAAAATATATATGTATTCTACAAAATATTCCACGCACAAATACCCACGATCACACATTCATACATGCACACATACATGCACACATACATACATACACATACATACATACATATACACATACATACATACATACATATTTCTTAAACAAATACACAAAATATTAAATTACCCGCGACTATCAAGCTGGACCACCCACACACAAGTATTAGGGGTGTTCACATACATGTGAACACAAGTATGGGTGTTCACATACATGTGAACACATAAATAAATATTTTCTCTGATATTACTGATATAGTATTACGATAACAAATTTATACAGTCTGGCAACACTGGCAATTTTCCCTTTGGTATTAGAAAATAATAATCATGTTTTGCCGTCGGCATTAGGAAAAATATTCATATATTGCCGTAGGCATTAGGAAAAATAACAATCATGTTTTGCCGTAGGCATTTGAAAAAAAATTCATATATTGCCGTAGGCATTAGGAAAAATATTCATATATTGCCGTAGGCATTAGGAAAAATATTCATATATTGCCGTAGGCATTAGGAAAAATATTCATATATTGCCGTAGGCATTAGGAAAAATATTCATATATTGCCGTAGGCATTAGGAAAAATTAATTTTCACAATTTCACACCCATTAGTATTAGGAAAAATCATTGCATGATTTTCCCGTCGGCATATATACTTATGAAATACTAATCTTATGAAACCCCTTAATCCACCCCCCCAAAAATCACCTATTCACATAATTAATGCCACCTCAAAAAAAATCACCCGTTCACACAAAGTTAATGTAAACAAAAAAACTCCTTATGCAAACAAAAAATTCCTTATGTAAACAAAAAGTTGGACGGACTTATTGACCCACCCTCGTAGGGTATCAAATTTCACAAATTTCCAAGAATTTTAAAATTTGGGTAATTAAAATTTTAAAATTTCAAAAGTTTAATTGGGGCCGGATTGCCAGTTCCCTACTACTCTGAGCAACAACCAACCAACTGCAATGTATCTAATTCCCACACCTTTTTATTTTGTTTAGTAAAATCTACTGACTAAGAAGATTTTGTTTTGTATGGGAAATGTGTTAGATTTTACCTAAAATCTCGTAAGTTCTTTTTTCCAAGTTTAATAACAGACAAAATATGAACACACATATGTATTTAAATGCGTATTTACAAGCCTTCATATATTTTCTTATAAATTCTTTAAATCACTTAACACGCAGCAACCAACAGAATTTTTCTTTCAAAACTACTTTTTAAATTTCAAGTATTCTTTACCCAACTGATGGAACTCTTTGGGGAGGCAATCATCTAAAGTGAAAAACTTTAATAAACTACTTTTTAAATATTTCTTTTTAACTATATATTTTGCATAATTTTATTTTCCTTTTCTTCGCAATTTCTGTTGTATTATTTGAAGTGTTGTGTTTCTCTTTGTTAATACAGAAAAAAATTATATTTTTCTTGTTACTTCTTTCTTATTACATACTATTTCTTGGGCCTTTGGAAAAATTTGATTTTCTTGCACTACTGCTAACTTTATTATAAAGGCAAAACTTTTTCTATTCTCTAAGTTTCCTCTACATTTATTTTTTGTTATCATCAGTACCTTGGAAACCTAGACAACCAATCAAGGAGTATTTATTACTCATGTTTATAGTTAAAAAGTATTTGTATTTATTTAAAGAACAACAACAAACCAGTTGGAATTTAATATGGTGAGAAGACAATAGGAGTTCTTGGTTCTTGAAGCCAAAAGAAAACCTACAGACATGATGGGAAAATTTCACATTTCATTGTTTCTTTTATATTAAGTTATCAACAATACTAAATAACGGTATAATTCTTTTTTTTTTTTGTTAAAAATACAAAACTAGAACAACAATTGAAGTCAGAAAGAAAGAAACAAGTAATAGTTTCCAAAAGTTTAAAACTTCCAATGACTGGTAAGACAACGACTTAATAATAATAAGCAATTGGTTAAAAAAGAACGTGCAATGAGATCATTTTAAAGGGACTTTCAATAGGAGTTTGCACCTCGACTGCAATGTGTCAAATCAATATGGACGGTAATGACGTTCAACAACACATAAGACATTGTCAAATTTTTTTATTAAAATTCTTGTTCTATTGACGCAACATTCTATCCCCTTGCCAAATTTACGGTCGCCATAAACGTCCTACCGAGAACCCTATTTTAGTACACTGGCCAATTTTGCGGTCGCCCTAAACGTTCTACCGAGAACCCTATTTTAGTACACTGGCCAATTTTGTGGTCGCCATAAACGTCCTACCGAGAACCCTATTTTAGTACAATGTCCAATTTTGTGGTCGCCATAAACGTCCTACCAAGAACCCTATTTTAGTACATTGGCCAATTTTGCGGTCGCCCTAAACGTTCTACCGAGAACACTATTTTAGTACACTGGCCAATTTTGCGGTCCCCATAAACATCCTACCAAAAACCCTATTTTAGTACACTAGCCAATTTTACGATCGCCATAAACGTCCTCCCGAGAACCCTATTTTAGGACACTAGCCAATTTTGCGGTCACCATAAACGTCCTACTGAGAACCCTATTTTAGTACACTGGCTCAGTAAGCTAGCATCGAACATACGGACGTCATTAAAATGCAATATCTGCACAAAAGAATATCGTTTCCATAAGTGAGAGTTTGCAGGTTGTTTTCACGAAGCCCATAAGAACTATGCCTTTCGCAGACCACAGCTTAGCGAATAAATTTTTCATTGCGACTTCGACCATAACCAGTAAAAACTCTACTAACCCAGAAAGTAAATCATTATGGACATCGACGTATGTACATATGTCTGGAAGCATTTGGAAACAAAATCATTTATAGCGAATGAAAGAGTAAATCAACACAAAATTTATCTGATTTCGTCTCGTGTCCACAAAATTCTTTCTTCATTTTCCAAAATTAATTTTACTTTCTAACACTTCTCACAACAAACTAATAAATAAATTCACTTTTATATTTCAGAAAAAATTTCAATATTATGTAGTAAACAACACTATTGCGGAACTGCGAAACGAAATGCACTAGAGAGAGAGAGAGAGCGATTTCTCAAAAATTAGAGCCTATCCCACTATATCGACAACGTTCGACATGTGGCACACTTACATTTAAAGCAAAAACACAATTTAATAATATGTTTTTGTTTCAAGTATATAAGTGTGCGAAAAGACGAACGTTCTCGTTATTCTGAGACAGGCCCTAAATATAATTTTATCTTTTTCTTCTTAATAACAAGCTTCATATTCGTTTATAATTCTCTTCTCCCTTCAGAGATTGCGAAAACGAAATCTACTACTATTTAATATTAAAACCCCTTCTAACTTCTAACCCTCTTTAAGGTTGTGATCTTAGCTATTGCAGTAATCGAAAAAACTAACCATTTTCGAATATAATCGCTTTAGCAAAGTTCATGTTCGAAGAAAATTAAAGAACTTTTAATCAACTTTTTTTTATCGAGTTCAACAACTAAAAGTCGCCAAGTAAAAGCTTTTATAAAAAAGAGACAATAACAACATCAGCTACACACACGTGCAGTGCGCTTTATTTCAGCATTTGCTGAATACAGTCTATGATAAAAGTTTTAATTAATTTTTTTTTTTGGGTTTTCAGTGCATCTACTTACGTTAACACTAGAAGCGTGTGGTAATACTTTTAGGGGGCAGTATGAGTTTGACAACCAAACAACAGGCCGCAAGGGAGCAGCAAAAAACACACAAACACTTTTTGCAATTGTCATTAAAAGACATACCGACCGAATCGGAATTTCATAATTAATTAAATAATTATCAATTAGGATTTATGTTTTATATAAACAACTACTTGAATGCACTTTTTTAATACATATTTGACTTTAAACATGTACATAGGTACACATATTTATAGGCACCTGTGAAACTAAGCCCAACATACATTGGCCTTAAATTGCGGGCATGTGCCTCTTTTTTTTTAATTTATACCAAATGAATTGCACTTTTTAACACTTTTCACAACAAACTAATAATGAACTTCAATTTTAATTTTCAACAAAATTTTAGTATTTTCTAATAAAAAATATTCTTGCGGACCTGCGACCGTACAGCACGAGAGATTTTTAGAAACTAAATGTATTTCTTCTTCATTTTATCCTGTTCTTCTTATTATCAAGCTTTTTATCATGTTCTTCTTAATATCAAGCTTTTTGTAGAATGCTTATAATTTGCGCCTTAAGTCATACATTGAACACGTTAACTTGGATGGAGTTTTCAAGGAGAAGGCAGTCTGGCATCTCCAATTAAGCCGTTTAATAACAGTGCTGCCCACTTGATAGTGTTTTTTCACTATACCCATGAGCAGCGTTACCAAATGTGCAGTTTTCCCTACTTTTAGCAGTTTTTTTTTTTTTGCTTAAAAAATAAGTTATTCTATAAATTGTACAGTTTTTGCAGTTTTTCATTTCTGCTTTTTGATTTCAATCTTGTTTTTTTTTTTCAATTCCGATATCTGAAGCCATAGTTGTACCCATTTTGCTTAATATAACAGTCTTATGATTACTTTTTCAACCAGCAAAAGGAAATCCACACGAAAATTGTATTTTTCTATATGGAATTTGGTCTTATTGTTTGTAAGTTGAGTTCATGTATTAATATTAAGTCGCCTTGCCTTATTGAAAAAGAAAAACAAGTCTTAACACTTTCTTCATTTAAATAATTCGATCTCTTATGGATTGAGATAAGAGAGGACCAAATATATACCAATTTTTCAGAGCTCTCTTAGCGAAATTGTAGTAATTTACAGAAAAAAAACAACACTGTCTTTGGCTAAGCAAGTATATTAAATAAATTAACTATTGTGCACTTTAAATAAAACAAAATCTTAAAAAACAAAGCAAAAATTTTAGTTACCTTATTTATTGAATATTTGCCCCACTTACGTCTTTAGGTTGATTCGGAAACAAAGAATTTCCATATGTTATTTAATGCGATATATCCTATAGTGCAACTCAAACACTTCCCCTTCAATGAATTAGAAAAATTATAAATTTGAAGATCTATGTATATTCTCTTAACTGATGCCAATGTGGCTTCCGAGATGGTAAAACGTACGAACTTGACAAACGGTATTTAGCGTTTTGGATTGTATACTGTATCTACTTATCCAACTAGATACAGTATACATTAGCAATTTTAGTATTTTTTAGTGCTAGAAAGATGAAAAGCGATGCTCTACAGCGTCAAACAAAAAATTTTATGACCAAAGGTTTTCTTCAAAGTAGCAGCTCATTAACATTTTAGTCTTAAACAGCTTTTGATTATAAGCAAGTTTTGTAATGATTTTAACATCTTTTTAAAACCTAGTTATGCAATACTTTTTTAATACTATATATGTTGTCAATACACATTTTGGGTATTCAGATGGTACTCAAAACTTAACACGTTTTAAAGTAATAACACAAAAAAACATAATGCTGTGAGGAACCCCTCATAATTTACAATAAAATATTGTACTTATTTGTATTTTGGTCTTAGCACCTTTGTACATTGCTTACTCTCTCTCTCTCTCTCTCTGTCAATTCCTTTGGTAAACTTCCACGTATTTCTACATGTAGCTATGACAAACAATAAACATAGCTGAGAAAGTCTTATTACTTTATGGCCTTTTTGTTTGAGCCACAACAACAATTTTCTTAAACTATATTAACATGTTAAGACATTATGACACTTAGGACACTTAAGGCACTGGTGTGAATATCCCAATTGACTTTTCTCTAAATACATATACATATGTATGTAGTATGTATCATCGGTTTTAAAACATAAGAAAATAGAAAATAATAAGTGCCTAAGGACCTTACAACCTGTTTTTCAAATTCGTATACATATTCGTATATGTATAAATTATGAATGATAAGCAACTTAAGGGCCATTGTTACAACTTGTTCTTAGTTATTGGATGGATAAACACGTTTTCATTATTAAAACTTCACTCTAACCAAAAGTGAGCGATAAGTTAAAAGCAAGTTCACTCTACCTGTAACTTTTATCGTGAGGTTTAGTCATTTGAAGTTGCCACGTTTTCATACGTTGAAATACTTTCTGCTCAAAATATTACATCCAAATTTTATTTGAACAAAATATTTCTCAAAAAACACAATCAATATAATACAAACATATAATAACACAGTACAACATATGATTTTGGGACTCAATTCTGACAATTTCACGTGAAAGTAGGCCCAAAATGAAGAACTCGTGCATCATTCGTTTTGTCTTCTTACCTGCTAAAATATTTTTAATATCGATTTGAAGTTAGTAACTATCGTATAGGCTCTTTTGTTTGACATAACTCGAGAAACACTAGTCCGATTTAGCTGAAACAAATTTAGAAAAATTAAGAATTACAATTCCTTTAATCTGTTTTTATACCGTTTTCCTATGTGTGCAACACTTTCGAAGTCAAAAAATAATGTATGAAGAGAAACAAATTTTTTTTGCCTAAAAATTAAATTTTTTTTATAAATTCATAAAAAATCAAAAAAAAATTTAATTTTTAGGCAAAAAAAAATTCTTCCCCTCATACATTCATTTTTAACTTCGAAAGTGTTGCACACATAAGAAAACGGTATAGAAACAGATTAATTAATTCTTAATTTTTCTAAATTTGTTTCAGCTAAATCGGATTAGCGGTTCTCGAGTTATGTCAAACGAAAGAGCCTATACGATAGTTACTAACTTCAAATCAATATTAAAAATATTTTAGCAGGTAAGAAGACAAAACGAATGATGCACATGTTCTTCATTTTGGGCCTACTTTCACGTGAAATTGTTAGAATTGAGTCCCTAATCATTGACTTCAAAAATGTTGTACTGTGTAATACAAAAATAAAATAAAATAATTGACAGAAATGGTTTCATTATTGATTGTAATTTGGCAAATAAACAAACGCAAGGGGCCAGTAAGTGTTTTTAACAATCAATATCCAAAGTATCACAGAAAAGTTACCACCAAACAAAAATATTATTATTTATTTTATCGGAAAGTTGTAATAATGGATAAATTTTAAAGGTCATATTATAGTTCAGTTTTTCTAAACTTAAAATTAACTATCAGGAAGTTTATCTTCAAGTCATAATAATGGCCCTAAGAGTAGTAAAATTTTGGCGTAAACTGCTTATAATGGTCAGCTGTGTTCTTTTTTGTTTTTAACCTTTAACTACTGATATGGTGGTAAATTTTACCCTGACTTTAAATTTTTTAAACTACTTTTTTCAATTGTGCTCTAATTTCTAATTTATCCTTTTTAGTATCTTTCTATATCGTTGTCCTTCATAATCAGTTCTATTTTAGTAGATGTTGTTATAGCCTGATCCACAATATCCATACCCTGGGGTAAAAATTACCACACGTCCGTATTGACGTAGTCTTTTTCAAAGAAAATATTTTAAAATATTTTAATAAACCTTTTCAAAATCTATTTCTATAGGCTACGTAACAGGCAATTTGTAAAGAAATTCAGTGGTTGAGCAATAATAGAATTGTTTTAAAAAAGTTGAAGTCGGAGTAAAATTTACCATTTAATGTTATATCGCAGTCAGACAAATCGATAACTATCGACCTAAAATAAAATTTATGACTTGAAAATGTTGATATAAAGGCTAAATATAAAACTACGCACCAAATTTACATGCGAATACGAATGTACCTACACTGTGCAAATACAGATTTAAATTAATTAAAAAAAAACAGTAACAGGCTTACCCGCAGTTCCTACAACTTATTTTCCTTCTGTGGTCTCTTATTATTTTACTAAACTCTATACCTTTGGCTATGAAAAAATCGCATTTAAGTTTTTGACTAATTTTAAATTCATATTTTTATAGCTTTGCTATTTATCTCGCGATACAGGGCTTAGGAAATAATTTTCGTAACAAAAATAATCGACACTATTACAGTTATAAATTTATTTTTGTTTTGATTCCTTTGTACTTAAACCAGAGCACGAAAATAAACGAAACAAATTGTTTGATTTTCTTTTGTTTAATTATTTGGAGTGAGAGAAACAAAAACAGTGAAAACGATTGCTCAATTTGTTCAAGGAAAATAGAAAAAATTTTGTTGCTTTGCATTTGCGTATATACTGTGAATAACGACAACAAACTAAAAGACAAAGTTGTTTGTGTATTTCGTATTGCTGGTACTGCATGTGTGCATGTGTAAGTATTTCGTATTGCTAGGACTGTGTGTGCTGTGATCAGTGATGGGAAAGTTAGTACTATCTATATTTACTATACTATTTAACATGAAAAAGGACCGTAACACATTTGATACTCTCACGGACAACTTAGATATGCAGTCAGAAGACGCGCGCATGCATATATTTTTGAAAATAATTATTTTTTATAGCTTTGCTATTTATCTCGCGATACAGGGGTTAGGAAATAATTTTCGTAACAAAAATAATCGACACTATTACAGTTATAAATTTATTTTTGTTTTGATTTCTTTGTACTTAAAAGTATAGTACGAAAATAAACCAAACAAATTGTTTCATTTTGTTTTGTTTCGTTCTTTGAAGTGAGTGAAACAAAAATAAAACAAGAACAATGAGAACGATTGTTCAATTTGTTTTTGCTTTTGAAGCACAAACCAGAGAACAGCGCCGATCGGTTGTAAGCCGGCTAACACCTGTCACCAGCCACAAACAATACATTAATTTCATCGCACGCCGCTAAAAAAGAAAATAATGGGGAATAAATGGAAACGTTTTGAAATATTTGCAGAGAATATGACATCATCATATACATAATATAATTTTATTGCATTGTTATTTCACACATGAAAGTTGTTTTAAATAACTAAGTAGCAAAGCTATAACCGGATGTCCTAAGACAACTCTCTTCTTTTTTTCTTTTTTTAGGGTTAAAACAAATGCCTATAGAATAAACTGCCCGTTTTGTTGCACAAGAATGCCACCTCCTATATTATTAAAAAAAATTATCTAAACTGATATTTTATTAAATATTTTTGCGAAAATTAAGAGGTGTAAAATTTACCACCACATCCCAAGGTATGTCCAAAAATTTCACCTCCGTGGTTAAAGGTTAAATCAAGTGCTAACTGAACTTGTAATTCGTGGGTATAATAAAAAAAAAACAACTAAGTAGGCAACACTGTTAATGAACAGCTGAACTTGAGATACCAGATCGTCTTCACATTGCAAATTCGATCCAAGTTATTATGTTCAATGCATACCCTCAGGCGAAAATTATAAGCTTTCAAACATATCAACAACAACAAAAAGCTTGTTATTAAGAAGAAGACGATAAAATGCAGAAGAAATACATTTAGTTTCTAGAAATCTCTCGTGGAGTACGGTCGCAGTTTCGCAAAAGTGTTGTTTACTGCAAAATATTGCAATTTTGTTGGAATATAAAAGTGAAATTATTTATTAGTATGTTGTGAAAAGTGTTAAAAAGTATACATAATTCATTTGGTATCAATAAAAAAAATAAGAGGCACATGCCCACAAGTTAAGGCCAATGTCTGTTGTTCTAAGTGTCATATGCTCATATTAATATGAGTACCTGTGTTAAGTCAAATATGTATGAAAAAGTGTCTTTAAATAGATATACTTACATATAGATATGTATGTATATAAAATATATATCGTTATTGATTAATGCCTTATCAATTTAAGAAATTTCGGTTCGGTCCGTGCGTATTTTAATAAGATGAACATTGGAAAAAAGTGTTTGTGCATTATTTTTTGCCTGTCCCTTGTGGCGTGTTCTTTAAATAAAAAATTCATACTGCACCGCAAAAGTATTATCCCACGCTTTCGATGCTAATGTAAGTAAACAAAATGAAATAATATTGAAAACTTTTATCATCGGCTGTATTCAGCAAATGCTGAATTAAAGTGAACTGCATTTTTTTAAAGCTGATGTTTTTATTGTTTTTTAATATAAAAGCTTATACCTATCGTCTTGTTGTTATTCCACTCAATAAAAAAGTTTATTGAAAGTTCTTCGAACAAGAACGTTGTAAATCGAATTAATTCGAAAATTTTTGTTTCTTAGTTGAGAGCAATATCTAATATCGCAACCGTGCACAAAGTTTAACAATACAATAATGTAGTGTTAAGATTTAATTAATAGTTAAACATTTCTTTTAGGCAATCTATGTTTTACCCCTTTTAGACACGCAAAGTTTTCTTTGCAAAGTTTGGGAGAGATACAGAGGGAGAAATAATTTCTCTTTCTGTCCTTCTTCCAGCTGAATTAAGACTTTGGAAAGTAAACTTTGCGTATCTAAAAGGGGTGTTTGCTTATAAGACGCATACCTGAGGATGCGAATTATAAAATTTCGAATATATCAACAATGACAATTAGCTTGATATTAAGAAGAAGACGATAAAATAAAAAAGGCATACATTTAGTTTCTGGTTTAGCAAAAATATTGTGTATTTCAAAAAAATTGGAATTTTTTTGAAATAGAATAGTGAAGAAAGCAAAACTCATTTGGTATAAATAAAAATTAGAGGTGCATGTACACAATTCAATACCAATGTCTTTTGTTCAATTTTTTGTCATAAATATGGCTACTCGTCATACATATGTATGTATATGTAAGTTCAAAAAGGGCGTTACTTACAAAAAGTTCGAAATCTCTTTTTTAATTAATTAATTAATTATGATGTAATAATATAAAATCCATCTACCTACAATTTTTTTATTCGAGTATGCTCAAAAATATCTAATTTATAAACGACATTAAAAAAGACTACTGAGAACTAAATGCACTAAAACTTCTAATGTGTTTTCCTTTTTTTTGTAAAATATATATTTTAAAAGTAACCTACGTCTTTTTAGGGTTTCGTACACCAAAGGTGAAAAGAAACCCTATTATTTTCGCTACGCTGTCCGTCTGTCCATCTGTCCGTCAGTCCGTCTGTCCGTCACAGGGTATTTTCTCAAGAACCGTAAGAGCTACGAACCTGAAATTTTGGACAGAGTGTGTAGACCCTTGGCCGCTATAACAACAAATACATGAGAGTTGGAAATTAAAGGGTGTGCCAAAACGAGCAACGAAAAATGTTAAAATCATATGTAATATATGTATATACAATTGTTTGTATACGCACTTGAATTTTGTAAGGTTAGTGTATTTTTATACAGACTACAACAATTAACACTAAAATTTAAAAAATTAGAAATAATTTCTTAATCAGGCTTGAGTTCAGTAATTTCAATTCTTATGAATGAAATATTTTTATTAATTAATGTGAGTATCTAAAGAATAGAAGAAAAATTAAACTAGACACTATTAGCTGGGGGAAATACCGATATTTTTCTGTGCAGCCACGCACTTCATCATAATATCGGTATTTCCCCCAGCTAATAGTTTCTAGTTTAATTTTTCTTCTATTCTTTAGATACTCACATTAATTAATAAAAATATTTCATTCATAAGAATTGAAATTACTGAACTCAAGCCTGATTAAGAAATTATTTCTGATTAAAAATTCACTATAGTTCAATTAAATCTAATAATGTCTCATTTAATTCATCATGGGCACGTGACAAAAATATGTTCACTTGGCGATCACTGTTCACTTGGCCAGAACTGCTTCAGAATGCTGGAAAGCTAAGTCAACTGTAGAAAGCAAAAACAAAGTAACATAAAGCCACTACAATAATACTTATATGTATGTACCGATGGTGCATCGAATAAGTAAAAATAATTAATGTGATGATCGTAAAAGATAAGTAAGAATAGTTAAACATACATAGGTAGAGTGATATAACTTCGTGCTAACCTAAATAGAAAATGTAAAAACAGAAAATGAATAGTGATACTTACAAATGTGTTTGCCAAAGGCAAATCAATAATTGTATACACAATCAATTCTCATATTCCATTTCATATAAATTTAAGTTTAATAGCTGATGTTAATAATAATCTCTACCCCAGTAGATAGACATGGGTGCTGATGAAGTGCGTGGCTGCACAGAAAAATATCGGTATTTCCCCCAGCTAATAGTGTCTAGTTTAATTTTTCTTCTATTCTTTAGATACTCACATTAATTAATAAAAATATTTCATTCATAAGAATTGAAATTACTGAACTCAAGCCTGATTAAGAAATTATTTCTGATTAAAAATTCACTATAGTTCAATTAAATCTAATAATGTCTAATTTAAAAAATTTTAATTAAAGGGTGTACCATCAGTTAATGTAATTTCGACTATGTAATTTTGATAACTTGCTGTATCTTGGAAACCGTAAGAGCAAACTTCTTGAAATTTTCAAAACCGGTAAAACAAAAAAATCTCAAAATTATAAAATCGCCAAACTGAAAAAAAATCGCCAAAAACCAAAAAAAATTAAATCGCCAATACGAAAAAAAGCACCAAATTAAAAAATAATTCTAAATCGAAAATAAATCGCAAAAAACCGGAAAAATCGCCTAAATGAAAAAATCACCAAAATAAAAAAAAATCGCCAAAATGAAAAAATCGCCAAAATGAAAAAAATCGCCAAAATGAAAAAAATCGCCAAAATGAAAAAAAATCGCCAAAATAAAAAAAAATCGCCAGAATGAAAAAAAAATCGCCAAAATTTAAAAAAATCGCCAAAACTAAAAAAATCGCCAAAATAAAAAAAAATCGCTAAAATGAAAAAAATCGCCAAAAATTAAAAAAAATCGCACAAATGAAAAAAAATTCCAAAACGAAAATAGATCGCAAAAAACCGGAAAAATCGCCAAAATGAAAAAATTGCCAAAATGAAAAAATCGCCAAAATGAAAAAATCGCCGAAATGAAAAAAAATCGACAAAATGAAAAAATCGCCAAAATGAAAAAAATCGCCAAAATGAAAAAAAATCGCTAAAATGAAAAAATCGCCAAAATGAAAAAAAATCGCCAAAATTAAAAAAAAAATCTTCAAAATTAAAAAAAATCGTAAAAACGCGGAAAAAACCGAAAAATAATCAAAAAAAAAATATTTCAGCTGAAAAAACGTAAAAAAAAACACTGTACACATACGGAACCCTTCGTCGTCAAAGTCGCACTTTACTGAATTTATTTGAATTTATATGACAATATGTGAAATTAAATATGCATGCAAAAAGTGCCTTCAAATAGATTTTCATAATAAATATAAATCAGAATTGATTAATGTTGTATCCATCAAGCAGGGGGTTTTTCTCTATTGAGATGCGAAAGCTAAATGCGATGATATGCAAATTTGATACTCTCTATTACTTTCGCAAAACCTTTCGCAAAATTGTTTGAAAAAGTGGCAACACGGACATTGCAAAAGAAAATATGGCAAAGGTTGGCAGTACTGAAATGTCAAAATATGTATAAAAAAACATTTAAAAGCAAAATTTAAGAAAAAGTGAAGTGTAACAGCCTTTAATTGAAAATAAACCATAGCCATAGCAAACAACCTCTCACCATAGTAGAAACCAATCGAATTTTGGTTTGGTTATGGCTATGTCATTATGGCTATGTCACGTCTAATTTAAGCCTAAAAGATAGTTCCGGAACTGAGAGGGACCATATCCTGTGCTGGAAATGCCTAATTTATTTTTTGATTGATTTTTTAAATCAAATATGAATACATACATACAAACATACATATGCAATATTATAAGTACTATTAGTGTCACATTTCATTATAAACATTACGTTTTTCCAACCAGCTATATCCCTTACAGGAGGTCCATTAGAATTTAGGTCGTCTGTCAATTTTGTCCACAAATTATTTGCGGCATATTTGCCATTTGCTCACATGCAATCCACTAAAATTTCAAACTACCGTTGTTTTGTTTGTAATTTTTTGGATATTTTCCTAAAAAATACGATTTAGATATAAATATTTTGGTTTTATAAAAGGTTTATTAATCAAATTTCCATAGAAAATTTGTTTAATAAACCTCTTATAAAACAAAAATATTTTTATGAATATGACAGTCAATATATTAATATTTTTTTCAACGTACTTAGATGTTTTTCTCACTTTGCGTTTGGTATTTAGCTAACGCAAGACATTTGCGCTTATCGAGCGATTTTGACAGGCGCTTTCGCATTGTAGAGTACGGTGATGCCAGACTTGCGAAACGGAAAAAAATGCGAAAGGTAAATTCGCAAACGCATTGGAGAGTACCAATCGTTCGATTTCGTACCATTTTTCTTTCGCATTGTAATAGAGAGTAACCCCCCAGGTTCTTAATAATTTCGGTTCGGCCGATACGATATTTGGCAAATACTGCAATAAAGCAAACTGCAATATCCATACGAATTGATGAATTGTATGTTGTTGTGGTTTTCTGCTGAACATAAGTTTCATTTTGTAGTATTATTTTAGTAGCTGAACTTGAAAAAGAGTATGCAGTGAATAAAAGCTCTTCTTCTTTTACCAAAAGCTTTAGAACTTCCAGATGTCATTTTCGAAAACAAAAGTTTCGCAATTATATATTATGTTGCATATTCTAGGGAGCCAACCGTAATGACTGGCTAAAATGATCCGGACTATTATGTTTCGTATACTAGGGTGACCGTTGACATTTTTCAAAAAGTGGCACCAAATAGGGGATTTTTCAAAAAAAGGGGCAAAATTAAAAAAAAGAGAAAACTGCACTAAACTTTTTATTTCTAATGTATTTTTATATAACTCACCCTAAAAAAGGGGGACAAAAAGTGGCAAGGCAGTCGAAAAAGTGGAAATTCAGTCGAAAAAGTGGCAATTTGCCACTTTAGTCGGTCAAACGGTCACGCTGTCGTATACAAACATCAAATGTGCTGCCAGATGTTGGAAACTGAATACTGAAACTACACCTCTTCCAATTGTAATTCAGAAAGCGTCAATTGTAATTTAGATTTATCAACTTAGATTCTGTATCAATTGTAATTCAGATTTGTCAATTTTAATTCAGAGAGCATCAATTTTAATTAGAAAACGTCAACTTTAATTCGGAAACCGTCAATTGTAAATCAGAAAATAATATATACAGTACGAGCTCGATTTGCGCAATTGCAAGGAAATCGAGGTTGTTGCTTTTACCAAAAAGTTGCAATAATCGACCACTAAAGACTTCATTCAAACCAAACTATAATTTAACATAAAATAATTTATTTCTTATAGTTAAACATAACAAATGCATACATGTGATTAAAAAGTTATAAAATAATACTTTATACGTAAATTGACATTTAAAATCAGTCTTCCTTTTTTTTGTATATTTGAGTTCTACTCATGTTAATTTTTTATAAACACAACCCAGTTTGAGGAAAATAATGTTGAATTCATTAAATTCAGAGAGAAAAGCGTTTTTAAATTAACTAGAAGAGAAAAAGTTGCGCTTACAGAGACTCATTTTTGAACAAAGTTGCAAGAAAGACTGTAATGTAAGATAATTATCTGTTGCGCTAATCGGGGTGCTACAACAATCGGTTTTTGCGCAAATAGAGCTCGCAGTGTATATTTCTATATTGTAAGAAATATCACTACATACAAGTTTTGTGGCATAAAATTATATAAAACATACACCACTGTTGTAGATAGTGCTTGTCCTGAGAGGAAAAACATTATAAATAAGTATACTAAACTAAGTATTTTAACAGATACACACCGATTTACCTGATCTTATGAGTACAAGGACATTAATCAATATTTTGAAAAATGTATTCATCCATGGATATAGAACTAGATGGCCTTAATTGATGTCTGATCTTAGCATGTTTAGATATATTATCTTTAATAAAAAGGGGTTCTGTTATTTAAGAAAGCATATAACTAACAGGCGAGGGATTTTTCTATGTAATATTTTTAGCTTAATTATTATTATATAAACATAGTTTTTTTTATTAAAAAAGAAAGCCCTTTGCAAATTTTAATTGTTAAAAATATGTTCTATATGATGCAAAACACAAACATTTTATAGAAGCAGTTCATTAACATCTGGTACAGAAATACTCTAAGCCTGCTGGGATTTTTCTTAATATGCTTAACTCAAATCTGCACCCCACTCCACCTTTTTTTTATTGACTTATGTACACTCTGTTCTAAAATATCTGTTTTTCATATTCGTATATCACAATCCAGCTATTGGCCTGTTTTCTGGATTCAGTAACCTTTTGCGACTTTAAGATCCTTATATTAATCGATATATTTCTTCAATTGCGGTGACGATAATTTAATTCTGTATATTTTTTTTTAGCATAGTATACATCTGTATTTTTTGACACTATCTGCTCATAATTTGGCGTAAAAGCAATAAATAATCTATATATAAATAGGCAAGTGAAAAAAGTTAAGAACCATTTTAACTGACTTAAACTCAACGTATTCGCTTGATTTTTTTTTTTGTTAGATAGATTGTCAATAGGAGCAGTGCAGAATGTATTTTTTCTTCTACATTTTTGTGTCTAAGATAGTTAAAAACAGTTAAGAATATTAGCCAATCATAAAGCCATGATCTCTCTTTCTCTCTTAATTTGCTAAAAAAAAATTACAAGAATTTAGCTTGGCAACTCCGTAAACACTCAGAAGGAAAAACGTATTTTATTTGTTCATTCTATTCTTATTTCCATCTTTCTATGTACTTAAACGATTATTGCTGAAACTAATAAAATTTGGATATTTAAAAATTTTCTTTAGATGCTTAAAAATAATATATTTTTTTAATTATTAATAACTTTGATTAAAGTTAAATTCACCTACAGCACAAAGTAAGTTTTTTATTTTTGGTTTATTTTGTGTGCGTTTTGTTTTTGTTCATTGTTTTCATTATTTTTCTGTGCTTTAAATTACTGAACATACTGGAATGTTGGAATATGATGGAATGTTGGAATATGATGGAATGTTTATATTATTAGGCTACCATATTCGTACATACATATGGGGTCTTTCTCAAAGAATAGGGAATAGAAACTTTTTTTGTAACAAACGTTTTAATGGGGAGTCTAAAACTTTAGAGAAAAAGCGTTCAATGAAAAAATAAACGAATATTTTTGTTTTGGCAATAATAATGAATATGAAGTGAAAACACTAGGAGCAAATATCTAATAACATTTAGATCAAAAAGTGAACAACTTTTTTTTTTAAATAGTTTGCTTAAAATCTATTCTTATTTATGCCGATAAATGAAATTTTAAATTCGTATTTAGTAGTTAAGAAAGTGGTTTAAGAGAGTGGTTTACCCTTGAGTCTATACATATGTATATTTGAATATAGTTTTTAAATTGTGTTTTAAATTCATCAAACTTTAAATATTTTCATTCTATTCTCCACCTCTGTGCGTTAATGGTTGATTTTCAACCACTGGGCGAACATTAGTAATAATACATTTGTGTTCTACCTAACATTAAAAGTTGAGTATAACGTGACATCTTTGCAAATAAAATATCAATATAAAAAGAAAAAAAACTAGACGAGTTTGAGCTTGAGATTTTATATTTTCTACTTCAACCGATAGCGAGTATTATTACAATATGTTACTGGATAGCGAATTCAATAAATTTTCGTTATATTGATTAAACATTACATTACAATTATCGTAATACACCAGCTTAACAAAAATTGCTTCGTAATTTGTTAATGATAAACAAATAACGAGTGATACAAGTTCAGAGTAAAATGTTTTCTAAAGGTCGGGTATATGTATGCTTTTTATTGTTTTATCAAGTACCCCACCACAACACAAATAAACTCACCTATTTTTGGAAAAAACAACAAATAAGTGGCAACACTGCTAATGGACAGCTGAACTTGAGATGCCAGATCGTCCTCTCAGTGATAACTCCCTTCAAATTAACATATTCGATGCATACCCTCAGGCGCGAATTATAAGCTTTCAAACATATCAACAACAATAAAAAGCTTGTTATTAAGAAGAAGACGATAAAATGCAGAAGAAATACATTTAGTTTCTAGAAATCTCTCGTGGAGTACGGTCGCAGTTTCGCAAAAGTGTTGTTTACTGCAAAATATTGCAATTTTGTTGGAATATAAAAGTGAAATTATTTATTAGTATGTTGTGAAAAGTGTTAAAAAGTATCCATAATTCATTTGGTATCAATAAAAAAAATAAGAGGCACATGCCCACAAGTTAAGCCCAATGTCTGTTGTTCTAAGTGTCATATGCTCATATTAATATGAGTACCTGTGTTGAGTAAAATATGTATGAAAAAGTGTCTTTAAATAGATATACATACATATAGATATGTATGTATATAAAATATATATCGTTATTGATTAATGCCTTATCAATTTAAGAAATTTCGGTTCGGTCCGTGCGTATTTTAATAAGATGAACATTGGAAAAAAGTGTTTGTGCATTATTTTTTGCCTGTCCCTTATGGCGTGTTCTTTAAATAAAAAATTCATACTGCACCGCAAAAGTATTATCCCACGCTTTCGATGCTAATGTAAGTAAACAAAATGAAATAATATTGAAAACTTTTATCATCGGCTGTATTCAGCAAATGCTGAATTAAAGTGAACTGCAAGTGTTTAAAGCTGATGTTGTTTTTGTTTTTTTTTATATAAAAGCTTTTTCTTTTCATCTTTAGGTTGTTAGACTCAATAGAAAAGTTGACTAAAAGTTCCTCAATTTACCACGATTAAGAAATTTGTTGTTGTTGTTGCGGTGGGGCAAATAGATTAAATTCGGACATAGTTATGTTCTCGATGACAGCAATATCAAATGTCACAACCTTAAACATGCTTTCTTCGCATGATGGGGTTGATGAAATTGAATAGTCACACAGTTCTTTTCCGCAATCAAAGTTAACGTATTAGATGCATTTCTAAAGAAGCGAATTATAAAATTTCGAATGTAGCAACAACAACAAATATGTTGTTATTAAGAAGCAGACGATAAAATGAAGAAATAAATTTAATTTCCAGCAATCTTTAGTGCAGTTCGGTACGCCGATCCTCAAAAATATTCTTTGCTACAAAATATTACAATATTGTTCAAATATATGTATGTACCAGTGAAGCTAGTTATTAATTTGTTTTTTTCTGATTTACTGTGACCTTTTCCGCCAATAATATATACATATATTTTAGATTATGTACTAAACATATTTTTTATAAATCATAAAAAAAATTTAGAGCAGATATGCTACAAATAGAAAAAAGTTATGTATATAGTTTGACTAATTTTTCTTTAAACCAAAGTAAAAAAAAGGTAAATATATGCTATTTATACGACTATCGTACATTTTCACAATGCATGGTTAAAAGATAACAGAGACTTTAACTGCAAGTTTTGTATGAAGAACTGTCAGTTAAAGTTCACGTTAACTCTTAACCATACATTGTGAAAAGGGACGTATGTGCATATTTATATTATAAATTATTCGTAATAACGTGTCAAAAGTAAAAACGATTGACATCACATACAGTGGACTTAACACCAGAACGTCAATGATGAAGGCGTGGCGTGCCGACCTTCGAAACAAATAAGTCCCGGTTCACAGGTTTCAACTTTTGTTGATCAACTCGTAGTTCAGCTGTAAGAAAAAAAGAGATACATGTATTTCTTTCTCTGTGTTTCTTACAGCTGAATTACGAGTTGAGCAACAAAAGTTGAAGTGTGTGAACCAGGTCTAACAATTATGAATTTAAAAGAATTAGTTCAATATGTACGAGTATATCAAACAAATATCATAAAAAATACTGTCTTCTAATAAAAACACTTTTTTTTTACCCTCAAATGCATATTGTTGCCAATTGGCAACATTCTAGTTTTTCTTCATTTAACTTATAAATTCGAAAGTTTGAATTTGTGCAAGTTCACTGCTGAGCACATACAATCATGATAAAAGGCGAGCCTAAAGTAAGAGGTTGTTGCCTCGCTTAACTGAGGGTGGCGTTGGCTGAAGTAGTTAGCACGTTGACTACAAAACCGAAGGTCTTGAGTTCGAGCCCGGTCTTCGACATTCATGAAATAACAAAACCAAGCATTTTTCTGATGTGCATTAGTGTCCCTTTGTATCAGTTGTTGTAGGAAAGTTCAAGCACTGAATTATACCGACTTCAGCAGATACTAATGCTAATGTAACTTCAGAGCACCCGCCTTCGTCTTTATTATGTAACAGAATCATAAATAAAATAGCTACTAAGCGCGGCTTAAAAAATTTAATACACCACATTGACACCGGAGGCACTGCAAAAAAGGCAATAAGTAAATCCGACTTACTGATGTTTTGCTAGTTTTCCTTAATCTCGCTTTTTATTGCCAAAGTCTAATAGTGCATTTACACTGTCTCGAAATCTAGTACTTCCAAAATTTTGAGCTAAATCAAGCTGCTTTTTTCCAGATTTCCCATACAAAACGAATTCTAATTTTTCAGTAGATTTGTAGGATATCTAATAAAAATCAAATGCTTTTATTTATTCTTTACTACCCTGTACAACCAAAGGTGAGTGAATTAGCTACGCTCTGCTTAAAAAAGTGTGTGAATTGGCTACATTTTAGTTGTTTGGTTGCAGTTTTGGAAACAATTCAGTTGATGGGTTTTGTTTTGGATAAAAAAATCTTGATAAATGTCAAAAAAGTTGGTGTAAACGGTATAGATTTTCATAAAGATTTTAATCAAAATATGCTAGATTTTATGCTGATGTAAATGCTGTATAACATAATTATGTTACAAAAGGACTCAAAAACTCCAATTATTATTTTTTTGTTGTAATATAGAACAGTTTTATTTTTTTTAGTAATATTTAGTTTCAATACAAATATTTAAAATTTAACATTTTCCAGCATTTATCTCTCGTATTTTCTTTCACCATCCGACTGATTTTGTTACATGATTGAAGAAAGTTTAACAAACTTTCATGCCGGCAGTATGCATATTAAGATAAATGTGTTTGTGTAGATGAAGTTTAGCTCATTAAATGATAATATATTGAAATGAAAACTCAATAGGAAGAATTTTTGGCTAAACAAGGGCACGCACAACAGCTGTGTATTTGCAACAAAGGGCAAACTATGTTGTTACTGTTGCAAGTTTATTAAAATTTAGCAAAGATGAAATAAAAAATAAACTAAAACTCCTTTTTATCTCTTAGACATCACATTTTATGTTTTCATGGCAAACTTTCATTGGTGGACAGTATTTCACAAAATTATTATTTATGTTGTTTTCTTGGTAACTCCATTTAGCTTGTTTTCGAACATAAATTTTGTAGAAATAAATATGTATAAGAAAGTTTTCTCTCTTAAAATCTAAAGAATACTTAATAATAAAGGCAGCCAGTTAACGATAAAACTTTCAACTTCAACTTGTCCGGTTGCTTGTTGTTTTCTTGTTGCACACTGCTGTTGCATATTTATTTTTAAACAGCTCGAAAAATCCAGCCAAAGCAGAAAAGATAAAAAAAAATCGGTACGTGGTTGGTTTTAGCAAAAATATCCAATTAAAATAAATAAAAAAGGGAAACAAAAATCGAAACTATCAAAGTTCAAAACGACATAAGGAAATTTCTAGTCTATATATTCCCAAAATGAAAAAGAGAATCCTTGCCAAGGCTTTTGTTCATGTTCTGAGCTTCTTTTTTTATCTGGCTAACTTCTTTCTTTTTTGGAATAAAGTTATTATTTATTGTATATTAATGTTATTTAAGACTTAAGTTTTCAAGACCATGAACAGCTTTAAATAGAAAAAACTTATAATGCAAAAATTTATAAATAAAAAGAACAACAATGATGAAAGGGATATTGAAGTTAAGAAAAGCTTATGTTTTAAGGCAAATCATAGTATTATTTTTCGGATTTCCTTAGATATCAGTTGTTGTGAAAATTTTGCCACAAATCTACTCACAAATTAGATTTCATTTTGTATGGGAAGTTTAGTAAAAAGCAGCTAGATTTAGCTCGAAATCTCGTTTGTACTAGATTTCGAGATAATGTAAATGATCTATAAGGGAACAATTTGCTAGATTCCCCATACAAAACGAGATCTACTTTTTCAGTAGATTTGCACGAAATCTACTCAGAATCTAAGATATTTATTTATTTTTCAGTACCCTTTATTACGCATTTATATAAAAGGTGAGTGAATTAGCTACGCTCTACAAAATTTTCGGTTGATGGTGTGTGAATGAGCTAAGTCGCCAGCTTAAGATAAATTTCAGACAGAGGATTTTGTCTAGGATACGAAATCTTGCAAGTATTCATTGTAAACGATATAGATTTCGATGGAGACTTCACATCAAATCTATTAGATTTTGAGACCATGTAAATGCAATAAAAATTGTTTTAGATTTGCTTATAAATTTTATTAAAAAAAGTCTTTAGAAAAAAAATCTACAACTCAGCAGGATTACAAATTATTATTTTTTTTTGCATATTTAAAATTTATGTAAATAAAAATGTGATGATTTTTTTTTTGCCTTCCACTCATGTATCATATTCTTCTTTAAGTGGCGCTCTTATCTCTATGTCCTTTAAATCTTTCTAAATAAAAACTTTTATTTGTTTTTCTATGAATTTATCTTATATATGTTTTTTCATAACACAAACGATTTGCATAGTAAGTGTTAACAAAATATTTCATAGATCAATATAATAATCTATTTGAATATTTTGTTTAATATTTTTATTTTTACTTTAAGCCATAAATTTATGCGCATTAGTTATTGTTGGGATATTTTTTTCATGTAAATTTATTCTAATATGCATATGTAAACGTACTAATACTTTTAAATGAATTAAGTTTCACGCTTTAGCACTTGAATCAATATGTGTTTTTGTAATAATGTATATATTGAAATTACAATGTGAAAATCTTTCTCAACTGGGCTTACACATGAGTCCTAATTTTTGAAGCTCAAGATATTTGTAGCCATAATGAGCTTAACAAAATGCCATAAATGTTTTCAATGTCAATGAATATTTTCCAGCATTGAATACTATCAAATTTTTCCTGCAAAAAAAAACGATTTTCTGTATATAAGCAGAGTTTTTTTTAGCACTTTTTTTCTCTCAGTGTATGCTGCATGTGTACAAAAATTTGTTGTTGTCAACGTTTAACAACATCATAACTTTTGAACTAACAAGTTTTTTTTTTTTTAATGCAGTTTTGGGTAAATATGTTTTTAATTTTACTCTTGATTTTTAAATGGAATTCTTTTCTGGCTGAAAGTAAAAAAAAATATATTAATATGAGACTGAATAAACACATGTTTACAAGTAGTTGCATGACAGTAAAATTGACAAAAAAAAATTTAATAAAATAAAAATACATATGACAACATACATACATATTTTGTTCATTTAAATTTTTATATAAAAAAAAACATTTTAATACTTTAACATAAAAGTTGTTTTTCCGCATTTTAACTATTACCCTGGAGTTAATGTCGACGTCGTCGACGGCGTCAAATATCAAAAAAAAAGTTGAATCGTATGAAATTGAATGAGAGCAGTTAATCTCAACGCGTTGCAACGCCGTAAAAGTTCAATCTGTTTCAACTTTTTCGGCGTTGAAACGCCGTCAACGACGTCGACATTAACTCCACTATTACAAAATGAAAATGAAAATTTAACAGAAAGATTATTATATCAAACATATGAGTACATATTATTAATTTATATTTTTAATTCATGCCAACAAAGTTTATTGAAAAAATTTTGTGTATTTATTAAATGATTGAAAATGTTCCCATTTTACTGCTTAAATAGTATCATGCTAACGAAATGTTTTAAATTTATTTTAAATTTTATTTTTCCAAGGTTAGCACATAATAGCAATCGTATTGATTTAAATTATCACACATAACAACTCTTACGCCATGAATGCAGGGCAATTTTTGTTTCATTATTATTGCAAAATTAAATGGAGTTTATACTGTTTTTTTTTGTAGTACAAATTCTAATTTAATTTTCCACTTATATAACTAAAGCTGAAATTAGTTATTTTACTAGTGTTTAGTGTGCATTTTAGCCAATTTATTTATTAATTGGCTTAAAAGTTTTTTATACAAACAAATTCATGGAAATTATGTTGAATTTATTTTTCTACAGAGTTTGCTTTAGCAGATAATCTCACATAAATAGTTTTTGGTCTAGATAATATATTCAATTATCATCTAGCATCAATTGCCATGCATTTATTTTTATATGAATCTCAGGTTTTGTGAATATGCCGAGCAATTTATATGCAATAATGAAAGGAAAAACTAAACGCGATATGGGCATTTCCATGGATACCACAAAAATTAAAAGTTCCTGAAAACAATTTGTTCTATCATAGTTTCTTAGACAAACAATAAAACTTATTTAAAGTAAAAAATTTAACATTAACCCATTTCCAGCTGTTGGAATTTAAAGCTACATTTTCTATTTATTTCGAATAATTATTTTGCACGTTTTATTTTTTTAAAGAGAAATACTATCCGTTGGCTTTTGCTCTCTAAAATTCTTCTGAGAGTACAAAGTGTAAAAAAAAATTAATAGGAAATTCTGCGATTGCAAATAAGTGTAAACTTTGACCTTTGCATATTTTAATGTCACGTGCGACATTGAAAAAAAATATTTGTTATCACTGCATTGAAAGCACATGCAGAAAGCTCATCAAATATTGAGTGTAAACAGAAATATTTAATACAATTAAAATTAAAAAAAAAAACTTGGTGGTACCTATATAAAATTGGTCACGTACGCCATAAGGAAATAAATCCTTACACCCATTGTTTTACAAAAAAAAAAAAACAAGCAAAACATCTTAATAAATCAACTAAATTTAGGTGGACATTGCCAAAGAATCGTTAAATTTTTTCATACATTTAACTTGATTTGAATATAAGCCTGAATTACCGCCATTACTTTTTCTAATTTCAAGCGAATGATGGAAAGTCCTGCCATTTAGCTTAATGTGTTAAGGACTGAATGTCAAATAAATATACTTCAATATTTCTTAATCACCTTATTCTTAATCACGCTCTCGAGAACGTTTTTGTGCTACTGACAATCTATTTCCGTTGTTTTCGGCAATGGGTACACAAGTCCTTAATTTTTTGGTATTTGGTTAAAGTGACGTCAACGTCGACAACTGGAATAAGGGTGAATTAGATTTGGATGCACAAAAACGACGAAATAAATAAATAGAGCAGCAAACTGTTGAGAGAAAAATTTAAAAATATGAAAAATCTATTATTACAAAACCTTAAATTAAAAACTTGAACATAATGTCGTGTGTTTGGAAAAAGGTGATAAACATTGGCCGGAGGAAAAAATTAAATGATTGAAAAGACAAGAAGGAATACGCGATATCCCAAAAAAGCGTAAAAGCAGCCTTACAAATACAAGCACACGTTTGCATAAGCTGTAAAAAAAGTAGAGTGTGCGTTGCTAAGAGCTTTCAAGAAAAAATTAAAAGCACATAGTTTAATACTTCTATTAATTTAGAAACATTTTTACTTAGCTTGCTTGTTTGTAATTTCGTAAAAAGAGCAACAGAAAAATGCAAATACCATGATGGAATACAATGTCACGTGCAACATGTCACGTGAAACACATCACTTGCAACTTGTCACGTGCAACAGGTAACTTGCGATATGTCACGGGAAATATATCATTTACAACATATCACGTGCATGATGTCACGTGCGAAATGTCACGTGGAACATATTATTTAAAACATATCACGTGCAACATGTCACCTGCAACATGCTACGAGGAACATGACACGTGCAAAATGTAACTTACTCTATGTCACGTGCAACATGTCACTGTGCAACATATACATAACTTCAAACTGTATTTAAAACTAAATTTCAAAACAATATATAAATAATTTTTGGGTAAAATCAAAACTATTTTAAAGAGTGGGTGCCCCTTTGGCTGAGTGGTAGCGATGCCAGCCTCTCAATCCAGAGGTCGTGGGTTCGATTCCCGCCATATACCCTGGGTGTTTTCCGCAAACAAGCTAATCACTTCGCGGGTTGTGCTGTGTTAAAAAAATTAAGTTAGTGCAGTACTTAATAAAATTAGTCACATTAAAAAATTTGCTTCAGGTTTCGTTGAAATCAGCGTTTTAGCTGTTGACTGCAAAAACAGCTTTGGTTTTTATCTTCAAAATGAAAAATTTCTCAAAAACCTATTGTAGAGCTATTTAAGAGGTAAAAGTTACGCTTATTTTCTTAAGATAAATTGGTTCTATTTTGACCTGTTTTGTGTCTAAATGTGTATGACGGTCACGCTCAACATCATGGAAATGCCCATATCCGTAAAATTTACTTTGTTTTAAGTGTTAATTTATGACCTCAAAGCTGATATGATCACGTATATAGCTACTTGTCACTAAATACATAAAGTTAGACCTTTGATTTGATGGCAGTCTTAAAATTAAATTGACAGTTCATCTAGTATTAAATATTATGGTATTAAAATATTTACATGTACGCCAAAGACAAATTTTTATTTCTAATAAAAACATTCGTTAAGTTGATTTATTAAATAAATTAATTAATTAATTAATTAATACGATAACTTAAAATCTACAAAAATGCATATTAATATTTCCACATAATAGAAACCGTAAATTAAATATTTAAACAGCACACCCACCATTCTTAGAGCTTCGAAAGTCATAAATCCATATTAAAATAAATCACTATATAAGTTATATTGACACCACTATTTAATGTCACACTCTGCTGCCTTATGCTTGCATTATACTTTCCTCTAAGTAGCAATTTATTTCTTGTTGTCATTTTCAAAGTCAAACACTCAAACACTTTGCATACGATAACAATAACAACAATAAGAAAAAGGATATAAAATTACAACAGCAACAATAGCGACATGGCATTTGAAAGTGTCACCAGCAGCTTCAGCAGCTACAAGGTAACATTAACATTTATGTTGTCAACGACAGATGTTGTAAAATATTATGCATGCAATTCCAATGGCACATCAAATGTGGTGTTGCAGCTGTTGTGCATATAAAAAGTAAATGCTACTGAGGGCACAATACTTCTTACCTACACAACATAGCTTTTTTCCCCTAGAATGGCAGCTAAAAAGAAATAATAATAAGATAAGTAAAAAACAAGGTATGACAATTTTTCCCGCGGAATATTACAATATATACATATATATGTATGGATATGTATGTATATGTATGTACACAAGCAAGACAATTTTAAGTGATTAGACTTTGCAGTATTTAATTTAAATGCATTTAAGTTATTAAATAAAATAGCCCAATTCACAAACTTATGAAAATGGTCTTGCATCGTAGCATTTGCAAAATGATATAGTATGTTGATACTCACCACTTAACAATTATTTATAGTCTAGTAATCGTCTATCCATAACATTGGTATATTTTAGTGATATTTTAGTCTAGTCAGATCACTGTAATGATGCAGTTATAGTCCAATAATAATCAATACATAGTCTAGTTAAAGCCTTGTCATAGTTTAGTTATTGAATATACACATCCTCGTTATAGTCTCATTATAGTCTAGTTATAGTCAATTCATAGTATATACATAGCGTTGTTATATTCTCGTTATAGTCTAGTCGAAGTCTGTACATAACTTCGTTATAGTCTCATTATAGCCGTTTTATAGCCTAGTCATAGTATAGCCATAGTCTAGTCGTAGTCTACTAATAGTGTAGTCATATTCTAGTCACACTCTATAGTCTCGATGTAGTCTAGTCATGGTCTGGTCATATTTTAGTTGTAATTTAGCCACAACCTCTCATTATAGTCTCCTTATAGTCTAGTTATAGTCAAGCAATAGCATAAACACAGTGACATTATAGTCTAGTTATAGTCAAGTCAAGGTCTATACACAGCTTTGTTAGAGTCTCATTATAGCCCCTTTATAGTATAGTCGTAGTCTAGTAATAGTGTAGTCATATTCTAGTCGCACTCTATAGTCTCGATGTAGTCTATTCATAGTGTGGTCATATTGTAGTTCTAATTTAGCCACAGCCTCTCGTTATAGTCTCCTTATAGTCTAGTTATAGTCAAGTCATAATCTGAAAATACCCTCGTTATAATCTTATTATAGTCTCTTTATAATCTAGTCATAGTCAATTTATAGTCTAGTCATAATAAAGTTATAGTCTAGTCGTAGTCTACTGAAAGTCTAGTCATAGTCTGGTCATATTGTAGTTCTAATTTAGCCGCAGCCTCTTTATAGTCTCAATATATTCTCTTTATAACGTAGTCAGAGTCAATTTATAGTCTAGTCATAATAAAGTTATAGTCTAGTCGTAGTCTATTTAAAGTCTAGTCTTAGTAGTAGTATAGTCATATTTTTGTCACACTTTTTTTACAAACTCATTATAATGTAGTCAAAGTCAAATCGTAGTGTAGTTCAAATCTACACATAGTGTAGTCACCTTATCACAGACTCTTAGGTCCAAATTTGCGGTCTATATTTAACTAACGCACTTCGTTTAACTAAAGAGTTTTCTTTTCAATTTCATTGGTTAGTTAACTTAAGACTGTGAATTTAAGCCCTAATAGTCAAGACATAGTGCAGTCATAGCCAAGTTATAGTCAGTTTATAGTCTAGTCATCGTTTAGTCCTAGCTTACCTATAGTCTAGTTATCTCCAAGACATAATCAAGTCATGGTGTAGTTGTAGTCCAGTCAGAGCCTTTTTATAGACTTATTATAGTCTCGCTCTAGTCTCGTCATAGACAAAATATAGTCAAATCCTAGTCTAATTATGGTCTAGTCGTAGTAAGGTCATAGTTTTGCCATAATCTAGTCACACCCTCTTTATATTCTCATTAGAGTCTAGCTATTGCTGTAAAATCATAGTCAAGCCATGATCTTGCCGTAGTCCTTGCACTATTTAGTTATAGTTTATTAAAAGTCTACTCATAGTCTAGTCATCGTCTAGTCACAGGCTCTTTATAATTTCGTTATAGTCTAGTCACAGCCAAGCCAGAGCCAATTCATAGTCTAATCATATTCTAGTTACACTCTAGTTATAGTCTAGTCATAGTCTAGTCATAAACTACTTATAGTTAAGGCAAAGAAAAAAACAACATACGAAAAATCAGATTTACTCAACATTATGAACATGACTTCGGATTCACGGAATATGAAAAAAGTATTTATACAAAAAAATCAAAAAACTCGACTGCGACCAACTTTGAACCGTTAAATATCCTAAATGGTCATTCGAAATGAAAACTCATAAGAGAAACCTAGAGATGATTTTAAAATACCTGTCGAATGATACCCATTTTGATATAGTTCGCCGACTTTTTATATTTTCTCGTATTTTCAAAATGGCGTCTGTTGGCCGCCATGCTGAATTCTGACAACTGACATATCTTTTTCGCTTTACGCGTTTGGTTTATATAGCGCCGCAAAGAAATACACATACATACATGCATACATACATAGACTGATTAACACAATGCCGTTCTTTGCGTTGCGCAAACTTTATCCAAACTTCCACTACTTCCGGATCACAAGTTCAGGATTTTATTGACTTCCTTGGAAGCTTTTTTTTTCGCTGAGATGTATCGTTTGATAAACGATTTGTTCCTGTTAAGATTCACATTCTCTCTCTATCTCTATTTGATTTATAATTTTATCTCACCTTTTACTTTAACTTATTTCTCTTAGATTCCACTAACTTATATTCTCTTTGTAAAAAAGCTCTCTGTGATAGTTTTAGATAGTATAAAAATCGACTGTACCACCTTCAAGTATAAACTTGCATCTACTGCCTGCTGGTAGCTTGTCTTCCAACTTTATGCTTGTTTTTTTTTGCAATGCTTTAATAAACTTTATTTATTAAACTTAATTGGAATTCGCTACTAGCAACACATTAACACTTGATTGCCTAAAGCGAATCGTGCGTGTATTATTTTCCGGGAATATTTATGTATGTGAGTCAAAAAACAAAAAATGCTGTAAAAGTAAAAGCCCAAAGTTGTATAAACGTTGCAAGAGAAAAAACAAAGCTGAGGATGGCTGGCTGGCATGCCACTGTTAAAAGCAGTCAAGTGGAATTTTTTAACGAACTTTAATTTTTGTTTCATAGTTGCTTTATGAAATATAAAAAACATGTATGCTTACATATACATGGAAAAGTGTGCGGAAAAATGGCATGTAATTGCACTCGCAATTCAAAGGAATTATCTAAATTGATATTTAAGGACATACATTTTTGGGTAAACTTTCAAAAATTGAAATTTGAAAATCTCGTATGCATAAATCATATACAGTGGACATTAGCGTTAATAGATTTTTTTTTGAGCTGTGGGGGAGGGGTTAATATCTACGGCAGGTGATTTTCATGAGTAATCTTAAAATAGAGAATTGCTGGCAATTCTAAGGGAACAACAGCACATTTTTTTTGGGAGGAGAGCAATGCCCCCTCAGACCAATCTTTTTACGACTATGATAGTGGCGTTTGGTTTAAATGAAAACCGGTTGTTTTAAACTATCGCCTATAAGTAATCACTTCTTTGAAACTAAAAGTTACCAAAAATCTAAAAAAATCGCCCAAAACCGAAAAAATCGCCAACACTAAATGTCCAAAATCGTTTGGACAACAACTGACTAAGTCATATTTATATATACTTATCATTTGATTACATTTATCCATGAATTTCCCTTAAGACATGCAATTTGGAAAAATTGTAATTCCCAGTCCAGAATTGCAATTTTTGTTGCAGCAACTTTTTATTTTTTTAGTGCAAAAGAGCGAGAGAGGAATACAAAAAGTATATATTTCTATTTCAACACTCTCATACATATTCAAGAATTGCTGCAACAAAAATTGAAAGTCTGGACCAGGACTAAAGGACTTTCCAGTTTGCAACTTCCAAATGTCAACCCGTTTCAATTTCCAATTATCAAAGTTGGCATTAAAATAATAGAAAAATAAAAAGTAACTTACTTACATACCTTTGAGCTCTCAAACTATTCACACTAAAAATTTTAATTATATTGAAAATTACCTAAAGTTTGTTCTCCTAAAATACATACTTACATAAACTTGTGCATTTTGTGAATATACGTATTTACATTTAACTAGAAGAAATAAAACAAAAAAAAAACAAGGAAACGAAATTGAAATCAAATAAAGAAAACCCGCGAGAGAATCTTACTTCACATTAAAGAATACTCTACTTAGAAAAAGGTAATATCTCTTTTTAAGGAAATAACATCAGAGATAACAACTATCTTCTTCGCGTCTTTCCTCCCTTTATCAACTAAATTATAACCCACCCTGACGAGTTTTTATAATTTGATTTCTTCTCAAGGTTGGTCCCACTAATCCCATCTAATTTTTCCATCTTGGACGAAATAAAAATAAATCACAATTTATTTCATGGTCCTTCGAGCCGTCAATACCAAACACTATCGTTTAAAAAGAAATTTCGTTTCACAAAAAGTTACTGAAACCAGGCACAGGCCTGTAAAAACTTGTTGTCCGTTTAAGGTTTGATTTTATATTGTTTCACGAGTGCTTTATGAAAATTCGTTAGTTTTACGTAAACTCTTATGAGAAAAACTTTAATGGAACATTTAATCCTTATAAATATTCTTCTTATGGGTTTAAAATATTTTGCAAAAACTTTTGTTGCAAAATATTTATTATATAATATAATTATTTACAACAATAATTTTTTTCTAAAATTACATCAGTTTTCCATTTATATCCACAATTTGAAATATTTGGAAGAGATGGTAACAATTTTACATTTTCTGAGAAAAACAAAGTTAGCTTGGTATCAATTTGAACAAACAGATCATTTTGGCTTCTACAAATCTTTAGCTTAGGTTGGTTTAGCAAGCTGCTGTTAAAATATGGTAAAATTTAGAGTCTAGGTCACTTGAGTCCAATACAATGATCCCTTCTTATTACCTGTGTGTTGAATAGAAGACAGTAAGAGAAGCTGATAGGGAAGGCAAAGTGATAGAGAAGACAGGGGTTGAAAGAAGAGATAGAGGAAAAATTCATTCTCTTACAACTCTGCTTGTTTTGCACGTTTTTGATAATGCACTATTGCAGCGCCTCTAGTGTCAATGAGGCGTATAAAATTTTGAAGCTGTGCTTAGGAGCCATTTTATTGGTTATTTTACTTGACCGATGATTCTGCTACGCAATACAGACGAAGGAGGAAGGTCTGATGATACATTAGAATTAGCATCAGCTATAGCCGGTGTAGCTCAAGTGACCAGTGCTATACCTTCATCTATAGAACTTTTTTCTTACTCGTACAGCAACTGATGCAAAGGGACACTAATGCACGTCAGAAAAATGCATGGTGTTGTTATTTAATGACTGTTGGAGACCGGTCTCGAATCCAGGACCTTCGGTTTTGTTGGCAAATCTGCAAATCTTTAATGTGTTTTTTTTCTATCAAAGCTATTTTCATGGCTTCTTTCTTCAGCTTAAATTTTTATAATATCACAGATAGTCCATCCCTGACTTTATTTATAAGCGAGTAACTATTAAGTGTTGCTATATATTGTTATTTATTATTAATCACCCTTATTCCGGTTGTCAACATCGACGTCACTTTAACACAATACTAAAAAATTCAAGGCTTGTGTACCCATTGCCGAAAGCAACTGACTCCTGTTGGCAGGTTTATACTATTTTCTATACCTTAGGGAAGTAGCACAAAATTGTTCTCGAGAGGGCGCAAAGAAGCCCACATTTTTTGGTGTTGTGTTAAAGTGATTCGATAACTCGAATAAGGGTGATTATTTTTTCCCATCTTTAAAAGAATTTTTATTCTCATAATTTCTTTTAATAAGTGATTTCTTATCTTTTTATTGTAACAACACGGGTACAATTATTTTATAAGGTTCAATGGTCATATAACAAATTCCAAGTAAACACATACTAAACACATACGTTTAACACAAATAAGTACTTCACTACACTTCAATATATTCTAACCTTCGGACAAATTTTCTAATACTTAATAATACATATTGATAAAAAGTTTAGGGTAGATAAAAGCTTACAATAACAAAAAATGTCTATCAGAGAATAAACACACAAAAAAAATATAATTTGAATTTCTAGAAAATGTCTGCACATTACATATTGTACATCAGCTCTAAGGACCTTTTAATGTAGATATTTTATAAAATGTCTAGCGGATATATTATAAAATAAATTTTTTTTGTTAATAAAAAATCCCATAAAAAGCAAATAGTGGGTGTTAACAAAGATGATGTTGCCTTAAGGAAAAACAAAAATGTATTCGTAGCAAGTAGAAAAAAGCTTATCAAACCACGTGGGACAGATAATAATAAACCATTTATTATGATATGGTTAAAATATTAAGCATAGAAGAGAGAAATTCAAAATAGCAATAACAACAAATTATTACACATTGCAAATCATACTTCTATTTGCTTACTTTTGTCTTTTGTTTAACGATACCTAAAAAATAATTACAAGATTTTACAAAATTATATAAAAAAAAAATGCAGTTCTTTAGTATATTTTGAATAGTTTATTTTTTTATTATTATCAGCAGTGTACAGAAATAAGCACAAGGATAACTTTGCATTAATTTTGTTTTGTTTATTTGTACACTTGTATTATTTTCCTTATAGTTTTTGCCCTTAGTGCTTTATAGTAAAAAATTTATTATAATTTTAGTTGTAATAATATCGAAGTTAAATAAAAATATAACTATATTGTAACGTTTTTACACCTTTTAAAAACTTTGTTTTTGTAGCTTAGACGATTTGAAATAAAATAAAAATTTCTGGTATACAATACGTATCAAATCTGATAGTTTATATACTTTATGCATGGATATTAAGAGCTTTTAAAACACACAATGTTAAATTAATGCACTGCTAGAATACCACAATGTTAACAATGATTTTTCTGTCACAATACTCGTCTAGACTAAAGTTACTCCGCTATACTTAACTCAACTAACTCAGTTTAGTTTAATGACTCTGCTTTTAGCAAATACATCCACCTTTTTGTACTTAACACAAAGTTTCTAGCAGAATGTTAGCAACATCCAGAGAAATTGAGCACATTCAACACCCTCTCGATCATGTAATTAGTTCATGTTGGTTTATGTGTATGTATGAGCATTGACAAGAGAACATAATTGCAGGAGCATTATAGCTGTAGTTGTTTGTGTCTTTCTTCTGCATCGGCTTCTGTGTTTGCGTGATTGTATATTTTCTAAAAAGCAGAATGTATGAGCATAAAAAATTATTTGTTGTTGACTATTTACTTCAATATTAACTTATATTGTTGTGTTGTGCTTAATCACACTTTTGCTAATAATTTTAGCATAATTCTTCTTGCTTACCAAATTTATATTAGGTTAGGCCTTTACAAGGCCTAAGCCATCATTAAACAAAACTCTGATAATTTTACAAATTCCTTTGCCTTTTAATTTAAAAGATATGATTAACTTAGTAAACAAAAAAACAAACACTTTGCATATCATTGAAACTCAAATATAATATAATTGTTAGAAAATCTTTTTTTTTTATATACATATTTATTTTTATATCTCTTCCTTTAACCGCAGCGTAAAAGTTTAATGATGGTTAACATCATTCACATCATTCACAACAAACGAAACAAAACAAAACGTGAACTGAAGTGAAACATTCTCCGATGCGCCTGCATTTAATTCTGCTCCATATACTCAATTATGAGCAAAAGTTGAGAAAAGTGCAAGCACAAGCTCGAGAGTTTTGTTGTTTTTATAACTGAGAACAAAAATATATTTTTTTCTTATTTTTAATGTAGTTTGAAGCAGTGGTGCCCAAAAGTTAGGTTCCTTAGTAATGTATGGAATAAAATTGTTATGAATAACGAATTTTGCGTTGCTTAACAAAAACGTACTTATGCATATGAATATAAAGACAACACAGCCGTCGAACAAAGTTCAACATAAGTGACAAACTCTGGGTTAGATTTATTTAAATTTCTATACCGATGCACGACAAATAAACAATTTTTGTTCGTCGTTATTGTGCTTCACACGACAAATTTGCTCAGTGTACTCTTATCGCCAGTTCTATTTAGGGATTGAGACAGAGAGATAGAGAGAGATTGAATACTTTGAACAAAAAACTTAGCACTTCAAAAAAATATTACAAAGTTCGTAATTTTAATGAACTTTCTGTAATATTGTTACATTTCAGCCTTTAAAAATGCTTCTCCGTGGACTACGAGATTTCAAAATGGAATAAAAAGACCCAGTGTAGTAATAAGGGTTAAGAATGACAATTTATTTACTAATAGCACTTATTCTAATCAAAATCAAGAGCTTAAATACACTCACATAGATTATTTAAACATACCACAACTGGTTACCACTACATCTTAACCGATGTTGCATACTCACGTCTCACTGACTGGATTGGTTTTGTAGCAAAACTCCCAATTGGCTGTTTGTCACACACAAGACTTATTCTGCTGATGCTCACTGTTAATACAACTATTCAGACTCACTGCCTTTACTTAATTACTTCCGCAAGCTGTCTTCACTTTCAACGATGCTGAATCCATTATTATCTGATTCACACTGACTGCCTCTTACACAGGGAGTGGTTCTGGAATGTTCGCTATGTGCTTATAGATGGCGTTATGCAATCAATGTGTGCACTTAGTAAAGCCAAATGGCGGAAACCATTCTCCGTTGCAAACTGCTGTTGCTAATATTGCACATGTTGCAAGTCTAGGATGTTTTCCACATCTAGCATTCATACACTAACTCATATATGCTACACAAAAAAAAATTATTGCTTGCAATGCCAGAACAGCTTATTTTAAAAATCAAAATAACTAAACTCCCGCGCTGGCAAAGTTTAAAGGCGGAAGCGAGGCCACGAAAACCGCCGCCATATGCATAATATCTAAAAATATTCAATGAAAACTGCTAAAATGTATAAACGGCTAAAATTTAAATTGCAATTATACAGAGTTATTCATTTAGTGATTTGAAAATCGGCGGTCTGGCAAGCCAGTCAGCTGTTACATATCTGTCATTTGAAGTGTCATTTATTTAGTAAAAGGTTTGACATCAAGCAAATATATATCAATTAACAACTGTGTTGTCAGTTTTCGACCATTGCAAGGCAATTAAGTTCGTCATAAACTTTTCTTTTCCCCTCGTCTCTCTCTCCTAAAAAACTAATCAGCTTAGCAATAAGACTTCCTCAGTGTATATTAGGACTAACCGGAGTAATTAAGTTGGTCATAATCGACCTACTGTGCAAGTAATTGGCAAAGATTATAAAGAAATTTGAAGAGACTGCAAGCGTTACAGATGTGGTAAGCCTTGTGTATCATCGCAATGTGAACACTGGCGAAAATATTGATGCTGTAAATAAAAGTGTGTTGGAAAATCTAAAGAAGCTTTACCGTCAAATCAAAGTACTATGGCCGTATAATAACTGAATTTGTTTGCCTGCAGTTGAAGATTATGAACTGGACAAAATATAATTTCAACAAGACGGTACCCCAAACCACACAATATAATCGATTTCGGGTTTATTACATGGGAAGCTTCCAGAACGCATAATATCACGTTTTGTGGACGCAATGCAATTTGACGCCGTTAGACTTTTTTGTGGGGCTACGGCAAATACCGTGTCTACGCGGTTAGTACCCTTACATTGAATCATTTGAACATTCGTCCACTTGTCGCTGAAATTCCACCCGAATGGTGCGAAAAAATGATCGACAACTACCTTCAAAGGATCAACGGCTGCAACCAGTCTAGAGGCGGCCATTTAAATGTCATTGTATTTTGCACGTAATGGCAAAGTCCAAGCATTGTGATGAAATAAAAGTTTCATCAAAATCTCAGCTTTATGTGTGTTTTATTTAACTTTACTTTTGAAACCGAAAAATATATAACCCTATATCAATTTACCTAAATTTCAATAAAAGAAGTAAAGAGTTGAATGCTTCGAGGGTGTAGATATTTTAACGGCGGCGTTGACATTATAATATTGGCAGCGGCTTAGCTTATGTCGGCTTCATTATTTCTGAGGCAAAAGAAAACAAACAGTGTTTCTATAAAAAAAAAGCCAAAAATATATCGAACCATAACCGTCAAAAAGGCTTAAGCGACATTTATTTTGAACTTTGTTTTTTTTGGCGAAAAATTAATTTCTATGATCGTAAAAATATTAGATTTTTGTCAAAATATTAAGCTAAAAAATTATGTCGTTTAAGTTTTTTTGCAGGTTATGGCACGAAGTGTTGCATTAATTTTGTTAAACATTTAAAAGCAACACTCACGCTTTGTAGTAGAAAGTCTTGGCATAGAAGAGTGATTTTAGGTAATATTTTTTTGAAGTTTTTGCAGTGTGAATTCTGTTTTGCTACAGGTAGTAGATTTCTCTTTGTATCGGAAGCAATACCCATTTATTGAAGGCCTCTTACTGTTACTTTTTGAATATAAATAACTTTAGTGCTGAAAAGAGCTCAGTTAGAAGTTTTTAATAAATTGAATTTACTTAGAATCTTAGCAAAGAGTGGCTGTGTACTAAAGTGTTGTGTAAATAACAAAAAAAAAAATATATAAATATAAAAGCATGACTTCTAAGGCTAAGAGTGTGTGAATTCATATAAGCTCAATTGAGCTAGGAAATGGTTACCACTGGTCGAAAGTAAAACACAAATGTGTTTTAAGGCACATACAAGTTTTTGACCGATAAAAAGTTTTGTTTTACTTGGCAATTTTCTCTAGGTTTTTATTTTTTATAGCAAGATATTTAATAGCTGGTTAGAGCATGCAATTGTGCACGTGTGCATGTGTATGTACATCAGAGAACAGAAATGAGTAGTGAAAAAGTGAGTAGAGTTGAATCATGCCTATGCGCACTCATACTTATTGCAATGTTGTCTATGAATCATATTCAATCGAAAGTTTTAAGTGCGCAGCGAACTCATACTTAGCAACATTTAGGATTGACTTCGACTCTCCTTAACTTAATACCTACGGACGATGCAAAATAAGTATGATTCACCAAGCGAACTTCGCATACGAACATTAAAGTTCTCATTATGAGGTTATTGTTTCTTTGTTGCTTTTTTTACAGCTTGCAAAATATTTAATGACTAAACTTTTAAATAAACATACATGCATGAGTTGAGCGAGCTGAATCAATGTGAGTAATATATAATATATTTTAGTGAAATTAGAAATCAAACTGAGGAGATTTATGAGTGTGAGTGTGGTATAACTATGAATCGACGTCGCATTCATATTTATTTCAACCTATACTTATAAATCAATGTCATCGTGAGTATACTCAAATCAGAGTAGTTGAATTCAAATGATGAGTCAGTATGAATGGTGAAAACACGATTCATTGCCGATCACCGGTGTGCATGCAGAAGTTCCGCATTTTTTTCATCTTTATAACGCTTGCTTGTATAGCAGTTTTATTTTCTTTTATTATAATGATTATATTAAAAACGTGTTTAATAGTTTAACTTTTATATATGTATATAAGATTTTAGTGCAACGTGAATGGCTCTTTATGGCCATTAAGGGAGTTCTTGCTGTTGCCTCTTTTTTTTTTTTGTTCTCTGAAAATGGTTTTTTGTCATCTTAAGGAAACGTGATTTCTTTTTCCATAACTATCAATATGTGGCATGAGAAAAATATCAAACTTCAATATTTAATTTGTGCTTGATAGGAGCAGAACAAATCAAGAGTTAGTAAAAGCATTAGAGGAAAAGTATTTCCATAACGACTGAAGCGTGAATAAATTTAAGAATATAAATAATATTGGGAAAATTAAAAGGAAACATACTCATAGAAACAAGCCTGAATTTACTTCCTTTTCTTCCGTGAGAAATTTATATAAAAAACAAAGCTTTAAAAATTTCTAAAATTTTATCTTCACTTTGGTGGTGTGATCGAGTTATCTACGGCCTTAATTATTATTTTTTTAAGGGAAATAACACTCAGGCAATGCCTACTACTGTTGCTAGGTGTTACCTTCTTTAAGCAAGGGACAGTGATAGAGAAGACAGCTGGTGAAAGAAGATATAGAGAGAGTTAAGCTTCATTCTTTTACAATTCTGCTTTTTGCACGTTTCTAATAATGCAAAGTTGCAGCGCCTCTGGTGTCAACGAGGCGTATTAAATTCTAAAATCTGTGCTTAGTAACCATTTTATTGCTTATTTTACTTCGCCAATGATTCTGCTAAGCAATACCAACAAAGAAGGGCCCTCAGATGTTACATTAGGATTAGTATCTACTGAAGTCGTTATAATTCAGTGACCAGTGATCAGTGACTATACCTACATCAGTTGAACTTTCCTACAACCAGTGATACAAAGAGATACTAATGTACATCAGAAAAATGCGTGATATTGCTATTTAATGACTGTCGGAGGCCGGACTCGAACTCAGAACCTTTGGTTTTGTAGTCAATTTATAGTTTATTTATGTAGTTTATTTCAATTCCTGCCCATTGATGTGTGAAAGTTTTTAGATAAAAAGATCCTGTTTAAATGTAAATTCCTACAAAATATAAGAAAATATATATAAATATAACTTATCTCTTGGTATTACAATATTTTTTTGTAAATAAAACAATTAAAAATTTTCCTTTCATCTCAAGAAAAAAAATTATATAATAAAGCATTTAAATTTATATTTTCAAACTTCAAAATTGTTTAATTTCAATATAAGATGTTTTCCACCAACATGTTTATAAAAAAAAATAAATAAATTTAGGAAAACATAAATTTGCTTTTAAGCAGTAAACAAAGATATTTATATGCAATTTTTCCATTTGTATCTTAACCAACTGTTCATATAAAATTTGGTAGAATAAAGCTAAAGATTTAAAGAAACTAAGCAAAGTATTAAAAGCACTAAAAACCAGGGATCGCAAATAACGATTATTTTCCAAATTTAAAGTAAAAAAATCACAATAATAGAGAAGTGCTACATGCACAAGGAATATACCAAGATACTCCATGTTACATGGACTACCGATAGATGCAATGATTTTTATTTTTTTGATTTTTATTTATTCCTCACAAAATAACTCTTATTTTGTGACTTTTATTTATTCCTCAGAAAATAACAGTTATTTACTGATTTTTATTTATCCCTCACAAAATAAGAGTTATTTTGTGACTTTTATTTATTCCTCACAAAATAACAGTTAATTTTTGATTTTTATTTTTTTGCTCAAAAAAATTTTAACTTTTAAAATTAATAAATAATAAAAAAGTAAATTTAATTTAACATATAAGAGTTTTTTTTAAAGACTCTGGCGATAAATTCAATTTTAAATCGGTTAATATTCATTTTAACGCAAAAATTACGCTTTCTACATTTTAAAAGTTAAGCAAAAAAATAAAAATCAAACAGTAACTGTTATTTTGTGAGGAATAAATAAAAGTCACAAAATAACTCTTATTTTGTGAGGGATAAATAAAAATCAAGAAATAACTGTTATTTTCTGAGGAATAAATAAAAGTCACAAAATAAGAGTTATTTTGTGAGGGATAAATAAAAATCAAGAAATAATGATTAAAAAGTGATTTTTAAAATAAAAATTATAACCGTTACGGTCCCTGCTAAAAACTACTTAGAAAATATTATCATGAGTTGTTTTCTCAAACATAAAACATATTTTTAATTAAAAAAATAAGTAATTTATTTGTTCATTAATTAAATTTTTGATTGATTTTTATATTAAACTTAATTCAAATTTTCATTGATTATGTATCCATGAAGTAGCAAAAAATATGTTGTAATATTGATATTTAGTTATTCTCGATGACTTTTTCACAGTTTTTGTATTATGATACTAAGTTGCTTAATCTTTTTTAAAATTTGGTTTTTGGTCCTTCGAACCATTCAAATGCACTCAACTCATTTTTTGTAGAACTTTCTATCAACCTACTTAATTTGTTTAATATAAATTGTAGTTTTAAATTACTAATTTTATGGCCTATTTCCAACCTGCAAAAGAAAACGTTCGACTTAAAATTTATATTGAAAACAAAAATAAATTTTCATATTTTATTGTTGTTTTCAATATAAATTTTAAGTCGAACGTTTTCTTTCGCAGGTGGGAAATAGGCGATTATTTTGTTGACCTTTATGCCCTAATTCAGTAAGAAGACTTAGGACGTTTTTGTTTGAAAATGCTTTTCTGAGTTCTTGTCTTTGAAGTCTCTTAATTATTTTCTTCAAAAAAGGTTGTTGTCTTTAATAATGAAAGATATAAATATTATTGCCATGTTTTTAAAACATAAAAATTCAATTAAAGTATTATACAATAGTTTGAAAAATACATGAAAAAATATGTGTTGGATATAATGTTTATAACAAAATGATAAAGCAAATACACGAACCTTCTAGCATAGACAATAAATAATAATCGTTTTAAAGAATCAAAACTGCTTCTTTTTTTCGTCCACAGACAAGACGATACATTCGTCGAACAGAATTAAGGCTTTAATTTATTTTCAATTATTTTTCCTTTCATTAAATTAAACATTTTAAACTCATATATTTTTATTTATTTTTATAAAAAAACCAACTTTTGGATTTAATTGGAAAAACGACTTTTCTTAAATTTTAGAAATTTCAGATAATTTATATCATTGAACCAAAATCAAAATTTAATAATATTGATTTATTTTTTTAAAATTGTTTTGCAAATAAAATCAAATTTAAATTTGTTTTATTTTAGTATTTTAGTATAGCTATGATATCTATTGCACGATACAGTAGTTAGGACATGATTTTCTTAACAAAAATAATCGACACTATTACAGTTATAAATTTATTTTTGTTTTGATATCTTTGTACTTAAGCAGAGTACAAAAATAAACGAAACAAGTTGTTTGCTTTTGTTCTCTTTCGTTCTTTTAAGTGAGTGAAACAAAAACAATGAGAACGATTACTCAATTTGGTTTTGTATTTTTATAGCTATGCTATTTATTGCGAGATACAGGAGTTAGGTCGGGATTTTCGTAACAAAAATAGTCGACACTATTACAGTTATAAGTTTATTTTTGTTTTGATTTTTTTTTTGTATTTAAAAGCAGAGTACGATAATAAACGAAACAAATTGCATTAACAAATAGCATAGCTATAAAAATTTATAATTAGTAAAATTGTTAAAAAAAAATTTATATTTTGTTTGTCCACATCTAGCTGCATTTCGTTGCTGCTTAAGCATCAGCAGGCTTCAATAAAAATTAATTTTGCCCTAGTCGTTGTCGCTTAACAATGAGTTACGAGTATGTCAATTAATTAGACCTTTTTTTTCGAAAAATTTGTTTTGTTCCATAAAGAATTTCGCATTTTGTCCAAATTTTAAGTGAATTTTTTCTTTCACTCACGCAAGTAAATGGTAACTTTATATCATGAAGTTCAACTTTATATTTCTTTTAAAAAACTTTCCATGAGAAAAAGAGCCAAATTTTTTACTTACTTGTTGTTACAATAAGAAAATAATAAATAATTTAAGACGTGGCGTTTATACACTTTTAATTTTTTTTCAGTTAAAATTAGAAACAAGAAAGTTTTTCAGAGAGAACTTAAAGTAGAAAACTTTTTACACGCTGAAGCCTACACACACGCTATTTGCCTTGAACCATTTAATTTAAATTTATTATTGAACAAGCAAAACATATTTAATATAAAAATTCTATAATGGAAATATTATTAAACGAAAATAATCTTTAATGAATTTTGCATACAAATTTCCCATAAATTGGACCTTGCGGACAAAATCCTCGCAAGTGATATTTTTAAAAACAAATTTAGTATATTTCAAGTATAGTTTTTGTTATATTACACTATATTGTTAAATAAAAAATGGATACTCGTGACCCGTTCAGGTAGCCGTAAGATCAAAAAATTTAAAAATAAAATTGCAAACGAAATAAAAAGTTTGCATACTGGTATTAAATGATATTTTAGTTGATTTGGCAAACACATGATATATCGGATTTGTTTTTTTTTTTAGTTGAACAAAGCCTTTGTAAGGTTTAAATAAATTGTTCGCGCGAAAATCGTCTACAACAAAGTGGTATTTATCCATATTTTTATTTTATACTGAATTAAGAAAAATTTATTTCCAACCCAATTGGCACTTGCAATACTCTTGCTCTTAAGCCTCAAATTTTAAATTATTTTCTCTTAACATATAAAAACAAGTGCACGTTTTTGACTAAAAAAATTGCACTGCTGCAATTTTAATGCTAAGCTCTTGCGACACTTTCGCTCTTGGGGGTCCAATTTTCAATATACATATGTATATTTATCTTAACATATAAAAACAAGTGCGTGTTTTTCGACTGAAAAAATTGCACTACTGCAATTTTAATGCTAAGCTCTTGCGATACTTTCGCTCTTAGTGGTCAAATCTGAAAGTTTTTTTAACTTAACATATAAAAAATAAGTCCAAGTTTTTTGACTAAGAAAATTATAGTACTGAAATTTTATTGCTTGGCACTTGCGAAACTTTCGCTCTTAGGGGTCAAATTTTAAATTTTACTATATTGGAATTTAAAAATGAGCACACGTTTTTTAATAAAAAAAATATTGCACTGTTGAAATTTTACACACAAAAAAGTAATATGGATGCTTTTTTAATATCAATTAAAATATTTGTAATATCAATTAAAAAATTAATAAAATTTTCAAAATAAGTTTCTCCACTCAAATTAATTAATACAATTGAATTAATTAAATTCTTAATTCAAAACATTAATTGGTGAATACTTTTTCTGTCTCATTGATCGGCACTTACGAGATTTTCGCCTTTATGGGTCAAATCAAATTTTTTTATATTAACACATAAAGAGTAGGTCCACGTTTTTTATTGAAAAAAATTGTATATCTGAAATCATATTGCTTAGCACTTGCGAGAGTTTCACTAATCGGGATCAAATTTAAAACTTTATACTTTTTGGAATTTAAAAATAAGCGTACGTGTTTTAATAAAAAACTTGTTCTGTTGAAATTTCATTGATTGGCACTTACGATACTTTTACTCTTAGGAATCAAATCTAAATTTTTTTGTATTAACATATAAAAAATAACTGCACGTTTTTGACTGAAAATAAAATTATGCTGTTGAAATTTTATCGCTTGGCACTTGCGATACTTTAACTCTTAGAGATAAAATTTAAAAATTTTTTTCTTGGAATTTAAAAATAAGCTCAATTTTTTTAATAAAAAAAACTTGCCCTGTTGAAATTTCATCGATTAGCACTTACGATACTTTCGCTCTTCGACATCAAATCTAAATTTTTTTTATATTAACACCTAAAAAATAACTACACGTTTTTTGTCTGAAAAAAAAACTGTGCTGCTGAAATTTTCTTGCTTGGCGAGAGTTTCACTCTCAAGGGTACATTTTTTTAATAAAAAACTTTTCCTGTTAAAATCTCATATATTCGCACTTGCAATACTTTCGCTCTTAGGGGTCAAATCTAATTTTTTTTAATCTTAGCATGTTTTTTTACTAAAAAAATTGTTTTGCTGAAATCTTATTGTTTGTCACTTGCGATACTTTCACTCTTAGGGATCAAATTTTAAATTTTTTCATCTTGGAATTGAAAAATAAGTGCAAGTTTTTTTAGTCAAAAAATTATTATTCTGAAATTTCATTGAATTGCACTTCCAGTACTTTCGCTTTTAGAGGTCAATATTTCAATTTATTTTATGAAAAAAAATTATATTGCTGAAATTTTATTGCTTGGCATTTGCTATACTTTCGCTCTTAAGGATCAAATCTAGAAAATTTATCTTAGCATATATATAAAAGAAAAAAGGTGTCTTAGCATATCTGATTAGAGCTATGCAATAAAATTTTATTATACGAGTATGATCATGTCGAATTCGCCGCAAATATTTCAAAACGTTTCTATTATTTTCTTTTCTAACTGCGTACGATTAATGTATTGTTTGCGGCCGGCGGCAACTGTTCGACGGCTTACAGCCGATCGGCTTCGTTCTGTGGTTTGTGCTCATGTGCGAAACCAATACAAAAACATATTGAACAATCGTTACCATTGTTTTTGTTTTCTTTTTGTTTCACTCACTTCAGAGAACGAAACTAAACAAAATCAAACGATTTGTTTAGTTTATTTTCGTACTGTGCTTTTAAGTACAAAGAAATCAAAACAAAAATAAATTTATAACTGTAATAGTGACGATTATTTTTGTTACGAAAATCATGTCCCTAACTCCTGTACCCCGCCATAAAGAGCATAGCTCTAAAACTAATTGCACGTTGTGACTGAAAAAATATTGTACTGCTGAAATTTTATTTCCTTACACTTGCAATACTTTTGCTCTTAGGGGTAAAATTGTAAATTTGTTATTTTAATACATTGAAATAAGTGCACGTTTTTTAATTAAAAAGATTATACCAAAATTTTTTGTTTGCCACTTGCGATACTTTCGCTTTTAAGGGTCAACTTTTAAATTTAGGGTCAAATTGAAAAATCTCTTATTAAGTTATAAAACAATAATGTTCTTTTATTTTTTCAATAATAATTCTACGAAAAAATATGACAAACTCAATATTAATTAAAAAGCAACAAAGGTTGTTTTGCTTGCTAACGCTGAAAAAAAAAAGAAATTTAAATAATACATAATTTTTAAGACTCAAGTTCCTTTAAAAAATAAACTTACGTATGCAAAACTATTTTAAAAATAAAACTCTAATACCACAATAGCTTTCGTAACACAAGAATTATGTTTGTATCTTAAAAAAAAAGAAACATTATCTTTTATAACCATCACAACCGTATAAAAAAAATCTCTCGTATATAAACAAACATAAACTCATAAAGAAAAATAGAAGTGCAATTACCCCAACAGCATCAGCATCCATTCATTCACATTATCTTCACCAAAAAGATTTGTTGGCTGTTTTTTTTTTATTTTTTAATTTTTTTTGGTATTAAAAGTTCAACAGGATATGCAAGAAATTTGTTTGTCTTTATAGTTTGCCATGCCATGGTATTGCAAACTATGCAAAATAAACATGGCTGAGGTAAAAATTTCTATGAATTTTATGCAGAACATTAAAAAGTTTGTACCGTCTAAAGCAACAACAACAACAACAACAACAACTGTAATAAAGTTTCATATGAGCGAAGGAACGAACAATGGTTGATGATTTTATGAGTCGTAATGTTAAATAAAATATTTTTCTCTTATTTATATGTTCAACTTTTGTCATTTGAGTAGAAGCATTTTAATTTTTATTATAATATATTCTATATTGTGTTTAGAGTTATGCTCTTTATGCCACGACACAGGAGCTAAGACATGATTTTCGTAACAAAAATAATCGACACTCTTACAGTTATGAATTTATTTTTATTTTGATTTCTTTGTACTTAAAAGCAGAGTACGAACGTGTACGACAATAAACGAAACAAAATCTTTGATGAAATGAATCTTTGATTTTGTTTTGTTTCGTTCTTTGAAGTGAGTGATTCAAAAAGAAAACAAAAACAATGAGAACGATGGCTCAATTTGTTTTTTGTATTGCTTTTGCACATGAGCACAAACAGTACGTTAATTTAATCATACGCAGCAAGAAAAGAAAATAAAGGGAAATAAATGAAAACGTTTTGAAATATTTGCGGCGAATTATATGATAGTATAATATAATTTTATTGCATTGTTATTTAACACATTACTTTTGCTTTGCATAGCTAAGCAGCATAGCTATAACCGGGTGTCCTAAGACAACTCTCTAATTTTTTTTAATTCTAAAATTTGATTGATAGTCTATGATATATTATGTGAATTGTTCATATAAAGGTTGTCTTAATAAGAATGTGGTCTTTAACTTTTAAGGTTTCAATAGAGCGGCGCACAATGGGAAAATTAAAAAATTAAATGGTAGTGAATTTCCAGTTTCTATACCAAAAGTTTGATTTTTTTAAAACTTCATTCAAGTGAGCTTAAGTTTTTAATTTGGTCCTTATATTACTTATTATGTCAGAGCTACAGTGGGTCAAAACAAGACAAGTGATAAACGAAAATTTTAACTCGATGAACTTCACACAAATGTACAATCGAGCTTAAGTTTTGAATTTGGTTTTTATATTACTTATTAAGTCAGGGCTACAGTGGGTCAAAACAGGACACCTCCGATAAATGAAAATTTCAACTCAATGAAATTTTTTATTTTTTGCTTCAATTTTAGAAATTTTATTACATATGAGCAAACCCTATTAAAGTTCTGCAAAACAATTTCTCTACTTATAAGGATTATTTCTTATAGTTTTGAAGATATTTAACTTTTAATGTTGCATTTTTTGTACCTGATCTTTTGCCAATAGCGTATCCAAAATCTTCTCAATTTATTAAGTCAAGTTAAGTTAAGTGGTATTGCAAGACCCCTCTACTGGTAGATAAATTTTTTACCTTTAATATATTTTTACTTAGAATAAATTTTTTCAAATATAATGCTTTAGCTAAAAAAAATTAAAAATTAGAATAATTTTGTTTTTCACCGTTTTTTTTTTGCAATAAAAAAAAATTTCCCAATGTGTAAAAATTTTACACATTTTTTTGTTTCTGCAAAAAAAAAACTTCTGATAGAACATTTTGGGAAAAAAATGTATGGGGTATAAAACTTAATTTTAATGGGCGTGCCTCCACCCATTTTTTAAACGCAAGAATTTGTGTTTTTCGAAGCTCAGGGTTTGTGATACATTTTTTAAAAATCGGTACAGTAGAGCCTATTAAAATAAAATATTAGTAGTATAGGCGTGACTCCGCCCATTTTATCAAATTAAGTGGTAAGCTTCTTAAAAATAGATTAAGTAGAACCACGTGAAATATAATAAAAAAAATTTAATGGGCGTAGCCCCGCCTATATTTCCAATTTTGAAATTGTGTTATTGCAAAAACCAAAGCTGTTTGCTAGGTTTCACAGCAATCAAATAAATAGAATATTATAAAATCAAATAAAAAAAATTTGTGGGCCTGTACCCGCCCAATTCATTTTCCAATGGGACCAATGGGAAGCTATACATATATAGTATGAACCGAGCTATGAAGTAACAATGTAAAAAAAAGAAAAAAAAATTCACACGAATCTATAAACTCCTCCTTTTTTTGAAGTCGGTTAAAAAAATTATAATCTCTAATAATTATAAGCTGAAAGAACACTTCGATAAACACATTTCCAATTAAAAAAAAACAAACACCTTTCAGCCCATTTCGCAGTTAAGACATTTGAATAAACTACTTTTGCATTATTCCAAAAAAAAAACTCCTTAAAATAGTGACATTTTTATACGCAATTTTCTTTTAACAAAAACTTTTCTTAATAATGTCATTTCTGTTTTTATAATTTTCTTGTATGTGCGACAGCTAGACTTTTGTATAAAACTAAAAAAAACGCAAAATAAATAATGTCAGTTTTCACTTTGTTTTTCCATTGTTCAAATTCCATTTTATGTGCATGCACATATAAAATGAAAACCGCGATATTTATAAGGAAAACCAAAGAATGAAAATCTTCATAAGAAGTAAAATCATAAACATAAATTAAATTCAAATATTGTAAATCAAAAAGTTTGAAAATTTTATTGTATCTTTTATTTTTACTGCATATGATAGCGCTTTTTGAAGCTTATTAATTTGACGAAAATTCCTTAAAACTATAGAAAGAATAGACATTTTCTAACGTGTAAATAAGCGAATAACGAAGTGCCCACTTAGTATGAAAATCATTAATTCAAAAGAAATAAAAATCTTTAATTTTTAATATATATTTTCTCTTCGTTATAAAAAAAGTGTCAGAAGAAAATTTATAAAAATATTTTAATTGTTATTTAACCTATTTCATATACAAAAATAATCCTATAATTTGCTTAGCACGCAAATAAAGGATTGAATTTTAAGGATATAACTTACCGTAACAATAATAACAACGAAAATTAATGATTCACAACAGAAACCAAAATTACATTTAAATTACAACCTTAAAATCCAAATACTTAAATTTACATATTTTAACCGCACTTAGAGAATGCAAGGGGAAGTTTGGAAAATAAAAATGATTAAGAGAGCGAAAAAGAGCTTATGTATAAAAAATAGGGATGAATTAAAAGTCGAGCCAGGATCTATAGAGTATAGTTATAGTCCAGTCAAAGGCTAGTCCTAGTCCTGGTTCTAGTCCTAGTCCCAACCCTAGGGTCGTAGTCCTAGTCATAGTTATAGTCATAGTCACAGTCATAGTCATAGTCATAATCATAGTCATAGTCATAGTCATAGTCATAGTCATAGTCATAGTCATAGTCATAGTCATAGTCATAGTCATAGTCATAGTCATAGTCATAGTCATAGTCATAGTCATAGTCATAGTCATAGTCATAGTCATAGTCATAGTCATAGTCATAGTCATAGTCATAGTCATAGTCATAGTCATAGTCATAGTCATAGTCATAGTCATAGTCATAGTCATAGTCATAGTCATAGTCATAGTCATAGTCATAGTCATAGTCATAGTCATAGTCATTGTCATAGTCATAGTCATAGTCATAGTCATAGTCATAGTCATAGTCATAGTCATAGTCATAGTCATAGTCATAGTCATAGTCATAGTCATAGTCATAGTCATAGTCATAGTCATAGTCATAGTCATAGTCATAGTCATAGTCATAGTCATAGTCATAGTCATAGTCATAGTCATAGTCATAGTCATAGTCATAGTCATAGTCATAGTCATAGTCATAGTCATAGTCATAGTCATAGTCATAGTCATAGTCATAGTCATAGTCATAGTCATAGTCATAGTCATAGTCATAGTCATAGTCATAGTCATAGTCATAGTCATAGTCATAGTCATTGTCATAGTCATAGTCATAGTCATAGTCATAGTCATAGTCATAGTCATAGTCATAGTCATAGTCATAGTCATAGTCATAGTCATAGTCATAGTCATAGTCATAGTCATAGTCATAGTCATAGTCATAGTCATAGTCATAGTCATAGTCATAGTCATAGTCATAGTCATATTCATAGTCATAGTCATAGTCATAGTCATAGTCATAGTCATAGTCATAGTCATAGTCATAGTCATAGTCATAGTCATAGTCATAGTCATAGTCATAGTCATAGTCATAGTCATAGTCATAGTCATAGTCATAGTCATAGTCATAGTCATAGTCATAGTCATAGTCATAGTCATAGTCATAGTCATAGTCATAGTCATAGTCATAGTCATAGTCATAGTCATAGTCATAGTCATAGTCATAGTCATAGTCATAGTCATAGTCATAGTCATAGTCATAGTCATAGTCATAGTCATAGTCATAGTCATAGTCATAGTCATAGTCATAGTCATAGTCATAGTCATAGTCATAGTCATAGTCATAGTCATAGTCATAGTCAAAGTCATAGTCATAGTCATAGTCATAGTCATAGTCATCGTCTAGTCTAGTCTAGTCTAATATAATCTAGTCTAGTGTAGTTTTAGTCTATTTGTAGACAAATTATGAATCAGAAGTTTTCTGAACAAAAGACGGTTATTCATAGAACTCTAAAGGATATTTATTTACGTGTGAAGTGGCTTCCTTTACAATTTAAAATGTTTAATATCTAAATCTAACAATGAAATTAATCTGTTCAATACTGCTTTTACTTGTTTATCCTTCCCTGTAATCCACCCTAATGTGGTCAGTCTGATTTATAATTCATTAGTGCACTCACAAACGCCAGGATGTTATCGCATACACACAACTTGAGCACATGTTAAATGTATATTTTAATCAACATGTTTAAGTAGTTAGTGCAAGTATTATAACCCGTAAGTAGTGCATTTGTGGTCTTGTTATTGAAGTACATACATAGTTGTCGTTTTCGACCATCATGGTGGTTAAGCAATAAATTCCTACATACGAGTATATTGTAATATGTGCTATTGTTGCATTTAACAACAATTGGGGGCAAATTAACAGAATATTCAAAACTATAACAATGCAACAAAGCACTAATTACGAAAAATATATAATAACATTAAATTAAATTCAACAAGCTAAGTCGGATCATGTGTAAATAAAACGAAGGCTAGTAGAGGTGCAACTGGAAATACTTATATTAATATGAATGTCCTTTTTCAAAGTTAATTAATAGATTTGAAAGTCTTAATATATAATTAAGTGTAATCAGAATTAATAGTTGCAATTGGAAGAATAAAATGTAATTTACTTAAGGAAATTTTTATTAAATTTCATCGTAATTTTTTAGGGTTAGTAATATAAAACAAAAAACAATGCTAAGGAATGAGGATTTCATTCATGTATTTTTACGTCATTGCAGTTTTATAGGGACGTTCGAACCTTTCCGTTTATACGATTATAGGAACTTTGCATCTCATTGTCTATTTCTTACCTCGCCACCTGTCTTCTCTATCATTATACCTTTCCTAAAGAAGTTAACACCTACTAATAGTACAAGGCATCCATTGCCTGAATGTTTCTTCTCTTTAAAAAAAATCACTCCACAGAGACGGAACCCAGTTTACTAACCTGATGTATATTTCTGATCCCTCATGATTCTTCCTTCTGATTTAAAAGTACTGAAATATTTAATCAACATAAAATAAGTTTTTGTTTAAGAGAAGTAACACTCATAATGGATCCAATTGGGTCTCCGAGTGGAGGTGCGGCATAGCACCACCCTTTGTAACCTAACCTAACACTCAGGCAATGGATGCCTACTACTTTTACTAAGTGTTACCTTCTGTAGGAAAGGGATACCGATTGAGAAGACAAGTAGAGATAGAGGAAAGTTTCATTATTCTACAACTCTGCTTTTTGCACGTTTTAAAGAATGGAGTGTCGCAGCGCCTCTGGTGTCAATCAGGCGTATTAAATTTTCAAATTTGTATTTAATAGCCATTTTATTTGTTATTTTACCTCTCCGATGATTCTGCTACACAATACCGACGAAGGAGGGTGCTCTGGTGTTACATTAGGATAAGTATCCTCTGAAACAAGAGTATTTCAGTGAATAGTGACTATGGATTCATCATATGAAGTTTCCTAAAACAACTGATACAAATGGACACTAAAGTACATTTACTTCGCATGTTACTGTAAATCATGTTGAATCAACATGAAACATATATGAAGAAAAATTAATATCGAAAAATATTAAATTAGCCATGGGTATGTGCCTTATTTTCTATAAATTATAATGATTTTCCTATTTATATGTTGTTATAAAATTCCTTATTAAAATCTTATATTCAACTAAGAATCTTGTGCTTTAAAATATTTTAATTTACTTTTTTTTTAATATTTTTAAAATTTTTCAATTACTTTCATTTCTTTGCTATTTTGCCTTCTTCTTGCTTGAGCACTGCATACTCGTAATAAAAAATTTCTATTAAAAATCTTATAAATTAATTAGAATGATTATAAATAGCTGGTGAGGGAGTTTATGTTTTCTTTAGAAACATCATTGTTGTTGGTATTTTGCCTGCAAGTAAATGTAAAATATGTAGATCCATTTCTGTTTGCAGCAGATAAAATTGCTGCACTTTGCTAAACTGAATTAAATAAATATTTATTTTATAATATTTGCTTGTTGTTTAAGATTGCTTGAGACAAATACATAGAGCCGTCAAGCCAAAAGCCAACAATATTGATGATGTTAATTCTTGTAAGGCTTTTGCGAAGGAAAATGTAAAACGGCCTCAGTTAGAATAAAAGAAGAGAGGTGTCCTAGGACACCCGGTTAAAGCTATGCTGCTTAGTTATATAAAACAAATTTCATGTGTGGCTGCAAGCCCGCTAGCCGGCTTGCAGCCGATGAGCAGTGTTTTCTAGTTTCTGCTCATGTGCAAAAACAAATTGGGCAATCGTTCTCATTGTTTTTATTTTGTTTTTGTTTCACTCACTTCAAAGAACAACACAAAACAAAATCAAACAATTTGTTTCGTTTATTTTCGTACTCTGCTTTTAAGTACAAAGAAATCAAAACAAAAATAAATTTATAGCTATAATAGTGTCGATTATTTTTGTTACAAAAATCACGTGCTAAAACCTGTATCGCGCAATAAAGAGCATAGCTGTAATATATTTGTAGTATATTTAAAAAAAATAAAAAATTTATAAAAACTTTTTAAATAATATACATGTCAAACTTATTTTAAATTTTTTGAATATATTGGCTTCTTTATTTTAAAAAGAGGCATTCTTGTTTTTTAAATGTACTCGTAATATAATATAAACTATAAAGATGTAATGCATATATGAAATTGAACAACATTTTTACTGTCACTACTCAATTTCATTTAAAATATTCCCTTGCACAGCTTGTAGCCATATTAATGTAATTGAGTTATTATGGGTCTTTTCTGTTATTTTCCTCAATATCTTCTGGTTATATTTCAGGTGGTTCTTTGCATCGAGAAATTGCTTGCTTCTTTGAAGTATCGCAAACATTGTTAACTACAAGAAACAAGCACTATTCACTTCATACTATGTATGTATATATATATATATATATTTTATCACCATATTTACTAGCTTCAATAATGTCATGATACAGCTACCTTAAATACTCAGGAGACCACCGCTGTCAATTATGCCTGATATATTTTCGTGACCAGGCATGAGTAAGTTTTCGTGAGCATAAATTTGACTTTTTCATAACGTTTTTGGGGATGGATATTTCAGAGGCTTGTTTGCGTTGAGCTTATATCTCCCATTTCTGCATTATGTCAGGTCTCTTTCTCTCTCTTCTTTAAAAGCTTAATTGCATCGCCTTCTTTCAGATATTTGCATTCTAGAAGTCATTTAGAATGGGTTATAAGATACGAGCTAGATCAATTTTAAATAACTCAGGAGATATTCGAGTATTATCAAGCCTTGGTGGTATTTTGGCCTTCAGTGAATTGAAAGCGCTTTCAATTTCAGCTACGCTTTTAGTTTCAATCGGTACATTTTCTCTCTCAGTGAAGCATGTGCATATGGGTTTCGTTGCATTCTGTACCTCTTCTAGCACATCTGCGTAGTATTCAATCCCTTTATCGAGTTGCTCTACTTGTGATGTGGCAAAATTTCCCTGGCTGTCCTTAAAAAGCTTGCTGCAGCCTAGGTTCTATGTGCCAATTATTTTCTCGATCTCTGTGTATCGCTCAATCTGTTTGAGTGTCTTGTAAGACATTACCAAACCACTGACGTTTATCACATTGCTTACTGCGCCTGACTTTCTTCCCCACGCGTGCGTATATTTCCTGTAATTGGAACTAAGTTGGCTATAAACTTGGTTTCTCTTCTCACTCCTTTTACACTTAAGTGAATCGATTATTTTGTAAAACTTGTTAGAGTCACACCAACAGTTATTTTAAAGAAAACAAGACTTTTCAAAAGTAAAAAGCACTCATGTACTCAACTCTAGTTTATGCATTGGAAATTGGACCTTTTATTACTCTTAAGTCTTTTATAAATGATAAAATAAACAGACACCAGTCCACCAAGCATAAAGTTACTACACACATATAAATTTTGTAAGAGGAGATCATGTTTGCTGATGTCCTGATACGAGTAGTTATACACAGAGAAAAAATTGCCTCATAGAATCAATAAGATTTTCTCTATGAAACGTTTTTAGGCTAAGAAGTATCCCAGCAGAAAGAAGCGAAGATTTGTTCATAGAGATTCCTTATTGTTTTTATGTGGTAAATCTTAATAATTTTATCAAGAAGAAAACCACATAAATCTTATTATTCACAACTTCTTTTTTACTCAATTTCCGTTATTTTTGGCACCAAAAAAACAATCCATAGAGAAAAACTTCTTGATTTTATTAGATTTTCTTATAAATTGTAAACTACAGGGATTTCTTATTGATTGTATTAGGTTGTCTTCTTGATTTTTTTAAAAAGGTTTTCTTCTTGATTTTATTATGTTGCCTTATAGATTTTTTCAATAATAAGGTTTTCTTCTCGATTTTAGTAGGTTCCTATATGATTATGTGTAAAGCATCTTATTGATTTTTTTAGTAAGGAAATCTTCTTGATTTTATGAGGTTTCTTGTTATTTCGTTTCTATAAATAGAAATAGAGAAAATTTTTTTATGATCTTTTTCATTTTTGTATAAGAATGTTTGTACAATAATTTCAATGGTTACTCAGGCTGCTTGTCAGCATATTGGTTAGAGTGCTTGTCTATCAGACAGAAGTTTGCTGGTTCAATACTTGGTGAGTAAGTTAGTTAAGAATATAACATGATGTGCATGTATGTATGTATAAATAAATAATATCTACAATAAACTACATACATACATACATACATACTCGTATGTATATTTTGTAGACGCAATTTTTTTTATTGAAAAAAATCAATAAGATAAGATAACTACAAGATTTCTTCTTGATTTTTTCGAAAAGGTTTTCTCTATGAAATTAATAAGATTTCCTTATTGAAAAAAAACCATAGTTATTTCTTATTAATTTTGTTCTATTTTATGAGGTGTTTAGTAGGCACTGTTTTCTCTGTGTATTTAAAAAGGTGTATAAGTAACTTAAAGATGAAAGCGAATGAAGACAAAATTCTGTTCTTAACCAATGATGACTGATAGCCTTCATATAATTTGTTGAAAATTTTTAAAGTTCAATAATACGAAAAGGCGGTTAATGTTTTTCTTAAAGAAGACAGAATTTTAACAAAACAGTGACAGTGTTATGAAGATTTCTTACTGCATCTTTTAAATTTTATTAGATGTCCAGAAGTTTTTGAAATGTCTTCAAGGAGATTTTGCTTAACTTATAACAAAGTTTAAAAATACTTTTCAAAAACTCCTTAAGATGCCACCAAGCGTTACTAATTTGAAATTTAAAAATTTATCAGCGTTTTCTATTGCTTATATTGTCACTCTTAACAGCTGCTGCTGGCTGCATGCTTTACTTTCACAGCTTAAATATTTTATTTTAATTTCCTTCCTTTTTTTTTGACAAACTCTTTGAAAATTTAGTAGATTTTATCATGCAGAAATAAAATGTAAATGCTCATTCTTAATAGCTGCTGCATAAAAATGTTCTTTTTATTATATTATTTCTCGTATAAAATGCTTTTCTCAAATTGACACGTGACTTGACACACAAAAAAATGCATTCTTATTTATTTTTATGTCACTCTAATTTTTCTTCGCTTTTCTTTTCTTTTTGTTTTTTTTTTGTGCTCAAGGAAATAAAGTTAAGACCATAAACGTTGCTTGTCCCACACAATAATATTCATTTGAAATTAACGCCAAGCAAATAATAGAGTTAAAAAAACATGTGAAGAATATTAAAAGAGAAAGAAGCCTTTTTTTAATGTTAAAAATAAAATATCACAAAGCATTTGCTGACGCGACAAGGAACTAGAAAAATTAAGCTTTACATTTTTCTTATTATAGGCCATGGCAGAAAAATATTAGATTATTTCTGGTAATAAAATACTTTATTTGAGCACAGCATTAATAAGTTTTCGCTGATAATGTGAAGTCTATCGGCTGTTTACCCAACACGAACAACAAAATAAACAACACGAAAATAAGATAAAGTCAGTTAACTGAGCACAATACTGCATTTTAGTTCTGAACAAAGCAAATAAGCACCAGGACACTTAAACAACATATCATTTCTAATATATTTGATACGATTTAAAATCAACATTTTTTCATGTTGATTTTACATTGTTACTTTGTTCATGTATATGTTTGTATAGTTATAACATTTATTTTGAAATTTCTTTATTATTATGATGCGATTTTTTCAGCTGCTTAAAAGTTCTGGTTGCACTTAGCTGAATGATTTTTTTTTATGCGAGGGTGGATCAATAAGTACATGACTTTTTGAATGAAACACAGTTTTTTTTTTGCTAAGCAAAAATTTATTTTTCAACACAATCTCCTTTTAAGTCAATGCACTTAGTCCAACGTTTCTCCAGTTTTTGTATCCCTTCCAAAAAAATAGATTTTCGTGGTTCTTGGAGTCAAATCTCTTTCCGACAAGCCATTTCTTCAAGTTTGGAAATAAGAAATAGTTGCTTGGGGCTAAATCTGAAGAATGGAGCAGATAAGGGAGCAATTAGTAGACCAATTCATGGATTTTTGCCATGGAAACTGCACATGCGTTTTAGGTCAATTGTGAGCAAACGCGGCACCCATCTTGCAGACAACTTTCTTAAACCCAGCTGATCATTTAAATCAAAACCACACTGCCATATGAAATGCCTATTGCATCAACAATCTCACACAGTTTTACTCTTCGATCGGCCAACATTATATCGTGGATTTTTTCGACATTTTCAGGTGAACTGACCTTAATTGGCTGTCCAGAACGCATCAGCATCATTTGTACTTGTGCGACCACAACGAAAGTCAGCTAACCAATTTTTTTAACATTGAAATCGATGGTGCAAGTTCCTAATAGCATTTATCGAGCTTTTGCTTGGTTTGATTGACCGTTATTTTTCGCAAAAAATAATTTGCACTAGAAATTAACTTTTTTCCATTTTCAGAAAAATACACGAGGTTGTATGTTTTGAACAGCTGTTAGAAGCAAAGGAAACGGCGACACTTGCTCAAAATGTGACAGTAGTCTACTTGACAGGAAAGGTGTTACATATCATATAGCTACGAGGGAAGTTCGAAAAGTCACGGACTTGTTAATCCACCCTCGTATATATTTTTTTTGCTGCAACATGAAGGCAATTTCAATTAAAAATACCATGCAAATGAGATTTGCTCAGAAATTCACACTGCAAAACTTGAACAAAAAGTAAATTAAATTAAATGATTTACGTGATTATAATATTTTATTTTCTTAAAAGCAAAATTCTAAAAAAGATTAAGAATTTCAATTACAAAAGGCTTATCTTTATATTGTATTTTAAGGTAATTTGTCTTCTCTTTTGTACAAAATAGTTATTAAAAAAAGCTTACAACTTTTGAGTGCATAAGGCTCATTTATTGCAAAATATTCATAACTCGAAAATTGCATTTTGTTAAGATGATAACACGAAAATATGCATCATAATTGGGGTATTCAAGTTAGTAGTCTTAAGTGTCCTAAGTGTCATAATGTCATAATATTATAAGATAGTCATAAAATAATAAGACTCTCAGGTATATTTATGGTTTTGTCATAACTACACACAGAAATGTGAGAGAGTTTAGCAAAGGCATTGAGAGAGAGAGAGCGAGAGAGAGAGAGCGAGAGAGAGAGACTAAGCAATGTATATACAAAGGTGATAAGGCGAAAATACAAATAAGTACAATATTTATAGTTGTAAGTTATGAGGGGTTGCTCACATTAGTCACATTTTTTAGTGATATTATTTTAAAATATATTAATTTATGGCTGCCATATGAATACCCCAAATATATTTAATCTTGTATAAAAATTTCATACAAAAAGGCTTGAATACTCACAACTAGGTTCATTGCATTTTATATAAATTGAAAGCTTTACACTTATATTCTACAAGACCACCTTTTCGCAGTTATGCCTGTATTGCACTAAAGCAGCAAAATACTGACTACATTTGCAATAATTTATTGAGGTTTTAGGGCAAACTTTAGTACAATGACAAGTTATGAAATCGCGTAATTTATAATAATTTTATTTCTCTATGTGTGGTTAGTTTTAATTTAAATATTGGTTATGCAACTTTAATTTATAGAAATTTTACAAAAAAAAATTCTTGTTGAAGTGTAGCAAAGTAACTTTCTTAATTGCAAAACAAAATATCTTACTTAGACAAACAATTAGTTTTAGTAGCAGCGGAAAAACAACAAAGTTCCACAAACAAATAACTTGAAGGAAGCAAAAAAAAAGCTAAAAACTTATTTCCTTTTAAAATTCGATTAAAAATATTGAATGTTTTCCCAAGCAAAAATAGTTTTGTATTTTAGGGTTTTCTATGCCAAAGCAATTTCTTTAACTTGTTTCTTGTTTCTCAAGTTGTGGTCAGACTAGACAAATATTTGAAATAAATAAATAATATAAATAAAACCTGGGTTGCAATATATGGTTTTTATAAATATATCCAGCATTTAACCACTAAAAAAAAATTAAGCGACATATTATTTTAATTTCTTTTTTTTTGGCAAAAATCTACTATATATGATCGTAAATATACGATTTTCGTAAAAAACTTAAGCTCAAAAGCTGTGTCGCTTAAGCTTTTTTTTTAGCAGTTGTGGCACGATATTATAAATATGTGATGGTTTCTTTTTATCTCGCATATCAATAACGGACAAAGTATTTAGTCTTATCTTAGTCTGACTCTTCCTATAACTTTTGTTCTTATGTTATGGGTTTCAATACAAAGAAATTCTTGCTTTCTTATTTCTTTTTTGCTCGTTATTAATGGTGTCCCCAAGATAATACAAGTCATTGAATTGCATACACCCAAACACACACCCACACTCATACTTTTAGAAGCGTGTGTGGGTGTATTACATAATATGGTACTGTATTGCAAATATGTTAGTCAGCGGAAGCAGAAAATAAAATTTCTAGACGACAGGAAAGAAGATCAAGAATTATTACACATACCAATGTTAGCGTCTGTGCACAATTGTATCAATAAGTAAAATTAATTACATAGAAATGTTTTGAACATAAGGTATTTTCAATGGAGAAACTAAAAAAAAATATCTGGAAGAAGTTATTAAAAAGTAATTTTTAATTAAACAAATGTAGTCAAAGAGTTTATCATGATAATAAATAAATTCAGTAATGTGCGATTTTGTATCGCTCACGAAGGTACATATATGTAATACTATACGAACATTCTAGTTTAGGCGATTTTTTAGAATTTTGGCGATTTTTTCGGTAGTGGCGTTTTTATAGTTTTGGCGATTTTCACTTTAAGATTATTTTTTCTTAATTTTGGGGGTTTTTTAGCTTTGGCGATTTTTTCGATTTTTGACGATTTATTTCAGTTTTAGTTATTTTTGGTTTTTTTTTCGATCCATATTCTTAGTTTTTGCAATTTTTTTCGTTTTAAGCGATTTTTTTCTTTCGGTGGTCGTTTTTCATTTTAGCAATTTATTTTATTTATGGTGATATTTTTCATTTAATGGGTTTTTTTCATTTTGGCGATTTTTTTGGATTTTAACACCTTGTTTCCTTTCTGGTGATTTCGTTTTGCATTTTAGAGTGTTATTTTATTTATGGTGCTATTATTTTATAAAGTTCGACTTTGACTCACATACGAAGGTTTCTGTAAGGACACTACATATGTATATAATACTATACGAACTTTTTAGTTTTGGCGCTTGTTTCTTTATGGCGATTTTTTTAGACTTTTCGCGATTCTTTCGGTAGTTGCTCGTTTTTAGTTTTGGCGTTTTTTCGGTTTAAGGAATTTTTTTTTTATTTTGGAGTTTTTTTATTTAAGCGTTTTTTATTTTGGCGATTGCTTAAATTTTTGACGATATATTTTGTTTCTAGTAAATTTTTGTTTGTTGCTTATGATATAAATTTTTAGTTTAAGCGATTTTTTAGCTGTGGCTATTTTCCGTTTTGGCGATTTTTTAAGGTTTTAGCGATTTTTTCCTTTTGGTGTTTTTTTTTTGCATTTCAGCGATTTATTTTATTTACGGACACCACATATTTTGACGATTTTTTTTATAATTTTTGTGATTTTTCCGGTAGTTACGCTTTTGTAGCTTTGGCGATTTTCAGTTTAAGATTTTTTCTTATTTTGCTACTATTTTTGCTTTGGCGATTTTTGACGATTTATTTTAGTTATAGTGATTTTTTTTATTTTTTACTATACACATTTTTAGTTTTGGCGATTTTTTTTAAATATGGCGCTTTTTTGTTGTGGCGATTTTTTAGAAGCTTAGCGATTTTTTTCCTTTTGGTGTTGTTGTTTGCATTCTGACGATTTATTTTATTTATGGTGATATTTTCATTAAAGCGATTTCTTTCATTTTGGCGTTTCTGAAAATTTCATGGGTTTTGTTTCTTACCGTTTCCAGTGCCTCTGTAAAGAATGTGAGAACTCTTCGAGTCGAAGAAATTTTCATCATCGTGAGACACACAGGGTGAGTAAGAAAAACACTATATATGTTGTAGAGATCGACCGAAGGCGTGTTTTTTGGCCGAAGCCGAAGCCGAACTTCGGCTAAAATCCTAAACTTTAAAAATGATACTTACGTTTCATATGAATTAAGAAAAAAGTTGGTTTTTTGAGATCACTGAAATAGCTGTAATATCTTTTGGATACATAACAAGAAAAATAAAACTATTTTGCAATTTCTAGATTGCTTTTTCATATGATCACTCACAAGAACGTCCAAGTAAAAGAAAATAGAAAGCAACAGGGTTGTATTTCAAAGCAACCCTTTCAAAACGTTAAACACAATAGAAACTGTCGGCGAGCAACGACCAAACGTAATTTTATTTTTCAAGCTTGGAATGAAATATATTCGGCTTCGGCTAATCGGCCTATTTTTGCCATAGGCCGAATGTTGGCCGATTACCAATTTTTGGCCGAAGGCCGAAGCCGAAGCCGATTAATCGGTCGAACTCTAATATGTTGATATTTTTTGTAAGTATATTTAGGTTTCTATATGAATAATAAATAGGACAACTAGCATAATAATTATATTTTTCTCGATGTGAGAACTTCTCACGAGTTACAAAAACGAGGCACAGAATACAGCAAATTTGTAAAAATTACATTAAGTGATAGAATACCCTTTAATTTAAGTTTATTAAATTTAGGTTTTTTTTCATGGGCGGGAAAGAAAAATATTATGGCAAATTATTACGTACTTCTTTCAATAGTTAAGAAGTTAAAACGTTTTTTTAAGGGCAATTTCATTATAAAATTAAAACCTGGTGCTAAAAGAAATTATTAAACCAGGGATCCGCTTCTGAAGTTACAAATCTAAGAGTAAAATACACATAAAACAACAGCACTTTTACAAATTTTATTTCTGTTTTGTGTGTATTTTATTTGTAGTTTAGGGAAACCGGCCCAAGTATTAAATATAAAAAATGAAACCAAAAAATCCTTAACATGTAGAGAAATGCTAAAACCTAATGTATTTGTTTGTATGTAAGTGTGTTAAAAGCCAGGCCATGGCTTATAAGATGAAGCGATATGTTAAGCTTGAATCAACTTAAAAAAGTTGGTGAACTTTGATTAGTTTTTATTTCCAATAAACACACATTATTCAAAGTTATTTTTCATGCTGATAGTTTGTATATTTTTTTCTCAATTGAGTTAATTAGAACAAAAGTTGTTTGATTTTCTATTTTTTTAAATATTTTTGTTTAATCGAAACCAAAATTCTTTCAGCTTTCCAAAAAAAAGTAATTAGATTAATGAGAGAGAAAGAAAAAAATAGAAAACTTTTTAAAATTAATTAATACCTTTATTACAAATTGATACAATCGAAGTCAAAGAAAGTTGTTCTAGATGAAGACATACAAAATATTTTTCTTGGAAAACAAAGTTCCAAATTATACAAAACACCTTAGCAAGTCTTAAGTTATATGAAAGAATAAAATAAGTTTAAAATATATAAAAAATTTGAAAAATTGTGAGTGGTGGGAAAATGTACTTTCCAGTACATTAACTAAATTTCCAGCAGAAAAAAAATATATTTATTAAGAAAATATATTTATAAAAAAAACTGAAACTTCAAAAACATTATTCCTCGTGCTATACAAAAAGAAAAAAATATCGGAAAAAAACCGTGGAAAATGTTTTAACAGCTAATCTTCACACTAGACGATAATAGACATCACAGCAGCTTCATCTTTTGGTTTATGCAAATTATGTCAAGAAAAGCAATAAAAAGCCACGCAACAGAAATAGCAAATTATATTCACTTTTTAAACATACAGGGGTGTTCTGTAAACCGCGCGTTTTGAAATCGTACGATTACCAAAATCGAAAACAGTGCTTCGCTTATCGAATGATTTAGTGCATTCAAAGTTAAGTTTGTTTAAAATATCTTAAGCATCTAAAACATTAAAACCAATTAAAAAACTGCAATAAGTCACCTTTTTAATTGAGCTCTTTTCTGGAAATTAGGCGATTTAAAATCGCGCGATTTACAGAACACCCCTGATAATAAAAATAATAGTGCCAAAAATAAAACCGACTTCAATGCAAGGATCTGATAGAACGTTTTTGAAAAAAAAATGTATTGGACCAAAGTGGAAGTAAACTCTTTCAATTAAAACAATTTTTAAAATCTGTTGGTTGAGAAGAAGAGCTCAAGGTCTATGGTAAGTTTCTTAAAAATCTGTTAAGTAGAACCACTTCAAATATAATAATAATTTTTAATAGGCGTAGCGCCGCCCATTTGTTAATTTTAAAATCGTGCAATTATAAGAACCAAAGGTGTTTGCTGGGTTTCGCAACAATCAAACAAGTAGAATATCAATGAATCAAACAGAAAAATTTATGGGTGTGTCTGTGCCCATTTTTTTTACAATGAGACCAATTGAAAGCTGTACCCTCTCATACATAAAAAGAATTTTTGCAATAGGATTAAAATTTACCGACCTATGAAGTTACAATATCAAAAAATTAGACGAATTGATAACCTCTTCCTTTTTTTGAAGTCTGTTAAAAACAAACCAGATTTAATTTTTATTTTCTTCTTACATATAAATTTTCTATTGTAATGTGGTTTCGTTGGTTATGCATATTTTTCTGCATAACTATTTGCATGTTTATTTTTCCATCTTCAAGATTATGCAATGTATAAGCTAAATTTGCACTTCAATGTGAATACCAGCATACTTTAGATATCACGTATGCATAAGAATGTGTGTGTACGAGTAAAATTGCATAAGCCACATAATTGAAGTATGTTTTGCATTATTTATAAGACAGGAAACAATAATTGATTATATTTTGCTCTATGAAGTGACAGGTGCAATAAATTGTGCAATCATGAAAGTACATTTGATATTATTGAAAATAGCAATGAACATTATGATTTACTTATCTATGAATATATTCAATCAAACTAGGGTTTTCTAGGACAATTTTTTGGAAAATGTTTATAAATCTTTTTAGTTTGTTTAAAGTTCTTGATTTCATCTTTAAACAATTAAAAAACTTAAACTCGCTTTTATTTTTAATAACTAGCTGTACTAAAATTGCTTAGATATAATAGTAATAAATTTAGTTAAGTTCAATCTTAAGTCGCACCCGAAGGGTTGCATACGGACACAACATAAGAAATACTATACAAACTTTAGCCTATATAGTCGAATATCTTACCTGATGTAGTCGTTTTTTAAACAATTTTAAGTACTCGGTAAATTTTTAACGGTTTTGGCGTCTTTTTGACTTTTTGACGATTTTTTCGGTTTTCGGCAATTTATTTTAGTTGTGGCATTTTTTTTTTAATTTTGGCGATTTTTTTTTGGCAATGTTGTAATTCTGTTTTTTTTAATTTTGAAGCTTTTTTATTTTGCGATTTTTTTATTTCGTTTTTTCTTGTTGTTTTTGAGCTTTTTTTTCCCGACTCTGAGATTTTTTTAATTTTGGGATATTTAGGTTTTTGCGATTTTTTTTTTTTTTTGATTTGGCAAATTTTTTTATTTTGGTGGTTTTTTTTTTGTTTAAGCGCCATTTTTTCGTTTTTAAGATTTTTAATTTTTGGCGATTTTTTTTTCATTTTGTGCTTTTTTAATTTTTTTTCTTTTTACGTTGTGGTGATTTTTCGATTTTTGGCAATTTTTTTTATTAAAAGATTTTTTTACTTTTGGCGTTTTTTTTCAGTTTTTTAAATTTTTTTCGTTTCGGCGATTTTTTTAAATCTTGAAATTTGTTAGTTTTGGCGTTTTTGAACATTTCAAGAGTTTGCCTATTATGGTTTCCTAGATACAGCAAGTTGTCAAAATTACATTAACTGATAGAGTACCCTTTAATTTGGAATTTTTTTAAAATTTCTGTGTTGATTGGTGTAGTCTGCTTAAAAAACACACTAACTTTGCATATTGCAAATGTCTATATATAATCGTATGTATATTACATGGCATTTTAACATTTTTCGCTCGAGAACACCCAATAATTTTTCACTCTTATATTTGTTGTTGTAGCGGCCAAAGTTTTATATATTTTTAGTTTTGTTATATGTAACCCTAAAACGCTGTTAATAGTTTGGTTTGTCATGATTTGCCTATATGCTTGTGCTAAAGTTTTTAATTTAGTTTTATAAAGACCATGTGTTGTTGATGTGTAATTGTAACTGTTGATTTTAAAATAAAGATTGGACAAACAAATAGAAAGTTAAAAAACACTAGAGTTCTCTATTTGGGATGTATACAGTGAAAATATTACATTTTACTTACCTAAATATTCACTGGGGCTTTCATTAAGAACATAAAAAGCAATTTTCGAGGTATATGATTCAAAAAGTAAAAATAAAAATCCAAAATTGGCGGTACGTCTAATGGTAAGACATAAAACTAAAATTTTTAGCGAACTGTTTCTTCAGAGGAAAATTGCGCACTCTCATTGAATTTCGATCGGTTTAAAATCAATTCAATTATAGAACTCATGTCCTAAATTTTTATTAAATTTGGCCAAAGAAAAAGCTATTGCACATAATATTCAAATTTGGTCTGCTTACTCCAAGTGAAACATTTAAGGGTTAAAATTTTTCAAATCATGTAGATGAAGTTTTTTACATGATTAAAGTTTTATATCAAGCTGAAGACAACTTTTTGTTTAATTTTTTTTTTTTTCAACTAAATCATATTTCAGCCTTTATCTTTTAGACAGTGAGTTGTAGTTGATATACTTCCATTTTTAAACTTTTTGAATAAAACAGCTAAAAAGAAAAAGAAACAAAAATTTTGATTTTATTCTAAAAATCAAGAGCTGTAATATAAATGAACCGACCAACAAAAAAATAAATAAAAATAATAAAATAAAAAACAGAATGTGACGACTAACAAAATGAAATAAAGCAAATTGAATGTCAACACAGGAAGTAGCAAAACTTTAGCAGAAACAGAAATGACAAATTTTTCGGAAAATAAATAACTTTTTGTTACATTTATGTATATAGAATTTACTTTCTCTGATTTCTTTCAACGTACCAAATGCTGGTTTTGATATTTTTTTATTATGGTTCTTATAACTACTTCATTTTAAGTTGGAAAAATTGAGTTTGACTTCTGCTTGTCGCGTATGATGTTATTAAATGTTGGGTTTTTATATAGAATTTAATTGAGACATTAATATTTTATGGTTTTTCTTGCCTTTGTTTTGCCTTATTACAGACCAATGTTGGAACAAAATAATTGTATCTACGAGTACAATGAAAAGTTTAAATAATTAAATATGCTGCACTACCAAAATAAAACAAATGAAATCAGTCTAGAAACTGCCGATTTTTAGACGACTGCACAACGCAAAGAAGGGTATTGTGGTAATCAGTCTATGTGTGTATGGCTGTATATATGTATGTTTGTATGTATGTATGTATGTATGTGTGTTTCTTTGCGGCACTATATGAACCGAACGCGTGAACCAATTTTGATGAGTTTTACGTCAATCGATTTGCTTTAATCCCGGGAGTGTCACTAAGAAAATGTCATTTGTCAAAATTCAATATGGCGGCCAACAGACGCCATTTTGTAAATACGAAAAACCTATAAAGTCGGCGAACTTTATCAAAATGGGTATCATTTGACAGGTATTTTAAAATCATCTCTGAGTTTCTCTTATAATTTTTAATTTTGAATGACCATTGAGGATATTTAACGGTTCAAAGTTACTACCTGTTGGATATTTTTATTTTTTTTATAAATAAAATAGCTATTCAACATTTGCCTGCCTGTTTTTATTATGCCTTCTTTAAAAAAGGAATACTAATAGAGTAGAGAACGAAGTTAAGCCTCATTAACTTTACAACTATGATTTTGCACAGCCTTTGCTTAAATCAATGTTGCAGCGCCTCTGATGTCCAGGAAGTGTACTAAGTTTTTGAAGCTACATTTATTCTGCAAACTCTACATTTTTTATTTTTAATTGCCAAATTACATATACGAGTATAAAAAGCTGACATTTGCCCAGTATATTTTATAATAAGTAACACATTTTTGCAACAGCACTTTTACTTGTGCAAAACTCTAGAAATTAAATGCGTAGGCCCAATAAACTAGAAAAAAATTCAACTTAAAATAAAACTAAAAATATAGAAACCTATTTATATATCTATAAAAAAAACCAAAGAGCTTGCAGTTTGCAGAACGTGCAAAAGAAACTTTCATCTTCCATTTAGCAAATATATTGCTTTATTTTTAAGTGAACTTAACTATTAAAAGGTCGATGACAATTGAAGGTTAGCCGCGAATAACGTTTTAAGTGACAAAATAATAATTTTCCAGGAGAGCCAATAAACGTATTTTGAAGCAAGATTGCTTTTTTCGTTAAAATTTTTCTAGCTTATTGAAAATAATGATAACTAGCATTAGCTTTTCTTTTTTTATCTCTGCTGCATTTATCAACTATTTTCGACAATTTCGTTTGCCTGATTTTATTAGTTACTTACAAAGTTTTGCACTGACTGACCGATTTGTAATTGTGTTTTGACGGCGATAAGATGCATAATTTTGAATGGTTTTATATTTGAACAACGCATGAGAGTTATGTTAATGGTAATCTGTGAAAAAACTGGTTTTTTAAAAATTGTCTTTTACAACGTTATTCGCGGCTGTGCTTCAATTGTATTCGTACATTAGGAATTTAGCAATAAAACAAGCATCAGCATAGATGTGTGCATGTGTGTGTTAAATATAATTTTGAAAGTGTATGAGTAGAGGAAACATTTTATAAGTATATCAAAGTTTTTAGTACATAATAACCCCACAAACAAAATATATTGCCTTCAAGCTTAGCGCAATTTTAGCAGCAGTAAAAGACTATTATACAGGGTGTTTTTTTAGAGGTATAGAACTTCGAATTGAAATAAAACACAAGAAAATCGTTTTAATGTCCATCAATTTGGCTTTATTGGAAGGATAATTTTATGCCATTAATGTTTAAATATGATTTCGGGCATGTGGCCGCCGCGGCTGGCTCGAATAAAGCCAATTCTACAGGTCCAATTTTCAACCACTTTTTCGAGCATATGGGGCCGTATGTTGGCAATAACGCCACGAATGTTGGCTTCCAAGTCCCCTAACGTTTCTGGTTTGTTGGCGTAGACGAGCGACTTCACATATCCCCAAAGAAAATAATCCAATGGTGTCAAATCACACGATCTTGGTGGCCAATTGACAGGTCCATTCCGCGAAATTATGCGCTCATCGAATGTTTCCTTCAATAAATCGATTGTGACGTGCGCTGTGTGGCATGTAGCGCCGTCTTGTTGGAACCACAACTAATCCGCATTCAAAATCTTCAAAATCTTCCATAAAGTTGATGGACAAAGCTCCAATTGCTGTGCACGGTGGCGAATCGATTCATTCGGGTCCTCTTCAACACTTTGCTCTACAGCGGCAATTGTTTCTTCGGTTCGCACTGTTCTGAGGTTTTTCACAAAAACTGGCAGGTTTTTTTTTTTAATTTTGACAGAAAACTTATTTATAAGGATTAAATATAAGACGTAGAGCATACATGAGAAGTCGAAGATCCTTTCTCTTATCCTGTGATGTATAATCCCAATATGCGTTTACGATGGGACATGATGTACCAATAAAGCTGAAATGAGTAAAAAAAAAATTTCTCTTATATATATTTTAATTTTGTTCTATTAAAAACGAATAATTATTGGACATTTAAAACTTATAAGAAAAGCAATATAAAAAAGAAAATAATGACAAGTCAAATTTAAGGTATAAATGTAAAATATGGTTTTATTGGGGAAATGGCTTAGAACAGGAATTCGCTATTGTCGCCTTTCTTATGGAAGTGCATTGAGTGCAACAACGTCGCAATATGATGTCCAATAAATTTGTAATCTATTGTTTCTTGTTCCCTCCGCTATCACGTTTTCAGCTAATAATACTATGCATTTGTTTTAGCAAGTTGCGTTTACAAGACAAATCGTAAGTATATTTTATTAAAAAAAAATATTTTTTTTTACCGATAGATCTCAGATCATCCGATTTTAATCGCTTATGACCAAAGAACAGTTCACATGCTTTTTGGTGCCATTCTTTTGTTTTCTCAGCACTTGAATCAATTTTGATTGGTAGCATTTGATCAGGCAGTGTACTCCCTTAGATCGACCAATCTTGCAGCTGACAAGCCATCAGCACTTACTTGAAATTGACTTTAACTACAATCCAATTGTCCTTTAAAAACTGGAGTTTCTGCGTTATATACAGACAACTTATAAAAAACGTAGCTGCATAAAGAGTAACCTAATTTTCGTCAGCAACTGCAGTAACAACATAATAACCAGATTCATCATATGGGTCTTCTTCCTTGTCACCTGATCTATTAAATTTGGATCCGAAGTCACTAAAGTCGGTGCCATAATTTTTTGCTTTTATCATACCCTGACATTAGCTTCATCATTCCCTAATTCGATAAAATCTACCTTTCTATCTAAACAGCAAAAAACAAAACTTATAGTTGTAATCCATAATGGGATAATAAATCCCACTCAAAAATATTATTGGGACAGTGTGTTCCACAAAAGAAAAAAGCTTTCTAACATTTTAACGTTTGCAAATTTGCTTGCTGCAAAATATTAGAAACAATTTTCCATTGCTTACCTTTTGTTATTGTATAAAATTGTGAATAAAAATACAATAACTGGAGCTATATTTATAAAATGATGTATCCGATTAGCAAACAAAAAGGACGTCTCATGGAAAAGAACTACTCACAAATGACCTGCCGGTATAATACAACACATGTTTATTTAATTATACCACAGATAATGCTTCAAACTTTACTGGGATAGATCAGATTGTAGAATATTAAGCGTACAAAAAAATTAGGACTTTGAAAATTTCGAGTATCTATATAAAATTATTTAAATTATTATTATTTAAATTATTTAAGCAGGGAGCTGCTCGTTATCGCTTTTTATTTTACACCACTGTACCATTTTTTACTTATGCGTATGAGTAACATAAAATTCAATATTAATCATACGCAAGAATTCCTTCCTTCCTCGTTGGAATGATACCACGAGTATTTGGTAGCATTCCAACGAAGTAATTTTTTGGGCTAATATCTTCAGCATAGTTTGGGCCAAATTTCTAGATTTAGCCGAAACAGAACCGAAGGTTAACTTAACAAGAAATAACTCAAATATTTGTTTATATTAAACATTTTGTTCAGATCACAGCGTCGAGCTTACACTGTTTGTTTCTTTGTATGTATATCTTGCAAAAACTTGTCTTATACAGGGTGGCCCAAATGAGAACTAGTGATGCGTATTGTAGTCGTTGTTGGGGGTCTTGCGGTAGAAGCTGTTCCACAATTTGAACTTTGTATGGATACATCTTAAGAACCAACTTTAAAATTCTCTGTAATGTTGTTCTGGATATACCCAATTGGCTGGAACGGCGACGAGTTAAGACATATGGATCATTTGCAACACTCCGCTGTACAGCTGCCACGTTATCTATAGTACGAATATTTCGATGAGCACCTCTTCCTGGACGGTCGGTAACTGAACCCAGTTCCTCAAAACGTCGAACTAAACTTGTAATCATGTAAGATGTGGGCGCTGATCTTATGTTAAAAAAACGGCGAAAATCTCGCTGCGTCAGAACAATTGATCGTTGAGAAGAATAATAAAAATCTATAATCTTAATGCGTTGTTGTGGACTGTACGTATTCATTTTAAATTTCCCAAATTTCAGTTATAATCTGCAAAAAGAAAAAATAAATTATGTTAAAAAATAAAAAAGTTATTTGTGTTTCACAGCAGCTGGTCTTATTTGGGCCACCCTGTATTAAAAAAAATATAAATTTTCGCAGTTAATAATTTAGTTAAAAATTTGTTTTAACAGCATCGTCTACTAATTTCTATATTCTTTTGAATTTTAATGAAAAATGTTTACTCAAAATCTGTGCTTATTTTGGAAATGTTCTAAAAATCTTTTTTATTATGCTTGCTGGCATGCTGCGCCATAGTGCATGGCTATTATTAACTTTAGCATGTGTGTTTATTATTTTGTCTACTTTTCTTCTAAGAAAAATAATTCTAAACTAAAAGCGTAGAAAAAGTAAAGTTGTGGGCATTTCTCTGTCAATGTTGTGTCAAGTGTGCGTATTTTTTTTATATACACACATCCATATATATTTCTGTATGATTACTTATTTATATTTAACATGAAAATAAAATGAAGTGAAAAACGTGAGCCTTTTAGCAGACTCTTTGGTGTACGTGAACTTTTAGTGTACGAGTAAGTTGGAAATAGCCATTTCTTTAAGTTTGCTTTATTTTCTTAGTATATCCATTACTACGAGTATTATAAACCATATAAGAGTATATATAAATAAAATATTTTTAAGAATATATATAGCGTGCTTTAAGTTATTTAGTTAAGGATAAATTAAATATTTCGAAGCAAAATTTATTCTAGAAAAAGACTTTTAAATATACACTTATAGATACAAATATATATTATGTACAATGTAAAGAGCCTTGAAAATCATTTCAATTGAAAAAAAGCTTTTCTGCTGCATAAAAAAAACAATTCAAATTTGAAGTATACATACATTAAAATAAAATTTCCATGCCAATTTTGACTAAAGAATATTTAAAATTCAAATTTATTTTTTTGTGCTTAATAAATTTATGAATGTAAGTAAGTGTATTCATATTGGAGCCTGTAATCCTTTGTTAGTTCGTAATTAATAATTCCTTAGTTCGTAATTTTTAGATTAAAAAAAATTATTTTTTGTTGGTTTTATCTTCAAGTAATTTCAAGAAAAAATAACTTTAATTTTACTGCACATATCCTTGCTTTCATTCCTCATGATAATATTCTAGAATTTTATTACCAGCTGCCATATGCGCAATTTTTGCAAAAACATATTTTCTCTTAGTTTATTTTTTATGCATCTATTTTATTGTCAAATGAACATATGCCTTAAACTTAGTGTTTTTAGTATTGCATTGTCTATAAAACACAGTTTAGAGGCAGATTGTGGTGGAAAAAGAATTTGGTATGATATCAGCAGTTTCTCTTTTTTATAGCAGGAAGTTAAAAAACAAATTTTTTATGTTTTGGTAAATATTGAAACATGTATTTGCTTTTATTTACAAATTTCATTTGGTGTTTGCAAACATTCATGTATGCATTGACATCTGAAATGTGATAAAGTGAAATATAGCTATACCCAGCAAACATTTCTTTAAGAATATTCCAAAAAAATAATATTAAATTTAATTGAAATTTCTTAAACACACTTTTAGGCACACTTTACTGAATTTATTTTAATAAGATTTGGAAGATATTTCAATGTTTTATTCATGAAATAACGAAGTATATTTATTTGTTATAAAGTATTTATTTAATTTGAAAACTTTGCTTATTGTTATGGTTAAGCATTATCTATATGCATTTCGTTTCCGCTTATGGATTTTGTCAAAAGAATTCAACCCAAAAAATTTTTGAATTTAGCTAACAAACTTTGTATGTTTATGGCATAGCTGTTAAGTAATGATTACTAATCGTAATGATTACTAATTTGATTACTTTTTTTTTAAAGGTGAAGTAATAATTAAATTACGGTTATATTCAGTTTCACATGATTACTAATTGATTACGATTACTAATAACGAAAAAGTAATCTGCCTTCAAAAGAATTGCTGACAAATAATGGATTATGATTCCTAATAATCAAAAAGTAATCTGAATTACTTGAAATTACTAAAAATACTCAAAAATAATCAAAAGTAATAAAAAAATAATCCAATTACTTCTAAGGATTACTTTTGATTCTTTTTGAATATTTATTAAGAATCAGAAGTAATCTTTGAGAGCAGTCAGATAACTTTTGGATTACTTTTGATTCTTTTCGATTATTTTTAGTAATTTCAAGTAACTCAGATTACTTTTCGATTATTAGGAATCATAATCCATTATTTATCAGCAATTCTTTTGAAGGCAATTATATAATCATTTCAATTTTTTTTTAAATGTAATCTAATTGATTACTAATCGTAATCGAAATTTAACAGCTCTGGTTTATAGTAAGTTTTTTAAAACATTATTGAGAAGCACAATGTACAAACATAGTAAGCTTAAAAGTTTCAAACAAAAATCTTAACAAGACTTTTTCCACAACAAAGCAACAAATATTTATGAAGCTTTTAAATTTATTATGCTCCTAGAATCCGTAGAAAAATATTATTTACTCGATGTTGGGCCATAATGGGTTAATTTAGACCATGTTACAAGGAAACCATATCAAAATAATTTAGTATTGTTGATTAACCCTAAAAATTATATTTCGATTGCTTGCATGTACAAAATATTTATGCCCCTCGGCTGTAAGAAATATATTCTTCTTTGTGTAACATTACTGCAAAAAATATTATATAATTTGCCGACGACAGTAACAAATTTCCAAAAATATTATTCATTTCCGCAAGACGAATAATTCATTGTTACATTTGATAGTCTCGCAGGAAGGATAGAAAAAGAAAACAAACTCACACACACACACACACACACGTACACACCCGCAATTTCCTGCATATTTATTACAATATGCACAATTTTTCTTCTTCAAAATGTTCATTTGCATCTATTTTCCCCCAATTGACATGTCGTAAATCATGAGTCTTTCGATAAATTTCTTACAGCTGCCACAAATTTTTGGTTTCCCTTTAAAGGAAAAGTAACAAAAAAAATTAAGTTTTTTTTTATTATTCATATCTCTTTTGTATTGCATTTAAAAACTAGTACGTGTAAGTATGTGAGCGCGGGCTTGAGTGTGTGTATGTATGTATATATGTGTGTGTGTTTTTGTGTGACACCAAATAAAATCCTGAAAATAGTAACGTAATAAATTGCACTATTTTTTCGCCTTATTTTTAAAGGTTAAATTGCCTTCATTTGTTATTGAGTTGCAATTTTTTTTGTTGCCCACATTTTAACAGTTTTTCTATTTTATGACAAAAAAAAACTACAGCTCATAGAAAATAAATATTTAAGTATTTTTTATTTTTTTTTTACAAAATTTCAAAGATAATCGCTTATAAATAAAAGAGAATATCTTTGGCTGTCAGCCAACACAGCTTAACCTACGAAATCATCTTCAGTATAGAAAAATTTGTCATTTTTGCTAAGGAGTGCTTGAAAATTTTTACACTTATTTAAAAAAAATTTTATTTATTTATCTAAAATGTAAAATATATTTAAGAATTGTTGTTGATCTTCCCTCAATATTTCAAATAATACTTTCTATTATTTTTTACAAATTATCTAAATTTCCCAAACACGAGCAAGCATTAAAGAAAGTTTTTACCCATTCTTAACCTTCTTCAATCAAAAGTTGTCTGTCTACTTTTTTATAGCTATGCTATTTATTGCGCAATATAAGAATTACTGTTATAAATCGATTTTTGTTTTGATTTCTTTGTACTTAAAAGCAGAGTACAAAAACAAATGAAACAAATTGTTTGATTTTGTTTTGTGTCGTTCTTTAAAGTGAGTGAGACCAAAACAATGAGAACGATTGCTCAATTTGTTTTTGTTTTGCTTTTGCACATGAGTTCAAACCAGACAGCCATTTGGCTATAAGCTAGAAAAGAAAATAATGGGAAATAAATGGAAACGTTTTGAAATATTTGCAAAGAATTTGACATCATCATGTAATATAATTTTATTGCATTGTTATTTGACACATGAAATTTGTTTTATATAGCTAAGCAGCATAGCTATAGCCGGGTATTCTACGACACCTCTCTTCTTTATTTTTTTAATTTCATAACTCGGTACATTTTACAACGATTGTAAAAATCCATATTTGTCTGACAGAGCATTGCTTCCAGTTAGTCCCATTGTAAAAAAGAATGGGCGGGGATACGCCCACAAATTTTTATATATGACTTCGTGATATTTTAATTATTTGATTGCTGCGAAACCTTGTTCTTGTAATTACACACTTTTAAAGTAGAAAAAATGTTGGGATGGGGGGCTACGCCCATTAAAATTTTTTATTATATATCACGTGGTTCTAATTAACTGATTTTTATGAAACTTAACACACATCCTTGAGTACTCACACCCATTAAAATTTTATATTTTATTTTAAGTGATGCTACTTTAACAATTTTTACAAAACTTAACACCAATCCTGAGCTGTGAAAAACACACAATCTTGCAGTTAAAAACATAGGCGGAGGCACGCCCATTAAAATTTAATTTTATATGTTACAAACATATTTTTTAAAGAGTTCACTTCCAGTTTGGTCCCATACAATTTTTTGAAAATCTTTTATCGGATTTTTTTAATTGTGATCGGGTTTTTTGCGAAGAATTATTTTACTGTTCTTTGACCTTAAATACTCCTCAAGAATTTAAAAATTAATAAAAAATATATGAAAAAAATTTAGTTATATATTTTTTGTAATTTTTTTAACTTTAACACTCGTTAAATAAAATTTATATATTGATGGACTTAGTTAGTTGAATTACTAAACTTATGTTGTATTTTTTTTATCAAACTCAATATGAAAACAGTAAGAGAAAATAACTGCCTTTAAATTATTATCTAGAACATTCTGTTACAAAATAAAAAAAATTTAATCATTCTTATGACTTATTTTTCCAGTCTACTCGATTTCATCTCTTTCATACTTACCCAACCCTAATTATACAAAACAAGAAATCTGATTACTTTATATATAAGTAGATTTTCTTATCAATTTATTTATTTAATATTTCCCTTTTTTTCCTTCTATATATTCTTTGATATACTTACACTTACTTGTGCTTAAAATGAGGAAACATTTACCTTCACAAATATAATATGCTTTCTAACGTTACTGTTTGTATGCTGCTATTTTAATATGTTGAAGTATTATAATGTTGCATCAAGTTATACAATGTTTAAAGCTGTTCACTGTTGCTGTCTTAATGCCTGCATATTTGACTCATGCATTTCAAAATTTATGATTTTATTTAAATGTTATACTTGGTTGCTGTTTTTGTTGTTACTCTTCAAATATTCCAAAAGTTTTCCTTTTCAGACTTAATTGCTTTAAGTCTGGAAAGACTTAAGAACTAGAAAGAAAAAAAGAACACATAAAAAAGAAAATAAATATATGGATGTAACGTTTATTGTAAGCATACAAGAGACATTATTTAATCCTTTTACTTTAAAAACTTTAATAAGTCCTACAATCTTTAAGAATACAAGACAACTCCAAAAGAAAGTTAATGTTTTGTGCAACAAATACTTATATTGTCCTGTTTTTGTTATTGTACAAAAATGTTACTATAATAGCTTCAAATCATAACATTTTATTGGTTCAAAACTGATATTATGTGCTTTTCAACACTCAATGTTACATAATTCACTGCTGGGATACCACGATGTTAACTTTGCTTAATGAGGCTGTCTGCCTTAGCTCATGCATCATCGCGCTTATATGTGTATGAACGTTAGCAACAAATCGAGCCTTTTCTCGATTTTATCGTACGCGACATGTTATCGAATATAGAATTTTTTATTGAAATTAAAATTTTTGACATTTTGATAATTATAAACCATGGGTAAGGTTTATAATTATCAAAACGCCGAAATTGTCCATAACTTTTAAGATACAGGCTGTAAAGTTTTATCGTAAGCGACTATTTACATACAAAAACATATTTGAATCGTTTAAAAAACATTCTCCTGAAAAATTTAATTTTTGTCGCTTACGATCAAAAAAATACAAACCATAGCAAACGAAAGCTTTTCTATTCAGTAAAACAATATTTATATTGTAACGTTTTTTACAGCTTCTTATAAATTCAATTAAATAAAAAAACACAGTGTAAAATTCTTAGCAAATGAGAACACTTTATTTGCTCTAAACTTATATTATATGCATTCCAACACTCATTGTTAAATAATTCGTAGCTGGCATACCACGATGTTAAGTTCGCTGTTCAAAAGACGTTCTCAATTAGCTGTTGCATTATCGTACTTTTTTATGTACTTAACATAAAGTTCCCAGCAGAATGTTAGCAACAGACAGAAAGTCTCCCGCATTCAATAGTCTCTCAATACCGGTAATTTATCACGATCATTAATTCAAGTTACAGTTCGTTGTGTTGGTTTGTGTGTATATATATATATAACAAAAGAGCGTCATTGTTGAAGCATTATACAGTAGAATCCCGATAATATGCAATCGAATTATTTGCTTCTTACGACCCTTTTCACAATGTACAATTAAAACCTAACAAGGACTTTAATGGCAAGTTTTGTATGAAGAACTTTCAGTTAAAGTTCACGTTAACTCTTAATCATACATTGTGAAAAGGGACGTTACGAATTAAAAAAGTTTCCGAAATAAAGAGATTTATATTTAAGAAGTTTAAGATAAAAAAAAACGAAATTTTAACGTTTCACATTTCGCAAAAATTAGAAACAAACTAATCTCAAGAAACTCAAAAAATTCCAGAGTTAATGCTGAAATAAAACTTATATATTTTAAATAAAAAGGTCGAAAAAATTATTATAACATTTAAATTACCTAGCTTAATATATGGAAATTGTAAAACATTGTATGCATCAGGGTATGAACATAAAAAAGTATAAGTTAACTTTCGTTTTATCGTGTTCTTTGCAAAGAACGAAAAACAAAACAAATTCCATCCCAACTATTTTCCTTGTTAGTTTCACATTATTTTTGTCCATGAGCATAAATTTTAAAAAAATATTGCGAATAAAATTTAATTCTTAAAAAAACGTTTTGCAAACGTTTTGCATATTATTTCAGTGTGGGAGCACAAAATTTTGTTTAATGCCAACTTATGCAGAGAAAGCTATGACAGCATTGAATTGCTTAGAAAAAAGTAATAATATTGTGCAAATATGCTGTTGTTAGCTTCATATTATTTTTGTCAATGAGCAGAAATGTTAAGGAATTATTGAGAAAAAAATTTAGTTATTTTGAACAAAAAAAAAACTTTGCAAACGTTTCACATATAAAATTTGCCCAAGAGCACAAAACTAGCTTTATTTTCAACAAACGCAAAGAAAAATAAAAAAATTTACTTGAATTTTTTTTTGGAAAAAAAAGGTTTCGCAAATATGCCTTTGTTAGTAGCTTCATGTTCTTTTTGTCTATAATTTTGCGAAAAGGATGAAAACTAAGTGAACATGTTTCTAAAAAAATTACAAGCGTTTCGTATATTATTTTTGTAAATGACCATAATTTTTCTTTTAAAAGTACCCAGCAACAAATTACTAAATTATATTTTTAAGAGAAAAAAAAACGTTTTGAAAACGTTTGCTGATTTATTAACCCATTCCAATAGAGAACGTATTGACAATAAAAGCATACATTTTCAGGTTTTTGTTTCTGTTATATTTAAAGAATGTTTTTTTAATTATAATGTAATTATTTATGATTTAATAATAATTAAAACTAATTTAATCATTTAAATAATTCATTTCAGCTTTTGTTTTTGTTGGCCAGTATAAGACTGAAATGGTTCGTCAAATTAAACAGGTGAGTGAAAAAACCTCGTTGTAATTTTTCTTCCATATATTTCATTATAAAATATGTACCATTCTTCTTTAATAAATCCTTAAATCAGGCTTTGTCCGGGCCTACATCTGTGTGCCATGTGCGCAAAAAAGCATAACCACTAATCACTAATAAAAAAACTGTTTGATTCTGATATGTATTTATTGATCTAAAACGTTCCCAATAACGCTGGATTCTATAAAATTGGCTATTAGTTATGTATGAAACTGTTTAAATTAATAAATACGTGTCTAAATCAAACAGTGCTTTTTTGGGCAAATGACACACATGAAATGCCAGATGTGAACTCAGCCTTATAACTAGTACGTTTCCATATACGCGTTTTGTTTTGCTCAAAACCAATGTTTTGCTACATGTTTTCCTATCAATTTTTCATATAAGCAAAACACGTCAAATGAGTTGTTTTCCTCCAAACCATCACGAAATTTGTCAGTGCAACACTGCGTTACTGGCTGAAACTTCGAATAAAAGCCGCAATATGCTGATAACAGATGGCGCTAATATAGAATATTCAAGTTTTTAAGCAATTGCACAAACCACATCAATTGATAATAAAATGAAATTGATTTCGAAAATTCGTATAACCAAAGCACACAAAAGCATAATGGAAACACTTCGAAGCGTTCTGAGAAAAACAACTTGTTTTGCTCATAGTGGAAACGTGCTATTATTATTGCAGCTTAAAGAAGTCAAGTAAACATGTGATAATTTTTTTTAATTTGAAGCTCGATAAATGAAATTAATAAAAATATAAAAAGTAAATAACAGCCTTATTTATAAAAATTATTAAGGCGTTATAAAGTCTTCATGAAAAAAAAAAGTTTGTATGAAAACTTATTTTAGAAACCCTTTATAAAGCCTCAATAATTTTTATAAATAAGGCTGTAAATCTTTAAAACTGAAAAAAGAATGAATTCAATTGTATTTGCTTTTCATTCATAAACTCATTGTTCTTGTACTACCTTTAAAGGACAACAATAAAAATATGCATTGTTATGTGGCAGCTTCTTTTCAAGAATCAAATGACCTGCTGCCATATCAAAGAATAAAAAAAATGTTTACACTATTCATTTACAATTCGTTGCTATCTGTGTTTTTAGAGCAAGAACAAATTAAAAAGATTTACTTGTTAATGGTCAAGCAACACATTTGAGGCCCTATGCTCCTTATAAGGAGTCAAAGCTGAGTTCAATCACAATTCAAAAAATCTTGCAAAACCTAAATTTTTTTCAATTAAGGTGAAAGCCTATTGATGTGTTTCTTGAGCAGCAACAAAACGCATCTAGAAGTGCTTAACCATTAACGAATAAATTTTTATATGAATTTGTGATTAAACTAATTTTTTTTCTTTCTTTGGCTTTGATAAGGCTAAAGTTCGTATTTTTAGGAAGTCTAATTTTATAAAATAGTACTAAAGAAAAAATAAGATAAACGTTAATTTGAAATATTCTGACAAACACCAGCAGAACGTAACAATATGCTGCTTTCGAAGGCTATCCGTTACATTTTTGTGTTCGGCCCACTGTGTATGGCGTCAATGTGATGCAAATTTCAACTTTGTATGTACATTTTTTCCTGCAAATGGAATATGTGAATTGTTTTAATTCATCATATTACAATTCGCTGAAAGCTGTTTTTGGTAATAAAAGCTCAAATTTACAATATCTTATTTGCCACAGTCTTGCCATTGTTGTTAGTTCTTTACTAAGCATGAACAGATTTTTCTTATAATAATTATATATTGCGAAGCCATTTAACATATTTAAGCTTTCAACCATGTAAAGATTATCTCATAAGATCAAAGTAAATACACTCTTTGCCACGGATTTTTTTTTATTCGTACTCTGTTTTTCATTTTATTTATTTATTTTTTTGTAATTTTACGCTTGCCCAAATAAAAATCCTTATTGAAATATTTTTCTACTTACCACTTACAATAAAATCAATTGACCAACGACATCAGCAAACAAATTTAAAGCTGCATCATGATGTGACCCAAAATCTGATACATGCACATCATTTATAGTTGAATGTTTCTCTTACACAAAAAAAAGCTTCAACCATGATATTTTCAACCTGCAAAAAAAAAAACGACATCAGCAAACAAATTTAAAGCTGCATCATGATGTGACCCAAAATCTGATACATGCACATCATTTATAGTTGAATGTTTCTCTTACACAAAAAAAAGCTTCAACCATGATATTTTCAACCTGCAAAAAAAAAAATACACAATATAAATGAATGCATGACAAGTGTATAAAGAGTAAAAAACAAATAATATGAAATAACATGGTGCAGTTAGTATACAAAATTATAGTTTATTTTCTTTCGAAGAGATTTCCATCAAATTGCAGAAAATAAAATTGACATGAAAAACAGGAGCGACTACAAATTATTTATTTTCTTAATTTGAAACGTATTTTCTCAAGAAAAGCATACAAGTAACAAATAAGTTAATACCTTATTAAAAGAAATTTATGACGAAGCCAGAATATCTTTTATTTTTTATAAATAAACTACTCAGAAAAATTATTTAATAAAATTATTTGCAAAAGTAAGGTTCATAATAATTATAAGCAGTAGAGAACGGATTTGCTAAAAATAAGTAGAATTACAAAATAGTTTTCTTTGGAAAATTTTTTTCTGTAAAAAGCTATCAACGAGAAAATTCGTGAGATTGAAATATTATTTTCCAAGAAACTTTTTTTTTATAAAAAAAAGCTCACAAGCAAGGCGAACTAAATTATAGAGGTGGTATCCGTAACACAGCTGGGCTATTTTTTCAACATAAAATTGGTCCAACAAGTAAAAATTTTTTATTTAAAAAGTATGTATAAAAAAAATTTAATAAAAAAATTTAAATATTTTCTTAAAAACGAAACAATTGTAGACAAACAACTGTCAACACATAAAATATAAAATAAGAACTTTATGAAATTTTTTTTAAAATTTTTTAAATATTGTAAAGTTTGTTGTTCGTAGTCGCCGTAAAGGAATTTGTTGAACTATTTGATCACAATTACTCCGCTGTTCTTCAATAGCTTGTGAAATGATGCGTAGCACTATAGGGCATTTTAAATACATTTAAGAACCAAAAAAGCTCTTATTAAGGATTTTTAATTTCTTGAATTTTTTGTATTTGAGCTTATTTTGTTAAATATATACATCAACTTAATCTTTATAATTAGAATTTAAGTATAAATTTGTTGAAAGTTTATTAAAAATTTTGAAACATGTTAAAAGTGCAAAAATATGCACTGATTGCCAAAATATGCAAAAATATGCAAAAATATGCAATTAAAAATCGAAGCCAAATTACTTAAAATTTAATGATTTCAACAGGCAATTAGTCTATCTATTACCAAAAAAAGAAAAAATATGCAGTTGCATGAATATCCGAGCCCTGGTTTATCAATAAATAAAAAAAAAGGTTAATAAAATTATTTTTTTTTATAGAAACATTATTTCTTTATAGAAATACAAATTTCCGCTGATAAAGAATTTTCTCTGTGGAAACATTTGCGCCAATAAGTATATACCCTGGTGAAAAAGTGGGCATTAATTACATAAATAATGGGAGAAATAATGTATTTTCTTGCAAGACAATGCATTCCCTTAGAAACGAGAGGGTAATTTGATCGAACACAATAAATTCACACTGATTACTACATGCATTAACACATCTACAGAAGAAGAATGTATAGTGTTTGCTTAAGACGAGTGTTATGAATTACAGAATTCATTCCTTGGACGTATTAAAATATTTCATTACTTTCCTAGGACATGTTCTGTGTTAACAGTAATGAAATCTGGAATTTAATTCTGGAACTTTACATGCTGTGCATTACATTCTCCTTTACTATTACATTACCTTTTCCTACAGGGTATATACACATATATCTACATGTGTATGTCGCTCACTTACTAAAAAAAACATCATAACTCAAAAAACTTAATTTTTGATGAAAAATTAATCCTCATATCGTTTTTCATATTGTGTAAGAGTTTTCTTTAGAAATAGTTATTCTATTTACTCAGCTTTAGAGATAAAAATAAAATTTTCGTTTTCCATTTAAGTTGTGTATAAATTGAAAACTTTTATCGTTTCTGTCGTTTTCTGGCGAACTATAATATAAATACTATATTAGATTATATAACTTCCCTCCTGGAAATTGAACTGACACAAGACTAGTCACGTGATCAGTCACCAAGTGATAAGTCCAAGTTCTAACACTTCCTATGAAGCGTATCAGTCGCTTTTAGATGGTGGATGGCATAGGATGGGGTTAATTGATACTTTCTATGCACCTCGTTTTATGGTTGTTATTTGGGAACCAGACGGGGTAATTTTAATGGGGTAAAATGGGTAAAAATCTGTACTATTGGTGCTTTTTATGTTTTTGATATACTTGCTGTAAATACAGATTTATAATCTATGAATTATTTTTCTGGGTGCCAACGAAATCTCAAGAAGATACTACTTTAATATAAACAAGGGATTATGTTTAAAAATCTGGCAAGTAAGCGAAATGTTTTCTTTTGTTTATGCCCGTAATTTCTACACACAGATAATTTACCTAACGTTTTTACCCACGAGTTTGCCTTATAAGATTCAACTTACACGATAGATATCTAGGCACCAATAGATATCTACTTGTAGAAATTACGGAGCTTAACCAATAAAAGTCATATTTTGTGATTAAGTCTAAAAACGTTTTAATTTTATACGATATTTTATGTACAAAGACTACCGGCATTAATGCTATGCTGGTCTTCAAAATATTGCAGAACAAATATTTTTGCTTCTCATAGAGGATTCAAAGTACACATCTGTTCATTGTTCCACAGAATTAAATGGTTTCAATCAAAATAAATAAATGAAACCAAATACTATAGTTGTTAATATTTAACAGACATTTATTAACTTACAGGTGTACAGTGTGTGGCAAAATTATGCAACAGCATAAAAATATCATAGTTAAATCATTTAAACAAAGCTAACATATATTTTATATAATTTTTTTTATTATTCATATTTTTTTATTTGTTTTCAAAACCTTTTCCAGCTACTTATCGGAATTTTTTGCATGCATCACTTCTTTACAACCATCTAGATTCTCTTTCTAACAGATATTTCTTTTTTATATAAATTACTCTTAGTGCAAGCAGCTGGAGTTAGCAATATTTCTTAATTATACATCTCTTTCACATTATAAATAAACAAGTCATATTTTACTAGAAGCAATGCTATTTTCATATTATTTCTAGAGAAACCCAATCTTGTGTGCATTCCGTTTTGTGTAACACTGTACCTTTGCACACAAGTCTTGTTATATACACTTGTGGTCTTGCTTTTTGAGTAAATATATTCGTGAGGAATATTCTGCTACTCAAATGAGTATAAAGCTTTTTGTGTAAAAAAAACTTTATTCATGAATGGGCAGTAAAATATATTAAATATAACAAAATATAATAAAATAATTCTCAAAACAGAAAGAAAAAAATAATTGGGGTTCTTTTATGAACTATACTTCCTTTTAAATATTTTTATAAAGATCTCTATATAAAATAAAGTTTTGAAATGCCATATAAATTGCAACATATCCTGTAAATACACAGGACTAAATTAGTATTTAAACTTTTTGGTAAAATGTATTAATAAAAAACCTTCGTATTTTAATTAATTTGCAGAGTACACTTTTCTTAGTGGACTTGAACTCTTTTTTTACGGAAAAGTCGACAGCATATTTTTCTTAAAGGCAGTTCTAACTCAGTCGAGCAAAGTTTTCTTAAGTTAAAAGTTGATTTTTTTATTGAAAAGTTGACTGTGTCACAGAACACTTTTTCTAATAGAAAATTTGCCTGTGTCACAGAACACTCTTTCTTATAGAAAAGTTGACTGTGTCACAGAACACTTTTTCTTATAGAAAAGTTGACTGTGTCACAGAACACTTTTTCTTATAGAAAAGTTGATTTTGTCACAGAACACTTTTTCTTATAGAAAAGTTGACTGTGACACAGAACACTTTTTCTTATAGAAAAGTTAACTGTGTCACAGAACACTTTTTCTTATAGAAAAGTGTCACAGAACACTTTTTCTTATAGAAAAGTTGACTGTGTCACAGAACACTTTTTCTTATAGAAAAGTTGACTGTGTCACAGAACACTTTTTCTTATACAAAAGTTGACTGTGTCACAGAACACTTTTTCTTATAGAAAAGTTGACTGTGTCACAGAACACTTTTTCTTATAGAAAAGTTGACTGTGTCACAGAACACTTTTTCTTATAGAAAAGTTGACTGCGCCACAGAACACTTTTTCTTATAGAAAAGTTGACTGTGTCACAGAACACTTTTTCTTATAGAAAAGTTGACTGTGTCACAGAACACTTTTTCTTATAGAAAAGTTGACTGTGTCACAGAACACTTTTTCTTATAGAAAAGTTGACTGTGTCACAGAACACTTTTTCTTATAGAAAAGTTGACTGTGTCACAGAACACTTTTTCTTATAGAAAAGTTGACTGTGTCACAGAACACTTTTTCTTATAGAAAAGTTGACTATGTCACAGAACACTTTTTCTTATAGAAAAGTTGACTGTGTCACAGAACACTTTTTCTTATAGAACAGTTGACTGTGTCACAGAACACTTTTTCTTATAGAAAAGTTGACTGTGTCACAGAACACTTTTTCTTATAGAAAAGTTGACTGTGTCACAGAACACTTTTTCTTATAGAAAAGTTGACTGTGTCACAGAACACTTTTTCTTATAGAAAAGTTGACTGTGTCACAGAACACTTTTTCTTATAGAAAAGTTGACTGTGTCACAGAACACTTTTTCTTATAGAAAAGTTAACTGTGTCACAGAACACTTTTTCTTATAGAAAAGTTGACAACAGGGCAACATACTACAATATTAATAAGAGTTAAATGAACCATTTAAATGCATTATTTCTCTGTCATTGGAAAACAATTATGTTTGGCTAAACAATTAAAAAAATCTGCAAATTTATTATTATTATTTTCATACACTGAATTTAAGTTATCATTTCTGTTCATTAAATTATTTATTTTATGAACAAGAAATTATTTTTACTTGGGAACTTTATTTGTTTGTTTAAGATCAGCTTAGGTTAAATACTGAAAAATAAATACAAAAATTATTTGTATACCAAAGAAATAATATAAATACATTTAAACAAATTGATGGAAAGAGAAATTAACCTGAAGCGCTACGTATATATACGGGTTACGCATTAACAATCAGTTTTGTACATATTCATGTTATTTGATTTGTTATGTTAAAGATGTTGTACTTTTTGTGTGCGTCTAAATATCTCATTAGAATTCGATATGTCCATCAATCTTTAGATATACAACATGAATAAATGAATTTAATTGTATCTAAGTTTTGCAAAGTAAATAGAATTTGCAGATCTCAGCTAATAGTTTTTTCTCCGTTTTAACTCGTGCATATCAAATGGCCAAAATTCTTTTAATAAATCACTGCAGGTATTTTCATCATCATGTGTGCATATTAAGCATGATTTACTGATTGTTATTCAATTTCCGAAATAAATAATTACTCACAAATACATTTTTAAACATTGGGTAAAACGAATGGTGTATACTTTAATTAAGGGCTATTGAATCAGTCTTTGCTGTGCAATATGTGAAATTGTGTAAATAGCTTAAGTTTCAATATGTTAATAACATAACAATACATACCTTAGATATATTAAATTAAATTAAAACTGGTTTTTCATATAATCATTTAACACGTGTACCGCCAATTTTGGATTTTTGATGTTATCATTCTATATGTGTACCGCCAATTTTAGATTTTTATATTGTTATTTAAGACATGTACCTCAAATTTTCCATTTTTTTTTGTCATCATAGTAAATATATACCGCCAACTTTGGCTTTAGATATCATCATTCAAAACGCGTACCGCCAATTTTTTAATTTTTATTTTTATTTAGTTTAAGGAAAATATGTACCGCCATTTTCGTTTATTTTTTAAATCATCACAAGAAACATATACCTCCAATTTTGGTTTTCGATATCATTACTTAAAACATTTATCGCCAATTTTGATTTTTGATATCATCATTGGAAGTATATACCGGCAATTTTAGATTTTTGTGTCATCGTTGTACCATCTTTTATGGCATCATCAGGTAAAACATACACCAATTTTTCCTTTAATGGGTATACATGGTAAAAATATCGAAGCAAGTAAAGCTAAGTCAGGTATAATGCTCTAGGTGTATGCAATACGGATATAGAGCAGGAGTTCACTTTTTTGGGGTTCTGTACACAAAAGGTCAAAAGGAACCCTATTGTTTTCGCTACAATATCCTTTTGTCCGTCACTGGCGGTTTTCTTGAAAACATCAAGAGCCAAAGACCTGAAATTTTCGCAGAATATGAAAAACTTTAGTTGCTACAAAGACAAATACATGGAAGTCACAAAATTAAAGGGTATTCTAAAGCCAGCAACGAAAAATATTGAAATCCTAATGTAATATATTGACAAATATATATAGGCACTTGAAATTTTCAAATTAAGTGTATTTTTATACAGACTATAACAATTGACACTGAGGATTAAAAATTAAAATTAAAGGGTATTCTACCTGTTAATGTAATTTTACCAATTTGCTCTCTATCTTGGAAATTTTTAGAGGCAAACTTTTGAAAATTTCAAAAATACCAAAACTAAAAAGTTCCAATATAAAAAAAATTGGCAAAAAAATTGCCAAAACCGAAAAAATCGTCAAAATTAAAAAAGTGCCAGAACTACAAAAAATCGCTAAAACTAAAATATATCACCAAAAGCCGAAAAAATCGCCAGAAACGAAAAATCGGCACAAACGAAATAAAAAATAATATAAAAAAAAATAAAAATATAAAAACATAAAACCGAAAAATCCCAAATACAAAAAAAGCTAAAAAATTAAAGAATCGCTAAAACTAAAATAAATTTCCAAATGAAAAGAGCACCCAAACTAAAAAAACTTAGAACCGAAAAAAATCGCAAAAACGAAACAAAGCGCCATAGCTGAGAAAAAGTGCCCCTACGGGACCCTTCCCATGCAAGTCAAATTCGTACTGAGTTAATTTTTTTTAATCCATATATGTAATTATAACAATATATATTTGTAATACTTAATTTCAATTTAAGTAACAAAACACTAAATTATTTTTTCATAAAAAAAAATATTTTTGATTTGTATGAATTTTATAAAAGAGTTTGTCATACCAAATGCTTGTTTAATCAATCCTTTATAAAACAAAACTATTTTTTTTATCTCAATAAGGCCTTAAGAAATTTTTGTTTTTTTAAATCTCAATTCTAATGTAATTTTATAATGATTTTTAAAATTGTTTTATTTTTATTTTTTTTTTTTTTTTGTATAGATACTTTTCGAAATAACATTTTACATTTTGCTTTTTACATTTGTAATATACATATGAATAGCACTTATCCATCAACAAAATGCTGAAAATTTTTGCCACCCCTTTTGATTTCTATTGATTTTGGAAATGCTTCAGATTAACATTTAAGTGCTATACTTTGACCAGCTGCAGCAAAAACTAATTGATTTTGTAACCAAATATTTTTGTGGAGAGGGGGAAAAGGGAATTAAAACAATATCACTGTTACACACATACAAATGATGCAGTAAAAATTAAAAGAATAAAATTGAAAAACACAGTAGCACAAATATTTCAATTTGGGTTTTATATCAGAGTGAAAAATTTGCTAAATCTCTCATGGAAGGTTGCAACTGAAATAACACAAAGGACAAAAAACAATTAAGAAAAATAAATCTCATAAGAGAATTAAATAGATTTCAAATAAAATATTCACTTGTCCCTAAAGTATGCTATGATAAATTTCTACATTTACATTTAACAATTGTATGCAATAGATTTATTTTTACAATAAAAGCAAACGTAATTGTTTTCTTTTATTTATGTATTAAAGGGTAGAATAAAGATAATATTTTTCAATTAAATAAAATTGATTAGTTATTAAACAAAGTTAAAGTCAAGCTATATGAATTAACTAAAGAGAATTAGAAGCATTTGAAATTGCTCATTTACTAAAACAACGTCAAAAGTAAGATTTTTGTGATAATGAGGCAAAATTTTTTCTTATATCATTATTCATATTGTGTAAAATTTTTTAAAAATATCTTGTTTACTCAACTTTTACGAAAAAAAAATATATTTTCTTTTTCCGTTAAGCTGTGTGTAAATTGGAAAAATTTCAAATTGTTTTCTGGCAAACTTGTTTTTATAAGTTATAACGTTGTTTTACTAAATGAGCAAAATGGAAAAAAATAATGCAGTCTTATAAATAAAATTTTTTTATTAAATTAATTTATAAGATAATCTTCGAATTTTTAAGTTTGAAAGCGCAATAATACAGCTGATTAAATTTTTCATAAACAGAAATTCACTTTTTTTCATTCTAACTGAAGATAATTAAGAGGTGAACCTAATCGTATACGTAATTTGAAAATTATTAATTACGCATACGCTCATGTAGACGTTTTATATCCTTGCTATATTAATCATACGCCCTAGGTCTTGTCAACCGAATTTTATACTCAAACTGACGAAAAATAATCATATTAAAAAAGCACGCTTATGCATTTATTTTTGCAAGTAAATTGAAAGCTTCAAACGGCATCTGGCCTCTTTAAGATTTATATTCAGCCAGACAAGAATTAAAATTTAAATAGAGGGTGTTTCAAAAGCGAGTTTACATAAGCTGGACCGGTTAAAAATTCGATAAGCTTTTTATTGAAACAATATTTATTGGAAACATGTTTCACCAAATTAGAATATAGTCAAAACATAAATAATCGCGTGGTGGCACTTATTTAGTCGACTAATAAAATTTCTTAAGATTCCGTGATGATTGTCATTTCATAGCGCATATATTCTTTAACGCCCAGGAAGCCGGTTTATTGGTTTAAACCTTAGATTTTAGACAACCTTACAAGAAATAGACCATAGGTGTTAAACTAGAACTATGCTGAAGACTCAGTTTATGTCACCTCCTGTGAAGATAGAAATTGCCAGAGAAATCAAACAAGATTGACATCATATTGCTTTACTTCTTAAACAACTATTTTTTCTAATACTGCGGCCTTAAAGTTTTTGTATAATACGATGTAATGACAGTAGTATGCTAATGGGGGTACGAGCGCACTTGCTCATACACCGAAATCTTGATTTGCATGAATATCAAGTAAAATTTTTATTTTATTTAGTGCTTGTGTTTTAAATAAAATGTGATTTCTGTAATTTTTTTTTTTTTTTTTGTAAGATGTAAAAGTAGAAACAGTAAGAAATGCTTGCAACAAATTCTGCAGCCGATCAATTTTACGAGTCACAGGCTGTATCAAATTCAGAGAGAAAAAAATGTGTCAATATTAGAGGTTTGATTTAAATATTATTTGATATATTTATAAAAAATAATTTGGTTTTATAAAGGTATTAAAAAACAAATTTTGTTAAACGTTTTGTAGACCAAAATAAATTTTTTATGGATAAGTCCTTGAGAGTTTTAAGCTCAAATAATAATATTGTTTTTATATAAGTTTTCGAATATTTTGAAAATTAATTGCATAAACGAACGTATTTCGGTATTATACTTAAACAGGCCATTATACTGTCAATCGCTAATCATAACACATAAAATAACAATAAAAAACTAAGTGAATAGATTTAAAAGTCTATCAAAAATTCTAAAATAAATTTTAATCTACATTTATTTTAAGGACAATTTTTCTAATTATATAACTAGTATAGAAAATAAAAAATAAAGTGGATTAGCTTAGCAAAGCCCAGCGTTATTATGAGCAACAAAGAAATTATAAAAATATTTTAAATAATATAAACTTTAAACTGATTTGCTAAACACAAATTTTGTTGAAAATAAAAAGCATACTTTTAGATATTTAAAACTGCATGTCTCTTCATGCTCACCAAAAAATTTTTTGTCGGTTTATATTCGATATACGTATGCATAATTTTATTATCCTCTCCTCTTTTAGAATATATTTATGTTGCATTGCCACATATTTATTTAATTATAAAAAAAAACACACACATACTCGTACATTCATTTATAAAAACATGACAAATATGCAGAATATTTATTTTATACATATAAAACTTGAAAAATTTTATTAATAAATAAAAATCATTTAGAATGAATTTAATTAAGAGAGATATGAAAATAAAGCAAAAAAAAAAAATGTGGAAGAAAATGTTAAATGATTTTTAAATAAAGTTGATATAAATAAATAAAAAAAGTATATAAAACTAAATAACAAAAACTTGTGCTAAAAAAGTCCATCACTAGAAACAATTAAAAATTTTAATTGTATATTTTTATTGAAAGCTGTTTAAAAATAGTTTTTAAAATTTTGTTAAAAAAATTTTTTTAACCAAAGTTCAAGGCCTGGCAATATTATATAACATATATGTTTTTTGTCGGCTTAGAGCGTAAGTCAGATAAATAACTCACAATCAAATTTTACAGGAGAGATAATATTTTTCATTTGCAGCTTAAGAAATTAAAAATCAATACATTAAGGTTTTTTGACATATAAAGATTAAACATTTTTTTCAAGAAAGCCAAACTCTTTTTTAGCTTTTTAAATAAACTTTTAGAAACTCTACATTATGTGAAGTTTTAAGAAAATATTAAGTCACATTATTCTGAAATACAAGCTTAATTATTGCTGATGCACGTGACACAACAGTAGACTTTCTCGTGGAAATGCTCATATAGAATTTTAGATTAAAATTAATATTTTAGCCCATTAGATTAATATTGAACTTAAAGGCCGGAATGTATAAAATTATTCCTTGAATTAGAAATTAAACAAAAGTTAAAATTTCATTCACATTCTTTTAATTAAACATGTTACAAAAATTTTGATATTTTGTTCTAAAATTGTGGCAAACGCCCTAAACTTTTGGAAGCTTTAAAGAAAAAAAGTCCAAATTTTTTATTTTCAAGGTCTTGGCAAAATTAACACCTGCATTTTTATTTCACTAAAAACTTTTATTTGTACCCTTTCAAATATGCCGGAAAATGTATGTTAGTTCAAAGAATTAATTTTATGGGATTACTTTCCTTGAAGCTTTACATTATCTTCGTTTAGCCATAACTTCAACTAGAACCTTCTACGCAAATAAATAAAACATGAAAAGCATAGAAAACATGTTTTTTTTTTGCTAAATTACTTGCTCTTGAATTTATTAAATTTTTATTTTTATGGCCTCAGATAGAGATAAATATTTGAACAAAACTCTTATTTCGTTTAACTGTAATCAAATAAATTTTGAACATTTTTATTATTACTACAAGGTAACATGATGCTACAACATTTGTTTGAATAGAAGAGAAAAAGTTAAAGTTCAAAGTAGAAAGTAGGAACGTGACAAGAAAAGACAAGTTTTAAATAATATCAAATGCTATAAAAATTACAAGACCTTTTTCAGATAATCTTTATTAAAAGCATAATACAATATCTAGTGCTTAGTGACCTTACTTCTTTTTCTTTTTTCTTAAATATGGTTGTCATTTTTATTGAGAACAATTTGGTGTCGAGTATTTGGTCCTTTCTTAACCTTTGGGGGGTTTTTTTTTTGGTAATCATTATCCGTTGTATGTATACATTTAAATTGTTTAATGTTTTTTGCTGAATTGTTGTTATTGGAAGTCACAAGTTGAGTACGCCCAAGTGTTACCATATAATTGGAATAAGCTGACAACTTTCACAAGAAAATATTTGTTAAAAAAAATCATTATTTAATTACAGATCATTAAAATTTTTGAAAAGCTTTCCCAGTTTAAGTTCTCGTATTTTTATCACACCTTTTTTTTACTAAAATTAACATTAAACTTGTTCAGTAAAAGGTCTTATTCAGAAAAAAAAAATAGTTTTGGTTATCTTAAACTTGCTTTGTAAACCTTTTGTAATCCAAAATTATTTTTTTTTTGACTACGTTCCCAATTGTTTCTAAAAAATACATTGAAATTTATTATTGAAATTTATTATTTTATCATTCATATGATAACAAATGAGAGCGGTTAAATGTGCGCCAATGATGCCAATATTTTTAAAGCAGAAAGTGCAAAATAGCACTCAAGAAAACGTTAGATTAAAAAAAGTGTTTTCCTAAATTCTTACAAATTCTCAAATTTTTATAATCATTTTGTTTTCGGTAATAATCTATTTTCGTAGAAAAAAAGGAAGTTCGAAAAATGTGGTGATTAAGTTTTTTTTTGCGGTTATGGCTCAAGAGACTCACATGAAAAGATCAAGAGATACATTAAGAGAGAAAATTAAAAAGAGAGCAAGGAAACAAAGATGGATAATTCTAGAAACACAATTGGGACTAAAGACGAATTTTTTTTCATCAATAATAAAACAAATTTATGCATATAAAAATTAACACAACACCACCGTTGAAAGAAATTTCCCGTACAAAACCAAGTTTGTGATCGATTTATTTATATTTCTTGCGCTGACGAACGAGAAACAAACAATTCTATCTCCCAAATTTATCAATTATAAGAGATGTTATTTCTTTTATTGTTGTTGGGCTTCAGACGACAAATTTAGAAACTACTTTCTTACTATGTGTCCCTGAACACCCATTTAAAAAACACTAATAAAGTAACACTTAAAAAATTATTTCTTAAGCAATTGGTCTGTAAATTATTTTAGTTTTCACAAGCCCGACAAACTAATTCGTTTTAAACTAAAAATTTTTTTTAAAACCAATAATAAAATCTGCTTTTTTGGCAACACTGCTCAAGCCTGTTAGGACAATTACATGGCATAAATACTAAACATTACGAACATGTTTAAAGAAAAAACACGACAAAACCATTTTATCTGCTTAAAAGGCCTGAAAAAACTAGTAAAAGTGTTTAGCAAAACGACAAAAAATGTGTAACAATATATTTAAAATTTCAGGTGCTGTTAAATGCCATTCAATTTATGCTAAAGAAAAACTTAAAAAACTCCTGGACTTAACTCACCCTCTACTCTCTGTCACCTTTACCAGAAAGTTGCTTAAAATATCTGTTTCTTTCAACACTTGTGTGTTTATTGTTGAAATAAAAACTTTATTTCACTGTTTTTTGTTCTTGAATTTTATTGTTTGCCTTTTGTTACTTTTATTTTTTTTGTAGGGGCCTTTAACATTTTTTTAATACAACAAAAAGTTAAACATATGCCCGTTAGGTTTGTAAATTAACCACACACTGGCCTAGTAAAAGTCCTTAGTTAGGGGCAAATGTAAGCAACAATTTACGTAGAAAAACATATTTGAAAATTTAAAAAAAAGCTTCTCCTGAAAAATTTAATTTCTGTCGCTTACGATTAAATCGAAAATAAGGCTCGATATGTATGTCTTTTAAATAAAACATCTTAAATTTATAAGACTTCCTACTCAAAAGCAAGTTATGTATTTATTATTAAACATATCTTATATTTATTAGAACACTAACTGTTGCTAAGCAAACCAACACCATAATGAGTTTTCAGTCTGTGGTTTTGGTATGTGTGAGTTGCAGAGTATTGGTTTTGTATTTCTTGCTGCTCTATTTACTGCCCGGCTCCATTGTGAATGTGTGTGTGTGTGTATAAATAAAATTTATTGTTTTGTGGTGACTGGAGTTCATAATCAAACAATCAGACGAAAATTCCAGCAAGTGCAGGATGAATTTTATTGTTTTCCATTGCCTACATTAAGGCGCTATGTAATGTGCATATCTTTGATCACAAGTAGAAAGATCCTAACTCAAATAACTGTAACTTTACAGGAGAAGGTAAAATCATAATAATAATCAGTACAAGTGTTTGTACAACTGTTTTGTGCAACTGCTTGTAAAAGCGTTACTTTTCACACTATTGCAATACATTTTAGTGACGAGGTGTATTTGTTTGCAATGTATCACTGAAAACCTCAATTTCTTGAAAATAAGAGTTAGGGCCTTTTAATTTTGACCATCGATATATAGGTTTGCTAAAAATGTGAGTGCTTTAAAATGTTTAATAAAATCTAATTAATTTTTTTTAAGTTACTCTCTCTCTTATATGCGATTCAAAATATTTAAGTTATATTTTTCCTGCATTTTATATCTAATAAAAATTGTGTTAAAATAATCATAAAGAAAATTTACAAAAAAATTGATTTAAGTTATTTAATTTAACGTAACCGACAATAAGTACCTGGAGTGCATGTGCCTGAAATGATTACATTTACTCATTATTGCAAAATGGTATGCACTTCATGGCTGTAAAAATAATAATATTAGTTTTCTTTTACACATCCACAGGGATTGACAGTTTAATTATTTTTGTTATATTTGATTGGCAAGCTACCATGTTTGGGCAATAGATTTTAAAAAAGAAATCAAATATTTTAAAGGGTTTGAAGGTTCATTGGGCTAAAATTTATTTAACAGCAAGTAATTTTAAAAATAGTTTAAAATTCTTTAGTTATTTATTAATATTTCTGTTAGAGTAAAATGTACCAGAAATATATAAGGGAAGAAAGCACTAGCTATTAAGGCCAAATACCAATATTTTTCCAAAGAACTGGCAAAAAATTAGTTATCCGATAAAGAAAGTGTTGCAATCTTGTCTTAAAAATAAATATTTATAACATTTAATATTTAATTCGAAGAAAAATAGTGCAATAATGCGATGTAATAACTCAGTTCGCCTGCAAAAATAAAGTGAAGAAAATCGAGGTTAAAGTGAACAAATTCCCGTGAAAAATATTATTCCTGATAGGGGAATCAAAAAAAAAAAAAGGAAAACACTTCTAGGGAAAAATTTTTCTCGCTTGCAATTTGGTGAAAAGGAGAGATATTTTGAGGGAAAAAATTTTCACGATAAGGGCGAGTAATTCTTTAGACCCTAGAATAACTTTTTATTTTCCAATTCATTAAAAATTCGTATTAAATAGCTGATGTTAACAATTAGCCAAGAAGAAATCGTAAAGCAAATACACGAACCTTCTAGCAAAGACAATAAATAATAATTGTTTTAAAGAATCACAATTGCGGCTTTTTTCGTCCATAGACAAGACGATACAATCGTCGAACAGAATTAGGGCATTAATTTATTCTTTAGTTTGTAAGTGAGTTGTTGCGAAGATTTCGTTAAATATTACATTAAACATAAAATAAAGACCAATTTAAAAGAAAATGGCAAAGGTAAATATAATTGTCCTAGAAAGTACCTCAAAAGTCCAGCTGTCCAATAAATTATCACAAACATTTTCCCTCAACTTATTATTTGTAAGTTAAAAATCATTAAACTCCAATCTCTTCCCACTTAATCAATGAAAAGTTTAAAAACCAACAACAAGAAACAAAACTTAACAAATAGCTAAAAATTAAAATAAAAAATTTGCAACAACAAACCAAAATTAAAAAAGAAATCAACTCTATAACAAACACCCACCAATTGTGCTGACAAAAACAAGTCCAAGTTAAAAATAAAAAAATAAAAAAAATTAAATCAGCAACAGGAGAGAAAATTGAAAAACCAACACAGCAAACCCTCCAAAGTCATTAAAAACATTTCAACATCCGCATACATACATATATTTGTTTCTTCTTTGTGTGTCTTTGTAACAAACAAAAAGCACAATTTATAAAGCGAAGAGACATTGCGACAGGAAATGAGCGGTGTCACATATTGACTATTAGAAAATTAATTCTTTTTTATAAAATTTTCTAAAGGAAACCCCTAAAGGTAAAAGTCAAGCGAAGGAAGTTTAATAAAGTGATAGTTAATTGTTGCTAGAACAAAAGAATTAAACATTACACCGATTTAGCTTTTAAAATCATCGGATTGTTAAAAAGAGTATCATTAAATGCGGTGTCTAATGAAAAGTTTTATTTGACGGGAAATTAAGATAAATTAAAACTTTTCATGGGAATATGTAATATGCAGAACATCTAATTAATTGTGAAAAAAAATTACATTAAATTAAACTTGTGCCCTAATGTATCGTCTTGTCTATGGACGAAAAAAAAGCAGTTTTGATTCTTTAAAACAATTATTATTTATTGTCTATGCTAGAAGGTTCGTGTATTTGCTTTATGATTTTGTTCCAAACATTATATCCAACACATGTATTTTTTAAACTATTGTATAATACTTTAATTGAATTTTTATGTTTTAAAAACATGGCAATAATATTTTTATTTTTCATTATCAAAGACAACAACCATTTTTGAAGAAAATAATTTAGAGACTTCAAACACAAGAACTCAGAAGCATTTTCAAACAAAAACGTCCTAAATCTTCTTACTGAATTAGGGCATTAGAATGTAAATTAAATAAAGTATTATTGTAACAGTACAAGTTCGATATATTCTTCATGACTGTCAGACTTTAAATAAGCCAAGGCTTAGGAATATGAAGGAATGGCTTCTTGAGTTGGGCTTTATGCCAATACGAATAAGAGACTTAAGCTTCTTTAAAAAATTAAACCTAAATAATGGTTTTACGAGGGGCTGAGATGTTTGATGCATCAAAAAAAAAGGTGTATAAAATAATAATAACAAAAATAACAGGAAGGTGTTACATCAGTTTGATCGACAAACAGGATAAGACTTAAAAATATTTTTAATGCAACTTAGATGCCAGACAGTTACAAAAAAGTATCATGAACTCTACTCTGATCATTAAAATATCAAATTTATAGGCTCAATAGTACTGCCCAAAGTCTTACACATACGTATACATTTGATAATATGGAATTAAAATTTAAGTCGACTTAAGAAAATTTAAATATGGATGTATTCGTAAATGAATCACTGCGCTGCAAATAGAATTTTAAATGTCCCAAACTGGTTCACTGAAATAAATAACGAACAAATAAATGTACAGGCATGATTACTACTACAACAGATTATCAACGAACTTGTACTGCAGCTTAAATAAAAGTTTGCACGTATGATGCAGCGCAGTGATGCATTTACGAACACAGCCTATATTATACTGTATTATGTACCAGTTGAAAGTAGTAGAGATTACAATCCCTACACCCAGAGAAAAAACAGCTTAAAATCAATAAAAAAAACATATTTAATTAATAAGAAACATTAACTAGAGTCTAGTCATGTTGAAATTTCTCATTTCAATATGGAAAAATATTTATTTACAGTATTAATTTATTAATTTTATTTATATTTAAGTATCTCAATATACATTTTCTATTATAATGGAAAAAAAGCCTTTTAATCTCTGAACGATAAAGTCAAAAATAAAAAAAAAACTGACTTGCTTAATTCGATTTAAGTTATTATTCCATATTGCTACAGATATATATTTTTAGAGCTATGCTCTTAAAGCCACGCCACAGGAGCTAAGACGTGATTTCCGTAGCAAAAATAATCGACACTATTAGTGCCATTGTTACAACTTAAAGTTAGTTTAAAGTAAGATTTTATCAGAAGTATAAAAAGTTTTCCATTAGTACAATTTTAGCTTAACCTAAAGCGAGCGCTAAATCAAAGGCAAATGTATCCTTCCTGGTAAGTTAAGTCAAAATTATAATAATAAACAGCGTTTTATACGTCCGACAAAACTATACTTTTAACTAGCCGTAAGTTTTGTATTAATGGCCCTTACGTCCCTTTTCACCATGTATGGTTAAGAGTTAATGTGAACTTTAACTGACATGCAGTTAAAGTCTCTGTTATCTTTTAACCATGCATTGTGAAAAGGTACGATAGAGTTATAAATTTATTTTTGTTTTGTTTTTTTGTACTTAAAAGGAGAGCACGAAAATAAACAAAACAAATTCTTTGATTTTGTTTTGTTTCATTCTTTGAAGTGAGTGCAACAAAAACAAAACAAAAACAATTCGTTTTCTTTATTATTTCTGCACATGAGCACAAACCATAGAATACAGTAGATCCGCTATCAGCCGGCTAACAGCCGCCGCCGGGCACCAACAATGCATTAATTTAATCATGCGCCGCTAGAAAATAAAATAATGGGAAATAAATGGAAACGTTTTGAAATATATGCGACGAATTTGACATCATCATAGAGTATAATTTTATTGCATTATTATTTAACACCTTAAGTTTGTTTTACATAGCTAAGCAGCATAGCTATAACCAGGTCTCCTAAGACACCTCTCTTCTTTTTATTTATTATATTGATAAGCGATAGTTAAACATATAAGACTAGGTCAAAAGTATAGAAGGCCAATATAATCGTTTGTGTTAAGTATATTTTTTTTTAAGAGAAGTAATACTCAGGCAATGAATGCCTACTACTATTACTAAGTGTTATTTTCTTTTAGGAAAGGGATAGTGGTATAGAAGACAGGTGGTATAGGGAGATATAGAGGAGAGCTTAATTTTTTTACAACTCTACTTTTTGTACGGTTCTAATAATGCTGTGTATCAGCGCCTTTGGTGTCAATGAGGCGTATTCAATTTTCAAGGCTTTGCTTAGTAGCCATTTAATTCGGCTACATAATACCAACGAAGGAGGGTGCTCTGATGTTACGTTAGGATTAGTTTATAGAAAAAGAAATGTAATAGAAATAGAAAAAGCCAGCGCATAACCAAGTATACCTCTAGACTAAGTCCAGATCTACTCCTCCTTTCTACCTTAAGATTTATGCTACTAAGATAACAAACATTTAAACTCTTAGCAGGCTTTACCTGTGAAAATATCAGTCAACTAGCAGAAATTACTAAATTATTAAAAAAGTAGTGAAGAAGAAATAACTAAGAAATGTCCTTGTTTCAATATCCAAAAGTAACAAACTTTAAACTTTAAATGTTGAAACTATCTAAATTCCTTAAACTTTCAAGTGATGAAAATAAAAATGGTATTTCCTTTTATTTTTTTTTTCCTTAAATGTTAAGTGAAGTTTTCCCAGTCACTGAAACGTGACATTCATTGGTTGCACAATAAATTGTTGCAGTATGCAAGGAAAAGTGCAAAAATGAAACAGACTCTGGAAAGGAAACTAAAAAGCGTAAACTATAAAATTCTCTATAAGCTTTCAATGCAGGGTGTTTCAATAAGATGTTGAATTGCGAATAGTCATCTGAACTAACTATAAAATTCTCTGAAAACTTACAACATAATCATTTTATACAAGGTGTTCCAATAAGAAGTTTCATTTTGAATAATAATAACTACTTGACAAATGACAATTAAAAACAATGCCACTAATAAAAAATAAAGCAAAATACACTTCACCAACACGATGAAATGTTTAAAATTCACTTAAAAAATGGTGAAAATTTGGCGGTCACAGTTCTTGGAAAACTAAAATATATTTGGGTGGTATTGAAACAATTTTTCGACCACAACTGGCAGAAAATTTGAGGTATAAAAACATCTTAAAATATTGCTGTTGTAGCCCATAGTGTTGAGGAAACCTCAAGTTTATCCCCATCTTATCGAACTTTTGAATTGCGCATTCCACAAACGATTAGAAGATGCACGGTGATTCAGAATCAATTTTCATTAGCCAAAACTTATATTTTTTCTTGCAATAGATTCTTAAAATTTTTACGCCATCACAAAGGAAACATATTAAAATTAAGGTAGCCAAAAGATTTGGTCAAAATATTGGCAGTAGTGGGCGTGGCATAATGCAAAAACCAAAGAATTTATGTTAGTAAAAATTCGGTCAAAATGTTTCAAGCGATTTTCAAAATTTTTTTTTATTTGAAAATATTTGCTTGCAGTTAGAGGTCGTCCTTAAATTTTTTTTTATCTATGGGGAAACTTTCTTCCCAACCCTTAAAAATAACTCTTTCATTCGTAACCTAATTTTCAAAATAATTTTTTTTTTAATTTGAAGAGGTTTGCCTGCAGTTTCTTAGCATAATTTTTTATTTAAATCGGAAGGGGGAAATTTGCTCCCCTTGTTCATAATTCTGTCATTTGTAAAGCGATTTTGATTATTATTTTTTTATGTGAAGGGATTTGCTTCCAGTTTGGTCCTATAATTTTTATTACATAATTGGAGGGGGAAATTTGCTCCCCTTATGCATAAGTCTGTCATTTTCAACCGATTTTGGAAAAAATTTTTTCAAAGGTTTTGTTTTGCAGTTTGGTCCCCTTAATTTTCTTTTAGGAAATCGGAGGTCGAAATTTTGCTCCCCTTGAACCATAACTCTGTCATATGTCAACCGATTTTCAAAATACTTTTTTATTTGAAAGAGTTTGCTTCCAGTTTGGTCCTTTAATTTTTATTAAGACATTGGAGGGGGAAATTTGCTCCCCTTGTTCATAATTCTGTCATTTGTAAAGCGATTTTGATTATTATTTTTTTATGTGAAGGGATTTGCTTCCAGTTTGGTCCTATAATTTTTATTACATAATTGGAGGGGGAAATTTGCTCCCCTTATGCATAAGTCTGTCATTTTCAACCGATTTTGGAAAAAAATTTTTCAAAGGTTTTGTTTTGCAGTTTGGTCCCCTTAATTTTCTTTTAGGAAATCGGAGGTCGAAATTTTGCTCCCCTTGAACCATAACTCTGTCATATGTCAATCGATTTTCAAAATTCTTTTTTATTTGAAAGAGTTTGCTTCCAGTTTGGTCCTTTAATTTTTATTAAGAAATTGGAGGGGGAAATTTGCCCCGCTTTTCCAAAGATCTGTCATTTGTCAACCGATTTTCGAAACATTTTTTTTTCAAAGGTTTTGTTTGCACTTTGATCACCTTAATTTTTTTTAAGAAATCAGTGGGGCAAATTTTCCTCCCCTTCATATATAACTCTGTTAACAAATAACAACCGATTTTCAAAATTCTTTTTTTATTTGAAAGTGGTTGCTTGAAGTTTGGTCTCATTATTTTTTTTTTGGAAAAAAAAATTTTGTAATATCGACGGCCCCATTCCAAGACATGCTAAGTCGACCTAGCATGTTATGCTGGGAATAGCCTTTCTGAATTCATCGTTTATTAACTATGATTCTGTAAAATTTTAGATAGTAATCGCACAATTCTATCAAAAGTTATGAGCAAAAATGTACTTAGCATAATTTGTCAAGTTTAAAAAACCTCCCTTTTAAATATTTGAAGTACACTTAGCATGATTTAGTTTGCAATTAAGTATTAAAAAAAATTAATATAAATTTTTCTCCAAACTAAAACATGCTATATGTACTTAGAGGGCCATTATAGGTGAGAACGGACCACCTGATTGATGCTAAGTCTACTAAGAGGACAATCTTAAGTATTCTAAGTCACTTTTAACTATGATCTACAACAAATTTATAAAGTTCAAATAAACTAAAAAAAATCTATTGCAATTAATTATATGATTACAAAAAGTCTCAAGTTTCTATCTCATAACATTCCCGAGATATCATCAATAAACTTTGAAGGCGTTTATCTAAAAACTAGCCTTTTTGACTTGTGTTTAGAATGGAGCCGTCGATATATTCTGTAAGATCTTTACATTGAAGTCGCTTTTTTCCTGGCAGAATTATTATAATTCAGTGTCTCGCAGATTCAAATAACCAAAATAGTTTCGAATCTATTTATAACTCAAAAAACCGAGGTCTATGTTTTAAATGTTCGAAAAGCCTACTTTACTGTTTTTAAAAACATGATTTAATTTTTATTAAAAGGTATTTTTTAACAAAAAAAATAATAATAAAAAAGAAGGAAGGTGTTTTAGGCCACTCGGGTATAGCTATGCTGCTTAGCTGTATAAAACAAACTTAATGTGTTAAATAACAATGCAATAAAATTATATTATATGATGATGTTAAATTCTGCGCAAATATTTCAAAACCTTTCCATTTATTTCAAATTATTTTCTTCTTCAGTGGCGTGGCGTAGGATTAAATTAATGTATTGTTCGGGGCCGGCGGCGATTTGCAGCCAATCGGCTTTGTTCTCTGGCTTGTGCTGATGTGCAAAGAAAAAACACAAAACCAAATTAAGCAATCGTTCTCATTGTTTTTGTTTTGTTTTTGTTCCACTCTCTTCAAAGAACGAAACAAAACCAAATCAAACAACTTGTTTCGTTTATTTTCATACTCTGCTTTTAAGTACAAAGAAATCAAAACAAAAAAAAATTTATAACTGTGATAGTGTCGATTATTTTTGTTACAAAAATGACGTCCTTACTCCAGTATCGCGCCATAAATAGCATAGCTATGAAAAACGAAAGTTCAACTTTAATCTAAAAATTCTTAACAGCGATAATAATAATTCTATTGAAACCAAAATTATATGAAAGCTTGAGATGTTGTCTATTCACTGAAAAAAGAATTACAAACAAAAGCATTCTGAACCACTGTGCTACGTTTATTTTCGACGAAAGGGCATTACAAGCAACCCAATTAATGCTACTAGCTTTTTATATGAAAAATTTCCTCACTATGTGATTTCTGGAGAAAACCATCACAAGTGCCCTTCGAGATCTTGTTATTTAACATCTATGACACCAATGGCTCAAAATTGATTCCAGACGACCTCAAAAATGGAGTTCATGAAATTATAGAGTGTTTAAAAGTTTCATGGAAGAATATAAGAATATAGTTAATAATTATTAATTAAACAAACATTCGTTTATTTCCTTTAAAAATTATCGCTGTTTTACATATCAAAATTAAACCTCTTACTGCAAGACCCTTTATGTAAAAAATTTTACTTCCTTCTACTTTCACCAGCAACTTCAAAATATCTGCATACATCGACATTCAGTTAATTTGATTAAACGAATGAAGAAATTGTAACAAACTCAAACTTAATTTGTTTGAATCTTAAAGCATTTGCACTTGTGAATATTGAGTTAAACTTATTAGACATTAAGATACAAGAAAATGTTGCACAGCGCCATTGTCAAGAATACAAGCAGCTACGTTTTCTACTCTTTTTTCTTCTCTTGCTTATTTTCTTACTTGGCTGTTGCATGTTCATGAAAACAAAGAAAAGTTCAGTTCATAGTAGTGATGATGATAATGATGATGGGGGCAGCACTGATGTATGTGTGTGTGTGTTCTTATGACTTTTTTGTTTAAAGAACTTAACCATTGAATCCTTTTAAACTTTTTCTTCTACTTCTGTAAGCCTTCTGCCTGCTATGCATGCATAGAAGTTAATTTAAAAAAAATTAAGTTTTTCTTCACTTTTAAAAAATATATTATACAAAAAACAAAACGAGCATAAAAGAAATATGGGACAGCCTGAAAGTATGCTAAGAAATTTAGTAGAAAAGGAAACTTTAAGTTGGTGGTTGTTTGTTTGGTGGTTTACATTTATTATACTTGTAGTAGTAGTTTGCTGTTGCTGTTCTTCTATGTGTTTTGGTTTGTTAAAAGAAGTAAGAAAAAAACACACAAAAACACGGAGTATTATAAAGTTTAGTACGTGGTTGATTTTACAAAATATAAAAGGACAAAATATAAAAAATAGCAAACATAAATGTTAAAAAAATTTTTTTTTATGAAAGTTTAATCCCTAAATGTTTGAAAAGTCGTGCTTATTTTATTTTTTAAAAGTGGTTTGTTTTCTCATTTTTATTTACAAGTTCAAGATTTTAAACAGCAATATAATAAAATCCTTTAAGTTTATAAAAATGTAAGAAATTATAAATTCGTGACTGATGTGTTATAAAAGAAAAAGTTCAAGTCAATATTAACGTCTTGCATTAACTTAAAAAATTTAGTAATAAATTTTATGTATGTTATTAAATTTTTCTTTTGTTATGAAAGTCATATACTGGTTTTCATTTAAAATTGTTTCTTTGGCTTAGTAAAGGTTGTTTAGGAATGAAAATAAAACGAGTTAAAAGTATGAAATTTTAATTCATGAGGACCAGGCTTAAACATATGTTTCGAAGTCTTTTAATAGTTTTTTTTTTCGTTTTATAGCCAGTTGACTTATTTTGTTCCAAGAACACAATGTTTTTATTAATATAAGCAAGTATTCTAAACAAACAAATAACAACAACAGCTCAGCTTGATTTTATTTACACAATTTTCTTTCTAGTTTTAAAATTAAAAACTCTAACTATAATATTAATAAGAAATAACTAAGGTTTATAAAACAAAATAATTTTTCAAATTCCATTTCATTAAAAATTCACGTTAAATAGCTACCCCAGTATATAGACATGGGTGCTGATGAAGTGCGTGGCTGCACAGAAAAATGCCGGTATTGCTTCCAGCTAATAAAGTCTAGTTTAATTTTTCTGCTATTCTTTACAAACTCACATTAATTAATAAAACTATCTCACTCAATAAGAATTGAAAATCTTGAACTTAAGCACGATTAAGAAATTATTTCCGGATTAAAATTCATTCTAGTTCAATTAAATTGAAAATGTCTCACGTTTATTAAACAAATTTCCATACCAAACTCGTTTTGCAAATCTTTTGTAAACTTAAATAATTTTTAATAAACACAGCAGTAAATTCCTTGCAACTTTATAAGGAAAAAATAAAATTTTTTCCCAATTGTCTTTATACTTAACACTTTCATAAGCATTTCTCTTTAACCAAATGAGACCATGATTACTTTCATTAATACATCCATCAAGCTATTATCACTGTAATAATTTTTCACTTTGTTTTTAAATATATATAATTTTTAGTTTTTTTTAACTCTAAACGTACTCGTCTGCTGTTAAATATTCTACACGTAATTTTTCTTCTATGATTTACTGTTCTTATAAATTTTTGTATATAACCTTTTGGCTAAGCAGACAATTTGTTACTAAATATGTTAAAAAAATTTTTGCTGCCGGTTGCGTACAATTATGCTCTGACATGATTTTAATTGTCATCGTAAGCTGTAAAAATTTTACGAAGTTTAACTCATTTGAATCTAAAATACTCGTTTGTTTATGTTTGTTTTATAAAAAGAGAGCGAAAGAAGAAAATATACCGTAAATTAAATATTTTGGTTATTATAAATAACATATTTATGTATGTTAATAAATCTTAAAGAGTAAAATTTTAGAAGCAGTAAGCAAAATACTGCAACAATAAAAGAGAACGTAATTTCTTCGCAGAACAAAAGAGAAATTCACCGTTAAGAATTAAAAACTGTTGTAAATGTATGTAAAAAATTAAGAGAGAGAGAGAGAGAGATACCGTGGGTGTGTGTGCGTGTTCGTGTGCGTGTTGGTGTGCGTATACGTAATTTTAGAGAGTGAGTAAAATATTTGTTGTAATACTCAACATTGTTTACAGTTTATTTATTAACATTATAAGCAAAATTTAATCTAAAACATTAGTGCGTTAATAACAGGGTTTTTATCTCTTATGTTATTTAATACATTTAAATGCCTCCAAAGGGACTATTATGTCGGAATTAAATTGTGATTTTAATGATTTTTAATGTTTTTGTTTATTTAACTTAGAAATGTTCGTTTACATTTGAAATGAATATACATATAATAGAATTAATATTAATATATTCAAGCGAAAATGTTTGTTCAGGCTATACTTTTTCTCTTCAATATCATGACTTTTTAAACAGAATTGTATATAAAATTAGCTATGCGCTTGGTGCCGCTTGCTGTACACAAATCTTACAAAATAGTCAATAAATGAAGGTAAGCCGCGAATAACGTTTTAAGTGACAAAATAATAATTTTGCAGGGGAGCCAAAAAACGTATTTTAAGGCAAGATTGTTTTTTTCGTTTAAAGTTTTTTGGCGTATCGAAAATAATGATAACTAGCATTATCTTTTCTTTTTGTATCTCTGCTACATTTATCAATTATTTTCGACAATTTTGTTTGCATGATTTATTAGTTACTTACAAACTTTTCCACTGACTGACTGATTGTAATTGTATTTTGACGGCGTTCAGATGCATAAATTTGGATGGTTTGCTGTTTGAACAACGCAAGAGAGTTATGTTAATGGTAATCTGTGAAAAAACTGATTTTTTAAAAATTGTCTTTTACAACGTTATTCGCGGCTGTGCTTCAAATATTGAATAAAATTTAATTAATCGAGACTAATACAACTCTGAATTAAAATGTTGTGATATATTTAAATAAATGATAATAAAAATATATATAAAAAATTTAATTTAAATAAATAAAAATATTTTCTTGTTGAAATAAATAAAAGTATATTTTTATTTAGATAAATAAAAAAAATTTCTTCTATTCAAATAAATAAAAATATTTTCTTATTGAAATGAGAAAAAGTACTTTTTTATTTAAATAAATAAAAACATTGTTCACTTTAACTGTTTTTATGAACACATCGTTGTTCACACTGTATTATTTATACATTAAATTTGAAATATACTAGAATATATGTTAAATTAAGATATTGTTCCATAAGAGATTAGAAGAGGAAAAAAGATAAGCAGCAAGTCAATGCGCAATAACTTATTGAAAAATTTTTAAAAAATTAATAATATTTTGCTCAGAAGTACTTTCAAATATAAAGATTACAGCGAAACCATAAACTTAAAATCAGCTTGATCTTGATTTAGGTACTTTTTCCTTTTTGTCACAGACATATGGACATGTTATATATCATTTAATAGGTAAATAATTTGTTTTGAAATTTTATAATTTTTTTTGGTACCAAAAATATTAAACATTTTTATAAAATTTTAATCATACGGTGAAAATATAAAATTTATTTTGGTACTAAAAATATTCTGCTTTATCGTGGTTGGCGTGTTTCAAATACGACTACGACTGTTTGGTAATAGATGAAAGAAAACCTGTTGAAGTGGTAGTCGTATTTCGTCGTATTTAAAATACGCCAACCACGATAAGGCAGATTAAAATTTTTTTATTAAATTTAAATCATACGTCGAGTACATTAAATTAGTTTTAGTACTAAAATATTTTAAAAATTTTTTACATATCTTATAAAATTTCATTCATAATTTCAAAATAGAAAATAATTTTGGTACTAAAAATTTTTAGAAATTTTTTTAAATTTTAGTCATATTTTCAAAATATAAAATTAATTTTGCTACTAAAAATATTAGAAATTGTTTAATTTTTTTTTATAAAATTTCAGTTATACTTTCAAAATATAAAATAAATTTTTTTACTAAATATGTAAAGAATTTTTAAAATTAATTTTGGTACTAAAAATATTGGGAAATTTTTTAAATATTTTTTATAAAATTTCAGTCATACTTATTAAAATGTAAAATCAATTTTTGTACTAAAAATTTTAAGAATTTTTTTAAATTTTTTATAAAATTGTAATCATATGTTAAAAATATAAAATTAATTTTGGTACTAAAATATTAGAAATTTTTATTTTTTTTTTTTTTGTAAAAAATTTCAGTCATACTTTCAAAATACAAAATTAATTTTGGTACTAAATATTTTAAGATTTTTTAAATTTCTTATAAATTTTAATCATACGTTGAAAATATAAAACTATTTTGGAACTAGAGACATTAAAATTTTTTATGAAATTTAAGTCACTCGTTGAAAATATTAAATTAATTTTGATACCAAAATATTAGAAATTTAAAAAAAAATTTATAAGATTTTAGTCATATTTTCCAAATATAAAATTAATTTTGGTACCAAAAATAATAAATTTTTGTATGAAATTCAAGTCATACGCTAAAATATAAAACTAATTTTGGTACTAAAAATATTAGAAATTTTAAAAATTTTTAGTCATACGTTCAAAATATAAAATTATTTTTGCTACTAAACGATTGAAATTTTATTTAATTTGTATGAAATTTTAGTCATAGATTTTAAAAATATAAAATTTATTCTTGTACTAAAAATAATAAATTTTTTTTTATAAAAGTTTAATCACTCGTTCAAAATATAAAACTAATTTTGGTACTTAAAATATTAGAAATTTTTTAATCATGTCATCTCATATGCATTTATAATTAAATTTTTTAAAAATTTATAAAAAATTAGTCTTTGCAACAATACAGCAATTGACTTAAGCAAACAAATTTCCCGCCCAACACGCATAAAAAACTTAACTAATCCAACTTTGTTAGATAATTATGCACAATTAGGGCCATTTTCAGAACTTGCCTTTAGTTAAAGGAAGGATTTTGTCAGCCGTATAAATATCTTTGCATTATTACAACTTAAATTTTTAGTTTAAATTTTATTGTTATTAATATCAATTATAATAATATTTAATGGTTAAAAAAAATATTAAATGAAGATTTTATAATACAAAGCTATTTATCGGACAGACAAAATCCTGCCTTTAACTAAAGGCAAGTTGTGAAAATGGCCCTTAATCTCTTTTGTTTCATAAGATAACTGCTAACAACTTTTTCTTAGCTAGCAAATATTAAAAAATTAAAGATATCTATGATCTACAAATTTTCTAATGTTTTAAAGTTATGAATATTTAATGCTCGACGAAATGAATACACAAAGAAGTCATATATAAAAATCTTATAAATACCGGAAAGCAGATAAAACAACTAAATTTAGCTTGAAATATTTTCCAAGCATTTACAAATGCTCTGGCGCAGAATACACAAACACCAACATCGCATTATAATGAACGATTTAAATTTGTTTATATATGATAAATTAAAATAACTTGCTTAAATATTTAAGCAGACACAATATTGAGCATGAAAATATGCTCAGCAGCACCTGTATATCCTTGCTGTTAGATAATATGGAAAATTTTCACACACTTTTGCATTTGCAAGTACGTTTGTTATTATAAACATACGCACACACACACATACACACTACCACACACACACAAGCACACTCGAGAAGAGCTGGAAAACATTTATATTATTCATGTCTAATCATGTGTACACTGTAAATTAGTCTTACTTAATATGTTACACTTACTTGCCAATGTGTGAATATAATCATTTTAGGTATGGGGCACACAGGGCAAACAAATTATAAAAATAAGCGCTCTTAACTTTCATTTGTCAAGGCAATTTAAATAAAAATGTTTAATCAAAATTTGACATGTTAAAGACTATACGTTTAATGCTTGCTTTTTTTTGAAGTTGTATTAAATAAATAATTTATATTTTGGGCAAAATTTGACTCATCTCGCTACACCTCTACTGAAAACATATGCACCAATAAATAAATTGTAATAATATGTGTAGTTATGTAAACATAAAGGGTATTCCAAAAAACACTTCTAAAGTCTTACAGTCGAAAAAGCTACATGTGTGGAATTAGTTGCCATTTACTCAGTTTGTCTAGCCTTGTGTTCGGTCAACAATACCTGCAAATGACAGAATTATTTTATCAAAATGGATGATCTGTGTGGGCAATGTTTCATACACTTCGCCCATTTTACGGTTGTTATAATCATCCTTCTGGGTGGAGTATTCGCTTTTGCTTCACGCATTAATTTGAAACCATTGCACATAGGTCTGGCGAACCAAATTGTTTGGCCAAAGTTACAAAACTCAAAAATATAAGTATATTAAAACTAAACACACATAAAATATTAAATCAATTCAATTTGTATGAAAGGGTGACCATTTTTAAGCCATCGAAAGCCAAGCTGACATTTTAGACCCAAAAGTAAATGAAAAATTATTTAATCACAATCTTCGGTATCCAAAACTATCTTCATCAGTTTCATCCTCATCGTCTGCGTTTTCTTCAGGGAGAGCCTCAGAGCACAGTAGGGCAATAACTTCTGGTGCTAAAGTTAAGCGCTTTCTTTGACGTGTTCGTGTATTTAATCGCATTGATTAAATTAATGGATCTGAAATATCCATAGCTCTATTAAATACATCCTCTTTATACAACTTATGTCTTAATTCAGCTGCATTCTATCCAAAACATCCCAGATGAAGTAAAGTGTTTAATATTATTTCTTTAGAATATACAAGGACTTTATGAACTCTTGGCTATCATGGGATACCAGTTGTAAATATTTTGTATACGTTGCACCATTTCAAAACAGTACTTTTAAAATTTTTCCGGCTGAAGGGGAAATTGACATTGATAGGCTTATCAAAATAATTTTTAAACGAAAAACAACTTGAAGATCTATGCCAGTTATTTCAGAAAAATGTTCATGCTCCAAAAATGCGCGTCGGGAAGTATTTCCGTCATTTGCTGATCCGAAGCGTCCTAATTTCGGCACATCAACACGGAATCCAAGCTTAGACCAAAATTCATTATTCATATTTGCCTTATCGTTAGTGTCTGTTAGTCTCCATTTCTTAATATCGTTCTTGTATGCAAGATGGAGTACAAATTCAAAAAATCTGATGTATCAATGAAGTGGACTTATACCACATTTTAAGTTATTTTTTATTGCCTCAAACTTTTACGATTTATAGTCGTTCACAGAGAAAAAACTGCCTCTTAGAATCAAGATTTGCTCTATGAAACGTTTTTAGGAAAGAAGCGACGATTTTTTCATTGATATTCCTTATTGTTTTTATGTGGTAAATCTTATTAATTTTATTAAGAAGAAAACCACATAAAATCAAGAAGAAATATTATATTGACAACTTTTTTTACTCGATTTCCGTTATTTTTGGCACAAAAAACCAATCCATAGGGATTCTATTAGGGTTTCTTAAGGGATTTCTTATTGATTTTATTAGGTTGCCTTATTGATTTTTTCAATAAGGTTTTCTTCTTGATTTTATTAGGCTCCTACATGATTATGTGTAAAGCTTCTTATTGATTTTTTTATTAAAGAAATCTTCTTGATTTTATGAGGTGTCTTGTTATTTCATATCTATAAATAGACATAGAAACAATTTTTTCATGATCTTTTCATTTTTTTATAAGAATGTATGCACAATAATTTCAATGGTTATTCAGGCTGCTTGTTAGCAGATTGGTTAGAGTGGTTGTCTATCAGGTGGAAGTTTGCTGGTTCAATACTTGGTGAGCAAGTTAGTTAAGAATATAACATAATGTGTATGTTTGTATAAATAAATAACATCTACAATATACTACATACATACATCCATATGTATATAGTACAGAATGTAAATGAAAATACATAAGTACAGAGAATAAAGATGCAATTTTTTTTATTTTTTATGAGGTCGCCTAATAAAAACAAAAAGAAAACCTTATTGAAAAAATCAATAAGATAACCTAATAAAAACTAAGAGATTTCTTCTTAATTTTTTAAAAAAGGTTTTCCCTATGAAATGAATAAGATTTCCTTATTAGAAAAAATCTCAAAGGAATAACAGTAGTTATTAAAAGTGAAGAGTCTGTGAAACAGGAAGAATATGATCTAAGAAAAGATTGTTTCAATTGAGCTTGACCGGTACTGCTATCATCGAACCTATAGCTTAAAATTAACTCTGCTGATGTATAATTACTTTTATTGTTAGTCATTATTGACAATATTACTTCCTTTTGCATTTCAACTATTCTCGTTGCAGTGTGTATTAGAAGCTGTTGAAGTGGAACTTTAGGCAATGGTTTCAGTTATGAATATGTCGATCGGTCTAGAGCTACTTTTTGCTGCCAATAACCTCATATACGAAGGATATACATCGGCATTCCTATGCTTACATTCCAGTCTGAGACTGCAATATTGCTTTTTTTTAAATTTATTATTGAGGAAAAATACAAGAGCTTCCTCATCGGTAAGAACAATAGAACAAAACGTTTTTAATTTTTTAAAAACATTTTACGTATTTTTGTTGGCCTGGTTGGAGTTTCTATTGTTTTTGTTTTTTTTTTTTTTTGATAACATCAACTAAATCTTTTTTATTGCTTTTTCTTGCCAACATTGCCGATGCTTGCATTAATAACTCTGTATCATTTGTCCTAGACTTTGATAGCTCCGCTGCTACCCGTCGCTTGCTGCGCTCAGACATTTCAGCGAATTGCATTTGTTTGCCTAAAATTTTCAGTTCCTGTGGCTTAAATTTAATAAAAATAGTTCAAACTTAATAGTATACATACATACGTATATATCGTTACACTAATATAGAAAGGGTCTAAGTCATTAATTTTCTGAAATCAAAATGTTTTGCTATTTTTTAATTATTATTGTTCGAACTTCATTTTGTTTCTATATGTAGGGTTATAATTTGATCAAGCCAAAGTTCGTTTTGCTTTGTAAGCCAAATTACATGTGATAATTATTAATGAACAAATAACACCAGAGTTATTAAAAATATTATAACAAACACCTAGTAGAACGGAACAACTAGCTGTTTTCGAAGGCCACTAAACCTCCATCATTAGCGTTCATTGTATTTGGCCCACTGTGTGTTATCAGTTGATGTATATTTCTGCTTTTAATACTCAGTTTTCAGTGCAAATGGATTATGTCAATTGTTTTGATTCATCGTATTTCAATTTGCTGACAGCTTTTTTGTAATAAAAGCTCAATTTTACCATCACTAAATTTGCAACAGTCTTGCCATTGTTGTTTATATTTGAATAATTATGCACATTAGGGCGGGTCGATTTGTATGGAGGAAAATCGTATTCTAGGGATCAAAATAAGTAACTTTGCCGAAGGAACCATACGTCTAAAATGTATTTTGATCCCAACTTTTTATCGGAAGGGTAAAATTTTCTTGAAGGGTAAAATTTTAAAAAATCTCACTTTGAGCCATTTATAGTTCCCCAATCGAGTCAAAATATATGATCGACCCCCACTCATTTTGGAGGGCCAACCCACCTATGCCAGTAGCATAGGGTGGGAACCATTCCTGGGGGGTTCCCCATAAAAACTTTTGTGATTTTTTTAAATATTTGTATGCCGAACCCCCCAGGGGTGGTTCGAGGGAGTATGCCACTGGCATAGGTGGGTTGGCTCTCCAATATTAGTGGAGGTTGGTCATACATTTTGACTCGATTGAGGAACTCTAAATTGGTCAAAGTGAGATTTTTCAAAATTTTACCCTTCAAGAAAATTTTACCCTTTTCCTTCGGCAAAGTTTCTTAATTTGATCTCTAGAATACGATTTTCCTTGTAATTTGTGCGATTTTTTTAGATGTTCTTCTATCAAAATATACAAAAAGCTCGATTTCAAAAAAACTAGTGAGCTTGGGCCTTTATATGTTAGGGTAACGATATGTATATATTTATGTACTTGGCTACATTTTAAAGCATATCATGTTGCTTTTTAATTATAACACATCCCACTGGCACGTCCTGGTGTTCGGGCGCCATAATTGATACGAGTGTGTGTTTGTTTTATTCGTTATTTATACCGTTAATGATGCCGGTTTAAATATGTGTGTATGTGTATGTGAAGTAGATTTTATTTTCGCCATGACGGATATAAAATTAAAATTAGCTATAGTAATTATTTTATTTGAAATTTGCTTGCGCAATTGCAAAATAGTTTTTAAACTATTTCCTTGAAAATATTTATATAAGCGTTCGTTTTTATAAATCCACTGGCAATTGTTTGTGACACTATTCCCTCTTGGCTTAAACAATTGCAATAATACATATATAAATTATTTTAAAAATCAATTAAATTTTGTATGGTAAATATTTCAGTGATTGTGCTGGAGAGAGTGCATAAAAGCAATCAAATGATGCTGATTATAACAGTTTAGTTTAATGGTTAAAAATTATTTTTGGCAAATGCTAAATTATTTTAGAAGTATTAGAAAACAGTGGGGCAAATAACGCTTAAAACCTAATTACAAATAAAGTATTAAAAAAATTTTACATTATAAAATGAATTTTCTTATTTTTGTATACTTTGTTTGTTTATCTTGCAAGTTGTAGATCAAAAATATTTATTACTAACCACACTTTAAGCAGACTGTATTAAGTATTAATACTTTATATATGATAAAATTTACATATGCATGTATGCATAACTTTAAATGTTTATTCAAAAAAACTTTTCATCTGATAACTAATGCGCATAAAATTTATTTATTTGTTTTTTCTTTTAAGTAAACACACAAAAAGATTTTTATTTCATTCTCTTCAACACTTTCAAATCACTTAACATGCAAATCATTTGAATTTTTTATTGAAAAAAATTAAAGAAAGAAAGAAAAGACAAGCAGAGAACACCCTGAGAGCAAAACCGCACAAATAACTTGGCTGAAATCAAACATTCATACACACAAAAATGTAAAATTTTCACATATTTCAAAACAAAATGTGTAAGGAAAAACCCCAAAGAGTGTAACGCAAACAAGGATATGATAAATGTATTTAAAGTTAATAAAAAACAGATTTGTATGCATATGAAATGCCACTAAAAAAATAAACATTTTCACTTAACAAATTCAAAAATTGTTATTGTCATTTGTTTATCAAAACGTTTACATTTTCTTTTTTGATGAAAGTTCAATGAGAATTTTAATAAAAACAAAATTCATTTGTTTTTCTAGTTTATAACCAACTTCATGGAAACTTTGAAATTATTATCTTTTAAGGAGAAACATTTTAAGGAATATTTTTAACAATATGTCGAAAAATATTTTTTAAATTTTACGAATATTCGAAATAATTTCAATTGTTTGCAATTACTTAAATAACGACGAATAAATAATACTTTGCAAAGCAGGTAAAAACATATTCGAATAAAGTTTAGATATGATTCAAATATTCGAATGAGTATTAAAAAAATACATATTGAGGTAGTGAAAAAAAATTCGAAATTATTCGAATAAAATAGAAAACAAATGGTTAATCTATTGATATAAATTTAAGTTTCCAATTGATTCACCGCAAAACCCAATAAAAATAAAATTGATTCGATTAATGATGTGAGCAATTATATTGTTTTACAATCTAAAAAAGCTTCAAGTTTTATTTTATCAATCGAATAACAAATAAAATAAATCATTCATGTGATAATCAAAGCAATAATTATTCGAATAAATTTTTAGTCGAAAAAATTAAAAATGCAGCCCTGTATATATAAAATTTTTAAAGCAGAATTCATAATTAAACGAACAAAATTTTTTTTTTAATTCGAATATCTGAATTAAATTCACGTGTTACTCCACTCATCGCATAATGGATAAAATTTTATATTTAAATTAAAACTAAATAAAAATTAGTCCAAAAAATTTAAAATTTAGTGCGATTATTCGTATCAGTAATGAATAATACATTAATTTCTATTCGAATAAATTAAAAAAAGTTCAAAATATGGCAGAATTCAAAATTCTTCGAATAAGATTTTTTTTTTAAATTATTCGAATATCCGAATAAACTCCATGTTGTATTCGACTCATTATAAATAAAAATCAATATTCAAATTAAAACAACATTAAATTTTAAATTTAGTTCGATTATTCGAATCATTAATGAATAACAAATAAATTTTTTTTCGAATAAATTTCTATTCTATTTCTAAAAAATAAAAATGTATTAAAGCAATATTCATAATTATTCGAATTAAGTTTTTTTTTAATTACATGACTAACCGAATAAACTTCATGTTTTTATCGACTCATTGCATAATGGATAAAATTTAATCTTCAAATTAATACAAAGTAAAAATTAATCCAACAAATTTTAAATTTTCTTCTATTACAAATCACTAATGAGCAATACATTAATATCTATTCCAGTAAATTTCTATTCGAAAAAAATTAAAAAAATATAGCCCTTAATAGTTTAAAAAGGAATCATATAGATTCTACTTGAGTGGCTGCGTACTACACGTAAAGCAAGCCTCTTGTATAAAACTTTTAATTCCGAATTTACAATTATTCGAATAAAATTTATTTTTAAACTACATATTTGATTATTCGAATAAGCTTCATGTTGTATTCGACTTATCGAACAAATTAAAACTAGACAAAAATACATCTAACAAATGTTAAATTTAGTTCAATTATTCGAATCAGTAATATTCGAATAAATTTCTTAACGAAAAAAATTTAAAATTTAGCCCCATATATAAAACTTTTACAGCATAATTATTCAAATACATAATGCACAAACTTTAATCATCCATTTCAAATTAAATAGAAATAAAGCGAACGAACTTTAAGTTTAGTTCGATTATTCGAATCAGCAAAAAATAACAAATTAATTTCTATTCGAATAAATTTTAATTCGAAAAAAATTAAAAATATAGCTTCATATACATATAAAACTATTATTCGACCATCCGAATAAACTTTATGTTGTATTCAACTCGTCACAAAATGGATAAAATTCAATATTGAAATTTAAACTACATAAAAATTAATTCATTTAATTTCAAATTTGGCTCGATTATTTGAATCAGAAATTAATAAGAAATTAATTACTATTCGAATAAATAGCTATTCGAAAAAAAAATTAAACTCTTAATGCAGAATTCATATTTATCTAAAAAAAAATTTTTTTAATATTATTCGAATAATCGAATAAACTTCATGATGTGTTCGACTCATCCCATAATGTATAAAATTTAAACTTCAAAATAAAATTAAATTAAAATTAATCCATTTAACTTTAAATTTAGGGCAATTATTCGAATCAGTAAGATAAAACAAATTAATTTCTATTCGAATAAATTTATATTCGAAAAAAATATAAAAATAGCTTCATATATAAAACCATTAAGGCAGAATTCATAATTATGCGAATAAAAATTTTTAAAAATTATTCGAATATCCGAATTGATTTTATGTTGTATTCGACTCATTGCAAAATCTTTTAATTAAAATTCAACTAAAATTAATCCAACAAATTTTAAATTTAATTCGATTATTCGAATCAGTAATAAATAACAAACTAAATTTGTAATCGAATAAATTTGAATTCAAAAACAATTAAACATATAGCTGCATATATAAAACTATTAAAGCAGAATTCATAACTATTCGAATAAAAATTTTTAAAAATTATTCGAATATCCGAATAAACTTCATGTTGTTTTCGACTCATTGCAAAATGGATAAAACTTTATTTTTTAATTAAAATTAAATAAAAATTTAGTCTAACAAATTTTAATTTTAGTTCGATTTTTCGTATTAGTGATGAATAACTATTCGAATATTAAATAAAACTTGAGAAATATATTAATTAAAATTTTTAATTAAGTTTTTGATTATTGCAATATAAAGTTTAACTAAAACTGAAAATAAAAAAGAATTATGAAATTATTTTCTAAAAAATTAAAATTTCTCGAATAAAAATTATGAATAAATTATTCGAGTACATATATGTATGAATTAGCGGTTTTATTCGATGATTCAAATAGAAAAGTAAAAAACAGGTTAAATAAAATGTAAAAAGCTATTCGAATTAACTTTAAATTTAGTTCGAAATAATTTGAAATAATGAAAATTTTTCCATTAAATATTGAAAAGTTTTATTCGAGTATTTTATATATAAAATTTTATACATGTATTCAAAATTTTCGTTTAGTTATCTTAATAACGAATACAGAATATATCCAGTTATTATAAAATAAAAATTTTAGAATATATGTATTTCAGATTTAATCCGAGATTATTCGATCGAGTGAGGAGTAAAAAAATTATTCTAAAAATTAAAGGAAAATCGAAGTATAATTATTTGACACTCGTATGTAAACAATCACCCGTATTGCGTATGTCGAGTCGAATTTTCGTCTACGAGAATTTTTGTCATAGAATAAAGAAAACTTGTACAAGGTTTGTTTAGTCAAATACAAAATTTTCGTAGTCGAATATTCGACTCGACATACGCAATACAGCTGAATAATTTTTAGTTAAAGAAAAATATTCGAAAAAAAATTATTATTGTTCGTTTGAATTCTAAAGTATATGCGATAACAAAATAAAAAAATTATTCCACTGAATGACAAATAAAAAGCATTGATTGTATGATGAGGGAGATTAAAACCACATTAATCGAATAACAGCTAACATGAATTCGAATAATAAAAAATACCACACTTTAAATTGGCTAATTAAGTATATTCCATGAACAATTTTTTTATATTTTAAAAATTTTATTAATGCCATGTCCATGCAAAAGTTCTTTAACCTTTATTTTTTTTACAAATATCCCATTAAATTGAAAAAATTTTCTTTTAAACTTCTTCTTAAACTCCCTACATATTTCTAATTTAATTGATAAATAAATATCATTGTCATTTTTACACTTCTTAAAACCAAACAACTTCCTTAGTTGCCCTGCCGCTCTATAAACAAAAAAAAAACAAAAATAAATAGAAAAACTAAATACTTTAGCGCTTCAACTTCCGGCCCAGAATTTTAAGAACCATAACAAGAGAAAGAAAACTTCACTTAGACTATATAAAATAATGGTTGCTCTGGCTACATAAATACCAGCAAACTAAATAAAGCATCCAACTAAAATTAAACTAGTTCTGTAACAATTATACTCGTACACACACATATTTTCAAAATGTTGGCAAACGGAAATAGACTAATAATGTTGTTAGCGTTTGTACAAAATGTATCAGTGGAAGTTTCTATTTATTTTATTTTACAGTGTGGGTATTTTTTCGTGATTTCAATTGAGATCTTCTTTTTTTCTTTCTTTGCTAATCAAGTGTTTATTGGCAAGCACGAAATGGTGGGTAGCACAAATTAGCTAATGCTTTATTAAGTAAGATATTCAAAAAACAAAGTTAAATTAAGACAAAAGGAAGGACGTTTGCTGTAAAAGGAAATAAACAAGAAGGATAGCTGAAGGGTTTGCCCTTAAAATGTACGAGTATTTTCTGCCAGCATTGAGTGCTAATTTACAGCGATCTATTACTGTAGCTGTAGTTTTAATAACAATATATAAAGCTTTAAATATAAGTAGAATTTAATAGCAGAAATACGAAATGCTGTCTTTGGTAATTAATTTTAATTCAAGATATAACACTGGGTATAAAAAAAACTGAAAACCTGAATTTACAAATCGGTAGAAGTCCAAAATGCCGCACAAAACTCTAACAATGAAAAAGCAATGGAGAACAACTTCACTTGAGCTAACTAGCGTTATTCGCTCTTTATTTAATTTTTATTTATTGTTATTTATTATTATTATATTCGCTTAGTCTTTAGTTTGTCTCTCTGTTAAGAAAGTAAGAAAGAAAAATTCTCTAACTTAAACGAGCACTACCATCGTTACAGTGGCATTTATAACCTTATTTTTGCAAACAAAAGTCTAATCTCTGCTTTCAAAACTGTTGCGTGATAAACGAACAAAAAGAAAAACCACTGATTGATAAATATGTATATAACGTGAAAATTCTTTGTTAGTTGAAGTCTTATTATAGTATAGTAACCAGAGAGTCTATTCATAGAATTGTCATAGAATTGTCATAGAATTGTCATAGTCTTGTCAAAGTCCTATTAGATTCATAGTCATTGCCATTGTCATTGTCACTATTACTGTCACTGTCATTATCATTGTCATTGTTTTTTTCATTGTCATTATTTTTTTTCGTTGTCATTGCCATTGTCATTGTCATTGTAACTATCTTTATCATTGTCATTGTCATTTTCATTGTCATTGTCATTGTCATTGTCATTGTCATTGTCATTGTCATTGTCATTGTCATTGTCATTGTCATTGTCACTGTCATTGTCATTGTCATTGTCATTGCCACTGTCACAATGATATAGTCATTTTCATAGTTACATACATATAAGTCCCAGTCCAGACTTGCAATTTTTGTTGCAGCAATTCTTGAATATGTGTGAGAGTCTTGCAATAGAAATATATACTTTTTGTATTCCTCTCTCGTTCTTTTGCACTAAAAAATAAAAAGTTGCTGCAACAAAAATTGCAAGTCTGGACCGGCACTAAGCATAATTATAAATTATAATTATTATTATAATTAGAGATGTGCACGTGATAGTTTTTCGACTCACAACACGCACGCTCACGCAGAAAAATACTTTATTCACGCAGTTGCACGCACGAATGATCTTGAAAACTTTTTAACGGTCACGCAAGCTCACGAATAAAATATTCTTAATCACGCTAGTTTGCGAAAAAGTATATAATTCAATTTGTATGTTTTTTGGGTTGCAAAATAGATTCTTGCACATACATACATACATACATAAATATGTATGCATGTATGTATATACATATGTATGTACATATGTATGTATGTATGAACGTGTATGTATGTATATGTAAATCAAAATAAAGCCAACAATTATATTATTTGTGAGTTCTCAAATAGTTTTTGAAAGTCTGTGCATTACATAAGAGGTTGGTGACTGTTGAAAATATGTGATTGAAGTCTACTAACGATTTGTTAAAGCAACAATGAAATGCATATAGACTATGCGTATGGACTACATATAGACTATAGATATAGGCATATAGACTATGACCAGCAAATAAATTCCCAATTAAAACATACATATTTATTATTATAAAATAATTTATTTCAAAAAATTTAATACAGTTACATATGCATGTACCTATCAGAGATCTGCATGATTACGTATCAAACGGCATAATTTTATATTTTCTAAAATGACCTAAAAAAAAGCGAAACCGAAACCTGTCGGTTTAAATAAATTCTAAACCGAAATGGCAGGTTTTCATTTATCGTTTTTAGGCTTGCATACATACAATTGTATACAGACTAAAACAATTAACACTAAAATCTAAAAAAATCTAAATTAAAGGGTGTTCTATCAGTTAATGTAATTTTGACCATGTAATTCTGACAACTTGCTGTATCTTGGAAACCGTAAGAGCCAAACTTTTGAAATTTTCAAAAACGGTAAAACTAAAAAATCCCAAAATTATAAAATCGCCCAACCAAATAAAAAAGTCGCCAAAAACCAAAAAAAATCGCCAAAACGAAAAAAGCGCCAGTTTAAAAAAAAATTCTAAAACTAAAATAAAACGCGAAAAAGAAAAAAAATCGCCATATTAAAAAATAATCACCAAAATAAAAAATCGCCAAAAAAACCGCCAAAATGAAAAAAAAACACCAATAACCGAAAAAATCGCCAAAACGAGAAAAAAATTAACAAAAAAATTACAAAACTAAAATAAATCGCGAAAAACCGAAAAAAACACCATTTAAAAAAATAATCCCCAAAATGAAAAAAATCGCCAAATTAAAAAAAAAACGCCAATAACCGAAAAAAATTGCCAAAACGAGAAAAAAGTGACAAAACTAAAAAAATCGTTTAAAACGAAAAAAAAAAAATTACAAAACTAAAATAAATCGCGAAAACACGAAAAAATCGCTATTTTAAAAAATAATCGTCAAAATGAAAAAAAACGCCAAAAAATGCAAAAAAAACGCCATATTAAAAAAACGCTCAAAACCGAACGTACGAAACCGTTTGAGCGCGAGTCAAAGTCGCACTTTACTTAATTTTTATTTAGTAAACTGTAGAGTAGTCGAACTCAAGTCATATTGTAGATATAGTATATTCATAATAGTAGTATGTACAGTCACAGCTTCATGCAATAAAGCTAGTAATCAGCAGCTTTATTTGATATTCAATAAGCACGTATTTACCTTGAAAATATGTATATCTTAAAAATGCGCATTATATGTTTCTCCGTTTGGTATAATCAATTTAAAAAAATCTACCTTTATAATCTTTTATTCTGCGAGTGCCTTCTTATTTCACTTTTAAATGATTTCTTTTAGTTAAATAGTTGTTGCTATAGTTACCCGTTTTTTTATATAATAATTAGTTAATTGGAGTTCGCTATTGGCAACACATTAACGCTTGATTGCTAAAAGAGAGAATCGTATGTTAAATTGGTGTGTTATTTGTTTAAAAAAAAAATATAAAAAATAAAAGTGTGTGTAAAAATGTTTGTTTTTTATTTTAAACTGCAAGCACAAAGATGCATGAGCGAGCATGTTGAATGCTGGCATAAAAGCATGTGCAGACATGTTATATTCACACACTAACATTTACATACACACATACGATCATCGTATGCCCTTATAAGAAGCAGTCAAGTACAAATTTTTAATGAACTTTGCTTTATAAAATTTTTACACACACACACAAACACGCGCACACACACACATATATATATACTCAAACAAAAGCACGTATGCCTGCACACAAGAGAAAAATTGTGTTAGTACAAAATTAAAAAAAAAAAAATTGCGAATGAAAACGGAAAAGTGAAGAATAAAACAATTGATCATATAGGCTAAGGCATTTTAAGAAGAAAATAAAGCATTTAAACATAAATATCTAAAGAAAGCTTAAATAAACACATATTATATATTAATTCCTGCACTTGACAACCAAGTTATTTAATTTTATATTGCTGTGGCAATAAGAAAAAAGCGCTTAAGTCATATTTAAGCTTTCAAATTTATTTATTTTACAATTAAGTTGGGAAATTCTGTGTTAAGCTTTATTTTTTTAAAGTTGAAATATACCAAAGTATAACCTAAGTTAAGCTATTATACCAAATGACATTACACTCACTGCAACTTAAAAATAAGAACGCTTCATATTAATTCAATAATTTTCCATATAATAGATATAATAATGTATATAAATAAATAAAATTAATAAATTAATTAATTAATTCATTAAATTAATTAAATAAGAAATTTCAACATGAATAGACTTTCGTTAATGTTTCTTATTAATTCAATACTATTTTTATACCCTTTACCAACAAAAATGGTAAAAGCGTATATATAGGTTTGTTATTCCGTTTGTAATTTCTATAATATCAATAAGCGACCCATACAATATATATATTCTGGATCCTTATGCATAGGGAAGATGAATAAGCGATGTCCGTCTGTCCGTCTGTCCGTCTGTCCGTATGTCCGTCTGTCCGTCTGTCTGTACGTGAAATCGGTTTTCCGAAGCTCCCAGAAAAGCTAGAGACTTCGTTCTTAGACTGGTGTGTCAGAAATTTTCCAAAATTGATTGGTATTGAAATTCAGCAAAATCGAGCAGACGATTGCAGAGCTGGAAAACTTAAACTTTATTTTGCCATATAAAAGTAACTAACGAAAACAAATTTTTATTTTTTTTAATAAATAAACTTATTTTACACTTCAGTACGACTAAAATTGGTATTTTAAATTAAAAAAATATGAAAAAAATTAAAGAGACGTTTCCAGGGTTGGAAAACTTTAACTTTTTGTGTTATGTAAAATTAACTATGTCTAAAACTATATTAGTATTTTCTCGAGAACCGTAAGAGCTACAGACCTGAAATTTGGACACAGTGTGTAGACCTTTGGCCGCTATAACAACAAATACATGCGAATTGGAAATTAAAGGGTGTTCCAAAACGAGCAACGAAAAATTTTAAAACCCCATGTAATATACATACAATTGTATGTATGTATTTATATACACTTGAAATTTGTAAGGTTAGTGTATTTTTATATAGACTACAAAAATTAACACTAAAATTTCCAAAAATATAAATTAAAGGGTGTTCCATCAGTTAATGCAATTTTGACTATGCAATTTTGACAACTGCTGTATCTTGGAAACCGTAAGAGCAAAACTCTTGAAATTTTCAAAAATGGTAAAACTAAAAAACCAAAAAATTATAAAATCGCCAAAACGAAAAAAATCGCCAAAAACAAAAAAAAAATCGCCAAAATGAAAAAAGCACTAAATTAAAAAAAAATTTCTAAAGCTAAAATAAATCGCATAAAACAAAAGAATTGCTAAAATGAAAAAAAATCGCCAAAATGAAAGAAAATCGCTAAAATGAAAATAAATCGCCAAAATGAAAAAAAATCGCCAAAACGAAAAAAACCGAAAAAAACAGAAAAAAGTCGCCAAAATGAAAAAAACCCAAAACAGGAAAAAATCGCCAAAAACAAAAAAAAATTGCCAAAACGAAAATAAACCTAAAAAACAGACAAAAATCGCCAATATGAAAAAAAATCGCCAAAATGAAAAAAATCGCCAAAACGAAAAAAAACCTAAAAACAGACAAAAATCACCAAAAGGAAAAAAAAATCGCCAAAATTAAAAAATCGCCAAAACGAAAAAAACCCCAAAAAAATCGCCAAAATGAAAAAAAAACAAAAAAAAAAGAAAAAAATCGCCTATTTAGGCGATAAACCCAAAAACAAAAAAAATCGCCAAAATGAAAAAAAAAATCGTCAAAATGGGAAAAATCTCCAAAATGAAGAAAAGCCCAAAAACAGCAAAATATCGCCTAAATGAAAAAAACCTCCAAAAACAGAAAAAAATCGCCAAAACGAGAAAAAAGCGACAAAACTGAAAAAATCGTTTAAGCTGAAAAAAACTTCAAAAAAGCTAAAAAGCCTACCTTTCGTGCGCGATTCAAAGTCGCACTTTACTGAATTTTTTAATATTAAAGGAATTAAATGAAACTAAGTTTTTGCTTATTTCGTTTTTGCTTCGTTCACTTAACATATTTTATGTATTTTTTAAAGAACTAGATTGGTATCAATAATCAGAAAAATCCAAAATTATGACTCCAGGGTTGGAAAACTCACACTTTTTGTGTTATGTAAAATTAAATAAGTCTAAAAATGTTTTCTTTTTCTTTATAAATTGAATATATTTTATGCTTCTGAAAGAAAAGTTTGGCGTATGAAATTTGAAAAATGAAAATTATAGCTCCAAAGATGGAAACTTTAAAAAAATTATAAATTTTTTTACAAAACAAATATGTATGTATGTGGTTGTATACTATATATATGTACGTACGTTGGTAAAGGGTATATAAGATTAGGCACAGCCGAATATAGCACTCTTACTTGTTTTAATTGATTTTGAGCTGTTTTTTTCTCTCGGTGTAGAAGTCTAAAAAAATATATAAGTAGCAAGTCATAGTGCTATAACTTCCTGAAAAATTACACAAATTAATTGAGATTTTGGTCAGGGCTACCTTCAAATATGCCGATCACGGAGCTACCATTAACTTAAAATCAGCTTATCTCAACTTAAGCACTTTTTACTTTTTTGCCACAGATTTAATTAATATGTATATAAAAATGTCTTCCACAGTCAAGTGTTAACTTAAACTTAAATAATAATAATAGGAGAGCTTTTACAGCATTCTGCCACTGATTACTCTGGAATTAAAAATAAAATATGTAAAAAAAGGTTAAAAAAAATAACAAAAAGGAATATTGCACCAAATTTAAAAGTATTAAATTTTCCTCTTAATCATTATCATTATCGTGACCATTATTGTACCCTTGGGTTCGCTCTGATGTTGTGTATTGTTTCCTTTACAGTTTGGGTTGGTATTTTTTATGTTTGCACTCAGGACTGTTTATGTTTTACTTGTTATCTTTTATCCTTAACGTGTATATAAGTAGATGTAGATGTAAATGTCCATGCTTATAACAAATTATTTATGTTATGTTGCCTTTTGTTAACTTCTGACCGTAGTTACCACAAAGTGTTAAAATTTCTTATCAGCGGTAACAATAAAGATTTTCTTTTTGGAAATTTCATATTATATGCAAGTATTTATACATACATATATCCCTAAAGTATTTAATTACAAATGAGCAAAATATTTATTTCAAAAATGCTTGAAAAGTGCTGTTGATAACTTAAGTTACATAGCAAATATTATACAAATTTAGCTGCCGGAAAGTTGCTGTACACAGTTATAAAAACACAATAAAAGTTTTAAAAGACAAGGATACAATAGTTTTTTTTAGTCTCTTTGTAAAAAAAATGTTAAGCCAAACATTGTTGGCACTAATTCAAACGTGTTGCACAATTTCTAATGCAGGTTTGGTTTTATATTTTGGTTCTTTGAATATTGTGCAAATCTCATCTAACTTCCGTAGTTATTCGTGAAGGAGAAATGTGCTGGGAGCATCTCTTTCTAAGCGATATAGATGGCGTGTTACGATTTCTGTAAAAGTCTCACACGCACAATAGGCTGCCTAAGCCCACGAGTGCAATAAATATTAAATTTATAATAATTCGATGTGATAAGAAAATTGTATGTAAGCAAACGACTGCTCTCTACCCTCGTGCCTTATGATGTAGAAAAGTGCAAAGAAATGTGCCTTGCTACTCGTAGAAGACTCTCTCCTAGTTAATAGTTCTTCTTAGTAATTTTTATTGTTAACAGAAGTGTATGTGAGTGTGTCTATGACCTCGATATGTGCGGAATTTTCTTAATACTTTTTTTATAGTTGTAGTGGCATTAATGCATGCGTATAGAATATTTATTTGCTTTTATTATAATGATTATATTAAAAACGTGTTTAATAGTTAAATTTAATGTATGATTTTAGTGTGCAACTATAATGGCATTTTATGGCCATTAAGGGAATCAATACCTCTTGCTTTTAGTTTTCTTTTTTATGCTGAGTTGGTAAGTGCTGGAATATGATTTTAAGCCAAGTAAAAGGTACGTGATTTCTTCCTACTAACTAAAGAATTTGTCGTGGAAATTGCCAACTTTTGTATGCCCTATTATTTGTTCAATTCAAATGTAAGATGCAGGGATTTTCTCTGATATTAGTACATTACAGAAAAATTCCAAAAATTGATGTTCTTTCATCCAATTGCTATAGCCAATAAGAAATATTTTAAAATTTTGCACCTAATACAAACAATTTTTGTCTAATTACTACCATTTATATTTTCAAATGCAGACAAACTAAGATTATATATGATTTTAATTAAAATCCTTAATTGATTGAACAAAACAATCGGCCACATCACATAGTTCAATTTCGTTCAAAATTGGAATTGAATAAACCTCAAAATGTCAAGCCCTAGCCAGACTGCCTCCCACAGTCTGGACACACCTAACAAATTTCCGTATTTTAGTTTTCTTTTTTAGACACCATCTCCTACAAAAATGGGGAGGACTAAATTCCGATTCCGAATTGAATTCAAGTCTGTGACATGGCCGAATTTATTGTAAATAAACTCAAAATATCTTTACATATTGAGTGACTTAATAACTTAACAAATTTAAGTATTTTGTTGATGTTTCAAATGTAATTGTGCGACAAGTCTAACTTTGCCGACATGCCATAGTGGCGTGAAATAAAAAAAGTGGTAAAAAGTCCGCAACTTTTGTACTAGTGAATCGATTTCGATAAAACTAACTATTTTGAAAAGAAAAAGTATTGAACTTTTAAAAAAAAATATTTGCAGATATCCTGTTGTGAGACAGGATAGCTCCACAGAGTCTCAAAGTGGGAAACTGAGGGTGTCGAAATTCTTTCGGAGCTTGTAACTTTTGTAAATATTGACCGATCTTAATAATTTCAGCGGGACAATCAACGTTAAAAAAACATGCTTAGAGCACAATTTTCTTATAGTTTCCATGTTATTTGACTTGAAATCAACGTTAAAAAACATGCTTAGAGCACAATTTTCTTATAGTTTCCAAATTATTTGACTTGAAAATAACTTTTTTTTAATTTTTGGTCCTGGCTTTTTTTTTTAATCGATAGTACACAACCTCCTTATTACTTAGCAAAAGTTATTTAGTTTTATTGTTGTTGAAAGAAAGCTTCATTATACTTCATATGAAAAAAAAATTTTAATATCTCAAAAATTGTAGCAAGGAATAATTTTGCAATTTATATTTTTGCAAATTATGAGAAAATTTAGTATATTTTGTGAAAAAAGTATTCTTAATATTTTGGAATATTTTAAAAAATTACTAGGTTTTTGATAAAAACTTTGATTGTTTTTAAGAGAAGAGGCATTAAGAAAGACTGAGAATTAAATTTTAGAGATTTTGGATGGTTCACCCTACATCCAGCATTGGTCGAAAATTAGCATTTTTTTTAATCAAATTTTTGGATGTGACAAAAAAATTGCACGCTCGTTGTTGTAAATGTTTTGGTTCTTTATTACAGATAAACTTGTCGTTAGTAACGTGCAAGAAACTCTTAACATCCTACACAAAAATGTAGACAGGAGAAGAGATTTTCTAAAAATGCAAAAACTTTTCTAACACAATGTTTCCCAATAAAAAAAGTTTTATAAAATTATATATTGGGGAAGACTTCAATTTACAGTGAAATCTCTCTTAACCGTTGTTATATTTTTTCTGCTTATTGGAGGTTTCCGCTTATGAGAGAGTTACATATTCGCTTATTTTAATTTTGGATCTACAAAACTTCACCGGTTATTAGAGATGTCCGGTTAAGGGAGGTGTCCGTTATGAGAGTTTTCATTGTAGTTCAATAGCTTACATTTAGCCTTGCAAGCGGAAAAAATATTATTCTAGCACCTTCAATACTTTTCGAAATTTTCAAAATCCAGTTTTGATTACAAAATTAAATTTTCTACTTTTTTTATTTTTGCCTAAATTATTGATCTCATTTTCTTTTTTTTCTCAATTTTTTCTATTTTACTACATTAGTAGACATAATTGTCTATTCAATGGTATATAATATGTAGACATTTGCCATTATATCAGTCTTAAAATGTATACACAAATATTACACCTCAGGTGAAAATTGACTTCAACTTTTGAACTTATTTTTTGACCTCTTGAAGGTGTATTAAATTTTTTTTTGTAACTAATTACTTTTATTTGCCTCAAACATATAAAAATTAATATGCACAGACAGTATATATATCCACAAGGGCAAAGACACCTGCGCGCACACCTCTATTATTAATTAATATTTTTATCGCTTTTGTACCCATTGCTTGTAAACTACATACCTATACATCTAAGTTGCGATGGGTTAAATGTTATTATTTCAGTTAAGGCTATCATGGAGATAACAATTAAAAATAAATCACTCTGCAAATTGATATGGCAAAACCTCACTCATGGGACTACTCGGTCGGACAAGGTTTACCAAATGTTGTACAAAATAACTACTACATATAACTTATCGGCAAATACCGATTCAAATTGAAATTTATTTGAATTATATGAAAAAAAAGATTAGTGAATGCAATAAATAAAGTTCTAAATGTCAGAATAGAAATAAGGATTTGTTATATGTACATATAAAGAAAGCAGTTTGATCGGCCATGTATGGATTACGATGCAGAAGTAAAAGGATTAAACAAAAAGCCTTTATAAAGTATTCACGCTACTGTGAATTGGCCTGCAATTATATTACAAAAGCTAAGCAGTTCTAGTCATTAAACTCTTCTATATGCCACATTTTCATAGTACTAATACTAACCCATAAAAACCCACAATAAAATTTTTGAATATAATATACATACATACATATCTATTTTCATAGAGTTTTTTTGATAATAATTTTTTAACAGTTTGAAATGTTTATATTGGTAGTTTAATTAAATTTCATTAAAGCCAAAACATTTTTTTTTTTTCTTTCTAGGACCAGCACTCAGGGGATAACCCCTACTCATGCAATGCATTGTGCTAGAACAAGGAAAATAGGTTATAGGGAAGGAGGATAGAGGGAGTAGTGTTTGTGGACATTTGATTTAAACCTTCCCACGCTGGTAGTGACAGGAAAGACCTCCGCAGGTAGTTGGTTCCACATACGTACAGTTCGGCTAAAAAAGGAATTCTCTCTGTAATGCGTAGTGCGGGTTGTACGTATAAATGTACGGGTTGTACGTATAAATGTGCGGGTTTCAGGAACAAGTTCCCTAATTTCATTAGAACACATTCCGTTGTAGTAACGATAGAACAATGAAATGCACCCCACATTGCGTCGATGCTCCAATGAATCAATAGAATTGGATATCCTACTGTCACCGATGAGCTTCTTCGCCCTCTCCTGTACGCGGTCGAGCAGCCCCAAAATAGACTTTGAAGCGCCGGCCCATACATGAGAGTTGTATTCCATTTTCGGTCGGATATAAGTGGCAGACAACTGCAGCGATACACCGCAACAATAAGTACACAGTTCAAACACACACTCTATCGTTGACAACTGTATCTCTTACACCTCAACGAAAACTGTGCTGTGTGTGTTTTAGTCAACATTCTTTTGCATATATCCTTATGGGATCACAATTGTACTTTGCATTCTGCGTACTGTGTCAGAGACACAGTATGCAAGCAGCGATTGCAAAAATGCGATGAGAGCGAACACAGCACTCAGGGTGTATTAATGCTCTCAGTACTTTCCAATTTCACAATCTGGTCTCTTTTTTACATGTTTTGCTTTGTGTTGTTTCTGCATAGACATTTCTTGATGTGTGGCGGTGGCGTGAATGTGTATTTTAGTTTTAATAAACTGAATATGTATTGGCGTCAGCGTTGCCGTTTTGGTTACTTTCAACCAAAATTGGTTACTTTTCACATGGTTGAAAGAATTTTTGTGGCTAAAAAAATATGGATGTGATTTCCAAACAGATGGTAAGGAAGAATATATTGTATGCCAATATAAATTGCTCAGATGTTCTTAATTGGAAATAAGAAGTTGAATTTTGGGACAAAGTTTCCAAACATACAAATGAATTCAACGAAAAATTTTTGGTGACTTTATTAAAATTTGTTTTTAGCTAAATGCCAAAATCGATTTTTTTTTTAAATTTGCCACAGATACATATATTTCTTAACGGAAGTATAAATAAAATAGTACATACATTTATTAAATGTATGCTAGGCTTTTCAAGCTTTCTTTTGCACCAGTTTCACTCTTTTTGGACATTAATCCAGCAACCCGCGTGCAAAGAGTGCGCACTGAGGAGTATTCTCCTCAATCTATAATTAAAAAATTTACTTGTGTATAATGTTGGGGCAATTGGGCAAACGGCAACGCCGCAACATAGTAAAAAAAAACCAACACACATATCGCAGAACAGCTAACTGTGTCATTTTTGACACTGTACACATATAACACTTACTGTGTCGGTGGCACCGCAACCGCAAACATTCAAACACACTTTCTACACTCCACGCTCTAGCAGTCTACTCTCATTGATTTGTTCTATTGTGATCGCCTCACATATTGTGTTGTTTGTATTGCAATGATTGCTTAAGCTGTGTAGTTATGAGCGAAGACCAAACACTGATCCGAAGATGTGTTATGAAACGAGGCAATGGCACACACACGAAACAGTGACTAACAGACAACATGAGTGCGCTCTTGATTGATAAAAAATATTACTGTGACGACAGTGATTGTACAGATTGATGTTACTGTGTTACTGACACAGTAATTTCTATGTGTGTACATTAAGTGGCAAAAATGACTGATTATGCAGCTCACTGATAAGTGGCATATATAGTAAGGAGATCAGATGGGGTGAAATATCGTTTGCACCGTTTCAAAAAGCCGAGGCACTTGAATGCTTCTTTTGCAATTTGAAAAATGTGGTCAGTCCATCGAACATCACACTGTATTTTCATGCCAAGAACATCAAGTGCGTCTGATTCCTTAATACTTATACCCCCCATAGTTACAGAGGCAGCAGCGTTTTCGGTCATGCGTCTATGTGTAACCATGCAACACTGGGTCTTACGGGCGTTAAAGTCGACCCTGTTCGCATGACCCCATTCAGAAATTTTTACTAAATCATGGTTTAAAGTCTCATTCATTATTTGTCGCATAGCCTCAACCTGCGGCAGGCTAGGTCTATTGCTGAATGAGAAAGAATGGTAAATGCTACTGTCATCCGCGAAAGAATAGATAGGGTTGAAAGTTTTACAGAGAAGGTCATTTAGAAAGATAAGAAATAGAGTCGGTAGGTGCGGTACCCCTGAATTTAACTTGAACTCATTTGATGAGATCCCATCTATAACAACTTTTATAGTGCGATCCCTCGATAAGAATCGAGCGAAGTTATCACCGACACCAAAGGCAATACATTTTGACAAAAGTGCACCATGCCACACTTTATCAAACGCCTTGGAGATATCTAAAGCCACCACCTTACTTTCGCCAAAATGGTGGATTGAATTACACCATTTCTCCGAGAGGAGGGCAAGTAGGTCTCCCGTAGATCGGCCTCTTCGAAATCCATACTGCCGGTCATTGAGTAAGCTGTTGGACTCCAGATACCTTACAAGATGGAAATTCACCATACTTTCCATTACTTTGGAAAGTGCAGAACATATTGCAATTGGGCGATAATTTTCAGGGTTGTTTGCTTCTCCTTTTTTAGGGATTGGCGTAACATTAGCAACCTTCCAACACACTGGAAACTCACCAACATGGTACAACGTGCTGAAAAGGTTAGCTAATGGACGTGCTAGCGTCGAAGAGCACTGCTTCAAGACCATCCGGCCCGGGAGACTTATTTATGTTGAGTTCCGACAAAACCCTTTTTACTGCCCGAGCTCGAAAGAATATCTTAGGCATAGTAGTGGATACTCTCTCTAGCATAGGAAGAAGCTGATTGCTTTCCGGCAAGTAGGAATTACTTGCGAATATTTCAGCTAGTAGGTTAGCTTTATCAGCCGGGTCAGTGAATATTAGGTCATCCTTTAAAAGAGTCGGAATTGAGGAACTAGCATTATTCTTTACTCTTTTAACGAATGACCAGAAGCTTTTACTACCCCGAGGGGCAGCAAGAACTTTAGCACGGAGACGATTCTCGTAAAGAGCTTTTTCACGCCTCAGTACTTTGGCACGCGAAGATCTCGCCCTTTTGCGTAAAAATTTTTATAAAAATTTCACTTTGGTTTGTTGTTTTATGAGACTAGGTCCTAAATTGTTTCAAGAGTCTCTTCATTTTGTCTGAAAATTGCATTGCAAAATTTTTTTTTCAATTTATTTAATAAATACCTTATACTCAAATTTGTCAACGCCTGGCAACACCGCTCGGTTATCAAGGTTATTATTAAATTGTTTCTTAAAAAGAAAAGATGCGTATGAGTAATATTTATTATATTGACCTTCAAATTTTATAGCATATCTTAGAGGTGATTTTTGTAGCATACATTACGGATGCGTATGATTAATAATTAATTATATTAATACCATTATATTAAGTACACGAATTTATTTATTTATTTACTCATTTATTTTTTATTTATTTACACACTAAAAAAAATTAACTAAAACTTATTTTTGAGGATGTCAACTTTTTACTTTTTATGCTAGGAACACAACTGGGACGATCGACGAATTTCGTCCACAACAACAATTTTGTCGAACAACAACGACAAATTTACTCAACGAAATCGAAGAGAGAGAAAATTGTTTTTCATCGTTCGTCAGCCTACAAAATATAAATAAATATATCTCAGAGTTTGCCACACACGAAAAATTTTTCGTTCGTCCTAGTTGTGTTCCTAGTATTACTCATGTTAGTTAATTTTTAGTATATTTTTTTTTAGAAATATACTTGAAATTAGAAACCGGATACATTTAATTACTTGCAGCCAATTATAGGGCACTCAATGTTGTTTGTTATGCAAACTAAGAATATTTTTAAGATAACAAACTGTTCAACTTTTATATCCAAAGGAATTCAAGAAAAAGTTGCAGCACTAAACGATAATATGGTTGCACTTTGCCAGGTAAAGTTAGGCCAATAGCATTTTGGGCAATTATGTATACTAGTGACTTGAACACAGTTTTAATAAAGAAATTTTTGGTTTACTTGTTTAAAGTGAAGAAGCCAAACAAGAAATCAGCGTAATATAGAAAATAATTTAAATTATAAATAAATATTTTATATTAAAGAAGACCAAAAAAAAGTTTGAAAAATATTTAATAAATATTAAGAAAACTTTGATGACTTAAAAAACCTCTGAATTATAAAGATATAAAAGTTGAACATTTCCATGTATGAATTTTATAATTTAGACAATCCTTGAGCAAATTTTGCTTTTATTTTTTTGAAGCACTTATTTATTCTTAAAAAATCTTAAAATTTTAACACAAAATTTATATTACCACATTATTTCATATTTTTTATTTAAATTGTTATTTATTTCCCAACAAAACAAAACTCTTAAAATTAAATTATTTTACTATCTTATTTTTTTTTTAAAAAGAACAAAAAAAATTTTATTTTATAAATTTACAACCATAAAATATGTATGTTTATTTAAAAAAATACAAATGAAGAAAACGTGAACTAATTTTTCAGAAATAAACAAAGATATTTTATGCATGACTTCAAAAATGTTTATAAGCAAGCAATTTCTCTCATTCTTTCATGCTTGCGAAAGTATATAAAAAATTTTCCTTTTCTTAAGCTCTGCTACCATTCGCTGCATTGTATTCTTAACGAAAAAAACACAAAATATTTTCAGCTTATTTTTTGTTTCAATGAAAGAATAACAAATGTGTTAAGTTTTGTCGTACATTCTTTGCAAATTTTTTTTTATCTCGATGTCTTATTTTTTTTTTTTTGGTGCTTGCTTTGCTCATCTTTTCCACAAAATCAAGAGAAAAACTTATTATATTTTCTATTTTGTGTTTTTTTTTTCCTTACTTAAAGTGGAAAACTTTTTGGGAATGAAAATATTCATATGAACCTAAGTTGAAATTCGTTTGAATTAAATTCATTAGAGAGAGAAAGAGAGATTTTAAAGCAAAAAGTTTGAGTTTCATTTAATGAAGATCTAACATGTTTACCGTCGCATTATTTATTTGTTAAATGATGACACTTATACTCCAGAATTGAAATAAAGCTGCAGTTTAATAATTTTCACTATTTCTACGAACAAACTAATTCACAAGCATAAAATAGATCATGGTCCAAATTAAACGAAGGCAGGTCAATAAATCCATAAAAAAATTTTGTTTCCTAACTTTAATCTCAAAAAGCAAAATTTTACGAGCACTAGTCGCAGTCAAAACTTGAAAAAGCTGCATTATTTTGTTTGTGCTTACCAGCCATTGATAGCACATTAACTTTTGATTTTAAAAATGAATGGAAAAATTAATATCCTGTGTATTATTTTTTTTTTCTAAATGCCAAACGTCCTGGACGCCCATGTCCTTATAAGCGAAACAATTGAAAAAAAACTTATGATTGAAAGTGAGAGAGATTGTGCAAGTTGTGGGTATCTCACATGGCTTAGAGGATTTAATTTAGAATGATAACTTATCTATGAGAAAGCTGTATCCAAGATTAAGGTTACCCTACATGCTCAGGCATAATGTCTCTAAACGAAAAGCTAAACAACATACACCTTTGAGCCAGTGCAAAGAGTCTCTATATGTACAAAAAAGATAAATCCTGCAATTTCCGACAATATTGTTATAAATGGAGAGAAAATCGAAACTGTTAAAGCACCGAAGAACTTCTGCAAATTTGACACGCTAACTCCTTGCTTGGTTAAACTTATAAAAAGTTATAACTCCTTACAGCACTAAGCATAAGCAGCTTACTTACCAAGACCTATCTCTTTTAAGGCTTAGTGTAGTGCAGGTTGTGAATTGTTTGTACGTCTTAATGTCTTGTTTAACAACATTGTACAATATTTAAATGGATTGAAAGGTTTTGATCATTTATCATCAGCTTCTAATAATCTATAAGGAAGATCTTTTGAAATCTTATTAAAAAGTCCTACTGTAGTATTTTTACATAAAATAATAAACACAAAAACCCAAAAATATTTATTTCATAAATTACTGTAATACATACATATGGCTTCAAGGTGGAATAAGGTGCCACAACAAAGTTGTTCCTTTGTGATCTATCCTATGCTATCTACTTCACTTTAGGTTCAGGATTTTCTAATTGAGTGTGTTTCACTTTCGACTTGTGTCGTCGAGGTGTTAGAAGGTCTATATCTTCCTCTGCTGCCTTGGGTGTTCCATTTAATTTCCGTCCTGGCTACGTTGTCATTGGTGAGTCTTAGAAAATGGTCAATCCAACTCCACTTGCGATTAACGATCTGGATGCGTATTGGTATTTCACCAGTTCTTTTTTACAGTTCTCTGTTTGAGACAACATTTACCCAAAGTACTATTCATAACCAGCCATTATTCCAGGTTCACATACCTCAGCTCTTGGTGATAAGTTTTTGATTCAGCTGGTTATAAAAAGGAAATTTTCATATTTCCTTATCCATCTTTCTTACAGCTGAATTAAGAGTTGATGATGATTAAAAAAAGTTGACGTATGTGAACCCGGATTTAATGAATACCTGAAGGGATTGTATGTCGCTAGCAATGCTGATAAAGGATTAAGAGCCATACAGCAGAACGGACCTAACGTTAGATGAACCGAGGTGGAGTTTGGTCCTCTGCTTAGTTTGGGTGATTTTTATACTTTTCGTAGTTCTTGGTTAGCCTTTTTAGTCTGAGTTCTAATATATTCTCACTACTCTGATATATATAAACAACAGCACATCTTCAAGATTTACGTTGTCTATTTGGAAAATTTGGTAGTTGGTGATGTTTATTTGCATGACCTTGATCGTTTCTGTGTTAATATGTAAACCTGCATCATTTGCCGTAGATTGTATTTCCTATAGTTTAACTGCCATATCGCTGAATGAGTGGGCTAGCAGACAAATGTCCTCAGCTTGGTCGAGATCTTTGAGGCATCTAGTTATGCTGCTTTTATTAGTTGTTGTCTTAAACATTATAATGTCAAGCACTGGAGATAATACATATCCTACATAAACCTGCATTTACTCTAAAGGCAGTAGCAACATACATGTCCCAGTATCAAGCATTGATTAGATCAAAAAATTTATATGGAACTCCTTTATACTGTAGCGCTTGCCAAACATCCTTTTGTTGAAGTTTATCGAAGGCTTTTGAAAAGCCTATGAGGGCAATCATGAATAATATTCCGCGAGAAATTTTTCCCGAGGAACAATTTTAAACAATAGCAAGTAATAGGGAAAACAAAAAATTCTAACTGGAAAAGGGAGAAATTTCTCGCGGAATTTTATTCATGATTTCCCTGTATAAATATGTAATATAAAAAGGATTGCAATATTTTAATAACTGGCAAGAAATGCCAACTATTGGCAGGGCAATTATATGTATATGTAGCTCATCTTTGGAACAATCGTTCAGCCAGTCAACAATAAGCAATACTAATAGTATCAAAACATTTGATACTATTTTATACATAATTTAAACTATTTTGCATAATTAGTTATCAATTTTATTTTTTTTTTGTAAACAAGGAAATGAAAAAAAAATAACTAAAATTTTTAAATAAAAAAAAATATAAATTCTAATTAAATTATTATTCTCTGGTTGACGGTCCGCAGTTTTGTTTAAAGTGGCTTAAAGTGAAATTTAGGTTTAGCTTAAACAAAAAATATTTCTTTTTTTTACATACTTGAATAAAAATTACAAAAGGATTCTTCTTCCACTTTAGCGCTTACGTATGATTAATATGGCGCGCAAGAGCAATTAATATTAAGTATACGCCTGCAAGCAAATATAATTCATAATAAAAATTTTACTTGTTATTTCTTTTTACCTGTCGCTTAACTCCTTGCCACAGTTTTCCCTAAACATTTATTGTTTAATTATTTTTAAACCTTAAGCCTTAACAAGACTGGCACCGAGAGCAGGAATACCATAATCTGTTAAAGTTTCAGACAAATGATAACAAAGTGACGTTGCGGCATAAAATTTGTTTAAATGAAAAAATTGTGCTGCCATTAATATATAAAAGAAAACTCTACATTTTTAAGAAAAAGTAAAGCAAACACTTGCTCAGCCTTTCACAGAGTAACCAGTTATTGTGGTAGCAAGTTAGTTATTAAAAAAATTATGGCATATGTGGGCTATATTTTCTTAAATTATCAAAAAACCATTATTCATGGCAATCAAAACAATGTTAATAGAATTTTCTAATAACATTTTTAAAGAAAAGAAAACTATTAAGCAACTTAAGCTTTTTTACTGCACCTTGCTATAATATTTCTGCTGTTCTTAAGCTTACAAAGCTAATATAAAAATTTAATATACACTTGCATATACATACATATTTCTTTCACCTTCCTAGGACACTTTGGAAATGTCTGCATGCACAGCAAAGAAAAATGCATATTTTTAAGCCATCTTTTTATACATGACAGATTAAATAAGATTTATTACCGGCTTGTTTCTTTTTTCTTTATTACCATAATAAAATGAAATCAAGAAAAATGAACCCCACATTTTCCTAAATAAAAAGAAATCATACATTAATTCACCTTACTTTGCCACAAACTTTGTAATGCAAAAAGACCAACAAAAATCTAATATCCGGCAATTTGTTCACAATACTTAACATTTGTTTGCTTACAAATTGATCGGCTTTATTTCTATTTACTGTTCTCTTAAAAGACATGAGATTTGGTCCAACATCAATACACAAAATACAAAACATTTCTACAAACTGCTATACTTGTCTGTTAAAACCCTTTTTAGCAATTTGCTTGTAAGCAAAATAATACAGAAGGATTTTGTAACGGAAATCTCTTATTTGTCGATTCAAATTGAAAACGAAAGCCGGAAATGACACATAAATTGGTAAGAGTTTAAAGCAGCAGGTAGTCTCCGTAATAGTAATAGAAATTAAGGTAGAGCAGTGAAACTATGCAAAATTAATTACTGCCTGCATTATGGCAAACAGTTAAATTTGTTCAGTATTTTATATTAATGTCATCTTACGTTGAAGCACATACGAATATTGTAATTAAATTAAAAAAAAAAAGCTTTTAAGAGGCGTAGGATTATATTAAATAATTTTCCTTATCATTATTTTGTATGCAGTAAAAATAGCAGAAAATCTACTGCTAGACTACACTAGACTACACTAGACTAGACTAGACTAGACTAGACTAGACTAGACTAGACTAGACTAGACTAGACTAGACTAGACTAGACTAGACTAGACTAGACTAGACTAGACTAGACTAGACTAGACTAGACTAGACTAGACTAGACTAGACTAGACTAGACTAGACTAGACTAGACTAGACTAGACCAGACTAGACTAGACCAGACTAGACTAGACTAGACTAGACTAGACTAGACTAGACTAGACTAGACTAGACTAGACTAGACTAGACTAGACTAGACTAGACCAGACTAGACTAGACTAGACTAGACTAGACTAGACTAGACTAGACCAGACTAGACTAGACTAGACTAGACTAGACTAGACTAGACTAGACTAGACTAGACTAGACTAGACTAGACTAGACTAGACTAGACTAGACTAGACTAGACTAGACTAGACTAGACTAGACTAGACTAGACTAGACTAGACTAGACTAGACCAGACTAGACCAGACTAGACTAGACTAGACTAGACTAGACTAGACTAGACTAGACTAGACTAGACTAGACTAGACTAGACTAGACTAGACTAGACTAGACTAGACTAGACTAGACTAGACTAGACTAGACTAGACTAGACTAGACTAGACTAGACTAGACTAGACTAGACTAGACTAGACTAGACTAGACTAGACTAGACTAGACTAGACTAGACTAGACTAGACTAGACTAGACTAGACTAGACTAGACTAGACTAGACTAGACTAGACTAGACTAGACTAGACTAGACTAGACTAGACTAGACTAGACTAGACTAGACTAGACTAGACTAGACTAGACTAGACTAGACTAGACTAGACTAGACTAGACTAGACTAGACTAGAACAGACTAGACTAGACTAGACTAGACTAGACTAGACTAGACTAGACTAGACTAGACTAGACTAGACTAGACTAGACTAGACTAGACTAGACTAGACTAGACTAGACTAGACTAGACTAGACTAGACTAGACTAGACTAGACTAGACTAGACTAGACTAGACTAGACTAGACTAGACTAGACTAGACTAGACTAGACTAGACTAGACTAGACTAGACTAGACTAGACTAGACTAGACTAGACTAGACTAGACTAGACTAGACTAGACTAGACTAGACTAGACTAGACTAGACTAGACTAGACTAGACTAGACTAGACTAGACTAGACTAGACTAGACTAGACTAGACTAGACTAGACTAGACTAGACTAGACTAGACTAGACTAGACTAGACTAGACTAGACTAGACTAGACTAGACTAGACTAGACTAGACTAGACTAGACTAGACTAGACTAGACTAGACTAGACTAGACTAGACTAGACTAGACTAGACTAGACTAGACTAGACAATATTAAAAATAATTATCATCAATCCATTATATTTTTTATATCAAACTTTTTTCTTCACGCCTTTTTCTCTTCGCTATAAATGTTAATAAACATTTGGCTTAAATGTGTATTTGGTTAATGTAATTGCTGAAAATTATGTGTGAATTCATACTTCATATAATGAGTTCATGTTTTTTTTTATAATGAGTTTTGTTAATTCTAATCCTTTCATAATGTGTTCAGTTTGATATATAAGACATGGAGGTAGATACGAACACATGCTTGTAAATATCTATATATAAATATATAATTATTAATGTATATGTTATTTAAATTGTGTGAGTAGGATTTAACCGAAAACTAGTTAGTACACCTGTGGTGTTGTTATAATAATACTTAGTTGCTGCTCTTGTAACTGCAGTGGCTTAGCAATAAATTTTATAAATTTAGTGTTTATATGATAACGACAGTGTTGTCTTCTCTTAACAGATTAATTTGTGCAATTGCAAACAATTGAACTTAATTTAAAATGACTAAAATATAATTTAACAAACGGGAAAATTTAAAATAAAATGAAAACTTAAGGAGGAAAAAATACAATAAAAAACTAATGCATAGTTCATTTTAAAATTGTGCGTAAAATTATATGGATATTTATATTGCAATAATTTATAACAAATGAATATTGAAATTATAACTAATGCCCTAATTGTCTTCGACGATTGTATCGTCGTGTCTATGGACGAAAAAAAGCCGCAGTTTTGATGCTTTAAAACAATTTATAATTATTGTCTATGCTAGAAGGTTCGTGTCTGTGATTTATGATTTTTTTCCAACACAATTTTTTCATATATTTTTTTTCAAACTATTGTACTATAATACTTTAATTTAACTTTTATGTTTTAAAAACAATAATAATATTAATAATATATTAATATTAATATATTATTAATAATAATATATTAATATTTTTATTTTTCATTAGCAAAGACAACAACCATATTTGAAGAAAATAATTTATAGAATTCAAAAACAAGAACTCAAAAGTATTTTCAAACAAAACCGTCCTAAGTCTTCTTAGGGCACAAGTTTTAAACTGAATTTTGAACCCGTATTCTAGGCTTCTGTGATAATAACGAAACTACGAAAAAGTGATATAAATGAAAAATATTTTTAATTTGAATTAAAATGAAATAAATTTTTTTATTTATTTATCAATTCGTCTGTATTTTTTTTTCTTGACATTCTTACTCCATAACTCGTTACATTTTAGACTGATTGTAAAAATTCTGTTTTTATTTGAGAAGTTGTAGTTTCCAATTGGACCTATTGGAAAAAAGAAGGCGGGACACGCCCCCATATATCTTTTATTTGATTGTATGATCTTCTACTTATTTGATTGTTTCAGAGCTTAGCAAACTCCTTTTGTTTCTTGTAATTAAAGTTGCGAAAATGGGCGGGGATACGCCCATTAAAATTTATTGTTATATTTCACGTAGTTCTGCTTAAGCGATATTTATGAAATTTACCACTCACCTTAAGCTCTAAAATAAACACAATCTTACATATTAAAAATGGGCGAAGTCACACCCATTTTTTAAGCGGTTCTGCTTTACCGATTTTTACAAAATTTAAAACACACACTGAGCTCTGAAAAATACACAATTTTGCATATAAAAAATGGGCGGAAGTGCGCCCATTAAAATTAAATTTTATATTTCTCGTAATTCTTGTTAATCAACAGATTTTCAAAAAAAATTTGTTTGAAAGAGTAAATGGGCGGAAGTGCGCCCATTAAAATTAAATTTTATATTTCATGTAATTTTGAAATTTACTTCCAGTATAGTCCTTTAAACTTTTTTCGAAAATGTTCTATCAGATCCTTGCAACGAAGTCTGTTTTTTTTTGCAGAATTATTATAACTATATTAGATAACAGAAATTTACCCTTAATAATAATAAATAAAAGAATAAAAATTCCCTTTCTCTTAAAATGTTATCGCCAATTTTTAAGATTTTCTAATTTTGTTCACCATATTGTTCCTGGGAAATAGTTCACGTGCACAAAATGTTCGCCTTTTGTTAGCGATAAGCTTGATTATTTTTTTTTAATTTCAAGCAATTATTTGTTTTAACTTACTTGATAATTTCATACAACAACAAATTTTCTTGTTATTTGAATGAAAATTTGTATAAATTTGTCTGAATTTACAGATTTTTTAGAGGTCCTTCTTCAGCAAAATTAAAATTTCCTTCTTCCTAATGAAAATTTTTATCAAAACAATTTTTTTTTTTGCCTTAAATATAATTCAATTGCATTTGCTGACCTGTCAGACAACTCATCAAACAAAACTTTTTACATTGATACTAATTTTGACTCGAGATTGTACAGAGATACGAATTTAAAATTATATTTCCATAATTTCTACTAATAACAAAATTTTAAAAACTTATAAAACACAAACATTTCTCTAACTCATGTCTGTAATATTTAATTGAAAAGAAAAACTTAAGGAATTTTTCCATTTCAAATTCCTTATAATAAAGAAAAAACAAACTATAATTTTTCTCTGTTGCTTTCAAAGCTTTGCTGGTTCTTTCTTTTAGCTCAAGCATTTCAAAACTCGGAGGAAGGGAAACAAAAAAGAAATCAGCAACAATTTCATAAATTAATTAAAATGATTATACATACAATATTGTTGAAATAAAAAGCTGTTACAGGACGTTTTTGCTTTTATTTCAAACAAACAAAAAATATAGAAATAAATAATTGCAAAAAAGGAGCAGCAGTTGCCGCCAAGTTGTGTATAACAAAATGTTTAAGTTGCAAGTCTCTTAGTAACACATTTGCTATACACCAACTGCCACAACTCTACTCTACAAAATGGCATTTCATTTCTTTAATTTTTTTAGTTCTTATTTCAATGTTTTATTTTCTCTGTCTGCAATTGCTGGTAATATTTTTTTTATGAATTCTTTCAATTTTCATACAAAAAACTCTAGGTTTTGCTCTTTCCGGAAAGATGTTCATAAAAATTAAGCTATTACAAGCAGTTTACTAAATAATTTGTATATTTTGCGATGAACACGTAATTTAGAGAGTAATTGATTTCAGTTGGTAACTGATGTTGTAATTAGTTGTTAACAAATAAAAAAATTTCATGCAAATAACTTCATGAAAAAATGCCCAATGTAAATTATGTATAAGTCATTCTTTTCTTATATGATACGATTTTACAAATGCTTGCAACTAAATAAAAAGTATTTGATCTTTATTATATCACAACACTTTATTTATTAAAAACATATATTGACAGCTTTTAGACACACACAATGTTGAGTTACTCATTGCTAGAATACCACGATGTTAACTTTATTGTTTTTAACAAGACTGTCGCTCTTAGCCCTTGCATCACGCCATTTATGCTTAGTGTATGTTTGTGCAAATTTAAAAGAATCAATACTAAAGGGTATTCTATCAGTTAATGTAATTTTGACAAACTTAATGTACCTTGGAAATTGTAAATAAAATGTTCAAAAACGTTACAACCAAACAGTTCTAAAACTAAAAATATGCCAAAACTAAAAATCGATAAAAATAAAAATATGTATCGCAAAAAATTGCCAGCATGAAAAAGTTGCGAAAACTAAAAAAAAATTGCTACAACATATTTTTAGCTGCTAAAAATATGTCTTGTAAAAAAACCACCAAAAAGAACATAAATAAAATATTGTAAAAAAATAGACAAAAACCGAAAAAATCGCCAAATGAAAAAAACGCCAAAACTAAAAAAAAAATCGCTTAAATTTAAAATTTGTATTGTAAAAAATATCGTCAAATCAAAAAAGTGACAAAACTAAAAAAAAGTCTCTAAAACATAAAATGTCTTAAAAAATCGCCGAAACAAAAAAATTGCCAAAATGAAAAAAGGTCACCGAAAAACTAAAAAATCACCAAGACGAAAAGAAGTTGCAAAAACTAAAAGCATGTATCGTAAAAAATCACCAGAACAAAAAAAAGTGCGAAAACTAAAAAAAAACGCTTAAACAGTTGTAGTACAACTAAAAATATTCCTTGTAAAAAAGTCACCAAAACAAAAAAATTGCCAAAACTAAAAATTTGCTGTAGCAAAAAATGTGTATTGTAAAACTAATCGCCAAAACCCGAAAAAAATCGCAAAGAAAAAACTAAAAATACTAAAAATATGTCTTGCAAAAAATTTCAGCAAAACTAAAAAAAATCGCTTAAATTTAAAATTTGTATTGCAAAAAATATTGTCAAAACAAAAAAGTGACAAAACTAAAAGAAATCACTAAAACAACAAATTTCTTAAAAAAAAGTCGCCAAAACGAAAAAGATTGCTATAAATAAAATTTTTATTGTAAAAAAAATCGCCTAAAGCCGGAAAAAATCGCCAAACGAAAAAAAGCGCCAAAACTATAAAGCGCTAAAACTAAAAATATGTCTTTAAAAAATATCACCAAAACTAAAATAAACCGCTAAAATGTAAAATACTATTGTACAAAAAATCGTCAAAACTAAAATAGCGCTAAACCTAAAGATATGTCTTGAAAAAAGCACCAAAACTAAATAAAAATGCTATAACTAAAAATATGTATTGTAAAAAAAATCGTCTAAAACCATTAAAAATCGCTAAACGAAAAAAAGCCCCAAACAAAAATAATCGCTTAAACAAAAAAAAAATATTTTAAAAACAAAATAAAATCGCCAAAACAAAAAAAAATGCCAAAACCAAAAAAGCGTCAATACTAAAAAATCGTCCAATAGAAATAATTGTTAAAACTAAAAATTTCATAAGGTGTTACATATCGTCACCTTAAATGCAAACGGACGTAACTACAAAAAAAGGTGAAATCGAGTTTTTGATTATGATTCATTTTAATAAACTACATGTTAACGCAAATATTTAGAACTCTGCGATCAAAAATAACAACTTTATTAAGGAAATTCAAATGGACGTAATGCATCTATTTTTTATTGCAAAGAACATAACTAACATAAAAGCTTAAATATAAAAAGAAGGAAATAAATGGCTAAAAACATACACACTACAACTAAATTTCGAAGAACATTTTCAAGAACACTTTATTATTATTGACTTTGGAACGTTTTTTGTTTCTCCTGTAAAAAATATAAAAGTCTGGTTACGTCCGTTTGCATTTAAGGTGACGCTAAATTCGCAATCATTTTTTTTCATTCATAATGAATAGCTGTTGTTGTTGATTTTTTAAATTTATTTTCATTAATACTTATTTTCTCATCTATATGAATAAATACTGGCTTCGCTGGCACTCTATTGTATACCATTGCACGCCTTTATTATAACTACATCATATTACATAGTACTTATCCCTAAATGATACATGAAAGAGCACGAAATAAAAAATTAGAAGAAAAAAATACCAAAGTGCTACCAGATACACAGCAACACATTTTTTTTTGTTAAACCACAAAAAACTTACACACACTTACATAGTTCTGAAATATACGAGTACTATATATATTAATACTTGAGGAAAGCTCTTGAAATATATGTATGCTATAAAATATCATACTTAAGAAGCATGTTTTCTGTTTACACATACATAGATAGATACATACAAACATCCTTATGCAATTACACACACTAAAGATAAGAATACAACTTGTGATCCAGGAAAGAAATATATTTTTAATATAAATCGCTAAAAGTTCCTGCTCATTTCAAGCTCAAATTACGGAAAAGTTCATAGATTTTTCGAGTAATATAGAAAAACTAAAATTTTACATAAGGACATCTCACGAACCAGTTAACCTATTTCGATAAAAATTTGCGATATTCGATGCAGTTTCTCTTGGAGAAGAAAGTAAATTAATGCTGATAACAGATTTCTTAAGATATTTTTTTTATTAAAATAAAACACTTTTTTTTTCAAATAAATTTTTTGCTCTTCAATATCTCTCGATTGACGTTAGTTAGCTGTTGAAAGTTTGCCGTTAATCCTAATAAAATTTCTACAAGAATTAGCTACTCTAACTGTTTTCCAACCTACAAATCTTAATAATACGGATATAAAAGTGCCCAATATGGCAAAATATTTCGGGGGTATTCTTGACACTAAGCTGAGTTTCAGAACTAATATTCCAGAGAAAGTGAAGAAAGCAGCAAGAAATCCATTGGAAAAAACTGTGATCTTACCCCCAAAATCGTTCTTGTGTAAAGGGATTGTCGTATGGTGGCCAGGAAAAAGACATATATACATATATTACACAAGGAGCAAAGACTTGCATCCTTGTATATAACCAGCGATCTTCGCACTACCCCTACATATACATTGGGGATGCTCCTGCACCTACTACCATTGAACCTAGTATGGAAGGAGATAGCAGTAACCTCAGCAATCCATCTTTGTTGTACTTCTCTCTGGAACGGAAATAGTAGTGACCACTGTATCGACAACGAAGCTTGGGGATGGAGAATTAACCAAACCTCCCCTACTCTCCTACACGAAAGTCTTTATAAAACCTGGATACCATTCACAGAATTGTGGAGGAATTGTACTCCAGACGGAAGAAAACGTATTGATTTTTATAAGGATGGCTCAAAAACATATGTGTCTACCAGGCAGCGTTCGTTGCCATCTAACGTTTTTTTTCAACTAGTGCTTATTTCGTGAATGGTAACACTTAGCTCATGTCTGATTTGACAGATAATTAAAATTAGTTTTATCCTTCTGCTGAACGAATATGGTTGTGCAATGCTGGGAAATATTGCGACATTACTGAAAATCATGGTAATGTTGCAGAATGCGTGAAGATCGCATTATCAGCCGCAGAGCTGATGTCGTTTGGCCACCTCGAAGCTGCAATTTGACACCGTTGAACTATTATTTGTAGAGTGCCGTCAAAGATAAGTGTTACGACGACAAGCCAAAGACAACTGACGCTTTAAAAGACAATATTCGTGAAGCCATTGGTGAAATACAGCTGCACACAATCGATAATGTGCTTAAAAATTGGACCCATCGTGTAGGCTACTGCATGGCCAGCCGATGCAGCCATTTGAATGAAATTATTTTACTATGGCCCTTTAATCCCCGCATCTAAGAACGAAAACAGCCCTCGACTGCCGATCATCTCTAAAGGAAATTGCAGACCAGTTTAATATTAGGATTATCCAGATCCCGGGTCATAGAAGCTTTTAGGGGTATTCCAGGGCTGATGAGCTTGTAAGAACTGGGCTAATCTTACATTTTCCACCGGAAGTGGAATGTAGAAGGTGGGTCACAAGAAATGCTTGCGTGATCACCAGACAGCTATGGACTCATATAAATAAGAAATATACAGCTTCCTTGATTTTAAGAAATAAGAAACAAATCTTGATTCTACTGTCCATGGTGACCGGTTGGTAGGCATACACAAAGCTCAAACCTCGAACAAAATGATTTTGTGCCATAGCTGCCAGGATATCGATGAAGAAGAAGGTTAGGTTAGGTTAGGTTAGATTAGGTTAGGGTAGCTTAGCAGGCTTGCTCACTTGGGTCCAATATAATGATCCCTTTGTGCTACCTGTAAGTTGAAGGACGATAGAGAGAGAGAGAGAGAGAACAAGAAGAGGGTGAAAAGGGTAGAAGTAGAAATGAGATAAAAGTGGTTCAGGGAATTGTGAGATGAGAGTGGGTCAAGAAATTTGGCTAGGGGGTCAGCGATTGTACCAACCACTATTCCTTATATAGAGGCTCAGGTTTTCGAGCCCGATTTCAGATAACTCTGATAAGCTTCCGAAGGATATTCTGCAAAGGAGGTGCAGACGGAGATCCTCCAGAGCGGGACAAAGACACAGTACGTTTAGATACGTTTAGCATGGGTTCCGAAGGTACAGGTACCGGTCAAAGTGGCCACGATGTTCCTCAATTGCTTCCTATTGAAATTCATGAGATTTTTTGATCTACGGGAGTCCAGGCGAAGTCAGAGGATTCTTGTTATTACACAAGTGCGGCATCGGTTTTGAGCTAATTCAAGAAATGTAACATCGGAACGTCTCCAGCAGGATGAGAGTGGGAGACCACAAAGATTGTCGATATCGACTTCCCTTAGTAGGGTTCCCCATTTGTCAGGTCATTTGCAACTATATTTCCTGAAATAGTCCCATGTTCATGCACCCAGTTTAATGAGATAATTGAGTGCTGCGCAAGTCCATCCAGGGCTTTACGATATTCTTAGACAAGAAAGGATGTGGTGTACACACCTATGAGGGACTTAATAGCAGATTTTCTGTCAGTCATAACATGGATATCCCTATTTGAAATCCGATATAATCTTAGCCAGTATGCCGCTCTTTTAATATACCACATTCGTTCGGGAGTCTGAAGGACATTTTAATTCCGCTTTCTGGAATATAAATGAAGAAGAAAGTGTAGAACATTTTCTATGTCACTGTTTTGTATTTGCAAGAAAGAGAATGGTCATAATGGGCGCTCTTGAGTTCCAGGAACTTTCTGACGTTGCCAGCGCTGAACTGCAACATATTAGTAGCCTGGTTGGCTCGACAATGATGTCATTGTCAGATGTATTAAATTTGTACATCTGACAAATATTTGACAAACATTTTACAATGGCAGTTTGTTATCAGCTGTTAGTATTATAATGGACTAAAAATGCTGGTTCTGGCAACGTTCTCAGAAAAAACGTGCCAGTTTAGACGACACGTAAGAAATGTTTAACACATTTTGCTGACAATATTTTATGATTTTATCATTTGTATTTGTTTTTTATCCCAACAACAGGACTCGTAAAAAATTTTTACTAAAATATGCCAAAGAGCAAGAACTCGAATTTAAATAAAATTATGCATACATTCATTTTTTCTCCACAACACATAGTTTTTCCTTCAAGCTAATAGCATTGCCTGAAATCTGCTTAATAATAATTAAGTTAAAAATTATTTTATAAAATTTTCACATTTTGAACTTTTGATTATGTGTTTGTTGGGTGAAACCAATCAACAAACTTTGTATACATATTTATCCATACCCAGTCAGCATTTTATGAAATTAATGATCATATTCGAGTCTTTTTCGATTCCTCCGCGCGATTAAAATAAGCATTTATGCGCTCGTTTTCGAATCCAAAATGACTGTTCATTCGGGAGAAAATGGTACCCTATCCGGTAGTCTTCTAAAAGAGTCTTTTATGACTCGCGTTTCTAATCAATTTAGACTCACTTTCGAGACAGTTTGTGGTATTACTTACAATCACTTTTTATTTTTTTGATTTTACTACACGAGCTTGCTGTTTGTTTTTACTTTTTAAACAAATCCCTCTTTAAGTATTTCTGGGAATCATTTACGAGTCTTATTTTAAGCGCAGAACTGATTAATCAGTTTTTGATCATCTAAGGCAGTCGAAAAAGACTCAGTTTGGTGAAACAATCTTCCACATGCTGACTGGGTATGTGTATGTGTGTGCTTGAATGTGAATATTTTCAAGATATTTGTGTCTTTGTATGAGTGTTAAAATGTAATATATTGATAGTATTATTTTTATTTTACAAATTTCATAGATATGTATGCAACTGCATGTGATAAGTAATAAGAGAACTTTCTATGGAGGAGTGTTAAAAAAGGCATTTTAAAGCAGTAGAAAATTATTGATTTAATGCAGAATAGTGTACTGCAGCAAAGTGTAGGAAATCTGTAAACTTATGAATGTCAGATATTTGAGCTAATGAAACGATATATAAAAAATTAGCTAAGCAAGCACTCAATACTGAGCTGATAGCGCCCAGTAGATTGCAAAGCCCGTCGCACGTTTTGGATCGTTCATTTGAATTAGTTCTTCTCTACAACTTACAATATAAAGAACTGTCACCAACTGCCAAGCCCTAAAATATTTATAGATCTAAGCATTCAACGAAAGAGATTTAGGATAATCAAGCAGGCAAACCAACCGAGTGAAACTTTCACAATAAGCTTTGAAGTGTGATATAACCATCTTAAATAAATAATACTGTATTCATTGAATTTAAAAACAACGAATATTTGCTTATTTTCACTTACAAAAGCAATAAAACTTTGGTAACATTTTAAACAGGTTAACGATTTCGTAATTTGAAAAAAGAATTTCGAGGCAAATGGTATACGATGTGGAACAAATTTTTCTAAAATTTTCATTGTCTTACTAGTATTATGGAAATCGCAATCGATAATTGTATTTTCGAGTTTCTATTTGCTTTAAATTTTTTTTTTAAGAAATATAGCACCAAGGGGTCTACCCTGTAATTCTTATCGAAAGAAAATGCTTTTGTATTCGCGTGTTGTTGTTAGCATACAAATTCGAAAGCATTTCGAATTACAAAGTATACCCCCAGTTCCATTAAACATTACCAGGTTATTATGAAATTTTTGAAGTTTAAAATTCTTAAGTATGCCTTCGCACAGTATTTTAACTATTTTTATATGACAACTTTTATATATTTTTTTTATTATTTGTTATTTACACTTTTTAACTTTTTACATGGTTTATTGGAGGAAATTCATGTATATTTCTGGTGTGTAATACTTTTACCATTTTGCTCTTTCGCTTTCCACACACCGACTCTCTTATACTCTATCCATATTACGAGTATAAAGTATTTAGTAATGTGTGTGCTTTTTTTTTTTTGTACATCAATATTTTTCTGAAACAAATGACGTTTGCTTGGCTGCTCGTATTTCATATATGTATAAAACACCAGTCCACAAGTACGTTTTATACTATACAACATACAAATATTATAGACCACATGTGTAAGGACTTATTATGCGCTAGAGTTACATTTACCCAGCAAAACATTTTAGAAATTTTTGTAATAGATAGATAGTGTATTTTTTAAAAGGCCTACAAGGTGAAGAGTTTTATTTCTTAAAAGTACTACTTTGGTAGGTCTTAAAACTACTTGTTGTTATTAAATAAAATAAATTTAAATTACTAAATAATCACATTAATTTTGTTGTGCTTCAACAGGGATACGAACCAATGATGTTCAGGTTTAAATATGGTTTTAAAACAAAATGTGTTGTTAACTTCTTTTATTACTAATAAAAAATTTTCCATTTTATTCATTACTAAGACGGCTTTTACACCCGCTAAGATTACTTTGCAAATGGGAACTTTTTCCATTTTTCGTTTTTACAAACTCAAGACTTTGCAAAATAGACTTTTTGTGTACCTAACAGCAGTCTAGAAAAATCACTCATTTACTTCAACAACGTTATAACTCAAGAAAGCTAGTTTAACAGATTTTTTTTAACACATGATTTTTTTTGTTGGATATAAAACTAAACTAGTTACAAAGCTGAAAACAAGACACTCCAAAAAATTCATGAAAATGTAGAGTTTGCGATCTGGAAGTAGTGCAAATTTCGATCCGTTCTAATGATTTTTACATAGGGTTGTCACTGCGAGAAGTTATCTTTTTCGATGCCTGCTCACCGAATTGGAAGCGATTTTAAGAGAAATTTCCTTTTTTGTATTCTATGATATATCATCTAGGAAGAATGGTAAATAGTTACCTATTTTAACAAATTCGTTTCTTTTTATATGAATTTAAGCCCGAAAGAGTATTTTTATAACAATTTAAGTAAATTACTTTTAAATTTTAGACTAAAATTAGTTCCTAAATATCTTTCAAAAAAATCGTTTTTTTTTTTAATTTTGGTGAGTATTTTCTAAAACTATTTAGGAATTACAAGGTTTTGTATGACTAAAATAATCTTGGTTTTCTGTTAAGTATTGGCAAATTAAAAATATCGATTTTTTGGAAGCAATGAAAATGTACTTCCTTTAGAATGACTTCCAATTTTTTTTTACTGGGAGGTTTAACTAACCATTTTTCTTAAACCACCTTCATTAGTTAACTAAAGAGTCTAAGTTGCCAACGATTCAAATTACAATTAGTTATGCCTTAAATGCTGCTATACTTTTTTTTCTATATTAGTAAGCAAAGTTTTGTGTTTGCTGGGTACAGAGAGATGTACAGTGTACATGTGTTTATATATATGTGTGTGTGTGTGTGTGTGTGTGTGCATTTATGAGTTTGTTGAAACTGTAAATAAACGTTAATGTATTGAATTTCACTATATTCCCATATTTATTTTACGCTCATGTATTATTGCTTGAAGTATTAAAAAAAATGCAAAAAGAAATCCAGCAAAAGTGAAACTAGATAGTGAAACAAAAAAATACTAGCTAGAGAAATATTTCAATTTGTAACATAACTAGAGATGCAAAAGTAAGAAAACATATTGAGTTATTTAATAAGAATGTAGAAATGATGCTTAAAAGAACATATAAAAAATTAAACCATTTAAGGAAAGGCACTGGTGTCTATATCTTGTCAGACTATGTTGGGTTGCTGGCCACAACAGTTTTGTGGGAAATGAAATTGCCAATGAGCTGGCAAGAATAGTGTTGGCATTAGATGAGGGAATGTGTGAAAGATCGGTGAAATTTCCGCTAAGTCATTACTATAGGGAACTCAGTAATTGGGTAGCATGAGTAACAGTTCATGGCGAAGTAGGCAATATTGTAGAGTCTCGAGGGCTAAACTACTACTGGACATGAATAGGAAGGCGATGCGAATTGTGATACGAGCACTGGCTTGTAACTGCTCTGCCAGAGCAAGAACCAGCATTTGGGGAACGGGCACTCAAGATTTTTGTAGGATGCACTGGGATGAATGTAACAAGAAACCATTGAACATATTACCCATCACTGCCCGAAGCAGTATAGAAAATTTGTATAAAAATAAGAGAACTTAAGAGTAATAAAATTAGAGTATATTATAATTACAACCTATTAGTAGTATTCACAAGATATTTACCATTGGCATATATTTTCTTTCAATGTTAAGTTACTTAAAAAATTAAAATTGTTGCTTAAAAAATAAAATAAAAAATGTTTACCAAAAAATAAACTCCCTATGAAAGCTCACTTACAATTCGCCATAACTTATTGTCTGCCATGCTGTTGTTAATTTTTTCCATGTCAGCGTTGTTTTAACATATTCCTCAAGTAACAAACTCATCAACTATATTTTACCCAGTAAAATATCAGCCAAGAGCAACAAATTAAGCAACAAAACTGGAACGCAAAACAAAACATAACATGTTTATTATGTGAATGTTAAGAAAACCAACGAGATACCAAAGTCAAACTATAATAATTTAGATAAATGCAGACTTAAAATGCCAACATACATACATTTCAATATGTTGGGCACTTGTGTATAAGCCAAGCAAGGATATATAAAAAATAAGTATTTTATCAGAATCAGACACAATTTGCTTTGTGCGTAAAGACTAACTAAAAGGCATTATGAGAAAATAAAATTTATCTGCATGACATATTTTCCTATGGTGTTATTTATTCGTAAAGCTTTAATTAGACGTGACTTAGCCATAGTGCCATAGGCATAACCAAACCAAAATTTAATTTTTTTCTATGGTGAGAGTGAGAGAGACTCGCCATAACTCTCACCATAGAAACCAATTGAATTTTGGTTTGGTTATGGCTATGGCATTATGGCTAAGTCACGTCTAATTTAACCTTAAGTCCTAGCTGACATTATTGGTAAGCTGATTAGTTTGAGGGAGAGAGAGACGAGGGGGACAGAAACATTTCTTTCCCCTCGTCTCTCTCTCCAAAAAGTGTATTTCGATGTTGTTTACGATAAAGTCGAAAATAAGGCTGGATATTTAAACAAATTTTAGGACTTTTTAAATGGTGTGGTAATTTAAAATAAAATTTGATCTTATGATTTTCGATTATCGGACATTAATTAAGATACTTACGGAGTCTCCTAATATATTTTTTCTATTATACAATTTTTAGAAAAATTACCAAAGTTCTTTTTAAAAGCTGCAAAAAAAATTTGAAAAATAATTTAGAAATTATGTTCTAACTTCTACAAAAAACAGGACTCTTTTTTGGACATTTGGTCTCCTAAAATATTTTATTACAATTTTTAAATATATACAATTTTTTTTTTGTTTTGTCTACTGTCATAAGTATACTTTAACCCAAAAAAATTAAGTTCATCTAACAAACTTTGTATGTAAGACTCTTAATATTATATTAGGTTAAAGTCTACTGATGAGTTCCGAAAGCGGTAACAAAACAAAAAAGTTTTCAAATTAAATAAATTAAGATTTTATATCAAATAAATATATTTCGGAATTTCATTTTTGAAAAAAAAAATTATCAAATTCCTTTTTGGATTTTACATATTTTTTGTTGAATCATGTATGATGTTTTTTTTTAAAAAGCAGAATGTTAATTTAAGTTCTTTTGTTGCCATCTCCCACATCTATTGAAAAAATACTCAAAACCCATATATTAATTGTGGATTAAAATGTGAAATTTCAGTCTCTTTGGAAATATTAAATTTAACATCTAAAAAAGAGGCCAACAGAAGGAACTCATCCTTAACATTCTCAACCATTTTGCTTAAAAAATCGAGTACTAAGTCCATTTTCTGAGTAAAACCTAATTTCTATAGCTATGCTATTTATGCCACGATACAGAAGCTAGGACGTGATTTTTGTAACAAAAGTAATCGACACTATTACAGTTATAAATTTTTTTCTTGTTCTGAAACCAGAGTACATAAGTAAACAAAAAAAACAAAACAAATTGTTTGGTTTTATTTTGTTTTGTTTCATTCTTTTAAGTGAAGTAAACAAAAACAAAACAAAAACAATGAGAATAATTATTGTACAATTTATTTTTGTATTGTTTTTGCACATGCGCACAAACCAGAGAACAAAATCGGCTAACAACAGCCACCAGACACAAGCAATACATTAATTTAATCGTACACCCACCATATTATGAAAATTTACTTTGTATAGTATGTTAAGCAAATAAATAAATAATATTCGTACGCCGCTAGAAAAGAAAATGATGGGAAATAAATGGAAACGCTTTGCAATATTTGCAGCGAATTTGACATCATGATATAATATAATTTTATTGCATTATTATTTAACACATTAAGTTTGTTTTATATAGCTAAGTAGCATAGCTATAACCGGGTGTCCTAAGACAGCTGTCTTGTTTTTTTATTATTTAGCAGAGGTCTCTTTTAAATACTAGGGTTTGTGTCTAGGATTAAAAAGCTTAAAGTTTGACTTCACACATACTCATAAATTTCCCTAAAAACAAACGATTTTTTTCAGCATCATGCTTAACACGATGGTTTATGTCTAAGGTTATACATTTTTAAACTTATGCTCTTTCATATCATTTAATCGTCGTTTATTTAATAGACTATCCTAGACTTAATTTTCCATTTCCTTTTTTTAAGTATAATAATCAATTCAGCATATTTAGAAATGAATTAATGCTGTTTCAGTCAATTACTACAAAAATACTATTGAGTAATCATTATCCTTTCTGTTTAAAAGAATTATATTGCGATTTTCTTATTTTTAATTTGCCAATTAATGCGGCCAGAAATTTTATGCATAGCTTTGATTTTTTTGCTATTATATATTATTTTTTTTTTCATTTCCATTTTACTCTGTTTATCATCATCAATTATTACTCACTCTTGATTTTTAAGTGCAAACATTTTCTCTAACTTGCTTGGACGTTTTCTTTCACACGTTCGCGAAAACGTATACAACAAAAAAATGCTCTACTTCAAAATTAATTAGCATTCATTATGTTGGCAGCAGAAAATAATAGCAAAAAAAAAAAAAAAAAAAAAACTTTACACTTCTTATGAAACAAGTTCCTCTGGATATTTTTATGGCGTAGAGTACAATGATGATGTTAGTGATGATGCTGCTGTTGCTGTTGGTGTTCGGTGTTGCTGTTGCTGTTATAAATGATGGTGCTGTTGAGCAAATATCAGTGGCTTCACAGATGCTGGTTTAGTAATTTTTTTTTTTTAGTTTAGTTTGTTTTGTGGCGCTGCTCTTTAGTTTTATGAGAGACAAAATATTTTACACAAATGTTGGTTAATTAATAAAATAACAGAAACTGACACTTAACAAATTTTTTTTAGAAATGTGCTGTCATTTTTATGTGAAAAACACACCAAGTCTGTGTTGACATAATGCTAGTCTTATTGCTATGGTTCTTACTTAATATTCTTTGAACCTTTTTTTTTTGGAATTTATACAATACAAGTCTTATAAATGGCAACAGATTTTTTATGCATATTTGTATGTATAACTGTGTGCATTTTTAGCATAATGAATGAGAAAACTAAACATATTGATATCAAGCTCAGCAGTCGTTTCTTTTACCCTCCTCTCACTTGCTTATAAAGTAGCAATCTTATCAATAGAAATTGCCTTGTGTGAATACAGACCAATTGCATAATATACGCTCTATATAATATATAATAATATATATATATAATATATATATAATATATATAATATATATAATATATATAATATATAATATATATATATATATATATATGTGCTATTTATTTTTATTTCAGCTTCTTGCATAGTTTTTTTCTTACAAATATCCTGCATATTTTGCCATCTATTTATTTTGTATATTCAATTGCATTTTTCTCTTTCAAATTTTTAATGCATTTAAGAAATATTATACAATCCTCAACACTAAATAAGCCTGTCTAAGAACATGGCTTGATAAATTTAAACAGAAAACCGTAAAATTAAAATAAACAGCAAATATTTAAAGTTACTTTAAATGGAAACTTGCAGATATACGAGTATATAACCCAGCAAAAGATAAAATTTGTTAATAAAATCATTAATTTTGCGAAATTAGTAGACAAAAACTCATAATAACTCTAGTTGTTCTAAGAAATTTTTGGGTAAAGGTGCCCTGATGACCTGCATTAGTAACAGTGAAATGCGCATAGAATCCAACTAAACCCCTCATTAATCAATTTCAATGTATTTTTGATAAAAAAAAAATTACTGAATAAGTAAAATAATAATTTCGGATTATTAGTTCGTTAATAAATGTTAAACTGAAACTCCGACTATTTGCATTAAATTCAGCTGAAGTTTTATTATTGCAGAATTTTATTTTTTCTGAGAGAAAACTGGTTTCAAGGTCAAGTTTGGAGAACATATTTTTTTAATTACTTTTACAACTGTTTGCTGGGTTAGTATTTTCTCTACTAGATACAGAAATTGAAACTAAAATTTGTTTTATATTGTACATAGTGGCATACTAAATATATTAAAAATGTCAAGCACTAAGACTTTCACGTAATAGGCAAAAAAAAAATCCAAAAATGCTTAAAGAATAATACACCATAAAATTGTATTAAAGAAAAAAATGTGTGAGGGAAAATTTTTACATATATGTACATACTATCCCCATATACGAGGGCGGTTCGGAAACTTCTTAGCCTAGCACAAAAAGCGCGGTATAAACAGAAAAAAGTTAAATGTTTTGGAAACTTCCATCTCTGCTATGAACACATGTTAAATTTTGTTTCGATCTGGCAACTCCTTCACATAGAAACAGGTGTTCACAAAAGACGCATCCGTTATTTTTTAACAATGGAAAAATTAGAAATGCGTGGTGTCATTAAATATTTATGTACATAAAAAAGGTTTATCGGGACAAGAAATTCATAATGATATGGTGAATGTGTTAGGTGAAAGTGCTCCTTCATATGCAACAGTAAAAAATTGGGTTGCTGAATTTAAACGTGGTCGTACAAGCATTGAACATGAACCACATAGTGGACGTCCAAAAACAGCAACAGCAACAGAAATTGTAGCCAAAGTGCATGATATGGTATTAAATGATCGACGAATAAAAGTGTGTGAAATAGCTAATATCATGGGCATCTCAAATGATCCAGTCCATTTAATTTTACAAGAAGAACTACACATGAAAAAGCTTTCTGCAAGATGGGTGCCGCATTTGTTAACAGTCGACCAAAAACGCATAAGAATGAAAATTTCTCAAGCTTGTTTGGATCGTTTTAAGCGAAATAAAATGGATTTTGAGCGTCGTTTCATAACTGTTGATGAGACATGGATCCACCACTATACTCCAGAGACAAAAGAACAATCCAAACAATGGACTGAAGCTGGAGGAAATGCCCCAAAGAAGGCAAAAACAATTCAATCGGCTGGTAAGGTTATGGCAACGGTTTTTTGGGACTTCAAAGGTATTTTATTGATTGACTATCTGCAAAAGGGTAAAACAATAAATTCAGAGTACTATTGCAATCTTTTGGATCAATTAAATGTACAAATTCGAGAAAAACGTCCTGGCTTACAACACAAAAAAAAAATAATTTTCATCAAGACAACGCACCAGCGCACAAGAGTGTTTTAACAATGGCTAAAATCAACGAATTAAAGTACGAGTTGCTTGACCACCCACCTTATTCTCCTGATTTGGCTCCCAGTGACTTTTACCTGTTCTCAAATCTAAAAAAATTCCTTGCTGGCAAGCGTTTTATCTCAAATGAAGATGCAATTACAGTTGTAAACCACTATTTTGAAGACCTTGAGGAAAACTATTTTAATCAAGGGATAGAATTGCTAGAAAAGCGTTAGACTAAGTGTATTGAAGTTTCAGGAGATTATATTGAAAAATAAAAATATTTTTGAAAAACTAACTATTCTCTTTCATTGATAGGCTAAGAAGTTTTCGAACCACCCTCGTACATAAAAAAAATAAAATGAATCTAACATCCATTTTAGCAAAACGTTGTGTGAAAAATTTTAAATAAAATACATTTTAAATTTTATGAATATCGGGCTATATATTTTATTTAAAAAAAGTACACACTGTGAGTGCCAAAAGAAACTATACACCTGGTTCTGTTATATAAAAACTTTAATTTCAATGTAAGAAAATTAAAATTTTTCCTCCTACCTTGTAGGTAAGATTAGGTTGGGTAGGGGTGGCAGTCAGAAATCCGGACTCTTTTAGACCATTTTAGTCTATTGTGATACCACGGGGACTCTGCTTATCCGGAGTTCCCACCGTCGAACCAATCAGAGCTCAATATAAATCTAGTAATACCTTATAGTTCAAGACTAGCAACGTCAGAAAGTTTCCTGAACTCAAGAGTGCCTATTGAGGCCATTCTCTTTCTTTCAAGTGTTCGACCTTTAACCTTTGCACATGGCTATAACACTATAATCGAGATTTTTTTCCTATTCTTCAAAATTAAAGAAGCCGTATTTTTCCTATTTAGATGAGTCCATAACTTCCTTGTGATCTCTTAATAATTTCTTGTGAACCACCTTCTATTTGTTTCATCCTCTGTCTTGTCAGACTTAGGGTCTGAGTTTGCAAGAGAGTAGGGGTGAACCCACACATTCCAAATCCGGTGAAACTTTTAAGATTATCCCAATTCTAGCAAGCTCATCAACCCTAGAATTCCCCTAAAATCCTTTATGCCCCGGGATCCAGATGATCCTAATATCAAACTGCTCTGCCATCCCATTTAGAGATGATCGGCAGTCGAGGGCTGTTGTTGTTCTTAGATGTGGGGATTCCAGGGGCATAATAGTTGCTCGACTATCAGTGTATATGTTAATGAAAGTCGTTCAATCCGTCAATCTTCAACTTCTTTTATAGCAAGGATCTTTGCCTGGAAGACACTGCAGTGATCCGGAAGTGTCTTTGCAATACGAAGACCTAAAGCTTTTGAAAAAACTCTATAACTTACAATTTCTTGTGTTTTGTAACCGTCCGTATAAAAATCAACACTTTTTTTCTGCCTGCAGTTCCATTCATCCACAGGTCTGTGGTTTTATAAATGTGTTAATGTTGTAGAGCAGGGGAGGTTTGGCCAATCTTTTATCCCCAAGCTTCATCATCGAGTATTATACAGTGTTCGGTTCCATTTCCGTTCCACAGAGAGGTACAACAAAGATGGATTGCCGATGTGGTTGCCATCTCCTTCCCTACTAGCTCCAATGGTATTAGGTGAAGGAGCATCCCCAGTACGTTCGTAGGAGTAGTGCAAAGAGCACTGGTTATATACAACGATGCAAGTCCTTGCACCTTGTGTAAGATATGTATATATGTCTTTTTTTCCAGGGCAGGCCACCACACGATGATCCCATAGATGAGAATTGAGTTTAGATCTAATTAACGATTTTTGGAGTAAGACACCAGTTTTTCCCAATAGATTTTTTGCATAGATAGAGTGAAATTGTTGCTTTTTTCACTCTCTCTAGAATATTAGCTTTAAAACTAAGCCTTGGATCAGGAATAACACCGAAATATTTTGCAGTGTTTGACAATTTTATCTTCATATTATTAAAAGTCAGAGGTTGGAAAACAGGTATATTATACCTCCTGGAGAAGAGGACTAGTTCCGTTTTATTAGGATGAACGACAACTCCTCGTTTCTCCGCCCATCTTGTTTTATGTGAAAGACCATCTTGTTGGATATCCCTTAAAGAAGTTAGGAATTTTCCTCTTACAGCTATTGCCACATCATCAGCGATTTTGCACCCCCGCGGTTCTAGAAATAGCAGCATGGGACTTAAAGCTAGATTTCACAACAGTGGCGAAAGAACTCCTCCTTGAGGTGTACCCCTATGTACAAATTGGGGCTGTCTAGAAGTTCCTAGAGCCGAAGTTATCCTGCGGTGAATTAGTAGATTCTGAATTCACTTACATAATCCTGGGGCCAAATTACGGCATTCGATATTGAACAAATGTTCATACAACTTTAATTGTATTTGTATGGAGGTTTCGATCGATATCTAATGCCGTAATTTGCCCCCTGTATTAACCCTCAAATTCGACAATACGTCAATTATCGCATCTGGAAAAATATTATTAAAAGCCCCCACCCACAGAGAGTGATTTCTCTACTCATATTGTGCTTACCAGCTCGTGTAGAGCCGATTCCGTTGACTTTCCCTTTTGGTATCCATCCTGACGCGAGAAAAGTAGCTTACCATTGATGGCTTTTGCGGATATAATGATCAACCATTCTTTCTAATATTTTCAGAAAAAAAAATATGATATACCTGTTGGTCTGGAAACCTTCGGTGTGGTGTGAGATCATTTACCAGCCTTCGGAATGAAAACCACTCTCGCTTCCCTTCTACCTTGTAACCTGGTTTATTTTTACAGCTGGGGTATGACTCACTCTGTCGAGGTTCAAATGTTAAGGTCCACTTTCTATGAAATAAAAGATTTACTTTCTTAGGGTGTTCAGGGGTTTAGCTGAATGCTATGCGTATTTCACCAATGGTAATCCGGATCATCAGGGAACCTTTAACCCGGATTTTTTTTATTTGTCACGTATTTTTTCTGAAAAACATGTTTTTGGTGTGGTTAGCGTCAAATCTAGGGTATTTTTTATCCGGTTCCGAACCGGTGTTTATTTTGTCGCAAAACACATTTTCGAGATGATGAGAAGGCATTAATACTTATTTTATTTTGTGAAAGTTTAATCACTCAATTTATTTAGGGGTGCTTTTGTGCTTAACATTAGTTTTATTCGAATTTAATTAACAAAATGATTTATGCGAATTGAGGTGGAATGTTTTTTTTTTTTTGTTCTTTTTGTGTTTATGAAAAATCATTGTGTTTTTTTTTGTATGTTATTAAATAACTCCCCCTTCAATTGTTGTTATAAGCTTTTTTGCTAAAAGTTCATATAAAGCAGGCACGAACACACACGCATACATACACTCACACCGACAAACTCATTTAGGCAAGAAAGCAAGGAAAAAGAACACTTAAAAGAGGGAAATTTAATTGGTTTATTATGAAGCACAAAAAGCACAATCAAATATTACCTTGAGCTCCTTAGTTCTACATTAAGAATATACAAACAAAACTATGCCACTTAAAAGCAGGCGGATTTAGTTTGTTTTTTTTTATTTGTTAATGATAATTATATGCCTGTTTAAAAGTTAATGAGTTTACTAGCAATATTGAGCTTTAAGCTTAATGAAATCAATCAATTTATATTATATCTATATATAGATGAATTAAACATTTTATTATAGTTCAGCTCGAGTAGGAGAAAAAAAATTATGTGTAGTAGAAATTTTCAACGCATGTCCTTGTAAGTTGCCTCATTTGGAGCAAACTTAGTTCTTATATAAAATAATAAAAATTTAGAAATTATATAAAGTACCAAATTATTTGAATGCATCAAAAACAATTTGAAATTTGTGTGACATTTAGTTTTGAACTTTAGCTGGTAAAAAAATCAATCAAAACAAAGTTCAATTGTTTTCAGATGAAACGTTTCGCTAACGTTTATTTATTGATTGATGGACTAGTTATATTATTATTTCAACAGTGCAGAATTTAAGATTCATAATAAAAAAATAAGCATGAAAGGTGAGAGGTCAATTCTTTTATTAGCGCCCTTAATCTAGGGAAAAGTATTTGTCTTGGTTTTGTTCTCGTACAAAATGGTAAAACAAATTTCACCCCATCCGTTCAAATTTTGACTTAAGCCATCTCGAAGTACAAATAAATTTTTTTTAATAAGGGGTGATGTCCTTGCAAAAAAAAACGTTTGCAGTATAATTTCTTTATCTTCATACACTGTTCTTAACAATTGCATATCCTTGCTTTTTACAATCATACTTAAGTTTTACAAATAAGAGTAAAATAAATAAAATCCTTTAAATAGTTTGTTTGGCATTCGATTAAAATTATTGTTTTGTGTCGTGTGGTATTTTGTAATATTTTGTTGCTTTTCTTTTTTTTGTGTTTTGCCTCATATCCTCAAGTGCTTAAGGGCGTTTTATGTTTTCGGTTGGTAAGGCTTTCGACTTTATTATTTTTATTTCCTCTTGTTTCCCTCCTACTTTTGGTTCGATTTTAAGTGAAAGGAAATACATTTTAAGTCACTTGTTATTAATGGTGTCCCCAAGGTAACATAAGTCGTTGAATTTTATGTACATACAAGCACACATACACACGTAACGAAAGGTTTATTTATAAGTGGGTGTGTGTAAATCAATGAAATAATATATTTTTTATCGTTAATATTTCTTTTTTTTCTTATTGTAAGCTGACACACAATTTATATTTTTATATAAAAAAGAAAGAAGGTAGTTTTACAATATGAAATAATGGGTGTATCCAATTGACCAAACGCCCACAGTTATAAGGACACACAGTCAAAACTCTTAGCCTTGCTGGTACAATTACAATGATTAAGCTCCTTTTATGCAGACAAACAACTGCAAATTGCCATATTTTAGCTTACATCATAATTGTATATATAATAAAAAGAAAATGTCACCCCCTCTTTAATATAATTCAATCCTTTTCATATCAAAGCTTACTACTACTGCCTTATAAAAGGTTTAATTAAAATCAAAAGCAGAATAAGTATGAAGGAAATTGAAAATAAAAAGAAATCTTGTGTCCTTGCAGGATAAAGGTAGTAAATGCATTCTCACCTGCCGACATCTGCATAAAGTCCCTTTTGTTTTTAAGCATATTAATAATGCAAATATACTTCTTAATAAGTGTGTGTGTGTGTGTGTGTGTGGGTATATGTTTTAAATGTGTGTGTGGTTTTATAATTAAAAAAGTACTTCAGAAATACTGTGGTTCATAAATGTAACAGGAAACAGGAAAATTAAATAAAATAAAATGTTTTGTCTTGCGTTTAATATACTCATACCTTTGAGTTAAATAAAGTTTTAAAAAATGTTATTTTTTAATACAGCCTCCTCCTAATAGTCACTAATTAGGAGACTTTTGGAAAAAAATAACACAATTAGCAGTTTTGTGAAGAATCATTACTTATACAAATTCTAGAATGTTTTAAGTAAATTGAAAAGCTATCGTAATATTGTGAGTTTGGAGGGTTTTGTAAAAAATAAAATTTTTCGATTTTTTTCGAGTAACTATTAATAAAAATTTTGAGTTTTTTAATATTATTTAAAATTTTGTAGACCTTAGATGTTTATTCTTGAATATTTTAAAAGGTTTTGGAAAACCGTTTCGTTCTTTGGAGACTTTCGATTTTCTTCAAATTACTATTTTTCAAAAATTTTGTACTCTTTAATACCATTTGACATTTTAAGGAGCTTCAAAATTTTTTTTTAGTTTTGGAATTTGTTTTTTTTTAAGATTTTTGATTTTCTTCAAAAAACTATATTCAAAAATTTTGGTAGCTTTAATATCATTCATGATTTTGGAGAACTTCGATTTTTTTCTTGAAGGTTTTATTGAATAGGTTTTTGGGAAACAATTTGGTTCATTGGAGACTTTTTATTTTTTTCAAATAACTATTTTCGAAAATTTTACTAATCTTTGAAATTTTGGAGACTATCGATTTTTAATTCCTGCAAATTTTAGAATGTCTTGGAAACATTTTAGTTCCTTCGATTTTTTTTAAATAGCTTAAAGCTTTAATAGGTTTTTGGGAACAATTTGGTTCATTGGAGACTTTTTATTTTTTTTTTCAATTAACAATATTTGAAACGTTTGCTAATCTTTGAAATTTTGGAGACTTTCGATTTTCATTTCCTGCAGATTTTAGAAGGTCTGGGAAACACTTTGGTTGCTTGGACACTTTTAATTTTTTTAAATAACTTTCATGAAAAGTTTTAAGCTATTTAATGTCATTTTCACATTTTGGAGACCTTCAAATATATTTTCTTAAAAATTCTTGATAGAAAACAATTAGTTCCTTTGTAGACTTTTGTTTGTTTTTAAACAACTATAATCGAAAGTTTTTGGCTTTTTAAATCATTTTCAAATTTTGGAGGCCTTCAAATTTAATTTCTTAAAATATTTGGTTCTTTAGAGACCTAAACTTTTTTTAAGAATAATCTTGAAACATTTTGGGCTTTTTGTGAATTTTTAAAAGCTTTTGACAAAACATTTGGTTCTTTGGAGACTTTTGATTTATTTTAAGTAATAGCCGTCGAACAAAAATGCCTGATTTTTGTCATTTGAAGTTTGGGAGAATTTCGATTTTGTTTATTTGGAAAGTTTTAAAAGCTTTTAAAAGAATTTCGTTTTTTTGGAGACTTGTGGAAATTTTTTTATTATGATTTTTTGAATCCTTGTTTCTCCAAATAAAAGTCAAATTTAGCCAACTTTTTTTTATTGTTTTGTTTTACTTGTTTTTTTTTTGAAAGTAACTTGAAGAAGTTTAAAGAAAAAACTTAGTTACACTATTTCACGAATTTAGTGAGTTTTTGAAAAAAAGGTTCTGAATTTTGAAACTCGTGAATTTTTGGGATGTAATTTTGGTAATTTTGAGGACTTATTAAATACAATTTTATGATTTTGTGCAAAAAAATCATTTCTAATAACTTCCAAAATTTTGGAGACTTATGGGAAAAACTGCAAGTTCCTTTGGAGTACAAGATTGCTGCTGCCTATTTTAGGTTCTTTTCAGTATTTTAAAGTAAATTTATTGAAAACTTTTGAAAGTATATGTATTAATATTTTAAGCAATTTTTAAATTATGAGAAACATTTTAGATTTTTTGGGACATTTTGGAGAGTTTTGGCTATTTTTAAAAAAATGGTGCTTTTGTGGATTTTTTATTATTTATTATTTATTTATTATTATTTATTTATTTTTATTTTTATACTTAGAGTTTGCAATAGCTTGTTTATTTGGCTTATTACAACTTTCTCACTTTTATGCTGCTATGAGGCGATTTGGAGATTTTTGAAAATAAATTTGAAAATTTTTGTTTTGCCAATAAAAATTATTTTTGTATGCTTTTAGAGTATTTCTACATTAATTATGTCCTTTAATATTATTCTGAGGCATTTGGAGAGTCTTGAAAAAAAAATTATTATTTTTTTACCAAAAAAAATTTTTTTTTGCTTTTTTTTAGTGTAATTACCCAGCAAACAATTACAATACAAATCAATAGTTCAGTAGTGATTGGTATGCAATGAAAGTGGTAAACGTTTGGAACTAGTTCCGATTTTTTTTTTGCGGGATACTTGAATAATTTTTAGTCAGCAATTGGTAATTTTTATTTTATCGAAGATTAATTGTCTAAAATTTATCAATTAATTTATAAAACATTATTGGAGCAAATACCCTGATATACCCATGCAAGTATTTATACCAAAAATTATTATTATTAATTTTCAACTTATTATTTCATTTATTTATGCTCTTTTTGTGCTTCTTTTAATGTCTTGGAGCTTTTGTTTAACATTCGTGTTGTTTGTTATGTTCTCTCTTTTTTATAGTCAACACTTAAGTCAACAATGTATTGTTAACGCCTTTTATTGCTTTATTGTTGTAATTCTTCATTAGTCTTATAATTCTGTTTTATATTAATTGCATTGTTATAAGCTCTCAGCAATTTACTATAATAAAGTCTTAAGGAAAAATGAAAATATAATGAAAAATTCAAAGGAAGTGAAATAAAGTGTGGATTGGTGGTGAAAAAAATGGAAGGATTAAAATGAGAAAAATATTTGCTTTAAAAAAATTCTTTTACACAAATCTAAAACAAACAAAATAATATATACGAGTATAAACAAGTAAGCAATTCAAAAATAAAAATCTAAAACTAGACTTTTACCGATCTAGATTAACTTTAAAACAAGAATGTCCTTTTGTCAACCCACATTTTAATTTCTCAAATTGATCAAAAAAAACTAAGGACCTTTAATTTCAAAAAATATTTATTTATATAATATCTTAAATGGCATATGCACTACTTTACAAATTTATTAAATTTTACACACTTAAAAAAATTTTCAACCGGTTTCAATTTTCCAAAGCAAAGTTTTCCAACCAACAGATCACGTTCTACCAGTGAGAGTTACTGTTCAGCAGAGGAAAAAGCAGAGCTTAATACGTGATTTTTGATAGTTATTATAGATTTGTGCATTAAACACGTAACACATAAATATGTTAAAAGAAACAAGTACTAAATGCATAAAAAGAGAGAAAAAAATTTAAAACAAAAAAAAAAGAAAACTGAATTTAAGAATTTTTATAAATTTATGCATAAAACATATTTTTGATTCCATTCATAATTTGTTTGATAAGGCTTTTATAAAACAGAAATATTTTTTATCAAAAGGCCAGTTAAAATGTACAAATTAATCGAATGCAAATAAAAATGAATCCTTGAATATATTAAGGATTCAAATTGCTCTCCTTACAAGCTGCTGCAGTACACTCACACACTTTTTTCGCCCTGCCACTTGTTTTATTTTATTTATTTTTTTTTTCATTAAAATATAATTTTACTTCATTTCCCATTTTTTTAATGTAACAAATGAAAAAGTTTTAAAAACAATTACTTCAGTATTATTAATTAACACATATCATTATATATGCAGAAAAGTTCCATTATCATTTTTAATTGTGGAAACACGCTGGACAAGCCAACAATACACTCAGTATAACTTTATTGACAATAAACACTGCAGTGACAATTAAACATTTAGATAATTGAGAATATACCGTATGTTATGAATTACTTTGCACATGGAATATTTTCAAAGACCTTGAAATTTATGATCGATGACCTTAATTCCCCATACTTTTTCATAAAAAAACTATCGATGACTTTGTCTTTCTAAAGAAAACCTATCGGTATCCTTGTTTTTCTAAAGAATAGCTATCGATTACTTAAATTTTCTATAGAAAATTAATCGACTTAAATTTTCTATAGAAAAGTTGTAAATGGCTTTATATTTCTATAGAAAAGTTATCCATGACTTAATTTTTCCCTAGAAAAGTTATCGTTGACCTTACTTTTCTATAAAAAAGTTATCGATGACTACCTTTCTATTGAAAAGTTATCGATGACTTCACTTTTCTATAGAAAAGCTATCGATGACTTTACTTTATTATCGAACAGTTATCGATGACTTTACTTTTCTATAAAAAAGTTATCGATGACTTTACTTTTCTATAAAAAAACTATCCATATCTATACTTTTCTATAAAAAAGTTATCGATGACTTCAATTTTATATTCAAAAGTTATCGATGACCAAACTTTTCTGTAGAAAAGCTATCTATCGATGACTTTACTTTATTGTAGAACAGTTATCGATAACTTTACTTTTCTATTAAAAAATTATCGATGACTTTACGTTTCTATAAAAAAGTTATCGATGACTACTTTCCTATTGAAAAGTTATCGATGACTTTACTTTTCTATTGAAAAGTTATCGAGGACTTTACTTTTCTATAAAAAAGTCATCGATGACTTAACTTTTCTATAAAAAAAGTCATCGATGACTTGACTTTTCTATAAAAAAAAGTCATCGATGACTTAACTTTTCTATAAAAAAAAAGTCATCGATGACTTAACTTTTCTATAAAAAAAGTCATCGATGACTTAACTTTTCTATAAAAAAAAGTTATCGATGACTTTACTTTTCTATAAAAAAACTATCCATATCTATACTTTTCTATAAAAAAGTTATCGATGACTTCAATTTTATATTCAAAAGTTATCGATGACCAAACTTTTCTGTAGAAAAGCTATCTATCGATGACTTTACTTTATTGTAGAACAGTTATCGATAACTTTACTTTTCTATAAAAAAGTTATCGATGAGTTTACGTTTCTATAAAAAAATTTTATCGATGACTACTTTCCTATTGAAAAGTTATCGATGACTTTACTTTTCTATTGAAAAGTTATCGAGGACTTTACTTTTCTATAAAAAAGTCATCGATGACTTAACTTTTCTATAAAAAAAAAGTCATCGATGACTTAACTTTTCTATAAAAAAAAAGTCATCGATGACTTAACTTTTCTATAAAAAAAAGCCATCGATGACTTAACTTTTCTATAAAAAAAAGTCATCGATGACTTAACTTTTCTATAAAAAAAAGTCATCGATGACTTAACTTTTCTATAAAAAAAAGTCATCGATGACTTAACTTTTCTAAAAAAAAAGTCATCGATGACTTAACTTTTCTATAAAAAAAAGTCATCGATGACTTAACTTTTCTATAAAAAAAGTCATCGATGACTTAACTTTTCTATAAAAAAAAGTCATCGATGACTTAACTTTTCTATAAAAAAAAAGTCATCGATGACTTAACTTTTCTAAAAAAAAAGTCATCGATGACTTTACTTTTCTATAAAAAAAAGTCATCGATGACTTAACTTTTCTATAAAAAAAAGTCATCGATGACTTAACTTTTCTATAAAAAAAAGTCATCGATGACTTAACTTTTCTATAAAAAAAAAAGTCATCGATGACTTAACTTTTCTATAAAAAAAAAGTCATCGATGACTTAACTTTTCTATAAAAAAAGTCATCGATGACTTAACTTTTCTATAAAAAAAAGTCATCGATGACTTAACTTTTCTATAAAAAAAAGTCATCGATGACTTAACTTTTCTATAAAAAAAAGTCATCGATGACTTAACTTTTCTATAAAAAAAAGTCATCGATGACTTAACTTTTCTATAAAAAAAGTCATCGATGACTTAACTTTTCTATAAAAAAAAAGTCATCGATGACTTAACTTTTCTATAAAAAAAAAGTCATCGATGACTTAACTTTTCTATAAAAAAAAAGTCATCGATGACTTAACTTTTCTATAAAAAAAAGTCATCGATGACTTAACTTTTCTATAAAAAAAGTCATCGATGACTTAACTTTTCTATAAAAAAAAAGTCATCGATGACTTAACTTTTCTATAAAAAAAAAGTCATCGATGACTTAACTTTTCTATAAAAAAAAGTCATCGATGACTTAACTTTTCTATAAAAAAAAAAGTCATCGATGACTTAACTTTTCTATAAAAAAAAGTCATCGATGACTTAACTTTTCTATAAAAAAAAAGTCATCGATGACTTAACTTTGCTATTAAAAAAAGTCATCGATGACTTAACTTTTCTATAAAAAAAAAGTCATCGATTACTTAAGTTTTCTATAAAAAAAAAAGTCATCGATGACTTAACTTTTCTATAAAAAAAGTCATCGATGACTTAACTTTTCTATAAAAAAAAAAGTCATCGATTACTTAAGTTTTCTATAAAAAAAAAGTCATCGATGACTTAACTTTTCTGCAAAAAAAGTTATCGATGACTTAACTTTTCTATAAAAAAAAGTCATCGATGACTTAACTTTTCTGTAAAAAAAGTTATCGATGACTTAACTTTTCTATAGAAAAAGTTATCGATGACTTAACTTTTCTATAGAAAATTTATCGATAACTTTGCTCTTCGATAGGAAAATTATCGATAACTTTTCTTTTCCACAGAAAAGTTATAGATAACTTTATTTTTCTCCAGAAAAGTCATCAATAATTTTACTTTTCTATTGAAAAGTTATCGATAACTATACTTTTCTAAAGAAAAGTTATCGATAACTATACTTTTCTACTAAACCTAGAAAAGCATTTTGTTTCTTATAAGTTTTACGCTAAATGCGGATATTGGAATTTTGTGAAAAGAATCTTAAGACACCAAAAATAAATGGAGTGAAAAGTTGTCGGGTGAAAAATGTTGGTTTTTTTAAATCAAAGTGGATTTTGTTTGTTTAAAGTCCTTGTAAATAATAATAACCAATGTCACCAATTCTATTTAAAATCAATTCAAATGAAAAACAAAATTGTTTGGTTGTTTTTTTTACGTAAAAGTTGAGATTAAAGAGACTTGGTATATAATCACGATTAATGTTACGACTGGTTTAGGACTTATATAAAACTAGACTATGGCTAACTAGACTGCCGAAAATTTTGCATTAATATATATGTATATATATTTCCACACACTCACATGTACATAAATATATATCCTTAAACATGAAATATTAAGTACTGTTGTAAGATAAATTTTATTTTTTATTTTTTATAATCTGCTCTTTTCGCTGAAACCATTTTTTATTTGCATATTTATCAACTCGTATGTTGATGTCCATTAAATCATGTGTATTGTTGGCTGTAATAATAATAGTAATTAATAATGATAATATGTCTGTAATTATTTTAATGCAAATTTATCAATCACAGCTTTTTGTTAATTATAATACAATATGCCATTCGTAAAGGTAGTTTGTAATAAAAGTATTTATTTGTAGGCATGCAAGAATATCTGGAAATAAATTAAATCATTGCGCAGTTATTTAATTTGATAAAAAAATTTTAAAATGCAAATTTAATTTTAAAAGTGCAAAAATTATGACAAACTTAAAAAATTACATCTAAAAAAAACGGGGAAAAATGTAACAACTCAGGCAGGCATTAAGAAATTTTTTTTATTTGATGCAGAGAATTAACGTCTTTGTTTAAGTAAATAACTACAGATAAAAAATTATATAAAACCATAAAATCTGCAATATTTTTTCATTATTAAAATCATGCATAACTTTGAATAGATAAAATGCCTGCAGTTATTGGTAACTATGTAATTATTTTATTAGTTTTTAAAATTGTTTATTAAATAAATCACTTATCTTTGCTTATTTCAATCACTTATTGTGCTTGACTTTGGCAAGCTTTAGGAAAAATTATCAAAAGCTTAACTTTTGATTAATTTATTCAATACAAACAAACTTATTTTTGAACAGCTTGCAGCTAGTTTGACTTAGTAAAATAATTATTTACTTTATGTTTTATAACCGATGTTTTATAGATATTTCTTTGTATGGAAACTAAGCCAGCTTACTATGACCAATATGCTGGATCAAACTTTAACAACTTTTTTCTTTTCTTTTGAAATCCATAGACAAAAAAGTGATGATGAATAATCAACAGACTAAAGAAAAAAAAATAGGTTGAAATCCAAAAGTTTTAATACTTGATTACTTTTGCAAACAATTTGATATATGTACATATACATATCTACAACTATTTATTTATGAAAATTAAATAAACTAAATGAAAAAAAATATATTGTAAAGAGAAACTCAAACTGAAACACAAACTGTGTGATTTTAATTCCATATTGTTTTACATCTGCTGTGCTGCATGTGTTTTCAATTTAAAATGCATGAATAAATATATCTCTTTTTTTATACAAAAATTATTTTTATTTATGCAGTAGTATAGCAGGGACAGCATTTAAAATGTATATGGTTTTTATAGCTATGCTATTTATGTCATGATACGGGAGCTAGAATATGATTTTTGTAACAAAAATAATCCACACTATTACAGTTATAAGCTTATTTTTATTTTGATTTCTTTGTACTTCAAAACCAGAGTACGAAAATAAACGTAATAAATTGTTTGCTTTTGTTTTGTTGCGTTCTTTGAAGTGAGTGCAACAATAACAAAATAAATACAAAAAGAAGAATTGCTCAATTTGTTTTTGTTTTGTTTTTGCATATGAGCACAGGACAGAAAACACAGCCACTTAGCTCTAAAGCGCCGCCGGGAACAAGTAATACATTAATTTAATAGTGCGCCGCTAGATAAAATAACAAAAATTAAAAATTTTAAAAACCCCCGATATATCTTGAAAAAATGTGATATCTTCTAAGCGGTTGGACCGATTTTTTTCAAACATAGTTAAGAACCTTTTCGATTAAGTCACCTTTCACACAGAAAAAACTAAATTAAAATCGGTCCAGCCGTTTGGGCTGTATGTGGACATGGTCAGACACAGATACACAGACACACAGATGCACAGACACACACTACACACTTATAATACCCCTTTTTTTGGTCGGGGGCTAAAAAGTTAATAATGAAACCGTTTTGAAATATTTGTGGCAAATTTGACATCATCATACATTATAATATTCGTGCATTGTTATTTAACACATTAAGTTTGGTTTGTATAGCTAAGCAGCATAGCTATAATCGGGTGTCCTAAGACATCTCTCTTCTTTTTGTTTCTTTTTTTTAGTAATGACTGTTACAGTAATTTTTATTTTTTGTATTGCTCCCTCTCTTACGGCCATTATTACAACTTAAAGTTTATCGGACGTATAGAAAGTCTTTCATTTGTACAATTTTAGCTTAACCTAATGTAAGCGCTAACGTAAAGGCAAATGTATGCTTCCTGATAAGTTAAATTAAATTTATAATAATAAATAGCTTTTTATACGTCCAACAAAATCCTACTTTTAACGTACTTTAAGTTATAATAATGGCCTTTAATAGTTTTTCAGTATACTTTGTAACTGAAGTACTTTATATAATCTTCATGTATCTTAAAAGATCATAATAATAATTACTAAAAATCAATGTCAGTAAGAATTTCACGTAATATGTTTTTAGATATTGTGGTAGAAATATCTAACTAATTTTCTTTAAGGACTAACTCATTATCCTTCTCTATTATTTATATCGATTATATTGATTTAATTTCCAGAACCTTAAAACAATTTCTCAAACCTTTATATGAAACTTATTTTTGTTTTAAGATTTTAAGAGCTCGTAGCATAACTAATACAATTATTCTAGGATATTTTATGTTATTTTGTTTTCTTTTATTATTTTTATACAATTTTTTTTGGGTCGAAAATGAATTAAAGAAGGAAATTTGAAGAACGTAAAGTACTCGTATATTAACAATAAAGGCCTGTTTGTCTAAATGCGAACGAACGTTTCTTTCGAACATTAATATTAAAAACAAAAACAAAAAACTTAAATATGTTTTTTTTTCAATACTAATATTCGATAGAAACCTTCGTTCGCATTTAGACAAACAGGCCCTAAGACCTTTAAATTAAAAATAATTTCACTCAGAGTATTTTAGCAATAAAAATAATAGTTAAGTGACTTGGATATTGACAAAATTTAATAAATTAAAGCGTGACAAGGTTCTATGGGGAGGACCGAACAAAGACAAAACAAGGGGACTATTGGAACTAAAGAAGCCCGAGCTAGGAAAGTTGGCCGCTACCTTAACGGGGCATTCTAATCTACGAGGGAAATTGTACCGAATTGGAGCCAAGAATGACAATGAATGCAGGGAATGCATGGAGAACATGGAGACAATGGAGTACTTCCTTTGTCATTGTCCAGCTTTTGCCCAGCCGATATCTCGATATTGTACCAAAGTTATTAATTTGATATAAAATTAATAATTGCATTTAATTAATAGTTTGTTTAGAGTTAAGGATTTGCAACAAATCTATAAAATATATAAATATGAGCAAATAAAGCGGCCCATACACTACAACAGCATGCACGTGCAATCAAGCTATTGAGCAATCATGTTCGAACCACATAACATACCAGCAAGCTGGTACAATATTAACTTTTTAAAAAAATTCAAGAAGGGGGGTTACAAATAGTGACACAGTTTTTGCTGCAATTTTTATTGGTATTTTGCTAATATTAGCAGCTTTGTATAACTAAAGTGCTCAAAATCCATTTTCCATTGAAACAAATTATGTTTCGACAAATTACGATTTTGAAATGCATGTTTGCTACTTGACAACTTTACTCAACGGAGCTAAATTCACCATACACAATACCAGCAAGCTGGTACCATCAGCAAACTATCAAACTCTATTTGACATCGCTACAGCAAAACGTACAATCACACAAAATGCCCATACACGACCATACCGCTGACACAAACACTTGATTGCGCATGCATGCTGTTATAGTGTATGTGCTCCCTAAGGGTTAAAGAAATTCAGGACGTATGATTAATTTTTATGATGTAATAATTCGTTCAACGAATATCACTCATACGTATGTATGGGGAGCCACTATTACAAAAAGTGATGCCAACTTTGTGGCTCTACAACAGCTACGTCCAAACACACATACACTGATATTAGCATTTGAGGTAAACAGCTTTGGAAGCTTTGAAATTTGTTCTTGTTTCTTAACAAAGTAAGAGCAAGCATTGCTGTCTGTTGTGTTGTTGTTGTGGATGTGAAAGCACAAAAAGCTATTTATAAAAGTTTTCACATGCCCTAAGCACCTCCAAACTTAACACAAGCATTAAAAAAGCAAAATTTTGAGATCTAAGAAGCGTAAAAAGCACTAACGTGAAAAACGAGTGAAAATCCAAATGAGTGAAGCTTAATAATGTTTCATATTTCAATATTTTCTAAACTGTTCTCCATTTCGGCAATATCAGAAGAAAAAAAGTAAGCTTTGCTCTTAAAAAAAATACACCAAGTTTTCAATAAAGTAATTTTAAGAAATATACAAATTTCTTAAGGCTTTTTCTTAGTTTGACACTAACGCCCAAATTTTGACGCTTTGAGCCTACAAAAAGCATTAGAAATAGTACCAAAAGCACCAAATTGGCATCGTTGCATTATAACTTAACTGTAATCTAAGCATAAAGTGACCTTTAAATTTAATCTATTGTAACAACTGTTCGAGAAAGTAATTATTAGAAATTATGGCAGCACTGCAGGGCTTATCGAAGACTTTTGGTTGTTAGACATATTTATCCTTCGTTTCCCTAAAATTGTAATCAGCAATTGTGGCATCGTTGTCTTCTAATTTTGTTCAACATTTTTTGTTTCTTGGGAATAGTTTACGTGCATAAAATGTTCGCCTTCTATTCTCCTCCTATTCGGCTCTTATTCGACTCTAATTGGCCTTTTATTCGCCCTTGATTATTATAGTGATTTTTGCACTAAATACATAATCCAATCTTTATTCCTTGCTTTGTGTTTTCCCCTTTACCCTAATCTTTATTTTGTTTTACTTGTCTATATTTTTTAATTGAAACTTTGAAATAATTTAAATATCTATTTGGTAAAAATAATATTTCACTTCAATTTTAAAATTTTATTTCATACTTTCATCCAAGTTGCAACAACTTTTTACTTCTTATCAAAAACCATTTTATTTTTCATCAATTAAATATATTTTTCCTATAGAATTCTCAACTGAATGGTAATTATTAAGCTTGTGGAATTTTACCACGTTTTTGATGGTAGTATTTTTTTCACTCTCTGTTTCATATTGACTTTGAAGTCGGTTATTTTTGTTTAAATGGCTGTAGCATAATTATATCCGTTCGTCCTTATCAAAGAGACCATTAATGGCTGCTGTGACAACTGTGGTTGTGGGTTTTATTTTTGAATTTACTTTAAAAAAAAAACTTTTTTATGTGTAATTAAAGCAAACAGGAAAAAAATTCACATTAATGAAAATGAAAGGGATATAAATTATTATTTAACGCATATCAAAATGAATATAAATTTAAAATATTTATTGGCATCCTTAACCAACAACAAATAAATAGATTTATTAATTTTTTTCCATTAAGTTGTTAATAAATTTAAATCTTCAAACTCGTTTTCTGCAAATGAAATTTCTTTGTGATGTGATTCTATTGAAGCAAAGGCTCTCTCTGTTGACTTGTACGTATTAATATTAACTTCAACAGCTTACAATACTTTGATAAATTCTCAAAGGAAATTATTGTCCTTGTAATCCCATGTTAATCAAATAGAATATGTCGAACAATAAATTCCTTAGAATGTAATTACGAATTATATTTATATAAATTTGTTTTTGCTACTTATATTTTATTTTTAGTTATAATCACCAAGGTTATTTAGATTAAAGACTCTTATGCTTATTATATTATATATAGAAAAAATAAGGCTTATTTTAATTCATATAAAAATATTCTCTTTAATATACAACAAAGAATTTGTTTTCTTCCTTTGTTAATATATTGCCTTGATTTTATAAAACATAATTTGAATTGTTTAAATATACTTGTATCAAATTACTTAAATACTAAACTAAAAATACACTTTTTAAGCTCGCTGCGAAATAAGTCTGGATTTGAACAATGTCATTGGATATGTAAGCTTTGAGTGCTGCAGGGCTCAAAGTGAAAAATGTCGGTGGCCAGTTCATATCAACAGGAGATGACCAGCAGCTTAGATCGCTCGTGCAGAATATATATATTATAGCGTAAGCTGTGTGGTTTTGAGCATAGTCCGTTTGAAACCACATATAGTTGGTAGCCATACCATCAGTATCAAATATCCAACTATCGATATTAACCTTGATGGATTGGGCAACGTGCTTCTCAGGCCAGGCTGAAACTCCCTCCAACCAATATCAGGGCTATCATGAATAAAATTTCACGTAAAATGTTTCCCAGGGAAAAATTCCAACTAATAGCAAATAAGAGGGAAAACAAAAAATTATAATTGGAAAAGGGAGAATTTCATGCGAAATTTTATTTATGATACCCCTGTATAGTTTGCATGATACCTTGGACACTTTTTTATTTCATGTCAAGTGGTTTCATTTAATCAATACGAAGATGTCTTTTATGTAAAACTTAAGGTCAATCCACAACTGCTAAGGGGGTTGTTTGTTTACCTTCAGCTCCTGGATCAGTTGAACTTTGTATAAGTGTAAAAAGCTTATGATAAATCGACTGTATCTCCTGCACACTCTCACGGACACAAGTGTTGGTTTTATCTGATTGCACCACTAATGTGCTGTGAGCGACCTGTAGGTGATCTATTCTATGGAATATATAAATAAGTAACTACGACTAACAACATATGCTGCACACTCTGACGGGTAGCAGCAGTTGTTCTTTAATTATTTACTCAACCAAAGGCCTCATATTTATCCACCATTCTGCAAATAGTTCTCTCAGTAGAACAATTATGGTGACCAAAAAATGGCAAAGCACGTGTTTTTTAACAATATATTCATCTATGGTGATTTCGCAAGGCAAACTAAATAAATGACAGCCAATTCCCCAGAGTAGCTTCAATAATCTAATCACTATCAAGTGTTGAAGTCGTTATTGAAAGACCTTTTATATACGTAGCTATTTTCTTTCAGCGATGAGAATTATTGATGATGATTGTAACAGTACGGAAACCTATTTCCCTAATATATCACTTACGTCTCTGTTAAGCAGCATCTTCGGCTTTCAAAATATGCTTAAACTGGCATTAGATTTGTTACAATTGTTGACATTCTATTTACGAGAGTGTAAAAATGCACAATTGCACAGTTTGCGAGACTTTTGATCATTCTCATGGAAACGCTAAATAAATAAAAATATTATTTTTTTACTCATTGGCCACACGTTCAATTTTTGCCTTTCAATTCAATTCAATTTGTCATACACTCACACTTTTTTTACTAACACAATCATACTTTTTAAATTGAAAACTAGATTGCTTTCAAATTCATCTATCCATTTATGTGGCAATTTAAATTTTAATTTGGACAGCTGGTCACAGAACACATTGATGAAGGCTACAAATTGGAGTTGTTTCTTCTTTGGGGGCATTTAAAAAATGAAATTGACTATCAATTTGTGTCACAGCTATCAATTTTGGTGCACAGTATGTGTAATGAAATTGAAAGCGGTTTATTGAACGTGTGTCTGTGCAGCGTTAATTACAAATATTAAAATTTATTTTACAGAAATATTTATATGCATACAAACGCAAGTCATAAATTTTTTTTATGTAAATTTTTTATGTCAATTGAAAGCAATAAATTTACATTTTCACTATAATGAAATAACGTATGATTAATATTTAATTATTTTTGCCAACAAATATCAATCATACGCTCGTTATATTAACAACTTGCATTAAGCACTTTATCATGATATCGCTGAACAACATTATAAGCGTAAAGATTAAAAAAGTTTTCAATACATTTTTGCAAAAATAACAATAAAAATCATTGCAAAACAAAAAACATATGAAAATAACGTAATATCCCATTCAATTGGCGAAATTCTAGCTAACTATTTCATTGAAGTGAAAAGCTATTTAAATCATGTGGCTATTTGCATAAAATAGAAATGCTTGAGTCACTAATTAGTTGGTTGCAAAGCAAACACCCATTATGATAAGATTAAGAAGAAAAAGCGCTTGAGTTGTCATTCGAAAGACCTTTTTTTACAAGTTTTTTTTCAGTATTTAATCTAAAAAGTGGATTCGGTAATCTTTGCTTATTTTAAGATGAGTAACTGATTGGGCTTCTGCATCCGATCCTGGATCTGGGGCTGCCAGCACAGCTCTAGAAAGACATTTGACAGTGAAGATTTATCCGCCACCCATGGTCGGTCGTCAGAGCCTTCTCAGCTAATAACAGGGTACGCTACGTGTAGAGGAAGTTGACAGTTGTGCCAGAGAGGCTGCTTAGACGCATGACTTCTACACCATTAGTTGAAGCCAAAGGAATCAATATATATATATATATATAAATATATATATAATCTTAAAAATTACTTTTAAAAGTTAATTTTTTTAAGACAATTTCCTTAAAAGTACTTTTTGAGAAGACACCTTTTGAAAATGTACTTTTCTTTGAAAAGATGATTTTTCTAGAAATACCTTTTTTTGTAAAAAGTACTTTTTTATATTAAATAAATTTTTCAAAGATATTCTCCTTAAAATGTAATATTTTATTGATCCTTATTTTCAAAATGTACTTTTTCAATGCATACTTTTTATTAGTTAGATCTCTGAAATAAACATAGTTTACAGCTTCTTTTTTCAAAGACAATCTTGCATACGATGCTTGTTTTTTATTCTGTTTATACTTTTTTAGTTCGATATTTCGTAGTTCTTTAGAATATTCTATTAAAAAGTTAACAAAATATCAAACTAAAAACTAACATCCTTATTTATATAAATTATTAAGGCTTTATAAAGGGTTTTTAAAACGAATTTTGATAAAAAATTTTTCTTATTAAGCCCCAATACAGCCTTAATAATTTTTATAAATAACTAAGGCTGGAATAATAGCTTAATTTAATATAAAAATTATGGAAAAATGAGTTTAAAAAAGTTTAAAGAAAAAAATAAGCAACTGTTTTATATTCCACGCAAAACCTTTAATCACATCTTTTCTGTGCTTAAAATTTAGTCTTGTAACTTATCTTCCATTTTATTTACAACACAATAACAAGTAGATAATTTTTATATTCCTTTTTTAGTTTAAATACTATTCCTTTAATAGTATTTTATATAACTTGTTATATTCTTTGGGAAAAACTTTATTTCACTAACTATTACTTTAACTGCAGTGGCTACACACGCACACACACACACACACTCACACACACACACACACACACTCACACACACACACACTCACACACACACACACACACTCACACACACACACACACACTCACACACACACACACACACACACACCAGCGTACAACCAGCATTTTGTTAGATTTTAAAAAACTACAACAACTTCATTTATCCATTCATTTGCTAATGCATACTTATTATAGACACCCACATTTGAACATGTGAACACGTGATGGCAAATTAAAACGCCCCAAACATTTTGTTTCCGCTTTTCAAAACACTAATTTCCTTTTCGTGTGCTTTAATATTATATATAGATAAAAACAAACAACAACAGAGGAGAGAATAAAATACATACCAAGTGCTGGTTGTTAATGTTGTTGCAGTTGTTTTCATTCAGTTCTCATGCAAGCAAACAAAGGAATTACACATTCTAGCACACACACACACGCTCGCATACAACTGCACACACATACATACTTGCACATCCACACACATACTCGTAAAAGACACACAAATAGAAACAGTAACGGTACAGTGGAGATGAAATAAACATACATAGTTAGTTTTCTGTTGATTGAATTAATATTCAAGAAATTTAAATGTATTTGGCTTAAAGCAAATTCTATTAAATTTCTTTTACTTAAAAATTACATTTACATAGTTTTGTTTTTATTTTCCCTGAAACTTTCACCAAGTCAAAGCGTGTTCCAGAATAAACACCATTATTCCAAACTATTTGCATAAATTTATTTTCATTAAAATTTAATGAATTTCAAATTAACTGATGCTAGTTTTTGTTATTTTAATGTAAAAACTATACGCAAGGGCAAAGAGTTTTTACAAAAGCAAAAAAACATCAGATGAAACATTTTTTTTCATTAAGTTAAGGTAAAAAAAAAAATTGTATAATGCACATGAATTAGTAATAATAAAAAGATGTTTATACACTTAAAAGTTAATGTTAGTAAAATTTGCTTATAGTCTAACTACTTATTACAATTATTTTTTCTTCTAATATCTTTCATTTTTTAAAATATTAATTATTATTTTTTTTCGTTCTAGATTTTTGTAAAATAAGATAGTATCTAATTTACATACTGGGTAAGTGATTTATTAATAATTTTTCTATATTTATACCCCCATATTCATAAAAAAATAAAATGAATTTAAAATCCATTTTAGGAAAATTTTTTATGAAAATTTTGAAATAAAATACATTTCAAATTCATTTTAAATTGTCTGAAAATGGGGATAGAATTTAAAAATCAGATCTTATTCGTCTTGTTTTTAAATCTTTTTTTAATTGAATCGAATGTTTAGCTTTACAGCCTGTTTTTCGAAAATGAATAAGTGTATACGTTCGTTAAAATAACGAATGAAATCATGTTTACGTTTTGGTAGCATTTATTAATTTTCATGTGAGTCACAACAAAAGAGCTTTCAGTTTTACACACTCATAAAATTTCTTATGTAAAATAAATTAATAATCAGTCTACATATTTTTTTTCTTTAAGTTACAAAAAAATTAAATTAACGAGAAAATGTGAATGACTTTTTCATAAAATTTAAAATAAATTTAAAATGAATTTTATTTAAAATTTTTCATCGAATTTTTTTAATAGATTTTATTTTTTTCATTCTTTCACTGTAATAATTTTTGGAGTTTATATTTTTGGTTATAACTAAAAAGCTCTTTTTATGTCAAAACTAAAGCTTTAGAAAATCTTTTATAAAAATCAAATTTTAAACGTTATCGTTTATAAATGAAACATAAAAACGAAAGGGCTTATGTTTTCGAAAAACAGGCTGTTATAGCATTGATGCGCAAAATGAATATGTATGTATGTATTGGTGAGAAAAACGATAGTAAAATAAAGTTACACTTGAAGAAAAGTTTTGTAATTTAAAATACATTCTGAATACGTTGAATATTTTGTTTTAAATAAGCAATTTAATAAAAACTTAAGTAAAATGTAAAAAATCTATTAATCTATCGAGCAATAACTATCCTGCAGGAAATGGAACTGACCGGTCTCCAAGTGATAGGGACCAGTCCGAGTTCTAACACTTCCTATGAAGCGGACCCGTCACTTTTACATGGGGATGGCCTAGGATGGTGTTAATTGATACTTTGTATGCACCTTGTGACTTGACACTGAACTATCCCGTAGGGACCTATTCGATGTATAATAATATAAATATAAACTATTTATAAATGTAATTTCGACATTTAACTATAACAATTAACGCTTATAAATTTTTTTATTGTTACAAATGCAATGACATTTTATTTTTAATCTGAAAATTTTTTGAGATTCGAACCCCCAACCTTGTGCTTGTCAGGCTGGCACACTACGCACTCGACCACAGGGCCACTCATATTTCAAAAGTATAAATACCATTTAAGCTTAGGTTAATATCTAAGTATAGTTACGGGACTGGCTCCAGAGTCACATTGAAGGTAGCAATTAACATTATATTTACACTATTTGATAGGTCCTGTATTCGACCACATCGAACATGTTCATTGCAGCTTACTACAATACTACACCGAGTTCAAATTAAATTGGCTCAAGATCAAGACGATACATCACGAAAATGGTCAATATGTCACCATTTAAACGATATGACTTTTTTCACCATACACTGCTACGTACTTTTGACGAGTAGGACGAGTACGTTTGGATCAATTGTCACCAAATTTTCTGCAGAGTATATATATAACTTCCAAATTAAATTTATTCGCAGCGCTGTGAAAACTATTAAAATGCCTTTTAAAACTATTTTCTCTATTATTTTTAAATGTTTCATAGCATAAAGTGGATTGCATATTGTCAAAAACACACATTATCGCAAAGTATTTCTTAGTTTCCATACTTATTTTTTATATTTTTTTTTTTTTTTTTTTTGCTGTACAAATTTATTACATTTGAACTTTAATTTCGTTCCGTGTGCTCAAAAAAAAAAAAACTAAGCAAAAAACCACAATAAAATTCCTCGCTTTTTCAGTGACGACTAAATAAAAGAACATAAGCATGTGTGTGGTTTTCTTGTCCACAATTGTGGTATGGCTGCGGGTTACTGCTTGATAGCATCCTATTATATAGTTCTGTTTTTTATTATTATATATTTAGTTAAAAGACTTTTGCTCTTATGCAAAAACAATTGTTAAAGTTAAAATATGGTTTTGCCATACAAAATTCGTATGTTAAACCAACTTTAAGTTTAACAATCGTTTAAGTGCAATGTAAGGTTTTGCATGGTTTCTAAAAATTAGGATTTGCTCTTCATTTTGAAGAATAATTTGCAATATATTTCAGCATAATACACCGATAAAAATAAAATTTGTATTTGACAACAAAATCTGCGGATTCAACTAAAAAAAAATTTTAATAATTAATTTCAATGTATTTTTAATAAAAACTTATTTGACTGAATAAGTAAAGTAATAATTTGGAATTATTAGTGCCTTAATAAATGTTAAAACTAAATGATTTCCCATTTTCAACCTCTGAAGATTTTTGTCATATTGAATAATAAAATAAACGTGGTTTGTCAATTATTGTCCTTTTAATATCCAACCACAAAAATGTCATATTGATTAAAAACTTTGTTGAATACCCAGTTAGAAAAAAATTGAAAGTCATTCTGAAGGAACTACATTTTCTTTACTTCCAAAAAATCGATATTTTTAATTTGCCGCTAGTTAGCAGAAAACCAACTAGAAGTTTATTTTAGTCATACAAAACCTGGTAATTCCTCCATAGTTTTAGAAAATATTTACCAGAATTTAAAAAAAAAATCTATTTGTTTACAGATATTTATAAACTAATTTTGGTCTCAAATTTAAAAATTATTTACTTAAATTTACATGAAAAGAAACGAATTCTTAAAAGAGGTAATTTTTTACCATTTTTCCTAGATGAAAATAATATCATCGAACACAAAAAAGGAAATTTTTCTTAAAATCGCTTCCAAATCGGTGTCTAGACATGGAAAAAGGGAACTTCCCTATGTAACAATCATTAGAACGGATCGAAATTGGCACTAGTTCCAGATAGCAAACTCTACATTTTCATGACTTCCTTGAAATGTATTTTTTTACTGGGCAATGTTATAATTTGCAGCTACAAATGTTTGTGTCACTCAATATGTTAAATATAGTGATTTGCTAGCAAATTTGGGGTTTCGAGAGACGTGGTTTGCCAGCCCTCGCCGCCTAGATTGGTGATAGGCTGATGTGCCTTCTTACTTTAGCTGGCTTTAAATCGGTTGCCTTAAAGCCATTGCCCCGTGGATACTTTGTCGAAGACCGGAAGTAGTTAGCTGCTTGAACAATGCAGCAAAGGAATCGTTCTGGCTACTCCCAAATGAGTGGCAATCAGTAACTTTCCACCTCTGAAAAGAGTCCCATTCCCCACTCCCATTGGCGTCCTATGCTCCAATGGGAGTTAGTTAGTGAACTTATATATAATATGTTAAATATACATTAAAATTTTTTTTTTAATTTTTTCAAGCCAAACATTTTTTTGTTCTAGTTTTATTTTAATTTTGACTAAATATTTTGTAAAAAAAATTTTTTTGTTAATTTCAATGCAGATTATGACTAAATATTTTCTCAAACCACAATTTTTTTAAGCATTTGTAATGCAATATAATGCACGAAGCGATTAGATTGTCTGCGGAAAAGACCCAGGGTGTATGGCGGGAATCGAACCCACGAACTGTGCACTGCTAGGCTAGCATTCTCTTATACCATCTCTAATACCACCACAGTCTTTTAAAAACAATTCAAGAACTAATAAAATCACAGAGAAAAAACTGCCTCATAGTATCAATAAGATTTTCTCTATGAAACGTTTGTAGGCTAAGGGGTATCCCAGCAGAAGGAAGCGAAGATTTTTTCATAGAGATTCCTTATTGTTTTTATGTGGAAAATCTTATTAATTTTATCAAGAAGAAAACCACATAAAATCAAGAAGAAATCTTATTATTCACAACTTTTTTTACTCAATTTCCGTTATTTTTGGCACCAAAAACACAATCCATTGAGAAAAACTTCTTGATTTTATTAGGTTTTCTTATAAATTGTAAACTATAGGGATTTCTTATTGATTTTATTAGGTTGCCTTATTAATTTTTTTTTAAAAGGTTTTCTTTTTGATTTTATTAGGCTATCTTATTAATTTTTTCAATAAGAATTTCTTTTTGATTTTAGTAGGTTCCTATATGATTAGGTGTAAAGCATATTATTGATTTTTTTAATAAGGAAATCTTCTTGATTTTATGAGGTGTCTTGTTATTTCATATCTATAAATAGACATAGAGAAAATTTTATTATGATCTTTTTCATTTTTGTATAAGAATGTTTGCACAATAATTTCAATGGTTATTCAGGCTGCTTGTTAGCATATTGGTTAGAGTGCGTGTCTTTCAGGTAGAATTTTGCTGGTTCAATATTTGGTGAGTAAGTTAGTTAAGAAATTAACATAATGTGTATGTATGTATGTATAAATAAATAACATCCACAACATTTGTATAATGTATAGAATTTAAATGAAAATACATAAGTACAGAGAATAAAGACGCAATTTTTTTGTTTTTTATTGAAAAAATCAATAAGATAACCTCATAAAAACTACAAGATTTCTTCTTGACTTTTTCAAAAAGTTTTTCTCTATGAAATTAATAAGATTTCCTTATTGAAAAAAACCATAGAGATTTCTTATTAATTTTGTTATATTTTGTGAGGTATTTAGTAGGCACTGTTTTCTCTGTGTAGTCTTACAGTCGAAGGGTCTCTGGTTCGAATCCTGCAGAGAAGCCAACGGATTGTAGCTGTTACCTTAATTTCGAATAAATTTTATGTTAAATGATGAAATAAATCATGTTGAATTACAATTTAATTCATGATGGCATGTATTTATTTAATGTGAAAATAACTTTGAAATGTATTTTAATTCAAATTTTTCATACAAGATTTTCCTAAAACGGATCTCAAATTAATTTTATTTTTTTATGAATGTGGGTGTTAAGGTTTAGTTAATTTTAATTATTATTGTTCGAACTTCATTTGTTTCTATATTTTTAATTATGTAGCCTGTTCATATCATAAATATAGAATATTTAAGTTTGTTAACTGCTCAAGCGAAGCAAGTTTGAGTTCAAATCTTGGCTGGAGAAGCCAATACACACACACACATACACACACAATTCACGCAAGTTAAATAATTAATAAAATAAACAGACTACACTAAATTCATGTTGATTCAACTTGAAATAACCTTGATTTAACATGATTTTTCATTTTGTTTCAACAGTACTAGAATGTTAATACACAAGATGAAATAAGAATATTTCAAAAGCAAAAAATTTTCTTTGAAGATAACACGAAATCATTTTGAATTAACATGAAACCCATATGAAATCATTGCTGACAAATTTTAAATTAACTATAATTTCGTAGATTTTAATACGGAATTTTTCTATGTGTAACAACTAGGTGCTGGCAACGATTTAAGCTTGGAACTATCGCAAAATTATATTTTTGTATTTGCACTATTTACACTCACTATTTATTCCTTTTGCCAGCCATCTGCTGAACATTATGGTGTGCAAAGAAAATTTAATAATTTTGGAAATTTCCTTCCAATTGTTCTTTAAAATTACTTAAAATTAATTTTTTTTGCAAATTCACACTGCAAGAGATAGAGATTCTTCTGCAACCCTCCCAGTAATTTCTCAAATTGGTTTGCAGTTGTTATATTAATTCCTTTTTTAGTTTTTTGCACTTTTAATCATGCTCCAGTTTTCTTTGCCACTGTGACTGTGTGTTGCAATTGAAGCGAATTATACAAGTGGTAACATTTTACATTTGAGTACATAATTGTTAAAAGTTACAAAATGCAATTTAAAAAGATACATAGAAAATTGCAGTCGTGTAACTAGAATTGTTGTTTGTCTATAATAAACATATATGTGAGTGCGAGTGTGTGTTTCTGTGTGTATATGTGTGCAAGTGTAAATGTATAACGGAAATGGAAGCATGAATAAATGAGCGCATATGTAGTTGTTTTGCTACAAAACAATGGCGTGTTCATTTCGAATTGCCGTTACTCAAATAAAATAAATTAAAAATTACAGATACACGTACATTAAACATTTAAAGTATCTTTTTAACTACAATTTAAGCAATACATTTAAAGTGTCGCTTAAATTATTTATAATTGTTTTATTTTTTAGAAAATACTTTTTTTATAGTAAACTTTTGAAATAAGGAGCTTTGTTTAAAAAGGGAGATATTTTTAAGGTACTTGTTCCTTGAGGAGAAATATTATTATATAGATGCTTTATTGTGACTTACAGGAGTGTTATTTAAAATGATTTTAATATGACTACTATTGAAATCTATGTATATGCTGGTGGTTAATCATGTCTATATAAATTTCATTGTTGCCTTGCCAAATCATCAGTAGGAATCAACCACACAGTTTAAACACTCAAAAAACTCTTTTATCTTATGCATAGACTTTCAAAAACCATTTGAGAATTCTCAAATAATAAGAATTTTGATAAGAGGTTTTTGACGGTTCAAAATGTGTGGTTGAGGTCTAGTGATGATTTGGCGAAGCACCAATGAAATTCATACAAGCTTAACCACCAGCAAATAAATTTCAATTTAAACAAACTTATGACCATATGTCATATAATAAGTTTCTTAAATATTATTATTATATTATTAGTACTACGAAAGCAATGAAATTTCTGTTTCTAAAAATATTTTCTTTTTCTCTCATATTGCTAAATTTTTCCTCCTGTTCATGCATGCAAAATTAAAAAAAAAAACTTAATGTTTATAATGAAAATAAGTTGATTGAATAAAGTTTTTGCCAACAGTTATTATTAAAGAAAAAATGCAACTTAAAAAAAGTGTCAAATAACAACTAAAACACTGTAATTGCTGAACTTAAGCACGCGAATGCTTTTTTGCCAGTTTTTTGACACACCAAAAGGAAATGGGTGGAAAGCAATAGTTTGCATAATAAAAGAGAAATTTTTTAACAAAATGTTTCTCCATATTCCAGGTGCTTTAAACTCCTCTAAGTGAATTCATGACTTATTTTCATATACACAAAAACCAAAAAAAAAAATCGAATGACATTATAAAAAATTTTTTGCTTTCATTTTTAAAATATGTATATGACTTAAAGAATTTGCTTGTGAAAAAAAAAAATAGGGATATACAACAAGGAGTATTTTATTTTCTTTTTTTTTGAGTGATTTCTATTCAAAATGAATTTTTAAATTGAAAAGGTTGCTATTATGTTCTGTTTTTTATATCTTTGTAATAAATTGCTGTGTGGCGAAAAGGTAGCCTATTGTTTTCGCTACCTGTCACAGGCCGTTTTCTCAAGAACTTTTCACAGAATATACATGTTAAAAATATTCTATCAGTTCAAAAACGCTAAAATTCAAAAATCTCAAAATCAAAAAAATGCTGAAACTAAAAATCGCTAAAAATAAAAAAAACTCTCAAATGAAAAATATCACCAAAAATTTAATAATTCGCTAAAATGCAAATTAAATCACTTAAAGTAAAAGGTTATCCAAAAAAAAACATTAAAAAACGCCAATAACCGAACAAATCGCTAAAAAAAAAACAGTATGTATTGTAAAAAAAACAAAAAAATCGCCGAAAACTGAAAAAAATCGCCAAAAATAAAAAAGGGCTAAAACTAAACATTAATCACTGTAACTAAAAAGATGGTCAAAATAGGAAAAAAAATCATCGACGCTAAAAACAACACACAAAAAAATCGCCAGAAACCGATAAATCGTTAAAAAATTAACTAAAGAACAACCGAAAACCCAAACAAAACGACCAAAATTAAAAAGACGCCAAAACTAAAAAAATCGTTTTCACAAAAAAAAAAAGCGACAAAACTTAAAAAATCGCTAAATTTAAAAAAAATAGCCAAAAATAACAACAAAAAGTCGTCAAAACGATAAAAAGCACAAAATTAAAAAAATCTATAAAACCAAAAAAAACCGAAAAAACCTCCAAAACGACAAAATCGTCAACACGAAAAAATCGCCAAAAGCCGAAAAATCGTAAAAAAAAAAATAAACTAGCGCCGAAACTAAAAATCAATTGCTATAAGTAAAAACAAAATTCGAAAAAATCGCCAAAACTAAGAAGACGCTACAGTTAAAAAAAGGCATCCTTACAAAAAAAATCGCCATAAGCCGAAAAAATCGCCAAAAACCGAAAAAATGGCCAAAAAAAAGATAACAAGCAACAAAACCTTAAATTAATTGCTAGAAGTATCGTCAAAAAAAACCAAAAAAATCGCCCTAAATAAATAAATACCAAAACGAAAAAAGCGCCAAAAATTTAAAAAATCGCCAAATTTAAAAAAAATAAATCACCAAAAATAAAATCAACAAGTTGTCAAAACGAAAAAATTGCAAAATTAAAAAAAAATTCTATAAAACCAAAAACCAATCGAAAAAATCGCTAAAAATCGTCAAAATTAAAAAATCGCCGAAGACCGAAAAATCGTTTAAAAAAAATAAGCTAGCGCCAAAACTGAAAATTAGTCACTGTAACTAAAAACGAAAAAATCCCAAAATCGCTAAAATTAAAAGGACGGCAAAACTAAGATGTCATCATTGCTAAAAAAAATCGTCAATAAGGCGGAAAAATCGCCACAAATCGCAAAAAAAAAACGAAAAAAAAACGCCAAAAAACAACAAGCAGCAAAACCTTAAATTAATCACTGTAAATAATTATATCGTCAAAAAACGGAAAACATCGCCAAAGCTAAAAAACAACCGAAAAAAATTTGCCAAAACAAAAAAAAACACAAAACTTAAAAAATCGCTAAATTTAAAAAAATCGCTTAAACTAAAATGAATCGCCAAAACTAACAAGTCGTCAAAACGAAAAAAAACACAAAATTTAAAAAATTTTATTAAACCAAAAAAGAACCGAAAAACTCGCCAAAACGAAAAAATCGCCAAAACCAAAAAATCACCAAAACCAAAAAATCGCCAAAACTTAAAAAACGCCAAATTTAAAAAAAATCGCTTGAACTAAAATAAATCGCCAAAATAACAACAAAAAGTCGTCAAAACGAAAAAAGGCAGTATAAAAAAATATTTTATGAAACCAAAATACAACCGAAAAAATCGCCAAAACGAAAAACTCGCTAAATCTAAAAAATCGCCAAAACGAAAAAATCGCCTAAGCGAAAAAAGTCGGCAAATCTTTTAGTTCAAAGTTGCTTCTTTTTAAATTATTTGCGTAAATATTACAAATGCTTAGCATGAGAAAAAAGTTAGTGAATGAAACTAAAATGAGACTTTAGCAAGACCTTACCAGAAAAAAAAATCTTTCGCTGTTTTGCTTAAAATTTTTATTAACTCTATAATATTTACAAAGGGACCCAAGTGAGCTGGACCCCCAGATTTCATTATTCACTAGCAGCCTGCTAACCTAATGTTTACAAAAGCTTTAACTATAACTCATAAAATAACTTAAATTAAGCACAATCTATTACTAAAAACATCTACTTGCTCCTCTGCAGTAATTGTATGCAGCACATCATACCTTTCCTAACTAGGGTTGCCACATTTTTTCGACCTATTTTGCCAAATAGATTTAAAAAATCGCCAAAAAAATAGCTCAACCCACACATCGGACCTCGTTTTTTTACGAAATTCGATTGTTTACAATCGCAAAAAGTTAAGTTCGAAAATTATGTCGCTTAAGCTTTTTTGGCGGTTATGGCAGGATATCTTGCAAAATTTTACTCATCCAAATTCAAAACGCTTTAATGACTATAATTAATATAAGAAAAATTATTTAAAAAATATTGTTTGTATTTTTTGTTCAAATACAAGTAATTCTCCTGAATTAAAAACAAAATTGAAGTTCAATGTTTAAAAACAAAATTGCCAACATATTTATTTATCGCCAAAAAAATATCTCCAAGTCCCCAAAAAGAAACATTTTTACGCCAAACAAGTTGAAAAATCGCCATATTTGGCGAGAAGTCGCTATATGTGACAGCACTGTTCGTAATTTCAAACTTTTTAAATTTATTTCCCTTTTTTTTCGTTTAGTACCATTTGCCACAACATTATATCGTAATAAAGGAGCTCAAAAAGAACGGCATGTAACAAGAACAACAACAGCAACAACAACAACAGCAATAATAATAATGAAAAGGGGAAAGAATAAAAAAATAATGTTTGTGCAAGCAAAAGAAAACTTGTCATCTGTTGAGGAGCAGTGATGCACGAAAGCATAAAACTGTTGGTTCGAGAAAAAAGCAGTATCACACATACACACACACACACTCACACACTCACACATATGCTAAACGTTATTATTCTCTATAAATGAATGCACAATAAACACACAAACAAAATGTACAACCGAAATGCATTCATGTAACAAACGTTTCATGTAACATACGCTCGTGTTAAGCATGTGTTATAAAAGTATGCTTGATGTGGCAAACACACATGGCAAATGTTTTTCAAATGTTTAGAAATTGAGTGAAAGGAAGAAATGTATAAAAAGCGCTAAAAAAAATTATGTATAGGCATACAACACATTAGGAAGAGTATCATGGAAAATAATGAAATAAAAAAAATATTAAGAAGATAAAATTGTCCATGCTATCGAAAGAGTCAAAAGTGCAAAATATCAAGTGGCAAATTGAATTATTTAAAGACTTATAGTTGAAGTTTAAGGAGAATAATGTAATAAAAATATTTTAATCCACTATATTTCTCTAGTTGGGCCCTTTTTTCATGCAAAAAGACGAGTTAGAGGGTTATGGTTAATATTTAATTAAAATTATTCTATGTATAATTTTATAATAAATTATCGAACATATCTTGTCAATAAACTTCCGTTTTATAATACTTTGATACAGAAATGGGCATAAAGCTAAAGCAATTTCGTTTCTTGTTGACTCCGCAACAATTTTCATCTTTAAGTTCTAAGCCCTGGCGTTCATTAGTCGAAGGTGACGTAGTCCTGGGTCCGAGCCCGGTCTCCGACAGTCATTAAATAACAACACCCAGCAGACATCAGAAAAATTAATTGCATTAGTTTCCCTTTGTGTCAGTTGTTGTGGGAAAGTTCAAGTGAGAAAGGCATAGTCACTGATCACTGAATTATAATGACTTCAGCAGATGCTAATCCTAATATAACATTACAGCACCCTCTTTTGTTAGTATTGTGTAGCAGAATCATTTTCAAAGTAAAATAACCAATCATTTTTGAAAATTTAATACGTCTCATTGACACCAGAGGCGCTGCAACTCGGTATTATTAAAAAAAAAGTAATCCCTTGCAATGATAAGGATTTTGTCGTCAGTAGTACGGTACACTGGCGTCAGACAAATGAAAAATTATTCTTAATTTGATTAAGAAAAACATTAATAATAAGTGACTTTAGCAATATGACCACGACCTATCATCAATCATCCAGGCTCAATAAGTCCGTGACGTTTAGAGTTTCCCGCCACAGGAACGAAAGAGGAAAACTGCACCTGTAAAGTGTCAGTTGACTCTTCTCAAAATTTTAACAAGCTACATTTAGTTTCTATTTGACAGTTTTTCTTAGCAGACTACAGCGCAATTTCTGAATAAAATGGAAATAGTGAATACACTAAAGCCAAACGTAAGCTGACTAACTCACGGCTTTGCATGTGTATGGCCTTGTTTTTTACTTAACATAAAGCATTCACAAGCGTCACAGCACGTCAAACAGCCTCTCAATATGAGCTTAAGACCACATTCATAAGTAAATCGTGCTATTGTTGTTGTTTTTGTCTGGCATCTGCATTGCCCCATGAGTTTATATAGTTGTATTTTTATTAAAAAGCAGAAGATATTATATTACAGTTATTGATAGCAGACTACGGCACAAAAAATGGAAAAAAGTGAATTACTTGGGCTCATTGAGCATTATTTTTTGCTAAAAAAAACAGCAGTCAAGCCAAAGCTTAGCTGATGAACTCATGGCCTTATGTGTGTATGGCCTTTTTTGTACTTAACATAAGGCATTCACAAGAATGTTAGCAACATTCAGAAAATATCAGCCCGTTAAGCAGCCTCTCAATATGAGCTTAAGATCACATTCGTAAGTCAATCCTGTTATTGTTGTTGTTTTTATCTGGCGTCTGCATTGTCTCATGTGTTTGTTTAGTTGTATGTTTATTATTAAGAAGAAGGTATAACATTATAGGTGTTTGTTATGCTTTAAGTTTTATGTTTCGCTAATAATTTCTAGTTCTGTCTTTTTGTATAAAAATTTCTCCAACAAAACATTTATATTAGGTTTGTTCACGTACATTATCGTAACAATATGATCAAAACCATAGTTCTGTTTGTATGTAATTTCTCAACCTTACTTTTAATATCAATTAATGTCATTTGATAGACATTGCAACTATACAGGCTTTCAAGGTCATTCAATTTCTTTAAAATGTAAACAAAAGACGTTTCTGCATTTCATTTTTTAATATATCGGACGTTTCGTTGGGATTTTCCAACATCTTCCCGGATAATTATTTTTCTTGAAATATATTTCATTCTTCTGTTGTTGGCATCCAACTTGCTCGTGCTGGATGTCCTTAAGTATTGCTTAAAACCCTAATAATAAAATTTTGAACTAAACAATTGCAGTTGTTGTTGCTTTGTTTTGTGTTTTAGAATAATATCAGCAGTAATCCAGTAATAAAAGTTTGCCGAACTTTTGTTCCGTGTAAGTTTGGATCATTTGTAATTATTTGTAAGAAAAGTTGGCATTGTAAAAAGTTCCCTTTTTCATACCTTTTGATTGAATTTGAAGTCATGCTCATGATTTAAACTTCTTATGCAATGTAAAAATTCACACTTTTGGCACTTTGAAAATAGTTCCTCACTAAATACTTTAAATTCTTTCTACAGCGAATGCATCCCCTGTTATCATAAACACGATTATATTTAATAATTTTTTAAGTTTAATTTGTAAAGTAAAAGCATTTTTTCACTCACTTCAGAATTTTATATTAACAAGGGGACATACATACATACTGCATATATACATACATACTACACACATACATATATAAAGAAAAAAATACTAATTTCTTAACTTCATAAAGAAAGATTTTTTTTTCAAGTAAAACAAAAAAAAAGAAAGAATTTTTTTAACATATTTCTCGCTTAACATTTATTTGCTCTTATAAATTACATACACATGTAGACACATTTTCTGTTCCTAACATTTTCTAAGAGCGAGCAGAGAAAGAGAGTTAGTTGTATGTTAAAAATAACCTGAGGTCAACAGTGTCTTAACTAATGTAGGTCAGTTTATTTAAAAAAAATAATCCATTTGTCTACAAAGCTGTCGCTGTTATATTTTTATGTTAATAAACATAATTATAATTTAGTTAGAAATTAAGCAAATATTTTGAATATTAATGATTTCATTGCTTTGTCCCAAAAATGCCTATATCCTGCATCTCTTGCCTAAATCCTGCAAAAAAAATCCCAATTTCGCTGGCATATTAAAAAAAACTGAAATATGTTTATATTTTAATAATAAAACTGTATATTCAATGGACTTTGTTTCTGAAACTTAAGCAACAACCAAAATACATATTTACAAATAAAATTGGAAAATAAGTTGATTAATTCGTAAAGAAATTGACCAACTTTTCATATACAGTCGAACTTCCATAACTCGAACTTCTCTAACTCAAATTTTCTCTAACTCGAACTAATTTGGTTGGCAGTAGCGTTAAAAGAACAAATCACATACAATTCTGTAACTCAAAGTCTCCGTAAGTCGAAGTTTTTTTTTGGGATAATGGTGATTCGAGTTATGAAAGTTCGACTGTATTTATATAAATACTCTGAAAATGTAATTCATAACCGCTTAATCTATTAACATAGCAAACTAAAAATCTTTAACAAAAAAGGCCATACATTTTTTCACATTAATAAAATTATTGAACGATCAAGCTAACATTTTATTTGAAAAAATTTTATGTGTTGTTTTAATAAATAAAAAAGTAATATTTTATAAACCATCTTTTATAACCATTGAAAAAGATTATGTTAACCTCATGTCTTTTTAACCAAAACTACTCTTGAACCCTCTATTTGTTTATAAAATTATCAAAAACTTAAAGGAAAATATTCTCAGTATTATAATAAAAAGCTCTTAAATATTTCTCTTCATTAGCAAAACAATACCAAACAACAGAAAGAACAATATTTTTTTATTTTCCGGCCAAAACAAAACCTACAAAAGCAAACTAAGCAAACAAATAGAGTGTAAGAAAAATGTTAGTAACACCTCGTAAAAAGCCAAACAACAAACTCACTCATACAAACATTTACAAGAAGCATACATATAATGAAATGTCTTTGTATGTACGTATGTATGTATGTGTGTCCTCTTCTCAAGTCATGCGTTTTGAACCATAAAAAATTTACTCACTTTACTTATGACATTAGACACGCATACGTGGGTATGTGTGTGCGTCTAGAAAAACTATGCATGTATATTTTTCTTTAGTCCCTACCCAGTCAGCATGTGGAAGATTGTTTCACCAAATTGAGTCTTTTTCGACTGCCTTAGATGATCAAAAACTGATTTATTAGCTATGCGTTTAAAATAAGGCTCGAAAATGATTCCCAGAAATACTTAGAAATTGATTTGTTTAAAAAATAAAAACAAACAGCAAGCTCGTGCAGTAAAATCAAAAAAATAAAAATAAAATTAAAAAATAAATTTAAAACAAAAAAAAAGTAATACCACAAACTGTCTCGAAAGTGAGTCGAAATTGATATGAAACGCGAGTCATAAAAGACTCTTTTAGAAGACTCCCGGCTAGGGTACCATTTTCTCCCAAATGAACAGTCATTTTCGACTCGAAAACGAGTGCATAAATGCTTATTTTAATCGCGCGGAGGAGTCGAAAAAGACTCGAATATGATCATTAATTTCATAAAATGCTGACTGGGTACAAACACACATAAGCAAACACATGCTCATACATACATATAGAAAAAAAAACAATCATGCTGTTATGTATGAACACTAAACAGCCAACATTTTTATACACACATAAATCCAATAAAAAATTACTTAAGTGTGACTTAAAAATAGCAACAAAAACAAACAAATAAATGAAAAAAATAAAAAACATAAACAAAAATATCAAAACCACAAGAAAAAAATAAACAATCACAGTGGAGTGGCATGAAGTGAAATAAAATAAAATTAAATTAAATTAAATTAAATTAAATTAAATTAAATTCGATTCGATTTAATTAAATTAAATTAAATTAAATTAAATTAAATTAAATTAAATTAAATTAAATTAAATTAAATTAAATTAAATTAAATTAAATTAAATTAAATTAAATTAAATTAAATTAAATTAAATTAAATTAAATTAAATTAAATTAAATTAAATTAAATTAAATTAAATTAAATTAAATTAAATTAAATTAAATTAAATTAAATTAAATTAAATTAAATTAAATTAAACTAAACTAAATTAAATTAAATTAAATTAAATTAAATTAAATTAAATTAAATTAAATTAAATTAAATTAAATTAAATTAAATTAAATTAAATTAAATTAAATTAAATTAAATTAAATTAAATTAAATTAAATTAAATTAAATTAAATTAAATTAAATTAAATTAAATTAAATTAAATTAAATTAAATTAAATTAAATTAAATTAAATTAAATTAAATTAAATTAAATTAAATTAAATTAAATTAAATTAAATTAAATTAAATTAAATTAAATTAAATTAAATTAAATTAAATTAAATTAAATTAAATTAAATTAAATTAAATTAAATTAAATTAAATTAAATTAAATTAAATTAAATTAAATTAAATTAAATTAAATTAAATTAAATTAAATTAAATTAAATTAAATTAAACTAAACTAAACTAAACTAAATTAAATTAAATTAAATTAAATTAAATTAAATTAAATTAAATTAAATTAAATTAAATTAAATTAAATTAAATTAAATTAAATTAAATTAAATTAAATTAAATTAAATTAAATTAAATTAAATTAAATTAAATTAAATTAAATTAAATTAAATTAAATTAAATTAAATTAAATTAAATTAAATTAAATTAAATTAAATTAAATTAAATTAAATTAAATTAAATTAAATTAAATTAAATTAAATTAAATTAAATTAAATTAAATTAAATTAAATTAAATTAAATTAAATTAAATTAAATTAAATTAAATTAAATTAAATTAAATTAAATTAAATTAAATTAAATTAAATTAAATTAAATTAAATTAAATTAAATTAAATTAAATTAAATTAAATTAAATTAAATTAAATTAAATTAAATTAAATTAAATTAAATTAAATTAAATTAAATTAAATTAAATTAAATTAAATTAAATTAAATTAAATTAAATTAAATTAAATTAAATTAAATTAAATTAAATTAAATTAAATTAAATTAAATTAAATTAAATTAAATTAAATTAAATTAAATTAAATTAAATTAAATTAAATTAAATTAAATTAAATTAAATTAAATTAAATTAAATTAAATTAAATTAAATTAAATTAAATTAAATTAAATTAAATTAAATTAAATTAAATTAAATTAAATTAAATTAAATTAAATTAAATTAAATTAAATTAAATTAAATTAAATTAAATTAAATTAAATTAAATTAAATTAAATTAAATTAAATTAAATTAAATTAAATTAAATTAAATTAAATTAAACTAAATTAAATTAAATTAAAATAGAGCTTAGAATTTGTTAAAATATTTGTTTCTATTTTATGCCACTGTGGGATATGAAATAATATTTCAACTAAAAGTCAAACGGCCAAATTATATATAATCTATGTACAATTGAACTCCGTTATTAAGAACCTTTTTTATGCTAGCAATTTTGCATTCATATTTCATAGCAATTAGAATGATTTTAGCAAACTTCGGTTATAGCAATTTTTCACTTATAACGAACTCTGTTTTAAGTCATGTAAGTCCTGTAACGATTTTCTATAGCCTTAAATTTAATAAAGAAATATTGCAAAAGGATTCTAGTTTTTTTGGAATAGTTTGTTACTTTATTTTCAAAGTTTTGATTTGACCATCAGTTTTGACCATCATATAGGAGTTCATTATAAGCGTACTCCACTATATATGGTTTATTTGTTGTTTTAGCACAAAAATAAAAGAAAGCTTATTAGTTTTAAATATTTAGTTTTTAAATGTATCGAAAGTATTTGTTTTTTTTAGTAATAAAAAACTTCCGAAGAAGTTTGAAACAAATAAAAAAAACTTTGTATGAACGAAAAATAAAAGTGAAAAAATTTTTCGTTTTATATTAATTTGGAAAAAATATCTGAACACAAGAGCCCATAAGAAATCCCTATTGACAATTTAATGAAAATGTTTATACTTTTTTTCTAAAGATTATTTGCTTTATTTTGTTTACAATTTATCACTGTATTTTTTAATTTTAAAACTTCGTCTATAGCAAACATAATTGCTAGGACTTTTGAAGAATTAGTCATAACTGAACTTCACTGTATGTGGTTTATTTGAAGGAGGCTACAAAGCAACATACTTTGCTTGTAAAGCAAATGCCAAAGTATTTTTTTGTTTCTTTTTGTTCTTGGCTACACTTGAAAAGAAAACGGAACTTAATCGAAAGAAAATCTGTATTAAATATAAAAAAAAATAACAAAATCAATGCTTTCTTTTAGTGACTAGAAAAATATTTCGATTGCAAAAAAATAAATATTAAATAAATAAATTGCTTTCTTTTGTGCAGCAAAAATACAGTAGCATACTTTTTGGCTGGCCTTTTGTTCGCAAAATGATTTAAAAGCTCGCTCATTTTTAGTATAAATAAACATTTTTATCACTGCAGTCTTAGAAATGCTTTATGGTCATTCCATTAATTATTTTTAGCCCCATTATTTTTTTTTTAATATTTCTTAGATCTTGCGGTAACTTTGTTTTAGTTTAAAATGGTTTTAGATGTAAAACAGGAATTGCCACACCTGTCCCTCAAATGTCGCGCCAAAATTTAGGGATTATTTTTAATTCCAGTTCCGATGATGAAATTTTTGTTGCAAGAAAGTCCTTGTTAACGATTGAAAAAAAGTGATCAAAAAAAATTAATAAAAACATTCATGTAGTTGATTAGCGAATAAAATAAAAAATTTGCTGCAAGAAATCTTTCATCATCTAATTAGGGACTTACATATTCGACCTACTATGCCAGCTATGTCGCTTAGGATAAAATCGAAAATAAGGCTCGCTTTATTCAAACGTATTTTACAGAAAAGTGAATTTTATAAAAAAAAAGCAAATTTTGTAAACCGAAATTATTTATTATGAATCCTGCAGCAAGTGCTTATCATATATTGTGTATTTACGGTCTGTCCCACGATGTAACCAGAATTCATTCGACCGACAACTTGTATACTTGTTGTTTTCAATACAAGTTGTCGATCGAACGATTTCTGGTGACATCGTGGGCCAGGCCGTAAGTTGTAATTTCTATGTGAGAAATTTCTGTATATTGTTCTAAGCCAGGAGTGCTCAAAACAATGCATATAAAAGTACGTATGACATACATAAATGTAAAATTGTAAACAAGACTAATTAGAAAGTTTGAGGTTGAGCTTAACCCAATTTTCTCATAACTTGTAGAAGGAGTTTAAAACGATGTCCTATAAAAAACAAGTTTCCTTAAATATCAAGTCTATCAAAAAAAAATTCTGAACATATTTTCATTGGAAATAGGGTTTAGAGAAAAAATTGAAGAAGTTGTGTTTACTAACACTTATCCAGAATTTAAATTAAATTATTCTTTTTTTTTAATTCAAATCCTTTTAACCCCGATAAGAAAAAAAAACAAGAGAAAACTTAATCTTCTCACAAACACTTGTATGCCTCATTTTAACTTTAAAATGACTTACACACACTTACACAAATGGGCCTTAACAAGAGTTGCCTTCAAAAACAAAAAAGCAAAAATAAAAACCACACTTATCATCAGGTTCCTCTAGGGTGACTTATAATTGTCTATGTAAATGTCATAAGTAAGCATTGTGTTTAAACTATATGCATTCTTTTACACTTGGGCAAGGAATAAAATTTCTGCTCTCTTTAACAAACAAGATGTTAAAAACTGAATTCTTTTGTTTGTTTTTTTAAATTAATGCAAAAATAAAGGACAATATTTTCACGCTCGACAATAAGATATAACAATATAAGAAATAATGTTTTTGATTTGATAAAAAGAGAAATAATAAACAGAACTACAATATATTATACATATATATAAATCATAACTAAACTAAATTTTATTTTCTTGAAATTCGTTTATATTCATAGTTAAGCCCAGTACGGAGTTCTTACGGAATTTCAGGTTTGTAAATTTACATTTATTTCTACACGGAAAATTAATAGTGTAGCCTTTTGTTTGCACAAATTCGTTTAGTTTTGAACTTACAAGGCACAAAAACATTAGAAATTAATTACAATTTGATGAAAATTAGATATGTAAAAAATTTCGTCACCAAACAATTGTTTGAACATTAAGTTTTGTATCAGTTGACTGATATAAGTATACACTTATATTTATAAATCCCTAAGATAGGCAACAAATTTAGAAAATTAAATGTATTTTTCTTTTGAAAGTCCGTACTAGCAAATCGAAATTTCTTCATGTAATTTACCAACCTGAATTTCCGTTTGTATGCGAACCTGAAATTCCGTATGAACTCCGTACCAGGCTTAAATACTAATAAAAGAAATTAAAAGCATTCAGTTTTCTTTTGAACTATCAACAGCAATAAAACGAAAATTGTAGCATATCCTTAGGCTGCATAATATTTAATACAGCAACTAAATGTAAACTATGTATGATAAACACTTGCTGCAGGATTCATAATAAATAATTTCGGTTTACAAAAGACGTTTAAATAAAACGTAAAAAACGTTTAAATAATATCGAGCCTTATTTTCGATTTTATGGTAAGCGACATAAATTAAATTTTTCAGGAGGTTTTTTTTTTAAATATTCAATCATGTTTTTGTACGTAAATTGTCTCTGACGATAAAATTTTACAGCCAGTAACTTAAAAGTTATTGACAATTTTAAAATTTTGGTAGTTCTAAAATATGGGTAGGCCCATAAAATTTTAATTTCAATAAAAAAAGTATATTTTCGATCAAATCTAAATAATAATAAATAATATACATCGACAAGACTTACGTGTAGATTTTGTATATATTAAAGAGTTTTTCGTTTTGAAATTTGTATGAAAAAATATTTTTTGAAACGAATTTTCGCTATTTTTCACACAAATTTGAAACTTTAAGAGAAAGAAATTTTTTACAAAGTCTGCCTATTAATGTTTCTGAAACAGTTATTGAACACTTCATATTCCATTACCAGTAATCGATAACTTTAAATATCCTAAAGACAATCTGTCTAGAACTTCATATTGCTATAGAGATGTTATCGATAACTTTATTTTTCCATGGAAAACTTTACTTCTACATGGAAAAGTTAACGAAACTTTACTTTATTTTTCTATTAGAAAGCTATCGATTACTTTACTTTTCCATGGAAAAGTTATCAATTACTTTACTTGTGGAAAAGTTATCGACCGCTTCACTTATCTATAAAAAAAGCTCTTGATAGAAAAGATATCGATAACTTTAATTTTCCAAAAATAGTTACCAATAAATTTACTTACAATTGAATGATAACTTTAGTTTTTTTTCAAAAAAAATTTTCGATAACTTTATTTTTCTAAAGAAAAATTATCGATAACTCTAATTTTCCTCAAAGAAGTTTTCCGATAAATATACTTTTTTCTAGAACAATATTTTTTGTACAAAATTTTCTTTAAAATTATTTTTCTAAGGAAAAATGGAAAAGTTATCGTTAAGTTTACTTTTCTGTGGCAGAAAAAATCACAAAACCTACGATTTCACACAGAAGTTAACAATAATGTTTTCGGTAGCTTTAATTTTGTTTAATAAGCTCACCGATAGCTTTCGATAATAATAAAATAAAATACCGCATGGCCTTCTTATGAAAAGTTATCAATAACTTTACTTTTCTCTAAAACAGTTATCGATAATTTTCTTTATTTCATAAAAGTTGTCTATAGCTACGATTTTGGTTTCCAAATTTTTCTGCAGTCGTAGATATTAAGTGAAGTTATCGAGAAAGCTTTCCTTGTGAACAATAAAATATAGATGATAATAGTTTTTGGTAAAAAATAAATTCGATACCTTTACCAATTAAAAAGAAATGCTCGATTAACTTACTTTTTCGAAAAAAAAATTACTTAAAAGTTGTTTACAAAAAAGTTTTCTATAACTTTAATTTGCTATGCACAATTTATAGACAACTTCACTATTGTACAAAATGGTTATTGATAACTTCACTATTGTACAAAACAGTTATCGTTAACTTTAATTTTCTACAAAATAGTTATCGATAACTTTAATTTTCTACAAATTAGTTTTAAATTTTTATACTTTCCTATAGATAAGTTATCGATAACTTTATTTTCAATGCAATAAAAAAGTATTTTATTTTACATTTCATGTGCAAAAATTATCGATAACTATACTTTGATGTCGAGAATACATCTATTATTCTTTTGCAAACAATTTTTCGAAAAAAGTTAGCTTTTTAAATAAATATCGACAACTTTATTTTGCTTTAGTAAGACTAACGATAAATTTGCTACTTATGGCCTGTTTCACAATAACGACAGAAAATTTTCGACTGAATATTTATATTGAAAACAACAAAAAATATGAACATTTCTTTTTGTTTTCAATATAAATTGTATGTCGAAAGTTTTCTTTCGTTATTGTGAAACAGGCCATTAAAAAATTTTTTATAGCTATGCTATTTATGTAACGATACAGGAGTTAGGGTATGATTTTTGTAACAAAATCGATCGATACTATTGCAGTTATAAATTTATTTTTGTTTTGATTTCTTTGTACTTAAAACCAGAGTACGAAAATAAACGAAACAAATTGTTTGAGTTTGTTTGGCTCGTTCTTTGAAGTGAGTGAAACCAAAACAAAAACAATGAGAACGATTTGCTTAATTTGTTTTTGTTATTGTTTTGTATTTGCACATGAGCACAAACCAAAGAACAGAGCCTATCTTCTGTAAGTTGGCTAACAGCCAACACCGGCTAGAAACAATATATTAATTTAATCGTACGCCGCTAGAAAAGAAGATAATGGGAAATAAATGGAAAGGTTTTGAAATATTTGCAGAGAATTTGATATCATTATATAATATAAATTTATTGCATTGTTATTTCACTTATTAGGTTTGTTTTATATAGCTTAGCAGCATAGCTATAACCGGGTGTCCTAAGACACCTAAGACCTCATTTCTTTATATTTTTGTAGAGAACTGTTTCCTTATAGCCTTAATTTTACATCTAAGATCCAGCTACCTGCAATACCTTTGTTCCACATACTGCATTTTGGCACTTCCTATTCGAAATTTTTCGAGTTTTATGATTTTGGATTTTTTTTTTAAATCTGCATATGTGGCAATAATTTATGGCTGCTACTACAACTGCATCACGTTGTTGCACTACATCGCTCGGTTATTATTTCCTCCATTAAATCTTTTTGTATTCATATTTGTTACTCTTATACTCGTTTTTTTTTGTGCTCATACAGATTTTAGTCAATTATTTTAACATGTTTCAGAAACTGAAAAAAAAAACACTGGCCCACACATGTTTGAGTGCAACACGCGGGCAGTCACTTGTAGTGAGCAGGAATGTTAAAGAGGTGTTGCAAATGGTGTTGTATATGTTTGTACGTGATGATGTGTTTTTTTTCTGGGTAAAATTTAATTAATTCAAATGGGTGCATCGATATTGTCAGTATATTGATTGGTGTTATTTGACATGACGTCCGTTCATTTGGAAGAATGAATCTGAATGTTTTTTTTTTTTTGCTTTGTACTTTTAAAAGTGTTTGTGTACATAAATCATTTTTTTTTATTTTTTAGTCTGCATAACCTTTTATTCAAACAATGATACAATACAATGCAATACAACATATGATGCTCTGTGATGAGCTTTGTGTGGATGTGCGAGTAGTTTTGTTAGTATTTTAAAATCATTGCAGAAAATAATATGAACTAGTTTTGAGTATATGTTTTCCTGGTTATTAGGATTTCTTGCCAAAAAGTTTGCCCATTTCATTTAAGCCATTCCCACAGCAAATGCACTTCTATTATTTACGACTTTGGGAAATTGAATTTTAAGTTGCAGCAAAACAAACATACATATATACCAGATTGTGTGTGACAACAGCAAGATTATGCAGATAAATGATGATTTTTTGTTTTAATTAATTTTGTGCGTTTGTTGTGCAAATATTTTGATTTCTTTTGTTGCATTTTGTGTTAAAAAGCAAAAGTTTTGATGAAACATTTTTAAATTGGGATAAGCTGTACAAGGACTTTTTTTAGTTATAAAATATATCATTAACTTAATATAGAAAGGCCCTAAGTCATTATTTTTTTAATCCAGATATTTGCATCTTTCGATACATTAGATATTATTCTATCAAAATATACAAAAAAATCGATTTCAAAGAAATAACGAATTAGGGCCTTTCATTATTAAAGTAGCGAATTGGGCGTGACCAATAAAAATAAAAATTGTCTGAGCAAAGGTAAAAATAAAAGGCACTAGATATAATTTTACTAACTAACCGATTATCAAAGATAATCAAACATTTTCGTCTAGCTATTTATATTGTTTTCACTTTTGCTCAGAAAATTTTTATTTTTATTGGTCACGTCCGATTCGGCGAATGTTAGTAACCGCCAACTCTTTCACATTCAACATCGCGTCACTTTCAATGCTCAAGGTGTATGCTAAGTTTCGTAAAATTCGCTCTAGGTAGAAACACGTGAAAAATGGAATTTATCTTTAAAGTGCATGGCCCCGCCCACTTTTTAAGCATAAAATTATATCATTCTAATAGACAAAATTATTTGCCATTTTTCGTAGAAATTGGATAAATACATATACTTTAAGGCTAATCTTTCATAGAAGTTTTATAGCTATGATATTTATGGTGCGATACAGGAGTTAGGACGTGATTTTCGTTACAAAAATAATCGATACTATTACAGTTATAAGAAAACGCTTGCTCAAATGGTTTTTGCATTGTTTTTGCACATGAGCACAAAGCAGAGAATACAGCCAATGGGCTCTAAGCCGGCTAACAGCCGCCGCCGGCCTAAAAAAAATACATTAATTTAATCCTACGCCCATAAAAAAGAAAATAATGCGAAATAAATGGAAACGTTTTGCAATATTTGCAACGAATTTGACATTACCATGGCGTTATTCCAATGTTTGATGCAAATAGTCTTAAGTAAGTGCAAATGCAAAATGTCGTAGCTTTTCTTTTGATAGTATGCGTATAGTTTGTTGTTGGATTTTAAAGAAAAGCTACGATATTTTGCATTTACAATGACGCAAGAAATTTTGCACCGAATACCGCCCATATAATATAATCTTATTGCATTGTTATTTAACACATTAACTTTGTTTTTATATAGCTAAGCAGCATAGCTATAATCGGGTGTCGTAAGACACCTCTCTTCTTTTTTTAACACAATACTAAGTATATTTTAGAGCTCAAGGTGTGTGCCAAGTTTGCTAAAAATCAGAGAACGTGCAATATAATATTTAATTTTAAAGGGCGTATTCCCGCCCACTTTTTAAATGCAAAATTGTTTCTTTTTTTGAGTTCAGGGAGTGGGCCAAATTTCGTAAAAATCAGTCAGTATAGAATCATATGAAATATAGTATTAAATTTTATTGGGCGTGGATCCGATCATTTTTTTTAACTTGAGATTATATCATTATAAAAGTGCAATGCGTTGGGTAAGTTTCGTAGCAATAAAATTTTAGCAAACAATTTGCTTCAATTTTAGATTGTGCTAAGCAAATGGGGGAATATTAGAAAAATTTTAATAAAATAAATTATTAAATTCAAAGTCAAAGACAATAACAATGATAACTAAACGCATAAATCAGTAAAAATAGAATTTGCTTAAGTAAGCAAATCCTATTTTTGGCACCAACTTGGAATATGGAAATGTTTTATTCAACTGAATGTAAAATATTCTTAACTTTTTACTCGACTGCGCAACGCAAAGAAGAGTATTGTGTCTATCAGTCTCTGTATGTATGTATGTGTGTTCCCTTGCGTCACTATATAATTCAAACGCGTGACTAATTTTGATTATTTTTACGTCAATCGATTTGTCTTAATCCCGGCTGTGTGAGTTGTCAAAATTCAATATGGCGGCCAACAGGCGCCATTTTGTTAATACGAAAAAAAATAAAAAGTCAGCGAACTATATCAAAATGGGTATCCTTCGACAGGTATTTTAAAACCATCTTTAGCGTTCTCTTAGGATTTTTCATTTCGAAAGACCTTTTAGGATATTTAATGGTTCAAAGTTGTTCGCAGTCGGGTTTTTTAATTTTTTTTGTATAAATACTTATTAGTAATTGTTTTTGAAGTCGGTTGAATTTTCTTTTTAGTTTTATTTTATTCGCCAACATTACATGAAACATAAATCTTTTTTATTGTCATTCCAGGCAAACACCTGGCTACAAAATTACAATTTAAAAAAAATCTAATATATTGATTTCCAAATTGCATGTCTTAAAAGGAGAATATTGCTTCCCACAACTCTAGGGTTGGAAACAGTTTACAAAACTAAGCAAAACACAACAAAATTATTTCACTTAATTGCTTAAACGAAAATTCATTAGATTCTCAATGATCTAAAAAGTGGAAAAATTGAGAGCAAGCAAGATGCAGTACTTCCACTCAGCATGTGCTGCATTTCATGTGAAAACTATTTATTTATACACATTAGCTACAAACAAACCTGCAAGCTAACAAGGAAAGCAGTTGTTTTGCTGAAACCTTTTAACTAGTACTGTTTAGCAAGGATTTCTTTTACTATATTTAAGTGTGTCTTTTCTTTTTAAATAAAATTAGAAAAACACAAAATGCAACAACAGCAAAACATCAGAAGACAGCATAGCACCACAGTACGTATACTTAATGATTTTTTTCAATTTATCTGAAAGGAAAGATTTTAATTTTTTACAGAAATTCTATACAATGAAGGGTGATTTCAACAATAAACTGTATTGGAATCGTTTTTATAATTATTTAAATGTTATATCATATAATTATAAAAATAAACCACAAGGTTCTAAAGACTGATACTGATAAAGAAGATTAATAAAAAAAATGTGCTCAAGAGTGCACAGTGGGATTTTGGTGTAAAAATCCTTATTTTTCAACCACTCATTTTCAAACATCGAATGAAGTGGTTTTACAGAGCAATGTTTAAGTATGGATTGTGCATTTAGGGTTTTTAGAAAAATTGTATATTATTGTTGAAAATTTTAAGTAAAGCGCATGCAACGGTGCTCAGCAAGAAATGGCTTGTATTTTCGGCTGAATGAAATAACGCCCTAAACAAATATTCCCCATGCAATAACTTCTAATGAAATAGGACCTATACAGAGAAAAAACTGCCTCATAGAATCAAGAAGATTTTCTCTATGAAACGTTTTTAGGCTAGGGGGGGGCTATCCCAGCAGAAAGAAGCGAAGATTTTTTCATAGAGATTCCTTATTGTTTTTATGTGGTAAATCTTATTATTCACAAAATTTTTTACTCAATTTCCGTTATTTGTGGCACCAAAAAAACAATCCATAGAGAAAACTAAACTATAAACTATAAGGATTTCTTATTGATTTTATTAGGTTACCTTATTAAATTTTTTAAAAAGTGTTTCTTCTTGATTTTATTAAGCTATCTTGTTAATTTTTTCAATAAGGCTTTCTTCTTGATTTCAGTAGATTCCTATATGATTATGTGTAAAGTATCTTATTGATTTTTTTTAATAAGAAAATCTTCTTGATTTTATGAGGTAACTTATTATTTCGTTTCTATAAATAGACATACAGACAATTTTTTCATGATCTTTTTCATTTTTGTATAAGAATGTTTGCACAATAATTTCAATGGTTATTCAGGCTGCTTATTAGCATATTGGTTAGAGTGCTTATCTATCAGTCAGACGTTTGCTGGTTCAATACTTGGTGAGTAAGTTAGTTAAGAATATAACATAATGTATATGTATGTATGTATAAATAAATAACATTTACATATGTATATGGTATAAAATTTAAATGAAAATACAAAAGTACAGAGAATAAAGACGCAATTTTATTTTTTATTTTTTATGAGGTCGCCTAATAAAAACAAGAAGAAACCCTTATTGAAAAAATCAATAAAATAACCTAATAAAAACTAGAAGATTTCTTCTTGATTTTTTAAAAAAGGTTTTCCCTATGAAATTAATAAGATTTCCTTATTGAACAAAAAAACCATAGAGATTTATTATTAATTTTGTTCTATTTTATGAGGTATTTAGTAGTTACTGTTTTTTCTGTGTAAGACCCACCAAAATTGTATGAAACTTGACCCAAAAAAACCGAAATTACTTCAAAAACCTTAAACCAAAAAAAAAACCATAGATAAAAGTTTCTTGATTCTATTAGGTAAAACTAACATCAGCCGATTTATCGGCAGTCGAAGTAGGCAGTGCAGCATAAAAAGTGCAATTTTGATATAAATTAAAGGAAAAACTTGTGCTTAACATGGATGAAGAAAGGGGATAGTTAGAAAGCAATAAAAAAAACCAAAATATTTTGTTGGACGTGTTTGCTTTTATTAATAAAACGTGCAATTCCGCATTAACCTCAAGTAAATTAATTTTGCCCAAAATATAAACTTCACATAAGCTTCTGATAATGTTGGTCATAGACAGTCATGTTTTTCCTTGATTAAAAGTGTTAAGAAAATAGTTTTGAATTAACTTTTTGATTTATATCATTTTCTTTCAGACAGCCTCAACTTAAACTATAGTGAATTGTTAATATTCAGTTTTATGAAAAGAATAAAAAGGAAAAAACTTATGCTATATTATCAGTGAAAATGATTTAAATAATGTTTCAAAACATTTGGAGCTTCCTTGCGCCAAAAAGTACAAACAGTTTTTTTTTAGAAATTTATCCTTAAGGTGGCAGAAGGCCTAAGGAAAATTATCTACATTTCCAAACAAAATTTGGTCTACTTAGCTTAAACGCCATTGTGTTAGCCCCTTTGTCAATATATTGCCCATAATTTTTAAAGTTTTTATGGCTATGAAATGTTTGCTGGGTACTTGTTATAGCAAAATAAATGCAACTAATTAATTTTTCTATTATTTGTAGAATTAAATTAAATACGCTTAAATACGATTTAAATTTATATAAATATTCAGTTTTAATTTTATTTATTTAAATTTAAACACAAGCTTTTGCAACATTTTATTTCACACAAGCTTTAAGGTAATAAAGCTTTAATTGGCAATAATAATGTGTAAATAGGCGAGATTATATCTTATGCTAATTTCTGTTAATTAAATTCAAATATACATACATTTAGTTTTACTTTAAAAGGCTATTGGCCGACAGTTTTGCTTTAAGTTTTATTTAAGATTAATTATTCGAAAGATATTTGCACTTAAAATGGAAAATTAAGAAATTTTAAATTTCACCAGAAAGAGATGCAACAAAACTATGAAATAATTACAAAACAAAAATATTTGTTTAAATGACAATTGCTTAGGAGATTTGTTGGTATAAATTTAACACTCCCTGGAGTGGGAAATAAGCAAATATTTATGTTTTCTATGTTTCAAGTTTATTATCTTAAAGATGTTGGCAGCAGTCATTTCAGAGCAACCAAATTCCCTAGTATTGAATATATGAGAATTTAATTATGTAAAGGGTATTTCAAAAAGATGTCTCATTTTTATAAGCAACAAATTTTGTATTTTTAAGCAAAATCATATTTACTTATAAAGAAGAGATTGTGTGTGTGCGGCTACGCTTCCAGGATCATATTCTTTTAATGAAACTTTCCACCACCAATTTGCACATTTTCGGCTGCATATCCTTGATAACTTCATAAACATCATACTTCAGATTTTGAGTCAATTATGTACTAAAGATAAGGCAAGGTCTAGCCCATAAGAAGGAAGTCTAAAGATTTTAAATCACAAGATCTTGCTGGGCAATTGTAAACGCATTTTCGAGAAATCACATAGTCAGGAAACTTTTTATGCAAAATAGCGATGTATCGTTGCATGTGTATAATGTAGTGCCATCTTGTGGAAAGCAAACGTCATACACATCAATATCATCTTACTCCGCTCTTACAAAATCATTAGCCATAGTTCGATCGTGCATCGGAACAGTTGCTGCAGCCTCATCTGCCAAAAAACAAAATCTAATGATCCAGTCAAACGCTAAAGGCAGACAATTCAGACAATTTTGTCTGAAACAAACAATTTGTTTAGTTAATTCAGTAAAATTTTTCATTAATTCTGGTCAGTATTTCAATTACTAAAATTATGCAAATAATTTTCAAACTTCTGGGAAACCCTAAAGAAATAGATCTGCTCTTGTTTTCGAATTCAAAGAATGTCTTTCAACTGCTTACAAATGAATAATGCATGAATCTTCCCCTCAAACACTAACAATTTTATATATGTAAATAAAGGAGAACAGTAAAAACTTTTCAATTAAAAATAACATATTCTAAGGCCACAGAGATTTAAGAACTAAAACATTATCTCTCTGTGCAAATGCAAAGCTAAACTATCTCATACTTGTAAAAAAATAAGTTATTGTCATAATTATTAAAAAAAAATCAAAATAGAAACTAAAAAGAACATAAACTTATTAAGAGATAAGGTCATAAAATATTATTTCATTTGCTATATTTCTATTATATTTTAAGAGACACAATATTTAAAAAAAAAAAAGTTTAATTAAATTTCAAGCTAAACCTTTCGGGCTTATTCCCCCTTTTACGGCATACTTTTGAAATGTCTACACCCACAAATACTATGCACTTGTCTGCAATATATTTTAAGCATTTTAGTCAAATGTATGTTTCTTTGTGACTTGTTCTTATATCAAGTTAATTTTTAGTCTACATTTTTGTTATTACCAGCAAATTTTCTTTTGTTTTTATAGTTAAAGTAAAATATATGCATATGAACTGAAAACGATAGGGCATAATTTTAATAGATTCCCTCAGGTAACATAAGTTTCCTTACAGTGTTAGACAGAAAACTGTAAAATTCTGCTTAATGCATGATTAAATTTTAATAATTTATGTAGGATAGGCAATGCTATTGAAAACTTATATCATGGCTTACAACACAATTGAATGAAAATTCAATAATAATAATTTTGCTAAAGTTCAAAAGATACACATGCACTTGGGGAAAATATCTTCTCATTGTAGCCAACAATTGCACACTGCAATGGCTCAGAATCCTAAGAATTTCTTTTGTTAGAATTGGTACAAAAAATTTAAACATTTTAAATAATTTTTAAAAATATGCTGCTAGTACTCTCTAATTATATTTAGTTTAAATAAATTCGCAATAATAGAAATTTAAACATATTCCTTTTCGAAAATCATTCCTTAGATATATGCATGGCTTTAATTTATATTTTGCCGAAAAAACATCGGCATAATCGACATCTCACCTTCAGTGCTATACTCACCACGAACTCAAAAAAGTATGCTACTTTTTTAATATAATAAAATAATATGCTTGCAACGATATTACTCATACGCATCTATTAACTTGACTTCTAGTAACAATAAAAAGTATGCAATAGTTTTTGTTGATCTAAGTATGAGTGATATCAGGGATGGAAAACTTGATACATTACTACTTTTTCATACTATCCCAGCGACAAATAAATGAACGCGTTCAAATCGTAAATCGCAAATCGTAAATAAGGCAATAGTTTTTGAACTCATTAAAAACGCATGCGATATTACCACCACCGAAAAAAGCATACAAAAACGGATTTAAATCATCACATTGTAATATTTACATAAAACAAGTTTTATCTCCAACAAATAACGAGAATACAACGCATCAGTGGAAGAGAGTATGCCTTGAGAGTAAGAATGGAACGGCTCGTATCATGGCTGCGACAATATATTTTACATTTATTTGTATTTTATTATTTTTTTATTATTATTTTTATTGTATTTACGTGAAATTCACTAATTTTAATCGAAATCAAAGTATTTAAGCTCCCGCACAAACACATGAACTCCAATGACAAGCATATATAAAAATCATGCATGCTTCACCTAAATCGAACCAATTCGTCATCACTTGAACCCATGATTCAACACATAATTTGTTATGTTTTTTTTTTTTTGCTGGGATATACATATTTGATATTCAAAATCACCTTGGTACTTCCGTGTTAGTTTGTTACTCTTTAAGAATTTCATTTATTACGTCTATCGATACCTAATTCTAAAACTTTGAAACATATAATTACAGTTACCATTTTTAGAAAAATTTCTTATTTATAATCGTATTAAATCGGATTGACTTCTCAGTAGAAAACTAAGCTTGTAACTTTTTACAGAAAAGGAACTTACCAATAACTTCTCTGGAGAGAAGTAAGTTAAGAAAACAGAGTTATCAACAGAATTTCAGTAGCTAAGCACAGCTACGAAAACCTTTTTTATGAAAAAGTATAATCATATCAAGCCCTAGTTTCAATTTAAACATAAGCGATAAAAATTAAACTTTTCAGCAGAAAGTTTTTTAAAATATTCAAATATGTTTTACATTGGCAAATTGTCGCTTATGATACCACTTAACAGCCTGTATTTTAAAAGTTATGAACAATTTTTGCCATTCTAATAATTTAAAACCATCAGTAGTAGGCCCATTAAATTTTAAGTTAAATAAAAAGGTATTTTTTTCTACATGTCGCTTACGATTAAATCGAAAATAAGGCTCGATAAGTATATAAGTTACTTTGTTAAAAAAATATGTCCCTAGCTAAACAAAAAAACTTTAATATATTGAGTCTCTTTTCAATTTTATCGTAAGCGACATATTATCGAAAATATAATTTTTTATTGAAATTGAAATTTTATGGGCTTACCCATAGTTTAGAATTATCAAAATGCCAAAATTGTTGATAACTTTCAAGCTACGGCTTGTATAATTTTATCCTACGAGACAATTTACGTACAAAAACATTTTTGAATATTTAAAAAAAACCTTCTCCTAAAAAAATTAATATATTCCGATTACGATTAAATCGCAAATAAGGCTCGATATGAAATTTTTTCCGCAAAAAGATAGCTACCCATAACTATTTAAAAGAAAATGAAATACAGCGGTTCACTTAAAATAGAGTTATCGATAACTCTTCTGATATCTTTTATTAGGAATTAAATTTATCGGAATATCTGTTATCGAAAAACAAAGTTATCGGTAGAATTTCAACGAAAAGTAAAGTCATCGATAACTATTTAAAAGAAAATGAAATACAGCGGTTCACTTAAAATAGAGTTATCGATAACTCTTCTGATATCTTTTATTAGGAATTAAATTTATCGGAATATCTGTTATCGAAAAACAAAGTTATCGGTAGAATTTCAACGAAAAGTAAAGTCATTGATAACTTTTCTATAGAAAAGTAAGAAAATTACAGTCATCGATAACTTTTCTATAAAAAATTAGTCATCCATAAATTTTCTATAAAAAATTAGTCATCGATAACTTTTCTATAGAAAATCAAAGTTATCCAAGTCACCGATAACTTTTATATAGAAAATTAAAGTCACCGATAACTTTTCTATAGAAAAGTAAAGTCATCGATAACTTTTCCATAAAAAACTAAAGTCATCGATAACTTTTCTATAGAAAACTAAAGTCATCGATAATTTTTCTATAGAAAACTAAAGTCATCGATAACTTTTCTGTAGAAAACTAAAGTCATCGATAACGTTTCTCTAGAAAAGTAAAGTCATCGATAACTTTTCTATAGCAAAGTAAAGTCTTCGATAACTTTTCTATAGAAAACTAAAGTCATCGATAATTTTTCTATAGAAAAGTAAAGTCATCGATAACTTTTCTATAGCAAAGTAAAGTCTTCGATAACTGTTCTATAGAAAAGTAAAGTCATCGAATACTTTTCTATAGAAAATTAAAGTCATCGATAACTTTTCTATAGAAAACTAAAGTCATCGATAACTTTTCTATTGAAAAGTGAAGTCATCAGATACTTTTCTATAAAAAGGTAAAAGTCATCGATAACTTTCGAATATACATATATGTATAAGCTCATAGAAATTGATTCTATAGAAAAGTAAGTTCTTCGATAACTTTGCTAGAGCAGAGTATTATAAAGAAATGTTAAGTTACTGCTTTAAACATACGGCCTAGTTTACATGGTCTATTACATAAATTTGATTGTAATTTATATTTCTAGTGCTTTACATAAATAAATAAAGAAAGCTTTTAATAACTTTTTTACAGCAACGTCAAGTTATTAAAAAGTTTCGTCTAGAAAAATAATTTCACCCATAAACTTTGTTAGAAAAAGTGAAGCTGTCAATAAAAATTCAATAGATAATTGATATGGTAAGGGTCTCAATAATTTTGCATGCCCTTTTGCATTATTATTTTTCATCAAAAGCTGTGTAGCAAATTTTTAGAAAACAAGGGATCAGGCTTGAAAAAAGATTTAATCAGAAATGGCTTACACTCAAAAGCTTAATTTACTGATTTCAAACTCACTCGTATATTAATGCTTATATAAATAATACACTAAACTAAAGTTATTTAGTAAAAAAAAGTATATAAAATAAAACGTATTTAGAAATTAATGGATGTTTAAACTAAAACATATTAATATTTTTAACGAGCTTATTGGTTGCAGTAGCTGCTATAAAATGGCAACCGAAAGCTTTTGCTAACAAAAAATTTAAGAACATTTTAACCAAGAAAACCCCTTTTATTGTCCCTTTGTCCTATTGTTTATAAGATTTACAAAGAGCTTAAAGCTTTTACGCTTAACTAAAACCCTCAAGTATTATTGTGTAGTGCTTGAAATAAAAATGAGCTTTTTTATTACCAATATTTGTTATATGCAGAGCATTCCATTTTAATGAGCAACTGCGGATTCTTTTAGAAAATTAATTTAAGATAATAAAGGAAGAAAGAACTTACAGTTATTGCAACAAAATATAAAGTACAAATTAGAAAATAAGAAATCAGGCCAAATTTCAAAAAACTCATTTATTCACAAATTCTTAATTTAAAATTGTTTTCTCTTAAAAGCTTACCAAGAACTATTTTGTAAGCAAAAATTTAAATAAATAAGAAAAACTGTTGGACAAAAGTTTTCTTTTTATTGTTGTGTGTAGAAAAATATATGAATGCAGTTCAAATAACATAACAAAACTTTCCATAATATTGCAGAAGGTGCTGATGGGAAAGAAAAACTTTCTTTTACACTCTATTTCCATTCGAGTAAGCGAATGCAAATGAATTTGCACACATGTACATGTACATGTTTATGGTTAAAAGTTTTTTTATTTAAAAAGCACAAAGTGCTTAGGAAATGAGTAAAATACTTTGCAAACATTGCAAATATTCCGGTAACTAAGCAACAAATTTGTATTTATTGTTTATTTCAACACAAAAGGACAAAACGCTTTGCAGTTTGCGCAAAACGGAAAACAAAACAAAAAGGCCCTTTGAAGGAATAAAAAAACAGTGCGAAAGCATGTAGATGAACCAAGTAATGTTGACTTATAGGCTAGCCCGGTAAAGCGGTGGCAAAAAGAAAAAAGAAAGGCATTAGAAAATGCAATTGAAGTAAACGAAATATTTACAATAATATTGCCTGCCTTAAATTTATAAAAAAGCAAGATTCTGAAAATTTCTCTAGTGTAAATAAAATTAGTTTTAAGTTTAAAAGTATTGCAAAGCTTTTAAGAATATTTTTGAAAGCTTAATTTTAGTATTTTAGTTTTTAGATAATTCGTTTTTACTCTGCTCGACTGTTGCTTTCTAGCGGTGCTTTATATGTAATTTTTTTTAAATGAAAAAAATGCTTAACAATAAGCTTTCTAATACCTGCATATGCAAGCACATTTGATAAGTTGACATAAGTACGTACGTAGACGTACACATACAAATACACAAAAGCACGTTGTTGAAAATGTAAGCTGTGAAGTAAACGAAATATTTACAATAATTTTGCCTGCCACAAGATAAAATTTATTAAAAAAGCAAGATTCTGAAATTTTGTCTAGTGTAAAACTAGTTTTAAGTTTAAAAGTATTGCAAAGCTTTTAAGAATATTTTTGAAAGCTTAATTTTAGTATTTTAGTTAGGTAATTGATAATTCGTCTTTACTCTGCTCGACTGTTGCTTTCTAGAGGTGCTTTATATGTCTTTTTTTACATAAAGAAGTGCTTAACAATAAGCTTTCTAATACCTTCATATGCAAGCACATTTGATAAGTTTACATAAGTACGTACGTACACATACAAATACACAAAAGCACGTTGTTGAAAATGTAAGCTGCTTTTTTCTGCAGTTTAAAATATGGCATAAAATAAAAAAGAACACAAACTCCAAACTAAATTTCAGTTAGATTTGTTTTCTCATACATGCCCAGTGTGCATCAGGGTGGGTGCAAAATTTAAGAAATAAAAGTATGCGTGCTTTTATGTCGCTAACAACAACAACAATAATTTTCCTTTTAGTATATGAAACTCTAACAACATAATCTTCTTGGAAAGTAAAACAAAACTAAAACAAAAATGAAAAATGAAAAATAAAAAAGTACCAACAATTGCAAAAAAAAAACAAAAAAAACACAAGTAAAGTAACATTGTAAACAAAACTCTGAATTCGTTTTCTCTGTAATTATTGAAATTGTTGTTTCGGAAAAATCTCCAAGTGCATGTGTGTAAAACATGGTTAGCATTAGATGTGTGTGTGTGTGTGTATCCGTAAATGATTACACGTGTGTGTGTGTGTGTGTGAGTATTTGTAGTTTTTAAATAACAAACTGATATGTTTGTTAAATAAATTGAAAATAGAAAAAGTTTAAAAACTTTTAACTAAAAAAATAAAAATTTGTGAAAAATAATATAAATTTTTCTTAAACTTTTCAAATAAATTTTAATAATTTGTTGAAGTATGTATTGTTACATTTGTGCGTTGGCTTGTATTTTTTTTCTCCCTCTCTCTCTCTCTCTCTCTGCTTTTTATATTTATTTATTGCTATTTTTCTATTTTTGTTTTAATTGTTGCAAATAATTTTTGTTGGCTTAAGTTTGTTTGTGTGCGTGTTTCTTTTTATTGCCATGGTTTCTGGTTGTTACTGTGGTTACAACAACACTAATTGGCTGAGTTGTATTTATGTTACTGGTATTGCCAATACAAAAAGTTATTTTGAAAAGTTCTCTTTTCAGGGCAGAGTTGTTATTGTTTCGCTGTGTGTGTTTCTGCAGGTGACTGGTAACATGTATGTAATTATTAAGGCTCAAGACAAGGATTTGGAGTTTACTCACTTCAATTATTTGTAAAAAAAATTTAAAGATTTGTTTCAACACACAAATTTTATTTAAAAAATACAAAAAAATAATACAACTTTAAAAAAGTTGTAGTAAACTATTCCATAAACGATTGAAAAGTTTTGAAAATATATTTGTTTAGAAAATAAAAATTAAAAAAAATTTTCTAACAATAACAAAACTTAAGAAAAACTCCTTTTCAAATATGTAGGAATTTTTATTTAACAATAAACGAATAACTTTTGTAATTTATTGCTTTCCGAGGGGATTTCTTCTATTTTTAGTTTTAATATTTTTATGTTTCGAAAAAGTGCTTTAAAAATATTAAAACTTGATAGCTTTTTTGTTTGTAATTATTTTCTTAAATAAAAGTCAAGATTTTAACAGCTTTTTCTTTTTAAGTTATCTACTTTTTTTATGAAAAATGTGAAGCTTTCGAAAGCTTTTCTACAGAAAACAAAAATATCAATATAAGTATTTATATATGTAAGCCAAATTACATGTGATAATTTTTAAGGACAAAAATAATACCAAAGTTAATTGTAAATATTCTGACAAACACGCAGTAGAACGGAACAATTAGCTGTTTTTTAAGGCCACCACATCTTCATAATCAGCGTTCTTTGTATTTGGTTCACTGTGTGCTGTGTCAGTGATGTAAATTTCAGCTTTATACACTCAATTTTCAATGAAAATGCAATATGTGAATTGTTTTGATTCATCGTGCTACAATTTGCTGAAAGCTTTATTGTAATGAAAGCTTAATTTTACCATCTCTAAATTTACAACAGTCTTGCCAATCGTTTGCTCTTTACTAATTATGCACATGTTTGTTAATTTGCTTAGTTTTGTTCCACTTAAGACAAACTTTTTTGGTTTCTTATTATTAAGTATATTATTTTATTTTTACCACAAGTCCAAAAAAGCTTGTCGATAGTTCAGATACCAAGCAGTTTGTTGGTACATTACTTATAGAAAAATATATTTATAAAAGACTTTAACTTTTTAAAGAAAACTTAACGATAACTTTATTTTGCTATAGAAAATCAACGATAACTTTACTCTGCTATAGGTAAGTTAACAATAAAACTACATACTTCTCTGAGTAACATTTATGATTAACTCTTTTATATTTACGATTAACTCTTTTATAGATAGGCACAGTTATCGATAACTTTCTTATGAAAAATTTAAGCAATTGACAGCTCTACAATTGAAAAATAAAGATATAAATAACATCTGTATATAAAATAAACTCACAGATAACTTTAGTTCAAAAACTAATTTATCGTCAGGTTTTCTTTAAATATGCCAACTTTTAGATATCTTTTTTATCTTTTTCTATAAAAAATCCATTCAAAAGTAAAATTATTGATAACTTTTCTAATTAAAATCAAGGCTATCACAAAAATTAAACATTTTGATGAGTTTTGATCAAAAAAGCAAATTTATCGCTAGCTTTTCTTTAACTTTTTCGATAACTTTTGTATGAAAAATGTTAGTTGTCGATAACTTTACTATAGAAAAGCAAAGCTTTCGATATATATTTGCTATATAAAATCCAATTTACTGATAATTGTACTATTGTTTTGAAAAAATAAATTATCGATAACTTTTTTTAAGTAAAATCAAAGCTTTCGAAAAAAAATTTCTATGGAAAAGCAAAGTTTTCCATAACTTTTCTAAAGTAAAACAGATTTATCGATAACTGCTAAAGAAAAGCAAAGCTTTCGATAACTTTCCTATATAAAAGTAAAGTTATCGATATTTTTCCCGGTAAGTATGATTTTACATGATAATTTACTTTTCAAGAGAAAAGTTATCAATATCTTTAAATTTTTAGTAAATCAAACTTATTGATAACTGTTCAATTGAAAATTTAAATTATCGATAACTTTTGTAAGTAAAAGCAAAGCTATCGAAAAAAATTTCTATGGAAGTTCAAAGTTTTCCATAACTTTTCTAAAGTAAAACAGATTTATCGATAACTGCTAAAGAAAAAAAGCTTTCGATAACTTTTTTATAGAAAAGTAAAGTTATTGAAATTCTTCTCCAAACAAGTTTAATTTTACATGATAAGACTATCGCTAATTTACTTTTCCATATAAAAGTTATCAATATCTTTAAATTTTTAGTAAATCAAACTGATTGATAACTGTTGGATTGAAAATTAAAATTATCGATCACTTTTTTTAAGTAAAAGCAAAACTATCGAAAAAAATTTCTATGGAAACGCAAAGTTTTCCATCACTTTTGTACAGTAAAACAGATTTATCGATAACTGCTAAAAAAAAGCAAAGCTTTCGATAACTTTTCTATAGAAAAGTAAAGTTATCGAAATTATTCTCCAAACAAGTCTAATTTTACATAGAAAAATTATCAATATATTTAAATTTTTAGTAAATCAAACTTATTGATAACTGTTCTATTAAAAATTAAAATTTTCGATAACTTTTCTAGGTGAAAGCAAACGGATCGAAAAAAATTTCTATGGAAAGTCAAATTTTTCAATAACTTTTGTATGGGAAAATAACTTTATGTTACCGATAAGTTTGTTTTTCCAAAACTTTCGATAACTATTATCGAAATCTCTAGAAAGCCAATGTTATCGATATTTCTTCCCCCCCCCCTAAGTTTAAATTTACGTGATAAAACTATCGCTAATTTACTTTTCCATAGAAAAGTTATAAAGACTTATCGATATACATACATACTTATTTATTTAAAGAAAAGTTGTCGATAGCTTTACTATTTTGTAAAAGATAACTTTAGGTTTCTGTAAAACTGTTATCGATAAACTAACTTTTCTGTAGGAAAGTTGGTAAAAAAAGAAGTTATCATGGACTTTTCTATAGTAATCGATAACTTTCATATAGAAAATTAATGTTATCGATAAATTTTTTTTAGAAAAAGTGAATTCATTGATATTTCTTTAATAGAAAATTTAACTTTCTTTAACTTTTCAATAGAAAACCGAAGTTATCGATAAGCGTTCTACAAGAATATTATTTTTTTCGATAATGTTTTTTTTAAACTTAAGGTTACCGATCATTTGTGCACAAAGATATAAGGCAAGGTTATTATTAATTTTTTATAGAAAAACTAGCTTATCAATAACTTTTCCTTTTTTAAGCTATCGATAAATGTTACACAAAACTAGAATCATCGATAACTTTTGCACATATAAAGAAAACTGTTAATAATACTCTTAATAAAAAAAAATTTAACAAATCTGGTTTCATGTATAATTTTTCATGGGAGGAGTTATCGATAAGTCTTTTATATGCTAAAGGCAAGCATGAGAAGGTTTTTTTTAATAAAATTCAGTTACTGATATGAAGAAATTTTGCTCTCAACTTTTTTTTAAATAATTTCTCAAACAAATTACATTAAAAAACCAAAAAAATTATAATCAGTTTTCTCAATATTTCACTATTTTTGTTTAACAATATATAGATTTCCTGCCGCATATCTTACATAACTTTTGCTTTCAATTTCCATTACTCGCATCTATTTTCTGCTTACACAAGTGTCCAAACCAGAAATGCTTATGGATGATAAAACAATATTTTTTATTTATAATTTAAATTTTCATTAGTTAAACATATGTATGCCCAATAGGAAAACGTTGAGGTAAATGAAAATAATAAAAGAATTTCCCAACATGCATTATTTTAGTGTTCATGCTCTCAAAAAAGAAGGAGTTGCAGGAAGAGAGCATATTGAGAGAGCCAAAAATTTTCCAACAGGGACATATGTTTATATATGTATATAAATATGTGTACGAGTATACAACACAAATATTTACTTACATATTTATATTTTTCATGTATGCCATTGTGCATATCTGTTTGCCTCACAGTCAATATGAAAAACCACATAGAAAACAAATTTGTACCAATATATATTTTTCAAACCGATAACAAAGACATAAAAGTCTGTCTCGTAAACACATTTTAACCGCAGCAGTCAGGCTGCTAGATAGGCAGCAACAACAACTGCAAGAAAACTGTTTGTCAGCCGTACAACGAGCTACAACAGACATAAAGCAAATTAACAATGAACAGTAAATTGGCATACATGCACTATGGCAAGGAATTATACCAGAACTTTTTCCATAACAATTTCTAATGATATATCGGGTAATCAGAATTGAACAGATTTTATTATTACTCGTATAAAAAAATTATTGGCATTATGCGCCCATGATTTGGCGAAAAAAAGAAAATTAATTATTTAAAAAATTTGTTGTGTATATCGAGCCTTATTTTCGATTTAATCGTTAGCGATAAAAATTAAATTGTCGATTACGATAAAATTTTACAGCTCGTATCTTAAAAGTTATCAAAAATTTTGGCATTTCGATAATTCTAAAATATGGTTCGGCCAATAAAATTTTAATTTCAATAAAAAAATATATTTTCGATAACATGTCGCTTACGATACAATCGAAAAAAATTCTCCATATGTGACCTACGATTAACTCGCAAATTGGGCTCAACATATACATATATATGTACATAAAGTTATCGATAACTTTTTTATAAAGAAAAGTATAGGAAAAAGTAAGAAAGTATAAAGTAAAGTAAAGTTATCGATACTATTTTTATAGAAAGTCAATTCTACCGATAGTTTTAGTTATGAGAAAGTAAAGCTGTCTGTATAAAAAAATAAGTTAACGATAATTTTATTAAAGACAAGTCAAGTTATCGCCAACTTTTATGTGTAAGAGCAAAGATATCGATAACTTCTCTTTATAAAAACATTTCTCTATAAAATTGTAGTAAAAAGTAAGAAAGTATAAAGTAAAGTAAAGTTATCGATACTATTTTTATAGAAAGTCAATTCTGTCGATAGTTTTAGTTATGAGAAAGTAAAGCTGTCTGTATAAAAAAATAAGTTAACGATAATTTTATTAAAGACAAGTCAAGTTATCGCCAACTTTTATGTGTAAGAGCAAAGATATCGATAACTTTTTTTATTATAACTTTTCTTTATAAAACTATAATAACTATAATAAAAAGTAAGAAAATATAAAGTAAAGTAAAGTTATTGATAAGCTTTTAATAGAAATTCAATGTTATCGATAATTTTAGCTGTGAGAAATTAAAGCAACATTTATGAAAAATAAGTTATCGATAATTTTGTTAAAGAAATGTCAAGCTATCGCCAATTTTTGTCTAGAAGAGCAAAGATATCGATAACTTTTCCAATAAAAACTAATAATAATGATAACTCTTACACACACTCCTTTTTCCCATGGATAGATTTTCTGTAATATACTAAAAATTATCGATAACTTGTAAGTAGGAAAGTTAAGTTTTCTAGTGGTAATTACTTTTGAGTTATCGATAACTTTTAACTTAAGTTAGATGAAGTGAGTTGTTGTGCTTGAAGTGAGCGTGTATTTTCAATAGGAATTAATCACACATTGAATTCTCTTTCTTCTTTTAAGTTATTTAAGTTATCGATAACTTTTAACTTAAGTTCTAAGAAATGAGTTTTTGAGTTTTTGCGCTTAAACTAGCGCATGGAGCTTGTATCTTCAGTACGAATTAATAACACATTGAATTCCCTCTTTCTTCCATGGTGCAACATGGAATTTGTCGTTAATATATGTATAAAAACTTCGCAATAAGCAAAATGTGTACAAAAAAAAACTTTAAATATAAAAATAAACCTTTTAATGTCGTGTTGCCAATGTCAACCATTTAAAATAAAAAAAAAATTTGTTATTTTTATTTTTCGTTATTTAGACTCTTTCACCGCAAATCAGTTTCAGTACCAAGTAACCATATAAATAAAAAAGTTGTTCAAACCAATAAAATACAGAATATTATGGAAAAAATAAAGTTTGTAAATAGCAAATCGCAAAAAGAGTGAAGCAAGACAACAACAACAACAACAACAACAACAAAAACGAATGTGACTAAATAAATTTCAATTAAAAAACAGATAATATTTAAATGGAAAAACGACTGTAATAAGCAAATTTAAAATATGAAAAAACTTGATAAACTGTTAGTAAATTTAAAAATCACTGAGTATTAAAAATGAAAGTTTTAGCTTAACAAAAAAATAAATAAGAAATAATAAAAAATTACTCTATCAATTATTTATATATTTAGCCATTTGTCCTTCTATGGACAAATGGTTTGGCGAGAAACGCTTGTGGTTGTTTGGTAATCATCTGCCATTACTACCACGCAGGTAAGTTAAAATTGTTTTTGGTTATAATTTATTATGTACATATATACAAATTATATGATTTAACTAAGTTGAAATAAAACAAATTATTACAAATTATTACAAATTGAACATTGATTTTATAGTATGAACCATATTACAAGCAAGTGACACAACGGAGGTTGATGTTACCTTGCATTTTAAAGTGCTGTTTCATTTTTATTTTGTATCTGAATATGTTAAAAAAAAAAATAAATATGTATTTATTTTGGGCAACACTTTTTTGAAAACAAATCTCTAATGAAAGATTTTGATGAGGACTTCATGTGGTCCCCAAAATATGGTGTAATGTGCTCTACAATCTCATAAAGCATTGAAATATCTCATAAGGTACCATTAGTAATATATTTTGAAAAAAGTACCTTTCCACATAAAGTACTTTTTTTAAAGATACCTTATTAAAAACTATTTTTCAAAAAGTACCTTTAAAAACTACCTACAATAAGTACCTTTCCAAAAACCACTTTCTAAAAAGGTACCTTTTAAGACAAATACCTTTACAAAAAAAAATACCTTTAAAAATTAGGCCTTTTGAAAAAATTTCAAAAATAAAATAGTACCTCTAAAAGAGAAATATTATGAAAAAGTACATTATAAAAAGTACTCTTTGAAAAAGTACCTTTTAAGAAGTGTATTCTATGAATTGTACCACTGAACAATAGTAGCTTTTGAAAATTAGCTTTAAGAAAGAACTTTTAAAAAAAGCACATTATATTTTAAGCAGAGTGTTTTAAGAAAATTATATTTTAACAGAGTACATTTTTAAAAAGATACCTTTCTTAAACAGTGAGTTTAAGAAAAGTACCCATTTGAAAAAAAGTACCCATTTGAACAAAAATATTTTTAAAAAGTAGCGTTTTGAAATGAAAAAAGTTTAAAAAATACTTTTTAAAAAGGTGTATTTTTTAATAAATACCCTTACCAATAGGTACCTTTAAAAAAACAATGTTTGAAAGAATTGGTTTTAAAAAAAGTACTTTTAAAGCAGATATACATATACTGAAAAAGTACGGTATAAAAAGTACCCTTTGAAAAAGTTTCTTTTAAAAAATTTTATTTTATGAAAGGTACCATTGGAAGTTAAATTTAATTAAAGAAACTTTTTAAAAATACTACATGCAAAATAGTACCTTTTAAAAAACTGCATTTTAAAAAGGCAACCTTTTTAAGCATTGCCTTTAAGTGAGCGAACTTTAAAAAAATACCATTTTAAAAGTATCTTTAAAAAATATTTTTAAAAAGGTACCTTTTTGAAAAAAAAATTAATAAATATATGCTTTTAAAAAAAATGTCTACAAAAATACCTTTAAAAAAATTTAAAGTAACTTTAAAACAAAAATTCAGAAAAAGTACCTTTTTGAAAAAAAAATATTTAAAAAAAGTACCTTTTTGAAACAAATCTTCGAAAAAGTCTTTTATTGAAAAATCTATCTTAAAAAAGTTACTTATTAAAAAACTACCTTTTTCAAGATAAAATCTTAGAACAAGTACCTTTTTGAACAAAATATCTTAAAAAGTACATTTTAAAAAAAAACTTAAAAAACAACTTTTTAAAAAACTACCTAAAAAAATACCTTTTTAAAAAAATTATCTAAAAAAATTCCTTATTGAAAAAATATCTTTGAAAAGAACCTTTTTGAAAAAAATCTTAGAAAAATTGCATTTTTGAAAACAAACTTAAAAAAATGCCTTTTGAAAAAAGTATCCAAAAAAGTATATTTTAAAAAAATATTTAAAAAGTACCTCTTTGAAAAAAAATCTGAGCAAAAATAGCTTATAAAAAATATATCTAAAAAAGTACCTTTTTGAAAAAATATCTTAAAAAGTACATTTTTAGGAAAAAGTACCTTTAAAAAAAACTTAAAAGTACCTTTTTGAAAAAAAATATCTAAAAAAAGTACCTTTTTGCAAAAAAATATCTAAAATAAATATCTTAAAAAAAAATTAAAATCACCTTTTTGAAAAAAAATCTCAGAAAAAGTACCTTTCAAAAAAAATATCTAAAAAAAAGTACCTTATTAGAAAAAATATCTTAAGAAGTACATATTTGAAAGAAAGATCTTAGAAAAAGGTTTTTTTTATTAAAAAAAATTTTAAAAAAGGTATTTTTTTGAAAACAATATCTAGAAAAAACTACATTTTGGAAAAAAATATCTAAAAAAAGGACCTTTTTAAAAAAAATCTTAGAAAAAGTACCTTTTTGAAAAAAATATTTTAAAAAAGTTTTGTTTTAAATATGTATTTTAAAAAAGTACCTTTTTTAAAAAATATCTTGAAAAAGTACCTTTTTGAAGAGAAAAATACCTTTAAAAGGTACCTTTCCACAAAATACTTCAAAAAGAGCAGCCGTTATAAGAAAGTGCCTTTAAAAGCAAGTACCGTTTAAAAAAGTACCATTAGAAAAATTTCCTTTAAAAAAAGTATATTTTTGTAATATTATATTTGTATTTTTCATTGATAGTAATTTTATAAAAATTTAAGAAAAAAGTACCATTTCGAAAATTGTCTTTATAAAAATGCAACTTTTATAAAGAGTGGCTTTTCACTGTCTCTGTGTTTCAACCGAACAACAGGTTGCTGCTAAAATCAAGACTATACAATGACATCTAAACTATTTAATAACTTTATATTTAATTATTCAAATATCATTTCCTGCAGAAATGAAATATTATATTAGGCAAATATTTTAGAGCATAGAAAAAACTAACATAAGGCCATTTAGCAAACTAATTTTGTAAAAATAAATATTTAAAAAAAATTCTGCATTCATAGCACTTGAAATAGAAAATTCATATATAAAAAAATAGAATTTATGACTACAATAGCGACAGTCATGCCTCAAAGGCATTATTAATGATCATCTTGATAACAGGAGAAAACGTATAATAAAAGAGAAAATAAAATTAAAAAAATTGCAGAATAAACCTGCAACGATAATTTTTTTTTGCAAAACTGAATTTCAGTTTTATAAAAAACTTGAGCGAAAGCACACACTGTAAGCAGAGGTTTGTAAAATAAGCAGTGACGGGTATTAAGAAAAAAAAACCATTGCATACTTTAAGGAGTTTTACTTTTCTATTTAGAGGAGGACGCATTTCAATAGCCGTCTATCATAATTTTCGTAATGCAATTTAGATATTAAAAACCGAACAAATTCAAAAGTTTCGCAGAGAAAATCGTATTCTTGTCACTATCGATTTTACCATTAAACTCTGTTAGTTTACCTAAAAAAAAAATAAAATAAATGAATTATTATGGCTTCAGAGCGCTGTAAATAACTGCATTTTATAAATGAGTAGTATGCATGTGTGAGTGTGTGTGTGTATAATTTTTAGTGTTTGTGTCCTTAGTGGAAAATGTAACAACGTTGGGACAAAATCTATAGAAGACTTCAAAATGCTTTTGCGTTATTTTATTTATATTGCAAAAAAAAAAAGTAAACGTGATAAAAAAAAAACTTGAATAGACTTCTTTGTTGTGGTTTTGCCTGTTGCGGTTATTTTTAATTTCAGATATTTTTGTTTAGTTTAAAAAAAATGTATGTATATTAAACTTTATTTCATAAATATTTGCCGCATGACAAAGAGAAAATATGAGCATAGACTGGGGCTTTTTCAAAACCAATAAATATACAAATAAAACGCAAATAAATTGATAGTTAAAATACAATTAATTATTTTGTGGTTATAGTTAAATATTTCGGTAATTGGCATAGAATTATAAACACAAAAGTTTTGCAAACAAAAATAAGAAAAAAAAATTTAATAAATAGAAGGCAACTTATAAGCCAACAAAAATAAATTTTAACAATTATTAAATATGTAATTTCCCAGCTAAAAAAATCGGAACTAGTGCCAAAGGTTTACCACTTTCATTGCATACCAATCACTACAGGTACTGAATTTAATATTCTACAGCTGTTGTTTATACAAAACATTGTTCTAGATAACCTTTTAACCGAATACCATTCAGTCCTATGACAACTATGTTTTAAATTCATTAATCATTCATTCACCAGAAATGGAACTACTTGGAGCTGAGTTCATCAATGCAGCAACTAATGATTTGTATTGTCATTTTTTGCTGGGTTTGGTAAAAAATATGATAAAGAATTAAGGTCTTATTTATAAAAAGGTATTTTTATAAAAAGGTACTTATATGAAAAAGATACTTTAATGGAAAAGGTACTTTTATGAAAAAGGTACTTTTGTAAAAAGGTACTTTTATGAAAAAGGTACTTTTATGAAAAATGTACTTTTATAAGAAGATACTTTTAAAAAAAGCTATTTTTATAAAAATGTACTCTTATAAAAACATTCTTTTATATAAACGGTACTTCTATAAAAAGGTACTTTTATTAAAAAGGTACTTTTATTAAAAAGCTACTTTTATAAAAAGGTAATTTTTTAAAATGGTACTTTTATGAAAGAGGTACTTTCATTAAAAAAGTACTTTTATAAAAAGGTATTTTTATAAAAAGGTACTTTTATAAAAAGGTACTTTCATTAAAAAAGTACTTTTATAAAAAGGTATTTTTATAAAAAGGTAATAAAGAGGTACTTTTATAAAAAGGTACTTTTATAAAAAGGTACTTTTATAAAAAGGTACTTTTATAAAAAGGTACTTTTATAAAAAGGTACTTTTATAAAAAGATACTTCTATAAAAAGGTAGGAACTTTTGTAAGAATGTACTTTTTTAAAATGGTACTGTTATGAAAAAGGTACTTTTATTAAAAAGGTACTTTCATAAAAAGGTACTTTAATAAAAAGGTAATTTTATAAAAAGGTACTTTTATAAAAAGGTACTCTTAATAAAATGTACTTTTATAAAAAGGTACTTTTATATATAGGAACTTTTATACAAAGGTACTTTTATAAAAAGGTGCTTTTAAAAAAGGTAATTTTATAAAGAGGTACTTTTATAAAAAGGCACTTTTATAAAGAGGTACTTTTATAAAAAGACACTTTTATAAAAAGACTCTTTTATAAAAAGGTACTTTTATAAAAAGGTACTTTTATATGAAGGTACTTTTATGAAAAATGTACTTTTTTAAAAGGGTAAAAGGTACTTTTATGAAAAATGTACTGTTTTAAAAGGGTAAAAGGTAATTCTATTAAAAGGTATTTTCATAAAAAGCACTTTTAAAAAAGGTAATTTTATATAAAGGCACTTTATAAAACAGTACCTTAATAAAATGGGCACTTTTATAAAAAGGTACTTCTATAAAAATTTTTTTTTTTATAAAAGTTTGTGGTTTTATAAGAACTATAATTATAAAAAGGTACTTTTAAAAAAAGGTACTTTAAAAAAAAGTACTTTTTAAAAAAAGGTACTTTTTAAAAAAATTTAATTTTACCAAAAGTTTGCTTTATACAAAATTTACTTTTTTATGATTTGGGGACTCAAACGGTAGTGTTAAGTGTCAGTCTCATAATGTCTCAAATTATTTTAATACAATTGGTTTTGATCTTAAAACATTATGACACTATGACACTTAAGACAACCATTGGAATCCCTCCAAAATATAGCTATACAAAAATATAGGCAATTTTCTGTACATAGGAGTACTTGTATAAAAAGGTGCCTTTTTGAAAAGTATTTTTTTCAATTGCTTTTCTTAAACTTTAGCCAACTTAGACTTTTTAATTTTTTTTTTAAGATTAGGCAGTACAACGTTGGCCCGGGTCAGCTACTGTTTAATAATTGTCTTCCATATTTCAAATATACATACATGTACATACACATATATGTAATTGGAATTCTAACAACCTGCTCAACAACTTTTTGACAGGTCATATTTTATTAGTTACTTACTAAGGTCATTAGTATTAGGCACTTATTTCTTTCAATTAATTATAGATATTTCATAAATATATTGTCTCCAATATGTGAGCCATTAGATATTAAGGAAACCTTAATAACAATTATCATAGACAAAACAAAAGCACATTTCATTTAATTGACAAGCACATACTAAGATACCAAATACGTACATATATACATACATACATTCTTGGAAAATATGGAAAAAAGGACATCAGAGGTTACTGAACATATAAAATCAAGAAATAAAGTTAGTTGATTATAAAATTTGGTATACTAAAATACATACAACGCAAACGGTTAGAAATTGAAATTGAATTTAAATCAAAATAGATTTCGTGTGTAGATTTTTAAGTAAAAAGTAATTCAAACTATTCAAGGCAAAGATAAATGATGAAAATTATGAGTTCATATTTAACACGTTTCCTGCAAAAGCTTGCGCTTTTAAAAGAAGACAGAAGGTAATTGAAAATATTTTTATGCTTTAAAGTTTAAACTTTAAAGTGCAAATATTTTATACTATATAAAGGTAATTTTATTTATGACCTTTAAAACGATAATCAACAGAAAAAAGTTTTTGTTGCGAAAGCACAAACAAACTCCTTTGTATGCCAATTAGCAATTATTTTTAAATTTATGCTGTTTTCACTTTCATATTCCATTACCTTAAAAGTTGTTAAAAGAAAATTTACCTTGAACTTTTACTGAAACGCACGTTCAAAATAACAGCAGATATGATATACATACATAAATAGTGAAGAAAAAATTTAAATCACAAGAAATTTAATTTAATTTTATTATGAAATTTTACAAAAATATTCGCATTTATATAAAACACCTTTAAAGTTTTAATACAAAAACTATGCCTTAAAGCAGGCAGCAATATATTTCTCTATTTACAAAGAAACAAAGTAACAACAACAAAAACAACAAAGACTGTTATTTGCATTGTCATGCACACACATACAACTATGTAAATACATGCACTGTCACAATAAAAGTAAAACAGTGGTGTTCTTGTAAATGAGTGCGTCACATATTTTTATAAGGTTGTGTTTTTTTTTTGGTATGCGTGCTTGTCTTTAGCGAGCGATATATAAGAATTGGCAGAAAAGAAGTTTTGCAAAAATCATTGAAATGAAAATATAAAAATATATAAAATTAAATCGTATATATTATTCCTAGCAACCATATACATATGTACATACATACATACATATGTATTTTACAACCGCATTATTCGTGTGTTTTTGAAGACGCCATGACTTTGCAGGCAGATAGAACTGTCTTCCCTTTTTTTGAAAATAATTCTCCCATTCCAGTACTCTGCTTTGAATGTTCTTTTGTCTCAATTGTTTAATGGTGGACCCATGTCTCAACCGTTGACTCAACAAGTAGTAGTTAAAAAAAAATTAAGAAATCGGATTACAATTTATTCTAGCATGCGAATAAAAAACCGAATAAAAATGATTACTTGAATATATAACGAATTAAAAATTTAACTCGAATAAAAATTCAAATAAATAATAAATAAAAAATCAAATTTGAAGAAAAAGAAAGTAAAAATAATCGATTAAAAAACTAATGAAAAATTTTGTTCGAATAAATAACGAATAAAAATATATTTCGCATACACACATGTATGTTGAACAAAAAATTTTATTATTTTTATTTGTATATTATTATTATAATAAAAGAATAAAAAATTTATTTCGCATACATACATATGTATGTATATGTACATCGAACAATAAATTTTATTCGGTTATAAAACGATGAAAAACTTTTATTCGATTAAAAAACAATAACAAATTATTAAAACGAATAAATAATGATTAAAAAATTTTATTCAAATAATTAACGAATAAAAAATTAATTAATTAATTAAATTAATTCGAATAAATAGTAAATAATTCGACTAAATAACCAAGGAAAAATTTTATTCAATTAATAAACTAAAAAAAAATTAGTTCGAATAAATAACGAATAAAACTTTTTATTCGATTAACAAAATAAAAAATAAATAAATAAATAGAATAAAAAATGTTATATTGAATAAATGTATCAAAATCGATCAAAAATGAGAAAAACATTAAAATTTTATTTTTTTAAATGCGTTTTTTTTCAAAACTTCATTTTCACACACTAGGTCCTTTTTCTCGGAGAAGGTCACATATATATATATATATATATATATATATATATATATATATATATATATATATATATAAATGTATATCGAACAAAAAATTTTATTCGATTCTAGGACAATCAAAGAAATTTTATTCCATTAAAAAGCAAATAAAAATATTAATTCGAACAAATAATTAATATAAAATTTTATTCAAATAAGTAACGAATAAAAAACTTGATTCGAATAAATAGTGAACAAAAAATTTTATATAAAAATTATTCGAATAATAAACTAATAAAAAATGTAATTCGAATAAATAACGAAGGAACAATTTTAATCGATTAACAAAAAAATAAAAAATTTAATTCGAATAATTAATGAACGAACAGTTTTATTCGATTAACAAACGAATAAAAAATTTATTTCCAATAAATAACGAAAAAAAAATTATTCGAATAAATATCGAATGTAAAATTTAATAATGAGTAAGAAAATTTAGTCGAATAAAATACTAATAATAAAAAATTTTATTGTAATAAATAACGAATGAAAAATGTTAATCGATTAACAAACGAATAAAAAATTTAATTCGAAGAAAACAATTTTAATCGATTAACAAACGGATAAAAAATTTTTTTAAAATAAAAAACGAAAAAAAAACTTTATTGTAATAAATAGCGAATGCAAAATTTAATAATGAGTAAAAAAATTTAGTCGAATAAAAAACTAATAAAAAATTTAGTTCGAATAAATAACGAATGAACAATTTTAATCGATTAACAAACGAATAAAAAATTTAATTCGAATAATTAAGTAACGAAGACTTTTATTCGATTAACAAACGAATAAAAAATTTATTTAAAATAAAAAACGAAAAAAACTTTATTCTAATAAATAGCGAATGCAAAATTTAATGAGTAAAAAAATTTAGTCGAATAAAAAACTAATAAAATCTTTAATTCGAATAAATAACGAATGAACAATTTTAATCGATTAACAAACGAATAAAAAATTTGATTCGAATAATTAAGTAACGAAGACTTTTATTCGATTAACAAACGAATAAAAAATTTATTTAAAATAAAAAACGAAAAAAAACTTTATTCTAATAAATAGCGAATGCAAAATTTAATAATGAGTAAAAAATTTAATCGAATAAATAACAAAGCAACAAATTATATTCAAATAAGTAGCCAATAAAAATTTTATTCGCATAAATAACCACTAAGCAATTTTATTCGAATGTATAACAAATAAAATATTTAATTGCAATTTCCGTTATCGGTAGCCAAAAATATAGGTATTGCTAACTTACAGCAAACAGAATTCAACCAAAGACCACAAAGGAAGAGTCAGGGCACAAAATTTGGCATTCAATATCAAACGAAATTTAAAAATGTTTATTGAAACTCTTTACTAAAAAGTTAGTTTATTATTGGTTAAGCGCGTCTAGATGCAACTCAAACACCACAATTCAAAAAAAGCAACGAAACTCATCTAGACAGGCTTAACCAACAATAAACAAACTATTTAAATTCGTATTAATTTTTTGACACGCCTTAAATAATAATAAAAAATTATAATAAGTATTTAAATTGCATTGTAGTATTTTTAAATTTCTTACACTATCGAATGCCTTAATTTACTTCTGTTCTGCAAATATATAACTCAATATTTTGGGCACCAAAAGCCCACAGTGCAATGGCTGGCATTTTACAAACACGTGTAAAAAACACATTTTTATTGCATTTGATTATATGTTGAGTTGTGTTCATAATTTAATTGACTTATTGACAATATGTAGCACACAAACACACAAAGAAAAATTTATATGTATGTACGATTAAATGTATACTAAGCACACACAAGGTCATGCTAACAAGGTTAATTTAGTATGTATGTATCTATTACTGCTACTACGACTCAATAAAAACTAGAGAAAATATCACATACATACATAAATCAGGATTTAGTTAATAACAATGATAAGCCGGAAATCGATTTGAAATAATAACAGGAAACGCAAATACTCGTAGTAAAAGCCTTAAAGGGAAGGGCAGCAGCTATTACATGTGTTAAATAGAAAATAATTCAAAAATTTTAAAAATAACTTTCATTTAAAAAAAAAATTAACAAAAGTATCGAAGCATAAAAAAAACATAAAAATTTTTTTTTGCCTTGTCTATCCTTAATGAAAAATAGTTCAAATTTTCTAAATGAATATTTTCCCAGTTGAGGTGACTTCAAAAAGCAGGTTATGTAATGTAAATTACAATTGCATGCAATGTAAATTACAATTACACGTAATGTAAATTACAATTACATGTAATGTAAATTGCAATTACATGTAATGTGAATTACAATTAGATGTAATTTAAGTTACAATTATATGCAATGTAAATTACAATTACATGTAATGTAAATTTTAATTACATGTAATGCAAATTACAATTACATGTAATGTAAATTACAATTACATGTAATATAAATTAGGATTAAATGTAATGTAAATTATAATTACATGTAATTTAAATTAGAATTACATGCAAATTACAATTACATGTAATGTAATGTTATGTAATTCAATTGTAATTTGCAAAAAACAGATAGTAAACGTTGTCGATGTACTCGTAATTCGTACAAGTAATTGTAATGGAAGAATTTCAATTAATTGAAATCTCCCAAGTTTGATTTGTTAGAAATTTATTTAGCTTCTTCATCTGCTTCTCCTTCTATTCGACTCACTCTCTTTCCTCTAAACAATAAGAACGCGTGTATTTTACATCAATCAATCCGTATCTGAAATCTCAAATGTTTTCCTTCTTGAGAGCAAATTGTCATTTGTATTGTTATATATTATCACAAAATCTATTTTAGCTTCAGCAAAATAAATCTATCAGTATAGATACAAATGCTGAGCCTGATTTTTCTTCATCTTCTGTATTCAAATAGGTAAACGTGATTTACAAGAGTACTAAAATTTATAAAGAATAAAATGTATTTCGATAGCAATTTATTGTTTTGTAATAAATCTCCTAAAATTTAGCAATATGTATTTATTTCAGTTAAAACAGTCATAAAAATTTTCCTTATACTCGTTAACCACTTAATTTAGACTTTCTGCACCATACTTAACTTGAATCTAACAGGCAAATTAAATGTATAACTTTAAAGAGTGCAACATTTGCCTGCCTTTAATATTATCCTCTTGCAAATATATAAACAATTTCAAAAGAGGCTCGAGATTATAAAATAATGTACGAAAAAAATTCTTTATTACCTTAAGCATGAGAAATTATGCAAATTATCCCAAGAAACCAAAAAATAAATAAAAACAATTATGAGGCTTAAAAAAATATTGCTTAAAATAAGCAAGACAATCCTTTCGTTAGAAGTATTTAAAGCAAAATAGAATTAAAAGAAGTGATATAAAAATATTGATTTTAATACAAGAGTATTTTTGTTTTATTTTCTGTTTGTTAAATACTTAGACCGCAACATTAACTAAAGCATACTTCAAGGCACAAGAACTACAAATTTCCTTAGTATAATTTTAGGTTCATAAATGGATTTTTTTTAATAGTTAAAAAGTAGAAATAATATTTCTTAAACTTTTTAAGAAATACAAAAACACTCCAATATATTTTTATTATTTGTTTGCTTTTAATTCTCACCTTTTTGCGTTAGGCAACAAATTTTTAAGAGCTCTCAAGCCACAACACAAACTAAACACCTGCTTTATAAAAACAACACAAAGAAACCTACAAATAAGGGTAAAGGAATATTTACAAAAAGAAAACGTAGAAAAGCAGAAACAGAAATAGAAATAATAAACACAACCGCAAAGGTCAAAATCCGCTTGTAAGTACCATTCAAATTATTATTTTGCAATAAACTTCTACAGCCATACATACATAAAAATACATACAAATGTATGCGTACCCACACCTACACATAGGTCGCTGTTAGAATTTATAAGAAGAATAGTAAAGAACACGAAATTTTTAAAGCATTGAGACGCTAAAAATGTTTTTTGCCAGAACAGCAAATTTAACTTTCTCGTTGAAAAAGTTGTAATTTTCAATAATAGCATGAAAACAAATACCAGAAATATATAAAAATGCGTGACTGAATGTTATAAATTAAAGGTAGAAGGAAGTAGTTCAAGTAAAAAATACTAATGTGCAATGGTTTCACCAATGAAATAAATACTCTTTCTGCACGATGTGATTATAAAGCGCAGGGAAAAGGGTTGGATGACAACCAACTTATCTTATAAGCGCCACTAATGCAACGAAGGATATAAGAAGAGGATAATAACTATACACTTAATCACGCTAAATATTTCATTAACTGTTTATTTTGTTTGAACAACACTGCAGCAGCAGAGAAAGAAGTCGACCGGCTCGAAACCGACGGCGCACCGCCACCGGTTATTTTTTTCTGTTCCGCCGATTGTATCGGCTCGCATCGGCTTAAAACCAGACGAAATTTTATCTGCTCAAAAAGATAAATTACGGAGAAAAAAATTTTAAAATCGATTTTCAGTTTAAATTTTTATTTTCTCTTCAAATTTTTATATGCTATTTTGAGCTGCCAAAAATTCTCTCTGCGCGCCACCGCCGGTCACAAAACTACTGCGCCGCCGCCGCCGATAATTTTGCCTCTACTTGTTTCTCTGTGTAGTAGTGAGCGCATATAACTGTATAACTTTTTGCTGGCAATTTTTTTTCAACCCCTTCAAGTTTATTGTTTTAATGCTTATTTATTGCACTAAAATTTTAATTTTAACCTCAACTTGTTAAAATTGCTCAAAACCAAAATCTGGTAACACTGGCTAAATACTTCCTTAAATGTTCGATAGCCAAATCTGGTAACACTTTTTTAATACATACACATATGTATATGAGATCACACGCTGCCCTCATTTATTATGGCATATTTGTATCATAACAAGTCTAACATAAACCGTTTACATATATTTATATGACATATGATGCTAGATATTCAGGGGCGTAACTTTGCCCACTTTTCCAAATAAAAAATGGTGTCTTCTTCAGAGAATAAAATGATCGCAAAGTAGCTTTGAAATGGGATGGGATGGGATGGGTACACAGAAGATATTATAAGAATTTAGGGGGGCGTGGTCTCTCACTTTTTTCTTAAAGCTCAATATTGTATCACTACAAAATCCTACCGTCTGTGTCAATTGTCCAAATTTGCTTAAGTACAGGTTATATAAATTATGAAAAAAAAATTAATTTGGGTGGCTCCGCTCACTTTCTTAATGCAATGGCGTTTTCTTAAAGATGTAATAACAAGAAGTTCAGTAAGTTTAAAATTTAATTTTAATGGGGCTAGCTCTGCCCAATTTTCTAAACATGTGTGCCCAGTTTCGTTAGAATTATAGAACAAATGACACAGATGACTTGTCTATATGAAAAGTATGGTATGAGACACAGCCAACTTTTATATAAGAAAAGTGTGCTGTGACACAGCCAAGTTTTCTATAAGAAAAGTCTGCTGTGACACAGCCAAGTTTTCTATACGAAAAGTGTGCTGTGACACAGCCAAGTTTTCTATAAGAAAAGTATACTGTGACACAGCCAAGTTTTCTATAGAAAAAGTCTACTGTGACACATACAAGCTTTCTATAAGATAAGTGTGCTGTGACACAGCCAAGTTTTCTATAAGAAAAGTGTGCTGTGATGCAGCTAAGTTTTCTGTAAGAAAAGTGTGCTGCGACACAGCCACGTTTTCTATAAGAAAATTGTGCTGTAATACAGCTTACTTATCTATACGAAAAGTGTGATGTAACACAGCTTTTTTTCTATAAGAAAAGTGTGCTGTGACACAGACGACTTTTATATAAGAAAAGTGTGCTGTGACACAGCCTATTTTTGTATTAGAAAAGTGTGGTGTGACACAGCCAAGTTTTCTATAAGAAAAGTATGCTGTAACACAGCCTTTTTTCTACAAGAAAAGTGTGCTGTAATACAGCTTACTTTTCTATAAGAAAAGTGTGCTGTAATACAGCTTACTTTTTTATAAGAAAAGTGTGTTGTGACACAGTCGAGTTTTCTATAACAAAAGTGTGCTGTAACACAGTCAACTTTTCTTTCAGAAAAGTGTGCTTACTTTTCTATTAGAAAATTGTGATGGCTTTTTTATTAGATCAGTGTGCTGACTTTTTTAAAAGAAAATTGTGCTGACTTTTCTGTAAGAGAAGTGTTCGGACTTTTCTGTAAGAGAAGTGTGCGGACTTTTCTGTAAGAGAAGTGTGCTGTAACACAACAACTTTTCTTTCAGAAAAATGTACTGACTTTTCTATAAGAAAAATGTACTGGCTTTTCTATAAGAAAAGTGTATTGACTTTTCTATAAGAAAAGTGTATTGACTTTTCTATAAGAAAAGTGTATTGACTTTTCAATAAGAAAAGTGTGCTGACTTTTCTATAATAAGAAAAGTGTGCTGACTTTTCTATAATAAGAAAAGTGTGCTGACTTTTCTATAATAAGAAAAGTGTGCTGACTTTTCCATAAGAAAAGTGTGCTGACCTTCTCTATAAGAAAATTCTGCTGACTTTTTTATAAGAAAAGTATGATGTGACATAATCAGTTTTTCTATACAAAAAGTATGGTGTGCCTGAGTTAACTTTTCTGTAACGAAAGTGTGCTAACTTTTTATAAGAAGAGTGTGCTGAGTTTTTTTAAGAAAAATGTATTGTGACTTAATTGAGTTTTCTATAAGAAAAATTTGTTCAACAAATGACACAGTCGACTTTTCTAAAGGGATGTATGATGTAGTCGAGTTTTCTATAAGAAATGTGTGCTATGACACAATTGATTTTTCTAAGATAAGAAAGCGTCAGCTGCGGCATAGTCAACGTTTTTGTCGATTTTCTGTAAGAAAATTGTGCTTTAACACCTTTATTTTTTCTACAAAAAAAGTGTGTTGATGTTTATATAAGATATTTTTTGGAAGAAGAAATTTCTCTTGCAGATGTTTTGTGAATATGTATATAACTTGAATTAAAGGAGTTAATCGAATTGAATATTCCCTCTTCCGCTTTTGCCAATAAAGTAAGACTCTCTTAAAGAAATTTTTGAACCACAAATATTGTATTTATTTAAAAAATTTCTAATGTTTTCTGTTTCTTATATCTCTGTCATATATATTTCTGTCAAGGAATAATGTGTGGCATTTGAATGTACTTTGCTGGGTTTAATGATATCATAACTGGTACATTAACCTTTCCTTGCAAGTTATTTTATTAGATAACAAAATTAATCTAAATCGTATTCATAATTGAGCTCTAAAATGTGAAATACTAATAATGTTTTCATTAGTTGAACACCGAGTGCTATTATCTGCAAATCGTTTTGTTTTTACATCCCTTTTGTTAATCATTATTTAGTTAACACAAAATTCAGTTAAGGCCTTATAGTTTAATTTTTAACCTTTTTTAGTGTTTTACAAGTGGTCTGTTATTTTTCTTTACTCTTTCCTTTCCTTTACTTTACTTTTTTTTTATTACACTTTTCAACAGCCTGCCTATTTAACTTTGTTTTTGTTTTTAACCAGTAGTAAAATGTTACGACAGGGAGAAGTATGCAAGTATTAGTGGCAATGTGAATATTTGTGCGTGTGTGTATTTGAGTGTTTGTATGAGAGTGTATGAGTGTGTGTGTGTGTGTGTGTGTGTGAGTTTGTACTCTGGTTTTTCTACTTTGTAAGTTAGCAAAGTTCTAAGTGTGTTTGCTTGTAAGTTTACAAGTTTGTTTGTTTGTTTGTTTAAATTCTTAAACACTGGACTTTAGTAAACCATCAATTCCATTTAGTTGTTAACTTCTAGTACATGGTGTTGGTTGCTAGAGTTGTTTTTTTTTTTTTAATATAGAAAATCTTTTTTTCACTTTTCTTGGAAAAAATTCTAGTTGTTGTATTTCTTTAACTATGAAAAAAATATATATATATAAAGTTTTATAAGAAAAAACGATATAATAATAATACATGCACTTAATAACTATTTACGTTGAGACGTTTAAGAAACAAATTAAACTTTAACAAAAATTAATAAAGAGTTTGATTATAAAGTAACAATAGTTTTGTACAAATGAAAATGTTTGAATTTTCAAAGATTTTTGGCCTGAAAAGGTAAGATGCAGGAGGCTTGTATTTAATTTTTGTTATATTTTTTTGTAAAAAAAATTAAATGTTTTATTGAAGTTTGGAACCTAAAACAGCTGCAAATAGAATTTTTATGTCACACGAATTACAAAAATCAATATACATAAATTAAAATTCCATAGAACTAATTGTTTTGAAAAATTTTAATATATCGCTTATTTACTCAAATAACGTTATAAATCATATTGTGTAAAAATTTCATAATTTCATAAAATTCTATTATTTTGTTAAGTTGTGTGTAAATTTAAAACTTTAAACTTGTTTTTCTGGCAATTAAGTTTTCTTAGTTATGACGTTGTTTGAGCAAATGAGAGATATTAATCAAACGGTTATACCAATGTTTATTTCCTAATTATTATTATTACATATTTTCATTAAACTGCTGCTGCTGGTACCTACAGAAATCTAAAACAAGCACTAGAGTTTACATATTCCAATGAGCAAACATATAAAACATACAAGGAAGTATAGAAATTATTAAGACCACGGCTCATAATATTCATAAGTTATTTTCTGTTCATAATTCCCAATATAATCCACAACAGCCTAAGCTCCCTGATAGTTTTCTTTGCTCTAACTTCTGTTTTTTTTTATTTGTCCTGGATTTGTTTTTGCAACTAACTTGTCTACATAGTTGCTTATGTTTAATGTCAGAACTCCTATACCAACAACAAGAAGGAAAAAAAAGATTAAATTAAAGATACAATGACACTAATGCCATAAAATAAAATCAACAATTTTGTAAGCTAAAAATGCCTTGAAAGGAAAAATTAACTCAATCCTCTTTCGTTTCAATTAATAATAGTTAATATCATTATTTTTTAATAAATCTGTTTCTAAATTGTTTTCTGTTAATGCAGCCTGCATGTTTGTAAACAGGGAATTGTATAAAGGAATAAATTAAATTAAATTGCCTTCAAAATTAATTTAAATTAAATTAAATTAAATTAAATTAAATTAAATTAAATTAAATTAAATTAAATTAAATTAAATTAAATTAAATTAAATTAAATTAAATTAAATTAAATTAAATTAAATTAAATTAAATTAAATTAAATTAAATTAAATTAAATTAAATTAAATTAAATTAAATTAAATTAAATTAAATTAAATTAAATTAAATTAAATTAAATTAAATTAAATTAAATTAAATTAAATTAAATTAAATTAAATTAAATTAAATTAAATTAAATTAAATTAAATTAAATTAAATTAAATTAAATTAAATTAAATTAAATTAAATTAAATTAAATTAAATTAAATTAAATTAAATTAAATTAAATTAAATTAAATTAAATTAAATTAAATTAAATTAAATTAAATTAAATTAAATTAAATTAAATTAAATTAAATTAAATTAAATTAAATTAAATTAAATTAAATTAAATTAAATTAAATTAAATTAAATTAAATTAAATTAAATTAAATTAAATTAAATTAAATTAAATTAAATTAAATTAAATTAAATTAAATTAAATTAAATTAAATTAAATTAAATTAAATTAAAATAAATTTAATTAAATTAAATTAAGTTAAATTAAATTAAATTAAGCTAAATTAAATTAAATTAATTTAAAAAATAACTATAAATAAAAAACTAGTAATAATTTAATCCTACTCACAATACCACAGTAATAATTTAATCCTACCACAATATTTTCGATAGTTTTTCCCTATTTCGTACATTTAAAAATTTTAAATTTTACATAATTGCTCATTTACTTAAACAACGTCATAACTCCACAAAACTTGTTTGCCATAAAACGAGTTTAAAGTTTTCTATTTACACACAACTTAAGGGAAAATTCAAATTAAATTTGTCTCTCAAGAGTTGAGTATACAAGATATTTGTTTGAAGTCTTTACAGAATATAGATAGTAATGAAATTTTTTGAGTTATGACACTATTTTAGTAAATGATCCAACTTTAAGGTTCTTAACACACTTACATGCATATTCAGTTCATATTTATATAGATGTATGTATGTATATGCGCATTGTATTTTCATCCCTCTAGTCAACCTAGAACCATATGTCTCCATGTCGACACTCTTTTTTCTAGCGACAATTGCACTAGTTGAAATGTCGACAACTTTCCTTTTATGCGCGAGTAGAGATACTTTAGAGACAACACTTCTAGTGTATTTCTGGTGACATTGTCAATGAACACGCCAATAGTTTGTTTTTCTTTTTTATTATGCTGTGCAATAATGTTAAAAACTTACGTACATATGTATATATGTATGTATTTAAGTTTGTTGCCCCAACCCTTATAAAATTGTAGACGAGGGTCACTAAAATGTACTAGTGAATCTTTATTTCAAATGTCTCCATATGGTGGATTACATTGGCTGCGGTACACCTATTCAGTTTTACTATTGACAATGTCACTAGTAAATCACTACAATTTTACTATTGACATCGAGCGAGGAACTATCGATGTTGTAGACTAGAGCCCCTAAAATTTACTAGTGAATCTTTGGTGCCAATGTCTCCATGTAGTCCCAAAAGAACTTCTTAGTCAGTATTGGTACAGTCTAGTGGTGGATTTTCAATGACAAGCTAATGTTAAATGTCAATAGATAATTACATTGGCTGGGGTACACCTGGTCAGTAGTACTACTGTCAATGTCACTAGTAAATCACTACAATTTCACTATTCACATTTTCTGCAGGGATCTTTATTGTCAGATTTTAACTTTGCATGCATATGTTTAAGTGTATTTGTTTGATTGTTTCCTTTTGTTTCTTTTTTTTTTTTTTTTTTTGTTATTTATAACTTGTTTTGCTTTGTTGTTCTTGCGGTTTTAATGTTGTGGCAGCTTTTGATTGCTATGACATTTTTCCTTGGCATTTGCATGTATGAGTAGAAGAGTAGTTTTTAAAACACTGTGCACACAGTAACGTCATTTGTTTAAGGCTGTCCCTCTGTGTTTCTCTATCGCTCTCTCTCTCTCTATTTTCGCTTACCGCATATAGTAGTTAGCACAGAAGAATATTAATATGTCATTTCATGTTTTGTTTTTCAAACTTTTCTGTGGTTACAGCATGTAAACAAGCAATACTTACGTTTTGGTTAATGTTTTTTTTAATATAGTTTTTCCTCCAATTTTATACCACATTACATCCAAAGAGACGGATGGACAAACATAACGATTAAAGTCTATTTTGTCATTCAAATTGTATTGTTTATTTGAAATAGATGGCCTTAAAATTTAGTAGAAATTAGTCGTGAAAGTGAAAAAATTAAATAAGATTGGATAGTTTCGGAGAGGCAAATATTTCCCTAAATCAAAGTTTTAAAAAATTATATAGCCTTTGTGTCCTTTTAGACTTAGATCCATCTATGTTTTTAATGTCATAAAAATCAGTTGGGTAGTTTATGGATCTTGAGATCTACTTTTTTTTTTAATATATAGCCTATAGGCCCTTTTAGATGCAAATCTATATTATGTTTCATAAGCGCCAAAAAATTATAAGCGACACAATTTTCGAACATAATTTTTTGACCAAAATCTATCATTTGCGATCACAAATAACCAATTTTTTGTAAAAAAAAACAAGGTGCAAAATATGTGTCGGTTAACCTTTTTTTTGGCGGTTATGGCTCGATATGTTTCAAATTTTATAAAAGTCGGATAAGCCGTTCATAAGGCTTGTCGAACAATCAAAATTTTTTTTTGCATTAGGAAAAGTTACGCACGCGGACAAATGGGCAAGTGGACTCACGTAAGCAACAGATAGAGGAAAGTTTCATTATTTTACAACTCTGCTGTTTTTGATATTTTTGATAAGGTAGTGTTGCAGCGCCTCTGGTGTCAATGAGGCACATTAAATTTTCGAAGCTGCGCTTAGTAGCCATTTTATTGGTTGTCGCACTTAACCGATGATTCTGCTACACAAAACCGTCGTAGGAGTGGGTGGGGAGCTCTGTAGAGCTGGATCCAACTCGTTCAATCGTTCATTTTAGACACGAACCTATCGAACTCATGTAATTTAAATGGGTTTAATCATCGGTTTGTGTCTAAAATTAACGATTGAACGATTTGGATCCAGCTCTACAGATCGTCCCCCTTCACCGGTATTGTGCAGCAGAATCATCGGCTAAGTGGAACAACCAATAAAATGGCTACTAAGCACAGCTTCAAACATTTAATATGTCAAACTCCAAGCACTTGCTTTAATCAAAAAGCTTTTTTAAAACAATTATAGTGAATTTTTTTAAGCCCTGTATATTTTTAATTAGCTTTTCCAATGAATTACAGTAATGATATTAACAGCTAATTTTTACGCTTTCTTCTTATTTATACACATTTACTTACATATCGAGCTTTTGCTGCAGGAAAATTCTAACTCAAAAACTTCGCTTTTTTTATTAATTATTATATAATGAATCTTTATATTGCTCTATATATAATTTAAAAACTGCTTTTTTAGCAGCTATGATTCGATATGTACAATAAATAGATTTTAAATAAAAACTAAAAATTATTTTCGTTTTTGCATTCCTTTATCACCAAATCCTCATAAATGTAAATATTTGAAAAAAAATGCACACACACATACCCTGCGTAAACTCGTCTTCACCCACGGAAAAAAAATTTTGTTGAAAATTTCCCGAACAATTTTTCTATGTATTGGGAAAAAAGTTTAAAAGGAAATCTTTAAAGAAATAAATCAAGTACAAATCATATATCATGTTAAGTTATAAAACCAATTAAATCACTTACATTTGTAAATACAATTTTATTATAATTTGTTAAAAAAAAATAAAATTATAATAAAAATAATAAACAGTTATGAAACGTGCCAATTTGGTAAGAAGTCAATGTTTAAGTTTAAGGTAAAAACTTTTTACTTTTGTACATACTTTTTCATATTTTCAAAAAATTCAACAAATTATTTTAAGTAACTGCTTCTTTTTTCCAGACCTCAGGGTAGCAGTAAAATGGATCGTTATGAGAAATTAAGCCGTTTGGGTGAAGGTTCCTATGGTGTGGTTTACAAATGTCGCGATCGCGAAACAGGACAGCTGGTGGCTGTTAAAAGATTTGTAGAGTCCGAAGATGATCCTGCGATAAGAAAAATAGCTTTAAGAGAAATTCGTTTGCTTAAGGTAAAGAGAAAAAATCAATGCACTTCACAAAAATTTCACGTTGTAACATCTGTACTCGTATTATGGTAGCAAATATTTACCTTAAAAATTGTATTTAAATTGTAAATTTCTTATGCAAACTTGAAACATATTTCATTTGATTTCTCTTCATATCTCACTCTCTCTCTCACACACACTCTTTATTAATTTAGAACCTGAAGCATCCAAATTTGGTTTCACTACTTGAGGTATTTCGCCGCAAACGGCGTTTACATTTGGTATTTGAATTTTGTGAACTGACAGTATTGCATGAATTAGAGCGTCATCCTCAGGGCTGTCCAGAGCATTTAACGAAACAAATTGTCTATCAAACATTGCAGGGAGTAGCATATTGCCACAAACAAGGCTGTTTGCATCGTGACATCAAACCCGAAAACATATTGTTGACAGCGCAGGGCCAAGTGAAATTGTGTGATTTTGGTTTTGCTCGTATGTTAAGTGAGTAGTAGTTGAACATATGTACATATCTAACCAACTATTATACAATCCTTGGAGTACGTACACAAATTTGCAATGATAAAAACATCACGTTTCTAAGCAACAAACATAAAAAAGAAGACCCAAAAAATTATGTTACATTCCAAACTTGCACACATACTCGTACATATGTATATCCACTCATATTCACATTAGGGGTATAACCAATTTTTTGCCATAGTACCATGAGGTCAAACATATCCTAGTAATTACGAAAATCATAATCTTTTGTAATTTTTCTCAAAAAAGTTTACGCACCAATTGGTTTTTCTAAACAGGTGTTTACAAAATTTGTAACACTTAAAGCACGGACTTGAACTAACAAAAATATTATTATTTTACATTATCTAAAATTATTTTCAGGCCTTCTTAATGCAATATTGAATATTCATAATTTTATAGGGTGTTTTTTATTTATTTTTTCTTTTAAATAAACATATTATTAATTTTTCTTAACGAAAAAGAAAAATAAAAATTTTCAAAACTCCATGGCGGTTGGTGTGTGAACTTTTTATATACGTTTCCTTATAGTTTTTTATGTTGATATTTTAAAAAATTGTTAAAAAGTTATATCCCTAATGCACATGTGTGTAAGTGCTCTTTCACAAAATGTTACTATGAGTATTTTTCTTATGCATACAGGTCCCGGTGAAAATTATACAGACTATGTTGCTACACGTTGGTACCGTGCTCCAGAGCTCCTGGTGGGTGATACACAATATGGCACCCCAGTGGATGTGTGGGCGATTGGTTGCCTATTTGCCGAGCTGGTGCGTGGCGAAGCGTTATGGCCGGGGCGCAGTGATGTGGATCAATTGTATTTGATACGCAAAACCTTAGGTGACCTTCTGCCAAGACACATACAGATATTTGGTCAAAATGAATACTTTAAGGTTTGATATTTGTAAAGCCTCTGCTGCTAAGACTTTATTTAAAAAAAAAGTAATTCAAGGGAAAAAATTTAAAACATTTTTTTCTTCTCTCTATACAGGGCATCACTTTGCCAGTGCCACCAAATTTAGAGGCTTTAGAAGAAAAAATGCCAGCCAAATCCTTACAAAATCCCTTGACAATAGATTTTTTAAAGGTAATACAAGTATTTAATTTAAAAAGAAAAACTAAAAGATTTAAAAAAATTTAAAGGGCGTATGGAAGGGAAGCTGTATTGTAGTCAAACTATGATCATAATAAAATCATACTTTAATTTGAATAAATATCACTCAGTTACTTCAATAGTGTCACAACTCAAAAATAAAACAAATTTTGCAAAAAACGCGTTTTAAGTTTTCAATTTGCATACATACAATTCAATGAAGGTGATGATACAAGTAATTTATATGAAATTTTTACATAAGATAAATCACAAAATGCCGCATTATTCTGCAGTATTAACTCAAAAACTCAAAAAAACTTTTGAGTTATAACACTATTGAAGTAAATGAGCTATAGGTATATATGGGTCATCAGCAAACTTCGTGGTCTCTCTCCTCTCTAAACAGTCATAATCTATGAAAAGTATTTCATAAAATATTTAAAACTATTGTCACAGTCCACTTGCATGCAGTCTACTTACAGTTAAAATCAAATCAAATTCTAGTCATAAATTTGTTATTAACTAGTCGTCATAAAGTCAAAGGCTTCATGGTACTTTAATAGCTTTGTTGCAAATTAAAACCATAAACATACATATATATACACGTATGAATATATCGCACACTGAATCGTAAACAGTCACAATTCAAAATTATCAAAACAGTTTTATTCGCTGTTCAAATCCCTAGCAAACGCAAATATTTATTCTGCAGCACAGTCTTATGACTTTTCCTGATTTAGTGTGCGATATATGTATATTATTACAAATTGTATTACTATTTTTCAGGCTAATATTCACAAAAAAATTTAAATGTATTTGAAATATATTCCAAGGAAAATTTTTTATAAAAATAAAATAAAATAAATTTTTTATAAAAATTTTAAATTTTATGAATATGAATTTATGTTTTTAATTTTTTAACATAGCTATTAATTTTTGTTTGCATGATCATTAGTTAGGACTAGCAATAGCATTGTCACTTATACTATCATTAGAATTAGTGTTAGCATTAGCATTAGCATTAGCATTAGCATTAGCATTAGCATTAGCATTAGCATTAGCATTAGCATTAGCATTAGCATTAGCATTAGCATTAGCATTAGCATTAGCATTAGCATTAGCATTAGCATTAGCATTAGCATTAGCATTAGCATTAGCATTATCATTAGCATTAGCATTAGCATAAGCATTAGCATTTGCATTTGCATTAGCATTAGCATTAGCATTAACATTAGCATTAGCATTAGCATTAGCATTAGCATTAGCATTAGCATTAGCATTAGCATTAGCATTAGCATTAGCATTATCATTAGCATTAGCATTAGCATTAGCATTAGCATTAGCATTAGCATTAGCATAATCATAAGCATTACCATTAGCGTTAGCATAATCATAAGCATTAGCATTAGCGTTAGCACTTGCATTAGCATAAGCATTCGCATTTGCATTAGCATGATCATAAGCATTAGGAATAGCATTGGCATAAGTATTAGCACTAGTATTACGTTAGCATTGGTATTGGCATCAGTATCAACATTTATATTAGAAATAACATAAACATTAGCATTGTAATTACTATTGTCATTATCTCTAACATTAACACTAGCATTATCATTAGCACAAGCATTAGCATTCACATTAGTGTAACCATTAGCATAAGCATAATTATTAGCATTAGCATAATAATTAGCATTAGCATTTGCATTAGCATTAGTATTAGCATTACCACTTGTATAAGAATTAGCATTACATTTAGCAATAGCAATAGCATTAGCATTAGCATTGACATCAGTATCAAGATTTATATTAGAAATAAGATAAACATTAGCAATGTAATTACTATTGTCATTATCTCTAACATTAACACGAGCATTATCATTAGCACAAGCATTAGCATTCACATTAGTGTAAGCATTAGCATAAGCATAATTATTAGCATTAGCATAAGAATTAGCATTAGCATTTGCATTAGCATTAGTATTAGCATTAGCACTTGTATTAGAATTAGCATTACATTTAGCAATAGTATTGGCATCAGTATCAAGATTTATATTAGAAATAACATAAACATTAGCATTGTAATTACTATTACCTCTAACATTAAGACTAACATTATCATTAGCACAAGTATTAGCATTTACATTAGTGTTACCACTAGCATTAGCATTAGAATAAGCATAAGCACCAGCATTAGCATTTGCATTAGCATTAGTATTACCATTAGCACTTGTATTAGAATTAGCATTACATTTAGCAATAGCATTAGCACTAGCCTTATCATTAGCATTAGCATTATCTAAGCATTGGCGTTAGCATTTAAATTAGCATTAGCATTAGCACTAGCACTAGCACTGGCATTCATATTAGCATTTGTATTAGCATTAGCATTAGCATTAGCATCAGGATTAGCATCAGCATTAGCATTAGCGTCAGCGTTAGTATTAGCATGAGCATGTTAATGCTAATTAACATTAGCATTTGCATTAGCATTAGAATTCACATTAGCAAGAATTAACATTAGCCTTAGCATTGGCACTATCATTAATATTATTGCTTAAATAAGTTCTAGTATTAACACTAGCATTATCATTATCATTAACATTAGCAATAGCACTACCATTAACATCAGCATTAGAATTAGGATTATGATTAGCACTAACATTAGCAATACAAGCGTTAGCAGTATCATTACCATTAGCATTAGATATAGTTTTAAAGTTAGAATCAGCATTATTTCTGGCATTATTAGCATTATCATTAACACTATCATAATCTTAAGTATTAGCATTAGCGTTAACATACATATAAATACTTGCATTAGCATTAGTATTATGATTTGCAATAAAAATAGCATTATTATTAGTATTAAAACTATCATAACCATTAGTATTATTGTCGGCATTACAATTCTTATATTAGCATAAGAATAAGTGTGAGTATAAGCTATAGCATACGGTTAAGCGTAAGCCTTAGACTGTAGTGTTAGCCCAAAACTGAAGTTTTTTTTTCAAGAAAAAGTCGGTGTTTTATAGTGTTCCTAAGAGTGAATTTCAATGATTGTTATTGTATTTAAGCTCACCAAGTCTTTAGCTTATATAAAGTCTTAAATATAATAAAAATCTAACTTCAAGAGAAAGCTGATATTGAGTGTGAACTTGTGCTTATATAAGTGCAGTAATGCAGAAATAAACTATTAAATGAATAGTATGCAGCTCCTTGTCTTTAATATATTTTCCTGTTTCTATCCAAATTTTAAGCTTAATTTCAATTCGCATTTTCATATATTTTATTCTTTTCAGTTTTTTTAATGTTTCAGTCTTATTATACTTCTAAATTTTAGTACTGATGCCTGTGGGAGCTGGCCATATTTTTACTATATATATTTTTCTTGGTATTTTTACAGAAATGTTTGGACAAAGATCCGGCGAAACGCTGGTCTTGTGAAAAACTTATTAGACACTCGTATTTCGACGACTATATTGCCAAACAACGTGAACTGGAAAGTCTTAGTAGTTTAGAAACAGCCAATCATCGACAACAACAGCAGCTATTGCAACAACATATGTTACAACAACAACATTTACAGCAGCAGCAGCAAGCGCAACAATCCTTATTGCAGACATCACAAGCAGCGGCTCAAGCTGCTGCAGTAGCAGCACTAGCAGGACGAGATAAATCAAAGGTAAAGATTTCGAGACAACATGGGCAACATGGACAACATAGTAAATTGGAACCCCAGCAAACACATATAATTTGATAGCTTTACCAATTAATTTTTAATTACTGTTTTATTAATTTATTTATCCTTTTGTTTTAGGCTTCAAATACCTCCCTTCCTTTATTGCCATCCAATCATCATCACCACCATAACCAGGAATATGTTAAGTTGCAGCCATTGAATAAAAACTCCACACTATTTCCTCGTACTGAACATCATTTGCCCACAATTTAGGTTTTATATATTTATTCCCGTCGTTCCAAACTGGAACATAGGGCCATGAATTTAGATTTTAATAAATTAGTTTTAATATTCCTTTGAATTATTTTGTTCACAATAATAATAAAAAAAAATGAAATTAAAAATATGAATTAAGGAAAGTTGTTTTAGTATCGTAGTATAAAAGGAATTTCGTAATTTTTATTAAAGTTAAAAAATGGTTCACACACGTCAAGTTTTCTTGGTGAAGTCTTGATTTTTTTATCGAAAAAGAAAAAGAGAGTGATTGCTCTCTTTTTCTTACTCTCGCCTTGAACAAGAAAACTTGATGCGTGTAACAGGTGTTTGGAAGGCCCGCTAGAAAATTATCTTTTGAGCTTAATACGTTAATTAAGACACTCTACTTTCAATATTATTTCTTTATTTTTATATACATACACACATATCGTTACCTTAATATGGTAAGGCCCTAACTCATTATTTTTTTTGATTTCGAGTTTTTTGTATATTTTGATACAGAAGACCTAATGTATCGAAATATACAAAACTCGTTTCCCAAATAATAATGAGTTAGGGCCTTTCTATATTCAGGTAACGATATATATTTTCTTTATTAATCATACGCCCTCGGTGCGTTTGTCTAGCAAAATATTTACACAATTATGTTATTTGGTAAAAATGCTTAGCATTACAAATGTTTTCTTTTTTTTTTTTGTTTGCTTTTTTAATTTATTTATTATGCCCGACATAATATTTTTGCTGACTTTATTATTTATATAAAATATTGCAACAAAACATGTATTTGGTATTTAATGTCTCCCAAAAATATGCTACATTTTTACGTGTTTTGTTTGTCAGCAAACACATTAAAAGAATTATGTATTATATAAAAAAAAAAACAGCGGAGAGCAAAAAATATCGTGTGGTGAAATTTTATTTCTTACAAGGCTGCCAATGCTAATAAAGAAATGAATGAAAAAATAATATATAGATATCTGTGGGAATAGGGAAAAAGTGCTTAAGTCTAATTTAGTAGTTTTTCATGAGAGTTTTTTTAAGCTTTAAGTGATTTTTTGAAAACTTTTCCTATTTCTGTAAAATATGTTGCCTTTATTTATTTATTCTTTTCGCCATAAGAACTTTAATCTTCATATTCATAAAATTTAAAATAAAAAAAATTGAAAATTTGAAGTACCCCGGACGTACAGACTAGTGAGGCACGAATATTCGTATTCGTATTCGAATTGCCGAATATTCGGCCATTTTTAGATATTCGTATCCGCATTCGTATTCGCCAAACTCAGGCGAATACGAATATTTTTCCAAAGAAATTAAATAAATAAATCCTAAACGAAATTTAAATAAATGGCTAAAAATATTAGTTTGTACAAATCCATTATTTTTTTATTTTCAAATATTATTTAATGAAGATCATTAAAATTTTGGGAAGTTTTTATTAACTTTAAAGTCCTTTTTCATGAAAATTTCTTCATATTTAATTTTGCATCCGTAAATAGAACCCCAATTTAATATCTATAAATTTCATATATTATATTCGTATTCGCTAATATCGTTTCAAATATTCGTATTCGCGAATATCAAAAATTGACATTCGTTACATCGCTAGCACAGAGCAAACGACTGGAACGATTTTATTCAAGTATAGTCGAGAAGATATAAGATCAAGTCACCTTTCAAACGGAAAAAAACCAAATCAAATTGGTTTAGACGCTTGGGAGCTACGGCGTCAAGGACACAGAGATTCAAAAGAATACATCTAGAAAAGGTGAGATATCTACTAAGCAAGTGGGCCGAGTTTTTGCGAACATATCTAAGAATACTCTCGGTCAGATCGCCTTTCAAACAAACTAAATAAAAATCGGTGCAGCCGTTTGGTCTGTACATGGACTTGTACAGTCACACGTATGCACAGACACACACTTATAACACCCCTTTTTTTTTGAACGGGAGTTAATGAGTTTGAAATGTGTTTGGTTTAAAATTATTCATAAAAATTTGTCTTAAAATTGATTTTATATACACTTCTTTTTATGAATATGTGGTTAAGAATATAATTATTTTGGAGTTCTTTCTCAACAAAAAGAATAAATTATTTTCGAATTGATAAAATCATATATTTTCACCTTACTTTCAAACGTTATGCTCAAATAATTTTAATCTTACTTCAAAGGTTTAATTTCATGTTTACTGGGTTATTGTCGCCGAGATCTGATTGGCTGTCGTACTTTCTTCGCTGTGAAAGCACAAAGATCTTTTGTAAAATACCGTACAATAAACTGAGTCACTTCAAAATTAGATAAAGAGATAAATTTAAGAAGAAAAAAATTAAATTAAAGCATATACACCTGCAAAAAATCTAGCAGATTTTAATTAACATCTTTATGAAAATCTATACAGTTTATACCAACTTTTTTGACATTTATCTAGATTTTTTTATTTAAAACAAGGCCCATTGATAGGGCATTTACATTGTCTCGAAATCTAGTACATTCGAGATTTCGAGCTAAATCAAGCTGCTTTTTTCCAGATTTCCCATACAAAACGAAAACTAATTTTCCAGTAGATTTGTAGAAAATCTAATAAAAATCTAATGTTTTTATTTATTATTTACTACCCTGTACAACAAAAGATGAGTGAATTAGCTACGGTCTGCTTAAAAAGGTGTGTGAATTGACTACATTGCAGTTGTTTGGTTGTACTTTTAGAAATTTTTCAGTTGATGGGTTTTGTTTTGGATAAAAAATCTTGATAAATTTCCAAAAAAAATTAGTGTAAACGGTATTGATTTTCATAAAGATTTTAATCAAAATATGCTAGATTTTGTGCTGATGTAAATGCCCTATAACAGAAAAATATCCAAAACTGTAACCAAAGAACTACAATGTAGCCAATTCACACACCTTTTTCTTCAGACCTTATCTATCGAATTTACTAATCTTATTTATAAATACATATATTGTACAGGGCAGTATGTATTCTATATATCGCTACCTTACTACAGAAAGACCCTACCTCAACTTTTTTTTTTAAATCTAGGTTTTTGTATAAAAATGTAAAAATTTCGATCTCAAAAAATAATCAGTTAGGACCTTTCTATATCAAGGTAAGGATATGTATTATTTCTAAAAATAAATAAAGGCCTCTTTAAAATATTAATTCGTAAACGTGGCCTCCGAAGTTAGTATAGTTGGCCATCCCTGGTGTATACAAATGAGACCATCAGCGCAAAAGTGGTTTAACGCACATTTTTTGTTGGATGCTGTTCTGTCATTACATACATACATTCTTTACATAATCAATTACCAAAACAAGAGCAGAGTAGGCCACCTTTTGGTATTCAGCTGAAAAATATCTTTTGCTTAAAAACAGAATATAACAGAGTAATAGAGTAATTAAATAATTAAATAGTTTGGGGTTACACCACTTTTGCATTGAAAGCATCAAATAACATATGAAAATAACCATTTAAATAGTTGCAATTAAACATGGTTGATGAAGATTTCTAACATTCCATCAGTCTGCTAAGATCTTGATATATCTTTTGTGATCTTTTGCGATTTAAAATGGAGTTTTTAGAAGGAAAATTTATTAACTTGTAATTTACAACTCCCGTTATTTATCGGAACTCTGCTATATTTTAAATTCTCGCTTTTCTAACAAATTCTATAGCTATATTCAAATGTTTCTGCGAAAACGCCCTTTCTTTATGCTTTTGCCAGTTTACAACCACGAAATAAAAATAAAAAATAAAACAAGAAAATCGTACATCCTCAGCACAGATATTGTCAACATCTTGTCACGAACTTGTATGTATATTTATCAAATGGTACGTGTCCTTGCGTACTTTTAACTGGTATTTAAGAAAGAAAAAAATTACAAACTTAAGAACACGTTAAGATAAATAAGCCGTGGAGCAAAAGCAACAAATTAAGCAATATACATACAAACATATTTACATTTAGAACGTGCTCGAAAACATTATTTTTTTTTTTTTTTTTGACAAAAACAATAATCTAGAAAATAACTGGCATGAAATGTAAATAAATTTTTTTTCACTTAATGAAGCAAACAGTTGCACAAACATTCAAACAATTCGCAAACAACAGGTGAACAATTGCATAAATTGTTGAACAATGAATTAACATGTCAATCAGATCTTTATATAAAGAATATTTTGAAAAAATAAAAATATCTTTTAAAGGAAATAATTTTTATATTAAAGGATAACCAGATACAACAAAGGGAGCCAGAAATTTATTATAAGAAGCAAAATACGAGTAGTATCAGGCGATGACAAATCACGGTAGTTCCAATAAATATTTCTGTACATTGAAGGGACAGAAGAAGACGCAAGACATTAAATAATTGAAGTAAGACAAATTTTGAATAAAAAGAAGTGAGGTGTCTTAGGACAACCGGTTAGAGCTATGCTGCTTAGCTATACAAAACAAATTGCATGTGTTAAATAACAATGCAACAAAATTATTTGTATTCATAAAATTCATTTATTTTATTACTATTTATAAAGCAAAATAAATTCGCCGCAAATATTTGCATGTGTGGATATTTCGCATATTTAATTGCAGACTTCGCATCCTTGTTTTTTTTAGCTTTTATTAGTAAGTTATCTGACATCTCCTTCTTTAGTAACAGAGAAAAATAAAGAAAACTAAAACTTAAAAATGTAAACAAAAAGCCTTAATAATTTTTATAAATAAGGTTGAAAGAAATCAAAACAAATATAAATGTATAACTTTAATAGTGTCGATTATTTTTGTTACAAAAATCACATCCTAGCTCTTGTATCTGGCATAAAGAGCATAGCTCTAATAAGCTATGTGTAACATTGACAAATGCAAATATGGTGAAAATTGTGTTGTATGCCGAATTTACATGAAAGAACTCATCAATAAAATAATGAAGGAAAGCTACTCAAAAGTTCCAGAAGAAAGTATGGAAGATGTTGGAATAATACTGATTTATCTACCCAGCCTAATAAAATTCTGAAATACTGCCGATGCGATAGTAGTAGAGTATATCATTACGTCCAATAAAAAAATTAAAAACTATAACTAGCCTATGACTGGAGTATGACTACACAATGACTGGACTTGTGACGCAACTATGACTAAACTACGATATCTCTGACCATACTATGAACAAACCCTGACTAGACTATGGATTTACTATGACTACACTAGGCCCCGATTGCGAGCAGACTATTGCCCGACTATAATTATACTATGGTCACACTAGTATCAGACTGTGCTAGTGTAGTCCATTGCACTTTTCAATGCAAATTCGAAATAATTTTTTTTAAAGAGGTTTTATTAGAAATTATTGCATCTAAATAAATTTTTACTAAAATTTTAGGTTAAACGAAGGCTAATTTAAATTTTTTTAATGCGACTTAAAAGTTAAAATATATTGCTCTTTATGTAGAAAAGAAAACGGCATATGACTAGCTTATTTCTTTTTATTTGTATTTATTTTTTAGGATGACACATTCAAGCAATTGATCTGCCTACCATTATATGTATATATTGTTACGTTTTTCCCTTTTAGAAACATTGTTTTTTGTAGGTTAAAATATTTGAAATTTTATCAAAATTTCCAAATGTGCAATTATTATCAAATCACTTTGTTACTCAACAATAATATTAAGAGCTTTTAAACACATAATGTTAAATTGATTCACTGCTCGAATACCGTGATGTTAACTTTGCTATTCCTTACATAATACTGAGTGCGCTGTCTCTGACTCCACTATTTTTACAACAATATTGTTGTTGCAACGTCCAGAAAATCTCAGCATTTTCAACAGCCTCTCAATACGAGCTCTCAATTTCATCATTACTTCGTGTTTCTGTTTGTACTTCTAGGTTTGTGTCTATGTACGTCAACAATATAACAGCAGTGTGACAGTGATACCCAGCTAGCCAAGAGCTGTTTAATGTTTTAACTGATGGTGTTTAACATACAACTCCTAAACGAATCTCCTGATGATTATTTGGAGAGTTATACTATACACTTTGTGCTTAACTCTCTCTTATAAATCGTGCAATGTTTAATCAACGATGCATTTATCTAAAATATGTTTGTTATTCTTTTATTTCGTGTTTGCTGTTATAGATTGTTATTTTTTTTTTTTAATTTTTTTCGCTGATGCTTTTATTTAAGTTTTGAATAAGAATCTTGACGGTTGTTTCAGGTGTTTTTTAAAAGAATTAAAGATACATTAAAGTAAAGTATAAATTTAATGTGTTTGGTATTTTACATCAAATATTTGTTAACTTTAATTTGCAGCTCTTCACACACGTGCTATCAAAAGGATGGGGCAACTGTATACACAGCCAGAGCTTCGATGAATTTGGAGCTGGCAAACTTCCCCCAAAAACTGATCAGTCGCTTTGGGGACATCCCAGGGCCACCGAGGTCGCCCGATCTAACTCCCATGAATTTTTTTTATGGCGCTACCTCAAAGAGAGGGTTTATAATGACAATCCCTAATCTGTTGTGGCTTTAAAGGAAAATATTCGTCGATAAATCAGCTCAATTGAACCAAGGGTGCCCCTGTGGCTGAGTGGTAGCGATGCTAGCCTCTCACACCAAAGGTCGTGGGTTCGATTCCAGTTTTCCGCAGACAAGCTAATCGCTTCGCGGCTTGTGTTGTGTTAAAAAAAAAAGTTTACTGCAGCGTGTGGCGCAGAATACAAGGCTCCATTTTGAACAGTGTATTCAACTCGACGGAAGACAGATGGATGACATACTATTTAAAAAATAAGATCCGCATTTAGATTCTATCGTTCAATGCTCTTAATAAAACTTTGTGTCAATTATTACGTTTTTTATTTAAGTTTGAAAATATAAATCTGCTAACAGACTTATATTACGAGTACCAAAGTATGCGCTAAAACTTCCCCAAAAATGCACAAAATAATTGAGACTTTTGTCAAGGATACGTTTCAATAAGAAGAATTACAAGCATACCATTAACTCAAAATTAGCTTATTTCGACTAAAGCACTTTTGCCTCTTTGCCACGGTATTGCTTCAGTACTTTGGTAGTGATGTATTGATAGCTTTCTTTTACCATTTTGTGCAAACTAAAGTTATGAATTGATACAAAATTCGCTTATTTTTAACTCTTCTCTACTTGTCACTTTCATATATCCAATTTTCAATTTATATTCTCACTTTTATTTCTAACACTTCCTCTAACAATGTGTTTAAGAAAATTTCCTTCAACATTTTTCTATGATTTATTTTCCGACTTTGGAGACGGAAATGTCTTACATGCTTTGAATAAAATGTAATATTTTCTTTCTTTCCTTTTTTTTTCTTTTGTTGTGTGTATATCCTTTGGTATTTCATGGCATCTTAAGCAATTCAATGTATAACAATAAAACTTAAATTGCTTACAATCTTGATGGAAGAACATATCGCATTTTTTTTTGCACAGAGGCAAAATAGATAACAAAAAGAAACGTAAAAATTGAAACATTGTGTTGAATTTTCCTAACAAGGATGTTTTAACGACATTGTCAATTGGCTTGGCAAATATCTTTTATGGGTAAAATAAAATGTCTGTATTATTTAGTAATAAAAAAATCTTTATGAAATGTCGCAGAAAATTTTAAATATATAAAATAAGAGAAATAGCAAGAGAAAATAAAACAGCTTGGGAAAATATTCCCAAACAAGTTTCATCGACAAATCAGGTTTTACTAAATTATGTATCCTTAAAAAAAAGTTCTTAACTATTGGCAACGAAAATGTTTATATTCTAAAGAAAAAATTAATACAAATTTTTCTTACATAGATATGAAAAATATTAACTTTCATTATACATAAATCATACTTAACCTTTTGTTAACTCCCCTCAATAAATGTCAAGGTAATTTTTTCACAGTCAAGGCCATGAACAAAAAAAAATCGTACAAAATCTGCTTTGATAAAAAAATAAGCACAGACAAGTATCGCTTTCATGCAGTTAAAAAAAAAACAAAATATTTCCTTGTTCATTTAATAAAAAAGTTCGTAATACCTTTTTAAGCTTTACAACCAAAGCTATAATTCCAGTGGCAATTGATTATTTTTTTTATGAATGAACTAAATATTTTTTTAATCTATTTTGCGGCCAACTAAAACATTTTTCATGTAACTTTTCTCTGGAAACAAACAAAGATCATTATCATTAATTTAATGGTTTTTGTTGAACAAAAAATATGTATTGATTTCATGGGCCATTTTCCAAAACATAAACTAAACACTTTCAGTTGTATTTCTATTGTGTGCGTTGTTGAGCTGTTTTATAAAAATAAATTATAATAATTATTAAAATAAGCAATTAACTATTGGAAAAATATTGCGGAATGTATAACTTTTGGCATTTTAATAAAATTAATTTTTTATTGGGCTTTGTTTTTAAAAATATAAGTTAAATATTTAAAGCCATGCTTTGGATGGAAACTTATTTTTTATACTGTTCTGTGCGTTTGGGCGTGATGGTTGTTTCCCTTTCATCATTTGTAAGTTGAGTATAAATTTCACAAAAAAAAAAGCAGTAATGTCCGATGACTAAAAGCTGTATCACTTTTGAGAAGATATCAATTTTATATATTTTCTTAGAATACTCATGATCTTAACACAGTCCAGTCATAGTCTAGTTATAAAATAAGTCAATATTGGATTAAGGCCTAGTTAGGCCCGTTCAGTCCGGGCCTTAGGCGGCATAATTTAAGAGATGCCAAAATGTAAAGGTAAAAGACATTCAAACTAAAAAATTTATTTGACTTACACTTGCTTTAAAAGAATAGAAAATTTCTATTAAATTATTGGAAAATAAGATTGATATAAAACTGCTCTGAAAGATGGAGATAATTGTATTTAAATTAATAAATTCAGTAAAGTGCAACTATGACTCGCACACGAAGGGTTCCGTACATGCACCAGATATGTAATACTATACGAACTTTAGCCTATATAATATTAGGTTTGTAATATTTTTCTTTTTTGGGAATTTTGCGGTTTTTAGCGTTTTGCTTATATGGCGTTTTTCGGGTTTTTTTTTTTTTGTTTTGGTGGTTTATTTCAGTTGTGGTGCTTTTTTCTCGTTCTGGCGATTATTTTCGGTTTTTTGGCGTTTTTTTCATTTTGGCGATTTTTTTTCATTTTGGCGATTTTTTTTTTTCATTTTGGTGATTTTTTTTCGTTTTGCCGATTTTTTCTGTTTTTTGCGATTTATTTTAGTTTTAGATTTATTTTTTTTTAATTTGGCGCTTTTTTCGTTTTGGCGACTTTTTCTTTCATATTGGCGCTTTTTTCATTTTGGCGATTTTTTTCATTTTGTCGATTTTTTTAATTTTAGCGATTTTTCATGTTTTTTGCGATTTATTTTAGTGTAAGATTTTTTTTTTAATTTGGCGCTTTTTTCGTTTTGGCAATTATTTTTTTTTTTTGGCTTTTGGCGATTTTTTTTCAGTTTGGCTATTTTATAATTTTAGGATTTTCTTTTTTAGTTTTACCGTTTTTCAAAATTTCAAGAGTTTGCCTGTTACGGTTTCCAAGATGCAACAAGTTGTCAAAATTATGTATTGAAAATTACATTAACTGATAGAATACCCTTTAATTTAGAGTTTTTAAATTTTAGTGTTAATTTTTGTGGTCGAATTTCAAGTGTCTATATATGTACATACACACAATTGTATGTATGTATATTACATGGGATTTTAACATTTTTCGTTGCTCGTTTTGGAACACCCTTTACTTTTTAACTTGCATGTGTTTGTAGTGGCCAAGACTCTGCATTCTCTGTCCAAAATTCCAGTTCCGTAGCTGTTACGGTGCTCGAAAAAATAGCCTTTTCACTTTTGCTGTACGGAACCCTAAAAAATGCCCAAAACGAAAAATCGCCAAATTAAAAAAGCGCTTAAATGAAAAATATCTCCAAAAATTAAATAAACCGCTAAAATTCAAAAAAAATCACTAAAAGTAGAAGCGTCGCAAGAAAAAAGTAAAAAAATCGCCAAAACTGAAAAAATCGCCAAAATGAAAGAATATGTCAGAAAAAAGCGTCAGTACTAAAAAGTCCTCAAAAACCGAAAAAAAATCGCCAAAAACCGAAAAAATCGTTAAAAAAAATAAATCAGCGCCAAAACTAAAAATTAACCGCTGTAAGTAACTAAAAATATCGTCAAGAAGCGAAAAAAACGCTACAGGTAAAAAAGTTCCGAAAAATTTCCGAACCCCAAAATCGCCAAAAATTAAAAAAGAAGCATCTATAAAAAAAATTGCCAAAAAATTAAAAAACAACAAAAAAATAAACCAGAGCCAAAAATAAAAATTAATCGCTGTAACGGAAAATATCGTCAAAAAGCGAAAATAATCGCCAAGGATAAAAAACAACCGAAAAATCCAAAAACCGAATAAAAAAGAGCATATATACTAAAAAAAATCGCCAAAAACCGAAAAAACCTAACAAAAATAATAAACCAACGTCAACACTAAAAAATTAATCGCTGTAACTAAAAATATTGCAAAAAAAAAACGAAAAAATTGCAAAAATCAAAAAGCAACAGAAAAAATTTTCAAAACCGAAACAATTGCTCAAAATAAAATAAGTCGCTGAAATTCGAAAAATTGCCCAAACTTAAATACTTAAAGAAAATTGCCAAAAACTAAAAAAAACGCCCAAAAGAAACAAGCGCCGTATGGAACCCTTCGCGGGCGAGTCAAATTTTTTTATATCAAAATGTAGTTACTTTTTTGGTTTACGCATTTGTTGACAATGTATTGAAGGCGTTTTGAATTCCATTAATAAACTCATTATTTTTTAGCGTTTATGTGTTAAGTTTTAAAGAAAGAAGTATTTTTGTTATTTACATTACTATCAATTTTAAAAAGTATATTTTGAATTTTTTGTCAGTTACGGCTTTTTAGACTTTAGGTGACGATATGTACTTATGTATATATAAACAGATGAAACTAATGAGCAGTCATTTAATTATTTCCAAATATTATTTATTTATGTCTTTTTCATTTTGATAATCACTGCTAAATAATCAAAAGGGGCGGCATATCAAAGAGTGCCTAGGGCCTAAATTCGCCACTGGACATAGTCTAATAATAATTAATTCATATTCTAGTCATATTCTAGTGATAGTCGAGTCATAGTCTAATCCAATGCTGGCCAGCGAGAGAAATGTATTCGCGTATGTCTATTCAATTGTATAAGAAACCGATTGATGCTCGGCACTCTGGTGGTACTTTGGCCAGCGTAGTTATAGTCTACTTCATCATAGTCTAGTCAAAGCTGTAGTCAAATAATAACTAAGTCATAGGCTATTCATATTCTAGTCATAGTCTAGTCGCAGTCTAGTTAATAGTCTAGTAATAATCGGCTGATGGACCAATCATTGTCTTATTATGGCTTACTTATAGTCTAGTCGTAGTCTAGTCGTAGTCCAGCCATATTTTAGTCACAGTCCAGTGATAGTCTAGTCATACTCTATTCATAGTCTAGTTATCTTATGATCATAGTCTAGTCATAGGGTTGTCATAGTCTAGTCATAGTCTTTTAATAGTCTAGTAACAGTAATAGCATAGACATAGTCTATTTTTTTCTTTTGCTGGGAGTAATGATAGCGCGCTTTGAATAGTGGTTCGACGATGTATTTACTAGCACCGCTCGGGTACTACTTCTACGTTTCATCAGGGTATGTAGTTTTGTCAGTTATCAATCCTACATTCTCCTTACTTTCTTGAAATAAGGAGGTGCACAACTTCAGAGCGCTTTATTTTATTAATGAATTTTTCGCAAACCTTTCATGTAAATTCATAATCTACGGAAAGTTTAGTCATAGTCTAGTCAGTTACTAGTGATACTCAAGTCGTACTCTTATCATAGTCTAGCTCTAGTCTAGTCATAGCCTTGTCATATACTACGTTTACACGTGCACTAAATAAATAAACTCACTGTTTATACACAAACTTGGCAGTACTTCTATAGAAAACTTACTTATGTTTACAAAAAACTATTATAAATGTACAAAATATGAAATGATTATTTTGTTTTAATTATCATTATTTGCTTCTATCAATATTTTTGTGCAATATTTATTCATTTATTGTTTTTTGTTATCAAACATTTGTATGCAAGCGTTGCAGCCTCGTGAATAGTTTTCTGAATTAGTAAGTCAAAATAAAAACAATACTATGGCAACAATTTACAGCTTTATTTGCAGATAAGTCCTGCGTATAAACGTAGTTGTATCTTCTAGTGATAATCCAATAATAATTTACTCATAATTTTGTTAAAGTCTTGTTTTAATCTAGTCATTGTCTTACTCATAGTAATAGTGGTCATACTGGAGTGTTGTTTTAGTAAAATATTGATAATTTTCATTTCATATTGTGTAGTAAAAGTCTGCCAAATATTTTTCATTACACACAATACCACTTAAAAATTTTTGTTTTCTCAGTTGATAATCAAAAGTACTCGTAATTAATACAATCCAAGATTAGATTTCTCTTTTCATATCATCAGTTATACTACTTGTCAAGGGATTGATCGTTTTGAGCCCAATTGCAAAAGTGTTCAATGAGGATGAACACTTTAGAAAGAATTTCGTGATTAATATGTTTACAAGCAGTGTGGAAAATGGTAAGACTTTTGAAATTTTATGCAGTGAAACATCATATTAAAATTTATACTGCTGCTTAATAAAAAATACATTAATATTACAAGTTTTTTTTTTGCACAAACTTAAAATTATACAAACACTATTTGTACGTACGTAAGTATGCATATGCATGTACATCGTTTTGAACACTTGTTGTTTTATTTAATTTTAGATTCCAACAACATGAAGGTTCTAATACAGCTGTACTTGTTTGCTCATATGACAGCCACTGTATTAGCATTTTATGGTTCATTAAAGGTAATTTGAGACTTATTTAATAGTTAATAATTTTTATATGACATTAGAGTATGTATGTATATGCAAATATTATTCTTGTCAAATGAAAAACATCTGCTTGGTTGACTAAGAAAAATAATTGCATCACAAATGCAATGTAGTTAAACTTTGTGAACACATAAAACATACAGTAATAGTCAGGTTTTATTTCTAATGTCTTAGGAAGTAGAAATAGCATTAGAAATTATGAAAAATATTTGAATTTTTGTCAAGGCCACTGTAGATTGAGAAAGAGAAAATTTTAAATACATAGCATACATAAATGCTTTACGCCAAATCTAAAAAGAATATAAATAAATTCAGCAAAGTGCGACTTTGACTCGCGCATAAAGGGTTTCGTACAGCTACTAGATATATAATATATACTTATATATATGATTATATATGATTATATGTACATATAGACATTTAAAAAAATATTTTGAATTTTTTTTAGTTTTAGTGCATTTTTTTTTTGTTTACCGATTATTGGCGATTTCTTATTTTAAGAAATTTTTTAGTTTTGGCGTTTTTTCGTTTTGGCGATTTTTTTTTAATTAAAGCGGTTTTATAATTTTGGCACTTTTACACTGTTTGGCGATTTTTTTCGTTGCTTTTCAGTTCCAGCGATTTTTTAGTTTTTTTTCTTTCTTGACAACCTCTTTAGCGCTTTTTTTTTGTTTTTACGATTTTTTCAGATTTTGAAATTTTTTTTAGCTTAGCGATTTTTTAGTTTTGGCGCTTTGTTCGTTTTGGCGATTTTTCAGTTATTTGATAGATGTAGCGATTTGTTTGCTTTTGCTTTTTTTTCGATGTTTGGCGATTTTTTATTTTCTTAGCAATCTTTTTAGCGCTATTTTTGTTTTAAGATTTTTTTGGTTTATGGCAATTTTACTAGTTTTAACGATGTTTTAGTTTTGGCACTTTTTTCGTTTTTGCATTTGTTTTAGTTTAAGCGATTTTATATTTTTGGCGCTTTTCTTTGTTTTGGCGATTTTTTCGTTGCTGTTCAGTTCAACCGATTTTTTAGTTTTTTATTACCTTATTGGCAACTTTTTTAGCGCTTTTTTTTATTTTGACTTTTGGCTATTTCTTAGGTTTAGAGATTTTTTAATTTTTGCGCTTTTTCGTTTTGGCGATTTTTCGGTTATTTTCTAGCTGTAGCGATTTGTTTACTTTTTGGCGTTTTCCCGATATTTGGTGATTTTTTTACTTTCTTGGCGACCTTTTCAGCGCTATTTTTTGTTTTTACGATTTTTTAGTTTTGGCACTTTTTCGTTTTTGCATTTGTTTTAATTTAAGCGATTTTATAGTTTTGGCGTTTTATTTGTTTTGGCGACTTTTTTCGTTGCTTTTTAGTTCTATCGATTTTTTAGTTTTTTATTACTTTCTTGGCAACCTTTTTAGCGCTTTTTTTCATTTTGACGATTTTTTCTATTTTTGGCGAGTTTTTTCGGTTGTTCTTGAGCTAATGACGATTTTTTAGTTTCAGCGAATTCTTTTCGTTTTGAAGATTTTTTTCTATTTTTGGCGATTTTTTCGGTTTTTGGAAATTTTTTTATTTTTGGCGCTTTTTGTCTTTTTATAAATTTTTTTCGGTTTTGTGCGTTTTTTTTTATTTTGTTTGTTAGTTCTAGCGTTTTTTTTTTCGAATTTCGGAGATTTGTTTACTTTTTTGACCACCTTTTTAGCGCTTTTTTTCGGTATGCCGATTTTTTAGATTTTTGGCGAGTTTTTCGGTTGTTTTTGTGTTACAGCGATTTTTTTCGTTTTGACGATTTTTTTATATTTTTTGCAAGTTTTTTCGCTTGTTTTTGAGCTATAGCGATTTTTTAGTTTTGGCGACTTTTTTCGTTTTGGCGATCTTTTTTTTTGGTTTTTGGAAATTTTTTTATTTTTGTCGCTTTTTTTCTTCTTATCGATTTTTTTCGGTTTTTTAAGATATTTTTTTATTATGTTTTTTAGCTCTAGATATATTTTTTAGGCGATTTTTTAAATTTCGGCAATTTTTTTACTTTAAAAATTTTAAAGGTGGCCAACTTTTTACTTTTGGTGATTTGCCTGAATTTGAGCGTTTTTCTTTATATTTGGTGATATTTTTCATTTAAGCGCTTTTTTGATTTTGGCGATTTTTCGCTTCAGCATTTTTTTAATTTTGTGATTTTTTTTTGGTTTACGTTTTTCAAAATTGCAAGAGTTTGCCTCCTAGTCTGCATAAAAATACACTAAGTTTGAAAGTTTCAAGAGTTTCTTTGCTGGCTTAAGAACACCCATTAAATTTTAACTGTCATATCTTCGCTGTTTTAACTAACTGACCTAACTGACATTTTGTAAATTTTACAGGAGATGATGAGCTTTCATGATTGTTTTCTACATGTATTCTTATGGAAATGTCTGAAATATTTTTACTTTTATAGGCTCGACAGTAATGTTTACAGTCATAAAAATTGTGGACAAGGTCTATTGTGACTCATAAAGTATAATAGTCGACTTAACTCATTTTTCAAAATGATGTCAGTTAGGTCAGTTAGTTAAAACAGCGACAATATATTCGCTGTTGTACTGGTCAAAGTTTTAAATTTTCTGTGAAAGTTTGAGGTCTGCAGCTTATACGGTTGTTGAGAAAACAGCCTGTGACAGACAGACAGCCGGACGGACATCGTAGCAAAAACAATAGCGATCCTTTTCACCTTTGGTGTACGGAACGCTAAAAATAAGATGTTGTGTGTAAAATTTACATAGAAAGTTTAAAAAAAATCTATTATCTTATAGTTGTTGTTGTGTTTGTTTAAAAAAAAGTATCTTATAGCTCAGCCTCAGGCCCTATGCTTCTATAAAATCAAAGGAAGGTTTCGTCCTAGTTTAGTTCTCGTTAAATTTTCATTCAACTTTAGTTTAGTTGTAATTTAGTCTTAAATTCTATTATTTTATATTTTGTAAAAAAAAATTTGTTTCTATTTCTTTCTCTCTTTTTAAGCTTAAAAAATATTTTCTTCTACCCATAATTTTCTTCGAACTATTTCGTGTTATCTTCTGCCTGACTTTTCACATATTAATTATGACTATTGCCAAAAATCACTTGAATTTAGGTATTTTTATAACCGCTACCTTGGCGGGTGGATTTTTCATACGTAAGCTCTATGTACATACATATATTGTAAATAATTAAATGCAAAGTTTTGTCATTTATCTTTCAATTTCTTTAAATTTTATTATAATAACCAGTATTCCTCGGCTATAATTGGGCTACATGTGTGGCTTTGTATCAAATTATAAATCTCATCAATAGTGAACGCTATAAGGCTATATATGGCGATGATCCTTTTAAGCCTCTAATACCCAAAACTATTAATTCGATGCTTAACGAAAATGTGCGAGTTCTCATAACTCCCTCAACGGACGACATTGATGAACGAAAGAGTCGTAATGCTTACAAAAATATTGAAATACTACAACCGCGGGCCATTATTTCTGTATTGCCGGTTAATAATTTGGAAAATAATACAAATTCTTATAAAAATAATTTGAAATGGAAAGAAAGCTACTGGCCCACAACTACACTGCGCACACCACCGACGGCAGAAAACTACTCGCCAGCCACGCAGAGACGATATAAACGAAATAATAATTATGAAGAAAGTTACAATAATTGGCAGTGGTCTGAATTGGCACCGGCTGTTGCAATTATAAATAAAAATAGTTCTAATTATATGATCTCAAAAGGGAAATATTAAGAAGTTGCTTGTTGGTTTTTTTATTATTAAAGATATTTGCTTCATTACATATTAAAAAAAAATTACACAATTATTGTATTTTTACGGTCTAATTCATAAAAAAATATTTTAGGTTTATTTCCCATAGAAATATGCCAAATAAGCGCTTAATAATAAACTGAAATATTTTTTATGAATATGGCAGTTAATATTTACATAAATACTTACTGGACAGAAGTTATGCATACGTAAGTTTTTCTTAAAGGAAAATTATTACAAGAAAAATTGTGTTTAAAAAATTTCCGACTATGAGTACTTGACCCATTTTGGTACAGTTTTTGTACCTCTATAGAAAAAACACATATTCCGTTATTAAATATTTACGAATAAAGAGGTTTTATAATAAAAAAAAATTATTATACTTAGTAAAGAACAAACGATAATGGCAAGACTGTTGTAAATTTAGAGATGGTAACATTGAGCTTTCATTAGAAAAAAGCTTTCAGCAAACTGTAACACGATGAATCAAAACAATTCACATATTCCATTTGCACTGAAAACTGAGTAACTGACACCACACACAGTTAACCAAACACAAAGAACACTGATGAGGAAGGTGCAGTGGCTTTCGAGAAAACAGCCTGTTATGCCGTTTTACTATTTGTTCATTAATAATTATCAGATGTTATTTGGTTTACAGAGCGATACGAGCCTAATCATATCATACATATAGTAAAACAAAATTACCATATTAATGTACAAAAAAAATTTAATCAGGAATAATTTCTTACAGTCTTATTTATAAAAATTATTAAAGCTTTATAAAGGCTTTAAAAAAAAAATAAAGTAAATTCTTTTATATTTTTCCGTATTTAATAATCAAACGGAATTTTTTAGAATTTTTTAGATTTTGTTCAGCAGAAAAGAAGAATTTCAGGGAAATGAAATGGAACATTTCTTTTAATTTATTTTATAGTTGTGACTGTTCTTTAGCGATAAATTTTATTATTATCTCCATTTACTAAAAATTAATAAGAACTCGTTCCTTACAAGCTGTCAATGAAAGACCATCGATTAGAAACGTAAGTGTGCTGAGAGCATAATAAGTAACATAGCACAAACCTTCGTTTATACTTAAATTAAATATCCATATAAAAATTTAACAAATATAACAAAAATCTTAAGTAAAGATATTCCTAAAACTTAAAATATGTTTAACTGAAAAAAAAATTAGAACCATAATTTTGATTTTTCTGGCTTTTAATACTAATTTCTTTCTTTCTAAAAATATAAAATTTATTTAATTACCAAAGAAATAATTAGTTTTATACATATATATCAAAAAAAAGTATAAGTTTCCCAAACCTGAAATCATCCTATTATATTTTTCTGATTCCTTTAAAAAATATACATACAGCATATGTTAAGTGAACAAAGAAAAACGGAATTAGGGCAAAATTAGTTATTTATTATTTATTTACATTAATATCAAAAAAAGTTTAATGTTCCAGCTCTGGAGCTGTGGTTTTTAGTTTTCTAAATTTCTATACCAAACTTTCCTTTCCAAAGCATAAAATATATAATTTATAACGAAACAAAAATTAATTAGACCTAATTACTTTTATATATCACAAAAAGTGCAAGTTTTTCGAACCCTGGAATCATCCTTTTAGATTTTTCTGATTTTTTACACCAATCTATTTTTTTTAAGATTATAAGATACATATGTTTAATTTATAGTGAAAAAGGAAAAATTAGTTTTAGTAGACCGTTTTTATATAAGAAAAAAGTTAAAGTTTTCCAACCCTGGAAACTTCTTTTTAAGTTTTTTATTTTTAATACCAACTCGTACTGAAACATAAAATAAGTTTATTTAAAAAGAAATAGTTTTAGCTAGTTACTTTTTTTATATGTCAAAATCAAGTATAAGTTTTCCAGCTCTGAAACTGTCTGCTCGATTTTGCTAATTTTCAATACCAAATTATTTTGGACCATTTCTGACACACCAGTTCAAGACCGAAGTCTCTAGCTTTTCTGTGAGGTTCGGAAAACCGATTTCACCTACATCAGAGGGACGGACATACCGACATCGCTCATTCGTTTTCCCTACTCATAATTTATCAGAATATATATATATATACTTTATGGGTCGCATATGAATATTGTGGAAATTACACACGGCATACTCGTACATCTGTATACCCTTTACCATTTTTGGTGAAGGGTACAAAAAGATAATAGAAAATTAAAATTGATGCAAAATTCATGTTTTTTAAAGATTTTTGTTTGAGGCCTTAAAACTTATTATGTTTGTATATTGTGATTCTCAATAATATATTAAGAATTCAAGTATAAACATATAAAGTTGTTTGTTTTGATGTTCGCGAAAAATTTCTGCTGCTGGCTTTTAGGCAGTGTCCTAGTGTTGTAGTCGGAAGATTGTAGGTACGAATTCTACAGACCAGCCAAAGTAGCTTCGTAGTTTATGCTTTTTATATCACTTAAGTTTCAAATAAATTTTATTTTTAATGACCAATTAAGTCATGTTGAATTAAAATTTTATTCATGATGGTATTTATTTAGTGTGTATCTAAAGTTTATCTAAGGTTGTTGTGGCTGCAACGGCAAGTGTTTTCAAAATCTTGGCCACGCAAGCCAACTAATACATACAAACATTTTTCTGATGCCTGTGCCAATGCACACAATTACATAAGTTAAATAATTAATAAAATTAAATTGCTATTTTAAATTAAATTCGTGCTGTTTCAACGTAATATAACTTTAATTCAATATGGTTTCATCGTGCTATTTCAGTATCAAATTCGCGTTGTTACAACTTGAAATATGACTCTTCATTTTAATTTAATATTATTGGAATTTTAAATTAACATGAAATACAGTTATTTCAAAAGGATTTTAGTTTTGAATATTATCGCAAATCATGTTGAATTAATATGAAACATACATGAAGCACAATCATTGCAGAAAAATATTAAATTAAGCTTGTTTTTTGTTCTAGGTGTTATATAAATATTTTAATATAATTTTTTCATGAGTATTAATGATCAAACAGAATAAGTCTGCAACTTCAGGAAAAATCGCTGTAAAATTAACAAAGCCCATAATAAAATATACGATAGTAAGTCCTAATTTACACTAAGCAAATCTTATTGTTAAGCTGATTAGTTTGTAGGGGAGAGAGAGAGAGAGAGAGACGAGGAGAACATAAAAGTTTCTTTTCCCCTCGTCTCTCTTTGCTAAAAAACTAATCAGCCTAGCATAAGACTTGCTAGTGTAAATTAGGACTAACTTCAAATGCTCTCTAATTTTTGTTTTATTTTCTTTTGTGGCTAATTTTCTTTGTAGTTTTATTTTCAAAATGTATGAAATTTATTGAAAGTATGGTGGCATTGTTGAGAGAATATTTATTTATATGTGAGAGCATAAGAAAAAACGCTCTCAAAATAAAATAGATTATAAAGGCACAGTTACCCGACGGTAATGTAATGTAAAAGTAACGATATTTTTATATGAGAAGTCCCTTACCTGCATTACATCTGCAGTACATCTCTATAACCATTTACAGTCAAATCCCGATAATTCGTAATCGCAAGGGGCCGGCCATTTTTTACGAATTATAGGGGTTTTCGATTTAGCGCGGTTTCGATTTATCGGGATTAAAATAAAATAAATACGAATTAACGGGGGTTTTACTAAAACTATAAAAAATTAACATAAAAAACAATTGTCAAAAATAAAATACAAAATAAATAAAATAAATACATAAAGTAAAATAGCAAATTCATTTACTTAGCGTAAAATACGTGTAATTTTAAAAGCAAACAAAAAACAATAAAATAAAAATAAAATTGACAAATTCATTTCATCATTATTTCCATGTTTTTGTTGTTTTTATTACGAATTATAAGCGGTAGTTAGCAAACAATTACGATTTATAAGAGTTAAAGAAGATTTTATTTGAAGAAAAAAAATTACGAATTAGCGAGGGGACCAAAATGTATGGAAATTTTACGAATTAACGAGATTTTTTCAAGGGACCGACAGTTTATTACGACTTATCGGGGTACGAATTATCGGGATTTGACTGTACATTACTTTTCACATAACAATATCGATCAGCTGTTTCCTACTGTTGCTGTTACTTTGCATTACAGTCGGGTAACTGAGCCTTAACTCTCGACTGATTTCTGGAGGTTGTTTTTTGTGTCTCTTTTTGTATGCAAAATGTGTTTATGCCGCAATTCTGTTTGATAATTAAATTAAAATGTACATACTGTATATGTATTTGTATTGAGTTTTCTTTATCATTTCAATAAAGTAAAGTTTGTTTCTCTTGTTTCTTGTGTAAACTAATATACAAATATTTAATATTAAATTAAATTAAATTTCTCTAGTAGAGTTTTTTTTTAATTATTTACATACTTACAACTTTTAACTAACTATTTAAAACTTAACTAAAATATTAAACTTATACATTGATATTCATAAACGACTGTATAAAGAAAACCGGTTTGTTTTCTCCTACAAAAATCGTATGTTAAACCAACATTAAGTTTAACAACTATTTACGAATATCGGGCATAATATTTAATATCGTTTTTTTTTTATCTACACTGTACAGCGCTTATTGTTACCATACAACACCTTATATTCCGGTTTTATTTCCTTATCTATAATTTTATTCATAGCTGCTGCATATTTTAGCCTTCTTTTAGTCTCGCGCGACTTTAAATTGAGCACCTTAACGCCCGGTGCATGTACCAAAAAGGCTGGATGTAAAACATAATAGTCATAGTCCAACAGACACATGGCATAGTTTTGTACACGCTTATTAGATTGGCCTTCCCAGGTGACACGCTCATCAAATACGGGTTCTCTATTGTCGCTTATATAGAAGGGTTCCCATAATTTGTATTTATCATGACGTTTGCCCACCGTAAATATCTCCAATTCTTGTTGACTACTGTTGGCTGCCACCCACTGCTTCTGCTTCGGCACCAAATGACAATTGGCACACACAAATTTATGAAATGGTATGGCCAAAGATTTATTTAACATATGCTGTAGTTCCATTTTATCATTGGGCAGGGTGGCATTTTCTTTCACTTCAAAGACAGGCAGCACAAAAACTTTAGGCCTTTCACCATCTAATACCATGGTGCTATTCCTCACAACCATTTCAAGAAAACTTTCTACCAAACCCAAGCTGGGATAAAGTTCTATGTCACAGACGAAAACAAAATAAGTATTGATACTTTTACGCGCTATATTACGCGCTACATTTATGGGATACGTTAGATTCCTTGAGGTCTTGTACATCTGAGACCTATTTACGTTTGCATAGGGAACATTCTGCATTTCACAATTGTAGCTCCAAGCTAAAGCATCCTCTTCATTTTTTGCTATGTATGAAGGTAAGTGGTCCTTGGGAAAGAATACGTGAAATGTGACATAATCACGTATCAAGTCACTTTGGGGTAGACAATTGCGCACATATTGTATGGAGTCCATGGTGGCATTGTAATCGTAGCCGGGAGCGTAAAGAGAGAAACTCACGGGCGCCAGCCAACTGGTGGAAGGGAAAGAAATTTATGTATATTATATATTTTTTTTTAAATATTGTATAATTAAATTCATGCATTTAAGTGTCGACTAATCAGTTCGAGCGATATTGCTGTCAAAATTTTTCTAGATATATTTTTTTTAGGGTTCCGTACACCAAAGGTGAAAGGGAACCCTATTGTTTTCGCTACGCTGTCCGTTTGTCCGTCTGGCTGTCACAGGCTATTTTCTCGAGAACAGTAAAAGCTACGGACCTGAAACTTGGACAGAGTGTGTAGACCTTTGGCCGCTGCAACAACAAATACATGAGAGTTAAAAATTAAAGGGTCTTCCAAAACGAGTATCGAAAAATGTTAAAATCCCATGTAATATACATACAATTATGTATTATGTATGTATATACACTTGAAATTTGTAAGGTTAGTGTATTTTCGTAACCCTAAAATTTAAAAAAAATTTTAACTAAAGGGTGTCCCATCAGTTAATGCAATTTTGACTATGTAATTTGGAAACCGTAAGAGAAAAACTCTTAAAATTTTCAAAAACGTTAAAACTAAAAACATCAAAAAATTATAAAATCGCCAAACCGAAAAAAAATCGCCAAAACAAAAAAAAAATCGCCAAGACGAAAAAAAAAGCTCCATTGAAAAAAAATCTAAAACTAAAATAAATCGCGAAAAACTGGAAAAATCGCCAAAATGAAAAAAACGCAAAAATGAAAAAATCGCCAAAATGAAAAAAAAAACGCCAAAAACCGAAAAAAATTGCCGAACCGAGAAAAAAGCGACAAAACTAAAAAAATCGTTTAAACTGAAAAAACGCCAAAAATGCAAAAAAAAACCCCAATTGAAAAAATGCTCAAAACCGAACGTACGGAACCCTTCGTGCACGAGTCAAAGTCGCACTTTACTGAATCTATTTTTCAATAGCATTAAAACATTTGTGTCAAATCGATTTTTTTTTTTGCTTTTCTAACTTTGAAATCTGCGTCAAATAACGCAAATTTGTTCTAAATCTGTTAAGCTATCGAATTTCCAAAAAAAAAAACACGTTTTATTTTAATAACTCAAAAAGAGCTTCTCAAGTCAATATTTAAGGTTTTTTGAAGGCTCGTACGACTTTTGACTCTGGTCTTATGAATTCTTGTAGTGTGTTGAACATTTTTATAAACTCCATCATTGTTATTAGGCTTGAATTTTCTCAAAAGTTGTACGATTGTGTAGGATAGTGAATCCTAGCCTTTACTGTGTACATATTTCAAATTTCAATGGAATTCGTTGTCGATGTGCGAATAACGTTGTCGAAAAAATTTCAGGTATATGAAAGAAATTGTTCGACCGACAACTTGTATTAAAAACAATAATAAAAAATAAGAAAATTAACTAAATAAATATGCTTAATAGTATCAAACCAAAAAAGTTTGTCTCGCATAACACCGAAAAAAATCGCTAAAACGGAAAAAAAATCGCCAAAACTAAAAAAAACCCAAAAATTACTTACAATAAAAAATTACCGAAAAATCGCCAAAAACTAAAAAAAAATCGCCAAAACGAAAAAAGCTTCAAAACGAGAAAAGGCACGAAAACCAAAAAAAAAATCACTTAAATTAAAAATATGTATTGTAAAAAAATCTCCAAAACCCGAAAATAAACTGACAACATTAAAAAGGCCAAAGCGAAAAAATGCCCAAAAACCAAGAAACTCGCCAAAAACCAAAAAACTCGCCAAAACTAAAAATATGTATTGTAAAAAAAATCGTCGAAACCCGATAACAATTGCCAAAACGAAAAAAAAACTAACGCGAAAAAAACGCCAAAGCTAAAATAAATCAACAAAAAATTAAAAAATCGCTAAAACTAAAAATATGTATTGTAAAAAATCGCTTAAACGAAAAAAATGCCAACTCTATAAAACGCCTACATTAAATAAATCACCAAAAACCGAAAAAATCGCCACATTAAAAAAATCCTCAAAATGAACAAAAACAAAGAAAACGATAAAACTAATAATATGTATTGTAAAAAAAATCGCCAAAACGAAAAAAAAACGCCAAAGCTAAATTAAATCACCAAGAGCCGAAAAAATCGCCAAAATTAAAAAATGCACAACAACCCAAAAACTCTCCAAAACTAAAAATATGTATTGTAAAAAGAATCGTCGAAACCCGATAACAATTGCCAAAACGAAAAAAAAAACTAACGCGAAAAAAATAGAAGCCAAAACTAAAATAAGTCACCAAAAACCGAAAAAAATCGCCAAAATTAAAAAAAAATCCCAAAAATGAACAAAGGACCAAAAACAAAAAAAATAACGATAAAACTAAAAGTAGGTATTGTAAAAAAAAATCGCCAAAAACGAAAAAAAGTCAACACGAAAAAACGCCAAAACCAAACTAAATCACCAAAAAACGAAAAATACGCCAAAATTAAAAAAATCGCCAATATCAAGAAATGCACAAAAATCAAAAAAATCGCTAAAACTAGAAATACGTATTGTAATCGCTAAGACCCGAAAAAAATCGCCAAAATTAAAAAAAAACGCACAAACTAAAAAAGTGTCAATACTTAAAAATCTCCAAAAACCGAGTTAAAGTCGCACTTTACTGAATTTTTTTCTTATATACTATTATTTACACAAAAATAACAATTGGGGTATTCACACCAGTGTCTTAAGTGTCGTAGGTATCATAATGTCTTAACATTTTAACATAGTTTAAAAAAATTATTGTTGTGGCTCGAATAAAAAGGTCATAAAGTAATAAGACTTTCTCAGCTATGTGTATTGTTTGTCATAACTACATGTAGAAATGCGTGAGAGTTTACCAAAGGAATTGAGAGATAGAGAGAGAGAGAGAGAGAGTAGGCAATATACAAGGGTGCGAAGACCAAAATACAAATAAGTACAATATTTTTAATTACAAATTATGAGGGGCTGCGCACAGCAGTCATATTTTTTCGTGTTATTACTTTAAAACGTGTAAATTTATGTGTATTATTTGAATACCCCAAATATTTTTAACCAATATTTTTATTTATTTCGTTTTGTTTGTTTTACTTGGTCATTTGCAATCAGTTTGTTGTCTATTATGTTTAAAAACAATTTAATTATTAAAATTTGTTTAATATATTATTTATTTTATGGCTGATCGAAGTGGGTGGTAAATTCTATACAATATTTATAATTGTAAATTATGAGAGGTTGTTGCTCACAGCAGTCATATTTTTTTCGTGTTATTACTTTAAAACGTGTTAATTTATGAGTGCACCATTTAAATACTCCAATTGTTTATTATTATACAGTGTACCCTAGATTATCTTATCCTCATCTCTCTCTCCCAAAAAACTTAGACTCAGCTTAGCAATAAGACTTGCTTAGTGTAAATTAGGACTTAAGGGTGGCACTCACTATCCTACATAGTCAACGAATTTTAAAAAAATACAAACCTGCCCCCGTATTATGTAACGCGCTAAAGCTAAATCTCTAACGCTAAAAATTTATAAAGTCGATTTATTGATTTTCGGCTACGAATAAAATTTTCAAACGTATATTGCTAAATCAGTGTTAGTCTTTTATGTAGGGTATCTAATTTCCCGGACTATTCCAATTCCCGGGAATCGAGAAGTAAAATGTTTTATTCCCGGGAATGCCCCGGATATATTAAATTCCCGAAAATTCCCGTTGAAAATTTCCCGGGACTTGTAAAAAAAATAATTCCCGGAATTTTTTTTCCCCGCGTAGAAACTCTACTTTTATGCCATCGCCCGAAATTTTTTTTCCCGCGTAGAAACTCTACTTTTATGCCATCGCCAAAAATTTTAAATATTCGATTTGTTCAGCATTTTAGCTATCGAATTTAGTTTTAGCTTTAGCGAGTTACAGAATAAGGGGGCTAATGTAATTTAGCTTATAAAAATTTCTAATAAAAGCTCATTAGATCAGGGTTGCATTTTCTCAAAAATCGAACGAATATGTAGAATAGTGCGTTCTTTTCGATTATCCCGTTCCACTCGCATAATCGAGGTTCAACTGTAATTAAAATTTTACTAAAGGGTGAATTTTTTTTTAATTTTGTTTTGACAACAATTTTTAGAATTTTTGTTTTGTTGTGTGTGTGTGTTTCCGTCTCTGCAAGTCTGCCTTTCTGTCTGTCTAACTTTCTGTTTCGCTACCGCTTTGCTTGCTTGCTTTTAGTGTTAACTACGTTAAGTATTACCAAACTTACCGCTCTGCAATGGTGGGTAAATTTTCCATAAACGTATAATCGCCATTTGTGGCATAAGTTATGGACCCGCCACAGCCCATATTTATGCTCTTGCGTCCACGTATATAATTTTTGATCAACCAATATTTACCATACTGCAACGTCTCCTGACGCAACGGTATATCACGACAATTTAAAATTGTTTTCAATTTCATTTCTAACGGACTCTTGGTTATTTCAAGCGGAAGATTTTCAAAGGCAGCTGCAGTCGTTTGTTGAATTGTATTTGCGTTAGTGTCATAATTAATACTTATGACTCTTAAGTTGTAGAATGTTTTGAGGAATTGACTTCGCAGCAATATTAAACACAATACAGTTAGCGAAATTAAAGCAAGAATATCCAAATGTTTGCGATACACTAGAGCGCGCAGTTGAATTTGCAAAATCTTGCGAGAGGCGGTCATTATTTTTTTGTATAAAATAGTTGTTGATTTATTGTTTCTTTAAATAATAATGTTATGTGCAATAAAAAACGATATTTAAGAAAATATTTATATATTTCTTAAAAATGTTTATGTATTATTTTAATGTTCATGTTCAATTTGCGTATATTATATCTGAAAGCGATGAATAAATGTATGTAGCTGAAATTTAGGAACTCATATGTACATTAGAGTGGCCGTTAGTCCCAATTTTCACGAAGCAATTTTACTTGCGCAAGTCTTGAATTTGACGAACAAAGAAGTGAGGAGTGTAAAAATCAACAGAAAATTGGGACTATGTACATATAAGCAATCGAAAAAGACTTGGCCAAGTCTATCTGAACGCTACAGCAAGTTTAATAGAAAGTTGTATGACTTGCGCAAGTAAAATTGCCTCGTGAAAATTGGGACTTAGTTGCATGGAGAATTTTTATTTTTCGATTTCTTCTACTCTCACCCCCTAAATCGGTTCAGTTTTATTTAAAAAAAAATACAAAAGAATTTCACACCGATAAGTTGTGTTTTAGGGGATGCATCCGGCCCTCAAAGTTGGCCTTCAAGCCCATTTTTCAATGCAACTTTTTGAATATGACTATCTTTTTAAAAAATCATTTTACAAGAATATGATATATGGCAATATTTTAGCTCTTTTAGTCAACAACAGTAGTCTCAAAGAAAGTTTTTTGCTAAAATTAATATTTTAGAAAATAATGAGGAAAATAGCTATCAAAATACCAAAAATTTTATGTAACAAAATTATATTTATATGGAAATTTTTTATTTTAAGCTTGTACAATGAGAGCTTATATATGTATATTAAATTATTGCATACATATACATATAGTCAAAAAAAACTAAACCAAAAAAAAAAAATACATTGAATATATGTGCTTGAAGGCCAACTTTGAGGGCCGGACGCACCCCCTAAAACGCAACTTATCGGTATGAAATTTTTTTGTATTTTTTTTTACATAAAACTGAACCAATTTTGGGGGGTGAGAGTAGAAGAAATCAAAAAAAAATAAAATAAAATAAAATAAAAGCAAGCCTAATATAACATATATAAAAAAAATTTACACGTTTACTCGGAAAAGCCACAGATATTCGGGCCTGTCAAAGAAATCAAATTCGAACGAAATTGATTTAAAAAAAAATTTTTTTCTAAAGCGGCCCATAGACACATAATGCTTACAGCTACTGCCGATGAACCCATGGTATACATACATGTGTGATTGATATTTGACTACAAACTTATCAATCATCATTTAAAATAAACAGGCGTTTGAGCACAAAAACAAGTTATTGGTAGAATTCAAGAAATAAGGAAAAAACTTACGGCCTTATTTATAAAAACTATTAAAGCTTTATAAAGGGTTTTTAAAACAAATTTTCATACAAAATTTTTCATATTAAACCTTTATAATTTTTATAAATACGGCTGTTATTTTTTATACATTTTTTTCAAAACTTATTTTTTAACCCCCGACCAAAAAAAGGCGTGTCATAAGTTTGTAGTGTGTGTCTGTGTATCTGTGTATCTGTGTATCTGTGCATCTGTGTACGTGGACTCGTACAGACCAAACGACCTGTTTTTTTTATTTAGTTTTTTCCGTTCGAAAGGTGACTTGATCGAGAAAGTTCTTAGCTATGTTTTAAGAAAAACGGTCCAGCCGTTTAAATAAGATCACATCTTTTCTAAATAAGCCCCCGAGGTTTTCAAAATTTTTAATTTAAAAAAAAAAAATTTAAAAAAAAAATACATATCAGAATAACAAAAATTAAAAATCTTAAAAACCCCCGATATATCTAGAAAAGATGTGACATCATCTAAACGTCTGGACCGATTTTCTTCAAACATAGTTAAGAACCTTCTCGATCAAGTCACCTTTCAAACAGAAAAAACTAAATCTAAATCGGTCCAGCCGTTTGGGCTGTACGTGGACACGGACAGACACACAGATACACAGATACATAGATACTCAGATACACAGATAAACAGACACACATTATAAACTTTTTACACCCCTTTTTTGCTCGGGGGTTAAAAATGAATAAATTCTTTTTTTGTTCATTTGAAAAACTGTCAGCAGTATAAGTTTATTTCAAAATCAAAACTATTTTGATTTTTCATACTGCATTGTCTCTGTGTGACGAATACATCCCAGTTGGCCACGTCTCTAAGACATCTTTGACGACGGGTAGAAGACAATAGTAAGTTGTAGAAGACATACGAGTATTGAAGACAGCTCCATACAAAGTATCCACGAAATTTTCATACTAATGGCGGCCAGGTCACATAAGACGAGATGAGCGACAATTGTCCCCTCAACAAAATCTTATTGAAGACAAAACGTCTGATACTGTCGCTCAGATTGTTATCAACATGGCTTTATTGAAGACAAAACGTGTGACATTGTCGCTCAGATAGTCATGAACGACGATTTCCTTTAAATTGTCGATTAGAAAACCTAATGAACAGGCGACATGTCGTACATTAAGCATCGTCATCGTCGCAGACGACGATTTTGCCAACTTGGTATTAATAAAAACCCAGTTGGCCACGTTTTTTAGACATCTTTGACGACGGTTACAAGACAATGGTAATTCGTAGAAGACATATTGAAGACAGGTCCATACAAATCGTCGACAAATTTTCATACAAATGGCGGCGAGGTCACACAAGACGAGATGGGCGACAATGCCGCTCAGATTGTCGTCAACACGGCTTTATTGAAGACAAAACTTATATGAGACTGTCGTTCAGATTGTCCTCAACAAAGTCTTATTGAAGACAAAACGTATGATACTGTCGCTCAGATTGTTATCAACATGGCTTTATTGAAGACAAAACGGGGGACATTGTCGCTCAGATTCTCCTCAACAAAGTTTTATTGAAGACAAAACGAAGGACATTGTCGCTCAGATTGTCCTCAACAAAGTTTTATTCAAGACAAAACGTATGATACTGTCGCTCAGATTATCCTCAACAAAGTTTTATTGAAGACAAAACGGGGGACATTGTCGCTCAGAGTGTCCTCAACAAAGTTTTATTGAAGACAAAACGTGTACGTGAACGACGATTTCCTTTAAATTGTCGATTAGAAAAGCTAATCGACAGGCGACATGTCGTACATTAATCATCGAAGACAATGTCGTCTGCGACGATTTGGCCAACTGGGTATTAATAAAAATTGAAAATTTACCAACACAAGCTTAGTGCATGAGCATAAGCAGTATGTGTCTATGGGCCCCTTTAAGGGCTCAGTCTTTAATATATTAGAAACTGTTTTTTGTTTTGTTTCGTTAAGCAAAAAATCGCACAGTGGGAGATTTTGAAAAATAAATGGAAATAATTCTGCAGTTTCTCAACGGGTCGTCCGATTATTATAAAATTTCATACGAGTACATAATTTGAGGAGCCGTGTCACTTAGCTCAAGCTTATTGCATGAGCATAAGCAGTATGTGTCTATGGGCCCCTTTAAGGGCTCAGTCTTTAATATATAATAAATAATTCTGCAGTTTCTAAACTGGTAGTCCGATTATTATAAAATTTCATACGAGTAGATCATTTGAGGAGCTGTGTGACTTAGCTCAAGTCTGGAATTTGGTTTATATATTTGGGGTGGAGCAAACAAACCCCCAGAGTGAGTTAACTCGGGTTAACGAAAAATTCAAACTGATGCCAAGCTGATGCTTTTGATCTTATAAAAAATATTTTTGCAAATATACTTTGTTGTGAATCTGAATATAAGCCATTGTCTTTTACATTTAAAAAATTTATTTTTATTTTTATTTAATTTTTAATTTCACTTTTTTTTGCACTTATAACACTTTTTTACAACTGAATGAAGAACAATTGTCACATTTTATTGAATGAACTGCTCAAGTTGAACGCTTTAATTTTTTATGAATGGCTTAAAGCAAAAGATATATGTACATACATACATACATACATACACACATACACACATACATATGTATGTTACATATGTTTTGTAATATTAGACGCAAGTTCTTAACTTGGAACGCGTTTATTTTGAATTTGCAAAAATTAAAAAATTTTACAGAAAACCACGTTCCTGATATTATTACAGTTGCTGGTTGCACTTTAAAGAAATTTAAAACAAACAAAAAGTTTGCTTCAATAAAGGAGAAAATTATTTAAAAAAAAAACAATTTATTTACTAATAAATATAATTTTGTTTATATATTTAATTTGTTTTTTTTTTTAATTTTTATGGTAATAAAAATATTTCGCGTGCTTTTGTATGAGTATTTGCAGTGATCGTTCGCAACTGAATGGTAAGTAAGTTTCGCCTGAATACTGATTGCGTTTAGAATTGCTCAAATGCAATTGCCATTAGTTGGCTTTAGTAGCGCGCTTTTAACGCTGAGAATTATTATATATAGTCCCAGCAATATAATAAAAGTACAAGTGCCACATTGGTAATTGTATGATTATAAAGTACTTGATAATGATGTTAAATATAATTTGTTTTTATAAGTATATACATGCATATGTATGTATGTATGTATGTGTTTTATTTATACAAATTTATATACAAACATATTTAATTATTATTTGCTTTTATTAAATTGCGGTTAAATGAAATATTTGCATAGCATATTTTAATTTGTTTTGGAAATCTCTATAAGGTTTTTTGTTCATACATTTATGTATGTACATTCTTGTGTTAATTATACTCAAGGATTTATTTTTTTTTAAATCTCCCAGTCCCAGTTCACACTACACAAGTCTAATTGCTAAACTTATGCCTTTTTCTTCTTTAACATTTCATCGGCGTTCACACAATGCAAGACTAATTTTGGGGGCATATTTTTTATGCAGGTGTTCCGTTTTAGGGTTCCGTACACCAAAGGTGAAAATGCACCCTATTGTTTTCGCTGCGCTGTTCGTCTGTCCCTCATAGGCTGTTGCGTCGAGAACCGTAGAGGCTACATACCTGAAATTTTCAGTGTTCCATACGAGCAACGAAAAATGTTGAAATCCTAATGTAATATACTAACTACAGACTTATGCAAACAACAACAAAATTTTAAAATTAAAGGGTATTCTATCAGTTAATGTAATTTTGCCTATGTAATTTTGACAACTTGCTGTATCTTGGGAACTGCAAGAGGCAAACTGTTGAAATTTTTAAAAACGCTAAAAGTAAAAAAATCCCAAAATTATAAAATCGCCAAAAAACGGGATACAAATCGCCAAAACGAAAAAAAAGCGCCTAACTAAAAAAATCTCTAAAACTGAAATAAATCACCGAAACCGAAAAATCGCAACATAAAATAATAAAAATTTGCCAAAATAAAAAAAAACGCCAAAAACTAAAAAAAAGCGCCAAACATAAACAATTTCTAAAACTAAAATAAATGGCCAACAGCTGAAAAATCGCCAAAATAAAAAAAAACGCCAAAACTAAAAACAACGTCAAAAACCGAAAAAAGTCCTCAAAGCAGAAAAAAAAGCGCCAAAAATAAGAAAAACCGCCAAAACTAGAAAAATCGCTCAAGTTCGTATAATATTACATATGTATGTCAGTACGGAACCCTTGGTATGCGAGTCACAGTCGCACTTTATTGAATTAATTTTAATATTACGATGCAAAGGAATAAAATTAACCAAAACTTTGGAAAATTTTCTAACTTTCAGTAAAAAAAAGTTATCGAAACACGCCAAGGCTGTTTTTTACTTGAAAAAAGTAAACTGTTTGCTAAATTTCTAGTTCATTAATGAACTACTTTATAATAATTATATTTTTATATTTAAATAAAATTTTTCTAAAATTAAGTAAAATATTCCCATAAGATTTGGAGATTTGCAAAATAAATTTTTTATAATTCGGTACCTAATTTTATTTTGAATTAAATTCTATACCACATGATATGTTATTTATTATGGGCGTAATTCATAAAAAATATTTTGATTTTATAAAAGGTTTATTAATCACATTTCCATACAAAATTTGTTTCATAAACCTCTTATTAAACAGAAATATTTTTGATGAATAAGGCAGTATGTTTACAGTGGAATCTCCCTTAACGGACACTTCCTATAGGCGGACACCCCCTTTCGACGCACACTTTTAACAGATCCCGGCAGCGCTACATTTAAATGTTTAGTTTTCTCTTGACCGGGCAGTCCTCTTGTACGGACACATTTCAATGGTCCCTTCAGTGTCCGCTCAAGAGAGATTCCACTGTATCTTCATATTATATTCTTAATTAATTTACCATGCATATGTACATATTAATTCCTTGAGAGGAGATAAGTATTGAACCAACAACCTTCTGACTGATAGCCAAGCACTCTAACCAATTGCCTAACAGGGCAGCCTGAATAAGCATTGAAATTATTGAGTTTTAAAATTTAATTTTATTGAAAAAAAATATACATACATATACATATGTATATTAAGTTCAAATATTCCTCCAAAATATGATTAATGCACTCAGATTCAGAATAATTCAATATAAAAATACTTAAAACTGGTAAATAGTTATCTAAAATTTAGAATACCTTTTTTACATCTTTTAAGTTAGTGAAATTTCATGAACGAAATTGACTAGTCCCTTGTATATAATTTCCCTATAATTATAACCATTTTAGTTAATTTTAATTATTATTCGAACTTGATTTGTTTCTATATTTATGATTTGATTAGGCTAAATAAAGTCCGTATCGCTTTGTAAGCCAAATTACATGAGCTAAATATTAATGAACAAATAACACCAAAGTTTGTTGTAAATATTCTGACTAACAATACATAGTTGAACGGAACAACTAGCTGTTTTCGAAGGCCACTAAACCTTCATCATCAGCGTTCTTTTGTGTTTATTTCACTGTGTGTGGTGTCAGTTGCTATAGATTTCTGCTTTATATACTCAGCCATCATTGCAAATGGAATATGTGAATTGTTTTGATTCATCGTATTACAATTTGCTGAAAGCTTTTTTTATAATGAAAGCTCAATTTTACCATCTCTAAATTTTTTCAAATATATGAAATATTTGTGACTGGATATGGGCAATTAGGGCTAAATCATTTTTTAACGGTGAAAACTATACCTGACTTATAAGGCTGCTCTCTAAAAAATAATTTTTTTACTGCCTATTTCACGATGTCGAATGAGTTCTTTTTTTCGTACAAATACATTTAAAACAAAAACAAATTAAAAAAAAAAATGTTTTAGGTTCATTGCTTAATAAACCTAAAATATTTTTTATGAATACGGTAGTTATTGTTTTAAATTTATTATAATTTTTTTTTTGTAATTTTGCACCAAAAAAAAACAATCTATAGCGAAAAACTTCTTGATTCTATTAGGTTTTCTTATAAATTTCAAACTATAGGGATTTCGTATTGATTTTATTAGGTTGCCTTCTTGATTTTTTTAAAAAAGTTTTCTTCTTGATTTTATTAGGTTGCCTTATTGATTTTTTCAATAAGGTTTTCTTCTTGATTTTAGTAGGTTCCTATATGATTATGTGTAAAGCATCTTATTGATTTTTTTAATAAGGAAATCTTCTTGATTTTATGAGGTGTCTTGCTATTTCATATTTCTAAGAGACAATTTTTTTCGTGATATTTTTCATTTTTGTATAAGAATTTATGCACAATAATTTCAATGGTTATTCAGGCTGCTTGTTAGCATATTGGGTAGAGTGCTTGTCTATCAGGTAGAAGTTTGTTGGTTCAATACTTGGCGAGTAAGTTAGTTAAGAAAATAACATAATGTGTATGTATGTATGTATAAATAAATAACATTTACATATGTATATGGCATAGAATCCCTCTAGCCAGCCTAGTGCCATATGTCTCTATGTCAACACTCTTTTCTCTAGCGACAATTGCACTAGTTGAAATGTCGACAATTTTCCTTTTATGCGCGAGTAGAGATACGTTAGAGACAACAGTTCTAATGTATTTCTGTTGATATTGCCAATAGTTTGTTTTTCTTTTTTATTATGCTATGCACTAATGTTAAAAACTTACGTACATATGTATGTAGGTATGTATGTATTTAAGTTTGTTGGCCCAACCCTTATTAAATTGTAGACGAGGGTCACTAAAATGTACTAGTGATTCTTTAGTTCAAATGTCTCCATATGGTCGTAAATGAATAGTGCTAAAGTCTACTGGTAGATTTTCAATGACAACCCTATGTTATATGTCAATAGGCAATTACATTGGCTGCGGTACACCTATTCAGTTGTACTATTGACAATGTCACTAGTAAATCACTACAATTTTACTATTGATATGGAGCGAGGAAATATCGATATTGTAGACTGGAGCCCCTAAAATTTACTAGTGAATCTTTGGTTCCAATATCTCCATGTGGTCCCAAAAGAACTACTTAGTCAGTATTGCTACAGTCTAGTGGTGGATTTTCAATGACAAGCTAATGTTAAATGTCAATAGATAATTACATTGGCTGGGATACACCTGGTCAGTAGTACTACTGACAATGTCACTAGTAAATCACTACAATTTTACTATTCGCATTTTCTGCAGGGATTTAAATGAAAATACATAAGTACAGAGAATAAAGACGCAATTTTTTTTTTTATTTTTTTATTGAAAAAATCAATAAGATAACCTCATAAAAACTACAAGATGTCTTCTTGATTTTTTTCAAAAAGGTTTTCTCTATGAAATTAATAAGATTTCCTTATTGAAAAAAAAACCATAGAGATTTCTTATTAATTTTGTTCTATTTTATGAGGTATTTAGTAGGCACTGTTTTCTCTGTGTACTTATATTAATTGTTTTCAAATTAACGCATACCAAATTTGAAGACTCTTGCTATTATAGCTTTCAAAATGCAAGATATTTCGTTCGTATGGTCGTGGCACAGCCCACTTAGGGGTATGAAAAATAGATTACGACCTATTCTCAGATCTACCGAATAAACATATAAGATCGTATAAAAATCGGTCAAACCGTTTCACGTGACACAAGAATTTTATCTATATAGATTTACAGCTGCACAAAATTTGGTAGATTTCAATTAAAATCTCTAACAAAATCTATACCTTTTACATCAAGTTTTTTGTTTTACATTTATCAAGGTTTCATAACCAAGACAAAAACCATTTACTGCAATGTTACCTAGACTAACAGCCAAATAACTGCCATATAGCTAATTCACACACCTCTTTAAGAACTTGGATTTATTTTTTAGTACAATTTTGAAAAAATCCATTATCGAAGATACTCTAACTATATGGTGGTGTGTGCTTACTTTTGTTGGCTACTGTACATGTGTATGTATGTATGTATATATGTACATAAGTATTTCACCGGGTGGTTACTGGTTTGCCGCACAGTCTGTTAAAAATACATTATTATTGCCGCAAACCAATAACCAAGCGACGATATGTATATTCGCCTCCAAAAATTCGTCGTTCAACTCTGTTGTATTCCTAGCATACACTAGATGTGGGTGATAAGTCCTAATTTACACTAAGCAATTTTTATTGCTAAGCTGAAGAGTTTTTAGGAGAGAGAGAGAGAGAGAGAGCGAGGGTAACATAAATGTTTCATTTCCCCTCGTCTCTCTTTCCTAAAAAACTAATCAGCTTAGCAATAAGACTTGCTGAGTGTAAATTACGACTAACCACAGCTTGTATTAGATATTTTTTAAATTTTTATAGTTTTGTTTTAAGCTTACACAAGAAATTTCTTTAATTTAAATACATACATACATATTTTCTTCTTAGAAAACATCATTCATCACCTGACACATTTTTATCAGATTCAAAGTAAAAAAAAAAAAAGATTATGCAATTATTAATTCCAAACTCTTTAGTTTCAGCTTTTGAGCCATATTTCAGAAAGTTATCTTTATTTGAGATTCTTGCGGAATTAAGATAAAAAGTGAGAGGCTAACATACCTACTTTATTTAATTCATTCTGGCCTTGAAGAAAGCAAGCAAATCTTTTGAAAATAAATTATGAATTTGCCTTTGCTAAATCGTTGATTAAAAGCTTTATCATATTCATTCAACTCAATTTATGTAGCAGACAGTAGCAGTACATACTTCGTTGTCTGTAACAACAGGGCAAACCACAATCTGACAGTGTATAATTTACAAAAGCGAGAAAATTTTTTATTCATATTGGCTAAATATGACCAAGAATGTTTAATGTCATTGTATTGTATCGAATTATTCACCCTTATTCTCGCTAAAAAAAAATTCAACAAGTTAAAGGGTTGCACCTAGGCGCACCTAAAGTTATGTTTTTTGTTAAACGTACATACTTGTGGAGTCGATAGATAAAACAAGTACTTTTAACTAAAAACATAATCTTAGGTGCGCCTAGGTGTAACCCTTCAACTTATTGTATTTTTTTTTTACTGTCAACTCATATGAAAATACATGATTTCTCTTTTCATTCTTGGCTTGAAGTGAAAAATTGTTCTGAAGTAATTATCACACAAAAATTAACAAAAAAAAATATCGAGCCAAATTTTCGTTTTTATCGTAAGCGTCATGTTATCGAAAATTGACTTTTTTATTGAAATTAAAATTTTATGGCCCTATCCATAGTTTAGAATTATCAAAATGCCAAAATCTTTGATAACTTTTAAGATACAGGCTGTACGATTTTATCGTAAGCGATCATTTACGTACAAAAACATATTTGAATATTAAAACAAAAAAACTTCTCCTGAAAACTTTAATTTTTGTCGCTTACGATAGAATCGAAAATAATTATTTAAATTATGTAAAATGTTCATTATGTTTGCGGGAAGTATTAAAAACAACTTGTATGTAGATATTGCATGTGCGGTATTGTTGCAACATAAAAAAAACAATTAACGAAATGATAAGCGAAAAAATATATTAAGTTATTAATTGATTTGAATGTGACCTAAACCTAAACATTTTCGTTGTTAAAAAAAAGAGAGAAAAAAACAATTTACAAGGTTTTAAAATCAAAGAAGTTTTAAGGTTGGCAGCTAAAGTTTGTCATGAAAATTACAAAACAAAAAAAAAGATATAATTAGTGTTTTATTTTTGGGAATTGCTACAATTTAACGATTAACGTTAATTAACGCACTAATAATACCAAATTATTATTTTACTTAATTATTTAAATAACTTTTTTATTAAAAATACATTGAAATTGATTATTGAGGGGTTTAGCTGGATCCTATGCGCATTTCACTGTTGCTAATGCAGATCATCAGGGAACCTTTACCAAAAAATCTTACAACAGCTAGAGTTATTATGTTATAAACTTTCATTTAAACAAATGAGAAGTTCAACAAATATTGGGTTTTCTGAAGAGAACTTGTTCTGAGTTTGCTGATCCATACACTCTGAAATATATCTATACGTCTTTTGTTAGGTCTAAACTAGAATATGCTGCTGTTATTTGGAATCCCCATGTCTCTAATCGTATTGCTCGTATAGAGAGAGTTCAACGCATTTTCGTCAAATATGCTACGCGCTCGTTACTTTATTTATCATCCGTTCCATATGAATCTAAATGCTTGTTTATTGGTCTACGTACTTTGGCGTCTCGTAGAAAAGTTCAATCTGCCTTGCTGTTATATGATATTATCAATGGTTCTATTGATTGCCCTGATTTGCTTTATGCCATACGGTTTTACATACCTCCCAGGAATATGAGGTTCGCTAAACTTTTCGATGTTCCATTTCATCGTACAGATTATTCTCGTAATGGTACCTTGTCACGTACATTCTCTTTCTTGAACGAAATAAATTATAATATTCAAAAAGATTCAAAATCTTTTATCGAATTTAGCACTGAAAATCAGAGTTTAAATTGCTTCTTTTTAGTTTATTGAAATAACTTTGATCTCAAAACTATTTAATTGTTTAATTTAATTGTGAACTTTTCAAAGTAATATTGTATATATGTATATATATGTTTACCCGTGATAGATTTCTTTTTTCTTTTTTAATACAAATTTTATAAACAACCTTAGTATTAGTTCCTTATCTTTGAATGTTATCTTAGTCTGTAAGGATTATTTGTCCATTGACTGAACTACAATAAATAAAAAAATAAAAAAAAAAAATAAAGCTGAAGTTACCGAATTCAGGTACATACGACAGCAAATAATCGATTTTCGTCAAAAAATCAAGTTCGAAAATTATGTCACTTAAGTTTCTTTGGCGATTATGACACGATATGTTAAGCTGCCGGCTAATAGTTTCTTTAAAGGCGTTTTGTTTATAATTCAAAATAATAATACATATTTATTTATTTATTTGTTTATTTGTCTTCGAACTGAATGAATAATTTATTAGCTAATTTGTTTTTTTAGCTAAAAAAAACCTTATTTAGCTGTAATAATGATACATTTTCACTTCATGATTATGAAGTGCCTGTTCCACTATATCGAAAGAAGCCTTTCGAATTACAATTTATATTAAAAACAAACAAAAAATTCATATCGTGAAACAGGCACGAAATTTATTTCATTCTCCTTGGCAGCACGAGAAATGCTGTGCTCACTTTAAAACAAAAAACCTTATTCGAATTTATTATAATTTAATTTTGTAACCTTAATTTTTGTTATTTATGAATTTTTTTCATTTATTTATCCTTACATTGCCATATTAGCTTCCATCTTTTTTTCATCAGGATTATAGTCCCCTTAATTTAAAATTCCCGTAACAGCCCGCTCTATCATCGGTTGTAGCGGTGTGGGTGTCCAATTTTTGAAAGTACCATCACTTAGCATGCATACATTGCGATCAATATAACAATATAGCTTGCCCACGCGATATATCTGTTTGCCCAGTTCACGACGTCCCGGCAGGGGAGCAAATAATACACCCCTATCAGCACATTTACGCGACACCAACTCCTTAAAATCTAATTGGACGGGAGCTGATCCTTGTAGGTCCAGAAGAGAGTGAGGTGGCGGTGTTGGCTGAAGAGGTGGCGGTACCGGCGTTGCCGTGATATTAGCTCCCATACTATTGCCAGCCGTCTGATCTGTAGCACGATGCATAATTTCTAGGCCTCTGCGCAGATGTTCTTTTACATTGGGCTCCCTTAAAATTTCCTCCGAAAACATACTTTTCCAACCGGTATACCAGCGCGAAATTTCACCATAGTCTGGTGACTGATTGAGCCATAAAACAAGTACTTGCATCCATTTTGGAAAGAAATGCTTGTCTAATAGTTGTGCCATCTGCATGGCGGGTATAAGTTCGTGCCATTCCCACACCTGATTCCAGGGTTCTGTAAAGGTAATTAAAAAATGTATAAAAACAACGTTTTTAGAAATTGCAACAAGATACACTCAGTGGAGATTATATATTGATTATCTATATGACAACAATAAACTTACCCAAGTCTTGCTGCAGGGGATTGATAATAAATTCCGACAATACCATCTGCAACTTTGGTATAACATGTTGTAATAAGAAAATTTGCATTTCATTCTCATCAAATGCTCCTTTCCAGGGTGTTAACATAGCCCTAGCCGAACGATCTTGAGGCATCCAGGCTTGCAAGGCATTACCTAGTTTTTCACGTATAGTAGGGAATATAAATTCCTCCATTTTATGACCAAGAATAGAATTCCAAGGCAAAATCCAGATATGTATGGGCACAGTATCGGTTAAAGGATCCCAATTACGTACCGCGGTACTCAAGCGTGGCAATATCAATTGCTCCAGCACAGAATCCAAAATCCAGGTGGGAAAAAGCGGAGCCCAACAGTCCAACAAAGCAGCCATCGACTGATGATGTTTAGGATCCCAAAATTCAGCACAAGAACGAAAACTGGGTATTACTCCTGCCCATACGAGAGAAGAATAGGGATCAAATATATTTGAACGTGTCTCTCCTGCCGAGTCGTTTTGACTTTCCAAGATTCCACGCCATTTTTTAATTAAGTCTATATATATGGTGGGGTTTTCCAAAGGTTTCCAATCACAGAGATGATTCTTTAGCAAAGGAGCTATAATGCCAGCAGCCAAATCACCGAAACCAAATTGTTTATACTCAGCTTTATAATCTTGCTGTAATTCTAGGAATATTTTCTCAGCTCTTTCTAAGTTCAAATCGCTTTCATTACTGGTCAACTCATCAACCAAAGACAGAACTTTATCCAAAGTATTAATGTGAGCACTTTCTAATTTAACAATATCCTCCAGCTGCCTTTTCTCCTGCTCGAGAGCTACTTGTCTTTCACTGGCAGCATTCTGGGCTGAATCTAGCGATATTATATCCTGTTCACACATATTAACTATAAGCGTTAGATTGTGCATGAGTTCGGGTAGAGCAAATGATTTAGCCAATTTTTTTGGCTGTTCATTCACTTCATACAAATCCTCATCGATTACTTTAGACTGACCTATGGCATGATAGCCGCTAAGTACTCGTTTCTCTGGGCCAGTCATGTCGATAACAGGCACATTGCCAAGCTTTTTGCTAAAATTATAACAAATTTAAAGTTAGCATATTTTAATTTTTTTTAATAAAATTTACTCATTTTTGTACATATGTATATACATACATACATACCTAATTTTATCACTTATAATATAATTAGAGTTTTTCCCCTTTTCCAGCACCTCTTCCACGCTTTTGTAATAATAACGTTTAGCAGTCTTATCCTGTTTAGCATCTCCTGCTTTTTTCCATTTGTTTAGTTTTTCTTTGAATTCCTTAGCTTCGCGTACATCTTCATCTATTTGAGGTATAGGCTACAAATAGTATATGATAGGTATTTAGTTTCTTCAAAATTGTACATACATACATATATGTATGTATGTATCAGCTCAAGAATAATGTGCTATGATTCTTGTATCAGCTTACTTACTTACCACTTTACCTCCCACACTAGCAGCCGTCTCTGGGCCATAAGCTCCTATGGCACCTCTACCTTTGCGCACATGGGCCTCTACAGGCTGCGATATACCTTGTAGATCTTTACCCAAACCTTTACCTGGTTTATAGCCCATCTGAAATAATAATTTGGCTCCGATACCACGGGTATGCTGCTCCCAAGCACCTACATTAGAATTGCCTGCTTGATTTTGCTTGAAGTACGAAGGCTTATGTTGTGTTTGTTGTGGCTTTCTTAAGTCGTCGTCTTCTTCTTCATTCGACTCATCACTAGTATGAGGCGAATCAACATCCATTAGAGTTGGCTTACTCCCTCCGGTACCAAAGCCCGGACGAGTAATTATTTCATCTTCTTCATCTGTGATCGGATTTTCCGCATCCTCCTCTTCATCATTGTCTTTTTTCTTGCCAGACTGTTGTATTCCACCGGCTACAAAACTGACAGGGGCAGTGTAATCTTTACTACGACTACCTGAGGAACCTAAGCCCATACGGCCCTTTCTTCCTCCACGTCGTCGTCCAGAAGGTTCCTCTTCATCGTCGTTATCGCTATCATCAGCCCAAATACCTTTTTGAGAATATATCTGTATGCATATAAAACGATAAAATCATGTTAAATAAAATTATTACCGTAAATTTGTTGATGTTTGGTCTGCTTTTTTCTGGCCCTATTCGGATTGAATTCATTGTCTAAGTCGTAATCAGTTATTTCAAAGCGTTCATATTCATTGTCGGACATGATTTATTTAAATTTGCTTTAATAAATCTCCGTGTTTTATTTATTTCCATTTGTAAGCGAACGTTTTGACATTTATTTGCACATATGATTGAAGCAATGCTTCTCAAACTTTATCTGTAAGAGATGCCATACAAAATAGTTTACGTAGTGGTGAATATTTATTTAATATCAATTATAATCAGTGTTGCCAATTTATGTGTAATTACACATATCATGTGCAATTTTTTTTGTCATGTGTAGCTCATGTGTAATTGGCTGCATGTGTAACTCATGTGTAATTTATCGTTTTTGAGCACTACTTTTTAATTATTTTTTTTAAACAGCTTTTAACACTTGCATTTGAGAAAATAAATGTATGTATCTACGTCCTTTTCTATCACATAAGAATATTCATTGTGATATTTTGCATTACAAAAATGGCACAACTATAGTTGTGCATAAAGAAGAATAAGAAAGGATCACAGATTTATAAAATTTTTATGTGTTTCCCCGGTTTTTGTTACAAGAAATAAAAAAGTCTTAATATTCTTAGCAAAAGATACAAATTTAATTGAAAGTGAGTTTAATTTGATTAATAGATTCTTGAATAACTGGTAAGTTATACATAAGTGTTTTCATTCACAGTTGAAGTAATTTTTTTTTGTTCTGTAGATATGTCTAAGTCGAACGTATTTAGATTCGAAAGTGAATGGCTACGTTTGACTGATTTCAAAGGTTGGCTCATAAAAATAGATGACAATGGGAAAGATGCTACATTCTGTAAGCTGTGTAATAAAAAATTGATGTGTCACAAGCCAGTTCTTTCAAGACACATGCAAACAAATTCCCACCAAACTGCTGCTTCTGCTATTAAATCCACAACCAACATAACCAAAGCCTTACAGAATTCAATTTCGAAAAATAAATGCGTTAGGAGAGCTGAGCTGAAAATGGTTGGAACATTAACTACTAACCATTTGGCATTTAGATTAGTAGACGATCTTATTCCAGTACTAAAGTCATGTTTGCCAGACTCCGAAATACTTAAAGATGTAAACCTTCATAGAACAAAAGCAACAGCTTTGGTGAAAAATGTTTTAGGCCCAAGTTTTTCTGAGGAGCTTTATTATAAATTGCAGAAAACCGTATTTTCCATAATAATAGATGAAACAACAGACGTAAGCACAACGAAGCAGATAGCTTTTACAACAATTTATTATAACGACGAAACATCCCGGGTACATTACTCTTTTTTTGATATGAAAGAGAGTCAATCATCAACAGCGAAAGAAATGTTTGAGCATCTCAAAAGCACAATTATAGAAAAAGGTATTCCGTTTGAAAATTTAGTTGGATTTGCATCAGATACACCTAAAGTAATGTTTGGCCAGTATAATTCAGTAGCTAAGTTGTTAAAAGACGAAAAGCCAGATATTGTTTTGATAAAATGCTCGTGCCACCTAATACATTTGGTAGCGTCGAAGGCCTGTCTAAAGCTTCCAACATATTTAGAAGATTTACTTCGCAATCTTGGATCTTATTTTAACAGGAGCTATGTCCGCCAGAAAAAGCTTAAGGAATTTCAGGAATATTTTCAAACTGGGGTTCATAAAATATTGTCCCCTGCTATTACAAGATGGCTCTCATTACATTCATGTGTTAACCGTGTTTTAGAGCAATATGAAGCTTTAAGAAGTTTTTTAAGGCTAGAAGTTTTTGAAGATCCCTCCAAGACTACTGAATCAATGCTGCTGGCATTAGATGATGAAAAAACAAGAATTTATTTCGAATTTTTATCGTACGCCTTAGATATTTTAACTTCATTTAATACTCTTTTTCAATCAGAAAAGCCAGTTTTGTATAAAATGAAATCCGAAATAATGCACATAATGCAAACTTTTTATTCAAATTACATAAAAATTGATGTTTTAAAATCGCAATGCTTATGGGAAATCAACCCTTCGGATGAAAATATGTATATTAACGAATACGATATATATATTGGTTTTGCTGCTCATGAATCTTTGACGAAAGTGCCTAATTCTAAAAAAAATTATACTTCGAGATTGTCGGGAGTTTTATATCGAGACAATTCGTCAAATAAAAACAAGATTTGATTTCAGTGACGATATTTATAAAATTGTGGATATTGTTGATCCCAAAATTGCGCAATCTTTTCAACCTAAATCATTGCATTTATTTAAAAAAAGATTCCCATCTTTCAATATTGATTTGCAGAAACTGGATAATGAGTGGCGACAACATGCACTCTTAAATTTTGAAAACTTTGGGCTTCATAGTAATTTAGAGCCAGAAGATTATTGGAAAAAGGTTTTCGAATTAAAGAATTCCTTGGGGGATAGATTATTTCCTACATTACAAATAGTAATTAACTATATTTTTATTTTACCCTTTTCGAACGCTGCTGCAGAAAGAATATTTAGCAATTTAAAAAATTTTAAGACGGATTTAAGAAATAAGCTATCATCTGATACGATTTCATCGATATTATTTGCTAGAGAAGGAATACATAAAAATGGTGGACCAAATTTTGAACCTACTCAAAAAATGATTAACAAAAAGTGGAACCTTTAAATACCTGGAAAAATCCAAAATATTTGATCTCAGTATAAACGTGATGTATTTTACTCTGCTCATTTCTAGGCTATAAATTACTATATAAAATAGTATGAATTTTTTGTTTTGTTTTTGACTGTTATTTTTATGAAATAAAAAAGAAACGATGAATCTTTAATTGAAAAAAAAAAACTATAAATCGCTTATATTATTAAATTCAAAACAAAATACGTTATTTTGCAAAAAAAAAAAAGCATGTGTAATTCGTAATTTCATGTGTAATTTTGGCATGGGCCATGTGTAATGTAACATTTCGCTGGTGGCAACACTGATTATAATATGAAAGGAATTAAAAATACCTCTTGGAAAACTCAACTCATCGTCGGATGGTTATTGGTTTGCTGCAGACATAATGTATTTTACATATTACGTATCTTGATATCTCGTGTAAAAATTTCATATAAATAGCTTCTACCATCACCTAATGAGAGAAGAAAATATTTTCATGTCTTCATTGAGTTGTATACAATATGCATATGAGTTATGTCACCCACTATTGAAGTAAATGAGCGATATACAATTCCATTCTACCATAATAACAAAACATCTGGTCACCTTAGTACTGTACTTTTCAGACAGCTCTGTTTTAATTTGGTAAACTCACCAGTTTCAATTTTTTGACATTCCGCTTTTGGTTATTTATCAAGCCAAATATAGCCAAGCCAGCCGTTTCATAGCGCCGATAGATTTTTTTTTTGCCATCAGCGGCTTTTTTGTAACAACATAGCTATGTATGCTATGCGTTTAATTTCGTCGCTGTTTTAACTAACCTATCTAACTAAACATTTTTTTTTAATGAGCTAAGTCCTTTACTAGACCTTATAAGTCATAATACACATTGTCTACAATTTTCATGACTGTCAGCATTGCTTTTGTGCCTATATAACTAAAAAGATTTCTGACGCAGCCATAAGAATGAATGTATAACACAACCATAAAAGCTGCTCTCTTGCTAAATGTTTGTAATGTTAGTAACGTCAGTTAGTTAAAGCAGCGACGATTTATACAATTTTATTTATTTTTTATCAAAGCTATATTACAACATTATATTGATGTCTGCATGTGTGTCATATAAATATCTTGGGTAAATTGTTTAGTTTGAAGCTATATTTCATGTTATATAAAACATAATAAAGAATGAAATATGTATATTAAATGGTACAAGCCGAATAAAAGTCATTAGGGAAGAAAATATTATACAAACTGATGCATAAATAATTTCAGATGGACTAAAACTAGTGTATTTTGCTTTTATTCGATAATTGTTGCAATAAAAAATAATTTACAAAGCTTTTCCTATAAACTCCATTTAAAATAATACATAGTTACTTTAATATGTACATATTTTGTGTTATTTTTAAAATTTTAAAGCCGTCGCTTGCAATTTTTTTCTTGGACGCTTATTGATTTTTTTATAATATTTCAAAAACTGGCTTCGCTTACAGACTGTTTTTGGATTTTTTTGTGGGTCATTTAAATTATTTCTAATTTCTATAACAGAAAATTCGTCTTAGTGAGTAGAAAAATAATTTCATATCTAATGTGATAAAAGCAAGGTGAAACAGTTTAATAAGAACATACATAAGTACAGATGAAATGAACTGTAATATGGATTTCGTTGTGAAAATGGAATTGAATGGGATGGTAGTTATTTATTAATTAATTATACTAAGTTGTTAGTTTTCTTTTTTTTTGTGGTGAGAAAATTATTTCAGATGCACACAGCAGTTATACAATATTTGTGTTATTTAAAGCAGTTGTGTAATTCTATTTATAATCAACTGAAAATTATATCATTTTGTTAGCTTTGGATTTTATTTTTAAAGGCTAAATGTCAAATTTTAGTGAGTTTGTCTTTGCAGTAACTATTTCAAAAAACGGTATTTTTGAAATTCTTAAAAATATATATGTACATACATAGTTTTTGTCAACATACAGTTTTGTCAACAATTCCTAAATGTTTATTTAAGATATGAAATGGCTTATGAGTCATAAATAAAACTATTGTACAAAGCGATTTTTTTTCAACTCACTTTTTATTCCAATTTTTTTTTCTTCGATTTTGCTTTGAAATTAAGGGCCTAATTTTGTAAAACGCAACGTTTGGCGTTGAATAATTTTGTATGTATTTTGTTTTTGTAATTGAAATTTTTTCCATATAAATTTGTCAATGCTTGGCGTTGCGTTTTAGATAAACGCGAGTGGGCCACGATAATGTGCCAAAGTTTTCATGAATGCTTTCTTTCTCTAAGGCATAGCTAGTTCATAATTTGATCAAAATCGGAAGGTGTGAGGTCAAATCGTCAGTTAATTTTATATGTTTTATTAACCCAATGCTTTTATTAGGCCAATTTTTTTAATTAATAAAAATCTTAATATAATATCTTAAATAATTGTCGCACCATTTTTAGCTTACAAATTTTTCAGCCATATTATTGGCTGAGGTACAACGAAAATTATTGAACTTAAAACCGTTTTTCAAGTTCATTTTGAAGCATTTTTTACAATATGTAATTTTTTTATTAAAGGAAGAACAGCAACTGAAAGAAAAATGAAGCTCTCTGGTTTAAAAATGAAAACGTATATAGAAAAAAGTTTATGCGCCATACAATGATCAATATCCGCTGATCAATGAATTTTTTCGAACGGCGCCAAAAATTTCATCGGCTTGTATCATTACAGCAAAAACCACCCTGCAGCAAAGGTGAAAAAAAAACAATTTACATAGAATTCCTTTCGCGAAATAGTTTCCCTGCTGTTTGTCATCCAATTGCAACTGATACGAGCGCATGCACATAAGAGCGCTAAGATTTTCACTAAATTAATAAGTGCATATTCGCAAAAATTTAAAGCAAACTTTAATCGCTATTAAAGATACCAAAAATAAGCTATGTGAATATTAATGCAACTAAAATTAAAATAAAAAAAGTTGCAATAGTGAGCACGTGTTTTTCAAGTGATGCATTTAATTTTGTTTGCCAACAACAGTAAAAGGCGAATGTTAAAGACAACAACAATAATCATTTAAAGAAGTTTATTTTTCGGTGTTTCCTCTTTGTGCTGCACGTTCATTACTAAAGAAAAGTGGATTGCAATAAGTGAAAACCGCAACTATTAAAAGATTAAGAAACCGTAAAGAATACAATAATTTATTTGTAAAAAGAAGTGAATTTATAATTTGTAACAACCTACAAGAAAAGAAAATTATTTATAAATAAAATTAAGTGATATCAAGAATATCTATTTTGATTAATATTGTGCATTAATATAGTGTAGAATAAAAAGTGTTTTTTTTTTGAAGAAAATTTTCTACATAAAATAGTGTTTGTGTGGCTTTTGGCTTTAAGCAATATTTGTTGTGACCATTTTCACCATTTTCACAGAATTTTTATTTGTTGGATCTGTTTAAAAATTCAGCAACTACGATATGGTGCAGGTAAGTGTTTTAATACTTGTTACATGGCCTTAATTCTGTATGTACATACATATCGCTCATTTACTCAAAGAACGTCATAACTAAAAAAAATTCGATTTTTGAGTTAATGACGCAGAATTAAACTTCATCGTTATCGTTCAATCGTTATTAATATTGTGTAAAAATTTCATACAAATATCTTGTTTACTCAGCTCTTAAGAGAAAATCTAAACTTTCTCCCTTAAGTTGTGGGTAAATTGAAAACTTTAAACTCGTTGGCAAACTAGTTTTTTTTTGGGATATGTCATTCTTAAAGTAAATGAGCGATATGTACTATATGCATACATGTGTATGTTCGTATTAGCCAACATTTATTCATCTTTTGTTTACATTGTTATGTTGATTAAACCAATAATTTCAATATTTATGAATAAATAATAATAATACCCAGCAAAAATTATTGCTTCACAGAATCGTTTTTGTAAGTTAGACAATGTTACAGAACAGTGATGGGAAATGAGATTTGCATTTCGGTATCAAAAACAAATTTTTTTAGTACTTTTTTGATCCCGAGAGTACCAAAAATTATAATATTTCTTATTTAAATTTTATTAACAAAAAAAAAGGAACACATAGGTACAAATATACAAATAGGTGTTTCCTGGATTAGACTTAATACTGTTGGAACATAAAGCTTGCCTCCGTATTCCATAGCTCGCTAAAGCTAAAGCTAAATTCGACCGCTAAAATGCTGAACAAATAGAAAATTTTAAATTTTTGGCGATGACATAAAGCTATAAAATTTCGGCGAATTACATTTTAAGCCATTACCTGATTTATCAATACCCGTTTGAAAATTGCATTCGTAGCCGAAAATCGACAAATTGATTTTATGGATTCTTAGCGATAGAGACTTAGCTTTAGCGAGTTACAGAATACGATGGCTGTTGATTTATATTTTGTTTTCATGAAATTTTGGTAAAAGAAAATCCTTTCGACATTTACAGCGGAGTGAGGCATGGATAAAATTCCATAAGCTACTCTCGATATATGAGGAAACATGTATTCATCTAATGCGTTTTTATATAAGCCAGTGCTCTATATTGGTTGTTAATATTTCAAATTATTTTTATTTTCTTTTTTTTTACCCCCCTGGGAACATATTGTTACGGAAATGGCCGTCGACAAGATTAATGCATCATTATGCAAATAAATTCCAATAGGGTTAATAGTGCGAAAATATTCCTACAGGGCAATTAAAGAAGTATCTGGAATAATAATAAAGAAACATCCAGAAGAAGTAAACGTACACACGTACATACATACATGCAAGCACTATAACAAATAACTATATACGCATGCCTAGTACATACATACGTGATTAAACGTAAACAACCAACAACAACTACAAGCTTCTGCTTGTTGTGAAGATAGACATAGCTACATGCATACATACATACATGCCTGGCAATTCCAACGAAAGGTAGAAATAAGTAAACAACCACTTAATGATGTATGCATATACACACGTATGTACATAGTTACCACAAGAACTTAATTACGCGCTTTATAAACAACATTGAAGATAATGATGATTAGGTCTAGACTTTGCATGAAAATTCTAGTGGTTGTTGTGCGAAGTATAAAAAGGGGTTGACGCATCCAACAGCAGTTCAGTTGTGATTAAGAGTTCAGTCGCGATCAAAAGTTAGTTGCGAATAAGTCAGTTGCGAAGAAGCTCAGTTGCGAATAAGTGCAGTTGCTAATAAGAAGTCTGTTGGTAATCAAGTGAGTTGACAATTAAGTTGTGCGCAGTCCGTGATTTGTGATACAACAGTGAGTTGATATTTGAGTCTGTGCTTTACAATACGTGAGTTGGAAATTGAAGAGACTATAGTACAGTCTATAGTGACAGTTGGAATCTGTCGTGATTTGAGGTTATTGTGGAGACCCTTGACTGAAGAGTAAGGGAGCAGTGGAAGCTGATAAAGGTGTGTAAGTGAAGCCAGCGAGTCTTGATTAGTGTATCAACTGTGAGAGTCTGCCATAGAGTTGTTATTGGTGTATCAACTGGAAGTGTCGGCAGAGTGAGTCTTGTGTGTGACGTGCAACAGAGAAAGCAGAATTGTGTCAACACTAGCGCAGCCAGTGGTCTAAGACGAGCGTATACAACAGCAAAGAAGGTGTAGTGGTAACCAGTTGTGAATATTGAAGTAACCTGTGTTTGTATTTAAGCTCTTGAATTAAATTTAGATTAGGCATTTATTAATTAATAAAGAGTGTATCATTCTTAACCCTAATTAGTACACTGGGGTCTTTTATTTATTGCAAATCTTCGAATCTACGGAAAAGCGTTTTTAACAGAGAATAAAAACGTAACATTTGGTGTCAGAAGTGGGATTTGCAAATAAAAGCGGCACGTTTAAAAAAAAAAGGTTAAACGTAAAGTAAGAGTGATACGAAAAGGAGAACCTCACACGTTTGAAAAGGTTAAACGTGAATAAAACCACATACGTTTGAAAAGGTTAAACGTAGGAGCAATTGGTTTTGAGGAAAATGAAATATCAAGAGCTTAATGTGGAGCAACTCAAGGAAGAGTTGAGTAAGCGGAAACTGTCGACAACTGGTGACAAGGTACAGCTACAGGAGCGACTACTGCAAGATTTCCAGCGACGCAACATCGACATAGAGTTATGAGTTCGATGAAAAAGAAAAATATGAGATGGAAGCATCCACTCCTTCTATTAGCACTCCAATCAGTACAGATATCAGCGCAATGCTAGCCAACATGATGGAGAAAATTCTAGGGCAAATGAATGAGAAGTTTCAAGAGTCTTCTAGGGCTAATGCCGAGTTGAAAGCTGAAATGAAGGCTGATTTTCAAGAAACTTCTAAAGCCAACAACGAGAGAGTTCTAGCTGAAGTTAAGGCCACAAATGACACACTTGACAAATGGAAGGCGAAGATTATGGTGAACGTTCAAGAATCGTCTGAAGCAATCTATGAGAAACCCCAGGAAATTGCTGAAGCCGTAAACAGACGGACAGATGGTGCAGAAATGCAAGTCAGTAAATCAGACGAAGAGATTTTTGACTTGGGAAACAGTGTCAACGAACACATTTCTGGCACAGAAGAAGGCGCTGACGAAAAACAGAAAGCTGAAGATGAAATTAACAGTGGTCAGTGTCAACAAGTTGAACGTGACCGAAGTTTTCCAGAAGTTTCCAGCAAAGCAAATGAAGCTCGTGACCTAGATGATAGTCCAGTGGTGTGTGACACAGCGGGAATAGCTATCTTTGAAATGGTCTCATTTGTTCAAGGTAAAGAAACTGCTCCAGTATACGAAGTACGCAGCAGAAAAGCAGTCGGGAGAAAAAAGACAACTTCTATACAGAGCCTCAAGCGTGTGGTCGAGGGACAATATAGAGTCGGAGCCAAGGGCCATAAATGTGGAATGGTAAGGCAAGCTCTAGTCAAGGGACAAGGTAGAGTCAGAGCCAACGGCCACAAATGGGAAAGGAGTAGTCATCTCCAGAGAATGGCAAGGCAAGCTCTAGTTGAGAGACAAAATAGAGTCAGAGCCAAATACCACAAATCTGGAAGAAGTTGTCATCTAAAGCGTAAAACAAGGCCAGCAGTAGAGGAAATACGAAGCAGATTCAGTACCAAGGGTTGCAAATGTCAAAGAAGGTTTCATCTCCAGCATACGGCAAGGCAAGCTGTAGTGGAAATACTAAGCAGAGTCAGTGCCACCAGGGGCCGCAAATATCGAAAAAGTAATCTCCAGCGTATGGCAATACACGTACCAGTTGAAAGCCGAGGCAGAGCCAGAACTAAAGCCTACAAATATGGAAGAGGTAGTCGTCTCCAACGTAACTACAAGGCGTATAGAAAACGAAGAAAAAGAAAGACGATGATGTGCCTATTCGGGACGAATAGGCTTAAGTGGGCGGCAGTGTTACGGAAATGGCCGTCGACAAGATTAATGCATCATTATGCAAATAAATTCCAATAGGGTTAATAGTGCGAAAATATTCCTACAGGGCAATTAAAGAAGTATCTGGAATAATAATAAAGAAACATCCAGAAGAAGTAAACGTACACACGTACATACATACATGCAAGCACTATAACAAATAACTATATACGCATGCCTAGTACATACATACGTGATTAAACGTAAACAACCAACAACAACTACAAGCTTCTGCTTGTTGTGAAGATAGACATAGCTACATGCATACATACATACATGCCTGGCAATTCCAACGAAAGGTAGAAATAAGTAAACAACCACTTAATGATGTATGCATATACACACGTATGTACATAGTTACCACAAGAACTTAATTACGCGCTTTATAAACAACATTGAAGATAATGATGATTAGGTCTAGACTTTGCATGAAAATTCTAGTGGTTGTTGTGCGAAGTATAAAAAGGGGTTGACGCATCCAACAGCAGTTCAGTTGTGATTAAGAGTTCAGTCGCGATCAAAAGTTAGTTGCGAATAAGTCAGTTGCGAAGAAGCTCAGTTGCGAATAAGTGCAGTTGCTAATAAGAAGTCTGTTGGTAATCAAGTGAGTTGACAATTAAGTTGTGCGCAGTCCGTGATTTGTGATACAACAGTGAGTTGATATTTGAGTCTGTGCTTTACAATACGTGAGTTGGAAATTGAAGAGACTATAGTACAGTCTATAGTGACAGTTGGAATCTGTCGTGATTTGAGGTTATTGTGGAGACCCTTGACTGAAGAGTAAGGGAGCAGTGGAAGCTGATAAAGGTGTGTAAGTGAAGCCAGCGAGTCTTGATTAGTGTATCAACTGTGAGAGTCTGCCATAGAGTTGTTATTGGTGTATCAACTGGAAGTGTCGGCAGAGTGAGTCTTATGTGTGACGTGCAACAGAGAAAGCAGAATTGTGTCAACACTAGCGCAGCCAGTGGTCTAAGACGAGCGTATACAACAGCAAAGAAGGTGTAGTGGTAACCAGTTGTGAATATTGAAGTAACCTGTGTTTGTATTTAAGCTCTTGAATTAAATTTAGATTAGGCATTTATTAATTAATAAAGAGTGTATCATTCTTAACCCTAATTAGTACACTGGGGTCTTTTATTTATTGCAAATCTTCGAATCTACGGAAAAGCGTTTTTAACAGAGAATAAAAACGTAACAATATTAATTAAAAGTGGTATATTGATATTGGTTTAACAGATAAAATACTTTCAGGGGGAAACTTACTAAACCAAACTAACATTTTATTGTCAAAGTCCACTTTTGCCCTTAGAACTTAATATAAACTTTTTAAAATTTTCTTTAAACTGATTTAAAACAGTTGTTTCAATAGATCAACTTCTGTGCCACATAAAATATCATTGAATGAAATATGGTTTTCGTTGATATTTAATTGTGGTTACACTTTTCTAAAAGATCTTTACTTATAAAGCTTCTTTCTATTTGTCGAAAAAACAATTTAATTCTTGGCAAAATATATGCATGCGCGAGTCTTCTGACTGCATTTCTAAGTTGCCCGTGAGAGTATCAAATTTCTTAGGGGAGTACTACGGTACTTTTTCATGTCAAATAGTATCAAAAAAAGTACGATCGTACCAACTTTGCCATCACTGTTACAGAATCACCTGTTTTTTTTTGTTCGAGATGTGCCAGCTAGAAGCAATACAATCAATGGCTTACTAAAGTGCTTCACAGAAATATAAATATATAATTTTTGTGTACTCAGATGCAAAAGTTACTGGTTTGGAACCTTTTCTGTAATAATTTTCTACTTATTTATTATAAAGCCCGCCTTACGTTAGTGCTTTTCTGAACCATTTTTCGAAGCCTTTGTTATCAAGTAAGCAATACATGTATTGTTTCCTTCAGTTGCTAGTGTTTTCCAATCAGAATTTTTTTTTGCTGGGTACCTAAAACAATGGTTACACCCAAAAAAGTTTTAAAATCAAGAAGAAACAATTTAATTTAAAAAACGAAACTCTATGAAATAGAACTAACCCAAAAGCAATTTTGCTTGAAATCAAGTGTAAAACAACTGTTATTCAAGCCACACATACAATTGTCAAGGGTTGAATTATGCTTGACTTACACTTTATTTCAATAGCATTCTCCAGTGAAATGGGAACTTGAATTCAATTCAAATAATCCAATTGTATTTCAGTTCAATTCAAGCCTTGAATTGTACTGCAATTCAGCCTTGTATTACAATTGAATTCAAGTATATTTCAAGCTTCAATGATGTTAAAATATAAGGGAAAATGCAATTCATTAGTTTTCTAATAATAATTTTCTGCTTATCTACCTTCACTATTCTTTTCACGATTTTAATCACCTTTGAGTTTTGTAAAAATTCACTTTTTTATTCATCTTTGATATTTTTCACCACAACTTTAATTTTATTACTAAATAAATTATTTATTTGACAAGGTTTGAACACATATGTATGTTGTTTGATTTTTTTATTTCAACATATTTTCAAACTTGAAAACTACTTGAAAAAATGCTTGAACTGAACTTTGTTTCCAGTAAAATTTCAAGTGCTTGAATTTTAATTTTTTGAGTGCTTATTGGGAAGTATGTTGTGTGTTATTTTAAAAATTTTCATTCTTGTTTTAAAAATGAAAACTGTACATATTTTGAAATAAAAAAATATATATTTTTGTTTTAAAAAGTTGAACATACTCAAATTGAGCATTTTAAATCATCGGCATATAAAAGATATTTAAAGGCAAATTTTGTAAATAGAAATGTTTTTTTCGTTTTCAAATTTGTATGGAATCTAGGCTTTAGAAACGAGATTTTTTACAATATCTGCCTATTAGACTTATACCTACCTGATTTGCATTAAGCATTTTATTTCATGAAATTAGTTGCATGAAAATTTTTTATTTGTCAATAGGGGGCCTGGAGGAACAACTTATATTAAAAAAGTTGCCAAAAATGCATCTGAGATTTATTCTACGTCCTTTTGTATATAACATTCTCTTTTATAGCGCTGCAATTAGCAAATAGAAAAAGTTTCGTGCAACAAAATTCATGAAATTTCATAAAAAAATGCTTAGTCCTAATTTACACTATGCAAGTCTTATTGCTAAGCTGATTAGTTTGTGGGAGAGAACGACGAAGGGAACAGAAACGTTTTTTCCCCTCGTTTCTCTCTCCCAAAAAACTATTCAGTTTAGCAATAAGACTTCCATAGTGTAAATTAGGACTTAATCTAAATCAGGTATTAAACAGCAAACAATATCATTAATAAATAAATTAAATAATAAAGCCCCAAGGATACAATATATACTGAGCAAACTCTATTAGATAATTATGACTTAAGCCATACCAAAAAATTGGAATGGAATCCCATTCAGCTCAATTTCGACAACAAAATGGAATGAGATATTTTTATCAAACGCTTTGGAAAAGTCTGTATAAATATCTCCTAACTGACTACCATGCTCTAATGTATTTAAAATTATCTGTATTTTTTTTTTTTGCTGGTTTTTGTATAAATTAATCAATTGTCACGTTTAAGTGGGCCAACATCTTTCAAAGGAACTTCTTGAATTTTTTAATTTGTGGCTTTTTGAAATTTCATTTTGTGCTCACCCATAATTCGACCTTGCAGGCTGTTAGTTTCATAAGAAATCGTCTCACTTAAGTCCAAATTGGCCCCGTTGTGTTGCTTGTTGGGTAGGTGAGAAGAACCGAAAAATGTTCCTTCAGCATCATGATATTAAACCAAACTGATTTTTGTACGTATGCATTTAGTCTTCTTATGTCGCATTCCGATATCTTTGCAATTGCGCTTATTCTGTAACTATTTGTGGACGTTGTTACATCAATACCATACAAAAAGTTTTACTTTCAAAGTATACGACTATATGAGATTGGCATATAGTAAAATGCAATTCTCATGTGTGTTGTTTTAAAGAAGAATGCTATGGAATGAAGTTCCTCCTCGCTACTTTAATACAATAGAGATGTTAAAATTTTAGCTTTTTCTTCTATTGAACTAAATATGATTGAAAATTTTTAAATACTAGAAATCAACCAATAATATTTCCTTCAAACTTGATTTACCAAACAAAAAGCTGAGTTTTGCGTTAAAAAATTATCTATTAAAACCTACCCAGTATACCAAATGGCTTGAGAAAAATATTATAATAAGCTTACTAACGTAATCCTCAAGCTTGAAAATGTATTACAAATACATATGTATATTAAAAAAGGTTTTCGTAACAATTGTAGAAAAATCAAAACGGAACCCTCGCGATAACTATTACTATAACCTTATCTTTGCAATTTTAAAATAAGCTTATTTTTTCCAATATTTTTTTTGTCTGTTGAAAAATAAAAATTATTTACTTCAATTTCAATCAATTTTAATTATAAAATTCCTCACCGAAATTTCCGAACGTGTGAACAGTTGGTATCATGAATAATAATAATAATCAAAATATTATTGTGTGGTATACTCTGGGTACATTATGTTATTTTCTTAATGCACGTAATTTCTACACACAGATAATTTACCTAAGCTTTTTACCTACGATTTTGCCTTATAAAATTTGACTAACACGATAGATATCTTTACACTAATAGATATCTATGGGTAGAAATTACGGGCATAAATTGTAAATTGTATGTATGTATATCAGAATTTCAATTTAAAATTTTAAAGCGACAATTTATATCTTTGTTTTACTTTTTAAAACGAACTTTCGCATACTTTTAGCCCATTAGTTTAATTAGTTTCAAAAGCTCAGCAACATATTTTCTTTCTAACTCCATTAACGCCTAATTAAAAAAAGGCAAACGAGAGACAATAAGTCGAAGAAAGTATATGCAGCGAAATACCCATAACATTTTAAAACTAAATAGTGCTAAAACAATCCACAAAATTAAAAATTAACAAACTATAACTACATCATCTAAAAAAAAGGCGTAAACAAACAAAAATTTTAATGTTCATTTTCTAAAGCATTTGACACCAAAAACAACACCATTTATTTTGTATAAAATTAGTTTTAATTTTCAATTATTGAACTTGATCATTGTGTTGACAATGGCCATTATGCCAATGGAGGACCATTGGCGTTTCGAGTATAAGAAATACAAGGTTTATACATGCATGATGATGTTGGTGGTTATATGTATATGGTGGTTTTATTCTCTGGTAATTAGATAAAAAAATATTTTTAGACCACACCTAAAATTTTTTGCTTCATGTACATACATATTTCCATAAAGTATGTGCAAATGACGTTTCCTGTTTTTTTTTGTACAGAACAAATTTTTTATTAAAATGCAAATTTTGTGAATATAAACGTTTTTTTTTTTTTTTTGAAATTTGTATGGAAAAAATATATTTTGAAACGAATTTTCGTTATTTTTCATAAAAATTTTAAACGAAATTTTTTACAAAATCTGCCTATAAGTTTTATTACTGCTGTTTTAATAGAAACTATTTCCTGTAGCATCTCCCAACCTCCCAAATAAAATTTCGTTTCAATAAGTAAACTCTAATTTATGAACTGTGAGTAAAAATTTGGAATAATTATTTGAAACATTAACTAGATTTCATTTTATAAAAATAATCTTGGATTTTTTCATTTCTCAATGTAATAAGAAGCATATAATCAGGGCTGTCAGATTTGGCGATTTCTCTCCAAACGTGGCGATTTTTGAACTTGTTTGGCGTCCAAATTTTTGGTTTAGCGTCATGGCGATTTTTCTGGCGATAAATAATTTGGCGATTTTTATGACTATTTTTTAATAAAATTGAACTTCAAAGTCTTTATAATTCAGAAAATTAGTTTGTTAGATTAAAAAATAAATCCTACAGAAACTCGTCTGCAAGAAATTAAAACAATTGGATTTTGATGATTTTTCCTGTGTTAATTTAAAATAATTAAGGTGTCTTGAATTTGGATGAGAAAAATTTACAAAAAATAATTTTTGCGATTTTATTTCTACTTTTGGCGATTTTCTGCTAAAAAATGTTTATATAAAAACAAATTTATTATCAAATATATATTAAGAAAAACTTCATAAAATTGATTCTAGCGATTTTTAAAATCATTTTGTCGAATTGGGTCGGGAAAAATCTGACAACCCCGCATATAATTGAAAGTAAATGCAAAAACAACAACTATACATTGCTCTCGCCAGGATAGAGTGATGTCAATCCAGGATTTTTTTGAACGGGTCTAATCAATTTAATTATGCCAAATTGTTATTTTACTTTTAAAAAGACACTGAATTTAAAGTTTACTATTTTTTTTAGACATATTAAATGGATCAGGATAATTTCCAAATACATTACAAAGCTTATAATATAATTCTGCCCAAAAAAAAACCGACTTCGTGCAAAGATCTGGCGGTCTACTCTGTAATTCGAAACGAAAGCAAATGCTTTCGAATTGTAATGTTAATAACCTACAAACTCGAAAGAATTTTCTTTTGTTTCGAAATACAGAGTAGACTCCCTGATAGAAAAAGATAAGAAGAAGTACGTGAAATATAAAATTAAATTTTGAATGGGCGTGTCTCCGCCCATTTTTTAAATGCAACATTGTGTGTTTTTCAGAGCTCAGGGTGCGCAATAAGTCGTGTAAAAATTGGTAAATTAGAATCACTTGAAATAAAATGTTAAATTTTAGTGGGCGTGACTCTGCCCATATTTTTAAATGGAAAATTGTGTCTATTTTAGAGCTCATGGTGTGGCAAATTTCGTAAAAATCGGTTAAGTTGAACCGCTTGAAATATTATAATAAATATTAGTGGGCGTAACCCCGCCCATTTTTTCAACTTTTAAATTGTGTAATGAAAAGAACCAAAGGTGTTTTACATGTTTCGCAGCAATCAAATAATTAGAATATCATAAAATTAAATTTAAAAAATTTGTGGGCGCATCGCCGGCCACTTTTTTTATAATGCGACCAATGGGAAGCTATACCCTCTCAAAGAAAGAAGGATTTTTGCATTCGGTCTAAAATGTACCGAGTTATAAAGTAACACTGCCAAAAAATAAAAATAAAGACGAATTGATAAGCTCCTCCTTTTTTTTGAAGCCGGTTAAAAAGGGTATGTGATGTTTTGTTCCTTATATTATTAAATGATGCATATTTGGACCAAATGTAATGGGGCCATATAATATACAGATATTACCTTATAAAATAATGAGAACGAATGGTAATTATGGCTGTACAATTTTTAGCGAGAGCCGTTGAAAAAAAGTCTTCCCCCAAAAATTTAGTTCCATCTCATTAAAGGACCATGATAGGCCATAGCTAGGGCGAAATTATGTACGGGAAAAATGTTTTGCTATCTATGCTAAACAAAAGAGGTTATATAAAATTGTTCCGAAAAACAGCACATTTGAAAGATATGGGGCCAAAATTATTTATAGTTTTGTTTTGGAGTGAAAAGTGCAATGGCCGGTTTGCACGCTTTCAGTGCAATTTTTACACACGTGATTTTTTATGGACAGTCTATCAGAAACAACCGGTGGAGCGAATACAAGAAATCCCATACATTTTTTGGCTGGTCTAATTGTTCATACATACATGTCCTTCTGTCTTGGACTCCAGGAATATTCCTGAAGTTTACTATTGTTTAATTCTAAAATATTTGGTTAAATTTACGAACAAATTTCTATTTGTTTGCACTGTTCCAGGACAATGGCCACCTTTGACCTTTACAGCTTAACTTACCACCTTTTATTCGTATGAAAGCATAAATATTGAAAGTACAAGTTTGAAATGATTAAAAAGCAGGACACACAAACGCATACGCTGCTGTCCGTGTGTTGGTAGCAGTATAAGACTCTATTGAATAACCAGATAATCATTCATGGTATAAAGTACTAAACTCGATTTTTTTTTGTTTAAATAGTATACTATAGAAAGCAACCCTCTTAAAAGAATTAAGGACACGACTTTGTTTTGTTTGTTTGATTCGTATCGAGGTATTTTGAGTCAAATGTTTGTATTTTATTTTAAAAAGCACTGCAATGATATTTTGCCATTTATGAATACTCGCAGGAGTGTTTATATGCTTCATTCCATTTCTATTTGAATGTTGAAGTTTTCATCGTGTTTTATATTTTCCATCAGATCTACTACATATCATTTAAAACTGAAAAAATTAAAAGAAAGTCCAATGGAAACAAAAAAAGTTTTTCCATTAGCAATTTCTCAATATACATAAATATTTTGTTTTTGTTTTCGTGGATGTTTATGCAAGTACTGCTGCTGTTTCATCCCTTCGTCAAAGATTCCCACTAGCTACTTATGGCATCCTTTGTCCTTGCTGTTGGTGCGTGAGGATGTCTATTTGTTTATTTCCTTTTTTCAAATTTGTGATGTGACTTTGTTTTATGCCATTATTTTTGTTTATGTACATATCCTGTTATGATTTTCATTTCGATTTTCTTTTAGTGGGTTTTTGTTAGTTTTATTTTTCTTAACTATCCATACGTTTTTTTAAATATTTATTGGACTAAATGTACGTATGTATGTACTCGTATGTATACAAATTTTTATTGCATTTTTTTCCTTTACGGGAACTAAAAGTTTATTTAATTTTTTGGATATTCCCTTTCCATAATGGCCAAATTCCAAATTACAAAAAACACATAACATACATTTCTTACTTACATGTTTATTTCCATATGTCCTTCGTTATGTAGGGGGGGAAAAAGTGATTTGTATATTGAGTGCACAATTCGCTTTTGCGCTTTTTCATGAATTTTTAATTGGAGCATACATATGAATGTTCATACATATATACTATATATTTTCTTTATTTCTTTGAGAAAAAATTCTTCTTAAAATACGCTACTTACTGCTTTTGGCTTTAAAGTTTTTTGGACTTAGTAATATGTACTACCAAAGCAGTTGTTTCAAATTTTCAAGTTTGATGTTTTTATTACATATCTTCAGAACTATGTACGTCTGTAGAAAACTAGTTAAATATATATGTATATGTATGTTACACTTTTTCGAAAACATTAAAGTCTTGAGCTCAAATTCTCTTTTCCCTTCTCTCTTTCAAACTCAAAACTTTGCAAAGTAAACTTTGCGTGTGGGAAAACTGTTTAATATAAAAACGCTGCAGTATTTACCGATTAATGCTAAGAACACAACTGGGACGAACGACGAATTTCGTCCACGTCGACGAATTCGGCGATAAGAGTTCGGTGCGTAAATTCGTCGTATGAAGCACAGCAACGACGAATTTACTCAGCGAACTCCTCTCTCATTTTTGATAAAGTTGGTTGTTGTGTGCAGCGTGACCGTTTGACCGACTAAAGTGGTAAATTGCCACTTTTTCGACTGCCTTGCCACTTTTTTGACTGCCTTGCCGCTTTTTTTCTTTCACGAACGGTTCATAACGGGCACTACATATCGTTAACTAAAATGCAAAAAGAGGTAACCAACAAAAATATAATTTTACAGGAGAAGCAAAAAACTACACTGAGCGAAAAGCTGCAACTTAAATATAATAACGCGTTACATTAATTCAATAATTTTCAATATAATAGAAAATGTATATTGAGATACTTAAAAATAAATAAAATTAATAAATTAATATTTTCGTATTGAAATAAGAAACTTCAACATGACTAGACTTTCGTTACTATTTCTTATTCACCCGTATTGCGTATGTCGAGTCGAATATTCGACTACGACAATTTTGTATTTGATTAAACAAACCTTTAACACATTTTCTTTATTCTATGACAAAATTCTCGTAGACGAATATTCGACTCGACATACGCAATACGGGTGAATAAGTCCGCTTGTCTTATGTTAATAATAGCATCATTTTTAACCGCAGAAGTGTTAAATTTTGTCAAGACATGTAGTTTAAGGCCGTTTCACACTATAATACAAGTGGAAAATGCAACTCTGATATGTTGAGTTGTTATTGTCTTTTGAAATTTTTGAATTAGAGATGCATTTTCGTCAAAAGTATTAATACTTGTATTATAGTGTGAAACGGCCTTTAGTGGCATTTATAATAATCCATCAAAAACTCGATTTTGACCTTTTTGTTAGTTACGCCTTATTGCATTTTAGCTAACGATATGTAATTCTATACGAACTTTAGCCTATATACATACATAATTGAACATCTTACATGATGTAGACATTTAAATTTTTTTAAAGCTTAAGCGCTTTTTTTCGTTTTGCCGTTTTTGATCGGTTTTTGGCGATTTTTTTAGTTTTAGCGATTTTTTCGGTTTTTGGCGATTTTTTTAGCTTTAGCAATTCTTTCCTTGCGCCGATTTTTTCGGGTTTTGGTGATTTTTTTAGTTTAGGGTAATTTTTTCGATTTCTTGCGAATTTTCCGGCTGTTTTTAGTTTAAGCGAATTGTTTTACTTTTGGCGATATATTTTCGTTTTGGCGTTTTTTTCGGATTTTGGCAATTTTTTTTAGTTTTTTTTTGTGATTTTTATGCTTTTTGCATTTAAGCGCTTTATATAATTTTTGGTGGTATTTTGCATTTAAGCGCTTTTTTATTTTGGCTATTTATCGTTTCGTCATTGTTGTTTAAATTTTTGGATATTTTAGTTTCAGCGTTTTTGAAAATTTTGCCTCCAAGATACAGCAAGTTGTCAAAATTACATTGACTGATAGAATACCATGTAATTTTGATATTTTAAATTTCAATGTTTCTGTCAAATAAAAATAGTCATATGTTAGCGCTTGTTGTCAGCGAGTCGCATTCCGAAAACAGGCTAATAAGGCTAAGGCACTTATCTTAGGTACGTATTAGAGATATAATTTTCTTGACATATCTTGGACCTAAAGGAGCTTTATATTGATATGTATGTATGTATATGTATATGTGTGTAGTCAGGTCCGTACGAAAGATGAATATGTTTATAGGTAGCAATTAAAAACTTAGAGAAAAGTTTAGCTTTCAAAATCAAGAATCTACTCAAACTGCCAGGTTATTAAAAAAATTAATGAATATGGAAATGGATTTGGGACGTAGTAAGTATATCTCTACTTCCATTTTGTCTATTTTTGTTATCCAAAAATACATACTTATGTATGTATGTATGTATGTATGCTTTTTATTATGAATCACATACTTACGCTGACTTCCTGCATTTATCAGTTAAGCTCTCAAAAATTATGCATTCAAATTTTTTTGGTTAAAAAAACCTAAAAATTATATAGAAAACCTCATGAAAATTATAAAACCTTTTAATGCAAAAAAAAAAAGGAAACAAACTGCTAACCACATTTTACATTTCAAAATTGTATTTGCATTCGTATGCACATCATCATTAAAAAAAAGAAGTGCATACTATTTTCTACATAAATTGAACTCATTGATTATTTTTGTTGTTGTTGCTGTTACCGGATTTTGTGCGTTCCATTTTGTAGATATCACAGCCATCTACATACGTCCAAACATTCAGAGTTATTATACTTTCACACAGAGAAATGCGAATGGGAAAATAAAATGCGTAAAGGTATATTACTCGTAGCATGAAATACATATGTATGTATATATGTACATATGTATTTGGGTGGGAAATTGGCGCTACTCTACCCTGTGTCCACTTGCTGGTTAATGGTTGATGCATCTTGCTGCATAGAAAAATGCGTGAGCATAAATGCAAACAAATATGTAGATTGAACACAGGCCGCCAACGACGACGACGACAACAACAACAACAAGAAAGCACATGTGGGAAAGAGAGAAAATAAGTTAACTGCACACAAATAAATGTAGGTACATATACAAACCAACAACAAAATAAAAGTACATACAGTTGAACCTCGATTATCTGGCTTGCAAGGGAACTGGCCTAGAGCATGGATAATCGAAAAACACGTTTAATAGAGGTTATATAAAAGCAAAAATTATATAAATTGAAATTTATTGCAGTATTATTCAATACATTAAGTTTGTTTTATATAGCTAAGCAGCATAGCTATAACCTGGTGTCCTAAGACACCTCTCTTCTTTTTTTCCTACACCTTTATACAATTAGAAAGCCACTGGGCGCGTATAAAAGTGTTTATAAGGAAAATGAAAAATATAACCTAAATTTAACACTTAGGAAATTTTATCACCCGTATCGCGTATGTCGAGTCGAATATTCGTCTACGAGAATTTTGTATTTGATTCAACAAAGTTTGTACAAGTTACCTTTATTCTATGACAACATTCTCGTAGACGAATATTCGAGTCGACATACGCAATACGGGTGATTATTCGACATCATTCGATAATCACCCGTATTGCGTATGTCGAGTCGAATATTCGACTACGACAATTTTGTATTTGATTAAATAAACCTTTTACAAATTTTCTTTATTCTATGACAAAATTCTCGTAGACGAATATTCGACTCGACATACGCAATACGGGTGAATATGTCGAATAATCACCCGTATTGCTATGTCGAGTCGAATATTCGTCTACGAGAATGTTGTCATAGAATAAAGGGAACTTGTACAAACTTTTTTGAATCAAATACAAAATTTTCGTAGACGAATATTCGACTCGACATACGCGATACGGGTGATAAAATTTCCTAAATGTTAAATTTAGGTTTTATTTTTCATTTTGCCTTATAAACACTTTTATACGCGCCCAATGGTTTTCTAATTGTATAAAGGTGTAGAAAAAAAGAAGAGATGTGTCATAGGATACCCGGTTATAGCTATGCTGCTTAGCTATATAAAACAAACTTCATGTGTTAAATAACAATGCAATAAAATTATATTATATGACGAATTCGCCGCAAATATTTCAAAACGTTTCGATTTATTTCCCATTATTTTCTTTTCTAGCGGCGTACGATTAAATTAATGTATAGTTTGTTAAGGATCAATTACCCGACTGTAATGTAAAGCAACTGCAACAGTAGGAAACAGCTGATCGATATTGTTGTTTGAAAAGTAATGAAACTGGTTATAGAGATGTAATGTAAGGTAAACTATTTTTCATATAAAAATATCGATCAGCTATTTCCTACGTTGCAGTTACATTACTTTACAGTCGGGTAACTGAGCCTTTAGCCGGTTTGCAGTTGTGTTCTCTGGTTTGTGCTCATGTACAAAAACAATACAAAAATAAATTGAGCAATCCTTCTCATTGTTTTTGTTTCACGCATTTTAAAAAACGAAACAATTTGTTTCGTTTATTTTCGTACTCTGCTTTTAAGTACAAAAAAATCGAAACAAAAATTAATTTAATACTGTATTAGTGTCGATTATTTTTGTTACGAAAATCCTGTGTCGTAAAATAAATAGCATAGCTATAATAAAACAGATTCATATCGAATATAAATTATTTGCTGGCATTTGTTATAGTTTCTATTTTATTTCTTCTTTTGTGATTTTCAAAAATACTAATATTTAATCAGAAATAATTTCTTAATCAGGCTTGAGTTCAGTAATTTCAATTCTTATTGAATGAAATATTTTTATTAATTAATGTGAGTATCTAAAGAAGAGAAGAAAAATTAAACTAGACTTTATAGTTGGGGGAAATACCGATATTTTTCTGTGCAGTCACGCACTTCATCAGCACCCATGTCTATCTACTGGGGTAGAGATTATTATTAACATCAGCTATTTAACTTAAATTTCTATGAAATGGAATATTAATATTTGTGAACTCTCAAATAGTTTTTGTAAGTAAGTCTCTGCATAAGATAAGAGGTTTGTGACTGTTGCAAATATTTGGTTGAAGTCAACTGATGATTAGGCTAAGCACCAATGAAATATATAGACAATGCTTAACCACCAGCAAATAAATTTCAATTTAAATAAACTTATGACAATATGTCGAATAATAAATTTCCTAAAATCAAAAATTATCACTATACAAAAAATGAAATTTTAATTTGTATTTAAATATGAAATCTTATTTTATCACAAATAATAGAGTTAAAGCACGGTTAATAAAGGTACAAAAAATTAAGGCACGGATAATGGAGTTCAAGAAAAAAGGTGGGAGCATGCCACTAAAAGATATAGCTGGTTGATAGAAGACCGGATAATCGAGGTTCAACTGTAGCAAAAGGAGAGAAAACCCAAAATAATGTCCAACTACTGTAAGGAGCACTTTATGGCAGATACAAACGCACAAACGTAGCAGTCTTTTTTTTTTTTGCAATATGAATGTCCTACACGCATTCATAATTCGAGATACATTTGCTACCGCACTAAAAACTGTGTTGTGTTGTACGACAGTTGGAGGTAGGCTTGGAAATATAGAAATGATACATTAAAAGTTGATCGATTACTCATATTGAATAAAATGAAATTATCTTATACATATGTATATTAAAAAAGAATAGTCTAAACACCGCTATTACTACCTAAACAGAAACAATACAGTGCCACGGAGACGATCAAATAAATCCCGTCAATCAGTGCATATGTGTGAGTGTCGTATGATTGTATGCTTACGTAACGTACAAATAAACACGTCAATCTGCATTTGTTTGTTTGATAATGTAATGTACAATAAAACGCAATATAAACTTTTGTTTATTGCCGCGCACTTCTCCCTCATTAACAAGAATCACAAAGCGAAGGTTGTATTTTTTTTGTCAATCAGAGTTGGAGACGATCAAATAAACAGTCGTCAAATAAAAAAAAATAAGACTTTAATTTTCATCAGCCATTACCGACACAACTGTATAATTGAGGAGTTTATTAAATCAGTGAATATCTAAAATTTATTTGACAAAAACTTTTGAAGTTATTATAAAAAAAAAAATTTTTTTTGTCGAAATTTTTCGTCAACGATATCTTTTGAACGAATCACCCCACCCGACTTTATTAAAATTTTTCAAATCTACCGAACCGAATCAATTCACTTTCTAACGACATCAATTCGTAAATTGCGGTGAAATTGAGTTTCCATCACATTTCAACCTATTTGAGGTCCTGGGAGTCGATTCTGGGGGCAAATTACGGCATACGATATGGAACGAAATTTTAAAGTGTTTCCATTTAAACTCTACTGGGGTGTAATCATCGCTTTCGTTAACGATCTGATTTATTACTTTTTTCAGTTTGAGACTATGACATTCGATATCGAACCATATTATTCATTATTCGATAGGGAATGCCATAATCTCAAACTGAAAAACGCGATAGAATCAGCTCGTTATCTAAAGTGATGATTAGACCCTTGAAATATGTTTAAATTTCGATCTATATCGAATGCCGCAATTCGCCCCCTGAATATATTCCTGATAATGTCCGTGTAGGTGTATGCATGCATGCATGTATGTGTGTGCATTTGTATAGAGGTTATTTTCAAATCGTGCTCTACATCAAAGAGTTGTACACTATTTTTCCGCGCTCATGTTGACTTTACATTTCCTATTAGGGTATTATATCGGAAGTGTGTAGGATTGAAAAAATCCAAAATGAGAATTCGATATACGATGGATGGATGAACAGAAATACTCTTTGCAAAGCATACACAATGCCATACTCATACAATTGCATACATACATACATACATATGTGTATGTGGAATTGTATGTGCACGTCCCAGCATATGTATATATATTTTGTTGTTGATATTCAATAACAAGGATTTGCAGGCTACTGGGAAACACTAAATGTTCATAAGGGAGAGAGGGAACATTGTTGGGGGTCAGAGTAAATAATGAAATTGCATTTATTATTATGTGCGCGTGCCTGCATGAGGCTGCATGAATATGCATGCAAGTACACACATACATATGTACATATTATGTATGTGCCGGGGCTGATAAATGTGGGTGCACGTAGCCAACCATTTTTAAGAGCAAAAAAAAAAAAAAAACAAAACGTTCAAATGTTTCAACTACAACTAACATAGTTGTGTTTTCTGTACTGTTGTTGCCGTTCATTTCAGCGAAAAATATTTTTGCCAACACAATTATTTTTTGTTATACGAGTAGTTACAGTGTTTTTTCAACGTATTCACTCAGCTATTAGGATGGTTCTTTTCACAAAAGTGATTGCGGAAAATATCGGGGGATATAATTTTCGAACACTTTTCGCAAGCCATCTGCTACAGTGTAATTTAAAAGTAACATATAAAAGTACTTCTTTATAACCTTTATGCAACGGCACCTTTCTAAAAACTAGCTTTTTTTCTTAGAAATTTGTGTTTTTGAAAAGTATATTTCCTCACAAATAAATTTTTCTCAGAAATATATTACATATCTCCAAATGCATTTTTTCTCAATAGTATCCTTTTTTCAGTAGCATCTTTTTCGAAAAGTACTTACTCCTCTTTCTTGAAAGTACTTCGAATCTTTTTCTCAGCAGAATTTTTTTTTCAAAAGTAACTCTTTCTAAAGAGTATCGTTTTCTCTAAAGTGTCTTTCTGACAAAACTATTTCCCCCAAAAGTACCATCTTTTCATAAGCAATTTATCAGAAAAACTTTCTTCTCAAAATCACTTTTTTAGTACTACATACATACGAGTACATACATACATATCTTTTTCTCAATTTACCGTTTCCAAAAGTACCTTTTTTCGCATAAGTATTTTTTCTTCTTCTAAAAACATCTTATTCTTAGAAGTCCATTTTTCTCAAAAGTACTTTTTTTTCCAAAAGCACTTTTTCGCATAAGTATTTTTTCCTAAACTTATGTTTTTCTTAGAAGTGCAGTTTTCCCAATAGTTAGTACTTTTTTTCAAAAGTACCTTTTTCCCATAAATATTTTTTTCCTAAAAGTACAAAATTTTTCTCAGAAGTGAAATTTTCTCAAAAGTACCTTTTTCAAAATTGTTTTAAAATCATATTTTCTTCGAAAGTACTTTTTTCTAATATATTTTGTTTTACGGCTTGTCCCACGATGTCACCAGAAATCGTTCGATCGACAATTTGTATTGCAAACAACAATAACATTAGAAAATTTGTTGTTGTTTTCAATATAAGTATTCGATCGAACGATTTCTGGTGACATCGTGGGACAGGCCGTTAATTTTATATATCTCAAAATTACATTTGTGCTAAAAATTCCTTTATTTTTATGAATTCATATTTTCTCAAAAGAAACATTTCTGAAATGTTTTATGTGAGTTTTGAGTTTTTTTTATCAAAACTTCATTTTCTTATAAAAGAAAATTTGTTTTCTAAAAACTACCTATTTCCCACAAGTATCCCTTTCTAAAATGTACCTATTCAAACGACTATTTTTTCAAAAGTTTATTTTTTTTCAAAATACATAATATAAAAAACACTTTCTTCCAGCCGTATTATTTTTGTTTTTCGAGGAATACCGTTCTCAAAAGTACTCTTTTTTGTCAAAAATACATTTTCTTCAAAAGTACTTTTTCTCGAAATTACATTTTTTGCAAAAGAAATTTTTCCCAAAATTAGCCCTGTGTAAAAAGTGCCTTTATCTCAAAAGTATTTTATTTCTCAGAAGAACCTTTTTCTTAAAAGTACTTTTTTTTCAAAAGTGTCCTTATCTCAAAAGTGTCTTTATCTTAAAAGTACTTTTTGTCTCAAAAGAAAATTTTTCTCAAAAGTACCTTATTTTTCTCAAAAGAACATTTTTATCAAAAGTGCTTTTATCTCAAAAGTTCATTCTTCTCAAAAGTACCTTTTTCTCAAAAGTACCTTTTTCTCAAAAGTACCTTTTTCTCAAAAGTACCTTTTTCTCAAAAGTACCTTTTTCTCAAAAGTACCTTTTTCTCAAAAGTACCTTTTTCTCAAAAGTATCTTTTTTCAAAAAGTACTTTTTGCTCAAAAGTGCTTTTATCTCAAAAGTACATTTTTCTCAAAAGTACCATTTTTTCTCAAAAGTATCTCATTTTTCTCAAAAAGAAATTTTCCTCACAAGTACCTCTTTCTCAAAAGAACCTTTTCTTCAAAAGTAATTTTTCTCAAAACCTTTTTCTCAAAAGAACATTTTGCTCAAAAGTGCCTTTATCTCAAAAGTAAATTTTTTCTCAAAGGTACCATTTTTTTTCTCAAAAGTACCTTTATCTCAAAAGTACCTTTTTCTCAAAAGTAATTTTTCTTAAAAGTACCTTTTTCTCAAAAGTATATTTTTCTCAAAAGTACCTTTTTCTTAAAAGTACCTTTTTCTCAAAAGTACCTTTTTCTCAAAAGTACCTTTTTGTCAAAAGTATCTTTTTCTTAAAAGTGTCTTTCTCAAAAGTACCTTTTATTCAAAAGTGCCTTTATTTGAAAAGTACCATTTTTTTCTCAAAAGTACCTTATCTTTCTCAAAAGTACCATTGCCTCAAAAGTACCTTTTCCCAAAACCACCTTTTCCTCAAAAGTAGTTTTTCTCAAAAGAAAATTTTTAACAAAAGTAACTTTTTTTTCAAAAGAACATTTTTCTCTAAAGTACCTTTTTTTCAAAAGTACCTTTTTTCAAAAGTATCTTTTTCTTAAAAGTACCTTATGCTCAAAAGTGCCTTTATCTCAAAAGTACATTTTTCTCAAAAGTAAATTTTTTTTTCTCACAAGTACCTTATTTATCTCAAAAGAACATTTTTCCCAAAAGTACATTTTTTTCTCAAAAGTAAATTTTTCTCAAAAGTGCCTTTATCTCTAAAGTACCTTTTTCTCAAGAGTACATTTTTTCTCAAAAGTACATTTTTCCCAAAAGTACATTTTTCTTAAAACCACCTTTTCCTCAAAAGTACCTTTTTTCTCAAAAGTACATTTTTCTCAAAAGTACCATTTTTTTTGAAAAGTACCTTTTTCTAAAAAGTAAGTTTTTCTCAAAAGTACTTTTGTCTCAGAAGTAATTTTTTCAAATGTACTTTTCCCCCAAAAGTACCTTTTTGTCGGAAGTACTTTTTTTTTTAAAGTGTCTTTATCTCAAAAGTACCTTTACCTCAAGATTAATTTTTTTTATCATTAAAGAAATTTCTCTGAAATTTATATTTTGAAGTACATACGATACACATCGTCGCTGTTTTAACTAACTGACCTAAATGACATCATTTTGAAAAATGAGGTAAGTCCACTATTAGACTTTATGAGTCACAATAGACCTTGTCCACAATTTTTATGACTGTAAACATTACTGTCGAGCCTATAACAGTAAAAAAATATTTCAGACGTTTCCATAAGAATAAATGCAGAAAACAATCATAAAAGCTCATCTCCTGTAAAATTTACAAAATGACAGTTATTTAAAACAGCGACGATATGAAATTATGAAAGTGGTCTAAGTCATATGCGTTTTCGCTTCGAAGTTTTAAATAAATTTTAATAAAACTTCAATAAATATTTAAAAAAAAAATTGTAATTAATTTAATTCTAAATTAAAATGTTGCATAATAGAAAAATATTTTTTGATTTGTTCAAACGTAACCTACTAAATAACACACTTTCATAATTAAGGACACATATCGTTACCTCAATATAGAAAGGCCCTCCTAACTCATTATATTTTTGAATTCGAGATTTAAGCATTTTTCAATACATTAGATGTTCTTCTGTCGAAATACACATAAAAATCAATTTCCAAAAATTAAGCAGTTAGGGCCTTTCTATATTAAGGTAACGATATGTACTATATTATTAAATTACATATCTTGCCTTCCGTGCTTGGCATAATTCGACTTCTGCAAACACATTTTAGTGCTAAATAAAAGAAAATTTGTTGTATTGTTCTTTAAACTATTAAAAAAACCGTCATACTTAACATCAAAATACTGCAACTACGATAGAGAGGGATTAATTATTTTTCTTGAAAGTAGATTTTCACATAAGTTTTTTTTCTTTGAAAAGTAATATTTTGTCTTAAAAGTTAATTTTTTCCATGCGTACCTTTTTGAATGAATATGAATGTTGTGTGATTAAAATTAGTCCTTTTCTAAATTTTTTTTTTGTCAAAGGAAATTTTTTCACCACAAAAGGAAAGAAAACTTTTTAAAAAATTTCCATATTGTTTTGAATACAGTTCTTTTTTTTAATTTGCTCTACTGTGACTTCTTTTAAAATTACTAAATTTTTTTCCAGATCTTCTTAATAAAAATCTTCAAACACATATTTTTTAGACGACTGTTTATAAGTGGGTAAGCGTAGTTTTTGGGGCCACTCTAATGCATATGAATGTGTCTAAATGTTGCATACTTATGTTCGAATATGCATCAACTCGAACAAAATGTGTGTAGGTGTGGTGGTGTGTTCACAGTGTAAATTATGCAACGATGCGCAACGATTTTTGTATTGAATTTTGAACGTTCGATTGGGTTTTTATATCATCATACCAACCAAGCCATGAAAAATTAAACAAACCGAAACAACAAAAATAAGGGAGACAAAATTATCGAACTGAATAACGACTCCATCCATAACCTACAATGTACATATATAAACCACCCATTTTATAGATAGGTCCACTCCACCCACCAAAAAAAAAAATATAAAATAAAATGTCAGAAAACAACGTTGCTGAAGGAGCAGTATTTCAGTTTTTTTTTTATTTTTGATGCGTTGATTTTTTTTTCTTTTTTTATCTTCTGTCACTACATAAATACATAGTATGTACGTATCGGTCGGTATGTGCTTTTATAATAGTTACCTCTATATTAGTACGAGGGAATTCGCTGAAAAGTGGAGAAATGTCGTATGTACGAGTATGTACCAGTGATCTGCATGATTACGAATCAAACGGCATAATTTTGCATACACTAAAATGAATATTGAGCAAGCACTTAACATTAAAATAACGAATGATGCTATTGCATGATTCATATCAATGAGACTGTTGTTAATAAATGCATGACACTGCTTGCAATCTCTATTCAATCATATGACTCACTTAAGCAATGAATCAGTATGATTGTTTTGAATACTTCTTAAAACCCCTTATAGCACCAAGCTATTAATTAATACGCCATGTTTTATTAACTTAAGACTTCATCTAGTCAACATGCTTTTGTGAGTTATTTGATTGCTATACAAAACAATCAAACAACAGTAAGAATTTTTATTGATTTTTACTAACAACCAGTGTGACCAGATTTTAAAATAACATTAAGCTAAATCACGTTTGAAAAAAAGCTAAAATAAGCTAAAAAGTAAAATTTTAAGCCAGAAAATAAAGCTAAACTTTTTTCTACTTCTTTGATTACTTTTCAATAGTTTCTTATTGCTAAACTAACATTAAATATTTCACAAACATATTTTTTTTATTATACATATTGAATATTTGTTTAATGAAATTATTTATTAATTATTATATTTTAGATTTAATGAAGAAGAAAACAAAATCTTTCCCAAAATAATCTTAAAAAGTTTTTATAAATGTAAAAACATTTATACTAAAATACGAAAGTTTTTTTAAGTGAATTAATGCTATTTAAGGTAAAGCATGGATCACACTATCGGCACAATGTACCGAGTTTCGTCAGATCAGTGAAATAAAGTCATAAGTAAAGAGCTAAATTTGCTCTAAATTTATCGAATAATTGAAATACAAGGACATAACTGCGCCACAATGCATTGGTAATAAGCCCATATAGACTTATTCCAGAATTAATTGAGTTTATTACTCATTTTGACTTATTACTTATGACTTTATTGAGGTGGCCCGACGAAAATCGGTACATAGTGTTATCCAGACTTAAGGCTATTTCAAGTTTTTGTTTTAAGTTAATTGATACCGCTGAATGAACGTTCAACTCAAGTCAAATAATTTTATACCCAAAAAACTCAAAAAGTGTTTTTAATATGATTTTAACTTTTTCCATTGTAATTCTTACCATTCTGCCATTATCTACTATTTTTCAACTTAAATTTCTGTTATAAAATTGTCGTATAATTTACATTTTGTATTTTTTTTTTACTATTTTACAATGTTAAAAAATTATAATTTTTATAAGGTGTTTATCCATTTATGGCGCCATGTTGCAGATATGCAACAAAATATTCAATCCTCATAAAAAACATCAAGTACAGGCAATTGTTAATTTTATTTTAATGCAATAACTTTCAGACAATATCTAGTTTCAATCTGTAAAATTCGTTCTTAATAAAAAATTGTATCGCTTTCATCACAACAGATTTAAAATACCCTACAATTTTACTAAATCAATGTTACCGTAGTGCAATTTTCTAAAAACTTATTTTGCCAGCGTTTTAATTCAATAAATTTTATAAATGACCAAGTCAATTATTGTTTTTATTGTTAGAATATTATCAGTAAAGTTATTTCTGAATTGGAAGTTTTATTGCCAAGATATCTGACTTTATTTTCTCTTAATTGCTTACCTTTTTTACTCTAATAAATAAAATTTCAATAAAATCCTAGAACAAAGTTTTTTACTTGTGCTATGAGCTCCTATAATCTGTAGAAAAAAACTATTTTCTCAATGTTGCGTCACAAAGGGTTATGTTTTTAATATATTTTTAGAGAACACGCCATTTTGACTAAAAAAAAGGCTAAAAAAGCTAAATGAGTTTTTAAAAAAAGGTAAAAAATAAGCTAAGAGCTAAATGAAAATTTTAAAGCTAAATCTGAAATAAATAAGCTAAATTTAGCTCAAAATAAGCTAATATGGTCACGCTGCTAACAACACTTAAAAAAAGAGAGTGAGTTAATTAATGACAGTCAGTTGTTAAGGTAGAATTAGTAAAATCGTATCGTTCTACTTTACAGCTTGCCGTATCGTTCAGCTTTGTGTACAAGTTATAGAAAATGTAACAGTTTGCACAGCACATTTTTTTTGTCTGGCTTTTAATGCGGCTTTTTTGACATTCGCTACAGAAAAATCTGTCTTCTGTAGATTTCTTCGTCAGCAGTGCTACCACCACATATTTTATAACTAGTAACATGCATTGCATATCGTACGGCTTTTGTCAGCTGACACGCAACTTCACGATACGATTTTACTAATTCTCCCTTTAGAGAGGCAACACTGCAAGCAATATCATTAGCATATACTAATGTTAAAAAACAAAACAAAAGCATTGTTATAGTGAGTGGAGAGCGAAAGTGAATCAAATCATGCAGCTCTCTGCTATGTACACATTTTTAAGTTTTGTTTAAACACTATGAAGTCGCATTTGTCCAATATTCAATTAGTATAATTATCAAAACTTGAGTGTGAATATATGGATATAAATTAAAATTCGATTAGCAGAGGCACAAACCACAATGTCGTATGTCTTTACCTGAAACGCAAAAAGACTTAACTTACATTTTCATAATTTAACATATTAAAATAAAAAATATTAAGGTAATCAATTCGAATTTTTCAAATGTTATAAAATAAATGAAATGGCTACTTTTGTTCGTGTTGATTTGTTTTTTATTTTGTAGCGATTATTTCGATAAAATACTACGAAATTTATAAAAAAGTAGATTCTTAAATGTTTTCTTAGATGGGACGTTTTGCGTCCCATGTATGTATGTATGTAGATTGTTTTGCACATAATAAATTTAAACACATTGAACCCAGCAGGCAATACAAACGAACGACTTAAAATGCCGCTGGCAACAGCTGTTGTCGTGTACTTAATCAGCTGATATTTAAGTTATTTAAATACATACTTCAGTGATGCCACTTGCAAATATTTCACATATATAAAAATAAATTTAGTTATTTAACAATAATTATGTATATCACAAACATATATAAGACGAATAAATTTGTTTTTTATATAAATTTTGGCTATTCTTTTTGTTAAGTTATATCCAATAATTTTAATTCAGTTCACATTTTGTATTATATTGGCAGCACTCTATTTGCTCAATGTCGCCAAGAGAAATGGAATATATGTAGTATAAAGGCTCAGTTAGACGACTGTAATGGAATGTAAGTGCAACGTTAGGAAACAGCTGATCGAGATTTTTATGTGAAAAGTATAAAAATGGTTACAGAGATGTAATGTAACGTAACCTACTTTTCACATAAAATATCAATCAGCTGTTTCCTACCGTTGCAGTTGCATTCCATTGCAGTCGGCTAACTGAGCCTTAATTTGGCGACAGCTACAACCGTGGCTGTGTAGTCGTGTATCCATGTTATCGTGAGTTTTCCATTGTTGGCAGTTTTGTAGTCAGTAGCCTGCTGTAGTGAATGTGTTTAATGCTGGCAACACAACTGGGACGAACGACGAATTTTTTTGTAGTAGTACCTATTGTAGTAGTATTAGTAAAAACCGATTATGGCCATGAGGCTAGGTTTTCGTGTTATGAATGAATAAATTGAAATTGAAATTGAAAATTGAATTTTTCGGTGCGAACTTTCGTCATAAACAATAAAACACATTCGTGCATATGAAAATGATTACAACACCGCCGACGACAGATTTAAGGCCGGGGTACAATGAATCCGTCATACGTTAAACTTCGCCTTTTTCAACTGACATTAACGCAACGACGGAGAAGGTTGGCACAATGAGTACTTTATTGACGGAACCATTTGAACATCTTATATATGTAGGTCGATTCTCCATTTTATTTATCAATTTCAACTTTTTGTATTTATTTCGCTTATTCTTTTGTTTAATTTTATTTTTGCTGCCACAAAACACAAAAATCTAAATCAGAACATACCAAAAAACCAACCAATATCTGTCAAACTACTCAACGTACGCAAAAAGTTAAAAGTTTACCAAATTTTTTACTTTGCGTTGACGGACACGTACTGAATGTAACCGAACTCATAAGAAACCATGTATTTCAACTTAGCGGTCAGTTGAAAAAGGCGAAGTTTAACGCATGACGGATTCATTGTGGCCCGGCCTTTATTTCTATTTTGTACGCCGACAAACGACGAAAAAACAATTTTCTCTCCCTCTCTGCATACACAAATAGCAACTCTATCAATTATAACAGCTGAATTCGCTCAGCAAATTCGTCCTTATTGTGCTTCACACGACGAATTTACGCAGCGAATTTTTATCGACGTGAACGAAATTTGTCGTTCGTCCCAGTTGTGTTCCTAGCATAATGCATAACAGAGTACTGTTAACATAACAGAGTACTGTTAGTGTTTTCACACTAACATGGTTTTAATAAAAGTTGGTTTTAACACTAAAACCAATGGCTAAAATTCGGTTTTAGCATACAAAATGATTTTGTTAAAATCAACATAAAACCATTTTTGAATTGGTTTTAAGTAGGTTTTATGACATGCAACCATGTACTAAATTCAGTGCTGCCAAGTCAAAATAAACGAAAACAGCTGATAATTCAACAAAAATAAATACAGATTGAAACATTTTCAACTTTAAAATGGAGGCTGGCGTAACAATAATAAAAAAAAAAAATGTGACGAAACGGTATCTTTTCGCCGGAAAACAACGAAAATGAGGGTGGCGTTGGCTGAAGTAGTTAGCACGTTGACTACAAAACCGAATAGTCATTGAATAACAACACCACGCATTTTTCTGATATGCATTAGTGTCCCTTTGTATCAGTTGTTGTAGGAAAGTTCAAGTGATGAAGGCATAGTCACTGGTCACTGAACTATACCGACTTCAGCAGATACTAGTCCTAATGTAACATCAGAGCGCCCTCCTTCGTTGTGTAGCAAAATCATCGGCGAAGTAAAATAATCAATAAAATGGCTACAAAACACAGCTTCAAAAATTTTATACGCCTCATTTGACACCAGATGGCGCAGCAACACTGCATTAGCAAAAACGTGCAAAAAAGCAGAGTTGTAAAAGAATGAAGCTTTCCTCTATCTCTCCCTTCACCACCTGTCTTCTCTATCACTATCCCTTTCCTAAAGAAGGTAACACCTAGTATTAGCAGTAGGCATTAATTGCCTGAGTGTTACTTCTCTTTAAAAAAAAAAAAAAAAAAAATTTCATTGATCTCTGGGAAGGGAAAATAGACGATATGACTGACTGACATCCATGTGCCGATAAAAAGGTTTAGCTTATAATGTGTGTGTGCATTTTTTATAATGTATAATAATTTGATTTCGAAGCACTTCTTCACTACTCGTATGTATAAATAGTTCCATAATTTTAAAATGTTCATTTACAAAATGTAAAATAATTTCCATTTTAGAACGCTTTGTAAAAATTCTGACTTTTTAATACACAAAAAAAAAGCAACTGTTGTACAGTTTGTTAAAAAAGTATTATAAAAGCAGAACAAAATACAGCAGCAAATACACTAGAACTACGTGTAGGAGATTCATTTTGTTTTGAACAACTTTATTAGACAACCTGTTGTTTAAAACCTGAATTTAACTAACAAACCTAATTTTAACAGTGTGAACGTAAATCTGCTGCGATTAAGCAAATATTGCCAATACATTTTCAATGGTCCTAGTTTACACTATGGAAGTCTTAATGCTAAGCTGATTATTTTGAGGAAGAGAGAGAGAGAGAGAGACGAGGGGAACTGAAACGTTTCTTTTCTTCGCCTCTCTCTCTCTCTCTCCTAACAAACTAATCAGCTTAGCAATAAGACTTGCATAGTGTAAACTAGGACATGATACGGATTTTTTCAGCTGATATTTATTATTGCTTGACTATTTTTGCGTTAAAATTTTTTTCTTACTCGTATTGTGCCTAACAATATTTTCGTTAAATTTTTTCCATATGTGCATATAAATTAATACATATGTACGTATGTATGTATGTATGTATGTATGTATGTATGTATTTTCGTACAATGCATATGCATGTGTGTAAAAATTTGGGTGCATAAATTCATAACACTATACAACAAGGACACTATGACAACCATTTTTGCATTGAATTCATATAAATTCACTCACACACTTTTAGAGATATTGGATAATGTATGTGTGTATGTGTGTGTGCGGTGTCATGTGTATGTATGAGTGCATAAATCCTTTTTTACATTTTGCTATTGCAGTCTTCTGTTTATGTGTATAAATATTTAATTATAATTTGAATTTAGTATTTTTTCGCGGAGTCATGATTGTTTGGCTCATGATTGCAAAACTAAGTGGCGAGCTTTCGTGCAAAAAGGAAAATATTTATGTTGTGGTTGGTATTCAAAAGAGGAAGTTGGGGAATAATTGCAAATACATTTACACATACATACATAAGCGGTGGTTGGAAAGTCTGTGATCGCATTTTTTTTTTGCCAAAGGCATTATTTGTAGTAGTGAACAATTTTTAATAAAAAAATTAAATAAAATTTTAAATTATACATACATACATACATATGTACATATCGAGAATTATTTTCGATTTTATCGTAAGCGACATGTTATCGATAATTTCCTTTTTTTATTGAAATTAGAATTTTATGGGCCTACCAACCCATGGTTTAGAATTATCAAAATTTTAAAATTGTTGATAACTTTTAGGATACAGGCTGGAAAATTTTATCGTAAGCGACAATTTACGACGTATGTAAATCAAATTTGAATATTATCAAAAAACCTTCTCCTGCAAAATTTAATTTTCGTCACTTACGATTAAATCGAAAATAAGGCTCGATATGTATGTATATAGGGTGTTTTTTATAGAGGTATAGAACTTTGAAATGGAATAAGGCAAAGAGGAATTTTTTTAATTGACATGAAATTTACTTTAATCGAAAGACAATCTTCTGGCATTATAATTTAAATATCACTTCTGCATATTACCGGCACGCCTGGCTCGAACGTAGTCTAATCTGGAGGTTAAACTTTCGCTGACTTATTCCAACATTTGTAGCCGTATATTGGCAATAACGCGGCGACTGTTGTTTTCCAATGGGTCAATCGTTTCGGGCTTACTGGAGTAGACTAGCGACTTCACATATATCTAGCAGCGTTAAATCCCACCATCTTGGAGGCCAATTCACGAGTTCGAAACGTGAAACTATGCGGTTACCAAACGTTTCCTTCAATAAATCAATTGTGGCACAAGCTGTGTGACGTGTTGCGCTGTCTTGTTGAAACCACAGCTCCTGCACGTCACGGTTGTTCAACTGATGAACGAAGAAATCATGAAATCATGACGGATAGACTGATTCGGGTCTTACTCTACGCTACGCTCTACAGCAGCAATGACTTCCTCTGTACGCACTGTACGACATCTCTATTGATTCGTATTAACATTTACAGTAAACGTTGTGACGACCGAAGTCACTAGTTCGTTTTGGCAGCTAGTGACTTCCACAACTTCCCAAGAATTGGAATATTGTTATTATTAAACGAACCTGGTGTACTTGTTTTATTTTCGTCCACGTAACCAAAAGAAGGTACGTTACATTTTCCATATAATCTACACGACTCTGGAATCCGCTGAGCCTACCCTGGCCACTAGCGGATTCGTGTTGTTAGAACGTGGTGCGAAAACGTTGCGTTAATCGAAATTAATAATTTTCTGCTGAGCAATTATGTTGACCGTAAAGTGGAACCATGGGTTTTAAACTAAAATTTGCGCAGTTTGGAAGCGTTTTTCAGGCGTCAGCCTTTTCATTTTGAAATGCCAAACTAAACTAAATATAAACCACTTGACAGCTGACAAAATAGCAGTTAGTTAAAAAAGTATTGCAAACTTCAAGTTTTATACCTCTGTAAAAACACCCTTTATTTAAGATTTTGGCACAGCTGCGCCATTCCATTTTATACACACAAATGTATGTATATGGTGACGAATGATTAATAAATATCCCGAGTATATACATATATATATACATATATATACATATATGTATATATTTATTCCTTTTACTCCTGCATAGGGCCGAGTATCATTCGTATATTTTTTCTGTCCGATTAAATATCCCTAGCCTGAGTATAAACAAACTCAGACTATAAGTATGACAGATAGAGAGAGATAGAGTCAGTGCGCATGATACGCAGGTGCCTTTTTACTTTTAGTTGTAGCGTATTTTAGTTTTTTGCATAAACGAATTAGAGATGCTCCTGTATGTTGGAATCGGCTATAGTCCCAGTTGCTTGGGAGAAAATATGTGAGCGTACAAAATGTTTGCGCTACAATTATGATTATATACAGTTACTAAAATTAAGAATATTTACCCATGTATATGTATTTTTTTTAGAACTCATTGTCATTCTCTGGTACCGACTTGAGAAGTTTGGTTTGGTCCGATTTACACTAAGCATTTTTTCATGAAATTACTTGCTTGAAATTTTTTTCATTTGTCTATAGCAGGCCTGCAGAAGCAAGTCAGATTAAAAAAAGTGCCAGAAATGCTTTTATTACCAAATAAAAAAAGTTGTGTGCAATAAATTTCCTGAAATTTCATGAAAAAAATGCTTAATGTAAATCACGTAATAGACAAATAACTAGTTTACATTATAAAATTTTTTTAATCAAATTTGTTCTACGAACGAAACCTTTTCTATTTGCTAAAAGTAGCGCTATCGAAGAGAGTTATAAGAAATGGCGTAGCATGAATCTTTGAGTTCAATTTTTGGATCTAATTTGTTTCTCCAGACTTCTTATTGCAAAATAAAAAATAAAAAAATTCATGCAACTAATTTCATCAAGAAATCATATTCTAAATTAGCTAAAAGTGGTAAAGTCGTAAAAACTACAATAATTTTTCTTTTATTGATCAAAACTATTTCTTTTTGTCCATTTATGTTTCTAAAAACTGAAGAAATAGAGAAACAAAAAAATCAAATTAATTTGTATTCCTTTTAAATGTCAAACTTTTAGCGTTTAGTTATTTTTCCTTCTGTTTTATTCAAATTATATGTATCTATGTTACTGACCCACAGCCTAAATACATTTCTCTGCTTTATTTTGGCATTTTGTATATGATTTTGCCTGTATACCCTGAACTCTGCTGGGGTGATGTCTGTTGCACTTCGTCTCCAAATTTTTTTAATAAATTTACATACAAGCACTTACATACATACATAGCAAACAAAGAGTCGTATTGAAAGAGTTTGATGCCGATGTTGGGCTCGGTTTGATGTAAAAGAAGTCCTATATTTTGCATAAAGCTTTTGATATTTAACAAAGTTACTTTCTTGCATTACGCTTTGTTTCCTGTTCTTCTTTTTGTTCTCCTCTGGGCTCTATCCATTTATTGTTTTGATTGAAAATTTTTCTACATTTGTTGTTGTTGTTTAGTATTTGGACAATTTCCTATTTGCCATGGTGCACATTCATCCACATGAAACAAAGTACAACAACAACAAGCAACATAAAATTATCGAACAAATACGCAATTTCTTTCATTCTTACTATTAAGACGAAAAAAAAAGTTGAGCAAAAAAAAATATTTCTTTTCAAATTCCGGAAAAAGCTAAACCCTGGACTGCAGTCATCATAAACAACAAGGAAAATATCCTTATACGTGTAGATATCCAGCAACGTACAACATATAGTGTGAGCGCACTATTTACGTTTACAAATGAGTATACATACATATGCATTTTGCTCCTTTGTTGCAACATAGACATATCTCAAAAATACTTTTTTTTTGGCGTTAATAGTGCAGACAACATCTTTATATAACATTTAATTTTGTATCGGCATACGCCGATCTTGAGAAAAGAATTTGTATTTTTATATATAATTTTTTATTTAACTTAAGCCGTGATAACACTATAGGCTGAATGTAACGATTTTCATCCGGCTCACTGAAATAAAGTCATAATTAATCAATAATAAATTGACCTTATTTCTCAACTAATTGAAATATAAAAACATAAAAACGCTAAAACTAAAAATTACTAAAATTATAAAATAGTCAAACCGAAAAAAAATCGCCAAGAACCGAAAAAATCGCCAAGAACCGAAAAAATCGCCAAAACGAAAAAACGCCAAAATTAAAAAAAAAATTATAAAACTAAAATAAATGGCAAAAAACTTGAAAAATTGCCAAAATGAAAAAAATCGCAAAAACGGGATAAAAAGCGACAAATCTAAAAAAAAATTATAAAACTAAAATAAATCGCCAAAAACTGGAAAAGTTGCCAAAATTAATAAAAAAGAAATGGCCAAAATGAAAAAACGTCGCTAAAATTAAAAAACAAATCGCCAAAATAAAAAAAAAACGCCAAAACCCGAAAAAACTCGCCAAAACGAGAAAAAGCGCCAAAACTAAAAAATAAAACACCATATTAACAAAACGCTCAAAACCGAAAAAATCCCAAAAAACAAAAAATGCCAAAACTTTATATTAAATATAGGCTAAAGTTCGTATAGTATTATACTATATCTAGTGGCCGTACGGAACCCTTCGTGCGCGAGTTAAAGTCGTAATTTACTGAATTTATTTTAAGTATAAACTGTTTCAATCGGTATCTATTCTTATTAACTTGCATAAACAAATAACAGCTGCTCCCGGTCATTTTAACTTGGCAGCACTGAATTTAGTACACTACAAAAAAGGTTTTCAGTTGGTTTTAACAAAATAATTTTGTATGGTAAAACCAGGTGAGACCATATCGTCGGGTGGTTAATGGTTTGCCGCACTAATAATGTATCTTTAATATGTGTACTGTGCGGCAAACCAGTAACCAACCGACGATATGTGGCCTAATTTAAAAAAAAAAATTTGTATGGGAAAGTTGCAAATTACAAAAACAAACATTCATTAAAACCATGTCAGTGTGAAAACCCACTATCAGATATTATGACAAATAAAATTATAATGAATATGTTACTATAAAGCACCCGCGACAAGAGGCTATCGGCTTAATATTTTTTTATCTTCATTGAATTGTATGTAAATTGAAAACTAGCTTTTTTGAGTTATGCTTCTGTTGCAATAAATGAACGATATGTATGCACACATGTTTATGTGTACATGAGTCGAGAGTAGAGAGCACAAGAGGTTTTATAAAAGACTTTAGTTTATAGATACGTACATACATGCATAGACGTGCCTTATGCGTTAGCAGTATAAAAAATAAAATTGAAAAAAGCAAACTATTCTTAGGATTTCATTATGTTCTTTCTCCCTTTCCCTATCGCTACTTGGCATCCTATCTTCATAATGCAATCGTTGTGTCGTTCTATAAAATATTTTTGTTAGTTTGGTTTCAAAAATTTCTTACATAAATGAGGGCATGGTGCACTCATGGTCTACTTTTTTCTACCATTAAGAGTTCAATTCATTTTCTCTTTTATCGTTGTTAAACGGTATTAGGCCCCTTTAATAAAGTTTATGGAAAAAAATGATGGTCAACTACTCTAAGTGGAGTATTCGAAATATTCATGCTACATTGGCTTTTAACAATTTATATGTACTCGCACATACTGTTAACATTTGGTTTTGACTATCAGACATTGAGTTCAATTGATTCTGGCGACCTTATTACATGCCGCCATTATTTTCTTTTTATAGTTTGAATTACTTCTCTCTAGAAATAAAATACAGACAGTTTAATAACAGTCTTTAAAAAATAGGTTTAATTGAATTGGCAGCAACAACCAAAGGTCCAAAGGTGGATTCGTTTTTGATACCAGATATTTAAACTACCTACCAGGTACTTTAACTACCTATCCTAAAAATCTCGGCTGTCCTTATGATGATTCGTAAGTGTTCGGGCAAAATGTTTACCAATTAAGTGTAAACTTCTCGTTGTATGAATTTCATAAAAGCATGTAAAATTTCCTTCATGCAAAAGTTAATACATACGTTTGTTAACGCACTAATAATCCCAAATTATTATCTTACTTATTCAGTAAATATATTTTTTTTATTAAAAATACATTGAAATTGATTATTGAGGGTTTTAGCTGGATCCCATGCGCATTGCACTGTTGCTAATGCAAATTATCAGGGAACCTTTACCCAAAAATTTCTTGAAACAACTAGAGTTATTATGTTAAACTTTCACTTAAACAAATGAGATGCTAAACAAATAAAGTTGAAACAAGAACTCAATAGTCAACATAATTTTTATTTTCTTACTTTACCATTGCTACATTGGCTGACTTTTTTCAGTTCGAATTGTAGTTGTAAGGAGTATGTAATAAAAAAAATTTATACTGAATAAGTAAAACAATAATTTGGGATTATTAGTGCGTTAACAAATGTTAATGATCAAACAGAATTGGGGCATAAACACATTTTCCATACAAAATGACACAAAAACTAGCCTCAGAAAGCAGTCGATAGATAGAATCTATTTTATTTTGGGAACATTTTTTCTTACGCTCTCACATATAAATAAATATTCTCTCAAACATGTTACCATACTTTCAATAAATTTCATACATTTTGTGAACAAAACTACAAAGAAAAATAAGCACAAAAGAAAATAAAACAAAAATTAGAGAGCATTTGAAGTTACTGCCTTAGATTTTATTATGGGCTTTGTTAATTTGACAGCGATTTTTCCTGAAGTTGCGGACTTATTCTGTTTGATCATTTAAACTTGAATTGTTAAAATTCCCATAAAACAAAAACACTAAAAGGTAATACGGTTTTGAATGGATAAAACAGTTTTAGAAGAACAAGATTATGAGTTTATTGTGGATAACAATCAGCGTTACCATATCGCTCATTTATTCAAACAACGTCATACTCGTATACATCAGTGATGCCAACTTTTTTGGCTCTAAAAGCACATCAAAATTTAAAAGAAAATCACTAAAAAGCGTAATTTTGAGATCAAAAAAGCGTAAAAAGCACTAATGTGAAAAACGAGTGAATATTCAAACGATTGAAGTTTAATAATGTTTAGTATTTTCTAAGCTAGTCTATATTTCATCAATAGTATCATCTTTAATGAAGTATGTCAGACGACAAAGTTATGCTTTATACTGAAAAAATAAATACACCTAGTTTTTATTACAGTAATTTTAAGAAATAGGTACACAAATTTCTTAAAAGCACTATTTAGTGCTTTTAATTACCCCCTGTTTCTTCAACGCAGACGGCCGACTTGAGTATAAAATTTTTATGAAAAGCACTATTTTTTCTGAGTGATTTTCATACAAATTTTCTAGACGAGTCGTCTGCCTGACTTGTGGAAACCGCACATTAGTTTGGCACTAACGCTCAAAAATTGGCGTTTTGAGTCTTCAAAAAGCACTAAAAATAGTGCCAAAAGCACAAAGTTGGCATCGCTGGTATACATAGTAAAAAACACTGGTTTGCCAGAAAACGAGTTTAAAGTTTTCAATTTACTTACAACTTAATGGAAAATCAACATTTGATTTTGCTTTCAAGAGTTGAAACATATTATTATGAAGTTCCTTTTGACTAAACTGCTTCCATATTTTTTTCTTTCTTTCATTAAAAGTATAAAAAGAAGTAACACGCAGCAACACTACTTATTTCCTTTGATTAAATTTCAACAACGGTTTCCTCAATGTACAAGCACATATTCTACTAAACTACCCGTGTGTTAAGAAATATAATTCGCTTAAATCTGGGAGTATATTACGGCATTCGAAATCTATCGAAATTTCAATGCAAACTATACTTGGGACATAGTTTTTCTCTCTTAATATATACATACATATATATTTCTTTTTAAGAGAAGTAACACTTAGGCAATGAATGCCTACTACCGTTACTAGGTGTTAACCTTCTTTAGGAAAGGTTTTTGTACAGTCCATAAGGTTATTAGTCTTATTTTGGACTGAGGCCAGGCCAGAGGGTTCTCACTTTTACACAGGTAGATGCATTATACCATCTCTCCTGAGCGTGAATGCTTCCCAAGCTTATAAAAACCTTTGCGACATTCTAGGACAAGACATGATATAGTATACATAACTGTGAGGGGTCTGATTGCAGACTGACTGTCGTTTATTATGTAAATATCTGTGCTTGGTATCCGATAACGGGTTAAAATGATCTCTAAAAAAATATCGCCACCAAAGTCGCTGGAAACATCTAAGCTCGAATTTCTACATAAACACCAAAAATTAGTCAAAAGTTAAATTAGCCCTTGTAATTTAAACTGGAAAAGTTTAAACTTTTTCTGGTGTTTAAAAGTTTAATTTAGAGCTTAAGCATATTCAGCGGCTTGTAATAACATTTGATGGTGAATTTTTTTGTAGAACATTTCAAGCCGTTACATAAGCTTTGGAAAGTACCCCATTTTTCTCAAGATACAAAAAAACACACCAAGAGTTGTGTTAGAGGGTTAAAATGTTTCACAAAATTTTTAATTGTACACTGAAAGAATTTTCCTTCATAACTCCAATGAAACAATTTCATTAAAAATTTTTTCACAAATCTAGTGATAATTTCACAAATCCAATGAAAATTTCATGAATATCGTGAAAGAATTTCATTAGAATTGCTTCGTTGATATTCTGCTTTCGTAAGAATATTTTATTGGATTTATGACAACAATATTTTCTAATTATTAAGAAATCCCTTTATATTTAAGTTATTTCATTCTTTTCATGAAATTATTTTATTGTTTCGATGAAGTTATAGAACTGCATTAATTACACTGTTAAATAAATTTGATGAAGTTTTCAATGAAATAATTTTGACGAAACTGGTTTCATTAATCCAGCGTTACGTTGTTTGAATTTTAATGAATTTTTCATTAGATTATCGTCGAAATTCATAGAATTTAGGCCGAAAATTCTTTCAGTGTAGTATTGCATATATGTACATAAAACTATTAAGCTAAATCATGCCAAATATAAAACTAGAATATATTATAAACTAAATCATTTATAAGATAAGCTTAAAATATTAACACATTCTTTTTCTCTCTTTTCAGGTAAATTTTATCAAAAATATCGCATATTATACTCGCATTATCATGATTACAAACATTGTATATTAGGAACCGTCTATGTAAGTTCTTAAAAATAATGAATTACTTTCATAATTTTCGAAATAAATTTATAGAATCGAATTACAACTCAGTAAGGAGAAAACAATAGAACCCAAAGATTTTATCATAAGCTTGTCAAGCTTGTCTTTAAACTACAAAACAATTTGCAGATTTATTAACAAACGATTGGTTTAGTTAGTTTAGGTTAGGTTAGCAGCCTGCTGGTAAGGAAGGGTAAAATTTAGAGTCCAGCTCACTTGGGTCCAACCTGTGAGTTGAAGAGAAGATAGTGAGAGAGGGTGATAGGGAAGAGATAGTGATAGAGAAGACAGATGGTGAAGGAAGATATAGAGGAAAGCTTCATTATTTTAAACGCTGTTTTAATAATCCAGTGTTTCAGCGCCTCTGGTGTCAATGAGGCGTATTACATTTTCAAAACTCTGTTTAGTAGCCGTTTTATTGGTTATTTCACTTCGCCGATGATTTTGCTACACAATAACGACGAAGGAGGGCGTTCTGATGCTACATTAGGATTATCATCCGCTGAAGCCGGTGTAGTTCAGTAACCAGTGTCTATGCCTTCATCACCAGAACTTTTCCTATAACAACTGTTACAAATGCACATCGGAAAAATGCGTGGTGTTCTTATTTAATGACTGTCGGAGACTGGGCTCGAACCCAGGACCTTCGGTTTTGTAGTCAACTATTTTTGTAGTAACGGCGGCGGCACTTATAATTTGACATTTGCACTAAAGGGGTAAAAATTAATGAGCTGTTCAGTTGAAGACAAATGTTTTCTTTAATTGAATCCAAAATATTTTTATCTATTTAATTATATTCGAAGTCGGTTCATATCTACATATTTTTGAAGTTTTGCTGGTGTTTAACTCATCCACAGGGTTTTTATTAAGCATTTGAATTTTTGGTTCAATTCCAAAAAATATTAACATACGTACATACATATCGTTATCCTAATATAGAAAGGGCCTAACTCATTTATTTTTTGAAATCGAGATTTTTGCATTCTTCGATGCATCAGATCGAATGATAATGAGTAAGGGCCTTTCTATATTAAGGTAACGATATATAAATATGTATGTAAGTAAAATGAGAATTTTAAAACGAACGACTTAAAAATCACACTTAAAATCTCTTTGTGTTTGTTCTGCACTTTTCTTTCTTGTCGGACCAAATCTTGTTACATATAAAAGTTCATTAAATTCTCCATACTCTCTCATCGTCCATACACATCAGCCTCCATACTGTCTTTTAAAATGCATTTCTATTTGAGTTGATTTTTGTAAGAGTATAGTTTTTTTTTGTGAAAACTCCCTAAATCTGTTTCCTGTTTCTTTAAATTTTTGTTTTGCATTTGCTTGTTTTCTATTTAGGCCCACAATGTTAATCTATTTAACTCAATCTTTCCTCAAATAGTGCTTCACTTGTTACATTGCATGATGTCTTGTATATGCAGTGAAACACGGCTATTACGAACACTGTTCAATTTTCTTATAAGTTAAATTGCCATCGCGTTTTCTAGTTCGTTAAAATCAAGTTTCATTGTAAAAATAAATACATGTATAATTCTTTTGAAAGTTTATTCTTTTGCATTAGAGTGGCATTTGTTGCCACAAAGAAGAAGATAATATGTTCTACTTGTACTAGTCTATCCATTAATCTTGTTGCTAGTAACGTTAACATTTGCTTGAAAACTGCATAATGCTTGTGCTGTGTGGTAGCTGTGTATAAAATTGTATGTCTATTGTACAATTACGTTTGAAAATTTTCATTGCTACTGTGGCTAACAATGGTTGCTTTTAGTGATTTTTGCTTATTGGATCCTTTTAGTTTCCGGCTTTGTTGAAATACGAGGAGCGGTTAAAATCTAATGGATTTTGTTTAAAAGAATTTTTTTTTTTCATTTTTTAGTTATATTTAGTGATTTATTTAGTCATTGGATATACTCCTTATTTAATTTTGTGCTTAATGATATTATAATATAAAGAAAAGTCGATAAATTCCGACAAAAAATTGTATTGACGGCATAATCTCGTAAAAGGATCAGTAATTGCATAATTAGATCAGTGGTGTCAAAAATAAAACTATAGTTGTATGTGTGAGAAAAGTTGTCTCATTCGTCTATGAAGTACATAGGAAAAAATAAATATTTGGAACAAATGCAGTTTAGTAAAGCAGCTAAAAATAAATAAAAAGGAGCCTATGTGATAGAAAATTAAAAAATAAGATGAAAAAATTAAATAAAAAAGTTGGCGACGACCCATATTTTTCAAGTTATCGGGCTCTGAACTTTTCATAGGAAATTCTGAAAAATCTCAAAAAAATAATTTTTAAATAGCTTATCAGATAGTAATGTGAAAAATAAGAAAAAAACTTAATCAAAAAAATTTGCTGCAGGCCATATTTCCCGAGTTATTGGTCTTTAAAGTTTAAATAGAAAGTGCAGTTTAGTGAAAATGCTACAAAAAAAGTCAAAATGTCTTTTAAATACATATTAATATCTTTCCTTAAACGTTTTACAACAGCAAACACATTAAATATCGCGAAAAGCATTGGTGATCATAGAATATTTTTCGCATACCACTTCTTTTCTTTCACTGTATCTGCAAACAAATTAATACACCCGCTACGCATGTGTTCACGTCGCTGTCTCATCGACGACTAAATGAAAGAGAATAAGAATGTGTGTGATTTTACCTAGCACAATTGTGCTATGAAACTGACATCAATGAATTAGATCTACAAAGCTGGATAACAAGAGGATTATAATGACGAGTACTACGACAAGGAATATTAAATTTAACAGAATTTAAAAGAAATTCGCAACAAATATTACCATTAATAAGGTTAATCATAAAAGATACATTTAACATTGCACGACGATTTTTTAGATTAGGTAGTTTTATTTAACTCCACTGGAGGCCACGTAAACCGAATAACAAGAATTGTTAACAATATACATTTAAACAACATTATACTCATGATCAGGGAAACCAGAAATATGCTCTAAAAAACGTGTTTTATGCGCATTCAATATGCATAAAAATTTGAAAGTATGAAAATAAATTTTTAATTCAAAAATTCAACAACATTTGCATATAAAATAAGACAAAAAAAAACAAAACACGATACAAAATTAACAAAGAATTACCGGGTTTGAAGTGCAGATTAAAACAAAATTACCAAACTAAAAATTTTGACTACAACAAATAATACAAATTAATTTTTATTGGATGCTCTCATAAGAATTGAATTTAATTTTCAAAAGAGATGACGATGTCAGAATTAAAACTTTGGAACTGTATTTTGGAAAAACAAGACAAGATATTTGTTTATAATTTTTATTGCAATAAATAACCAAATATTGAACTAGAATTTCAAATAAAAATCGTTTCTGTCTCATCTAAATAAATTTTTAAACATTGGCAATGTTCCTTCAACGTCTACTCAGGGCAGAGTCCGTCACAAATAGCAAAATTGGGGGCCAATTACGGCACTGGTTATCGAATGAAATTACGAACTATTTCAATAGAGCTTATATGGAAATATTTTACAATTTCGAATCGCATCGAAGGCCGTAATTTGCCCCCTGAATTAATATTGAAACTAACGTCCGTAAAACTGCATAATACATGTATAAGAAAAATGTATTCATTACATGGAACATTGGAATAGATTTAAAAGGCTAGAAATAAAAATGTTGACCAACGCCTTAACTTGTAAGCCTATTAACCCACATAGCGCCGGAAATTTTTTTGCAAAACTTACATTTTAGTTTCAAAAATGAAATTTTATTAAGTTTCTAGAAAAAAATTTTATATAATTTTTTTTCGGAATTGGGTGTCATTCTAAAAAGGACCAAGTTGCGCAAAGTGGGATAAAATAGAAAATTATATAAAGTATCAAAATATGGCCTAAAAAAATATGCACGTAAGACTAATATATGCAAAATCATGCTTTAAATTGAAAAATATGCAATAACATGCTTTAAAGGGTAAAATATGCAAAAATATGCACTAACAAATCGATGCCAAAATTCATAAAAAGTTCTGAAACGGATAAATATCTTGTGCCCGCATTAACACGTCACACAAGAAAAAACATGCAATTGCATATTTGCGGTTGCCCTGCTCATGATACTCATAATGAATTACAGAAAGCTACTGAAATCTTGCAACTAAAACAGCAAATAATAATAATGAATAATAAGATTGCAAAAAAATCTAATTCTCACGATCTCGATGATCAGTTCACTAGATAATCGGGGTGTGCGTGATTTGAAAACTCTACATTTCTAGTAATAAACTATTTAATATATTTTGTCAATTGTTAAATTTTTTATAGTTTTTTGTGTGTCTTGAATGCCTAAAATAATTTCCTCGAACTTAACTTGTAATGCACAAAATCATCTAAACATTATGACAGCACTTTCGAATGTTTTCAAGCACGTTTTTCAGCACACTGCGCGAATATCAATTAGGTACTACGTTTAAGAGGATACCTGTAGAATTCTCCAGTTTTTCACAAATTAATCTTTCCAAGATAGTGCATTTTTTTTAAATTAAGTTTCTGTATTCTTTTTTATATTTTTGCTACATCATACATACTATATATCATTGGTAAAATTTCATGCCTCATATAAATATTGCGCTTCCGCAAATTTTCAGAATTTATAAACTATGTGAGCTACAATCAAACGCATGAGTATAAAAATACTCTGTTTATTAATCGTCTACATATGCGTATGTACAGGGCTATTTTATTTACACACACACACACACACATATATATATATAAAGCATGTTTTCAAACAGCCCCACACACATACCCACACACTTTTCATTCCATTTTATATACACAAATAATGAATAAATATCCCGAGTATCAGGTTATTTTTTTTTGTCCGATTAAATATCCATAGCCTGAGTATAAGCATAAGAATAAATACCACCGTATTGAACAATCAAAATTTATTCAACATAATTCCTTCTGCAAAAAAACCAACTTTAATGCAAAGATCTGATAGAAGAAGATAAGAAGAACTATGTGAAATATAAAATTAAATTTTAATGGGCGTGCCTCCGCTTATTTTTTAAATGCAAGATTGTTTGTTTTTCAGGGCTTAGGGTGTGTGTTAAGTTTTGTAAAAATCGGTCAAGTAGAACCATGTAAAATAAAATATTAAATTTTAATACGCGTGACTCCGCCCATTTTTTAGTTAAAAGATTTTGTCTATTTTAGAGCTCAATTTGTGTGGTAAGTTTCGTTAAGTAGAACCGCCTGAAATATTGTAATAAATTTTAATGGGCGTAACTCCGCCCACCTTTTTAACTTTCAAATTGTGTAATTACAAGAACCAAAGGTATTTTATAGGTTTCGCAGCAATCAAATAAGTAGAAGATCATAAAATTATATACAAAAATTTTGGGCCTGTCCCCGCCCACTTTTTTTTACAATGGGACCATTGGGAAGCTATTCCCTCTCAGACAACAAAAAAATTTTACAATCCTAAAAAAAATAGTGACGAATTGTTAACCTCCTGCTCCCTTTTTTGAAGTCCGTTAAAAATAGTCGCACAACAACAGCTTGTTACTATATAGTAAAAAAAACTATATAGTTTTGTTTTACAACCACACTCGTTTTGTTTGAAATGTGCGAGTACTTTGTATAATGAATATGAAGCAAATAATCAAAACAAAAGTCACGCGCGGTACGCGGGACAATACCGCGAAAAGCGATACGAATGGCAACGCTACTTATCACACATTTTTGGTTGAAGTCTACTGATAAGTTTCGTAAGCAGAAACGAAATGCATTTAGACATTGCTTAACCCACAAACATACAGAAAAATTCTTCATACATTAAGGACTACACGTCAAATAAATATACTTCGGTATTTCCCGCTGGGTTGCGTGGTTATAAAATTCGAGGCCCAAAGTGAGTTTAATAATATTTTCCTTACATTTAACCACAAGGGTTATTTTCTATATTTTTTTGACGTTTTGGAAGACGGTTTTGCTCCTCCTTCCAATGTGCTGCAAAATATTTCGTCACACTGGCCTGTTCTGCAAATCACCACATGTCAAATCACGATTGTCATGCCAAAAGTCAGGAATCTTCGTTTTTGGCAAACATAAGCTTTAAAATAAGCAGCATTTTTGTTTAGTTATTATTTATAAAAGGAATTGTTTATTTTGTCACTTATATTATTTACTCAAATATTCACCAAATATGTTGTACAATGAATTAAATTTGTTTTTGTTAGTTTGAGATTTTTGTCTGTAAAGTGCCAGCTGGTTATAGGGTAACGCCATCTGTGTGTCGATTTAAAACTGACAAACATCTTTGGATGAATTAATACATTACGAACACTTCCTATGTGAGGTAAACAAAATGTTGACAGCAAACATATGCTGTCATAGGAATGTATACGTGTGTGTATATATGTGCATGCTAACGATGGGTATAAAAGGCCGTTCATTGGAAATGAATGATCAGTAGCTGTGCAGCCAAGCTGTGGGTAAGACGTTTCTTTGCGAAGTTTTGAATTTCGCAAATTAATCTTATTTGCGGTTTGGTAACAACTGGGGAAGGCGCCAATACCACAGGCTTTTGAAGTCTACCGGTATTATATTTTCCTGAGAAAGCATTGTAAAGAGTGTTTTGAATACTCTCGACAGTGCGGTACTCAGTTTGAAACCCTCCCATTGTGAACATCTACTCTCGACTTGCGCAGACTGTGTGACTGGAGCTCCAGCGTACCATAGGCTTTTGAAGACTATCGGTGCGATAGCTCTCAGCAGTTACGGGGATAGAGAGTTCGATCCCAGGGCTCCACGTGGCCGCGGATTCATTGGCATACTCACTCACCAGGCACCACTCCTCTATAAGCACTTTAGAACAAACTTTGAAGACAATAAATATTGCTTTATAACGTTTTAAGAAATCAACTGTGTTTTACTAAAGACAGACACGATCCCTGCTCCCTACCCCTCTGACTACCCCAGCAACCAGCGGAATCGTGTCGTTACATGGCGCCCGAGCAGGGACTCTATCCGTGACCAAAACAAAAAAAAAAAGAAAAAAAAAAAACAATTAAAAAAAAATATATATATAATAATAAAATATATACAACCACTTCCTCAGCTATCTCCCATCATGAGCAACGTGCTGAAGACATCATGGGTATACTCCCTGAAAAAAGAGGAGCTAGTAAGATATTTAGGACATTTTGAGCTAGAACAGACTGGTATCGTGGAAGATTTGCGCAAAAGATTTGCCAAATTTCTAACCACTGAGCACCACGAGGGTCAGCTACAGGAGTTGCTAACAATACAAGCAAAGCACGAGCCAAGCCCCAGCAGTACGCAGGTAAACACCAGTTTACAGACACAGCCACCGAACACCGGCACACATACTACCCCAGCCACTACACCACTTAAAGCACTTGTAACAACGATGTCGAACGAAGAACTACAAGTGCCTGCCTACTCATCAAACACCATTCCAGGTGGACCCACGTCAATGAGCCACCGAGAAGTTCTGTCAGATACAACACACCTGGTAGAAGACAGGACCTTGGTCATCGATACAGTCAGAAAATGGGGACTCAAATACGATGGGGGACGAGACCCGTTGGGTTTCATCGAACGCATTGAAGAACTCGCCGACATGTATAATGTGCATTTAGATCACTTGCCACGCATCATGCCTGAAGTGTTCCGCGAAAAGGCACTCACATGGTTCCGAAACAATAATAAGCATTGGGTCAGTTGGGCCCTATTTAAGAGGGACTTCTGTCACTTCTTCCTGCCTCCGCGTTATATTGACAAGTTAGAAGACGAAATCCGCAAACGCACGCAACGCCCGCGGGAATCATTTAAAGACTACTTACTCGCTTTACAGAACCTCATGCGCCCCACTAGCCTCACGGAAGAACAAAAACTGGAAAGAATTTTCCGAAATGCTTCACCGGACTACCAGTGGTATATCAGGCGGAAAGACTTCACTACGTTAGATGACCTCGTCCTGCTTGCTGATGAGCTAGAGAGCATACCTGCAACAACAAATCATGGCCGCCATGAACATCACCGCATGGTGCAGAATAGCTCATCCTACCCAGGTCGGCAGACCAATGCCGCCTCGGAGTATAATGTTACCCAAATAAGATTCGAAAAAGAGAAATTAAAGGCAGTAGTACTTGTCGAAGGTAAAACAGTCGAGGCACTTATAGACACCGGAGCCACGAGGAGTTTCATTGCCCCCAGCCAAATCGACCAACTAGTTGAACATCCTACCTACATCTCAGTAGACGTCGAAGTATTTTTGGCTGATGGAACAAAAATGCTGACCCACAAGGCAGTCAGACTGAGCATCACCCTGGGTACCATGACAACGAAGTGTGATTTTCTAATCATGAACGAAGCTCAAGAGTCCATTATTCTGGGACTAGACTTTCTACAACGGTTCCCTACTACGTTTACCTGTGCGGGTTTGGTAGCTAGATCGGAGCCGGAGCAAGGCCACGCACGCCACAAGGAGAATGACGAACGAAAAGTTAAGGTAAGCCGTCGAATTAATGTTGCTAAAATTTTGACCCAGCCTGAGTCGGTCCTTTGTGAGTCTGCAAAAGGGGCAGGTGGTTTGGCTGAGACATCTCCCTACCAGAGAGAAATTACTCGTTTTCTGAAGGAAGAATTGCCAAAATTCCAGACTATACAAGGGATATCAAACATCGCAAAGCATAAAATCGTCATGAAGGATTACCGGCCCGTAAAAATTCGATACGCTCCACGTAACCCAGCTATGCAGGCCATAATCGATGCGGAGGTAAACAAACTCATTGCTAGCGGCTGTATTGAGCCCTCCCGTAGCCCATACAGCTTCCCCATCACGCTGGTGAAGAAAAAAAATGGCACCTGGCGCACGTGCATGGATTTTCGCCAGCTGAATGCTAGATCCGTCCCGGATGCGTACCCGCTGCCTCGAATTGATACTATCCTGAATAGGTTACGCAATGCTAAATTTATCAGCAGTCTCGATTTGAAAGACGGGTATTGGCAAATTCCCTTAGAAGCAAGCAGCAAGAAATATACAGCATTTGCAGTCGCTGGGAAAGGGCTATATCAATGGCGGGTGCTGCCGTTCGGTCTGCACTCAGCCCCAGCCACGTTCCAGCGCGCATTGGATACGGTGATTGGACCTGAGATGGAACCCCATGCGTTCGCTTATCTCGACGATATTATCGTCCTCGGCGAGACGTTTGAACAACACCTCGCCAATCTGAGAGAAGTTTTCCGGCGGTTACGAGCAGCCAAACTAAAAATAAACCCAGAGAAGTGTGAGTTTTTTAAATCCGAAATCAAATATTTGGGTCATATGATTACTAGCGATGGTATAAAAACCGATCCCAGCAAGGTAACGGCCATCACCGAAATACCTCCTCCAAGTAGCGTGAAAGAGATACGTCGTTTTCTGGGAATGGCGTCCTGGTACCGCCGTTTTGTGCCTGATTTCGCCACTATTTCCAAACCCTTAACACAACTGCTGAAGAAAGGGAAACATTGGAAATGGGGGGAAGAGCAACAGAATGCATTCACGTTGCTCAAAACCAAGCTCACTGAGGCCCCGGTACTAGCATGTCCTGATTTCACTAAAACTTTTGTCTTACAGACTGACGCCAGCGATTACGGGTTGGGTGCGGTGCTTACGCAAAACTTAGAAGGCACCGAACGTGTGATAGCATACGCCAGTCGGCATCTAATCGGAGCCGAGAAGAATTATACCGCAACCGAGAAAGAATGCTTGGCCATAATATGGGGAATTCGGAAGATGAGGCAGTACGTGGAAGGTTACGAATTCATTGTGGTCACCGATCATTTGGCGCTAAAATGGTTGAACAGCATCGAGAACCCCACTGATAGATTAGCTCGTTGGGCGTTGGAGTTACAACAATATCAATTCTCAATACAGTACAGAAAGGGTAAGCAAAATGTAGTAGCTGATGCCCTTTCACGGCAGCCCGTCGACACCATTAATCTACTGCAATCCGCGGAGGAGGTGACGTGCCCCTGGGTAAAGAGCAAAATGGCCGCAGTTCGACAGCACCCCGAGAATTTCGCCGACTTTGCCATAGTAAACCAACAACTCTATAAACATTGTGCGCGAGGACTCAATGAAGTTGACGGTACACCCTGGAAGTTGTGTGTGACCAGCCCGTTGAGAAAACAAGTAATGCAGGAGAACCATGACACCGCCGCAGGCGGACATCTTGGTATCAAGAAGACGATGATGAAGATAGCTTCCCGGTATTACTGGCCGAGAATGGCACGAGACATAGCACAGTATGTCCGTAAATGCGAGTCATGCCAAAAGTATAAAGTCTCTCAGCAAGCGCCGGCAGGAGAAATGCTTAGCCGGATACCCGAAGAGCCATGGGCGACAATCTGCGCTGACTTTGTGGGGCCGCTGCCGAGGACGAAACACGGAAACACCATGCTCTTGGTGTTTTTTGATAACTTCTCTAAATGGTGTGAATTAGTTCCCCTTCGTAAGGCCACAGCCGAAGGGCTGGTGAAGTCTTTTAGGGAACGAATTTTAGCACGTTATGGGGTGCCGAAAAAAATCATCACCGACAACGGGACTCAGTTTACCTCGAAAATTTTTAAAAAATTTTTGCACGAATGCGGGGTAAAACAGCAATGCACAGCCACCTATACACCGCAAGAAAACCCAACCGAAAGGGCCAACCGGACAATCAAAACTATTCTTGCCCAGTTTTCCGAGCGACATCACAACACCTGGGATGAGGCGGTACCAGAAATCATGTTGGCCATGAACACAAGCGTATCTGAATCCACCGGTTATACACCAGCGTACCTGACGCAAGGTAGAGACCCCCGTTTGCCGAGCGCACTTTACGATGACGTAACAATTGGAACAGGGGCACGCAAACTGGAGCCACCCGAAAGAGCGGAGGAGTTGCGCGAGGTTTTTGCCATCGTACGGAAAAATTTAGAAAAGGCCTCACGAAATCAAAAACGGCATTACGATTTACGGCGGCGCAAATGGAAACCAAAAATTGGAGAATTAGTATTAGCCCGGACCCACCCTCTATCTAAGGCTGTAGAAAGTTTTGCTGCGAAGCTCGCCCCAAAATATGCCGGACCGTATGTCGTCAAAGAATTCGTCTCCCCTGTGATCGTTAGAGTCAGTTCCGAACAAAACAGCGATATACGCACCGCACATCTTAATGATTTAAAACCCTATCACCATTGAGTCTTACTAATTACACATACGTATATTGTTTTTTTTAGACCGTCTCACTCAAAGGAATTAATACACAGCCAGCTGTCATGAGTGCCGCACGGAAAAAATTTGATCAGTCCCGAAGAAAATTTCAAGCCAGCATGGAGCGAGAGAAGGCAAAGGTCAGAAAAACCATATTTCTGGATGACGATGACATCCCCACGACCAGCCGGAAGAAAAGAAGCAATCCGCAGCGATCACAACAACAGCCAAAGTCACCAACCCGTCAGCGTCCTAAGGCAACAAACACACGAAATTCAGCTGCCAGCCGCACTGAGTCAGGACGGTGTTACCGTCTTAGCACGGCTGAGAAGGAAAGGCCAGCCGAGGACAACATATTTAAACTTAATCCACCAGACCCAGAAACCATAGTGATTGAAGATGAGGCAACCCCACCACCTCCGCCCCCATTGTACTCGGAAGCCACTGCCGCAGGTTTTGAGAAGGAAAGGCCAGCCGAGGACAACATATTTAAACTTAATCCACCAGACCCAGAAACCATAGTGATTGAAGATGAGGAAACCCCACCACCTCCGCCCCCATTGTACTCGGAAGCCACTGCCGCAGGTTTTGGCACATTAGATGACTTCGAACTTTTCGATGAACCACTACTTGAAGAAATACGCCGCACGTTCTTTGGAGTTGAAGACCGCACGGTCGATATCCGTGCACCCACGCCCTCATCACCACTCCCACCACGGTCACCTTCATCGTTGGATTGGGAGAACGAGAACTACCATCCACCAACACCACCGAGACGACAAGGTTTCGGCTCGGTAGAGTTCGAGGAACGGCAGTATAAATACTTGGGGATGAGATGTTATGAAAAGGCACTAGTAGTGCGTCTTCTGGTACCAGATACCCAACACGGGGACGCACTGGAATAAACGCGTCCACCCACGGAAGCTAACGACCCCAGGAAAGTAGTAGTAGGCCCTCGGGATACATCACCCCGACCACAACCATCAGTGATAGGAAATTGCCCTAGTAGCGGTCCGAGAACACCAGGCAGAGGTTGGCTTTTCGATGAGTTAGACTCACCCAGCGGCCCAAGGGTCAGTCGCATAAGTCCAGCTCGAACACCGAAGCCGATAGGAGTGGTAGCCCCAATCTCGGTTGCATCATCAACATCCATGTCACCATGGACCACCAACCGATCTACATCGTCAGCATCTTCGTCCTCAGCAAGTAATTCAACATCGACAACTTCGTCACCCAGTTCGAATAAATCAGACTCCCCAGTAACCACATGTACGATAGAGCAAAGGGAGCCATCTATATCAGCGACACCTCCAATGCCCACCACCCCTATGACTATTGGCTGCCAGCAACTACCGGAGGAGCTAAAGTCTATAGTGAACGAGGCCCTGGCAACCCGACCGCAGCACCAGCGGCTGCGATTCCAGAAGTGGGTTAAGGGACAACGCTACCAGATCAACATCGCTCGCAGCGGTAAACTACAAATGGTATGGTTCCCTATTGCGCCGCCTAAACTCACACTATCTTCTCCCGACGAGGGGAAATAATGTCATGCCAAAAGTCAGGAATCTTCGTTTTTGGCAAACATAAGCTTTAAAATAAGCAGCATTTTTGTTTAGTTATTATTTATAAAAGGAATTGTTTATTTTGTCACTTATATTATTTACTCAAATATTCACCAAATATGTTGTACAATGAATTAAATTTGTTTTTGTTAGTTTGAGATTTTTGTCTGTAAAGTGCCAGCTGGTTATAGGGTAACGCCATCTGTGTGTCGATTTAAAACTGACAAACATCTTTGGATGAATTAATACATTACGAACACTTCCTATGTGAGGTAAACAAAATGTTGACAGCAAACATATGCTGTCATAGGAATGTATACGTGTGTGTATATATGTGCATGCTAACGATGGGTATAAAAGGCCGTTCATTGGAAATGAATGATCAGTAGCTGTGCAGCCAAGCTGTGGGTAAGACGTTTCTTTGCGAAGTTTTGAATTTCGCAAATTAATCTTATTTGCGGTTTGGTAACAACTGGGGAAGGCGCCAATACCACAGGCTTTTGAAGTCTACCGGTATTATATTTTCCTGAGAAAGCATTGTAAAGAGTGTTTTGAATACTCTCGACAGTGCGGTACTCAGTTTGAAACCCTCCCATTGTGAACATCTACTCTCGACTTGCGCAGACTGTGTGACTGGAGCTCCAGCGTACCATAGGCTTTTGAAGACTATCGGTGCGATAGCTCTCAGCAGTTACGGGGATAGAGAGTTCGATCCCAGGGCTCCACGTGGCCGCGGATTCATTGGCATACTCACTCACCAGGCACCACTCCTCTATAAGCACTTTAGAACAAACTTTGAAGACAATAAATATTGCTTTATAACGTTTTAAGAAATCAACTGTGTTTTACTAAAGACAGACACGATCCCTGGTCCCTACCCCTCTGACTACCCCAGCAACCAGCGGAATCGTGTCGTTACACGATGATTAAAAAAAACTATAAAATAGGTATTAGTCATTGCTTTTGTAAAATTCACGATTTATAGCGCGTTGAAAATTGGAACAAAATGTTCTATTATAAACTTAAAATATACTCGTAATAAAACACCACTAACAAGTCAGCTATTATATTATTATATTATGTTTTTGAAATCACTGTGATTTTCAGATTAGGTCCGATAGTGTAGTGAATTTTGTAGGGAGACTTAACATTTAAGTCTTTTTATTCATTTTCACTTACATATCGTCGCCCAAAATTGTTTTGCTCCACCGACCATTCTTAAAAACATGATTTACTCGTAGGTTTGGAATATATATATTTTGAATAACTCCTTTCTGAATCAAAGATACGTTTGAGGAAAGTTATTATGGTTTCTGAGATATTAAGCTTCATTTTGCTCCATATCCACTATTTTTAGGTTTAATAAACATTGTTTTGCTCTACAAGCCACTGTTTGGCGATTGCGTCAAATTCTTCATACAAAAACCTACGAAGTAAAGTTAACTCTTGTTTTGCATCATTTCTTTAAGAAATGAATAATAAATAAATTCAGTAAAGTTCGACTATGACTCGCGCACGAAGGGTTCCGTACGTTGGGCTTTGGGCATTTTTTAATGTGGCGTTTTTTTTTTTGGCGTTTTTGACGTTTTTTCAGCTGAAATGATTTTATTTTGTTTCTCGTACTGGCAATTTTTTCAGTTTTTGGCGATTTTTTTTTATTTTTAGCGATTTTTTTCATTTTGGCGATTTTGTTCTATTTTGGCGATTTTTTTCATTTAGGCGATTTTTTTTTCATTTTGGCAATTTTTTTCATTTTGGCGATTTTTTTATTTTGGCGATTTTTCCGGTTTTTCGCGATTTATTTTAGTTTAAGAATTTTTTTATTTCGTACTTTTTCGTTTTGGCGATTTTTTTCGGGTTGGCGATTCTATAATTTTTTTTTAGTTTTTTAGTCTTACCGGTTTTGAAAATTTCAAGAGTTTGGCTCATGGTGTAATTATAAGGTGACTTCGTAAGGATTTGGTATACAAAAATACGGCAACCATAGCTGTGTAAAGAACCCAAGAATGTCAAAAGCACAAAAATAATTGTACCAAAACCAAAACAAAATCGAAGTTTTTGACATTTTTCAGCCACAAAGCACATAGAGCAAAAAATTATCAGCTGAAGTAACGCTGCCACCTGTTTAAATACACCTTGGTTTGGCTCTTACGGTTTCCAAGATACATCAAGTTGTCAAAATTACATAGTCAAAATTGCATTAACTGATGGAACACCCTTTAATTTAATTTTTTTTAAATTTTAGTGGTAATTGTTGTATTCTGTATAGTCTAACTTTACAAATTTCAAGTGTATATTACATGGGATTTTAAAATTTTTCGTTGCTCGTTTTGGAACACCTTTTAATTTTTAACTCTCATGTATTTGTTGTTGTAGCGGCCAAAGGTCTACACACTGTGTCCCAATTTCAGGTCAGTAGCTCTTAAGGTTCTCGAGAATACCCTGACACCTTTTCACCTTTGGTGTACGGAACCCTAAAAAAGAAGGTGCCGTATGAAAAATTCAGCGGTGACTGTTAAGAAAAAACATCATCACCCAGACGCAACCGCCGATTAGTTACATGTTTTAATATAAACTTATTAATTGTTCAAATAAAATAAAAGAAACCTTAATTATGCAGGTTTCAGTATAAATAATAATAATTTCATTCTTTGTAATAAATACACTTCAATTACTTGTATTTCTTATGTAAGTGTTGTAAGCGGATCGATAGTTAAAAATATTACGGTGGCGGCTTGTTGTTCGGCGTTAAAGGATCGACTTATTTCTCTGGACAGCAAGAAAAATAAATTTGAAGCAATAATTTTCGTCACAACAACAATACACAGCAGTAAAGTATACATATGTGCGTATAGAGCACAAAAAGCGTATGCGGCACCAAACGTATTTTTATTTTTACAATAAAGAAATATTAACTTTTCACAAAAATTTAAATATTTCTTCAAAACATGTGTCGAAAACAGTGGTGCAAATACAAAAGAAATCAGTCGGGTATATTTTGAGAAAACTTCATGTAAACCTTCTTTTTGCCGTTTTTCTCCACTAAAACTTTGTGGCGTATGGGCTAAACCAATTCTGAGGCGACGATATGTAAAACTATTGCTTAACATTAAATAAATATGGAACTATTTTTTATTTATTTTTTGGTTTCGTCGTATGTAATTAGACAAAAGTTTAAGTAAAATAAAACTTAAATACATTTAAACGAGATTTTATTCAAGGATTTCGAAATTTTCAAAATAAACACACTATTAAGCAGACATAAACAAACACATGTGTAGTACATTATCGCATACTCGTTCGTACCCTGTAGTAAATAAAATAATCGATTGACAAAAAACACTAGCTATAAATTAATTATTTTGCAAGTGACTACAAATTGGTTTAAATCTCATGCAGATATCAACTAGTACGTTTGTGCACAGAAGCATACATAACACGTAGCAAAATAAGTAAATGAAACGAAAATAAAAAAACAAACGTAGCATGCCATGAAGTCAAACGTCAAATGTTTGTGTTGAAAAAAAAATAAATATATAATTTTAATACTAATATGTATAATATTTTTTATGAGCAGGACAAACTTTCGTATGAAATGTTTTAAATATAAAAATACTAATTATTTATATTTATAAATATATATATGTACATTATATATGTATATGTGACGCGCAAAATAGAAAGGGACCTAAAGGTAAAAACCGGTTTTGTTCAGGAGAGCCATTTGAAAGATTTAAATACGTGTATCTTTAGTGTACCATCACTGAGCGTGTTGGTATTGGTCTCATTTGAAAGCGACACATCTCATGACGTCAGGAACGTGTTGGTCAACCTTGAAAACGCGAGTAGGTCGTCCCTACCACTTGTTTTGTGTAGTTGGTTTTTACTGTTTTCTATCTAGCGCGCTTTTCCCATGAGTTTGATATCAATTTTGCTCGCGTTTTTCGAATCCTTGTCTATTTTTTGAAATTGTTGTCCACATAAAAAAAAACAAAAGTGAAAATTGATTTTTTTACCCTTAGGTCCCTTTCTCTATGCGCTGTCACATATGCTATACAAATATATATGTGCATATATATATATATATATATATATATATATTATAAGTATATATTTATTTAACTATAATATTAATTGACTTCAAAGTGCTTGAAAAATAACTAGTTAGTAGTCAATTTAAAAGACGTGCAGAGATGGACAATTGACTACCACCTATGACATGCCTATGTTAAAACAGTGAGTTGGAGACCTGAAAAAAAGTCACTTAATCAACTAGATGTGGTTATTCAAAAACCAGTTTGAAGCTACTTATAAATGGGTTTGAGTTCCTATAGGGTATGTATGTTCATATGCATGAACGTTTGTATATTTTTACGTACAACAGGTTTCAGAAAATAAAAGATTGCAGAAAGACAACTTGCATACCAATATATACCCACCCACCCACTCACCCACGCAAATACTAACGAAATTTCCTTGGCTCCTTTAATGTCTGTAAGTGTGTGTGTTGTATCTATACGAAGCAAACACATACATGCATATAATATATTTTAGTGTATTGTATGAATGTTGAAGCATGAAATTTGTACAAGGATGTTATAAAACTTTTTTGTTTTGTTTTCAATTGCTTTCAAACTTTTTAAAATTCCTAGTGCTAACAAGAGAATAAGGAAGGTAGTTGTAGCTTTTGTTATATAGTAGGTACGAGTACATGTGTATGTATGTATGTATGTAAGTATGTATTTTTGTTTTCCTAAACATTTGGTGAAGGTGAAAGTCAGCAGCTATTGGGTGAATAAACTAACTGGATTATACAATATGTTTAATGACAGTGTGTATATAATTTTATTTTAAATGCTTCTTAAAAATTGTATCCAGGATATGCTAACGGTCAGAGACCTTGCTTTAATTGTGCAAATTTAGTATGTCTGAACAAAAGTACATACACACATAAGTATTTATGTTTGTATGCAAATTTTTAGTGATGAGAAAGAAGGTCAAGGTTATTAAAATTATTCATTTTTAATTTTAAGAACTATGTACATTCCCAAATACGAAATGGAAATTTGGAATATGGAAAATGATAATAAATAATTTAAATGCGATTATATCTTTACAAATTTAAATGTAATTGAACTATAATTAATTTTAATGCGGAATAATTTCTTAATCGGGCATATACATACATAAGTTCAGTATTTCCAATTCTTAAAAGAATGAAATATTTTTATTAATTATTGTGACTTTCTAAAGAAGTGCAGAAAAAGTTAACAAATACAAAAAAAAAGAAAATTTAAAAGTCGTAAATTTGCAGAGAGTTTTCAACTAAAATCTACTAGATTTTTTTTAACCTATTAGATTTTGTTGATATTTTTTATTGTGACAAAGTATAGTACAAATAAATGTATTAGATTAATTTTAATAATAGAAACATATGTATGTGCAGGTACAAAATGTACAAGATTTTTATTTAATGTCCACTCTCTTCAAGTGCAGCTTAAGATACACTTCAAATATCTTCAGAGACTTTCGATTCTTTAGTCACTTTGGGGAAGGTCCTCAGTTGTAGCTTGAGAGACATTTGCACCTTGTTCAACATCTGAACTGAAAACACTTTCAATATCATTAGAACTTTCCAATTTTTTAGTAACTCTTGGAATGTCATCAGTTGAAGCTCCAAGCTGTTTGGCCTCAAATGGAGCTTCAGATGAAGCTCTACTTTCGCTGGCAGTAGATTCAACATCCTCATTAAGTGCTGTAACGTCATCAGCCGAAGCTTCAGAAATATTTTCAATTTCAGTAGTAACAAGTTCGGCGGACTCAAGTAGAGCTTCAGAGGCTTTTTCAATTTCAGTGGCAGTTGATTCAACATCTTCCTCAACTACTGGAACGTCATCAGTTGGAGCTCCAGATAGACGTCCAAATTCAGTAGAAACAGGTTTGGTCTCTAATGGAGTTTCAGGGGCATTTGCAATTTCAGTGGCAGTTGATTCAACATATTCATTAGTTTCCAGAACGTCAGCAGCCGGAGCTTCAGAAATACTTTCAAATTCAGAATCATTTCCAATTGCAGAGGCAGCTGATTCAACATATTCATTAGTTTTCAGAACGTCAGCAGCCGGAGCTTCAGAAATACTTTCAAATTCAGTAGTAACAGGTTCGGCCTCAAGTGGAGCTTCAGAATCATTTCCAATCTCAGTGGCAATTGATTCATTATTTTTCTCAACTACTGGAACATCAACGGTTGAAGTTTCAGAAAGACGTCCAAATTCAGTAGGAACAGGTTTGGCAACAATTGGAGGTTCAAACGAGTTTCGAGTTTCACTTGAATTGCACCTGCTAACATTTGCAATATCATCACATTTTTGCGATGCTTCATTGAAAGCTTGATTTTTATCGCAATATAATTTTCTAGGACGGTTATTAATACACACAAAAAATTCTCTGCAATTTTTCGGATTAGCGTACCGTTCGGCCATTTTTGCTCGTTCATTTGTTACATGACAATTGAAATCGAAAAGTTCTTCGACATTACATTCTTTTACTAGATCGGGATAATCACACGTATTCTTAGCTGAATTCCATATCAAATACGTGGGGCAAATTACGGGCCCAACTTGAGAACAGGGATCTTCAGCTAGAACTGTAAATAAAGTCAATTGAAAAGAAAAAATAAAAGCGAAGAAATTAATAGATTTGATAGTCGCAGGAGTGGGAAAGAAGAAATAATAGAACTGCCCTCCACACCGTGGCGTATTTAGATTAACGCCAAATATTGCTAAAGTTAATTGAAATAGTGACATACATAACTGGCAATCAAAAAAGGATAACACGAAGGTAGAATTATACTCCATATTGCCACAGATATAGACTATACAAACTGTTTATACTACGGCAGCTTGACAAGAAGGCAAAGAAGGAGAGAAACAACATGGTTGTTTTTAAAGTGAAATTAAAATTTACCTTCAAGCGTAGCAAATTATTTATATCCGTTTTTACATTCGATATTTACAGAAAGCAGGAAGGGATAATCTCAAGCGAAAACCCGAATTTATTACCAAAACAAAAAATTGCAATTCTTTCCTCCTTACCTCCTTACCTACTTAAATTAAAAAGCTCCCTTTTATTGTTTTCTAAATGTTCGTAATAAGTGATACGTATGTATGTATGTATATGAATCACTTTATCTTGATTTGATTCAAATCAAATACTTTTCATGAAAACCAAATACTTCAATGAATACTACTTGTAGTACTCGTATATCACCAAGCCCTAGGATTTTCTCGACACATTATACGTACCGTTTTTTACCGATAAGGCAAGGACAGGCAAAATGAAATAAATAATTTTCATTTTCACAAAACTCTTGTATACGTTTTTTTAAACACTTTCAATTCAACGAAGTTAAATGATCGACTGTTTTGAAATTAAATGAATTTCTCCCACTATATATATCCCCAAATTGACAACGAGTCGAACAAATACAATTAAAAGTTCCCTAACGTTTGAATTTCGTGTGCAAATAAGCTCAACACGCGCACTTCCACAATCATAAAAATGGGAATAAGAAAAGCACATGCATGATCGTTTTATTTGCGTATTTCTTGCACGAGTACAATAAACAGGGGTTTCATGGATTCACAAATATTTTTTTGTGATCATTTTCTTGGTGATGTTTTTTTATTCGGACAATGATACGAGTAGTAACTTGATAATAATAATTGTATTGAATCTACTCTAATCTGCATCGTCGGTCAACCATCAATCTAATAGATCTTTTATGGATGGCAATCGAACTTCAGCAATCAAGAATTCTCCGTTGCCAGAAGGCAAAAAATATAAGCGGGAAATTATATGACTGCCGGCAATCAGAACGCTTTTGATGCTATAAGAACTGAATATTCATTGAAAATGATAAATGTTAATATTGTTGCCATATTAGCATTTTCGCTGCTGGATTTAGCATATGATTTCGTAAAAAACATTCAAGTTAACAAAAAAAAAAAAAACTGTTAAAAACTGTCTTCTGTAGAACATTTTAGCAAAAATTTTGGGTCAATTTAGCATACTGCCATCATCTTTTTCTGGCAACACTGAATGTTATTAACAAGTTGACGTCCGTAAAATGGTGTTTGGCATTTGGCAACGCAACTGAAATTCGGTGGCTAGTCATAATCGACCCATTAATTCAAATTCTCATATGATATGATTCTTTCTTCTTCTCTTTTAATATTTACATATTTGTTTATAAAATTATACAAATACAATAAGAAAATAATACATACATATCGTCGGTTGGTTTCTGGTTTGCTGCAGACATAATGTATTTTGAATGTACTGTGCCGCACACTAGCAACCAACCGACGATATGTATATATATTGACTTAATTTCCTGTAGAATGTGTCAACAGTAGAGATGCTAAACGGGAAATCCCGAGCCCGGAAATCCCGGGATTTTCGGGACTATTCAAATCCCGGAGCCCGGGACTTTTTAATTTTAAAGCCCGGGATTTTTGGTATTGTCTGAATCCCGTTTTTTGCATAAATAATGTTTTTGACTGTCATCTTTTACATAAAAAATTATTAGAAACTCTCTGTTATAAAAAGTTAAAATAAAAAATTTGCTTTGAATAAATATTTTGGTAGATAATATTATATGGTATATACATAATATATCTTATGGCTTTTTCTTTTCTAGGAAAAATGTTGCATACATTGCAGTTTTCAATAAAAATTTGCAATTAAATGTCTGAATTGTATAAGTACCCTTTAAATATGCCAAAAAAAAATATTTTTTAAAATTAAAATATTATTTTTAATATAAACCCGCATATTTGTGCACAATGTTTTCGGGATTTTGTAAGTCCCGAAACTCCCGGGGTCCCGGTTCGGGACTTCGAGACTCCATCACTAAATCCCGAAGCCCGGGATTTCAAAAAACCTGTCCCGATTAGCATCTCTAGTCAACAGTGAAAGAGTCGTGATTCATTCCAGGCCAGTGGTCGGCAACCCACACCATTACATTTTACGATTGTCTGCGTTATACTCTCACCACGAACCGGTGGTCTTGCCAGTAATATTTCATCTCATTTCACTAAATTAAAAATTTTAAATCTCCAAAGGCAAACTTGATTTTATTATGGTCAGAAGAAACACTCAAGTTTTGTTTATAAAGAAAGTCATCTTTTGTTGTTTTGTAGAAAATTTTCTAAAAAAAATTTGTTTGAAACAAAAAAATCAGCGTTTGAAAGTACTTTAATTTTTTTTTATTTCGTTTGCTTTGACTGTGCTGTGACTGCCAAAGCACAAAACAAAAACGAACGAACGACTGTCGACTGTAATGGTTAAACGAAAAAAAAAAATTAACTTAATTGTTTGCTAAAGTCAAAGCAACAACAACAGCTCACAAAGTTCGATGTTGGCTTTGCTGTCGCTTTCTTTTAGCTAGGCTAAACTTCTTAAACAATTAAGTACAACAACAACAACAACAACAACAACAACAAACAAACGATGATTCATAGCCACGGCAGTTATAGCATAAAGTGTACCACGAACTTTTGAAACTGTGCTTTGACTGCACTGTTTGAAATTTCGAAGTTAAAGCAACAACGGACGATGTAGCTGTGCTGTGACTTAATTGCAGGCATAAAAATAAATTAACTTTTCGCAGCACAGCAAAATAAGTTTTTTTAGTGCTGTTGCTGGTTTGCTGGCAGTTTTCTAAACACTGACCAAAATAGTTTTCTGAAAACAAAAAATTTAGTAAATTTTCATAATACATATTTTCTAATTATTGGGACAAATTTTTTTCTCTGGCAACGCTGATTCCTATCCATATGCGATGCACACAACTTAATCTCAACAATGCGTATGTACTTAAACATAATAGAAGAGTACATTAAAGGACGCGGCTCCCTTAATTCGCCGATCACTGCTCTAGACCCAGCCTTTTTTGCTATAGACATTTAACATGTACGTATCACTGAAATTCTACTACTGATGGTTGTTACTATTTAGTAGGCTGTTCTTTTCGGACCATTTGTAATCATTGCAAACAGAGCTAGTAATTTTAGTCTAACACTACTGATTATGTTGAAAATGTCGCCAAAAAGTCTTCAAAATAGTCGACAAAAGTGTTGACTTGGAGATACTTAATACCAAGCTTCCAAAATTTTTTTAACAATCATAATAAGACAAAGCAAAGGAACACATTTGCGGGTTAGTCCTATCTATCCTGACTGAAACACCATTCACCACATAGTTTAACGGGGGACCTTGAGGCTAAATATTCTTTAGTTTATGCATGCATGAACTGTTATTTTAAGAAAAATTCTCGATAGCTGTTTTTTGAAACATGGCAACTAGTTAAAAGTACTAACAAAAATTCTTCAGCTAAAGTAACACGTGTTAGAAAAACAACATACATACTTTGTCTTTTTATTTATTTAGTTTTAAAATACTTCAATGTTATATAGAAAGCACAGTGAGTACGATCGCAACATTATTGCTAGCAAATGCGTATCTTTTAATTACAATAAATAAAATCAATTATAGTTAATTTTAATTATTATTGTTCGAAGCTCATTTGTTTTTATATTTATGATTTGAACAGGCTAAAGTTCGTATCGCTTTGTAAGCCAAATTATATGTGATATTTATTAATGAACAAATAACACCAAAGTTAGTTGTAAATATTCTGACAAACGGAACAACCAGCTGTTTTCCAAGGTCACTACAACTTCATCATCAGCGTTCTTTTGTGTGTGTGGTGTCAGTTGATGTAGATTTCTGCTTTATATAATCAGCCATCATATCAAATGGAATATGTGAATTGTTTTCATTCATCGTGTTACAATTTGCTGAAAGCATTTTTGTAATGAAAGCTCAATTTTACCATCTCTAAATATACAACAGTCTTGCCATTGTCGTCTGTTCTTTACTAATTCGTGGCCTTCGAAAACAGCTAGTTGTTCCGTTCAACTATATGTTTGTCAGAATATTTACAACTAACTTTGGTGTTATTTGTTTATTAATAATTATCACATGTTATTTGGCTTACAAAGCGATACGTAAAATGAAATGAAATTGGAATATAATAAAATATAACATTTTCTTAAAAACTGGTCTACTTATTTATCATTTCAGTTTAATGAAAATGTCATTTATAAATGTTATAGTTAATTATAGTTTTTATGTTTAAAATTGACTTACTTGAAAACCATAAAAAACTACGAGTATATTTTTCTTTTATTTCCTTCAAAAATTACACACGATCAAATGTGAATCGGATTAAATTAACTTTCACAAGAACGAATCTCGACTCCTGTAACACTGAAAGAAAAATAACGGAAATGACAAACGTTGCTACTAGTTCCCACTTTTGTTTTTGCTTGTGATGTCACAAAATGCCATAGCGTGTACTCGGCATAACTTATAAATTAAGGGATGTGTAATATATATAGTACATAGTTTTTTTTTGTACTCATTCTGTATTTCATAGGTTGATAACAATATGTTCGAATCGTTAATATTCCCTACTCTGCTACGTGCTAAAGTTGCTGCTAACTGATGTGAAATTTAAATAATCCTATAGACACAAACCTGCGTGTTTAGTAGAGCTTTGCTGGCGGCAATAGCTTAAATTATAAGCCTGAGTGTATGCATAGAAAAAACTAAGCTAATACAATATCAATAATAGGCAGATTTTGTACAAAAAAGAATAGTTTCTAAACGTTTCAAGTTTGTGTTAAAAATAACGAAAATCCGTTTGAAAAAACAAATTCCAAAACGAAAAAATCGTTTGCATTTACAAAATCTGCCCTTAGGAATGTGAAAAATATTTATTTTTTTGACTTTGATTTATAATTTGTTGAAATTTGATTGTGGCGGATATCAGTACCTGGATTTAGTAACTTTGATTACGATAAATCGTATCGCTATAATAAATATAACGAAAATTTGTCGACTTTGCTGTTCAGTAACATATTTTAACGATATTCGCTGTCGGTTGGAAAAAAAATTAAATCACAAGATCAAATTCATTGAGTTTTTCTTTATTATTGTTTGTACTTTTCGCTTATTTTCACATTTTCTATGCAGAGATACAACATAATATTGAATTAAATGGTGAAAAGGATAAAACTGGAGACTATCGTAAAAAAAACTTACGGAATCACATTATCGTTACCGCAAACGAATAAATATGTCGATAAATATTACGATTTTCGGCTCGCAAAAAGTTCAGCATCCAGCATGTATATGATATCAGTTTGTTACGCGCGTGTCGTGTTTTTAAGTGACACGAACACCCACGACTCAACACGAAGTGTCTGTGGCAGAAAATCTGATTTCTAGCGTGTTCTTGACGTGTCATGACACGAACAAAAACACGAAGAGATTTTAGCTGTAAGATATTCCAGCATGAATTTCCAGCAAAAAATTAATATTTTGTAAAATGCATTGGATTGCCAGATATATTATATTGTAGGTTTTTAATTTTTTCGTCCTTGCACTTTTAAGGAACCATATGATTTCCATTAAAAATGCTACCAAATAATTATATTCTTACCATCTGAGTTAATTAATTGCATATAATTTCTAATTGCACCCAGTCGGTAATTTTTGACACAAACCAGTGATCAAACCAATTTAAATTACATGGGTTTGATCATTGGTTTGCGGCAAAAATGAACGAATGAACGAGTTGGACCCAGCTCTAGAGTGAATGAGTTCGGCCCAAGTATAGACCCAGCCGTAATTTAAAGTGGTTTGGTTTGTGTCTAAAACGAGCTACTGAACCGACTTCGATACAAGTCTAAGGTTTACTGTTAATGTAATAATTTGCTGTTGGAATTTCGACTAATAATACAATTTCGTATAGTTAATCTATTTAATCTGAATTTTTGGCCTTCTGATTTACATATGCATACCAAATTTCTGATTCAGATAACTAATTTGAAATAGTAACTGAAAAGATTGCGTAAACTTTTTTTACAAACGAACTCATTTTTTAGTTAATTAAATTAACCAATTTCAATTGTCATGCGTTATCTTCAGAAAAGCTAAAATATTTTGTATGTTTATAAAAAAAAAACTCCAAATGTTATCTAGAACACTTCAAGTTAAAAGGCCTCAAACAACTAACAACAAACAAACACCTTTATACGATGCCCGTTTTTATTTTTCCACAACATTTTTACAATTATGTAATTGATACACTGGGCAACAATTAAATTATCGATAGTGTCACTTTATCGATTTTACGATTCAAGACTATCGAAAGTTAGAAAAACTATCGATATATCAACGGTACTATCGCGATAGTATCGAAGTTGTATGGTTCTCGTATAAGGTACACTCAGGGAAAATCTGCAACTTAAAAATACGAACGCGTCACATTAATTCAATGATTTTCAATATAATAGAAAATGTATGGTGAGATACTTAAAAATAAATAAAATTAATAAATTAATACTGTAAATTAATATTTTTCCATATTGAAATAAGAAATTTCAACATGACTAGACTTTCTGTAATGTTTTTTTATTAATTCAATATGGTTTTTATAGATTTTAAGCTGTTATTTCCCTGGGTGTACTATTTATTGACACTAAAACTTTAAAACAAACATTTTTAAACAAAACAAAATACCGAGTAAACTACAATTTTATTTGTCAGTTCAATAAATAACAAAACTAAAGTAATTGTATGAAAATGCAGTGAGATCAGCGGAAGAAATTTTCCCGTCATTCAGTTATTTTTGTTTATGAAAAGCAACATTTATTTATTTATTTATTTCAGAAATACTTTACAAAATAAATTTGCAAAGTATTGTTGCACAAATATGCCCAAGATGTTATTAACAATAATTTAAAAAAGTTTTTGTGACTGACTATACACGACCTATGCCTTCACATAGAAAGTAGCAACGTGGTTGTCAACGAAATTCCATAAGAGAACCGCAAGCTTATACAGTTATGCGTGGCAGATCACTTAATCAGTGCGAGCGAGACGAAAAACTCTCAAAGGCCAAACAACACACACAAGCCTGACCGCACTTAAGAATTAATTACGATGACGCGGGAGCTGTTCTTCAGCCCAGAGCTGCTTAACGACTGAGTGAAAAGCAATATTTTTAAATTTTTGGGTTTTAGTGGTGTATCATTTACTATCGATACTGACTGTTAATCGATTGCAAAATTAAAACATCGATAGTCACAAAAAAAATTAACCATCGATAGTGTCGATAGTGCCATCGATAGTTTAACACCCCTACTCTACTGTAGTGACACGAAGAATTTTCATTTGTTGTGGCAACTATTACATAATTGTAAAAAGGGCTGTCGAAAAATAAAAACGGATGTTGAATCGGATAGAGGTGTTTGTGGTGAAGTTTTTGTTTAAAGTTTTTCAACTTATTATGTTTGTGTACGCAATTCTCATTAATATCTTGAGAGTTTTTCTGTATGTATACGAAGTTTTTTTTTTGTAAATTCTCAAGAATCTTTCGCTTCAAAGCAGTACTGATGAGTTTTTCAAGGTCTGTTTGGATTGGGAATTGGGCATTTTATTTAGATGAATAATAGAAAAAATCTCCCAAAAAATATGCCCCACAATGGTTTAATCAATTTTTTTTATTGATTGGTGAAATTCCAAATCGACAAAGTTGTTTAACTTTAATCCATTTGCAGGTAACTTAACCACAGAAATTTTACTAAATATAACAAATATTTCGATAAAATTTTATATAATTGTTTATATCGATGGACTCAAACAATTTCGTTGATTGGTGCAATTTTTATTATCTGCATAAAACTCTCTCACAATTCAATTATATTTTTGAGTCATAAAAATTATGTTTTGGCAAAATGTTAGAAAGTAAATGTAAAAGACATAGGTAAAGAAAAACTTCATATGTAAATGCTTCTTTAATGTATTTTATTTAGACTTTTAAACGTTCCATTGTGTAATTCTTATTGGGTTTGTATTGCATTGATTTATATTTTTGGCAGGAGCACAAAGATTGTTAACTGAATCCCATGCCATACCTTGAGGACAAAATAGTGTGTGAACATTACCAAGTACGCACCACTTGTATGTGCTACAATTTTCACCCATTGACTGGTCCTTGAAATTATCAACGCTGCATGGAGTAATGCCGTCAAACGTGGGTGCAAGGAAAGCTAGTTGAGAAATTAAATAAACAGGAAAATATTAGAGTAAATTAGATAACAACGCTAAGAGCGATTGAAGCATTTGAAATCGCACGTTTTGAAAATAATATTAAATAATAAGAAGGAAGAACTAAATTAGTCTAGAAGTCCTGTGGCTGGATACTATTCTTATTATTATAATTTTTAATTATACGTACCACTTTTTATCAAGCAGGCAAAGATAGGCAAAAGGAAAATAACGATTTTCATTTTCACAAAATTATTTTGTATTCTTTAACACTTTCAATTCGACGAAGTTAAATGAGCGACTGTTATGAAATTAAATGCTTTTGGTCTAGTATTTATACCCCCCAAAACTATCAATGGAACATAGAAATACTGTTCAATGCGTTTGACGTCGTCATAATTTCGTGCGTCAATACGCCTATAACGCGCACTAATACAACCATAAAAATATTAATAAGAAAAGTACATAAATACATGTGTATGTACATATGTATGTGTTGATATACATTAAAGGTATTCACAAGCGTTTATTATTAATCACACCCATTCTGCAATTCGATTACATTTTCGCATTCAGTTATGCAAATATCGGTAAGAAAGAACTTTGTTAGGCAACGGATGAAAAATTGTTTTTTTTTTGAATTCTTGTTTTAAATTTATCTGAACATAGAAAAGAAAGAAAAAACAGCACAACGGCAAGATTGTTGTAAATTAGTTATGGTAAATTTGAGCTTTCATTGCATAAAAAAAGCTTGCAACAAATTGCAGTACGTTGAATCAAAACAATTCACATATTTCATTTGCATTGAAAGAGTTTCTACGCGGGAAAAAAATCCCGGGAATTCCCGGGAATTATTTTTTACCAATCCCGAGAAATTTTCAAATTTATTATATCCGTTTTTGGAATTTGCTTTTTTTACATTGCTGTTTATTGTTTTATTACTTTAAAATACAACTCTGTAACGATGCATAATATAAGCATAGAAGCAGATTTAATAGAGGTGTCCGAGGTGAGTCCAACAACTTGAAGCGTTACGAAATATTTTCAAGCTAAAAAGTCTTTATAGGAAATAGTATCTAGATTGGCAGATGTAGATGGAATTTCCATCCTATATATAACTATATATGCTATAACTCAAAGCATATGAATTTATTAATTTTGTTTTGTTTTTTAAATATTGTTGTTCGTGAAATTAACGAATAAAGTTGTTTTGTTTTTAATTTGAATGTTGTATATTTTTTCATAAAATTATATTTTTTTATTGAGGTCATTTAATTAAATGCATATGTTTTTGAATTTCCCGGGAATTTCTGGGAATAAAACATTTTATTTCTCGATTCCCGGGAATTGGAAAAGTCCGCGGAAACTAGAAACCCTAACATATGTATATAGAGCCGAAGTGTACACCAATTGGTACCACACACAGTGGACCCAACACAAAAACACTGATGATGTAGGTGTGGTTGGTTGCTAGCGGCCTGCGAAAACAGCATGTTGTTCCGTTCTGCTACTGTTTGTCATAATAAATTACAACTTGCCTTAAGCAGAATTTGTTTCTTAAAAAATAGCACCAAAAAAATTATATATAAAAAAACACCGTATTAGTTTTAGCCTAATCGAATCATTAACAGAGAAACCTCAAATCTTTTTTTTTTAAGATTTTATAATTAGGGGGGTGAGTATAGTTTTTGGTACTTTTGCTGTGTAGCTTCCATTTCATTAACACCATAAATGAATTTCATTATCAGCCCACTCTCTCTATATATATAGACCTAATAAGAAGGGCTTTTCTTTTGAACATTTAAAAGAGGTAAAAAGCTAAATTCAGCAATGGAATTAAGTGAGATAAAAAAAATCCCTGTTCTTGTGGGCCTTAAAGGTTTGATTCTGAATTTCTAAATAAACAAAAAATAAACTCATATTTTACAACTTAAGTACTGTACATAGAACATTTTTTTAATTCTTTTTTCATTACCTCGCCAATATTTTCAAACTTCTAAATTAGGCTTATAACAACAATATATATATATATATATTGATTCCTATGGTTCCAAGGTGGAACAAAGGACCACAAAGACAATAGTTCCAAGCAATTACAGGGTTTGATGCACATGGTTTTGCAAAAATGCAAATCTAAAATATCTAAATATCTTAGCCGAAGACGTACATTTACTTATTTATTAATTTCACAACAGCTAACAATTTTGTTATATATGAGAAGCATCAATATTTGTAAAACAAAATAAATAATTTCCAATAGTTAAAAAAAAATGATCATTTAAGGTGCAGTAGCCGATATCTGCTTGAATTTCAAATCTAAGGTCCATTATTATAACTTTTCGTTAGTAAAAAGTAGGATTTTATTCGATGGGTAAACACTTTTTGATTATTACAACTTCACTTTAACCAACAAGGAAGCGATAAATTAAAGCCAAGTTCATGCTACTACCTGTAACTTTTATCGTGATGTTCAGTCATTTGAAGTTGCCACACTTTCATAAGTTGCCACACTTTCTACTTTATAAATTACAGCCAAATTTATTTGAACAAAATATGACACATAACACAAAACACACAATAATACAAAACAAAAGAATTACTAAAATGGTTTCGTTATGTTTCTAATTTGACACATAAACAAAAGCAAGTTGCCACTAAGTATTTTTAACAATCAATTATCCACAGCATCCACAGAAATGTTGCCACCAAAAATAAAATATACTTAATTGTAACAAACCAAAAAAGTTTGTCTTAAGTAGAACAAAAATAAGCAAATTAACTAACATGTGCATAATTGGTAAAGAATAAACGACAATGGCAAGACTGTTGTAAATTTAGAGATGGTAAAATTAAGCTTTCATTACTAAAAAGCTTACAGCAAATTGAAATAAGATGAATCAAAACAATTCACACATTCCATTTGCAATAATGACTGAGTATATAAAGCAGAAATCTATATAAACTGACCCCACACACACAGTGGAGCAAACACAAAAGAAGGCTGATGATGAAGGTGTAAAGGCCTTCGAAAACAGCTAGTTGTTCTACTACGTGTTATCAGCAAGTCATAATAATGGTGGCCCTAAAAGCATTAAAAATTAATAGCATTTTGAAATTCCGTGACTTAATAACAGCCTGCACCTTAATATGTGATCGATTTCTCCTTAATAGGTTTCCTTTTATTTTTATAGCACCTTCGTAATAGATAATAAATAAATGCTAAAATTTCTAGACTTGTGTCCAACAGGTCTCTTTGAACTAGTTTGAGAGCGTTAGAATTAAAAGTTGTTTCAAAGCCATTTAATTTACATAGACGCTTTTGACTGAACTTGTGCCTAACAGCTCATTTTAGTTCAAAAGAGCTGTTGGACACAAGTCTAAAAAATTCCATGTTCGCTCCATTTTTTTTTTTGCACAACACAACACAGCCCGCGAAGCGATTAGCCAGGGTCTATGGCAGGAATCGAACCCACGACCTCTGGACTGAGAGGCTGGCATCGCTACTACTCAGCCACAGTGGCACCCTCGAAAGTTTTTCGAAAAATTTGCGAATTTAAATTTTCGCTGCTTGTTTATACACCCAATACGAGGGCTACTGTTTATATTACGAGAAATATAGCAAATAATAAGAAACATTTTAAATGAAAATGCCTTTATTGTTTTTCGAAACATTCCCACTGATGATCAATACACTATTACCATTCCTCTTGAGACATCTCCGAAACATGGTTTTTGAACGCTTCAACTGCTTCTTCGGCGCTCTTAGATCGTTCACCACGCACTTTACCTTTAATATTCGGGAACAAGAAGAAGCCATTGGGTGCCATGTCAGGACTGTACGGAGCGTGAGTCATCAATTCGATGTTTTGACTGCTTAAAAATTCACTTGTTTGACGAGATGTGTGAGAGCTCGCATTGTCATGAAGAAGAATGATTCGCCTTCGGGGGTTAGTCTTACGAATTTCTGCGAAGACTTACGGCAAATAAATGGTCGTGTACCACTCAGAATTGACAGTTGTACGTTGCTCAAGCGGAGCAGTAACCACATGACCCATTCGTCCGAAAAAACAGGCGACCATTTGCTTCCACAAAAAAATCATGTTGGATTTAGCTCGTCTTGGAATACCCACACGGTCGATTGCTGTTTATTTCCGGCTCATAAGCATATATCCAAGATTCGTCACCTGTTACGATTTTATACACGTCTTTTGAAGCAGCACGGTAGAACTTTTTAAGCATTCCCTTACAGCATTTGACACCAGCCTTTTTTTGACCGATTGATAAATAATGACGATCTGGCATTATCAGTTCACGCACTGCATCGATGATTTGTGGCTCAACAACCGATTTTGAACGACCTTCAGGGAATTCGTCGGCGACGGAACTACGACCACGATTTTTTGATGGTGCTTTATCGCCACACAAAGAACTGAGTTCGTCCACACATTATTGTTGACATAATCCACCTCGAAAGTTGTGAACAATAATCCAACGAAAGAAAACCTTCTCTTGAAATTTTCATTTCTTTTTTGTCAAATTGATTTTCTGAACTCACTGTAAACAAAACAAATAGGACTTGTACATCGAAACGTTGAGTACGTTACTGCTGAAATATGTTAAACTTTATTATGGTGTTGCCAGATTTCAGCTATTGACATTAGTGTTGCCACTTAATATTGACATCTCCCCAAATAAAATATGAAAATTTCTAAAAAATCCGACTGCCCGTTTAGAAATTGCAGCATAATTTAAATTTTTTTTTCAAAATCCCCGACTGTGTGTCGTAAACATTTTTAGATACTGGTATCTTATTGCTTGTTCTCGTCTTAAGCTTCAATCAGATGTGCCATAACCATAACCATAACCATAGAAAACAGCTGTTCGAACTGAACAATTGAATTTTGGTTTGGTTATACCTATGGCACGTCTAACTTAAGCTGTTTTCGGTATTGCACATATTGTGGTTTAGCATTTTTCAGAAAAGTATGCAATGGTTTTTAGTGATATTGCTTACATGCTAGTCTTGCACCATTTGCCAACATTGCAAGGGACTTTGGCAGCAAAGTGTGATTTCCGCTATTAGGAAGCATATACATACATTCATACATATATACATACATACATACATACATACATACATAAATGAAATAACAATTTATGTGTATACATATTTCTTTTCTACATTTTATAAATTAAGTAAATTATGACAATGTACGTAAATAATAGTTTTTATTATGCCTTAAAAAAGTTCTAATTACACAGTGCAACACATAAAATGGAAACTCCATCTCGTGTATAATTTCTCGAGGTACTTATCGATACTAACAAAAGCCCACAGTTTTAGCTGGTATTGGCATTTTATGGCCTCAATTTGATTTTTTATTTTTTTTGCTAAATTTTGATTTTTTCGAAGAACATGCGGTCTTATCTCGGAAACCAATTGGAATTTTTTCGTTTTCTTGTCTTCATAACAAAATTGTACCTATGGACTGAAAGCAAAAAAAAATTGTAAAGCAAACTAGACCGAAAAACTGCATCTAGTGCATCAAAATTGCTAAAATGTGGAAAAAAGAAAGAAATTCAGTAATGTAATGTTTAGAAAAAATATAGTGCTTATAATAACAGTAGCTTAAAAATTTTAACTTTTACGGCCTGGCCCACGATGTCACTAGAAATCGTTCGATCGACAACTTGTATTGCAAACAACAATGACTTTAGAAAATTTGTTGTTGTTTACAATACAAGTTGTCGATCGAACGATTTCTCGCGACATCGTGGGCCAGGCCGTTAATTTAGCCAAAATATACAAGAGGCCATAAAATGTGAACAGCAACTAAAACTACGAAAAACCTAAATAGAGTTCTGCTGTATTCGATAAGAACTTCGAGAAATTCCACACGAGAAGTAGTTTGAACTCGATGAGTTGAAAAATGTTGCACTGTGTTATTATAATAAGAAAAATGTCGACTTGAATGAACAACATGCATACAATGAGTGAATTATATTTGCTTTCAGTTTTTCTAACGAATTATTTTGTTTTGAACTAAACAGTAAAGTTAAGTTTTGAAACAGGAACAAATAAATATGTGCAAACAAAATTCTTAAGAAAGAAATTTAATGATATGATGATTACACTAATAAGAGTCATTAAACTTTTATATTAAAAACCTTGATAATACATTTACATACATATGTATTGAAATATGTGAAATTCAAAAAAAAAAATATATTAAGCGTTGAAAAATTTTACTAGCCTGGTACTGTCGCTGTTGAAGCAAAGCGAGAACTTGGTATGTTAAATGTTCTATTCTACAATTGTTGTATCGAATTTAAAAAATTTCTTACACGATTTATAAAAATGCGGTGAATATTTGCCATAACGCTAGTTACAATCAATCGCATTTAAATCACATGGATTTGATCATAGATTTATGTCAAAAACTATCGACTGAGTTATCGTACACTAGACTTGTATCGAACTCTAGAGTTAATAAAAGTTCAGGTACATTTTGTAATTTTTAGAAATTCCGTTAAGGGTCTTTATTGTATGGTGGCAACAGTTAAAGAAAAATTAAACTAGACTTTATTAGCTAGAGGAATTTTTCTTCTGGGGTCTAATGATCAATTTCGATAACGAGCAGATTTGATCACGTTTTTTCAGTTTGAGATTATGGCACTAGATATCGAACCATATTATTACATTGCTCGATAGCGAATGCGATAATCTCAAACTGAAAAACGTGATCGAATCAGCTCGTTGTCGTAAGCGACGATTACACCCCTGTTCTTTAGAAACTCACATTAATTAATAAAAATAATTCACTTAACCCGATTAAAAAACCATTTTTGATTAATAAAATATGTTTTTTTTTAGAAGAACAACTAAATTACACTTGTCACCTTTTTATCAAACTAAAAGAGTCATTCCAAAACAAAATATTTTAGTTTTCTTAGCTGAAATAAGAAAAATTCACCCTTATTCCAGTTGTCGACATCGACGTCACTTTAACACAACACCAAAAAAATTGGGGCTTGTTAACTCGCTCTCGAGAGCAATTTTGTGCTACTGACTATCTACGAGGGCGGATCAATAAGTCCGTGACTTTTTGAATGAAATACAGTTTTTTTTTTTTGCAAAACAAAACTTTATTATAGCTATTGCTATTTATGGCGAGATACAGGGGTTAGAAAATAATTTTCGTAACAAAATTAACCGACACTATTACAGTTATAAATTTATTTTTGTCTTGATTTCTTTGTACTTAAAAGCAGCATACGAAAATAAACGAAGCAAATTGTTTGAATTTGTTTTGTTTGGTTCTTTGAAATGAGTTGAACAAAAACAAAAACAATGAAAAACATCGCTCAGTTTGTTTTTGTTGTATTTTTTTTTGCAAATAAGCACAAGCCAGAGAACATTGCCGATCGACTGTAAGACGATTAACCGCCGCCGCCGACTACAAACAATATATTCATTTAATCGTGCTCCGCTAGAAAAGATAATAATGGGTTATAAATGGAAACGTTTTGAAATATTTGCGGCGAATTTAAACACATTAAGTTTGTTTTATACTATGTTCACACTTATGTTTTTAAACATGTTTAATACATCGTCAGCTGCATTCTGGTTTGCGGCACAGTATATTCAAAATACATTATGTCTGTAGCAAACCAGAAATCAAACGACGACATTTTCACAATTGTGTTTAAGACGAGTTTTCTAAGAACTAAACACAACCGTTCACATTATATTTGAGATGTTTAAGGTTGTCGTTTTGTCAGTATTATTGTCAATTATTGTATTTGTAAAAAATTACGAATAATTATGCTTTTCAAACAACAAATTTTTTTGTAAATAATTCACTATTTTTTAAGTAATTACTTTCTTACCAAACAATGTATCAGCTGCCGCCATTTAATAACAAAACAAAGGTGCCAAAATATCAAAAAACGGACTGAACATACTCTATTTACGTGTTTAAATATTAAACACTTCATTTGAGATGTTTAACAAAACACTTCATTTGAAATGTTTAACAGAACAACAATCTCAAAATCATCGTGTTTAAGCTCTTAAACACGAATAAGGTGTTAAACACGTTTAAAAACATAAGTGTGAGCATAGTATTATAAAGCTAAGTAGCAATTGCTATAACCGGGTGTCCTAAGACACCTCTCTCCTTTTTTTAAACATTATCTCCTTTTAGTTCAATACACATAGTCCCACGTTTCTCCAGTTTTTGTATCCCTTTCAAAAAAAAAAATAGGATTTTTTAAGGACTTCGACCTTAAAATATGCATTTGTTTGGTCAATGGCGCGTAATCATAGTCAAAACAAAATACACTTTAAGAAATTAAAACCAGTATTTTGTATGGTAATACTGTTTTTAACTTCTTAAAGTGTACTTTGTTTCGACTATGACTACGCGCCAATAATTTAATCGTTGGAGCTAAATTTCTTTCCATCGAGCCATTTCTTTTAGGTTTGGAAATAGGAAGTAGTCCGGAGAATATGGCGTATGGGTTACCAATTCGTGGCCCAATTCATAGAGTTTTGCTATTGAGACTGCACACGTGTGAACTCGTGCATTATCCTGATGAAAAAGAACTTTTTGCTTGGCCATATGGGGTAGTTATCTTTTTAAATCCCCTATAAATCGGTCTAATAAGTTGGCATAATATTCGCCTTGGCCTTCGTCGGAGCAGGAGCAGGAGCAGGTTCAGCCGGAGCAACCCATTGTTTAGACTGCTGCTTGGTCTCCGCAGTACAGTAATGGATACATGTTTCATCCACAGTTACAAAACGCCGCAAAAACTCATTCGGATTGCGGTTAAACAACTTGCAGTTGTTACACGTTTACGTTTATGGGCAATTGAGCGCAAACGCGGCACCCATCTTGCAGAGAACTTTCTTAAACCCAGCTGATCATTTAAAATCGAAACCACACTGCCATATGAAATGTCTATGGCATCAACAATCTTAAGCACTTTTATTCTTCGATCGGCCAACACCAACCATATCGTGGATTTTTTCGACATTTTCGGGTGTACTGACCTCAATTGGCCGTCCAGAACGTTCAGCGTCATTTGTACTTGTGCGACCACATCGAAAGTCAGTAAACCACTTTTTTTTACCATGTACATCGATGGTGCAGAGTCCCCATAGAATTTATCGAGCTTTTCCTTGGTTTGATATACGGTTTTTTTCCGCAAAAAATAATGTTTGATGAGCACACGAAATTCACTTTTTTCATTTTCTTCTCAAAATGCACGGTAGTCTGTTATCAACAGCTGCCAAACACAAACTAAATGACACAGCTTGTTCATATTTAGACAGGAGTCAACTGGCAGTTGCTTTTTGACAAGAGCATTGTTGCCATTTTAATCAAGAGGCGGGAAATTCAAAAAGGCACTGAGTTAAAATTTCGACAATTTCCACGCGTTGCTCTGGTGTAAGTCGATCCATAATGAAATGTCAAAGCAAACTAAACAAAAAGCAACTATCAGCTGTTAAATGGGTGCACAAATAAAGCAGTGATGCCAACTCAAACTTGTATCACTCTATAAAAAACATCCTTTACTTCCAGAAATTCCACACGAAAAGGAGTTTGAGCTCGCTGAGCTAAAAAATGTTGCACTGTGTTATTCGTCTAAAAAATTTTTTACTTGAATACATGTATACAGTGCGTGAACATATACACATACTCGTACAATGTTGTTTTCAGTTTTTCTATCACATTTTTTTTATTGTAAACTAGATCGTTTTCTTTAATTTTTGAAATAAACAGGAAGAAATACACATGTGTGCAAACAAAATTTGTTTTTCTCTTAAAAACCTTGATAATACATTTACATACCTATTAAAAATGTGAAATAAGACAAAAAAAAAATATCAAACGTTGAAAAATTTTACTTGCCTGGTAATGCCGCCTTGAAGCAAAGTTAGCACTTGGCCCGCTAAACCTTCCATTCTACAACGGTGTAGTAATTGTTGTACCAACTTTACAAATTTCTTACAAAATCGATAAAATTGCAGCGAATGTTACGCTAGCTACAGGATAGGCATAATTGCTATTGTAACTTGTAATTAGATATATACTACGTTTATACGCGCACTATTTGCAAATAAAATTATTTGCAAATAAATTAACTCACTGTTTATACGGCATAGCAAAAGTACACAAACTCGATAGCACTTCTATAGAAAACTTACTTATGTTGACAAAAAAAAATAGCGTAAATGTACAAAATATCAAATAATTGTTTGTTTTAATCGTCATTATTTGCTTCTATCAATGTTTTTTGTTGCAATATTTATCCATTCATTGTTTTTTGTTATCAAACATTTGTAAGCGTGGCAACCTCAAGCAATTTATTTGCAAATAGTGCGTTAATCGTGAATAGTTTTCTGAATTAGTAAGTCGCAATAAAAACAATAATATGGCAACAATTTACTGTTTGTTTTATTTGCAAATAAGCAAAAAGTACTACACTTACATTTACCCTTATTCCAGTTGTCGACATCGACGTCACCTTAACACAATACCAAAAAAATTGGGGCTTGTGTGCCCGTTGTCGAAAAGAACTGATACCTGTTGGCAAGTTTATGCTATTTTGTAGACCTTAGAGAACGGAAATAGATTGTCAGTAGCAAAAAATTGTTCTCGAGAGCGAGTAAACGAGCCCCAATTTTTGGTATTGTGTTAAGGTGACGTCGATGTCGACAACTGGAATAAGGGTGATTATTTTATACACACACACATGTAATAAAATAAATTAAATAAATTATTGCGTTTCCATAAAACTTTCATGACATCAAAATCTTGCCAAATATAAAAAAGTAAATGTAAAATTCGTAAATTTTGCGGAGATCTTTCAACTTAAATCTACTAGATTTGGTTGAAATTTTTTATTGACAAAACACAAAATAAAATTTATTAGATTAACTTCAGCAATGGAAACATACTATGTGCATCTAAAAAAAATGTATAAGCTCTACTCTCTTCAAGCATTTTCAAGCTCAGCGGCAGTTGATTCAACATCTTCCTCCACTGCTGGAACTGAATCTTCATAACCACGTCGAAATTCATGTGTAAGTAAATCGACCTTAAATGGAGCATCAGCATCAGCATCAGCATCAGGTTCAGACGTGTTTCCAATTTCATTTGAATTGCATCTGCTAACATTTTTAATATCATCACATTCTTGCGATTCTTCATTGAAAGCTTGATTTTTCGGGCAATATAATTTTCTGGGACTGTTATCAATACACACGAAATATTCTGTGCAATTTTTGCGATTGGCATAGCGTTCGCCCTTTCTTGCTCTTTCATCTGATAAAGGACAATTGAAATCGAAAAGTTTTTCAACCTCAAATCCTATTACTTGATCGGGATAATCACATGCATTCTTAGCTGAATTCCATATCAAATACTTGGAACAATTTGCGGTCCCAAATTGAGAACGGGGAGCTTCAGCTAGAACTGTAAATAAAGTCAATTGAAAAGAGAAAGAAAAACGAATAAATTAATAGATAGATAGATAATGATAATCGCAGGAGTGGGAAAGAAGAAATAATAGAACTTCCCTCTATACCGTGAGGTATTTAGATTAACTCGTAATATTGAAAGACTACGTGGTAAAGTTAAATTAAAATATGTAGTGACATACATTTGTAGGAATTTTTTTTGGCTCTAAATTTTTTTAAGAAAATAAAAAACATGTTGATTATTGAGTTCTTGTTTCAACTTTGTTATTTGTTGAACTTCTCATTTGTTTAAATGAAAGTTTATAACATAATAACTCTAGTTGTTCTAAGATTTTTGGGTAAAGGTTCCCTGATGATCTGCATTAGCAACAGTGAAATGCGCATAGGATCCAGCTAAACCCCTCAATAATCAATTTAAATGTATTTTTAATAAAAAAAGTTATTTTACTAATTAAGTAAAATAATAATTTGGGATTATTAGTGCGTTAATAAACGTTAAACTTTTTTCCCTCTTTTGACGCTTTCTTCCTGAAAACTTGTTGAGTTAATGATCACTTGCCAGTAACAATTGTTACAAATTCGTAAGAACTTGAAAAAAAATTTCTCCACGGCAGCAACCACTAACAAAATGTGCAACCTTTAGCACTTTTCACAATTTTATAATAGTTTTTTTTCACATTTTATAACAGTGTTTGAAAAACTGCCGGCAAAACAGCAACAGCACTAAAAAATCTGCTTTTGCTGTGCTGCGAAAAGTTTATTTATTTTTTTAAGCTTTTGTTGCTGTGCTGCGCAAATATCTGCAGTTAAGTCACAGTACAGCTACATTGCGTGTTCCTGATTACTGTTCTGTTGCTTTAACTTCGAAATTTTAAACAGTTCAGTCAAAGCACAGTTTCAAAAGTTCATGGTACTTTTTATGCTATAACTGCCAAATGTATAAATCATCGTTTGTTTGTTGTTGTTGTTGTTGTTGTTGTTGTTGCACTTAATGGGTTAAGAAGTTTAGCCTAACTAAAACCAGGCGACATCAAAAGCAACATTAGATTTTTGTGTGTTGTTGCTGTTGCTTTGGCTTTAGCTGCGAAGATCTTCACAGCGCAGCAACAGTTAAGTTAAATTTTTATTGGTTTAATAGCACAGTCGACAGTCGTTCGTTCGTTTTTTTGTTTTGAACTTTTGCTATGCACTCGGCTTTTAAAGTTTTGGCAGTCACAGTACAGTCAAAGCAAATAAAATAAAATACTTTAAGCACTTTCAAACAGTTTTATAAGTTTTTTTTTTCAAAGAATTTTTTTAATAAAATATCTTTCATATTGAAATTTTCTTAACTCTTTTATTTTAATTTCTCTTTCGTAAACAATTTTTGAAGGTTCCTTTTAACTTTAATTTGAAAAAAAAAATAGCTCAGCTGCGTTTTCGCTACTACCTGGTGAATGAATGTGCCTTGGCATGAACTAGAGATAGGCGCGTGTCGTGATTTTTTCGTGACACGAAGACGCACGACTCAGCACGACGTGTTCGTGATAAAAAAAAATTTGATTTTGTGCGTGTTCGGGTCGTTTGGTGTTGAGCAAAATTGACACGAAAAACACGAAACGATTTTATATGTAAAATATGTATGAATGAATTTCCAGTAGAGAAAAAGTTAAATATTTTGTATTGTCAAACACACAACACCAGCGTATCTATTTGTTGATCTTGTATGGGCCTCTGAAGCTTAAAGTTCTGTACGGAAACTGATAATATCAGCTGTGATGGCAGATAGCATCAGCTGGCAGTGCCAGCGACTCTTGAAAAAAATCAATTAAATTTTCTGATTTTCAATACCATACCAATAATATTTCATGCGTGTTGTGCAGTATCGTGCTGACAAAATTGTTCGCGTGCGTGTTTCGTACGTGTTAAAAATCGACACTCGCCCATCTCTAGTATGAACATTAATTTTTGTTTCAGTTGACTGAAAAAATTCTACTGCTATATTTATAACATCCCTAAGATAGGCAATAAATTTAAAAAATTTCGTGTATTTTTCTTTTAAAAGTCCGTACTAGCAAATGAAAATTTCTGTATGAAATTCCGTAATTTTTTTAACCCCCGACAAAAAAAAGGGGGTTTTAAGTTTGTAGTGTGTGTTTGTGTATCTGTGTGTCTGTACGAGTCCCCGTACAGACCAAACGGCTGAACCGATTTTGATTTAGTTTTTTCTGTTTGAAAGGGGGCTTGATCGAAAAGGTTCTTAGCTATGTTTTAAGAAAAAAGGTCCAGCCGCACAGTGGGGGAGTTTGAAAAAAAAGTGGAAATAATTTTTCAGTTTCTAAACGAGCCATCCAATTGTTATGAAATTTCATACAGCATTTAAGTAGGTGTCACCGAGCTTACGTCGGGAATTTGGACTATATATCTTTGAATATGGCGGGGCTACAATGCCCCAAAGTGGGCAACCTCGGGTTAATGAAAATTTCAAACCGATGCCGAGCTGCTGTTTTTGATATGATAAAAAAGATTTTTTGCAAGTGGATCTCTCTATCCAAGAACTAAAAAACTTCTGCTACAGTTATGCAATTTCGCTTACGGTTTAGGAAATATTCGAGAAAAAAAATTAAATTTTGGCTTTTTTACCAACCTTGGTCCACTGTTCTGCTAGTGGTGAAGTCAAATCTTGTTCGATTAAAAAAAAACAAACTTAGTATGGTTTAAGGACAAAATTTTTAACATTTAAAAAAAAATTTGGTATCAAAAGCACAACTAAGTTAAAAGTTACACGCAATTTAAATAAAAAATTTGAAAAAGTAGATTTTTTGCCGTTTTTTGCAGAAAAAAGTGTGTTAATTATTTCGCGATTAATAAAAAATCTTGCTGGAATACAAACCAAATATTTTTATTTTGATTTGACTTACTTGTTCTTTTGATACCAAATTTTTTTTAAATGTTAAAAATTTTGTCCTTAACCCATACTAAGTTTGTTTTTTTTTTAAATCGAACAAGATTTGACTTCACCACTAGCAGAACACTGGACAAGGGTTGGTAAAAAAGCCAAAATTTAATTTTTTTTCTCGAATATTTCCTAAACTGTAAGCGAAAGTGCATAAATGTAGCAGACTTTTTTTTTGCTCTTGAATAGAGAAATCCACTTGCAAAAAATCTTTTTCTTTAATCAGATCAAAAACAGCAGCTCGGCATTGGTTTGAATTTTTCATTAACCCGAGGTTGCCCATTTTGGGGCTTTGTGGCCCAGCCCTCTTCAAAGATATATAGTCCAAATTCCAGACTTAAGCTCTTTGATACCTGCTTAAATGCTGTATGAAATTTCATAGCAATCGGATGCCTCGTATAGAAACTGCAGAATTATTTCCACTTTTTTTTTCAAAATCCCTCACTGTGAGCCGTTTAGAAGATATCACATCTTTTCTAGATATACGCGGGGGTTTTAAAATTTTTAATTTTTATTTTACATACAGTTTGTATGAGAACCTGAAATTCCGTGTTAACTCCGTACCAGGTTTTATGTGTTTCATTAAAAATTTGTGGCGTTAATATTTTTTGATGAAAATGAAGCAGGAGTAGGGTACAGGCTCTAATGCATACAGCCTACATCCATATCATCCCAAGGAAGTTCAAGATTTAAATAGTTAATTACATTTACTAAAAGGTTTATAAAATAAAAAAAAAATTTGACATAAGTATTTATTTTTTTTTGTACATAAAAAAATACCAGAATTGAAATAATTTTATTTTTCATGTCGACTTTAACGTTTATCGAAACAACTTAATGGCTTCTCAAGAATAACCAACATAATCGCCAGTTAATTTATTTGCCAAAATATTGCCATGTCGCCAAATCGAAAGTTAGAACGACAAACAAGTTTTACAATAATTCGCGCAATCTTGAAATTTGTTTTTATTAAAATTTCTACAGTGTATCACAAGGTCCAGCTACTTTTTTCTTTTTAACCATGATACTTACCAGTTATAACAGATAAAGCAAAGACTGGTAAAAGGAAATTAAAAACTTTCATCTTAACAAAATTATTGTATTTTTTTCAACACTTTCAATTCAACGAAGTTAAATTATCGACTGTTGGGAAATTAAGTGTTTTACGGCCCAAGGAATATCATATATAAAAGTTTTTGTCGCTTTATATAACTAATTTCATGTATAAATACGGGCCAACACGCGCACTAATACAACCCCAAAACTATAATTAAAAAATGTATACACATAACTGTTACCCAGTCAGCATGTTAAAGATTGTTTCTCCAAACTGAGTCTTTTTCGACTACTTTAGATGATCAAAAACTGATTAATCAGTTATGCGCTTAAAATAAGACTCGAAAATGATTCCCAGAACTGCTTAGAAGGTGATTTGTTTAAAAAACAAACAGCAAGCTCATGCAGTAAATTCAAGGTTGGCAAACGGTATCGTAAAAATACCAATACCGATTCAAATACCGCTAAAATTAGATACCGATATCGTTACCGATGCCGAAATCCATTTCGGTTAGAAAATACCGGTATTCAGACTACCGTTTACGTCTATACCGGTACGTACCGGTATACCGATTCCGGCCAAAAAATAAATGATAGTTGAGTTCACGCAAAGAAAAGATATGGTTGTAAAATGGTTGAGAAAACAATATTATGTTCTCTGAAACAAGTTGTGGTCGTTGAAACCTAGTTGTTGTTATTTTAAACATTAATAATTACATTATTATATGCATAGAAAGTGCGATATGGTTAGAGTTTAACAATATAGTTTTGTTGAAAGTTTATGACTGCAATATAATTTGTATTATTGTGTAAAAATAATATGATGTAAATAACAATATAATGTTATCCAAAACCATACTATGTTAAGTTTTAAAAAAAATATTTTTCAGAAATACTATGGTCGTATTTAACAATATTATTATAATATTAGAACATGGTATGGTAAGTCTCAATTATATTTTAGTCACATCTAACAATAGTGTTGTCTTATTTACAATAATAAGATTAGGTATAACAAAGTTAATTGATTTTGTAGATAATATTATTATTAACTCAGAAAATAATATTAATTAAACTTTGCTTTTCCATTGACAATAATATGATTTGACTGCAACCATATAATTCAATCATAGTATGTTGCTGTTTGATTATGGTTACCTCAACCATATTTTTTCTTTGCGTGTTGTAGTTGCCAAATTTTTGTTATGTATTACAACTTTTTTCACCATGAGAAAACTGCTTTTTATCAGTTGTATTTTGGTTTTTATTTCGACCATCGATTTGCTTTACTATTCCAGACGCCAACCAATCCCATTTGTCAACCAATATTATTGCCATGTTCATAACACATAGAATCTCAAGAAAAAATAGCAAGGCCAAAACTAAAAATATTTAAAATGTTTTGTAATGGATACTATGGTTTCAAAACATATAGCATAGATAAGAACCTTTGTTTTTCGTGCATTGTTTCGAAGCCAACTAAAATTAGTTGTTATTCAGAATACCAAAAAAAGCAGTTGTTTAAAAGTTAAGTTGTTTCAGTTTCAATCCAACTTAGTTGAGCTGTAAACCGTAATATGTGCAAAAATTGCAAAGATATATTTCAATTAACTTTCTTTCTTTGGTCTTGGTCTTGTTTACACACTTCACCGTAATATATAAGGTTGGTAGAGTACTTTTAAAATGAAGGAAAAAATGTTGGCGACCACTGTTGTACCAATTTTGTACTCTGTGTTTATATACATCTATTAAATTGTACTTTCATCATCCTGGAAGTTTAATTAGCCCGAAAGCGTATAAATAGAACGCGAAATACATCATACAGGTAGTTTTTAAAAAAAAAGTCTTCTAACAAAATATTTAAAACAGTCCTGTGAATTACTCTTATTCAATTATGTTTTATAAACAAAGTTATAAACAATATAGATCCAGTACAAAAATATTGCCTAAGAACGTGTCCAAAGTAGAAAAGTGTCGAAAAAAACCGAAAAAATCATATTTGGTGAAAAAATAAAGACATATTTGAAATTTACTGAAACAAGATATATCTATATGATTGAAAAAGTCTTACAGCCTGTTTTTCGAAAATGAATAAGTGTATACGTTCGTTAAAATAACGAATGAAATCATGTTTACGTTTTGGTAGCATTTATTAATTTTCATGTGAGTCACAACAAAAGAGCTTTCAGTTTTACACACTCATAAAATTTCTTATGTAAAATTAATTAATAATCGGTCTACATATTTTTTTTCTTTAAGTTACAAAAAAGTTAAATTAACGAGAAAATGTGAATGACTTTTTCATAAAATTTAAAATAAATTTAAAATGAATTTTATTTAAAATGTTTCATCGAATTTTTTTAATAGATTTTATTTTTTTTTATTCTTTCACTGTAATAATTTTTTGAGTTTATATTTTTGGTTATAACTAAAAAGCTCTTTTTATGTCAACACTAAAGCTTTAGAAAATGTTTTATAAAAATCAAATTTTAAACGTTATCGTTTATAAATTTAACATAAAAACGAAAGGGCTTATGTTTTCGAAAAACAGGCTGTTAGTCTCTTCTTTCTGTAGCCGTTTATAAATTTAAAATCGGTTGATATTTAACTAAGTTGGACGTTGATAAGTGTCTACGGGTATGAAAAACCGGTTTTTACCCGTAACTCAAGATTTTGGAGGTGTCTGGAAAATTTCAAATACAATTTGTATTGTTATACTCGACAATACCTAGCAGAAATATAGTAACACGTCGCAGGTATTTCGATTTCATCAAAATTAGTCACACAGTGTAATATATCAGTATAGACAAAACTTTTATTTTTACTATTTTGTTTAATTAACCAAAATGTATACTTTATATACATATGTAAAGTTTGAACTGCAGTCTCCTTGTTTCACTTTTTTAATAAATTATTTTTTAATAATAGTATAAAAATGTATATAGAAACAAATAAGTTTATATACTTTTATAGGAGTACATATGTATGTTAATGTAAAAATACTCCCTTTTTGAAGTAATTTAATAAAAAAAAGATTTTTTGTAATGTCCACTGCCTGAAATAATAAATTTATCAGTAATATCGGTATACCGGTATTATAAACTCGATAACGGTATATACCGGTAATACCGATACCGAAATAAAAAAAAATACCGATACCGCTACCGATACCGAAATTTAAAAAATAATTGTACCGGTATCAATACCGATACCGTTATTTTTTTCGGTTTCCAACCTGGAGTAAATTCAATAAAGTACAAAGTGTATTAAATTTGTAAACAAAAAAATGTAAATGTCTCGAAAATGAGCCGAAATTGATCAGAAACGCAAGTCATAAAAGACTCTTTTAGAAGAGTCGCGACTAGGGTACCATTTTCTCCCGAATGAATTGTAATTTTCGACTCGAAAACGAGCGCATAAATGCTTATTTTAATCGCACGGAGGAGTCGAAAGTGACTCGAATATGATCATTAATTTCATAAAATGCTGACTGGGTATTTGCCAATATGTCTAACACGCGCACTAACACAACCCTAACAATATACATACATATGTATGTATGTATATAAGAAAGGTCTTTTTTGGAAACTCATTAGTCGACTACAAATAAAATTAACCTTTATAGTTTTTATTTATAGTGTCACAACTTTGAGCTGACATTTAAAATTAAAAAAAAAAAATTAACAATTTAATTTTCCGATTAAGCCCATTTCTGTTTGAATGTATCTTGGCCGGGGAAGCCAACACACATATGTACATATTTCCGACGCCTGTGCCAATACACACAATAACGTTATTTTAAATAATTAATAAAATTACAATGAATACATTAAAATAAATTCATGTTGTTTCATCTTGAAATAACTTTGATTCAACATGGTATCGAATTTACGTTGTTGCAACTTGAAATAACCGAGTTTCAGCATGATTATTCATTTTGCCTCAACAGTATGGGAATGTTAAACTAGCATGAAATAAAGTTATTTCAAAAAGAAACAATTTCCTTAAAAATTACTGTAATTCATATGAAGCAAAATCATTGCCGAAAAATGTTAAATTAACCTTGTTTACGTAGATTTTATGTTGAAACTTTTGTGTGTGATCATCACTAAATATCCATAACGTTTTACCACTTTTTTATGATGTCAATATTGTAGCGGTGCCTAGGTTTCTTTTGCTTTTTAACAAGACACAACTAAAAGACTTAGTAAAGGGTGTTTTTCATAGAGTGACACAAGTTTAAATCATAATGAAACAAGGAAATATATTTTTAAGGAAGGACAATTTAATGAAATTAATGTTTAAATATAATTTCTGCCATGTGGCCGCCACCGGCTGCCCCGTAGAAGGCGCAATCTGGAACACCAATTTTCGCGGCCGATAACTCTTCGAATGTTGATTTCCAAGTGTTCAATTGCTTGCTTGTAGTTTATCGACGTAGACAAGTGACTTAACATAAACCGAAAAAAAAATAATCCAATGGGGTTAAATCACACGATCTTGGTGGCCAATTAATTGGGCCATTATGTGAAATTATTTTTTCATCAAAAGTTTCTTTGAGTAAATCAATTGTAGCGCCCGCTACAATTGATTGGGTCAGTCCTGTTGCAACCACATATCAGCAAGATTAATGCCACATAATTGAGGTACTAAAAAATTTCGAACCATGTTCCTATGTATATCGTTCACCATTGACAGTAACATTCTGACCATCATCGTTTTTGAAAGACATATGAGGCAATGACTCCGCCAGCCCATAATAAAGCGCACCAAACAGTGATGTAATGGTGTTTCGACAATAGTTTGTGGATTCTCCTCACTTCAAATGCGACAATTCTGTTTATTTACGTACGTACCCATTCAACCAGAAATGGGCTGCATCGGAAAATAAAATTTTGAATGAAAATTCAAAATCAATATCAATTAGAGCTTCAGCCCATTGTTGTAAGTCGATTCATAATTAAATTTGAAAGCAAACTAAACAAAAAGCAACTATCAGCTGTTAAATGGGTGCTCAAATAAATGAGTGATGCCAACTCAAAGTTGTGACACTCTAAAAAAAAACTCGTTACTTCTTGATTGCAGTTTTATTCAAATATGTTTGTGCTTTCAACGCAATTCTTGCAAGTGCTCTGTAAAAATAAGTTCAAAGTAATTAAAAAATGTATATAATGAATTGTATGTACCAAAAGAAAATGTTGTTTTTAATTCTTAATAATTCAGTAAATTTGATTCCACACCCTGTACATACAGAACAATTCCATATTAAAATCTACGAAAACAATGTTAAGTTCATATGTTACGACAAATAATTTTGCTTTATATGTGTTTCATGTTAATTCAAAATGATTTGGAGTAGTGGAATAACTTTATTTCATGTCGATTTAACATTCCAGAACTGTTGAATCATAATTGAGAATCATGTTGAATTATCAAAGGGGCGTAACTATGTACAAGTGTGTTAATTTGAAAAATGCAAAACTACCTAATTACAATTTTGTTTTTCTAAAAAAATACAGTAAACCTCGGTGAATTACCAATTAAAAAAAAATGTGCACACACCTTGAGCTCTGAAAAAGACACAATGTGGCATACAAAAAAGTGGGTGGGGACACGCTTATTAAAATTTAATATTATGTTTCTCGTGCTTCTACTCGACGAATTTCTACGAAACTTGGCACACATCTTGCGCTTTGAAAGTGGCGCGATGTTGGATTCAAAAAAAGTAGGCTTACACTAATATTTGCCAATATGAGAGTGAGCACGAACCCAAAATATATTGACTTGGCACTAAAAATTTGAAAATAAAACTAAAAAAAGAAAAATTAAACCGACTTAAAAAATAAGCACTAAAAAGTAAAAAAATAATTTAGATTCGATGACAATAGCAATGATTGATAAAACTAAACGCATAAATAAGTAAATATAGAATTAAATAAAACAATTACAAATTCTCTTTAAACCTGCTAATCTATTCCAATTTATGAAAAATGTTAAGCATTATTGATTACTTTCCGCAAAATTTTTCAAATAAAATATATATATGTACATATCGTCGTCTTGGAGACCCAATTGGGTATATTGTGATTCCCTTCCCATTTGTTGCCAGAAGTGACCCTATTATCCTTCATTTAGCCACCGATTCCCATGATGAAACCCCTGATGTTCTCCAGTTTCCACTTCCCGACATCAGTAATGCTTTCATGGAAACGTCTGCTGAGCCATCCAAGCCTATGACGTTGCAGCTTCGGGCAGTGGCAGATAATATGGTAAATGGTTTCTGGTTCCTCTTCATCCCCACACATCCAAAAAAATCTGGAGTGCCAGTTTCCCAAATGCTGGTTCTTGCTCTGACCGAGCAGTGACCTTTCAACGCGCCTATCAAGATTCGCATCGCCTTCCTATTCATGTCCAGTAGCAGTTTGGATCTTCCTGACTCAAGTTTTGGCCACATACCCTTCGAGACTCTGCAACTCTCCCCACTCCGCCATGAACTGTTGGTCCTGCTTTCTACCCAATAACTGAGTTCCCTATAGTAATGACCTATCGGTAATTTCACCGATCTGTCCATCATTTTCTCATCTAATGCCGACCCTATTTTTGCCAGCTCATCGGCAATTTCATTTCCCTCAACACTGCTGTGGCCAGGAACCCAACATAGTCTGACACTATATTTTACCATAAGCAAGTTGAGGGCTTTCCTACAGTCACTAAAAAGCTTTTAGCGCTTCCTGGCTGTCGACGTAGAAGATTACCTTCTCTTAGAGTAAAAACATGTTAAATCCATTCTTCACTTGAATGCCATTTCGAAAGAGGCTGACTAAAGTATTTGTTTTAATTTGAAACATGTAGAAAACCAAACTAATTTCTTAAGACATATTTTCTTAACTTCTGTACAGAAAACGTTAATAGATTTTTTGCCTCTCCTGTAAAATTTGTTTGAAGTGCGTTAGCTGGTTTTCAGTCTAAGCCGACGATATGTGCTTAGATGATTATGGTAAAGTTTTAGTTGTTCAATGCCTTAAACTATGCTACATTAATTTACGAGTTTGATACAAATTAAAACAGAATTTTTTGTGTTCATCGAGCGATAATAAACTTTTCTTAAAATTTACTATAGTTTTTATTAAAAAAAAAAATATTTTTATTTTGGTTAAAGTTCCAGCAACGACCTCTGCAGCTTCCATTCCAAACTATGTTGTATACCATGAATGTGCAAAGTGATACCATTAGTTTTAATAAACAAAAATCACATCGAACGATGCTGTAATTTGCCTACCTTTAGGAATAACAAAAATAAAACCTTTGATTTAAGCTTCTTTTGTTTTTCCATCTATAATTATAATCAATTTGCAAATACATATTTAGGGAGTTCACAATAGCGTTCTAAAATATATCTTAATATTGCATTTTGTAAATCAAATTTATTACCAGATGGCAAATTTAAAAGTATAAAAAGAATGTAATTTTCAATATCGCAATATCGTCCCCTCAGAATAGGTTTAGCCCATATGCCATAAAGTTGGAGTGTAGAAAAACGACAAAGAAGGTTTACATGAAGTTTTCTCAAAATATACCCGATGGAATTCTTTTGTATTTTCTCCACTGCTATACGATACATGTTTTGAAGAAAAATGTAAATTTTTGTGAACTTTCATGAATTAAATTAGAAGTTAATATTACTTTATTGTAAAAGTAAAAATACGTTTTGTGCTCCATACACCACTTTTTTTAAATTTATTTTCAAAAAGTAGATTTTTGTGCTACTTTACTGCAGTGAATTGAGAATAAGTAGAACAAAAAATAAGCATATTAGTAAAAAAACAAACGGCAATAGCAATACTGTTGTAAATTTAGTGATGGTAAAATTGAGCTTTCATACCAAAAAAGCTTTCAGCAAATTGAAATACATATTCCAGTTGCAACAATGGCTGAGTATATAAAGCAGAAATCTACATCAACTAACCCCACACACACACACACAGTGAACAAAATACAGAAGAACGCTGATGATGAAGGTGTAGTGGCCTTCGAAAACAGCTAATTGTTCCGTTCTACTGCGTGTTTGTCAGAATATTTACAATTAACTTTCGTGTTATTTGTCCATTAATAATTATCACATGTAATTTGGCTTACAAAGCGATACGAACTTTATCTTGTTCAAATCATAAATATAGAGAATTTTGTTGTTTTGTTTATTTTTCTTGCTGTCCAGAGAAATAAGTCGATCGTTTAACGCCGACCAAGAAGCCGCCGCCGTAATATTTTTAACTATCGATCCACTTACAGTGTATTTAATAGATTTCTGTTGTACTCAAACAGTCAAATTAAGGTTTCTTTTATTTTATTTTAGTGTTTAGTAAGTTTATATTAAAACATTTAATCGACGGCTGCGTCTGGCTGATGATGTTTCTGCTTAACAGTCGCCGTTGAATTTTTCATACGGCACCTTCTTTTTTTTTTTTTTCTTATAGAAATGAAGCAAAACAAGAATTAACTTTACTTCAAACGTTTTTGTATGAATAATTTGACGCAATCTCCAAATAGTGGCGCGTATAGCAAAACAATACTTATTAAACCAAAAAATAGTGGATATGGAGCAAAATGAATGCTTAATATCTCAGAAACCATAATAAATTTCGTGAAACGCGTTTTTGATTCAGAAAGAGGGAATTCAAAATATATGTATTCCATCCCTAACTCATTTTTTGAAGACTAGTCTGGATCGACGACATCGTGCCATAACCGCCAAAATAGCTTAAGCGATAAAATTTTCGAACTTAATTTTTTGACAAAAATTGATTATTTGCGATCACAAATAGTCGATTTTCGTCGAAAAAACAAAGTCCGAAAAATGTGACGCTTAAGCTATTTTGGCGGTTATGGCTCGACATGTTAAAACTGTCAGCGCAGCTGTAGTTGATGAAAAAGTATTTGTATTTTTCGCACAATAAAAGTTATTTTAAAAATTTATCCAACAATAATTTCTAATTTAAAAAATTTTGTTATTTTAATATGTACGGAAGATAAGAATTCAGTCTCTCATAAGCAGTGTGACCAGATTTTAAAATAATATTAAGCTAAATCACGTTTGAAAAAAAGCTAAAATAAGCTAAAAAGTTACATTTTAGGCTAGAAAATAAAGCTAAACTTTTTTCCACTTATTTGATCACTTTTCAATAGTTTCTTATTGCTAAACTAACGTTAAATATTACACAAACATATTTTTTTATTATACATATAGAATATTTGCGTAATGAAATTATTTATTAATTATTATATTTTAGATTTAATGAAGAACAAAACAAAAACTTCCCCAAAATAATCTTAAAAAGTTTTTAAAAATGTAAAAACATTTATACTAAAATACGAAAGCTAAAAAGCTGAATTAATGCTATTTTAGGTAAAGCATGGATCACACTATCTGCACAATGTACCGAGTTTCGTCAGATCAGTGAAATAAAGTCATAAGTAAAGATTTTGCTCTAATTTATCGACTACTTGAAATACAAGGACATAATTGCGCCACACTGCATTGGTAATAAGCCCATATAGACTTATTCCAGAATTAATTGAGTAATAATGCCATTTTGGCTTATTACTTATGACTTTATTGAGGTGGCCCGACGAAAATCGGTACATAGTGTTATCCAGGCTTAAGGCTATTTCAGGTTTTTATTTTAAATTAATTGATGTCGCTAAATGAACGTTCAACTCAAGTCAAATAATTTTATACCCAAAAAAATCAAAAAGTGTTTTGGCCACTAATATGAATTTAACTTTTTCCATTGGAATTCTAACAATTCTGCCATTATCTACTATTTTTCTTCTTTCCATTTCTGTTATAAAATTGTCGTATAATTTACATTTTGTATTTTTTGTAAACTATTTTACAATGCTAAAAAACTATAATTTTTATGAGTTGTTTATGTTTTTAATATATTTTTAGAGAACACGCAATTTAGACTAAAAAAAGGCTAAAAAAGCTAAATGAGTTTTTAAAAAAAGCTAAAAAATAAGCTAAGAGCTAAATGAAAATTTTAAGGCTAAATCTGAAACAAATAAGCTAAATTTAGCTCAAAATAAGCTAATATGGTCACGCTGCTCATAAGCATTCCTACCAGTGCTGCCACAACCAAAAAATTTTTACAACCAACATTCGTTTTAAAAGTTAACAAATGAGAAAAAAATAACCAAATTTCAATATGTAGTATTTTTTATTAAATAACATTTAATATGAATATACTTTGTGCCGCACTTACATCAAGAAATCAAGGTACATGTAAGGTATATACCAGTCGGCAGCTGATTAATTTTTTTCTCTTTTAGTTTTCCGCTTTATTTTTGAATTTTGTTTTTCCTCACAAGTTTAGTTTTTGTATTTGACAGCCGAACAGTATTTTTACACAAACAACTTACGTACATATTCCTTATATAAATTTACTTTGTAAAATCTTTTAATTGAATGTTGCCGCCATTACAAAAGACATGTCATTTCTGTAGTACAGAGTTGCGATCATTTAGTAAAATTAAAAGCTGTTGACAGTGTTGTGAAAGTATTGTAAAGAAGTGAGTAGCAATCAAGGCGAATTCATAACAGGTGGCTGCACTAACGATTTAAGTCACAGCTGTTGCCTTGGTAGGAATACTAAAAATTGAAAGAGATGGATTCCATATCAAACTGGTGGGACAAGTAATGATCTCCGCTTTACCAAATGCACATCTCTTGTATTCACCACAACTGTTAGTAGCATCCACTGGATAATAGCCGAATGAACGAGGTCATTCTTCGGTGGATTGAGCGCGTTGCATGCCAGCCTCACCAAGAGAGCATTCAACTTCGTTGGGACAGGAACAAGGATATGATTTTTGTTTACCATTAAATAGTAAACCGTCATCGTATGTCTTCTGCTCAGCTACACCATTGCGACATTGAATATATTGGTCACATGATTCCGAAACAGGGTAATAGCTATCTCCTTGGGAACAGGGATCTTCAGCTAAAATTATGGATAAGTTCGATTGAAAACATAAAGAAGTGAAAACGCAAAATTAATAAATTTCATAACATACGAGGGCGGTTCGGAAACTTCTTAGCCTATCAATGAATAGTAAGTTTTTCAAAAATATTTTTATTTTTCAATATAATCTCCTGAAACTTCAATACACTTAGTCCAACGCTTTTCTAGCAATTCTATCCCTTGATTAAAATAGTTTTCCTCAAGGTCTTCAAAATAGTGGTTTACAACTGTAATTGCATCTTCATTTGAGGTAAAACGCTTGCCAGTAAAGTAAGGAATTTTTTTAGATTTGTGAACAGGTAAAAGTCACTGGGAGCCAAATCAGGAGAATAAGGTGGGTGGTCAAGCAACTCGTACTTTAATTCGTTGATTTTAGCCATTGTTAAAACACTCTTGTGCGCTGGTGCGTTGTCTTGATGAAAAATTATTTTTTTGTGTTGTAAGCCAGGACGTTTTTTTTGTCGAATTTGTACATTTAATTGATCCAAAAGGTTGCAATAGTACTCTGAATTTATTGTTTTACCCTTTTGCAGATAGTCAATCAATAAAATACCTTTGAAGTCCCAAAAAACCGTTGCCATAACCTTAACAGCCGATTGAATTGTTTTTGCCTTCTTTGGGGCACTTCCTCCAGCTTCAGTCAATTGTTTGGATTGTTCTTTTGTCTCTGGAGTATAGTGGTGGATCCATGTCTCATCAACAGTTATGAAACGACGCTTAAAATCCATTTTATTTCGCTTAAAACGATCCAAACAAGCTTGAGAAATGTTCATTCTTATGCGTTTTTGGTCGACTGTTAACAAGTGCGGCACCCATCTTGCAGAAAGCTTTTTCATCTGTAGTTCTTCATGCAAAATTAAATGGACTCGATCATTTGAGATGCCCATGATATTAGCTATTTCACGCACTTTTGTTCGTCGATCATTTAATTCCATATCATGCACTTTGGCTACAATTTCTGTTGTTGTTGCTGTTTTTGGACGTCCACTACGTGGTTCATCTTCAATGCTTGTACGACCACGTTTAAATTCAGCAACCCAATTTTTTACTGTTGCATATGAAGGAGCACTTTCACCTAACACATTCACCATATCATTATGAATTTCTTGTCCCGATAAACATTTTTTATGTACATAAATATTTAATGACACCACGCATTTCTAATTTTTCCATTGTTAAAAAATAACGGATGCGTCTTTTGTGAACACCTGTTTCTATATGAAGGAGTTGCCAGATCGAAACAAAATTTAACATGTGTTCATAGCAGAGATGGAAGTTTCCAAAACACTTAACTTTTTTCTGTTTATACCGCGCTTTTTGTGCTAGGCTAAGAAGTTTCCGAACCGCCCTCGTAGAGAGTGGGCAAAGAGAAGTAGTGGACTACGATCCAAAGAAGGGGATCTTTAGCTTGACTCCTCATATGGAAAAATGCCATGGTAAAGTTAATTGAAGTAACTAGCAACTTGTAAGTTTTTAAAAGTAAATCAGTAAATTAGTGCTTTGCAGGCAAGCAATATTATGAGAGATCAGATTTGAATTCTTCAAAAAAAAAAACTGCAAATCAATTTGAAGCAATAAACTAATTATTGCTTTTACAGTATGCTTATGTATACATGCTTATATTCTTAAAACTAGATGCTAACAACGTGTTTAAGTTTTAATAGGAAAAGTGTTTGTGGCCGTGTGAACTCTCGTTTGGTTTATATAAAAATTTATACAAGTATTTTTACTCAACAATTCCTGCCAGGCTGAAGTTTGATAAAAGGTGTGAATCAAATGAGTTGAATATATATATATATATATTTTCACTTTTTGCTTTATAGAAATAGCAAGAAATAATTCTGTGGCAAAGAAAAAAAAAGATTAACAGAGAATTTCTCAATTTAAATGTAAAAGAAATAAATTTCTGAAAATTGACTTGAAAGCTTAAAAGTGCTCTCCTTCCAAACAGTAAAATATGACTTAAGCACTTTTTCCTGCCTTTTCACTTTGCACTGCTTTCGGATTCTAAGATCTCTTGTCTTGGTGACATCGTTGAAAGCAGGGGGAATGTGTTCTGGAAATGTGTTTCTCCTCCATTTTAAATGTAAGAAAAGTTCATAAAAATTCACTATTCTGTGGTGCGATTCAGTAACATTTAACGATCCGATAATCGTATACATTTTGTCGCTTGTAATAACGATTGTGTGATTCTCTAACTTCTTTTTAACGATAGTACGCAGCTGATATTTTCTGTTGATTTTTGTCTATAAAATAAACAGCACATAAATTATTGTCGCTTAAATAACGACACAGCTGAGATTAACCTACAGCGAATATCGTTAAACATGTTACTGAATAGCAAATTCGATAAATTTTCGTTATAATTATTTTAACGATGCGATTACCGTTAAAAGAAGTTAGTGAATCGCACTACTGTTCTTCTTACGAATATTTCGTTGTGGTAACGAATCAGCAAAAACTGTTAGTTCAAGGTTTCAATTAAATTTATTTAAAATATATAAAGTAGAACTATTTCTAAACATTAAACACTATCAGGCATGTTCTGAAAATCATATTTTTAAAATCACATCTGATTTTAAAAGTAATATTGATCATGCAGATCGTTTTTCAATCATGTTTTTTAATTTTTCTATTTCAATTGCTTACGAATATTTTTGAAATCGTTTAAAAAAATATAAAATTTTTTTTATTGAAATCTTTTAAAAAATATTTTGAAATTTTTTTTTCGAAATAATCGAACTTTCGATAGAAATTTTAAATTGTATGCAAAAGTAAAAACATAATAAAATTTATTAATACAAAAAAATCTTTGATAAAAAAGAAAAGGTGCTTCAATCGACTTAAGCTAAAACTGAGATAAGGATCAGTGATCGGCAATGAATCTATTTTTCGCTATTCGTACTGACTCATGCTATTTTAAATATAAGTAAATATACGAGTAAAACTATTAAATCAATGAATCTGTGGCAAAAAAGAAAAGGTGCTTAGATCGATTTAAGCTCAAACTGTGATAAGGATATTTTTCGCTATTCATACTGATTCATGGTATTTTAAATATAAGTGAGTAGACATCATTTAAACTTAAATAGTCTGATTTACGCATACTCACCATAACATTGATTTATAAGCATAGGTTGAAATAAATATGAATGCGACGTCGACATCATAGTCATACCACACGTACACTCGTAAATCACCTCAGTTTGATTTCTAATTTCAGGAAAATACTTATACTACTCACATTGATTCAGCTCAATCCACTCACGAATGTATGTTTATTTAAAAGTTTAGTCATTAAACAGTTTACAAGTAGTATACAATAGTAGTTAATAGGGTTGTTTTTCAATTTGTGCAATAAAAAAGAAGCAACGGAGAAACACATAACCTCATAATGAGAACTTTAATGTTCGTATGCGAAGTTCGCATTGCGAATCATACTTATTTTGCATCGTCCATAGGCATTCAGTTGAGGAGAGTCGAAATCAACAACGTCATAAGTATGAGTTCGCTGCGTACATCAAACTTTCGAGTGAATATGATTTATAGACAACATTGCAATAAGTATGAATGCGCATAAGTACAAGAATTTATAAGTCATGATTCAACTTTACACACTTTTTCACTACACATTGCTGATCTCTGATAAGAATGTCAATGGCATCACTGTTGTAAACTTAGAGATGGCAAAACTGAGCTTTTATTACAAAAAAGCTTTCAGCCTAATCTAATCATAAATATTAAAATTACTCTTTGCTTATTCTCGAACTTCTCTAACTCGAATTTTCTCTAACTCGAACTAGTTTGGTTGGCAGTAGAGTTGAAAGAACAAATCACATACAATTCTGTAACTCGCAGTCTCCGTAAGGCCAAATTTTTTTTTATTGGGATAATGGTGATTCGAGTTATGGAAGTTCGACTGTATTTTAATGTGCAATTTCTTTTGGAATAAAAGCTTTATTTAACTTGACTTTCCATCTAATATATTCTAGATTTATTTATAGGACCAACATGATCCCTCAAGAAAGTAACATCTTTTACAAAAATAGGAATATTAAAAAAAATCAATTAAAGCTCAAAAGTGCTCTTCTAAAAAACTGCTAAACTAGACTTTAACACTTTTTCCTTATTGCCACAGAAATAAAACAGCTGCCATCCCTGCATTTTATAATACTAAAAACTATAGTTGCCTACTTTCAGGATAAATAAAAAACAAAACAGCTTGGCGATAGATAATTATTTATTTTTTGTTTTCTTTTGGCTTTCGCATTATACACTTGTTTTTTTTTATCAATTAAACTATACTTATAAGTAACTACAATTACCTTTTCATTTATGTATAATTAATACATATACTATATATAAAAATATGAAAATATTTTTTGCACATGCTTAAAAGTATTAAATCATAAATAATAAAATGATCAGTATACATATAAATACAACTAAATTACACTTAATACCTTTTTATCAAACTAAAAGTTTTATTGAAATATAAAATATTTTAGTTGTTCATAATTTAAAGTAATAAAAAGTGTTTTTGTAGACGGATATTTTTTTTAAACCTTAATTTCGACTTTTATATGATAATTTGATGACAATTGATTTTGTTTCTGCATAAATAAATTATTGTTTTGATTTGAAATGAAATTTCGGCAATATTTTTTATAATTTAAAAAAAAGTTGTTGAACCAATGACTATGCCAGAACTGGCAAAAAAAAATACCTTAAATAATTTTTATGAAATATTAAGAAAGGAATAATTAAAAAAAAAATGAATTTAATACTACTACTTAATTATCTAAAGCCTGCTACTCTGTTTCAATATGTGTAAAATATGGTTTTTTTTTTGTTTTAGATTTTTTTTCGTTTTTAATGCCCTTAAGTATGCTACACTATTTTAGCATGTCAACAAAATTATAATGCTTATACAGATAGACGCAGCTATAACGAATGCATACATTGAGATTCATACTCTATGCAAGAAGGTGTTGCAGGGCATTATTGTAAGCAATCGTCAACATTATTTTCCTGATCTTGTCCTAAAAATAAGTATTTAGAACTTTAAATATATAATTGGAAAGAAAATCTTGAAATTCCACGATGTATTAATTCAGTTCGCCTGCACAAATAATGTTGACAAAACCGAGGGAAGGAAAAGTTAAAAAATTCCAGTGTAAAATATTATTCACGATAAGGGGAATTAAAAAAAATGGAATCATTTCAAGGGAAAAATTATTCACGAATAAAATTTGGAAAAAAGGGAAAATATATATTTCGAGGGAAAATTTTCACGATAGGAGTGAGTTGATATGTATTAGAAATGGAGAGTATTGCATAAAATATTTCATTTAATAAAAAATCAAATCAAAAAAATGAACTGAAGAGATACTTTTATGCATGTAGTTTTAATATTTTTTTTCAGGGACCATATCAAATATGGTTTTTTTTTTTATAAAAATCTAACCCCCCTAGTTTTAATATTTTTTTCAGGGACCATATCAAACATGGTTTTTTTTTATAAAAATCTTTTATAACCATTTCTTGATTTTAACGGCCTTTCTCGTCACAATGTCTACAGAAAACGTTCGATCGACAACTTGTATTGAAAACAACAATATCCCTTATGCTGGGTGTCGTACTTCGACTTTGACTTCCACTTTTTTTTGTTGGCATACATATATTAAAGAACACGTTATTCCATTTGCTTTAAATTATGACCAAATTGTCGCAGTCGAAGTCGAAATATGCCAACAAAATAAGAACATTTTGTTTTGTTTTTAATATAATTAATCCATGGAATGTTTTCGGCAGACATCGTGGGACAAGTCGTTATATTTTCAAACAAAAATATTTTTTTAATTAGTTTTTTTTGGAAATTGCTACAATTTAAGTTTTACATTTGTTAACGCACTATTAATCTCAAATTATTATTTTACTTATTCCGTAAAATATTTTTTTTCATTAAAAATACATTGCGTATTTCACTATTGCTAATGCAGAATATCAGGGTATATTTACCCAAAAATTTCTTAGAACAACTAGAGTTACTATGTTAAACTTTCATTTAAACAATTTAGAAGCTCAAAAAATATCAAAGTTGAAACAATAACTCAATAATCAACATGTTTTTTTTATTATAGCTATGCTATTTATGTCACGACACAGGGGCTAGGACGTGATATAATCGACACTATTACACTTATAAATTTATTTCTGTTTTGATTTCCTTGTACTTAAAAGCAGAGTACGAAAATAAACCAAACAAATTGTTTGATTTTTGTTTTGTTTCGATCTTTAAAGTGAGTGAAACCAAAACAAAATCAAAAGCAATGAGAAGGATTGCTCAATTTGTTTTTTTTTTGCACATGACCACAAACCAGAGCACACAGCCGATCGTCTATAAGCCGGCTAACAGCCGCCGCCGGTCACAAACAATTTAATCGTAAGCCACCAAAAAAGAAAACAATGAGAAATAAGTGGCGAATTTTACATCATCATATAATGTGATTTTATTGCACTGTTATTTTATGTAGCTAAGCAGCATAGCTATAAATGGGTGTGCTAAGACACCTCTCTTTTTTTTCTTACTTTACCATTTGTTGTTAATAAAAGCTCAGTTACCCGACTGTAATGTAAAGTAATTGCAACGTTGGAAACAGCTGATCGATACTCTTATATGAAGTGTAGGTTACGTTACATTGCATCTCTATAACCATTTGTATTACTCTTCTCATAACAGCTGTTTCCTACTGTTGCAGTTACTTTACATTACAGTCGGGTAACTGAGCCTAACTCTAGTTGTTCTAAGAAATTTTTGGGTAAAGGCTCCCTGATGATTTGCATTAGCAACAGTGAAATGGGCATAGTATCCAGCTAAAACCCTCAAGAATCAATTTTAATATATTTTTAATTTTTATTCAACAAGTAAAATAATAATTTGGGATTAAACTTTGGGATCAAATTTAAAAAATATTTTTAATATCTTGTATATTTATTTTAATATTTTTTTTTTTTTTTTGTTTTTGCCAGAAATAGTTATTATACGAGTATCTTGACTTTTATTTTCCGAGCAAAAATAATGATTATTTCTCTATTTAGCGTAAACTAAGCCGTTGCAAATATATATTTGAACGCCGACACCCCCGCTACAATATGTGACATATATATGACAGTTAAAGGCTTTTATCTTAAATACTCCACATGAAATATACACAGAAATATTTTTGCTCCAATTAATATCTTTAATTAAAAAAAAAAAAAAAATAGGCAAAAAATCAATTAAAAACTTAATTGATGCAATTATTAGCATGCTTAAAAATTTAATTAATTATAAGTTTAATCAAAAATATCTTGAGAGTGAACTAAACTAAACTTTTGTTTAAAAATTTAATGAAATAAAAATTTCAATTGACACAATTAAATATTTAATTGATTTTGGTTTGTTTTGTTTTTTCAATTAAAGATACATACATTGTGACAAACAATTTTCATGAACGATTTTCAGCTTAAGTTTTATGTTTGCCAATATTTCACGTGCAATGCCTTAACAGAGTAGCAGGCTTCAAATGTTGCTAAAAATTAAATGAAACTACGCTTTTCTTTTAAGACCAATCATACATAAGGTAAAGAATATAACAATCCAGGCCGTCATGACCAAAAAACCATTGTATACCTGAACATTGGTAATGCCCCAACCCTTTTCCAGAATATTACGTGCCGATATAGAGGGCAGGGTAAAAGGGAAGTAAACCACTATATCTTGTAAAAACTTGGGCATACCCTCCAAGGGCCATAATAAACCTGCAATGAACGACAAAGGAAAAAAAAAAAAAAAAAAACAAACAAACATACCGAGCAAAATTAATATGTAAGGTGACAGAATATAAAATAAACAAACTTACCGCATAATATTATCATGGGATAAAAAGCTCCGGTGGCAACAAAATTTGCCTCCGTGTGACTTTTACAATACACCGAGATCAATAAACCTTTAATGGTTAGCATTTAGAAGACATTTTCGTTTAAATAATATTTTTGTTGAATCAATTATTTAACTTACCAAACAACATGCCACAAAATGAGGTCAATGTTAGTAAAAATATCAGTGTAGCCGTATCGCCCTTGTTATAAGTGTCAAATACAATGCCAATATACATTATCACTTCGAAACTTTGAACAACCATTATAATAAATTGTGTCAATAGATGTGCCCATAACATTTGCATGGCGGATACGCCAGCCACTAGTGTACGATCCCACACACCATCCATGCGCTCTTCAATAAATACCGCCGCTGTCATTAATGTGGCCAAAAAGAATACCATTCTAAATGGAAGAATTATTTGAAAAATAATTTTTTGATTTTAAGAAAAAAAAAATTTAGCTCACGTCATTACTACACCAGGAGCTACATATTGCTGAAATTCCATATCTTCCGAGCCATATATGGGCTCTTGCATATTGATGGGTACGTGACCTAGAGACCTTGGCAAATTGCAATCCGCTAAGATGTCCCCAATGAAGCTGCTGTAATGATCACGTAACTTTCTTTCCACAAAGTAAGCTATTTGACGATCTGTTTTGAGGGGGGGGGGAAGATTAGTTCAAAGTTGTTATTTCAAACTATTATTTTATTATTAAAATAACAAAAATTAAAAGTTTTAAAAACCCCCGAATTATCTAGAAAAGATGTGACATCTTCTAAACGGCTGGACCGATTTTCTTCAAACATGGTTAAGAACCATCTCGATCAAGTCAAAATCGGTGGACACGGACAGACACACAGATACACAGACACACACTACAAACTTATAACACCCCTTTTTTTTTGGTCGGGGGTTAAAAAATAGTAATAATCAGGGGGTCTGCTCTGTAATTCGAAACGAAAGCAAAATGCTTTCGAATTGCAATATTAATAACATACAAATTCGATAACATTTTCGAAATAGGTATTTTGTACTAGATTAAAATAGCACACACAATCTGCAAACTAGTACAGAAACGGTATACATGCAAAGGTCCTACCTACGCCTTGCCACAATCAGGCCCAATAAATTTTATTCCATTTTATTTCTCTTCAAACTCACCAGTCATATCAATATGTACAGCCAATTCAGCATTATTGATAGCAGCATCATCAGCATAACGGCCATCTTCCAATAGAGATTGCATAGATATAGAGAAATTATGTGGAAAGAATATGTAACCCAAAATATCGGTGGCCTTAGAATCACGATAGGCGTCTTCTACATTGTCGTAGAAAACCTTTGAAATATAAAAGAACTTAAATAAGATTGAAAGGCAAGAAAAATATAACCCAAATACCTTTTTTATATAATCGTTATCCTCCAGCGTCGTCACAAAACGACACGATATATTACTAAAATTACAGCTGTCATTGTGAGCCGTTACCGTCACTAAATCGGGATCATAGCAAGTATCCCATTTGCTGATCTCATCATTGACAATACCTAATCTCATATTATGGGGAGTTTTACCAATGGCCACATAAAAACAGGATAATTGTATTAAAGGAAACAGCAACATGAATATAATGCCACTAAAATAAATTAGAGAGAGAGAAAAAAAAATTATGTTTTAAAATTATGCCCAAAATAGTTTACATACTTTTAAAACTTGCCTCGGTTGCCGAAATAATTGCACAAAATTTTTGGTCATTAATGCTTTGATGCGTCCCTTTGTCGTAAAGAACATCCTTTTTAGATTGTCATTTTCCTCTGGCCTTGCTACAGCTTCTGCCGCCTTCTTTTCCAAATTTTTTTCTAAATTGTTTTTTTCCGCCGCTGATGCTGATGCTGATGCTGTTGCTATGCTCGTAGCCTCCACTATTTCAACACCATTACATATGGCATTGGAAGTGTGATGTTGGTTGGAAGGCAGTTGCGCCAAAGTAGCTTCAACAGCATCATTATCACCTTGTGTTTGACTCAAAATAAGAAAAGCATCTTCTATTGAATTCACTTCAAATCTTAACATAATATTCGTTGGTGTATCTTCAGCCAATAAAACACCACGGCGCATTAAACCAATCTAACAAAAAAAAAAAAAAAAAAAAAGGAAGCATAAATGTTTATATATTAAATAATATTGATAGATATCAAAGTCCTGCACAAAACTATTTATAAGACCTTTCAAGACATGCGACACTCTTCAAACGCTTTACTACAGCGAAATATTCTAAAACAAAAATGCTAAACAACACTGTTGGCAAGACAAACAACTGGAAAAAAATCTTGCCAACAGTGTTGTTTAGCGTTTGCTTTAGAATATTTCGCTGTAGTAAAGCGTTTGAAAAGTGTCGCATGTCTTGAAAGGTCTTATAAATGGTCTTGTGCAGGTCATTAATAGATACATGGGCAGGTTTTTTTTTAGATTCACTTACACAATTGGCCTGTTTAGCTTCTTCTATATAATGTGTTGTTATAATCACAGCCACTTTACTATATCTGGTTGATTCCACTAAAAAATCCCAAATTCTACACATAGAATAATAATAATAAGTTATAATATTAAGTTATAATATTTTTTTTAAAGAAATTTTGTTTGTTGTTGGTTACACAGCAAAAACAAATTTCCTGCAATAAACAGGTTTAATTGAAAGAAAAAATACATAAAAATCAATTAAAAATTTTATTGAATCAATAAACTTTAAATAAATAATAAAAATAATAAATAATAAAAATAATAAAAAAATAAAAATAATAAAAATAATAAATATTAAATATAATAAAAAAATAAAAATAATAAAAATAATAAAATTAATAATAAATTTTATTGATTTTTGGTTTTCTTTTCTTCAATTAAACCTGGGGTCTAATCGTCGCTTTCGATAACGAGCTGATTCGATCACGTTTTTTCAGTTTCAGATTATGTCATTCCATATCGAACCATATTATTACATTGCTCGATAGCGAATGCCATAATCTCAAACTGAAAAACGAGATCGAATCAGCACGTTATCGAAAGCGACGATTAGGCCCCTGTTTATTGCAGGAAAATTTTTTTCTGTGTAGGCACGTTTTTGCTTAAAAAACTCATGAGTAGATTTTAAAAAGTATAAAATTTATTTTACAAAGCTAAAGGGTGTTTTTTTATAGAGTGACTCAAGTTTAAAGCATAATAAAACAAGGAAATATATTGATTTCTGCCATGTGGCCGCCACGGCTGGCGCGTAGAAGGCGCAATCTGGAACACCAATTTTCAACAACTTTTCACAGCATTTGCGGCGGTATTTCGTCGATAACTCTTGAAGTGTTGATTTCCAGGTGTTCAATTGTTTGTGGTTTATCGACGTGGACAAGTGACTTAACATAACCCCGAAGAAAATAATCCAATGGGATTAAATTACACGATCTTGGGCCATTATGTGAAATTATTTTTTCATCAACAGTTTATTTGAGTAAATCAATTAGAGCGGCCGCTGTGAAGCGTGGGGCATCACCAAGATTAATGCCACGTAATTGAGGTACGAAAAAATTTCGAATCATGTTCCTATACCGTTCACCATTGACAGTAACATTCTGACCAGCATCGTTTTTGAAGACATATGGGCCAATGACTCCGCCAGCTCATAAAGAGCACTAAACGGTAATTTTCTGTGTATGTAATGATGTTTCGACAAAAGCTTGTCCAACTGCTACAATTGTGCTTATTTAAGTCCCCATTCAACCAGAAATAGGCTTTATCGGATAATAAAATTTTTCAATTTATTTAAAATTTTAAAAATTTCAACAATTTGCACGCGTTTCTCTGCTGTAAGGCGATTCATGATTAAATTTTAAAGCAAACTAAACAAAAAGCTACTATCAGCTGTTAAATGGGTGCTCCAATAAAGCAGTGATGCCAACTCCAAGTTGTGATACTCTAAAAAAACACCCTTTACAAAAAAAAACAACTCCAAATGTTGAAGTAAAAACTCTTCAACTATTATTGAGAATTGCAGAATGCATACAGACGTGCTTAACCAACAACAAACAAAAATTCTTCATGTTAATACATTTTAGAATAAACGATCAAACAGAATAAGTCCACAACTTCAGGAAAAATCGCTGTCAAATGAGCAAAGCTCATAATAAAGTGTACGGCAGTAAATTCAAATGTTCTTTAATTTTTTTTTTCTTTTCTGCTTATTTTTCTTTGTACTCGTAGTTTTGTTCATAAAATGTATGAAATTTATTGAAAGTATGGTAACATGTTTGTGAGAATAATTATTTATATGTGAGAGCATTAGAAAGAAAGCTGTCAAAATAAAACAGACTCTATCTCTCGACTGCTTTATGGGGCTAGTTTATTGTCTCATTTTATATAGAAAATGTGTTTATGCGCAATTCTGTTTGATCATTTAATGTCAAATAAACATTTCATATTAATGATTTTGTTTTACTTCCTTCTATTTTCAGGTAAATATGATCAAAACTTTTGCACTTAATGTTTATAATCTGAATATGGAAAAAGCTCTACATATGTAAGTTTTTAAAAATAAAACATGATTTCTTTCCTAAATGATTTGTGACATAAAAAACGTCTCAATAAATCTAATTTCTACTCTAAACTCTACTGTTACATGTAATCTCTTGTCATCAATGGATTGACTTTGAAAAAGAGTAGATCAGTGCTGTGAAGAATCTAATTTCAATAATAATCACGTAGACTACAACACTAGAGCTCATGGGATCGACACCCCGGTCTCCTAAAGCCATTAAATAACAACGCCACGCATTTTTCTCGTGTGCATTAGTGTCCATTTCAATCAGTTGTTGTAGCAAAGTTCAAGTGATGAAGGTATAAGTACTGGTCACTGACCTACTCCGGCTTCAGCGGATACTTATTCTAATGTAATATCAGAGCGCCCTCCATCGTCGGTATTGGTAATAATGTCCTGCACAAGACCATTTATAAGACCTTTCAGGACATGGGAGATTTTTCAACTGCTTTACTACAGCGAAATATTCTAAAACAAATTCTACACAACACTGTTGACAGGACAAACAATTGAAACAAATGCTTTGCCAACAGTGTTGTTCAGCGTTTGTTTTAGAATATTTCGCTGTAATAAATCAGTTGAAAAATTTCTGATGTCCTGAAAGGTCTTATAAATGGTCTTGTGCAGGACTTTAATTGGTAAAATAACCCATAAAATGGTTATTAATCACAGTTTCAAAAATTTAATGCGCCTCATTGACACCAGAGGCGCTGCAACACTGCATTATGAAATAAACGTGGAAAAAGCAGAGTTGTAAAGAAAAATTAAGCTTTACTCTATCTCTTCCATTCACCAGCTGTCTTCTCTATCTTTATCCCTTTCCTAAAGAAGGTTAACACCTAGTAATAGTAGTAGACATTAATTGCCTAAATGATAGTTCTTTTTACAAAAAAAAAATCTTTTGCAAAATAAGCACAATCTAACAGCTGTTTCTGACAGAGATAAAAAAAAATAAATTATACGTCAATACACGGCATTTTTAAATTCATAAAATGGTCTTATTTAGTGGATGATTCAAAATTAAATTTAATTAAAATCGAAAAGGATTATGAAAGATTGCAATTTAATATGTTGTTAGTCGTATACTCACTTCTCTCTTAGCATTGGATCCAAACCCACTGTAGGCTCATCCAAAATTAACAATTCCGGATCATGTATCATAGCGCAAGCAAATGATACACGTCTCTGCTGGCCACCACTGCATTTCTTTATCAATTGCTTGGCGGGTGGTAGCTGCAAGAGGTCCCGTAAAATTTTAAACTTTTCCCGTATCTTTTCATCTCTCATGCCATAAATACGACCAAAATAATAAATCGTCTCTTTCACAGTCATCTCTTCGACTAAGGCAATTTCCTTAAAATCAACAATATAAATTAATGAAAATATTAAAGAAAAAAAAAAATACAAAATCCTAATTTCAAAGATTTTTTTGCATTAAATTTGCTGCAAGAAACTTTTTCTAAAAAATTACTTTATTGATCTGATTTTCCTCTGAGGGCCTTTTAGTGACAAATAAAATTTTCTTGCAACTAATTTCATCAAAAAATAGGCAATGCAACAAGTTAGGCAAAAAGTTAATATGAAATTTACCTGAGGCATATAGCCAATACGTGAACCTGGTATGCCACTGCCTGGAGCTCCCGGTTTCAAACCCAATACATGCACCTCCCCACTATTGAATTCTCTTTGACCCACTATGCAGGAAAGCAAAGTGGTTTTGCCACAGCCAGAGGCACCCAATAAGCCATATCTAAATTAAAATAATTAATAATAAAAAAAATATTTGTATAGGTAATTTTCTATCAGTGTATTAAAACAAAAAACAAAATATTACGTAAGCGTGTTTTTTATAGAGGTATAGCTTTGAAATGGAGTAAAACAGAGATGATTATTTTAAAATCGAAAGATAATCTTCTAGTATTATAATTTAAATATGACTTCAGGCATATGATCGCCATGGCTGGCTCGGACCTAGTCTAATCTGGAGGTAAAATTTTCTATGACTTTTTCCAACATTTGTGGCTATATATCGGCAATAACGCGGCGAATGTTGTCTTCCAATGGGTCAATCGTTTCGGGCTTATTGGCGCAGACTAGCAACTTCACATATCCCCACAGAAAATATTCTAGCAGCGTTAAATCCCACAATCTTGAAGGCCAATTCACAGGTCCGAAACTTGAAACTATGCGGTTACCAAACGTTTGCTTCAATAAATCAATTGTGGCACAAGCTGTGTGATATGTGGCGCCCTCTTGTTGAAACCACAGCTTCTGCACATCATGATGGTTCAATTAATGAACGAAGTCAGTAATTAATGTGCACGATGGCAGATAGACTAATTCGGGTCTTAAGGTTCAGTCAGACGTGACCATAACCATAATAATAGAAAACAGCTGTTCGAACCAGGCTTATGGGCAACACTGTATTTGATTACAGGTGACTCGCCATAACGCCATAGCCATAAGCATAATGAACTTTGGTTTTTCGCCGTAACCATAAGCAGCTGTTTTCTTGTTACACATATTGTTCAAATGAGAACATAAACAGCTGCTTATGGTTATCGCAGCACTGATTGGTGAATCAAATATGTTTATGGTTATCGTTATGGTTTGGCACATCTGATTGAATCTATAATCTTTCTATATTTATGAGGTGTACTTTTTTTTGTTTTTTTTAATTTGTTTTTTTTTTGTGTGTTTTCATTATGTAATTTTATATATTCTTATCACATTTTTGTCAACAATAATCTTCTTTTTTTTCTATTTATGGCGTGAATCACTTTAATTTCATTTTTCATTTGCATAATTAGTTTGATTTTATTCTACTCACATTGATCCTCGTTGTACATTCATATTTAGATAGTTGAGTATAATTTTTGGTTTCGATTTGCTGCCATAATATTTATAGCCATTTCGTACTTCCACTGCTGCCGCCATTGTAAATTATGTTAAAATAATAATAATAATAGTAATCAATCGCCCGCGACTTTGTCTTAATTCTAAAATGCCTGTCTTGCCGTTTCTTTGGCAAAGACGTCAATGAATTATTTGTTTTTTTTAGACTTTCAAGCCTCTGGATATTTGTTGCTCTGCTAAAGTTTTACCCTCTTTAGTAACATGTGTGTGTGTGTGTGTGTATGTGATTGTTTTCGCCTCAAAACTGTTCTTGTGCCGTAATTGTTTTACTGTTGCCGTTTCGGAATTATCTTCTTTTCTTTTCTTGTGTTGAATTTGCAAAAAACTCTGCCACGTTTTTCGCTGTTCTCTATCCGCTCCAGCTAAATTTTGTATCTGTTTGTCCGTGCAATTTTCGGGAAGCTAGATGAGAAAATTAAAATAATAAAATATTAAAATTAATGATTGGTTTTTTTTTTGTGTTTTTAATGTTTAATATTAACTGCTTATTTTTTGAAATTAAAAGGAATCCAATCTTAAGATTTTTAGCAGAGTTAAGGTGACTCTTGTTATCACAGCGAATATATATTTATTTATTTAATTATTTAACAAGCGGTATGGTAAATTTTGTTGTATATTTAGAGATGGTAAAATTGAGCTTTCATTACAAAAAAGAAGCTTTCAGCAAATTGTAATACCAAGAATCAAAACAATTCACATATTCCATTTGAAATAAAAGCAAGCAAGCACATTGAACCAAACACAAAAGAACGCTCATGATGAAGTTGCAGTGGCCTTCGAAAACAGCTAGTTGTTCCGTTCTACTACGTGTTTGTCAGAATATTTACAATTAACTTTAATGTTATTTGTTCATTAATAATTATCACACGTAATTTGGCGTACAAAGCGATACGAACTTTATCCTAATCAAACAATAAATATGTATATATAGTAACTTATTTTGACGAGCCTAGCAACAAGCAGTAAAATACACCAGAGTCTTTGGTGGGAATCGAACCCACGAACCACACTGTCGGGAGTTCAAATAACGAACGGCCAAAAATAGCAGTTATCGTAAAGAAATCAAATTTGGCACAAATGTTTTAATTAATTAATTGGTAAAATATAGTCACACCTAAAATTTTGCCATTTAAATTTGAAGGACTCGTGTCCTTCCCATATATCCTGAAATAAAAGATTGCCATAACAAAGAGAAAAGTAATTGTAATTTAATAAAATTTTGTACGGATATGTTTAATGATTCGTCAAAATTTCATTCAATTTATAGGAAGGATACGCCTGCTTCAAAAATGTCCTTTTTCAAAAAAGTAAAAAGGAGCAAAAAAAATTTTCTTTATTTATAATGAGTTAAATGTTTTACTATACAAAATATGTAATAAAAATTATACCTACATTTTGGACATTTGCATTTTAAGGACTTGTGTCCTTCCCATATATCCTGCAACTAAATAATATCCAAATTTTAACTTAAAAATTTGCAAGCGGAAACAGTTGGACCAGAACTCAATAAATTTTAAATCTGATTGTAGAAATATAATATGAACGTATGAAAAATATATTTTTTTATTTAAGTTTAACATATGTTAAATTTACAAAACAAATGTAACTAAAAAAATTAAATTTAAAATTATTGTATGTCTTTTCTTCTTCGACCTTATTTAGAAGATTTGAGCTTGAGGTTAATTTTTGTAAAAATATTTAGTTTTATTTAGAACACACATACACTGATATTTGCATTTGCGGTGAACAGCCTTGAAAGCTTTTTTAAAGTTGTTCTTGTTTTTTTGCAAAGTAAAAGCAAGCATTTCTGTCTGTTGTGTTGTTGTTGTGGATGTTGTACTCTCGTCTGTGTGAAAGCACAAAAAGCTCTTTATAACAGTTTGCACGTTGTGCATATGGCTTCGACGTAGCTGATTTAGAAGATTTGAGCTTTATTTCTTTTTATTTTTCCAACATTTCGCCACTCTGTTGTGTGGCTTCTTCAAAGAATGGTTTTTGTTAAAAACAAAACCTTATAAAATTAAAAAAGTTTCTAGCAGTTACAATTCCTTCAGGTTTGAAAAACAATTTTAAGCTTTGTGTCAATAATTTTCAATAATTTTCACATACCTAAAGATTGTTTTTCAAACATCAAGAAATTGTAACTGCTAAAAAAAATTTTAATTTTATAAAATTGACCTCAAGCTCAAATATTTTGAATAAACATATTTGCATACATGTATACATTTAAAATTAAATTTAAAATAATAGAGTTTTTAATATGCTTTTAAATTTAAATAATTGCTTTTTTATTAATTCAATTAAGTTGTATTTTGATTTTATTTTCATAACACGAATATCGCATGAGCTAAATAAACTGTTTCATTTTCAAAGCTCTATTGCACAAAATTTCAAAGAATATAATATAAATCTTGATATTGCACAATTGTAATTTATATTGTGGCAAATTAAATGTATGTTTGTGTGTATGTAGCAGTACAATAGAGGGAGGAATTACATTACGAGGGAACGTCAGTAATATTTCATAAACGTACATATGTACATACATATATACCACAGATACCATGTTTATACGCACGCCTTATTTGAAAATAAAACTGTAAATTGTTGCCATATAATTTTTTTATTGCGACTTACCAATTCAGAAATCTATTCACGATTAACGCACTATTTGCTTGACGTTGCCACACTTACAAATGTTTGGCTAATAAAAAACAATAAATGTATAAATATTGCACTAAAAACATTGAAAGAAGAAACTAATGACAATAAGAATAAATAATTATTTAATTACTTTATACATGAACACAAATTTTTTGTAAACATAAAAATTTTTTTTTCTATAGAAGTGCTACCAAGTTTTTGTACAGTGAGTTAATTTATTGGCAATTTTTTTTATTTATGAAAAGTGTGCGTATAAACGTGGTAATAGAGAGGGTGTTATTTTTTAAGCCCAATAGAACTTACGAAAGATTAAACGGTCATACTGCGCTCATTTTTTTTCGACGTTTATAATCAGATATCATACTACATACTCTTTAAATCCTGCAGTAATACCCACACGCCGAGGTAGGTTAAGTTTAGTTAGGTTAGTTTGAAAAAAACATTAGGTAATGTTGAAAAGAGGGTCAATAAATATTGACCCAATCAGTTTTAAATTGATCTTATGCTTTTATAGCATGTTCTTATAAAGATATGTTAGACAATGTAAATGCAGTATAAATCATTTTCTTCAAAAATTTTTTGTCTTTTTCTTTGGATAATGAAAAATAAATATATTATTATAGGGCATTTACATTGTCTCGAAACCTCGAGCTTACGAGATTTCGAGCTAAATCTAGCTGATTTGTACTAAATTGTTTATTAATTTATTTATTTTTTACTACCCTGTACAATAGAGTGGTTCGAAAAAAAAGTTATCCCAGTCACCCCCTAGGATTAAAACTAATGTAAAAACAATTCCAAAAATATTTTTTTCCACGCCTACAAATACCGCCCTTTTAGTATTTTGTTCACTGTGTCGCCATTTGTGGTCCGATCATAACATTTTGTATATCGGTGTTCATGGCTCTGTAAGGGCTACATTTCGGTCTTTAATAGCTTTTTACTACCACGTCATATTCTAGTCATGACTTTTAAATTTCGGTTCGTATTCACCCTAATGCTAAATATTTTTGACGTGGTAGTAAAAAACTATTAAATACAGAAATGTAGCCTTGAGCAGAGCCATGAACGCCATACCGGTGTACCAAATGTTATGATCGGACTAAAAATGGCGACACAGTGAACAAAACACTAAAAGGGCGGTATTTGTAAGCTTGCCAAAAAAAATAAAATAGAAATATTTTTGGAATTGTTTTTACATTATCTTTAATCCTAGGGCGTGACTGGCACAACTTTTTGTTTTTATATGGAAGGCGAATTACTCTACTGTACAACATATTTATATCAAAGGTGAGTGAATTAGCTACGGTCTTCTTAAAAAGGTATGTGAATTAGCTACTTTGCAGTTATTTGTATGTAGTTTTGGAAAAATTTCACTTAATAGATTTTGTTTAGGATAAAAAATCTTGATAAATGGCAAAAAACTCGGTGATTTTCATAAAAATGTTAATTAAAATCTGCTAGACTTTGTGCAGTTGTAAATGCCCTATTAAGAATAAGATACGAGTGCGACAAAACAAATAATTTTTTTATAGATCATACAAATAACTAACTCAGGCTATAATATTATTTACGCTTTCGCCTTATATTCGTAATAATGTGATTTGACTGTAACCATATGATTCAATCATAATATTTTGGTATTTGATTATGCTTGCCTCACGCATATTTTTTCTTTGCATTTAGAAAGTTTAAACCAGCAATCAAGGAAAGTAAGCTGAGTTAATGTTGGATTAGCTAATTTTAGAATTAAGCTGAGTTTAAGCTTGCAACCAAAAATTGGCTTTGAAGGTTTAAAGCAGGGGTGCCCAAAAGTTTCTTATGGAAGAGTAAACACCAATACATTTAAAGAAAAACTAATTTTTATTTAATAATTCTTGTCGTTAAAACCAATACATACAAAGAAAAACGAAAAATACAATACATTTAAAGAAAAACTAATTTTTATTTAATAATTCTTGTCGTTAAAACCAATACATACAAAGAAAAAAGAAAAAGTGTTGTTGCTTTGCACTTGCGTGTATACAGTGAAGAACGACAAAAAAACTGATAAGACAAAGTTGTTTGTGTATTTCGTATCGCTAGTGCTGTTGTGTGTGTTTATGTGAGTATTGAAACACACAGCCTATAGTTAAGAGCATTTACAAAAACAAATGAGCACCAAGAGCATAGGGCTTGGGCACCCTTGGTTTAAAGCAATGCTTGTTAGTTGGTTTGTAATTAATTGCTTTAGCTAAGAAATTTTTTTCGATATCAGTTATTATTCAGCTATAGGGCGGCTTAAGATTTATACATTTGCTTAATTCTATTTTTAGTTTTAAGCTGTTCACTCTGGTGCCTTAAATAACTATAATTTTACCTATAACTAGATTTTTTTTTTATGTTTATATATTTACTTTTTGTAATCAAAAAGTCTTTAAAGGCTAACTATATATGTATATGTATGTGTGTATATTACTATAGATTTATGAACATGTTAAGTTTCTTATTATCATATTAGAATGATAGACTAGGTGGGATCTATTCGTACTTTAATATATTGCCTTAAAACATAGTGATTCTTTTGATTTATTTATAGCCTTACAACCTATTATTATTGTTATTATTATTATTTACGAGACGTCCATAATTTTTAGCAATTAATTAATTCGAATTTTGCAGTTTTAAGCTTATTCTCTTGCCACTACTTTTCTTACTTAATGTCTTGTGCTTTGCAGTTCTTTATTATTATTATTTTATAAAATATTTTTGGCATTTTCTCAAGAAGATCTCTTTAATCATTTATGTATATTAATTTGAATTTATTCGTCATACGTTTAAAAATGCTTTACTGCTCTTTGCCGTTTTGTACGAGCATAAATTGTTTAGATATCTAAACTTTTTATATTTTCTTGACTTTTTTTGTAGTTACAAGTATAAATCTTTTATCTAATTTTTCGACTATTTTTTTGAGCTTTAGGTCTATTTGTATTGTGCTTTATTATTTCAATATTTCGTTAACCTTCGGTTAACTTCTTCAGGATATACATAGTATATTGTTTTTGATTTTTCTGGTTTTTCTTTTTCCTTTTTTCTTTCAATTATGTACGAGTATAAATAAAATTTTATTTTGTTTTATCTTTATTCATTTTATTAAAGAAGTCATTTTTATAGCGTGCATTGATCTCGATCAGTTATTTTTATGCATTGTTCTAGATTTTATATTAGCAGTTGCTGGTTTTACTTTTTCTTTTGCATCAGAGCTTAAATATTTTTTTATTTGATGTTTTGTTTCAAAAAAAAAAACTTGTTTGTTTAAAGTATGTACATAATTCTAAAATTAAAATTGTTAAGTGCTGTCAGGGGCTTGGTGGGGTCATGAAATCGTCGTCCATTTAATGGTGGAACACGTTTTATTGTGGCTTACAAGAATAACTAGTAGTTTTAGTTTATTTTTTTTTTTTTTTTGATAAGTTTGTTAATAAAATTAGTTGTTGAACTGAGAGTTGGGAGTGACAAGAGAATACATTTTACTAGTTTTTTAAACAGTGTACAACAATGTATGTTGATTTATCGCTTACTTGATGCTGACATAAACTTAAAAAAAAAAAAACAAAAAAACTCAGAACCTTTTGAGTTATTCTGTTCAAAATCCTTTTTTTTTTATATTAAGATGAAAATAACTTTTGTTTCTTGAAATATGTAGTATGTATGTAGGAACTTATGCTAGTTTTTACTTAAGTTTGCCATGTGACTGTACACATCATATGTAAACGGTGATTTTTTTTAAAGCTTTTTCATTCATTCATTTCATTTATAAATTCATCGTTATTAACATCTTATACTTAGCATATAAATTTATAATTTCGAGATTTTATCTATAGACACTACAGCGAATAATATTGATAATAGAAAAAATCTTGATATTATTTTAACAATTTTAACATTATTTAAAGGAAAATAGGAAAAACCTTTATATGAGAGCGATTTATAAAAAAAAACACATAAAATTCAGAGAAATGTATTAAATCTCTACTTGAGTCGGTAGAACGTTATAATTGCAAAGATTTACCACTTTCATTGCATACCAATCACTACTGCTACTGAATCTAATATTCTAAGGCTGTTGTTTATAAAAAAAAATAATCTAGACTACCTTTTAAGTGCATATCATTCAGTTCTTTGTATGACTTCCCTCCTATGACAATCATGTGTGTCAAATTCATTGATATTTCACCAGAAATAGAATTACTTGTCATGTTTTACTGGGATGTAATTCAATGTTTAAAAATGATTTCCGGTAAATGTTGAACGCGGCTACTCCTGAAATGCTCCATACGCTGGGTACAATTTTGACATACTCTCGCCAACATATCGGCCGGTATCCCACGAATAAATTCTTTTTTGCTTGTCCCTATAGAAATGAGCCTTAACAGAGCCCCACACAATAAAAAATCTAAAGGCGTTAAATCGCACGATCTAGGCGGCTAATTGACCGGCAGACCTGGAACACGATCTTCACAAAAAACTTTCGTTCGAAAACTTGTATTGAAAACAGCAATAAATTAATAAATTTTTTTTTGTTTTGTTTTCAATATAAGTAATCGATAGAAACATTCTTGTCGACATCGTGGAACAGGCCATAAAATATTCTAAAACTTTTTAACTTAATTTCGTAGAGAATACTTATATTTATAGTATCAATTAAAGAAGGAAAAAAATTCAATTTGGGAAATCTTACTTAAATATTTTATTTATTTATTTTTTAATGTCTATGAAACCATAAATTATTGTTTATCCTACAATTATGTCAATGTGCTTTATTTTTTTAATTTTATTTAATGTCGTCTGGCCGCAACAAAAACCGTTAAAGGTATACTAAAACCAGTTAATGGCAACCTTGGCTGTGTCTCTAAATGCGGCGAATGCAGCAACAAATTTTTAAGTTAGTTTGTTGCTGTTGTTGTTGTTGTTGTTCTTGTTAACTAATTTACGACTACAGAAATTAAACAACAATTGCCACTACTACAGAAATATATAATTAAGTGTTGTAACAGCAACAGGTTGTCGTTATTGAGGTCTGAAGAAAAAAAATTAAATATAAAAAAAAAAAATAAACGCACACACACACACTCATACACCTTGTCTATACTCAGAACGTCGCCTTGTAGCGGTTTTTGGCGGCATTTTACTAACAAAAAAAAATCAGTTGTAAATAATAAATGAGCAGCAATAAATAATTATTATACTTAAATTCTGTTACATGTTTTACTCGTGAATTTTGTTACACCCAGCAAACATGACTGATGTGAAATCAAATACATATGTATATCAAATGATTGAAAACGATATAAATTTTATTAGAGAGACGTGTGCATATATAGACCAAAATTAACTAGTTTCATTTAAACAAATTCAATTGTTAACTTTATAGTTATGTAATTTGAAAACTCTGCCTTTTAAAGTAATTTTTTAAATTCAAATGCAATTGCATTTTGTTACGCCATGCTAAACACTTTAGCTAGGCAATAAATACAATATGTGCGTTGGGAGGCTCCCTTCTTATACATTTTCGACCAGACTTAAAGGGGCGACTTAGAAGGGCTTATTTTCCATTTATAAAAAATTGGACAATAGAGGGGAAGGATCCGAAATAGTACAAGTGTCGCCCAGTATTTCTTGCTGGATAAAAAAACCCTCCGTGGCAAAAATGAAAACATAGTTAAGCCATGATCAACAATATGTAATAGGGGTGGAAAACTATCGATGGCACTATCGATAGTATCGATAGTTAATTTATTTTGTGACTATCGATGTTTTATTTCTGCAATCGATTAATACTTGAAAACAATCGATATTTTTTAGTCACTATCGATATTAAATGGTACACCACTAAAGGCAAAAAATAGAAAATATGTTGCTTTTTATAAACAAAAATAGCTGGATGACGGAAAATTTATTCCACTGATCACACTTATTTATCATAAAACTATTTTAGTTTTGTTATTTATTGAACAGACGAATAAACTTCTATTTTATTTTGTTTTGTTTTGTTTAAAAATATTTTGTTTTGAATTTTTAGTGTAAATAATTATATACATTATACGAGAACCATACAACTTCGATACTATCACGATAGTATCGTCGATATATCGATAGTTTTTCTAGCTTTCGATAGTCTTGAAACGGTATATCAATAAAGTTTTTCAAACTATCGAAAACTTTCGATAGTAACACTATCGATAGTTTTCCACCTCTAATATGTAACATGTTTAAGTCGGACTTTAAATAAACATAAAATGTTGTGTTTTAGGGGCTTGTTAAACAATTTTATTGGCTACCTTTCATTCTAGGGAGGGACTGGCACAACTTTTTATTATAGACACCGACCTGCATTGCTGTACATGTTTCCAATAATTACACACAACCACAAAATCATATGATAAGTTTTATAAAAATTTGAGTTAAAAAATGGAAGATTGGCTATTTAAGTCTGATTTGAATGCGCTTAGTTGATTACCGATTAATTTACTTACTCGCCTAATTAATTTCAAAAGCCTTCAATGGCTTTAGTGTACCAATTAACAAAGTATGGATTAAATTATTCAATCGGCTAATTGCAATCACAACCCAAGCATTTTTGAAAAACCAACTAAGAGGAAATTACTGTACTGAAAATATAAATTTAGTATTTGAGTATAACTAAATGGTAAATGACACCAGGGTTGTCAGATTTTTTCCAAGCTATTTCGCCAAATTCATTTTAAAAATCGCCAAAAATCGCCAAAAATTATTTTATGTGGTTTTTCTTAATATATATTTGATAGTAAATTTGTTTTTATATAACACTTTTTTTAATATAAATTTTTAAAAATAATCGTATAAAAATTCAGCAGCAAATCGCCAAAATCAGAAATAAAATCGCTAAAATTTTTGATTTATTTTATTAAATTCAAAACGCATTACTAATTAATTAATGTAAGAAAATCGTGTATGTCCTGTATTCAACGTGAAATTAAAGGGTGTGGAACTGCCATAGAATTGTTGTTGGAAATATGTACTTATAACAACAATTCTATGGCAATGCCACACCTTTTAATATCTTGCAGACGAGTTTTTGGTAAGATTTATTTTTGAAACTACTCCTTTAACAAACTACTTTTCATGAATTACTAAAATTTTTAAATTCAATTTTGTTAAAAAATAGCCATTAAATCGCCAACAACTTTATTTATCGCCAGAAAAATCGCCATGTCGCCAAATCAAAAATTTAGTCGCCAAACAAGAGAAATCGCCGTATCTGACAACCCTGAATGACACTACTAAACGACATTTCCTCAAGAAAACAGAGATAATTAGATCGAGTGTAGCTTTTCACTCTCAGGAGCATGAATGTTTGAGCAAGCTTTTGCATGTTAATATACAATCGTGCACGTCCAGGTAAATGTAGAAAAATGTAATCGCAAAATTCTTAAGGCTCAGTTACCCGACTGTAATGTAAAGTAACTGCAACAGTAGGAAACAGCTGATCGATATTTTTATATGAAAAGTTGGTTACGCTACATTACATCTCTATAACCATTTGCATTACTTTTCACATAACAATATCGATCAGCTGTTTCCTACTGTTGCAGTTACTTTACATTACAGTCGGGTAACTGAGCCTTTATACTGAAACACGTTAAATTGTAAAAAAAACCAACAAAAATGTAATTGAGTCGATTACATTACACTTTTGTTTAAAAGTTTAATTAAATTTAAAGTTTAATTGACATAATAAACTTTTTAATTGATTTTGTTTTTTGAATTTGTTTCAATTAAACGTTTTTATTGCTGGAAAAATTTTTTCTGTTAGACAAGTTCTTAAGTTGTTCATTCCATTTCTTTAAAGAACATAATTTTATAAATAATAAAAAACAATAATTCTTTCATAATTTATATTTTCTTAAAAGCGGGCATAATTTTATTTATAACCTTAGTAGCAGTAAACTTACTAAATTTAGGTTATTTACATATATTCGTAAAACATTTTTGTTTTATAAGAAGTAATGTATATGAAAAAATTGGATTTAATGCACACATTAACTTTAACTTAGTAATCGTTTAAATTAGACTGTATGTATTTGCCTGCAATATATTATTGTTGTTTTGAGAGTGTGTGTATGAATGCACTCGTATTTGAAAGGTCATACGCCTTAAAGTAGTGTTCAATGTTGGATTACTGTCTTGTTTTTATTTCTGTTTTATTACAAAGAATGCGTTTTTTTCTATTGATTTGTTTGAATAATATTAAAAAAAAAGAGACAATAAGCTTTTTAAAAATATAAAAAGGTGTGTGTTAAATGAAATTTTTTTCTTGTTTGTTTTTATTTTTTTATTTAGGTTTGAAGAAGCAAAATTCAAAATTTTAACATTTGATAGTACTGACACGTAGAATTTACATTTTTATTTAAATTTTTTTTGTAACTCACTGACAAATGACGGCTCAGACCGCATTTTTGTGTTTTATTTTATTACTATTTTATGCACTTGTCCTTCCTGTTTTGTGGCTTGTAAGAAAATAATTGCATATTTTTATTATTATTTTTGTTATTTCCACTTAAGCAGGTTAAGAGTTCAGTTATTTGCTTACGGTTAAACAAATAATATCATAATGTAAAATTGTTTTATTATTAAAAAATCAATCATTATCAACTTGCTAGCAGTCATACATATTTACATATATATGTATATATATATATATATATATATATATATATTGGGTAGCTTAATATCTTAGAAGAATGTGACAAGTCACTGTGAAGGTTTTTTGTCGTGTTTATTTTGGGACAAAAAGAAGTAGATGAAGGGTATTGATTTTATATGTAAAAAAAATTATTTCAGCAATAACAACAAGTTCAAAAGTTAAAAATAATTATATATCAGTAATAACTTTGTACAACAACGAGTGTTATATGGTTAGCTGAAATGTGAAATCACTTAGAATTTTTGAAATTTTATAGCAGACAGAAAAAATTAAACAATATAAAAATAAAGTTTATTTATTTTAAGTTTTAATTCGAGTCATTGTTATGCAACACTGTCTTATTCATCTACATCTTACTTCACTACATGTCTTCTCTATCACAATGGCTGCTTTCCTAAAGAAGGTAGGCTTTCATTGCCTGAATGTTACTTATATTTTTGAAACAATTTTTATTATTATATATATATATATATATATATTATATATTATATTTTACTGAACAAGTTGTAACGCAGTTTTTGTTTCCAGCCGGGGTAGGCGTCAGCCTGTCCAGGTCCTTACCAAAGGTCTGCTTCCTTTGTAAATAATAACACGAAGATGTTGGTGTTTTAATATTCAGAGAACACAATATACTTTATTTAAAAAACTTAACTTAACTTATGTTACTAAAAATACTAATTAATCTGCAAAGCTCTCGTCCTCACTGGATATGATACTTCGGCGTTTGATGTTGAGGTGTCACTCGGGTAGGCTGCCTCCTGCCTATCGTGAAACTCCGCTGATGAATAAATCTAGGAATATGAAAATATGGTATGGTGTATTGTATGCATGCTAACGTTGCTACAAACGCTGAATATACGAAGAATGCGGAGGTTCGTATATTCCATAACTATGGGTTAGTTATATTTACAGATTGAATACACGAAAGATTCGGGGGTTCATGCACTCAGCTAAATACGGGCTAATTACAAAATACGAACATACGAAAAATGCGGAGGTTCGTATATTCCATAACTATGGGTTAGTTATATCTAGAGATTGAATACACGAAAGATTCGGGGGTTCGTGCACTCGGCTAAAATACGAGTTATGATCACTAACTACAAAACACACGAAAGATTCGGAAGTTCGTGTATTACTAAATACGAGTTGTGTTACTCACTACATAACACACGAAAGTTTCGGAAGTTCGTATGCCTTACTAAATACAATACACGAAAGATTCGGAAGTTCGTGTATTAACTAAATACCATTTACGAATACATGAAAGATTCGGGAGTTCGTGTATTCGGCTAAAATACGAGTTATGTTACTCACTACAAAACACACGAAAGATTCGGAAGTTCGTATGCCTCACTAAATACAATACACGAAAGATTCGAGAGTTCGTGTATTAACGAAATACAATTTACGAATACATGAAAGATTCGGGAGTTCGTGTATTCGGCTAAAATACGAGTTATGCTCACTAACTACAAAACACACGAAAGATTCGGAAGTTCGTGTATTACTAAATACGAGTTATGTTACTCACTACAAAACATACGAAAGATTCGGAAGTTCGTATGCCTTACTAAATACAATACACGAAAGATTCGGGAGTTCGTGTATTAACGAAATACAATTTACGAATACACGAAAGATTCGGGAGTTCGTGTATTAACTAAATACGATTATCAACTTTACTAGGTAATATATGTATATCGAGCAAGAATCGGCAAAGCTCTCGGATGATAGTCCAAGTGGCCTTCTTGTAACTACCATTCGTACGGTGCCGTGACTTGCTCCCCGACTGAGTATAAAGCATGAAGTCTTATACTGTTTCGCTGATTAACTTGATGAGACTTCTAAGGTATATTTTGTCACTATGTATGTTTGCTCACAACTGCGAATAAACCATTAGTAATGCATCCTACATTAATTGGGTTGGTAGATACCCCGCAGTCATGAAATATGAAATTTTGTGGCGGCACGTTACAAAATTAATCTTTTCTTTTATTCGTTTATAAATTTTTAACAAACACAACAAAACCCGCAAAGCGATTAGCTTGTCCACAAATTTTCAAGGCCATGTGCTTTGATGTAATAACCAATAATTAAAAATACGCTTTTGAATTTTTTTTGTTAGTTACGTGGTTTTGTTAATCAGCTAACGATATATACAACATATTTCGACATTTTGAAAGCTTATGTCTGAAAATTTTATAAAAAAAAATTGTCAATGGCTTAGTAAACAATCATAAAACTCTTTCATTTTAGGTATGTGTACAGAATTTTTTATATGAAATCTTGAAAGGAGCATATTTGCGTAACAATCTAAAATATAAACTTTCAATATTGATTAACTGCTTTGTAAATATTGCAATAATTTATATTCGATATAACGAAGGATGAAGAAAAATTTTCCAGCAACGAAATATTTACCATAGACTACAGTAGACTAGTCGCAGCTTGTATGGGAGTTTTTTTGTTTAATTTTTGATATATGCGCTGTCTGAGATATGAGGTTTGCTATCCTAAATGCGGTCTTAATTTTTAAGATCGATCCCACGGTGCTTTCTCGTGGGTAGTGGGGCCTAAAGTATCCGATTGAAAAAAAATAGAAATAATTTTGCAGTTTTTAAACGAGCCGTCCGATTGTTATAAAATTTTATACAGTATTTGAGGAAGTGTCGCAGAGCTTAAGTCTGGAACAGTGTATCAAGGGCGGTAAAAAATCGAAAATTTAAATTTTTACTAGAATATTTCCTAAACTGTAAGCGAAAACCCATAAATGTAGCACTTTTTTTTAGCTCTTGGATAAAAAAACCAACTTGCAAAAAATCTTTCCTATCATATCAAAAACATTAGCTTGGCATCGTTTTTAATTTTTCATTAACACAAGTTTGGCCACTTTGGGGCTTTGTGGCTCCGCCCCCTTTAAAGATATACAGCCAAAATTCCAGACTTAAGCTCTGTGACAACTCTTTAAATGCTGTATGCAATTTCGGATCGAGCTAAGGCCGCATTTATGACAGCATACCTTATGTTTTAGATAGTGCAAATATATCAATTTAAGAAAAAAATTTCTTTGCGACCAATCTACTGTACAGTAGTTACTGCTTAATAAATCCCCGCTTAATTAATTTATTAAAAAACCATCAAATACAAAGTTGAAGCTGCATCCAAACCATTAACAATGCTATTCAAAACTTTTCGATCGCACTTAAAAAGACGACCCAGTATATGTAAGAAAAACTAAATGGGCTGTATTTTGTCATTGACTGGCGCCACTTTTTTTTTTAAATCACTCTAACATGCACGTAATATCTAAAGTAAAAAAACTCCGTTATTATTTTAAATAAACCTTTAAACAAGAACGTTCGTTATACCGAGGTTTGCCTATACTCTTAAAGGTCTTACAAAATTTACCCATCTCTTCATAGAGTCATGGTTGACAGTTTTATTTGAAATTAATTTAGTCTCGCCTTTAAAGTTCGCTTCCTAAGTCTTTTGATTAAAATTTGTTAATGTGATTTTTTTTAAGTTCGTTTCTTAAGTTCTTTGTTTTCTTTTCATTATCATATTTTTTTACTCAACTCGAGTTGAGGTTCGTTTCCTAAGTTCTTTGTTTTATTATTATTATTATTATTATTTTTATTATTATGTATGTTTCTTTACTCAACTCAAGTTTACTTCCTAAGTCTTTTGTTTTAAGATTTGTTTACGAGTTGTTATTTAAGTTTGTTTTCTAATTCTTTTGTTTTTTATACTATTTTTTGTCTAAATCGAGTTTTGATATCTTAATATTGAAAACTTTTTATAATTTTTTCCAAACATGATTTATAATATATTATTATAAGCCTAGAAATCCTTTGACTCTGTTCTCTTCCAGCACACAAATATAATTTTTTTCGAATCCCCTTTCACCTTTTACCCCTTAATGGATTAAATTTCATATACGATTACCACTGAGTTTTTCCTTTAGTTTGTGAGAAATAACCAAGAAAAGTAACAGAAAAATTATTATTGCAACATAAATACTCGTACATATACACTCAGACTGATGGCGTCATGATGTGGTTTAAAGTTTATGCATGACTAGTTACAATCGTTTGTTTTTCTTATTTTACTTTAGTTATTTGTTAATAAATAAAAATAATAATAATAAGAAAAACTACTATTACTACTCTCAGTTTGAAATAAGAAAATTTTTACAAGAAAACAAAACATAAAAGTGGGCTTTTCTTTCATGACTTTTCTTTCCTCGCCACTGATAGTAAAACAAAGACGCAGATAGCAAAAAAAAAACAAGAAATAAAACTGGGTATTTGTTATAGTTTTTTTTTTGTTGGTATTTTGATTTTTGTAACACTTCCTCTAAAATTGGTTAAATACGCCACAAACTACAATTAATTGTATATATGTATATACAAAAAAGCCACATACATATGTTTGCCCATACATACATATATATTTATATTTGAGTAATAAAAAGCTGCGGTATGTGGCATAAGGTAGTAGAGTAAGTTTGTATTACATGTTGCACGTTTATTTAACAAGTCAATATAAACAAAACAAATATTTATTGGCAAGAAACAAAAACTATGTTCAAAAACGAGTACAACACTAACACATACAGGTGCATGTATGTATATGCATACATACTTACATATATACAAATTGTGTCTGATGTTTACAAAAAAAAAAAAAAAAAAAACTACAAAGAGTCTTGCTAAATATGTTTTAAGAGATTTTGCAACAGGTTCCACAGAAATTCAAAATCAGCAAATGCACCAGGTTGACTTTTCATTTATTTAATGCGTCATAGTGCTGCTGGTCATTTATGTACAAGTATTGATTATATAATAAAGCCACTGAGTAAAGAGCTTTAATTCGAACGCTTGAATTATAATTATAGATGAAAACTTAACTAAAACTATTTTTATACAAATTTAATCTGAATTTTTTTTTAATATAAATTTCTTACTTTGAAATCATTTTGTTTGAACTGAACTTTTTTTTTTTTTTTTTTTTTTTTTTTTTTTATAAAGAGAAGTAACACTCAGGCAATTAATGCCTACTACTATTACTAGGTGTTACCTTCTTTAGGAAAGGGATAGTGAGAGAGAAGACAGGTGGTGAAGGAAGAGATAGAGGAAAGCTTCATTCTTTTACAACTCTGCTTTTTCGCACGTTTTTTTTGAATAATGCAGTGTTGCAGCGCCTCTCTGATGTTAAATGAGGCGTATTAATTTTTTGAAGCTGTGTCTTGTAGCCATTTTATTGATTATTTTACTTCGCCAATGATTTTGCTACACAACGAAGGAGGGCGCTCTGATGTTACATTAGGATTAGTATCTGCTGAAGTCGGTATAGTTCAGTGACCAGTGACTATGCCTTCATCACTTGAACTTTCCTACAACAACTGACACAAAGGGACACTAATGCACATCAGAAAAATGCGTGGTGTTGTTATTTAATGACTGTCGGATACAGGGATTGAACCCAGGACCTTCGGTTTTGTAGTCAACGTGCTAACTACTTCAGCCAACGCCACCCTCATAACCATAAAATAATAACAAACCCCTGTTTCCACAACTCAGCAATCGAATTGAGTAGAAAATTTATATGAAAATTTTATATGAAAATTTTATATGAAAATTTGATATGAAAATTTTGTATGAAAATTTTATATGAAAATTTTGTTTGAAAACTTTATATGAAAATTTTATATGAAAATTTGATATGAAAATCTTATATGAAAATTTTATATGAAAATTTAATATAAAAAATTTTATATGAAAATTTTATATGAAAATTTTATATCAAAAATGTTATATGAAAATTTTATATCAAAAAGTTTATATGAAAATTTTATATCAAAAATTTTATATGAAAATTTTATATCAAAAATTGTATATCAAAAATTTTATATGAAAATTTTATATGAAAATTTTATATCAAAAATGTTATATGAAAATTTTATATCAAAAAGTTTGTATGAAAATTTTATATCAAAAATTTTATATGAAGATTTTATATTAAAAATTTTGTTATGAAAATTTTATAGTAAAAGCTTTACATGCAAATTTTATATTAAAAATTTTATATGAAAATTTTGTATGAAAATTTTATATTAAAAATTTTATATGAAAATTGTATATTAAAAATTTTATATGAAAATTTTTTAAATAATTTTCATAAAAATTTTCTAGGCGGATCATAAAGATTGGCCTTATGCCAGGGCAATTAAGTGAACAATTGAATTTACCCTATACCCCGCGGTGAAAGGACACCCAAGCAATTATGCCCGTAAAATCCAGTGATTGGTATCCGGTAGTAGTGCAACTTTTATTTGCCGACTGAGCGAACGATATGTAGGCTTGTCCTTGCCAGAAACTCTAAATTTTTGCTTTGGAAATTATATTAAACATTTAGAGAAAATTTAGAATTTGTGATACTTTATTTTTCTATAATGGCTTAAAGAGAATGTAAATTGTTTCTTTGTCTCTCTTAAATTCAACATGTGTAACTTAAAAAAAGTCGAAGTATTGTATAACAAAGTGACTGAAATGAACTGACCCAATGCAAATGTTGTCCATAGAAATATTGGCAACAAGTAGAACAACTTATAAACTAATAAGCTTAGAACATCATACACAATCACACAATCATACAAGACGATGGTGAAGACAAAAAATAAGCATCTAAAGCAGCTACATCTAGACACACATACACTGATATTTTTATTTTAAAGTAAAAAGCTTTGAAAGCTCTTAAAATTTTTTCTTGTATCTGTGCAAGGTAACCAGCAATCATTGTTCTCGCCAAGATTTGATTGGCTGTTTTGTAAAAGCTTGTACATTGTGCATATGACTAATCTAAAACATAACAACAACTACAATGTTGTCCTTTATAATATTAAAAAAATATACAATCACACAAACACATAAGCCGATACAGACATCAGGTACAAAACACAACTAGAACAATGATTATGTACTCATCGTACTGCACAAAAAAACCTACAACGAATTCTAACACGCACTAAAGATGTGAACGATCCAAAGCTACAGATTGTGTTGTGACTTTCTGAATGTTGCTAATATTCTTCTGAAAGCTTTATGTTCAGTATAAAAATGGCGCTGTATCTTCAAAGCAGTAACTCTTGTGTTAAGAATAGCGAAGTTAACATCGTGGTATTGCTGCAGCGAATAATTTAACATCGCGGTCATAAAGGCTAGGATTCACTATCTTAAACAATCGTATGACTTCTGAGAAAATAAAATAGTGGTATGATGGAATTTATAGACATGTTTCAAAAACAACAAGAATTCATTAGATCAGGGTTGCATTTTCGCAAAAGTCGTGCGATTGTGTAGGACAGCGAGCCCGATCCTTAAACGATTATTGTGGAAGTTAATGTTGCCTTAGGGTACAAATTTTGTATAAGGAAACTTGTTTAAAGAATGATTTAGGGTAAAAAAGGTTAAAACGCAACGCTAAGCGATGACAAATTTTGTATGTACTTTGTTTTTTAATAACTTTACTTTTTTTCATATAAAACTTGTCAATGGTTAAAGTTAACCTTAATAATCGGATTTGAACAGCCATGTGTTCTCAATACTGATATTAAAAGCTTTTAAACACACATTGTTAAATTAATTCACTGCTATAATACCACGATGTTCACTTTTCTGTTCAACTGACTCTTACTCAAGTAATTCTGCTTAGTGGATGCATGGACTTTTTTATATTTAATGTAAAGCTTTGAGTAGAATGTTCGTAACATACGGAAAGTCTTAGCACATTCGTACCAGCTTTCAATCACGTCATTAGTTCGTGTTACAATTTGTTCTGTTGGCTGCACTCCTTAGTGGGTTATTAAATTAATTAAACTCGTTTTGATAAGAGGCATGCCATCAGACAGTTCTTGTTTTTATTATCTACATTTATAATTATTAGCGGAAATTAAAAAAATATTGATTAATAAATAATCTTAATAAAAGCATAATTAATTGGAAGTATTTGACTTAATTATATCTATAGACACAGTCTGTTACAATGTAAATTATACAAAGTGTTCCATCTATGTATGTGGACAAATGATTCATTATAAACTTTGATTTTTTTTATACAGAGATACGTTCATAATAAAAGTCACTTGGTTGAAATTCTTTCAGAATATCACATCACCTCAAAACGTTTATATTCATTTAAACACAAATTGGACAATATCAAAAATAAAATAAATTAGCAGCTAACAACTTTTGTTTTATTTTGTAAAGTAAACTTAAGAAGCAATATATTATTGGATCATAATAAATTAGCTGCTAAAGAACGGTATGCTTCGCTCAAGCATCACAGCAGGAAGTGCTGAAAACGAAACTACTCTAATTTTGGTCACCAAAAATTTTCAAAACTACAATAAATCGTCAAATCTGGCAGCCGCTCGTATGCACACCATTTTTGAGCTACACCAAAACGCTAGAGGTAGTCAGTATCCCAGCTAACCAAAACATTCGTAAACATTTCTCGGAGAAAACACTCGAGAACGACTAGCGAACCTTTAGCAATATCATTAGCAATCGATTTCATTGCTTCTAAATAGCAAAAAACGCTATTCCTCTTTTGTTGTACATGCAAAAAATATAAATAAAAAATTTAAAGAAACAAATTGTTTCTTGTTGCTAAACTTTTTTTTAACGAGAATGGTTCGAGAATTGTTGGCTATAGCGAACATTCGTTTATTTTCGAAACTCAGGTTGGCTGGGTCTATATAATGAATAATAATTTTGTTTTTATTTTAAAATATTCTGTTCATTTACATAGTTCAATCATAATGAACGTAACAATAATAATTGTAAGTCAAATTATAATTAATTTATCCACAATAGTGTTTTGGAACGTGAATAAGCCACGTGTTCATAATTGACGTATTATTCGTTTCAAATAAAAATCAATAAACGCATTAACATACTTATGGTTATTTATAAATCTTTATAACAACTAATCGTAATTTATAATTTCTTTTTTTAATTCTTCATTTAAAAATAAAAAAAACCTGAATTCATAACTATGTAAAACTAGGAAGCTCGTATTGTCGGAAGTGTTTGAATTTAAAAATTTTGTTATTTTCTTCGTTAAAAGTAAAAAAAAAACTCAAGAATATAATTTTTAGTGCGCATAATTATGGGGAAATAGAATTTAATTTTATCGGCCATATCACAGAGTTCAATTCGGTTCGGAAATGGAATTCAAATCACCTCAAGAATACCCCAGCATACCAGCGCCCCCATCAGTCTGGACACATCTGACATTCTTTTTCAATTACCATCTGCTACAAAAATGGGGTGGATTGAATTCCGTTTCCGAACGGAATTGAACTCTGTGACATGGCCGTATATCTTGAAAAAAATTTTCGGAATAAAAGAAAGAGAGGCGATTTTTTTTACCTGAGTCTTAAAACATTTGAAAAAAAAAATTAAATGTTTTTATTTTAAAAGCCTTCGAAGTTCACAGCTAAGTTAAAAGAATTTATAAATAACTTTTTAATTGATTTACTTCGGCTATAATGATCTTAGCCTATAATTAATAAAATTGCCCGAAACGCAGGGTTTTGTTTGTTATGAATTGTCAGGATTTCTTATGGTGATTTCTTCTCGACAAAAAAAAAACGTAGCATGTATATATAATAATTCTTTATGCCTGTCTAATAAACCAATAAAAATAATAACATTGAAAACTTAACTTCATAAAGTCTTGATTCGAAACGAGTTCTTCCCAACTTTGTGTCTGGTAGTCTTATCAATAAACAAAATTAAACTTTTTTTTTGAAGGGTATTTTCAATACAAACTGTTGAATTGTAAATACACACAGAAAAATACATTAAATTAAATTCATGTTGTTTCAACTTGAAATAAATTTGATTCAACATGGTGCTCCATGTTATTTCAGTATCGAATTTACCTTGGTGCAAGTTAAAATAACTTTGATTCAATATAATTCTTCATTTTAATTTAACAGTACGGCAATGTTAAATCAACATGAAATAAAGTTATTTCAAAAAGGAAAACGTTTCTTTGAAGATTACTACTGTAAATCATTGCCGAATAAGGTTAAATCAACATTTGTTTACGTAGATTTTAAGTACGCATTTTTCTGTTTGCACATCTATGGCAATATTATGTAAAAATAGTTGATAATTTTAATCAGAAATAATTTCTTTATCAGGCTTAAGTTCAGTAACTTCAGAAGAGAGATTAAAATTCACTACAGTTCAATTAAATCTAAAAAATTTCTCACAAACGATAAAAATGGAATGGAAATAAAACATCGTGGATGAATAGAAAATAAAAATATGTACGCACTAAATCGACTATTTCTAAAAGATCGATGTACATATCTTGCCCATAACTAAGTCACTGTCGACTTGCCTAAAGTATGAGTGACTGCCAATAAACAAAGTTTTTTAAAATTAAAATTTTTTTTGGCAGAATCACCATTAGAAAAAGGCAACACATCAAATAAGGTTTGTCTTTCAATAAGCTATTTATGAAAATGAATAAAGATTTTTTTTTAAATTTAGTCAAGTATTTGAAAAAAAAGATTTAATGGTTATTAATAATTTAATTATTTAAATTTTTACTAGCCAAAAACATGAGAACCATACACTGTGATTTACTTCCTGCCAAGTGACGTATTTTTGTAGGGCTTCAAATTGAATATTAATATTTTTTTCATAGAGTTATTTTGATAATTTCTGAAATTCATTGTAAATTTACAAGTTGAACGTGTTTTAAGACTTTAAATAAATTATGGTTTAGTTTCCTTTGTTAATATAAAGGGTCTTTCAATAGGTGCTTCCGAACTTTGTAGAAGTAGAGGCAGCCATATTGTTGTATATACATCTGTCGAATTGGCATTCATTTAGTTAGTCCAGCTTGCCGAAGTTTAACATCATTTGCATATTGTTACGCAAAAATATTCGAACAGAGCTAGCTGATGTAAATGTTTTTATAAAGAAAACATTTGGTAAACAAAAGTAATTATCCAGAATCGTTTAGCTAAAGAACTAAATAAACATGCGTACGCACATAAACAAAAAAAAATAAGTAAACATAAACAAACTGTAGCAACATCAATAACGAAATAGCTTCTCCTTGTTAAGAAGATACACATACATACATACATGGTACTGCAGACAAAAACTAAAATATAAAGCAGCTATGTCCAAACACACCTACAGTGATATTTCCATTTGAGGTAACAAGCTTTGAAAGCTCTTAAATTTGTTCTTGTTTTTTTGCAAAGTAAGAGCAATCATTGGTGTCTGCTGTGTTGTTGTTGTGGATGTTTTACTCTCGTTGATGTGAAAGCACAAAAAGCTCTTTATTAAAGTTTGCACATTGTGCATATGACTTGGACGTAGCAAATGATGTTTGTATATACGCAAATACATAGTTAACCCATGAACTAATTGCGCGATTGAAAACAAGCATTGGAAAAGCTGCTGAGATTCTCTAGACATTGCTGTCACATTCTGGAAGCCTTGTGTGAAGTATAAAAAAAGGAGTGACACATTTGCTGGTAGATCAGTCTATCAAGAGTAAGGCTGAAGCTCAGTTATATATTTAGTAGTCGATCATAAAGTTGTTTATTGTGAAGATAATTGAATGAGTCTATCGTGAAGTCTCGTTGTCTTGAGTGAAGAGTAAACACTCAAATTCTTAATTAGTGTGAACTGACCAGGGTGACCAATGACATTTTTCAAAAAGTGGCAACAAATAGGGGATTTATAAAAAAAAAGTGGCAAAATTAAAAAAAAAAACGAAAAACTACATTAAACTTTTTATTTTTAATGTATTTTTATATAATTCACTCTAAAAAAAGGGGACAAGAAGTGGCAAGTCTGTCGAAAAAGTGGCAATTTGCCACTTTAGTCGTTCAAACGGTCACGCTGGAACTGTCCACCGAGATTGTGCGATTTGACCGCATTAGACTTTTCTCTCATGTCTCTCTCGGTGGCCAGCTCTGCAATAGTCCTTGCACACGCATGAAAAATTTCGCTAATTTCTTTTGTTATACACTTTGTTTTATTTAAGTGTAAAGTTAGGAAGTGTTTAATGAAATAGCCTTTGGTAGATATTTTTCTATTGGTGTTTGTCTTTGTTTATATTTATTTATGGTAACATATTTAGGGCCTGTTCATCTAAATGCGAACGATAGATTCGATCGAAAATTTACATAAAAAAAAAACAAAAAACAAAAAAATATTCGATCGAACCTATCATTCGCATTTAGATGAACAGGCTCTTAAAGTTTTCTTTTCTCATCTCTTTACGCTCACGCGTGCTCCCTCTCTCCAGAGATGGAAAAGTTGGTACAATTGTACTTTTTTCCGCACTATTTGAATGTCAAAAGTAGCGTAGCAACCCAGTGACCAACTTAGCACTACTATTGAAAATTTTTTCATATTATATTAAATGCCAAAAATTGCACAAAAAATATTTAATGTATAAATACCCTGCAGGAAATGCGAATAGTGAAATTGCAGTGATTTACTAGTGGCATTGTCAATAGTACTACTGATCGGGTGTACCCCACCCCATGTAATTAGCTATTGACATTTAATATTAGCTTGTCATTGCAAATCCAAAACTAGACTGTAGCACTACTAGGGTTTGGGATTTCCCGGACTTTTGCACTTCCCGGGAAACGGGAATTAAAAAATCAAGTTCCCGCGATTCCCGGGAAAAGCTAATTTTCTAAATTAAATACATTTATTAAATGAAAGTTGGTGAAATTTCGATTGTTTTATTAATGTAAGCATTCTTTTGAAATAAAAGTTAATAAAAAAGCAGTTCTAAGACAAATTTTTAAGAATTTTTAATTGAATTTAAGCAAATGGAATAAAGTTATTACACAGCAAAAGATCATATAAAAACCAATTGACGACTGTTACCACAATTAGTAATTTTAATAAGAATTTGCCTTGCTTGTTTCTCATTCTTTTTTAAAAAATTCCAAGCGGTTTCTTATCGATAAGTACAAGCAGGTTACAGTACCATACTGCGCTGCGCCGAATTTTGAATACCCTGAGCCACAGTATGTCTAAGTGTCTTTCATTTTATTTCTCCTAAAATATTTTCTGCAGGGTTTCCATAATAGCGTCTACTTGTAATCAATTTAAGTTTCGTCAACTCAGAGTTCTTACAGCTTAAAATTTTCACTACACTTTTCAAAATTTGTTCACTAATTCGGCGAAAAATCACTTCAAGTTCGCTTAGTAGGGGTGGAAAACTATCGATGGCACTATCGATAGTATCGATAGTTAATTTATTTTGTGACTATCGATGTTTTATTTCTGCAATCGATTAATACTTGAAAACTATCGATACTTTTTAGTCACTATCGATAGTAAATGGTACACCACTAAAGGCAAAAAAATAGAAAATATGTTGCTTTTCATAAACAAAAATATCTGGATGACCGAAAATTTCTTCCACTGATCACACTTATTTATCATACAACTAATTTAGTTTTGTTATCTATCGAACAGATAAATAAAATTCTATTTTATTTTGTTTTGTTTTGTTTAAAAATACTGTGTTTTGAATTTTTAGTGTAAATAAATACGTAGATTATACGAGAACCATACAACTTCGATACTATCACGATAGTATCGTCGATATATCGATGGTTTTTCTAGCTTTCGATAGTCTTGAAACGATATATCGATAAAGTTTTTCAAACTATCGAAAACTTTCGATAGTGACACTATCGATAGTTTTCCACCTCTATCGCTTAGCATCGAATTATTTACTTTAGGAAATGATTATATCATTGCAATCATTGATACTTATACAATTTATTCCACTTTTTTTTAGGAAATATGGTATGACCCCAATTTAATGGAATTTTTATGAAATTTCAGACTAGATTTCAATAGCTCACATTTTTATTTTATATTAAAAATATATGGACATTTTACTGCTTGTTTATCGGCGTCGAAAGAATTCTTTCTTTCTTACAGTTACATTTAAAACAAAAACTCAATTTAAATTTTAAGATTAAAAAATTTCCTTCGAACAAGGTATATGTAAGTGTTTAAACAGACGATGAAAAACGTGTCAACGTTCGTGTAAATTTAGTCATACAATCATTCAAACGAACTTTTGTAATATATAAAAAAATAATAAGTTTTTATATTAAAGTAAAATTGGATTATAAATTCTATATATTTATGAAATAACATGCACTTTAAATTTCCCGTTTTCCCGGGAAAATCTCAAAAATTTCCCGGGAATATTAGACAGACATTTCCCGGGATTTCCCGCCCGGGAATTCCCGTTTCCCAAACCCTAAGCACTGCTGATTAAGTAGTTTTTTTTGGGACCACATGGTGATATTGGCACCAAAGATTTACTGGTAAATCTTAGGGGCTCTAGTCTACAATATCGATATTTCCTTGAGCGATATCAATAGTAAACTTATAGTGATTTCCTAGTGACATTGTCAATACTGACCAGGTGCACCCCAAACAATATAATCGCCTGTGGACTTAACATAGGGTTGTAATTGAAAATCTACCAGACTTTAGCACTATTGATGAAGTAGTTCTTTTACGACCATATGGAGACAGACATTTCAACCAAAGGTTCACTGGTACATTTTAGTGACCCTGGTCTGCAGTTTTATAAGGGTTGGGACAACAAACTTAAACACACATACTATATATTTGTTTAATATTATTTTTTTAAACCGCGACTAAAAAAGGGGTGTTATACGATTGTAGTGTGTGTCTGTGTCTGTGTGTCTGTGTGGCTTTGTGCACATTTTGAAATTAATTATTATATATATTATTATATTATTAATTAATAATATTAATTAATAATATAAATAAAAAACTTTAAAGTGCCTTTTTGTTAATTGTTAAGTTTTTTAACACATACATTACGTACAAATGAATTTTTCGTGCATTTTTAGTTAATTAGACAAAAAGTATTAAAAAAAAAATAAAACAAATTTACAATTTGTAAATCGGTTTTCTCATCCCTGCGTCTCTCTCATCTGCTTCTAACTCTCTTCCTCTCTCTATATCTCCCTCACTTTTTAAGTCTATCTATATCTCGCTCTCTCTATCTTTCACCGTACTATCACTCTATATCTATCTCTCTTTCTCTCTCTCTCTGTCTGTCTTCTTAGCTGTTTATGTATTACTTAATTACTTATACCTCGCTTCGCTGCCTCTTTGAGGCTAAAAAATTAAAAATAATAATAATAGTAACTTACTAAAATAAATTACAATGAAAATACGTATATACGACGAGTAAGTGCGTATATTGCATATATTGTTCATACCATAAACATGCTATAGTTACTTAATTCATTAACACTCTGCTCATTTATTTGTTTTTATGATTATTAAACTTTTTAAAAAAACAACAAATTTTTTGCACTATTCTCTTTTTTAAGTTTTTTTTTTTTAATTATTCGTTAAATATCAAACGCATTAGATACAAAATGTTTACGTTTTTCTCCAAATACTCTCTCTGATGTTTTTAGTGGCTAGAGTGAATTGAAATGCCAAAAATCTTAACTTTAATATAGAAAAATAATATTTAATATTAATTTAAATGCTTGAAGTTCCCATTTATGAAATTGGACAAAGTTGCGTTACTTGTTTCCATAAAATTTTTCATTATTAGTTACTTGTTAGCCGAATTGTTTTAGTTATACAATTGAATTTATGGTCTGTTCTACAATCCTCCTTTTATTAATAACATTGACAACAAAAACCAATTTTCTTATTGTAGTATTGTTTTTAATATGAAATTTAAAACGAACGTAAGCATTCGTTCGGCAGCCTTGAACAGGCAGGCCTTGATATTATTTTATTCTGATATTTTAAATTTTATTTTATTTTAATATTAATGCCAAATATTTTTAATATTATACATACATACATATGTCTATATTCGTATGTAATTGGCTTTGACCATTAGTCACACCAAAAACTCCGTTTCACTTCACCACTTGCAAGAGGTGAAATCAAAGACATGTTTTGCTTGTCACAAAAGAACAGTCTAAAGATAAAATAAACTGGGGGTTTATTTTTTTTTTTGTTAAACTCAAATCTTCATGACGCAAATGCCATCTTTTTTTGTCTGAAATTGGGTCCATGCATAAATATGTAAATTAAAATTCAAAAATGTTTTCTAAACGGTTTTTGTTCGCAATTCTTACACCTAATTCACACGAAGACTTTTATGAAGCCTATTTTTCGACGTCATTTTTGGTTTGATAGCGAAAGGGGTAGAGAAAGAAGAGGGGTAGAAAAAATTACTCGATTTCTGTTTTCTATGGTTTTTTTCATATTTTTCTTTCTTTGTGTTCTTGTTGTTACGTTTTATTATTAATATGCTCATATTGGTGTGTTCTTCGAAGCAAAATTTTATTTAAAAAGTACCCTGTCGGTAATTTGATTAACTTTCGCAAATAGTACTGACTGACACTTGGATTACTTTCAATGTAATCAACTGAATATTTTAACATTGCGATGTCCTAGGCTGTAGACAATTGTCTCACTCTGCACTACTTTCAACTAACTTAAAGTTGACTTTTTTAAATCGCCTGGTAGGCAGTAAATTAAAAACAGTTTTGCGGGGTTCGAAAATGTATCATCACACGTTGTGTACTCAACGCACTATCACTCGGCTAAGGTACCATCTAAAATAACAACAGCAAAATGTTAATATAAAACTGAAATGAGTTTCAAAGTAGCTTAGAAAAAATTTGTTGGCAATCATCAATTTTGATTACGTACTCAACTTAAGAATTAGTTTTGGGTTTGTTCTGGATGACATTGCAGTTAGCTTTTAGTCAGTCTAAGAAAAGTTAACTATTTTTGTAGTCAAGCACACATTCTCCGACAGGGTATGTAAATGTATGTATAAACAATAAAATCAATAAAAATCAAAATCAATAAAAAAAAATTTAGACATGTTAAAATAATCATCGTATGAACGCAAATAATTTTTGGTAGAAACTTCAAAAAGGAATCAAGAAAAATAGACTTTACAAATTTCATCGTCTGAATCCTATGTTACAAATAATTATTAACTGCCTTATTCACAAAAAATATTTCTGTTTTATAAGAGGTTTTTGAAACAAACCTTTTATGGAAATTTGATTAATAAACCTTTTATAAAACCAAAATATTTTTTATGAATTAGGCCCTAAAAGTCTTTGGTTTCCTAATTAAATTTTTTATTATATTAGAATATTAAATTGTTTATCTAATTTTTCGACCTTTTATATATGTTCAATAAAACTATTTCTTTAAGCTTTAGGTCCGTAAATTTTATATATTTTTCTTATATATTTTTATTTTTGATCGATATTTCGTAAACCTTTGGTTTACTTCTTCAGGATATAGTAAATTGTATTTTGATTTTTTTAAAGAAAAAACAAAAAAACAAAAATCAAAATACAATTTACTATATCCTGAAGAAGTAAACCAAAGGTTTACGAAATATCGATCAAAAATAAAAATATATAAGAAAAATATATAAAATTTACGGACCTAAAGCTTAAAGAAATAGTTTTATTGAATATTAGAATATTCAAAATATTTGCTATTTCTTTGTGCAAAGTTCAAGTTCGTTAAAGAAGAAATATGATTTTTGATGTCAGCTAAATTTGCATATTTTAATGCAAAAAAAAATTACAAAATTTGAATTTAAAATTTTTAGTTCATACAGTCAACTCTCGATAGTTTGAAATTCAATGTATCACAGAAAATTGGAAATCAACCAGAGTTCATATTAACAAGAGTTTCTGGAACACATTTTAATTAAAAAGACAAACTTAAAAAAAAAATTAACTCAGCAAATTGACTCGCACACAAAGGGTTCCTTCCGTAGGGCGCTTTTTTTTTGCTTTTGGCGATTTTTAGCAGGGTACCACTGTGGCTAAGTGGTAGCGATGCTAGCCTCTCAGTCCAGAGGTCGTGGTTTCGATTCCCGCCATATACCCTGGGTGTTTTCCTCAGACAAGCTATAATCGCTTCGCGGGTTGTGTTGTGTTGTTGTTATATAAAAAAAAATTAAAAAAAAAATGTTTACTTTTGGTGATTTTTTTTTTTTTTTTTGAATTTTAGCGATTTGTTTTATTTTTGCTGATGTTTTTCATTTAAGTGCTTTTTTTATTTTGGCGTTTTTTTATTTCGGCATTTATTTAATTGAGGATTTGTTTTAGTTTTAGCGTTTTTGAAAATTTCAAGATACACCAAGTCGTCAAAATTATTTTAACTGATGGAATGCCATTTAATTTAGTTTTTATTAAATTTTAGTGTAAATTGGTGGTGTAGTCTGCATAAAATACATCAAGTTTTAAAATTTTAAAAATGCTAAGCGACATATATTTTGAACTTCGTTTTTTTTTAACGAGAATCGATTATTTAAAATATGGACTTTCTCAGTTTAAGCGGACATAAAGTTATTAATTAAGCTGAATTCAGCAAAAAAAAATTATTTTATTTTAAACCACAAATGAGCTTTTTATTTTAGAAAATTTTATGTTGAGTATCGTTGCGCCTCAGAAGTTATGTACGCATAAGTGATAGACTCACGCGTTGAGTTTGCTTAGCGACTTCTGCTAACACTTTTGTTGCTATTCTTGTTGTCATTGTTTCATGGTTTTTTTTTTATTAGAGATGTGCAAATGTCGATATTTGTTTTCGTTTTTTTTTGTGGCGGATTTCAAATTTTTACGTCTAGCTGTCATATTGAGCCATAACCTCCAAAAAAATCTTAACCGACACTCATTTTGGAGCTCGTTTTATTTTTGGACGAAAATCGATTATTTACGATCCCAAATAACAGATTTTGCTCAAAAAATAAAGTTCGAAAACTATGTCGCTTAAGCTTTTTAGGCGGTTATGGCGCGATATATTTCTGGCCAAAGGCTTACACACATCCTGTAAACATATTAGGTACGTAGCTCGTATGGCTCTCAAGGATACATCTCGTGACAGACAGATAGACAGACAGACAGACAGACAGACAGACAGACAGACATACAGACAGACAGATAGATAGACAGACAGACGAACTTCATAGCGAAAACAACAGGGTTCCTTTTCAGTTTTCGTGTCCGGAGCCCTCAAAAGGCTCTAGACTATGAATGAGCTTACTTATATTCAAGACGGACTTCGTAACGAAAACAACAGCGTTCCCTTTCATCTTTGGTGTATGGAGCCCTAAAAATGCTTACTTAAGCTCGTATCCAAAATGCGAAATACTGCTTAAGAAATGTACAACATTCTTTTCAACAAGTTCAAGTATTTATTCAAATAGAAATTAATGGTGGGAAGTGCTTTTGTTTTTAATGTTTATATTGGAAATGAAAAAAAATATAGACTTTCTCAGTTTAAGCGGACATAAAGTTATTAATTAGGCTGAATTCAGCAAAAAAAAAATTATTTTATTTTAAACCACAAATGAGCTTTTTATTTTAGAAAATTTTATGTTACGTATCGTTGCGCCTCAGAAGTTATGTACGCATAAGTGATAGACTCACGCGTTGACTGTGCTTAGCGACTTCTGCTAACGCTTTTGTTGCTATTCTTGTTGTCATTGTTTCGTGGTTTTTTTTTATTACAGATGTGCAAATGTCGATATTTGTTATGCGTGAGTCACGCATGCGTTATTCTAAAAATTTACGGCCTGTCCCACGATGTCACCAGAAATCGTTCGATCGATAACTTGTATTGCAACCAACAATAACATTAAAAAATTTAATGCTGTTTTCAATATAAGTATTCGATCGAACGAATTCTGGTGTCATCACGCACTCACGTACTAACTTTTTTGTGAAAAAAAAAATAAATTTTTGGATAATTCCTATATGAAATCATTGAATGGCAGGTAATTCAGCGAAAACGTGCAAGAATAAATAATTTATGTTTATTAATAAATTAATAATTATTTTGTATGAAAGTTTATCCGTTTTCCCTTTCCTACACCACCAAAAGTTTTGTTGGAACTATCCACATAAAATGTAAAAGCGGCTTTTGCCCCCCCCCCTCCCCACCCTCCCTAGTAGAACGTCGTTGAGCAAAATTGCATACATTACTATGCATACCAGAGAATGACAATGGAGTACTCAATAAAATATGCATAAGTAAATAGTCTTAATTTTAGTAACTGCGTATAATCATGACTTTAGCACAACCAATTGGTACGCTCACATATTTTCTCTCGAGCAATTATGATTACTGCCCGATTTCAACACAGTAGAGCATTTCTACTTCGTTTATGCAACTAAAAATAAGAAGGCACATGCATATGAAACGCATTGACTCTCTCTCATACTTAAAGTCTGAATATATACAGGCTATGGATATTTAATCGGACAAAAAATATACGCATGATACTCCGGATATTTTTACACACATGCTGTGGATATGTGAATATACACAGAATATGTATATTTATTCCGACCTAAAAAAATATACGCATGATACTCGGGATATTTATTCATCATTCGCCACCGCATACATACATTTGGGTATATAAAATGGAATGGAAAATTGTCTGGGTGTGTGTATGTGTAGCTGTTTGAAAACATGCTTTATGTGTGTGTGTGTGCAACTAAAATAGCCTTGTATACGCATGTGTAGGGGATTAATATTTAGAGTATTTTTATACTCAAGCTAGTGATTGCATCTCACACAGTGTATACATTTTAGTTAACGTTGTAACATAGTTGTGGAATGTTTATAGTTATGCGAATTTTGTTTAAAATTAATGAGTGTGCTTGCATATGAGCGTGTTTTTTTATTTTCAAATGTACGCAGTTGTTTGACGGCCAATACTCAAAAAGTACTTTAAACGATACTTCTGTCATCCTCTGATGCATACCTGTAAACTGAAACAAATAATTATTTGGTTTTTGTATAATTTTTTTTTTCATAAAAACAAGCACTTTAAAATAATTCAAATTATAGAGCGTAGAGCAAAAATTATAGCATGTCTGCGACCAAGATGCAATTGCGAACCATTCAAATTACCAAGATGAACAAATTACAGGAATTTATTTTTTTCCATTTATTGAATGTTTTTCAAAAGACATAGAAAACAATTAAACTTATGGAGACATTCAAATTAACGAGAGTGGACTGTATACTCATAAAAGCCTTGAAAAAATTTGCTCTTTACGTCCGAGAGTCATGGTTGATAGTTTCATTAAATTATCCAAATAAAAATTAGCACTTTTAGACACTTTATGCGTTAACTTAACTCTTCTTTTCCAATTTCATAATTAAAGGCTGAAGAAAAAAAAATCACCCTGTAAATGTGATGGAGATTTTGAAGGTTTTGCCAAACTCAAGTTCGTTGCTGAAGTCTTTTGTTTTAAAATCTGTTTGTTTCGAATTTTTAATATTTTTTTAACTTTATTTCTTTTTTTTTATTAATATTAAACACTTTGTTGCGCTTTATTATTTCTATTACATTTCAGTCTTGCAATTTTTTGGGATTTATGTACGAGTATAATAAAAATAAACTTGATTTGTCACTGTTTTTGCTTGATATTAAAATTAAGTAACTTTTTAGTCATTTTTTATTTGTTTAATTTTATTTCTTTGTTGCTGTTTGTATTATTGTTTAAGCAATTGCAGTTTTTTTTTATTTGCATATACATACATATATGCATACATAGATTGATGTTTATTGTCTATTTTAGAAATAGGTTTTTATATATTTGCCCATTAAAAGCTATTAAGTATTAAAAATTTAATTGCATATTCTTTGCGAAATAAGTTTAATATCTTTTTTTTTGCAACAATTAGCTTTAAATATAATTGCTTGTAATCTTTCAAAGTATGTAGAAATTTTAAATTGCTAAAAAATTAACGTTGACATTTTTTTTATTTATTTTTGAGTTATAACGAGTAAATGTCTGTTAAACACTAATTACAGCAGACAATTGAATGTTGTTATTTTTGAACTAGTTGTTGTTGGCTTACTGTAACACTGTATCAGCTTTAAACTATTAAATATGGTTAAATACAGGGTGTCTACTCTGTAATTCGAAACGAAAGCAAATGCTTTCGAATTACATTTGCTTTCGTTTCGAATTACAGAGTAGATCTCCCAGGTCAGCAATACTGGGGGCCCACTCTGTAATTCATTAGAATTTCCATTTAGTTGAGACACAAGTTTGCAAGTATTTTCTTTTATAGAGTACAGCCCCCTGGTCCCATTAGCTTTCATTTCCTATAGTCCGCCATTTTAATTGCTGTCAAGATTCAAGCTATAACCGCTGGACAATTGACAAGTAAAAACTACCCCTTCAATAAATATGAAACCAAAAACGCTTCAAGAACGAATTGGAATTATTTCAATTCACTACAAAAGATGCGAATATTTCGATGTCATATTTGGCAAAACTAAAGAATTTTTGGGTAGGATTGGTTCGCAAAACTAAAGCTTTATTGGTTGGGTAGCAAGCATCTCTGCCAGCGATTGATTGTGAAACTAGTGAAAAAAAATTTGGACCTGTTGCGACAAGTTAAATGATGTCAAGAAACGAAATTGTGCACGTCGCTCAAGAACAACTGAAAAAATACTGCTATTGTAGCCCATAGTGTTTAGAAAAACCCAGTCATTGGGCATTCCACAAACGAAATTATATCGCGTATTTTTAATAAAGACTTTGATCTTAAGGTTTTTAAAGTTCAGTTAACACAAGAACTCAAGCCTTCCTTGAAATGCATCAAATGGATCTGGAATTTTAGTAAAAGTCAGCATCATTAACAAGCCGATTTGTCGCATTTGGGGCTCAGAAAATACAAAAATTATTGTCGAAAAGCCCCCCATCCTCAACGTGTGACTTTTTAGTGCGTTTTTTGCTGTGGCGGGTTCATTAAATCTAACTTTTTCTGGAGCAGCTGTTACGGTGAATAGATTGCGCAATCAAAAGATATTTAATGATTTTATATGGACGAACTCGCAAGATTTTGATGTGTATGACGTTTGCTTTCAACAAAATGGCACTGCCAGCAACGATACTATCGCCCTTTTGTGAGAAAAGTTTGATGACTGTGTGATTTATAGAAGAGGCGAGCACCATTGGCCACCGAGATCTTGACATATTCAACACCTTTAGGCTTTTTACCTTGAAAGTCGACTGAAAGTGAAAGATGTGATGTGGAGGCCATTTGGTTGATATTGTTTTCTATTATTCGGGCCTGTTCTGCAAATCACGACATGCCAAATCACGGTGATTTGTAAAAATCAATAAAAGCTAAATCATTGCTTTTGTATATTCTACGCTTTATAGCTTTGGAAGTTGGAAGAAAATATGCTATTACAAATGAAAAAAACTTAAAACGCAATAAAATCCCATTACCAAGTCAGCTATTAACAGTTTACTTTTGAAATCACCGTGATTTTCAGAACAGGGGGAATTAATGACATACATACCCTCCTTCCTCTTTTCAATTAAAAAAGCGCGTATTTTTCAGCGAAATCCTCATAAATAAATAGATAAAGATCTGATGTCGAATTTAGAGAAAGCTGTATCTATTAGTTCGCTTTTTACAGCAACTCGAAGTGCATGACCTGTCGTTAGTTTTAACGAAAGCAGGAAAAAATTGAATTTTGTGTGCTGATTAAATCTTATTTTTTGCTTAAAAAAAACACCGAAACCGAAAAAAGGGCTTGATAAATACTAAAAGGACTCTGCAGCATAAATTGAAACCAAAAGAAGGGCTTGATAAATACCAAAAATACTCTGTACCATACACTTCAATGATTAAGAAGTGGTTTATTGAGTTTCCTTATGGCCGTAGCGGCACAAAGTGGCTATTTGAAGCCAAAGGTGCCTTTACGCAGTTCTTGAAAATCTGCTCGATTATTAAATTCTAACGCAAAATTAGTTCAGGCGTATAGCACTGCGCAAATTGGTTAATGACGGAAACACTCGCGAGGAAGCCTTAAGCGTTTGTCAACAAGTGTCTGAAAAAAATTCTGAAGATCTGGTGGCCGAACACAATTTCAAACAAAGAACTTTGGTTTGCGCAGAGGCGATATCATAACCAATTAGAATATGGAATAGAAGTAAATAAATACCGATACATCTAGAGATCAAAAAGAGGAGGTGGAAATGGATGGGGCACACTTTAGGGAAACAAGCAACTGATATCTGTAGACATCCATAAGGTACCAGGAAGACCAGAATACTTATGGAAGCGCACGTTAGAAGAATATATGATAATCTTTCAACAAAGCCAAACATCGGAATAGATGGCAAAGTTTTTTGAGGCCATATGCTCCACCGGGAGCCAGAGGATATAAGAAAAAGAGTAGCGGCACAAATGATGCCAAATGTTTGAGGTCGGTTAAATGAGATCGTTGGAAGAATCGTGGAGAATCGGAGCATAAAACTGAGTGAGATGGCAATATACATCACAGCAAACAGCAATCAAAACAGTTAAGTTTTTCGGGTGAACGTGCAGCAAAGCGTCCAACAAGATTGTGGTCACAGTTTTTTTTGGTGGCATTACCTTCAACACGGTAAAACGATTACCGGCGAATACTACATAGGGCTTTTAAATAGAATCCAAATTGATTTAAAGCAAAAAATACCTGGTCCAGCGATGAACAAATTCTAGTTCCATTAGGACCATGCACAGCTGCTTACTTGTGTAGGCCAAGAACTGCCAGCATACTCTCCAGATTTAGCCCCCCCACCCCCTTTGTTACAATTTACTTTTTCCAAATTTTAACAACTGGCTGGATGGATGATAAGAGATTTATAACAAAGGAACAGTTCATCATTGAAACAAACGTCTCTTTTAAGGGCCTTTAGAAATCTTATTACTTGGAGGGAATAAGAAAACTAGACAAACGCTGGGCTAAATGTATCGAGCGTAAAGCTTAAATTAGACGTGACATAGCCATAATGCCATAGCCATAACCAAACCAAAATTCAATTGGTTTCTATGGTGAGAGTTATGGCGTTATAGCGAGTCACCTATAATCAAATACAGTGTTGTCCATTAGTTTGGTTCGAACAGCTGTTTTCTATGGTTATGGTTATGGCAGGTCTGATTGAGCCTTAAAGGAGACTATGCTGTGCAAAAAAATGTTTTTTTGTGGGGAAAAAATGTTATTTCATGCAGTTTTTCACGAAATTATCAATTAAACGATTGGTTTTATTTAGTTGGTTTATGAAATTTCAGTCTTTCAGCAATCGCTTAGTCCTAGTTTACACTTTGCAAGTCTTATTACTAAGCTGATTAGTTTGTTAGGGGAAAGAGAGACGAGGGGAAAGGAAACTTATCTGTTCCCCTCGTCTCGCTCTCTCCTTCAAACTAATCAGCTTAGCAATAAGACTTGCATAGTGTACATTAGGACTTACGAACTGTCGGTAAACGAGTTATTAAGTTAAACCTTCATTTAAACAAATTAGAAGCTCAACAAATAACAAATAACCAATTTGAAACAAGAACTCAATACTCAACATGTTTTTTAATTTTCTTAAAAATATTTAAATTAATTTAAATGTAAACTAAATGAGAATTTTATCATGCTTTCTTATTAATATATTTTAATGAGTCTAGTGCATCATAACAAAACATGATATTTATTTGAACATTTTTATAGAATTTTCATATCTACTTCACAAAATTTTAGTTTGTCGTGCTGTGAAAACAAGTAGATTAGTTAGAATTAAAACTTGGAGGTGACCTTACGTCCCACATAAACAAACGCATAGAAAGCGTCAGTAAAAAAAATTGGAAGTCATTCTAAAGGAACTACATTTTCTTCGATATTTTTAATTTGCCGATAGTTATAGCATAAAACCAAGTCGAAGATTAATTTAGTCATACAAAAACTTTGTAATTGCTCCATAGTTTTAGAAAACACTCACCAGAGTTTTTAAAAAATCGATTTTTTTTAAGAAATTTATGAACTAATGTTAGGGCTATTATTACAACTTGCCGATAGTTAAAGGGAAGATTTTGTCGGATGGATAAATGGCTTAGCATTATATAATCTTCATTTATGGATTTTATATCCATTAAGGGCCATTATTACAACTTAAAGTTAGTTAAAAGTAGGATTTTATGGGATGTATAAAAAGCTTTTCATCAGTACAATTTTAGCTTAACAAAAAGTGAGCGCTAATTTAAAGGCAAATGTATCCTTCCTGGTAAGTTAAATTAAATTTATAGTAATGAATAGCGTTTTATACGTCCTACAAAATCCTACTTTTAACTAACTTTAAGTTGTAATAATGGCCCTAATTGCTATTATTATTAATAATAATAACAAACAAAAATTTAAGTTGTAATAATCCAAAGCTTTTTATCGTGCAGAGAAAATCCTGCCTTTAACTATCGGCACTTAGTGTAAAATTTAAAAGTCATTTCGAGTTTCGGGCTTAAATTCGTATAAAAAGAAACGAATTGTTAAAACAGGTAACTATTTACCATTTTTCCTAGATGGAAATTTTTCTTAAAATCGCTTCCAATTCGGTGGGCCAGCCATGGAAAAAGAGATCAAATTGCCCTCATTCTTTTTATTGTATTGTATCCTGTAATAATAATTCAAATAACACTTGAATAAACTTTGCGATATAACGAATTTTTCGGTATAAAGAATCGATCTGACATTATATCGTTCGTTATACCGGGATTTGCTTGTATATACTATATAAAAAAAATCCAATTTATCACTTTGGAACCAAACTCTGCTTTTTGTATGGAGTTCATATCTCCTAGAAAATCTGCTTTTTGTATGGAGTTCATATATCTCCTAGGACGCTATTTCTTACAACGCAGCATTTCTTAGGAACCTAACTCCCGCTAACTCCCGCGTTGTAGGAGGGTTACCTGTTCATAAATTTGGTTCTCTATAATGCCTGTGTAAGGAACACAAAAGAAAAATTAAAAAAAAATTGATTTAAACTAAAAATATACATATTTTTTCTTTTGGCTTTTTTTTAATGAAAATAAATATTCAACAAGTTTGAGTCTTATCCTGTTAACTCTTTTAATCCTTCAATCTTCTGCAACTGCGCGATTGTTATTGATTTGCAAGTAAAAGAGAAAAAAAAACTTCCGCATATGAAAATAATTTTTCACCATTATTTTGCAAATGCTTACTTCCTTTTGTTGCATGTTATCCAAAATTATATTAAATAAATTCACGCTTCACTTTTTTTTTTGTTTAAATGTATTTTTAGCTACAACATTTGACTTCCTTTTATATAATTTTTGGTTGGCAAAAATTTATAATTATTTCTTTAAATTTTCTAAATTCCTTGGTTCCTTTTAATTTCGCGTTTTGTTTTTTTGCTCTTATTTATTTTTAAGAATTACTTTTCTCTTATTTTGTTAAAAATAAAAATTATATATATTGCTTGGCAATCGTACCACCAAAAACCAGATGATTAATATAAATTTTACTCCACTACTAAAACAGAAATTAATGGCTTTCGAACCGTTTACAACAAAATACACAAGTGACGCGACCAAACTAAGTAATCAAACTGAATTTAGCTTTTCCACAAACTTGGCTTACAAGCTTTGACGAGCTGACAAAGGCAAAAAAAAAAAAAACTTACACATATACTCTTACAACTATGTAGATACATACATACATACATACATACATACGTAGATATTTCTTGAATGTAATAAGCACACGCTCAAACACACTGCACTCAAATTGAAGTTGTGGCCAAGAGTTTTTTTAAAGCTCGTCTAGCTAGAGCTAGCAGCTGCTAGACTTTAAAACTACATGCATACATACAAACATACATACATACATACATAAATAATAATACAAATGGTGGCGGTGTAAAAATTTGTATTTATGAAAAAATAAAGTGTTCACTTCTCTCCTGTGAGCGCAACTTTACTCGCTTTGGTGGCCTAAGAAGTGATCAACATTAAATATAGCTTTTTAGTGGTAAATTTGCTGTTGATTTGGCATTGTGCGAGCCAACAATTAATTAAATTAAAGTCCAAACAATTATATTTGCTTTTGGGTTTTAGATTTTCTTGGATTTCGTTTTCTTGTCGTAAAAATAAATTTATAAAAAAAACAAAATATTACTTGAAATGTCACTAGATGTCTCAGATGTTAAAAAGCTCAACGTACGCCAGGTACATATTTTTTTTTTTTTACTTTTTTTTTAATATTATTATTATTTACTTTTTTATTACATCATATTTAATTGCCTAGAATAAATTTTTATTGGCCATCAAAAACACTTGTTGATATTTTATTTTGTAATAAAAAAACCAAAACAACTTAACAACTCATTTTAAGAAAGTTTGCCACAATAGATTTAATAACTTTTTATTACATATTAATTTTTTGCTTAAATTATTTAAGTATCTCGGCTAATAGAGAAAGGCCTTAAATCATTATTTTTTTGGAAATCAAGATTTTTGCATTTTTCGTTACATTAGATCCCAGCAAAAAATTCCACATTACCATCAGAACTACTTGCCATATAATGACTTACTTTTCTGATTACCAAATTTCATTTCCTAAAAAAAAAAAAATTATGTACAAGTTGCTAAATGAGGAGAATAATTTTTTTAGATTAAATAGATTACGTGAAAAAGTTGCCAAATAAAAAAAGTAAGTACTTCACAAAAATCTCCCGCCTTGTTGTTGGCTGAAGTAGTTAGCAATGTTGACTACAAAAAACCTGCAGCCTGGGTTTGAGCCCGGTCTCCGACAGTCATTAAAAATAACAATACCACGCATTTTTCTGATGTGCATTAGTGTCCTTTGTATCAGTTGTTGTAAGAAAACTTCTAGTGATACAGGCATAAGGCACTGGTCACTAAAAACTATACCGACTTCATCAGATAATAATCCTAATGTACATCAGAGCGCCCTCCTTCGTTGTGTAGCAGAATAATTGGCGAAGTAAAATAATCAATAAAATGGCTACTAAACACAGCTTCAAAATTTAATACGCCTCATTTGACACCAGATGGCGCTGCAACACTGCATTATTAAAAATGTGCAAAGAGCAGAGTTGTAAAAGAATGAAGCCTTCCTCTATCCTCTATCCTCTATCTCTTCCTTCACTACCTGTCTTCTCTATCACTATCATTTCCCTATCACCCTCTCTCACTATCTTCTCTTCAATTAACAGGTAACACAAAGGGATCATTGTATTGGACCCAAGTGAGCTGGACTCTAAAATTTCACCCTTCCTTACTAACCTAACCTAACCTAACCTAACCTAACCTAAAATCATTAAGTTGGTAATCCAGTAAGGAACAGCTTCCACCAAAAATGCTTAATTCCAAACCCGATTACCTTTTTTGAATTTTTTTGCTGGGATGTTATTCAATCGAAATATACAAAAAAAAACGATTTATAAAAAATAATGAGTTAGGGCCTTTCTATATGTATTAAGTTAACGATAAGTAGAATTAGTAATGAACAGCAACAGGGTTTTCATGCAAATGCATGTTTTTTTTTTTTTGATAATGGCCAGAACGAAATATCTTTACGAAACAATGAATTTGCGTAAAAATGCCATCGATTTATTAATGCATATTTTTGGATATTTTGTTGAAAATGCATATTTTTGCATAATTTGGCCATAAATGCATATTTTTGTCTCATATTTTGGTATAAATGCATGGTTTTGTGTCACATTTTGTCAAAAAATCCAATTTCAAACAACATTGTTGACAAATTACACGGTGCGACAAAAAAAAAATCCTGTGACGTGTTAGTCCTCGTCCATACAGTGAAACATTTGCTGCAAAACATTTGAGTTTGTAGACGAGAGGGAAAAGAGGAATGGCAAAGGGTAATTTGTTTCATGTCCACGAAGTTCTTGTTGAGTACGTCATTCTCGCCTCATTCTCATGAGAAATATATGAGAAAATGTATTAAGCTGCAAAACAAAAACTTCACGGTGTGGACACGAATGCAGTTTCAAAAGAGAAATCAAAATTGTTTCGCAGCAAATGTTTCACTGTATGGACGAGGACTTACTATTTTTCAGGCAGGTATGGTCGAGTATAATATAAATATAAATTATATAATTTATTAAGAAAAATTTCTTTTTCTATTTGTGTATCGCTCCTTTACTGCAATATAAACAATATGTCTGGAAAAATTCATGTTTTATAATTTTTAATCTTGTGTGAAAATTGTATGTAAAAGGCTTGTACACGCACCTCTTGAGGAAAGAAAATATTTATATATCTTTATCTAGTTGTTGTATGTAAATTTAAAACTTTTCTTCTGAATAATTTTTTTTAAATATATGCATATTTTATTGTTTTTAGTGCATATTTTGCGTTTTTGATGTCATATTTTAGGCGCCTAAAATACCTTCTTTAAATGCATGAACACCTTGTCCCTGGAATGAGTTAAAAAAGTGATGTAAAAAAATATGGGAATTGGTTGACCCTAACCTTTTCGCTAATGTACATCGATTTCATGAAGACTTTTGATGATATGAGACAAAAAAAAAACGATTTTTTTTTTCCATTTTTCGTCAACGATATCCCTCGAACGAATCAACCGATTTTAGTCAAATTTGCAGCAAACGACGTTTGTTTTCGAGGTTTAGAGCTGATTAGGTTTGGAATTTGATCGGCTAACTGCTTTCCAATTAGTAAAAAAAAAATTTTTTTTTAAAATTTGATTTTCGAAAATTTTTGAAACTACCAAACCGAATCGTTTCACTATCTTACGACATTTAAGCAAGCTCAACATCTTTCGAAGGCTTCGTATCCCTTGAGCCGGTCTTAAGCTACGAGATGCTTACTTACATACACAAATCCACATGAATACACATACACACATACACATCGATACGAACACCGTCGCATAAATAGCTTGAATCGACTCTTAGGATCTCAAAACATGGGAATATTATGAAAATTGCAGTACATAGAAATCATTTTTGTTCTATTAACACGTTTAATTGAAAAATATTTTCACAAATAATCAATTAAAAATTTAATTGAGTCAATTAAACGTTTGCTTAAAATATTTTAGGAATTAAATCAGAAAAAAATTATTTTGGCTCACCAAATTTGTGTTGTAAACCTTTGTAAATCAAAAATATTTTTTTCTGAATACGCCAGTATGTAATCAGAAGTTCAAATAAAATTTTAATTGAGCCAATTAAACTTTCGTTTACAAATTTAATTTATTAAAATTTTTAATTAATAGTTTCTATTTTTTTCAATTAATGGGTGTTTTTTATTGAGGTATAGAACTTTAAGTTGGCATCACTTTTTTAACTGGCGGCCATTTTGTCAGCTGTCAAGTGATTAATATTTAGTTTGGTTTGCCATTTCATCATGAACAGGTTGACAAAAGAACAACGCTTGCAAATCGTGCAAATTTATTTCGAAAATAATGGTTCAGTTCGCGAAGTTTACCGCAAGCTCCTTCCATTTTATGGTCGACATAATCGTCCATCAGAGCAATTAATTCGGTTAACCATGGATCGTTTTCGCACTACGTTTACTCTATGTGATAATACGCATCCGCAGAGACGTCGAACAGTGCGCACCGAAGAAACAATTGCCGCTGTAGAGCAAAGTGTTGAAGAGGACCCGAATGAATCGATTCGCCACCGTGCACAGCAATTGGAGCTGATAACCGACTATTTTGTTCCCGAATTGGATGGCATGAATGTGGATGAGTTGTGGTTCCAACAAGACGGCGCTACATGCCACACAGCGCACGTCACAATCGATTTATTGAAGGAAACATTCGATGAGCGCATAATTTCGCGGAATGGACCTGTCAATTGGCCACCAAGATCGTGTGATTTGACACCATTGGATTATTTTCTTTGGGGATATGTGAAGTCGCTCGTCTACGCCAACAAACCAGAAACGTTAGGGGACTTGGAAGCCAACATTCGTGCCGTTATTGCCAACATACGGCCCCATATGCTCGAAAAAGTGGTTGAAAATTGGACCTGTAGAATTGGCTTTATTCGAGCCAGCCGCGGCGGCCACATGCCCGAAATCATATTTAAACATTAATGGCATAAAATTATCCTTCCAATAAAGCCAAATTGATGGACATTAAAACGATTATCTTGTGTTTTATTTCAATTCGAAGTTCTGTACCTCTAAAAAAAACACCCTTTCTGTTTACACTGCATGACACACAAAAAAACAATTATAAGGTTCTAACGATTTTGGCAGAAGATGCAAATTAAACGGACATATGGTCCCTACCATGCCAAACTATCCAATATGCAAAATTAATTTTTTAGATGCGTTATCTTGGCATCTTAATTTATACGATATGCCTCGTTCCAAAATGCTGAAATTCTCATGGAAGATAGATAACTCAATAAGAAATGTTTTAAACCTGGCAGTTTTAGCAATACGCTGTCCTTAAATTTACAGTTGACGGGTTTCCCCGCTCTTCTGAAAATTACAAATTTGCATATTGGATAGTTTGACGTGGCAGGGACGATATCAAGGGTTGAAATGTTCTGAATACACAGCTTAGATTGAAATTTAACTTAAAATAAAAATCAACTTAAAATGCGTACTAGAATTAACTTAAGCTTGGTTGAAACCACATTTTGGTGATTGCTTTCCCTTTAAAGAACTGTAAAATTTCTTTTGATTATTGAAATTTTCTTGAGAAAATATAATTAATTCCAAGTTTCTGATGAAATTTGCATCTTAATGCAAACAAAAAAACATTGTTCTACTAGTATTGAAGTATATTTGAAGTATTTTGCTTATTTGCTTTTATTTATTGTTTGCTTTAAAAACAAACTTGTTTACAACACATCTAAAATCTGCTGTAGTACACTCTGATCGATCGACTGCTGTCATAAAACTCTACAAAAAGTTTAAATATTTAGTTAGTTATTTTAGCTTATTTGACTTTTATTACACATTTCATGAGACTTTTGAGATGTGTGTTAATTTAATGAATAAGTAAATATGACCTTGAATACACGCTTACATCCATATAGAGCCATAACCGCGAAAAAAACTCAAAAACTCAAAAAACTTTTGGACCTCGTTTTTGTGACTAAAATCTATTATTTACAATCGCAAATAATCAAATTTTTTTTTTTTTCATATAAAGTTTGAGAATTATATCCTTTAAGTTTTTTTTTTCGCGTTTATGGCACGATATGACAGTCACATTAAAACTGTTTCCAGTGAGTGGTGGCCATTTCATAGCTTAAATTAGTTGATCTGGCGACGCACATACTCTTACACTTTTGCTTTACGACGTCAATAAGGCAGTGATGAGTGCTGATACGAGGGTGGGCCAATAAGTCCATGATGTTTTTTTAATTAATCCCAGGTTTGTCGATACAAAAATTATTATATTCTTCAACGCAATCTATAACGTATTCTCCTCTGTGCTCTCTACAATTTGTCCCAGTTAAGTTCAATTTTTTATGTCCTTCCAAAAAATAAGATTGGTCGAGGTGATCAAAACAATTGTTTGAGCCAAATCTTCAGGTTTGGGCAAAAGAAATAATCGTTCGGTGCTAAATACAGAGAATATGCCACAGGGATGGCATTGAGAATTTTAAAATCGCACCAACAACTTTAAAAATTTTTTACTTTTTTGACCTCAATTGCACTAAAAGACTTTTTTTAGTTCAAATTACATACTTTTATATGTTTTTATTAAAATAATTGACGTTTTGCTGGCCACCGAATATTTTTCACAAATTTGTTTGTAAGTTGGGTGGTTACACCTGTTTAAGTTGAAATTTAAAATATACAAATTAATATTATGTGCTTGCTTTAGCATCCGAATTTAGAAGAAAAAAGGTTTGGAAATGGACGAGTTCACATTTTTTGATTTTCTCGCTGCGTTTTGCTTTCACAAGACTGCTTTCAAGTGAGAAGAATATTAGTTCCATTGTTCAAAAGTGAAAATTGACATATGCACAATAGTTTGAAAAGAAATGCGGGAGGAATTCGGGGAGATTCCTTAAATGTACTAAATTAGTCCTTGGTGTACTATTGTACTTTCCGAGTTTAAATAGTACCAAAAAAAAAAAGTACAAATGCACCAACTTTGCCATCCCTGATATGCCAGATGACGAAGAGATTCGAAGCCTGATTCATGGAGTGTTTCTATGAAAAAGAAGTTTTTTTTTTTTGATAAATGCGGAATTTTTTTTCTTTAAATCCTTATTAGATTGACTACATAAATTGACATAATAATATTTGCCTTTTGAAGGTGGCGTTAGCTGAAATAGTTAGCACGTGGACTACAAAACCGCAGGTCCTGGCTCCAACAGTCAGTCATTAAATAACAACACCACACATTTTTCTGATGTGCATTAGTGTCCCTTTTGTATCAGGTGTTGTAGGAAAGTTCAAGTGATGAAGGCATAGTCTCTGTTCACTGAACTATACCGCCTTCAGCAGATACTAACCCTAATGTAACATCAGAGCGCCCTCCTTCGTCGGTATTGTGTATTAGAATCATCGGCGAAGTAAAATAACCAATAACATGGCTACTAAACACAGCTTTAAAAAAAAATTTAATGCGACTCATTGACACCAGAGGCGCTGAAACACTGCATTATTAAAAACGTGCAAAAAAAAAACAGAGTTGCAAAATAATGAAGCTTTCCTCTATCTCTTCCTTCACCACCTGTCTTCTCTATCACTATCCCTTTCCTAAAGAAGGTAACGCCTAGTAATAGTAGTAGGCATTAATTGTCTGAATGTTATAAAATAAAAAAAAATAAAAAAAAAACTGCCTCCATGGCCTTCTTTGGCGCCGAATCAGCATTAGAAATCCACTGTTTGGACTGCTGTTTGGTCCCTGGTGTATTGTGATGAATCTACACCAAATACGCTTATATACATAATTACCTAAATGAGATGTGTATGTATGTAAATACATATGGATGGTCACAAGTAAAAAGGCTCTAACTTGTATTTTTGACGAAATTGTGTTTTTCAGTGATTCCAGTACATTTCACACAAATACAACTCGTCACAAAAATTTATGGCAATAGTGTAAAAAATAACGCTTTTGTAACCAATTGTACAGAGCAGTTGTACAAGTAGTTGTACTGTTTATTATTATGTGTTTACCTTCTACTGTAAAGTTACAGTTATTTGAGTTAGGGCCTTTTTACTTGTGACCAACAATATGTATAATTGTATACATATATGTATGCGCTTTTAGTTATGAAAGTGGTCTAAGTCAATAAATCTTAAAAAGAACTTCAATAAATATTTAATAAATATTAAATAAATTTATATAAATCGAGACTACAATAACTCTTAAATTAAATCTTGCATAATTTAAAAATATTTTTTAATTTGTTGAAATGTAATCTACTGAATACATCGACGAAAGATATACATATATGACTTGGAACACTTTCATAATTAAGTGCCCCTAATATATATATTGTATATTTGACATACATATACACATATATCGCTCATTTAAACAACGTCAGAACTAAAAAAAAAAACTAGTTTGGCAGCAAACGAGTCTAATAAAATTTTCAATTTACACACAACTTATGCCCTAATTCTGTTCGACGGTTGTTGTATCGTCTTGTCTATGAACGAAAAAAAGAAGCGGTTTTGATTCATTAAAACGATTATGATTTATTGTCTATGCTAGAAGGTTCGTGTATTTGCTTTATGATTTTGTTCCAAACATTATAACCAACACCTATATTTTCATGTATTTTTCAATCGATTTTATAATACTTTAATTGAATTTTTATGTTTTAAAAACATGGCAATAATATTTATATTTTTCATTGTCAAAGACAACAACCATTTTTGAAGAAAATAGTTTAGAGACGTCCTAAATCTTCCTACTGAATTAGGGCATAATTCTGCATCACTAGCTCAAAAATTCCATTTTTTGACTTGTGACGTTCTTTAAGTAAATGAGCTATATTATGTCATATAAAGAACAAAATCTGTGTTCCTGAAGTTAAAGCTTCATCTTTTTCCTTATCGTTTAATGAAAACTAAAACTGGGCTATTCTTCAGTGTATACATTTTAAGGCCAGCCCTCGCAATGGCGAAGGGCGTTAAATAAATGAAAAAAAAACTCTAATATGTTTGTACTTTAAGCAGTTTAACCTTAAAGTAAAGCAAAGTAATGATCAGGGAAACCGCAAATATGCATTTGCATGTTTTTTTTCTTGTGTGACGTATTAATGCGGAGATAAGATATTTATCCGTTTCAGATATTTTTATGAGTTTTGGCAGCGATTTTTTAGTGCATATTTTTGCATATTTTACCCTTTAAAGCATGTTTTTGCATATTTCAGTCTTACACGCTTATTTTTTTTTTTTTGAATTTTGAGAGCATATTTTACGCTTTTAGGGCATATTTTGATACTGTATAGCATTTTTTTTATATTAATATGCTACAAGCCATTTATCTGTTGCTAAATTTTTCGCGCTATAAATCTCATTTCCAATGTTCCATACATACACTGCCGTATTCAGAAAAAATTATTTTGGTTTACAAAAGGTTTACAAAACAAATTTTGTATGCAAATTTGTTTGCTAAACGTTTTGTAAACCTAAATTATTATTTTTTTTTCTGCATAATACCTATTAGCTATAAATTTTTCTAATTTTTTTAAGGCCATTATTACGGACGTTAGTTTCAATAAAAATTTGGTTTTGCTATTTGTGCCGGACTCGGACCCCGTTTACATGAGTAGACCTTGAAGGAACATTGTCAATGTATAAAAGTGTATTTAGATATGACTGACAGCAATTTCGATTTGAAAAATCACCCAGCAAAAAATTTTCGAAATTTTGTAATGGGTAGTACTCTTTTAATGGCTTACAAAGTAACGAGTGGTACTTATTTATCTAATTATTTTATTTGCATAATAATGACTGTCATGTAATTAATAAAATAAGAACTTATTTATATCACTACGTGAAAGTACTTATTGTAGTACTTTCCAGTTAATAAGGAAATATGTACATATATCTAGAGAAATTTGTTACAAAATTTTATTCATTTAAAATAAAAAAATTAGAAAATATAGCAAATTAATTTTGAATAAGTTTAAGCAAAAATTAATCTATATTATTTTGCATATTTGTACGCAAAAAATAACCCATTAAATTTTGAGTACTTTTAGGCAATTAGTAATCTATTAACTTTTGTATGTTTGTAGGCAAAAAGTATAGGGTACCGCATACTTTTTGAACTTCTCAAACAAAAATAATGGGTTATTCAGTCAAATTGTAAGTACTTACGACTGAGGAGTACATACACTTTTTTGCATTCTAGTAGGCAAAGTTTTTTGCTGGGCAAGGTCAATATTTCTGTTGTTTATTGCAATATAAATGAATTATAAATAAAAAGCTTGTCTTATTTATAAAAAATATAGTCCAAAGTTTTAATTCTGATATCGTTATCTCTTTTTAAGTTGAAGTTAAATTTCTACGGCCGTATGGCCTTATGCCGGCCATACACTACACAAGTTCAGTGCTCAAGTCTGGCACTGCGTAAACTAAGCTTGCGGCACACACTATACAAGTAAACTGTGCATTTTTGAATTTAATTCGCCATAATGCTGGTTTATTATTTGTATATTTCTAGGAACTCTGTCCAGAATATTTGTTCTGCGCTTATTTCTTAATGTGAACTCTAAAAAAATCACGAGACAACTGAGCGTTTGCAACATACACTACACAAGTTCACTGTACAGTTTTCAAACTTGAGGAAATATCAAAATCATTTTGATATTTACTCAGTTCACTGCGTAAATAGCACAACAACCACCCTCATACACTACACAAACGCACTGTACAGTGCCAGACTTGTGCAGTGAACTTGTGTAGTGGGTGGCCGGCATTAGTCAAAATTTGCGTGATAATTTTGTTTTAACGTACACCTAATTATTTCTTTAATACGGCAGTAATTCTTTGTTAATTAGGGTTCCGTACACCAAAGGTGAAAAAGGAACCCTATTGTTTTCGCTGCGCTGTCCGTCCGTCCGTCTGTCAGTCACAGGGTATTTTCTCGAGAATTGTAAGAGCTACGGACCTGAAATTTGGACAGAGTGTGTAGACCCTTGGCCGCTACAACAACAAATACATGAGAGTTGGAAATTAAAGGGTGTGCCAAAACGAGCAACGAAAAATGTTAAAATCCCATGTAATATACATACAATTGTATGTATATGCACTTGAAATTTGTAAAGTTAGTGTATTTTTATACAGACTAAAACAATTAACACTAAAATTTAAAAAATTTTAATTAGAAGGTGTACCATCAGTTAATGTAATTTTGACTATGTAATTTTGATAACTTGCTGTATCTTGGAAACCGTAAGAGCAAACTTCTTGAAATTTTCAAAAACGGTAAAACAAAAAAATCTCAAAATTATAAAATCGCCAAACCGAAAAAAAATCGCCAAAATCAAAAAAAATCGCCAAAACGAAAAAAAGCACCAAATTAAAAAAAAATTCTAAATCGAAAATAAATCGCGGAAAACCGGAAAAATCGCCAAAATGAAAAAATCGTCAAAATAAAAAAAAAATCGCCAAAATGAAAAAATCGCCAAAATTAAAAAAATCGCCAAAATTAAAAAAATTGCCAAAATGAAAAAAAATCGCCAAAATGAAAAAAATCGCAAAAAAAATAACCAAAATGAAAAAAATCGCCAAAATTAAAAAAAAAATCGCCAAAATTTAAAAAATCGCCAAAACGAGAAAAAAGCGAAAAACAATAAAAAAATTATTTCAGCTAAAAAAACGTAACAAACACTGTATTAAAAAAATGCTCAAAGCCCAACGTACGGAACCCTTCGTGCGCGATTCAAAGTCGCACTTTACTGAATTTATTTTTTTCTTGTTTCCTTTCCTTTTTTGTTTTGGTTTATATTATTTTTGTCTTATTTTATATGCAAATATTGTTAAATTTTTGAATTAAAAATATGTTTTCATTTAAAAATACATAAGCCAATTTATGTTCTTTTTAAAAGCATATTTTTTGTGTTTTTAGTGCATATTTTCAAGTTTTTTAGAGCATATTTCTGGTTTCCCTGGTAGTGATAAACGGCCAATCTCTTGCAGCGATATTAACCCATTTAAAATAAAAATATGACAACAAAAAAATAATAATAATTGAGTTGCGCTATTGCGCCGATAAAACAAACATCGGCAGCTACACATCAATAGTTAAACAGCATCAGCATCAGCATCAGCATCACATAAGCAAAGTGAATAATTGACTGCATTCACCGCACACTGTTTGCTGTGCAGTGTTAGTCAACGTTTTGGCGGTCAGTCAATAGTTCAATGACAGACTGAATGTCTAACTCGGTGCGCGTGTATATATGTAAGTCAGTAGTATTTTTAATGGGATTAAGCTTTAGCGGCATCATCAGTAATTTATACACTTGATACATTTTTTTCTCATGCACTAAAAGTTTCAGTTTTCAGTCACAGCATTAATTACAGCGATTGAGTTCAAAGTTTGTAAAGTTTGGCTTTATTTGGCTTATCGTTAAGCGTTGAAACCCTTTCGAAAATTTCGCAAATTTGGTTATTGTAACCAGAGCAAAACTGTTGTTCAAATTAGCCAGAAAGTCAGCCTGCCAGCCAGCCAGCCAGTCAGTTTCTTAAGGCGCATTTAATTTATTTAACTGGTCATATTGGATCATTTTCAATTTTCTCGTTTAGTTTCTTTTTTTTCACAATGATGAAGATAACTTTTTAGTAACTGCTTTATGTCTTTAAAGTTTTTTTTTTTTAATTTTTACCACGTTTATGTGTGTGCATAATTTTATATAATTATAACATTATGTTGCAATTATTTCGCAAAAGCTTATTATATTCGTAGACGCGCAATAAATTTTCAAAATCTTTGTATTTAGGAGGCGTAAAAAAACAATAAAGCTAATTAAATAGATACAATCTCGTTTAAAAATTATTTGTTAATAATACTTCGAGCGGCAGAAGATATTTGTTTATTGTTTTGCTTATTTTTTTTCTACGTTTTGTAGTCAACATTTTAACAATTATTGGGCAATTATTAAAGGAAAGCAAATTTTAATTAGAAAAAAAAATAACAAAACAAAACAAATAAAACTTATTTGTTAATATATAATAAAATTTGCCACATTTGTCATGTGCTAGACAAATAGATACAAACCCCCCCCCCCCCACACCAAACCAAATGTTTCGAGTTTTTCTGAACACAGACTTCTCGTAACGAATTCATTAAGACATTTCGGTACACCGAAAGAATTTTGCTTCATAAGTCCAATGGATCAATTTCATTAACATTTTTTCACAAATCTAATGATAATTTCACAAAACCAATGAAAATTTCATGAATATTGTGAAATAATTTCATTAGAATTGCCTCGTTGGCATTCTGGTTTCGTAAGAATATTTTATTGGATTTATGACAACAATATTTTCTGGGATACCCCTTAACCTATGATTCTATGAAGCAGTTTTTTCTCTGTGTGCAGTCGGGAATGAGGAATATTCATTTATTGCCAAAACGTATATAGCAAATAATTCTTGAATATCCAAGACGGCCTAGAAAATTAAATATGGTCCTGTAGACGTGTTTAAAATCATACACGATTAGTTTGGCAATCTATATAATAAAAAAATTAAAAAAAAAAATCTAAAAAAATATTTCTATTGTTTAAGTTAGTTTTCAAAATCGTGCGGTTTCAAATCGATCGGTTTACAGAACAGAGCCGTAAACTTCACGGTGATATATCGAGTTCAAATAGTTGTGAGGATAAGTGTTAATTAACTTTTGCGAAATCAAAAATCAACGATGATCTCAGACTTCATAACATTCTTTAAGTGCTAGACACAAATTTTAAAAAATAGCTATACATACACACAAACATACACATATAGCACACATGTATGTAAGTGTGTATGTGTATATACCCATCAAACCAAATACTACAAACTCCTAAAGAATTCGTAACGACTGGTCGACCAAATTTTTCGGAACCGTAACGATTTTTGTGTGAAATGGTTAAAACGACTTCGCAACGATATGTGTTACACGAAATCGTAACGACATGTCCGAAGGAAATCGTGCCGACTTATTGTTAAGATTTCTTGTAAAAGATTTCTAAATGAATTTCTTTTTAACAATTGTTTAGTTATATTATTATATTTCATTATTTTATTTATTAATTTCAATGTCATATCGAGGGGCAGTGGGTGTCAGTGACTTTTTGACGAAACACTGGTTTTTATATAAAAAGCTATTTTATTTTTCAACATAATCGCGCTGGAGTTCTATGGCTATGAATTTCGACATTAATCTAATGAAAAATTCATTAAAATTCAACCAAAGTCACGCTTCGTTGGATTAATGAAACCAGTTTCGTCAAAATTATTTTACTGAAAACTTCATCAAATTTATTTAACAGTGTAATTAATGCAGTGCTACAACTTCATCGAAACAATAAAATAATTTCATGAAAAGAATGAAATAACTTAAATATAAAGGGGTTTCTTAATAATTAGAAAATATTGTTGTCATAAATCCAATAAAATATTCCTACGAAACCAGAATACCAACGAAGCAAGTCCAATGAAATTTTTTCACAATATTCATGAAATTTTAATTGGATTTGTGAAATTATCATTAGATTTGTGAAAAAAATGTTAATGAAATTGTTTCATGGGACTTATGAAGCAAAATTCTTTCGGTGCAGTAGCAGCCTTTTCACAATTTAACAGCAAGTTTATGTCATAACCTTGAATTTTCACACCCTGTAATTTTTTTAATACGACCAGCACTCAGGCGATGTGTCCTACTAATGCAATGCATTGTGCTAAAACTAGGAAAATAGATTATAGGGGAGGATGATAGAGGCAGTATTGTCTGTGGACATTCGATTTAAACTTTCTCACGCTGGTAGTGACAGGAAGGACTTTCGCAGGTTGTTGGTTCCACATACGAACAGTGCGGCTCAAAAAAGAATTCTCTCTGGAATGCGTAGTGTGATTTATTGGCCAATCGACCACAAATGGATGTGCTCTGAATGAGGCACATGTTGTGGGTATAAATGTGTGGGTTTCAGGAACAAGTTCCCTAATTTCACTAGAACACATTCCATTGTAGTAACGCTAAAACAAGGAAATGCACCCCACATTGCATTGATGAAATGTCGTTCGCACCGTTTCAAAAATCCTAGGTACTTGAATGCTTTTTTTGAGACTTGAAAAATGTGTTCAGTCCACCGAATATCAAACTGGATTTTCATGCCAAGAACATCAATAGCTTCTGATTCCTTAAAACTTCTACCACCCACAGTTACAGATGGAGCAGCATTTTTGGTCATGCGTCTATGAGTAATCATACGACATTGGGTCTTACGGGGCATTAAAATCGACCCTATTGGCATGACCACATTCAGAAATTTTTGTTAACTCATAATTCAATGTGGCATGGCCTCAACCTCCGGCAGGTTTGGTCTGTTGCTGAATGAGAAAGAATGGCAAATGCAGCTGTCGTCTGCAAAGGAATAGATAGGATTGAAAGTTTGACATACGAGGGCGGTTCGGAAACTTCTTAGCCTAGCACAAAAAGCGCGGTATAAACAGAAAAAAGTTAAGTGTTATGGAAACTTCCATCTCTGCTATGAACACATGTTAAATTTTGTTTCGATCTGGCAACTCCTTCATACAGAAACAGGTGTTCACAAAAGACGCATCCGCGATTTTTTAACAATGGAAAAATTAGAAATGCGTGGTGTCATTAAATATCTATGTACATAAAAAAGGTTTATCGGGACAAGAAATTAATAATGATATGGTGAATGTGTTAGGTGAAAGTGCTCCTTCATATGCAACAGTAAAAAATTGGGTTGCTGAATTTAAACGTGGTCGTACAAGCATTGAAGATGAACCACGTAGTGGACGTCCAAAAACAGCAACAACAACAGAAATTGTAGCCAAAGTGCATGATATGGTATTAAATGATCGACGAATAAAAGTGCGTGAAATAGCTAATATCATGGGCATCTCAAATGATCGAGTCCATTTAATTTTGCATGAAGAACTACAGATGAAAAAGCTTTCTGCAAGATGGATGCCGCATTTGTTAACAGTCGACCAAAAACGCATAAGAATGAACATTTCTCAAGCTTGTTTGGATCGTTTTAAGCGAAATAAAATGGATTTTAAGCGTCGTTTCATAACTGTTGATGAGACATGGATCCACCACTATACTCCAGAGACAAAAGAACAATCCAAACAATGGACTGAAGCTGGAGGAAGTGCCCCAAAGAAGGCAAAAACAATTCAATCGGCTAGTAAGGTTATGGCAACGGTTTTTTGGGACTTCAAAGGTATTTTATTGATTGACTATCTGCAAAAGGGTAAAACAATAAATTCAGAGTACTATTGCAACCTTTTGGATCAATTAAATTTACAAATTCGAGAAAAATGTCCTGGCTTACAACACAAAAAAATAATTTTTCATCAAGACAACGCACCAGCGCACAAGAGTGTTTTAACAATGGCTAAAATCAACGAATTAAAGTACGAGTTGATTGACCACCCACCTTATTCTCCTGATTTGGCTCCCAGTGACTTTTACCTGTTCCCAAATCTAAGAACATTCCTTGCTGGCAAGCGTTTTACCTCAAATGAAGATGCAATTACAGTTGTAAACCACTATTTTGAAGACCTTGAGGAAAACTATTTTAATCAAGGGATAGAATTGCTAGAAAAGCGTTGGACTAAGTGTATTGAAGTTTCAGGAGATTATATTGAAAAATAAAAATATTTTTGAAAAACTAACTATTCTCTTTCATTGATAGGCTAAGAAGTTTCCGAACCGCCCTCGTAGAAGGTCATTTAGAAAAATAAGGAATAGAGTTGGTGAAAGAACGGAACCTTGCGGTACCTCTAAATTTACCTTGAACTCGTTTGATGAGATCCCATCTATAACAACTCTTATAGTGTGATCCCTGAGGGAACTCGATAATAACCGACAGAATTTACACCTACACCATTTGTTATATTTTGACAAAAGTGCGTCATACCACACTCTATCAAACGCCTTGTAGATGTCTAGAGCCACCAAAATGGTGTATTGATTTACACCATTTTGTTACAGAATGATGGTTATTTACGAGTACATTGAAGTTGCAGTTCAAATTTGTTGCTTAATACAATTCATTATATTTTGAGCTAAGTTTATTTTCATATATTTGTAAGGGCATATTTTTTTCATACATACATATAATATAAATCAAATTATTAATGCATATCTGACCTTCTCCGAGAAAAGGGACCTTTTGTGTGAAAATGAAGTTTTGAGAAAAACGCATTTAAAAAATAAAATTTTAATGTTTTTCTCATTTTTATCGATTTTGACACACACCCGTTTTTTGACACACTAGGTCCCTTTTCTCGGAGAAGGTCACATATACATATGTAAACACCTGTTTTCTACTCTTATTTCAATATTATTTATAATCCAATTATAATATACCTTTAGTAAGCCCCCATAAGTTTTAAAATATCTGTGTTTAAATTTGTTTGAATATTGTTGATTATTTGGAAAAATTAAACATTTAGTTTAGAGTTAATCTTTTCTTTTAAAATGGGTCATTACCATTTTGTGTTTTATTCGTTTGTTTTTGTAAATGCTAATAAATTAAACCACTTTTTATTTGAATTTATTTAAATATTGTTGATTATTTGGGAAAATAAAAACTTTTGTTTTAGAGTTGATCTTTTCCTTTAAAATAGGTCATTACCACTTTGTTTTTTTTTTGTCTTTTTGTAAATGCTAATAAATTAAAACCCACTGTGCAACATACTTAACAATTTTTCGACTCACCGACCTTGATGCATAAACAATTTTTTATGTTTCTTTTTTTTTTTTAATTTATTTTGTTATATGCATGTTAGTAGTCGTTTTTTTTTTTTTTTTTTGTTTAATGCTCAATAGTTTTTGTTATTATTATTATTATTATTATTTTCAATTAAAGAAAGACTTAAAAATTCGAGGGCTTCTTTTGTGCACGATTGTTCGGTCGTTGTACGATAAGCCTTTAGTTTTGGTTAAAAATATTGCATAATTTCTCTACTTTTATAATGATGAGTAAAATGTTTAGACGTTGTTTTTTGCTTCAACTGCAAAAACAGCTTTTGCGCATGCTCTCATGTCATGCATACATACATACATACATACATACAATTTGTGCTAAGACATGATTTAAGCTCGTCTTTAAGTAGGCACTAACCAAATTTATTAAATATTTAAAGAAGTCGTTTAAATTCTGTATGCTTTTTATTTTTATTATTTAGTAATTGCTTATATATTATAATTTATTTTTTTTTATGGTTCAAGCACGTGTTTTAAATAAAAATATTTTGTCAAAAGCAACAATTTCATTTAATAAAATCACCTGATATTTATGTACATGTTTAAAATGAAGACTCTTGGAAAAGTTCTTGTGAAATATTTCTATGTTGATTAGATATACATACATGCATACATACATACGTACATACATACATACATACATATATGTGACATTAAAGTAATAAAAAATAACTTTGGTCATGTATTCATATTTCTTTCTTTCTTTCTTTTTTTTTCAAAGTAAATGCGGTATTTTTCCATTCATCATTCATTCAGTGGCGGCCAAAACTAAAATTTTTATTTACGCCTCAAAAATATAAAATAGTTCCCCTTATTGCATATGGCGTGCGTCGACGTCACATCCCCCTACTCTTTGTCGACAACAATTGACTACTATTAATATAATATATTAATAATATATATTATGCTTCATTAATTTACAAAGCCTTAGAGATTGCCAATAAGATTCAAGTGTTGCCGACAATGACAATATTTACTGTCGTCTTGATGTGACGACGACGCCATTTGCAATAAGGGGAACTATTTTCTATTTTAAAGGGGTAAATAAAAATTTTATTTTTGGCCGCCACTGCATGAATGATGAATGGAAAAATAACGCATTTATTTGAAAAAGAAAGAAAGAAATATGAATACATAACCAAAGTTATTCTTTATTACTTTAATGTCACATACACTTAGTCGCAAAACTCTACATACGATTTTAGGTATTTCATATCTTTTATTCCTAATTTTTATTTAATGTTTAATTTTTGAAAATATTGTATCTTGAGTATTATATTGGACCCACTTTATAACTTCGAGATAAAAAACATAAAAAATCACTGTTACTTTTTTGGTAAAGTAAAAATTGCTGAAAAATGACGCTTAGCCAACGTCGCAAAAGTGTACATCGCGTTTGAATTGTATTAACTATAGATATAGTAGCACGTTTTATTTTATAATTTTGTATTCATTTAGTCTTGTTTTAACAATATGTCTTAGATTTTGCTTAAATTTTGCTTTGATTTTTAGCAGTAGTTGGATAAAATGGGGAAAAATAAGGAAATATCAACCAGCGTTCGCAAATTCGTCATCAATCTTTCAAATGAAGGGAATTAAATGAGAAAAACCGGACAAACCTTAAATTTTTGTAAATTTACAATCATAACTATCATTAAAATTACAAAAGAATCAACGTTTTTCACGATTGGGACAAATAGCAAGGCTTGATGAAAGACTAATACGCAAAATTGTGAGAGAAATTGCGAAAAATACAAACGGAAGTAGCACAAAAGTGAAAGAGGACCTTAAAAATAATTATGAAATTCTTGTAGATGCTAATATAATTCGCCATTGCTTAAAGAAAGTTGGATTACAGACGTGTATAGCCAGATAAATACCATACATAAGTCACATAAACAAAACTAAACGATATACATATGATCTGGAGTACAAACACGTCCATTTTAACAAATCTAAGTTTTGGGAAAGAGTTATTTTTACGGATGAGCGTAAATTCAACCTATTTCGAAACAACGGACGACCAAAAACATGGATAAAATATAATACTGACTTGGATAATAGAACGTATGCAGTGCTGTCAAACATGGTTGGGACTCCGTAATGGTGTTGGAGTGCATAAGTACTGATGGGGTTGGAGAATTAAAATTTTTTGATGGAATTATGGATCGTCGTGGTAATTTAGATATTTAAAAATATATTTTTTTTTACAGAGTGAACAAATTCCACCTTAAAGATAAATATATATTTATGCATGATAATGACCCCAAGAATAACTTAGGCTGGTTAAGGAAAGGCTTCATTATAAAGTAAAACCGAAGCTTCCACATCTTCCACAGCCCCCAGATTTAAATCTGATCGATTATTTATGGGCTTCCTTGAAGTAGAGGCGTCAAAATAGCGGCCATAGTCTCTCATCTCAAATAATTACAATTTTAAAGGAAAAATGGGAAAATGTATCGGCGAAAACAACTAAAGATCTGGTTTCTTCAATACCTAAAAGGCTTAGAGAAGCTTTTGATCAAGAAACGGACAAACAAACTTTTAAAATTTTAAAAAAATTTTACACAATATACTCAACAATACATCGTATGTACACTTTTGCAATCGGATAAAATATTGAATTTTATAATTTTTTGCTTGTTTAATATTGTTTAGTGAAATCAAATGCGGTATTTTTATTTAATTTAAACTACTTCTACTTTAAAATAAAAAAAAAGTTGACAAAATTAATGATTTTCCTTTAAAAAGTAAAAACTTTTTTAAAATTTTAAGTCGTATGTAGAGTTTTACGACTAAGTGTATATAGGTATGTATGTATGACGCCATTCACTATATAAGCGAATAAAAAATCACATAAAAATATCTAAGACACAACTTTTAGAAAATTTTACATTTGCAGGGAGTTCCGCAGATACCATAAAATAAATAGACAGCACAAACTTTGACTTGATGTTAGAAAACAATCCTTAAAATAATTTCAATCCTACCCAAACTTGTTAATGTAGGCGAAACATTAAAAGTTGACCATATGAAATATGAAATTAAAAAAATTAAACTGAAATAAAAAAAAAGAAAATGAAATAAAAAAAATAAAAAGTAAATAAAAAATTAAAAACAAAGAAACAATTAAAAATAATAATAATAAAATAAAATTGATTACTTACACAGTGTAACACGAAAAAATATAACCATATTTAGAGACCAGTACGTGATAAAAGACAAAAAAAAGATCCGTGTCTTCCAGTTTTGCCCCAAGTCATACACTTTTTTCTGAGGCAAAGTTGTAGCTCTTGTCATAAAGAACAAAAATTGTGAACATATAAAATAAAAAAACTCAAAAAATTAAATTTTTTTCCCCTGTTCAGCTCCATAGGTAGCAAACCGTTCGAAATTCAAGAAAACAATCAACTACAAAAATGTACCTAAGATCTCAATAAACAACTTTCTAGAACATATGAACTTCCGAGGAATGCTTCTTAACACCGTTTAGGCAGCGCTTAGGTAGCCGCAAAAGTGAATAATTTCCCGAACATTTTTTAATTTCATTTGTTTGGAAATTTTTCACTTTTGCGGCTACCTAAGCGCTGCCTAAACGCATTCCTCGGAAGTTCATATGTTCTAGAAAGTTGTTTATTGAGATCTTAGGTACATTTTTGTAGTTGATTGTTTCCTTGAATTTTGAACGGTTTGCTGCCTATGGACCTGAACAGGGGAAAAAAGTAAAAAAAAATCGAATTTTTAAACTACCAAGTCGATCAAGCTTAAATTCTAACCAGCGCCAAATTCGTTCGAGAGACATCGTTGAGGAAAATTTTCGAAAAAATCTTTTCTTTTGCTAATAATTTCAAGTTTTCATCAAATTGATTTTACATATATTTAATTTTTATAACCTTAAAAAGTGTATCGAACGCTACAATCTTACCGGGAAGATCAACCGATTTCCATATTTTTTATTAATATTTTTCAAAAACAAAAGAACCTTTAAACTTTCATTACAGATGAAAAGTGAGTGAGTTATTCATAAAATATCCCATACTTTAATATAATCATATGCGCTTTTAGGATCTAATATTCCAAATCACATCACCACAATGATTTTATAAATTATATTTTTTTTATGTAAATTCATCACCGCAAAAAGCAAATAAATTCAAATAAATTCTTTCATAATTTTTAGAATTTCTATGAAAAAAAAAACAAAAATGTTGTTTTTGTTTCCACATAAAAATCACTTTGGCGAAGAGCTTCAGACATTAGGCCGCCCTTATTAATTATTTTATTACTAAGTAGACGAAAGCCTTTTGTTTTAAAATATGAATACATAGCATTAGCAATAAACTTTTCTTAAAGCAGACTCCCCAATCTCAGCTTGAGACATATCCCCAAAATGGCAAGTGTTGATCCCCAAATTTTCAACAAAAAAAAAAACTAAGTAAATCAGTTTATATTTGAATTTTTTAACAACTTAAATATTTAAAAATTTCAACATGACTAGACTTTCGTTAATGTTCATTATTATTTTATTGATTTTCAGTTATTTTTTCTCTGGGTGTACTTATTTGGTTTTATTACTTTTTTTTGTTATAACCCAGCCTGGAATTTTAATAAATGGTTTTCGTTTGGATAAAGTTCCCTTTCAACTATGTACGCAAACTGTGCCCCTTTATAAAATTGTATTCATTATCTATCTATATAATTAATAGGCGAACACGTTTTTTGTAATCCCTTTTACGCCAGAACTACTGCTACTACTTTTGGAAAGATTTATATAATTTTAAAGGAATTTTTGCACAGATGTGCAGATTCTATATTTTATTGAAATCGGTTTAGTATTTTGGGAGCTATAAGCGTTTAAAGTTGCTACTACTACATGCAAACATAGTACACGCATTTGTTAGCTTACACTGTGTGTGTGTGTGCGTGTATATTTGTGTAGTATTTTTGTTATTGTATGAAAGCCATAAAACTTATAGGAAGAATAAATTGAATAGGTTTAATAAAGATATTTTGTTTCTGTTTAGAATACGGACGATTGTGTCGTCCGTTTGGTATATCTAGTTAAAATAAATCGGTAAACAAATCTGAAAGCTACACAGTGTTGCCAGTTTTTTTCTAGAGCTTATCCCGAAGTTTTGATTTGTCATCCCCAAAAAACGCCAAATTTAGTTTTTTTTTTATTCAAATTTTTTCTTTTGTGAAAAAAAAATTAATTTTTTAATTTATTTAGAAAATAATGACAAAAATAATATATTTATTCAATAAAATTCATTTATATCGAAAGCTATATTTACATTCATATTAATTTAATTTGTACTTATAAAACTTTTAAAGAAAAAATTACACATAGTTTAATATGCACAAGTATAAAAAATTGTTTAACCAAAGTTTACCGTTTCAAAAACTTCAGATTAGAAATCTTCTGATTCATTAGCCTCAAACTTTATTGTACATAGTACTTGTATTAAAAAGCTTTAGCATTTCAGCAGAAGCATTAAATTTGTCACAACAAGTTGAATTATTTTTAAGTACTTCCAACCAGAGCTGTTAAATTTCGATTACGATTAGTAATCAAGTAGATTACATTTTAAAAAGAATCGTAATGATTATATAATTGCCTTTAAAAGAATTGCTGATAAATAATTGATTACGATTACTAATAATCGAAAAGTAATCTGAATTGCTTAAAATTACTAAAAATAATCAAAAGTAGCAAAAAATAATCCGATTACTTCTAAGGATTACTTTTGATTCTTTTTGATTATTTATTAAGAATCAAAAGTAATCTTTGAAAGTAGTCGGATTACTTTTTGATTACTTTTGATTCTTTTTGATTATTTTTAGTAATTTTAAGTAATTCAGATTACTTTTGCATTATTAGTAATCGTAATCACGATTACTAAGTACGAAACTGAATATAATCGTAATTTAATCATTACTTCACCTTAAAAAAAAGTAATCAAAATAGTAATCATTACTTAACAGCTATGCTTCAAACAAGTCATATTACATTTTGTTGGGTATTTTTGTTTTGCTAGTGTTCATTATTAGTTAAACTGCCTTGATACTTCTTCTTTATTAGAAACCATTCACTATGAATAATAATATACATTTTTGGACTTGCCAGACGCATATTTCTTAGTTCAAAAATAATTCTTGTTACCATCAGTTATAAAAAAAATCCCTCAAAATTTGGTTATCATCCCCAACAAATCCCCAGATCTCCAATACGAAATTTTCATCCCCAATCGCGAAAAAATCCCCAATTTGGGGACAAATCCCCTAAACTGGCAACACTGAAGCAAAAGATTAAAACGCTCCCTTCGTAAAAGAGCTTTGTCAAAAATTTGTGAACATTTATAACTTAAGTAATGAAAAACTTACCCAAAAAAGTAAAAAAGCTGAAAAACTACCAACAAATTAATTAAGGTAATAAAAAAATGACCTAAAACTAATATTTGCAAAATAAAATTAAAAAAAGAATGGCCAGAATACTTTTTATTTTTGAAAAGAAAATCGTTTATACGGCATTTCTGTATCTACAGCAATCTTAACAGCAACTCCAAAGAAAGATGACTTTTCATGAAAATCCGAGCCCTGGTTATAACCCTCTCACATTTGCCTTATTAATAATCTCAATATGTAGTCTTCATGTGCTGATCACCCTAAATTTTGCAGGTTTTATACACATATTAACATGATGTGGTAATCACTGCAAAAATTTACGTGATTCAAATTTAATCATTTCGTTAATCACTTAGAATCGCTTGAACATACCTCACACAGATTGTCGTGTAACAATGATAACAGAAAAATAACAAACATATACATAAGTTTCGTATCGACCATACCATATACTTGATAAAAAAAAATCCAGTATTCTCATTGCAATGTTAAAATAAGAAAGAAATATATAATTATAAATTTATAAATAAAATAAAATAATAAAAAATTCTGCAAAAAAAAATATTACAAACCATATGGGTTTTACCTAATTCAAAAAATATAATCTCATTTTGACGATAAATCCCTAGAGTTGAAAACACTGTTTAAAAGATCGTCAAAAAAAGCTTTCAATAATGTTCCCAAACCACTGTGGTGAATACAAAAGCTTGGCAACATACGTTAGCAACAATATTTATAAACAAAAGTATACAAATAAAGTGTACTAGATCAACATCGTGTTTCCCAACTGTTTATTCAACCTGTTTGTTGTATAATTGAAATGAAAATTTAAAATAAAAAAGTTACACAAAAAAAATTTAATAAAAGATTTAAATAAAAAAATAATACAAATATGCATTATGCACGAGTATCAATAAACAAAATTTTACTAATAATTGAGAAGTTTTTTAAATGAATGCGTTTTTCTTCTTAATATAGTATTCTTCCAATTTAAATCCGTTTTAATTAAATCTGACAATGTTGCTCTTTAAGTTTTTACCAAAAACTCGTTCAAAATAAATAATCTTAAGATTAATTTCTTATAGCAACATACATATACATATGTAAATATTTTATTAATGAAATTATTCAATGTATGGATATGTATTTTATGGAATGTAAAAATGTTTGGTAGGAAAAAACATCCTTTGTTTTAAGCTGATTAGAAACTAGTGTCCTATATTTTCCTAGTGCCCATAGAAAGCCTACAATAAACGTATCTATTTTTCTTAAATATTTATAGTTTCATCATTAAATTCCAAAATATTTCTGGTGCTTGTTTTAAAATTAAAAAAAAAAAACACCCCAAGACAAATTGCGTTAAAACGTCTCTCTTTTTCGCATGTAGTATGTATTCCAGCAGAAACCACAAAAAACACCCTCTAACATGCAGTTGCATGGCTGTGCCTGCTGTTTCTTGCTTGTGCCTGCGTGATGCATTAAATATTTTTATGTTGCCTCAACATGCTTTCCATTATCATCTACATATTATGTTGCTGACGCCCATACAGTTGCAAATAGTGCCCCTACCCAAACCCACCCATTCCCTCAAAGCAGTTATTTCCAAAAAATGCAACATAATGAAGTTGCACAAAATTGCAGGTTTTAAATAGTTTAGCTGAGGATGTTGCTTGCTTGCTTGCTTGCTTGTGTGCATTCCCCACAAACTGCAGCAGTGCAGCAATAGCAGCCACAACATTTTGTATGTATCACATGACTGGGCAAATGCAATTTTTGATAGTAGCTAAATAGTGCAACGAATGCAAAGCTTCTGAAACATATTAAACTATGCAAGTGGGAAAATATTTTAGAGTGTTCCATATAACAATAATGAAAAATATACAAAATTACATAGAAATAAAAACACACTTTGAATTAAATATTTTAATTAATCTTGATTTTCTTTTCATTATTTTGCAGGTCAGTAAAATGCAAAAAATTTCAGGTATTTATGTAAAAAAAAATCTAAAATGCTAATATAATAAATAAATCACGCTGATTCTTACTTTTTCAAAATTTCATTCTGATAGTTTTCTTTAAACAATTTTCGGTATTGCCTTTTCAAAAGTTTTCCAATAAAATTTTATGAAAGTTTAGAATCTGTTATTTAAAAATTTTTCGAAATTTTTCTTTCAAAACGAGGTATTCGAAATTTGTCTATAAAAAATGGAAGTTTATTAAAATTAATATGCAAAAAATGTTCTTTACATTAAATTTTCTTGAAATTAAATTTTCGAAAAATAAAAATTTTTAGCGAATTGTTGAAATTAAATTTTTTTAAATTTCTGAAATAAAATTTTCAGAAATATTCTTTAGTAAGTAACTTGTCGAAATAAAATTCTCCCTATTTAATTTTCTAAATCGAATTTGGGAAAATATTTTATACAAAATAGTCGAAATGAAATTTTTGGAAATTTTCTATAAAAAAATTGTCGAAGCGAAATATTCGAAAAATTTCGAAACGAACATTGCAAACAGTAACAGTAGACGCTCGTAAATTAAAAACACTTTGTACTTAGGGTGGTTCCAATTTTCAAGAAGTTCTAATTTTTTTTTAATAAGGCATTTCTCCGAGAAATTCCACTTTTTTGTCGCGTGCGACAGCAAGCAATTGACCTTGTATTTTTGAACAACGTGACTTGATTTTTCTTAAAATTTTACCTAACGTGGAGCTACTAACGGCCTACACAAATATATATGGAAGTAAAAAAAAGTTTCGTTTTCTTTGAAAAAAGAAGCATATTTGCTTGGTGTCGCACGCTACAGAAAGTTGACATTCCTGTGGAAATGCCCCATTTTTGCTTTAAATATTAAGCAAATCTTAATTAAACTTCAATAAATATTTAACAACTATCAAATAAATTTTATATTAATCGAGACTAGCACAAGTCTAACAGCCTGACGCCACAATATCGACTACAATCGACTTGTCGCACACTTACATTTGAAACAACAACAAAATATTAAAATTTGTTTTTGTTTTGAATGTACTAAGTGTGCGACAAGCCGAACGTAGTCGATATTGTGGCGTCAGGCTGTTAGACTTGTACTAGTCTCGATTAATATAAAATTTATATTTTTTATAAAAATTTGTCTACATAAAAATATAAAAAAAAATTTTCCTTCAAAATTGTCGAAATGGGATTTTCGAAAAGAAAAAAATTATATACATATATGAATTAGCCGCAATGAAATTTTTAAAATGTGTATATACAAAATATCAAAATGAAATATTTTTGATAACAAATTTTCGGAAAAATTTTATAAAAAACTATGAGAATAGAATTTTCGAAAATTTGAAATTTGCAAAAAAAAAACTGACGAAATGAACTTTTCAAAAAAGAATTGAACGAAATTTTAATCAATTCAAAAGAATTGGGCAGAAAGAAATTTCAATTCCTTTCCAATTCAAATAAATTTGTAGAATGAAATTTTCGCAAATTTGCCAGAAAAACTGACGAAATGAACTTTTCAAAAAATCTCCTTTACCCAAGCAGAGCTGTAAATGTATCATTCTTTTTTGTTTTTAATTCGTTACGAGTTAAGCTAAATTTTGAATTAATTCTTTTCACATCAAAAAAGAATTGAATGAAATTTAAATCAATTCAAAAGAATTGGGCAGAAATGAATTTCAATTCCTTTCCAATTCAAATGAATATATAGAACGAGTTGCAATTCGTTTTCAATTGAAATGAATTAGTAAAATGAATTGCAATTCATTTTCAATTGAAATGAATCTGTAAAATAAATTACAATTAGTTTCCAATTCAAATGAATTAATTAGAGTGAATTTCAATTCATTTCCAATTCGTTAGAATTGAATTGATTTCGAATTCATTTAAATGAATGAATTGCTAATCATATTTTCTAACTCATTTGAATTAATTCAAAATCATCTCAATTCAAATGAATTGCAAATCACTTTGACAAATTCATTTGAATTGGAAATGAATTTCAATTAATTTTGACCAAATTCATTGACTCAAATTTCATGCAATTAATTATTTTTTTTTGTGTGAAAAGAATTAATTAAAAATTTGCTAATTCAGTGCATGTATGATTCGCGAATTAATTCAAAAATTAATGATTCATTTACAGCTCTGTACCAAAGTTTCCATAAAAAAATTGGCGAATTGGAGTTACTCGTAAAAATATTTCATACTACAATAGATTATCGAAATGAAAATTTTGAAAGTTGGGCCTGTTAGGATATGCATCGCTGGGCTGCAAATGGATAATTAAATGTCTTAGGGCTAATAAATCAGTTCAAGTTAATCTCTATTTTTGGTTTAAAATGTGTTTAAACTAGCAAACCTATAAATCAATACAGTATTTAAACCATCTATAAAGCTATGTACAGACGGTTGTCAGATCTTACAATATTGCCAGTAAAATGTGCTCAAAATTTCTTACAACTGTGTGAACTGGCAATTTTTGTCAGACGTCGTTGCCAGAAAAATCATTGTCAGTCCATTGCAAGACTAGCAGCTGACAACAAATTGTCAGACATCTTACAATCGTGTGAACACATTGTAAAATTATTGCCAGCTATTTGTCAGACATTTTAATATTGTCAGATGCGCGAAGTTCGTGCATCTGACAATGGCGTCATTGTAAGAGAATTATTTCTATGGGCAACACTGTACACGCTTGATTTTAAAGAAAATATATTTAATAAAATATATGCAGCCAAAATCATTGCAGTTGCTTCTTTATGGTCCATAATAATTAATATTTTCACTTTTTACATTTAACACCACCACAAACGATTGATATTTAACAATTTCTAACAAGCGCTTTGAGTCTGGCAACGCATAATAATGTCTGGCAATTTTTGCATATGACAACCGTGTGAACTTACAATTTTTTTGCTGACGATTTTGTCAGCTGATTTTATTGTCATACAATCATCTAGCAATAAATTGTAAGATTTCCTGACAAATTTGATACAACCGTGTGAACTGTCAATCTGCCATACACTTGCAATTTTTGATTGTCAGTACAATGTCAGCACATTGCCAGATCTAACAATATTGTAAGATCTGACAACCGTGTGTACATAGCCTAAACGCACAAAATTGGCCCTTTAAACTACCAATACAGGCCATATGAATTTGTTACTTACAGACAATATGTTTTGCATTTAAAGAGCACTCAACTTTTTTCCAAGCTTCTACTTTTTCTTCAGACCTTTTTCGACTTGTTTTCTTACACTCTAATATTGTTTTATACTATTCTACTTCGCCAAGCATAAATATAATTCCTTTTTCAGTAAAATTTAGCGACCTTTAATTAAAATTTCTTAACTTTTTTGCCCTTTTGATTGTGCAAAGAATTGATAGCCTGCTGCAAAACATTTATTCTAGTGCTGCCACAATATTATTTTTTAAACTACATATAAGGTATGGTTCACTGATTTACTCCTGTTGAGTTTAAACTGCATATAAATTTGAGTTAAGTTTAACTAAACCAGCGTTTAAACTTTGACTGAGGTAGATAACGCCCACACAAATGTCAAATATAAGGCTCAAACATGTATTTTAAATAAAACCCTGCTCGTGTGATGCATAACAGTGATGCATTTCCGAATGGGCCCGTTATCTAAAGTAAATCGTCGACCTGAACATTTTGAAGATTTCATATGGAAAATTATTGCAATTAAATACTCGAACATTTTTGAAAGAAAATTGTACAGAAGAGATCTTATGAAAATATTCTATATTTATTTTTTTAATATTTTCTATATAAAATTTTTGTTGTTTTTATTTTATCCAAAATCTTTTCTTTTATACAAATTATTATAAATTAATTTCAATTACATATTTTATATACATTCGTACCTATACACATATATATGTATACAAACTTGAACTTTCTTAACAATTAAAACAAAAAGAAAACTTAATTCATTCAACTTAAAAAATGTGTTCATTTGGGTTAAACAACAACCATAAACATTTTACAACAAAAACTCATAACATAGAAATTGTTTTGTGCACATGGAAAATTGTGCTTGTATATGTGTGTGTATATATTTTCCTTATACATACATATATCCTTAAATATTTTCATTCATATCCAACACTATTTAAGGCCGTTTCACACTATAATACAAGTATTAATACTTTTGACGAAAATGCATCCCTAATCTAATTTCTGTTTCAAAAATTTTAAAAGACAATAACAACTCAACATGTCAGAGTTGCATTTTCCACAAAAGTATTAATACTTGTATTATAGTGTGAAACGGCCTTAAGTAGCATATATTCATATGGATGTGTATGTATATACATACATACATATATACATACATTATACATACATTATACATACATTTATCTGTTATGCACACAGATGGAGAACATCACCTTAACCTAGAATATGAGTATGAGAGATGCTCATACTCATATTCCGCATTTAAGCATATGCATATATACATACATACATACATACATACATGCACAAATGCGCAACGTTTTAAAGAAATTGTTGTATGACTTTTCGTTAATGTCCTCTAATACATGGGAAATGAAGTTTTCATAATGGTTTCGATTTCAACGGAGTCAAATGAATATAAAACATTAATTGATGGTATTATAATGACCAGCCACGATAATGCTAAAAAAAGTTACTAGTGGTCGACAAATTTATTTTAGTTTAAGTTTTTTTTTCAGAAATATAGAAATAAATGATAGTAAAACACAATCATGGCAAAAAGTTTGGCCTGCTTCAAACAATACCTGATACAGAGCATTAAAATCTTTTTTAACAATATCACAATGCAAATACGTTTTATTATAATTTTTGTTAATACTAGAGTGAGTTTTAACGCTTTCGCTTCTTATCGTTTGGATGCATACGGTTTCAGTGCCAAAATCAGACACATAGCTCTAGAAAAAGTGCAACACGGAAGGAAATCATGGTACAATTGTACTTTTTATGGTACATTTTTGACCTCTTTGGTACCGTGGTACTACCGCGAGTTACTTGGTACAATTTAAAAATGCCAATGTTTAACTATATGGTAACATTAATTTTGTCCATGTTGTCTTTAATTTTATTGTCTGTGTGTTTTTTTTTTTTTTTTTTTTGGAATAACCGGTCTCTAACAAGTCTAATCTAAGAATGTACCATTATGAATGTAATATTTAATATTTTTCTATATTATATTTAATTTTTTATACTGAATTTTTATATACATTTTTGTTAAGTTTCTGATTTTTATTGTTTACTTCTGAATTTTTACACATTTTTTTACGTTTCCGCTCTTATTAATAAATATTAAAAAAATTGTAACGTCATGGTCCAAAAAGTACATTTTGTTTTCACAGTTGGTACAAAATCCAAGAAGTCATTTTCCTTCCCTGAAGTGCAATAGTACCGACTGCTCTATCCCTGGCGCCCATACATACACTTATCCAACATAAAGTTGAAGCCAAACAACATTCTCTTAATTTGTAAAGAAAAATGCTCTCTTCCTCTTAAAGCGCCTAAAAATCGACTACATAATTTACAATAAACATATGTATGTATAAGCATACATACATATTCTACAGATAATTAATTTTGTGTGGTACTATCCCAGCGAACATAAAGATAAACGTTTGAAAAATTAGCTTATAACATGATTTTAAAATATTTTAACAATGATTTTTAAAATCAAAATACATGAATTTTTCTAACGTTAGCTATTTTAAGATACAATTTAATATAAAATTTTTCTCAATTTGTGATGAAATTATTGAGCTGTAAAGAAAATTTTACGAAGTTACAAAGTTGAATAAAAAATGGCGAACAATCAAAAATTTTGTATAGAAAATGTTAAAAATTAAATTTTGGAAAATTTGTTATAGAAAATGTTGAAAATGAAATTTTCGAAAATTTCCTATAGAAAATGTTGAAAATGAAATTTTCGAAAATTTCCTATAGAAAATGATGAAAATGAAATTTTCGAAATATTTTCTTATAGAAAATATTGAAAATGAAATTTTCTATTGAAAATGTTGAAAATAAAATTTTCTATAGAAAATGTTGCAAATGAGATTTTCGAAATATCTTCTATATAGAAAATATTGAAAATAAAACTTTATATAGAAAATAAAACTTTCTATAGAAAATGAAATTTTCAAAAATTTTCTTTTGAAAATGTTAAAAATGAAATTTTCGAAAATATTTTACAAAAAATGTTGGAAATTAAATTTTCGAAAATTTTCTACATAAAAAGTTGAAAATTAAATTATCGAAATTTTCTATAGAAAATATTGAATATTGAATTTTCGAAAATTTTCTATAGAAAACGTTTGAAAAATGAGCTTATAACATGATTTTAAAATATTTTAACACTGATTTTTAAAATCAATATACATAAATTTTTCTAACGTTAGCTATTTTAAGATACAATTTGATATAAAATCTTTCTCAATTTGTGATGAAATTATTGAGCTGTAAAAAAAAATTTTACGAAGTTTATTCAGTCTTAGCGGAAATTAAACGCCAACATTTTGGTTCACGTGAAATATTTCCCATGAATAAAAAATGGCGAATAATCGAAAATTTCCTATAGAAAAAGTTGAAAATTAAATTTTCGAAAATTTCCTATAGAAAATGTTGAAAATGAAATTTTCGAAAATTTCCTATAGAAAATGTTGAAAATGAAATTTTCGAAAATTTCCTATAGAAAATATTGAAAATAAAATTTTCGAAAATTTCCTATAGAAAATTTTGAAAATGAAATTTTCGAAAATTTCGCATACAAAATGTTGAAAATGAAATTTTCGAAAATTTCCTATAGAAAATTTTGAAAATGAACTTTTCGAAAATTTCCTAGAGAAAATGTTGAAAATAAAATTTTCGAAATTTTCCTATAGAAAATGTTGAAAATTAAATTTTCGAAAATTTTCTATAGAAAATGTTGAAAATGAGATTTTCGAAATATTTTCTATACAGAAAATATTGAAAATAAAACTTTCTATAGAAAATAAAACTTTCTATAGAAAATAAAACTTTCTATAGAAAATGAAATTTTCAAAAATTTTCTTCAGAAAATGTTAAAAATGAAATTTTCGAAAATATTTTACAAAAAATTTTGAAAATAAAATTTTCGAAAATTTTTTACATAAAAAGTTGAAAATTAAATTTTCGAAATTTTCTATAGAAAATAGTGAAAATTGAATTTTCGAAAATTTTCTATAGAAAATATTGAAAATGAAACTTTTTATAGAAAATGTTGAAATTGAAATTTTCTGTATGAAATTTTCAAAAATTTTCTATAGAAAGTGTTGAAAATTAAATTTTAAAAAATTTTCTATAGAAAATATTCAGAATGAAATTTTCAAAAATTTTCTATAGAAAATGTTGAAAATTAAATTTTTGAAAATTATTTACAGAAAAGGTTGAAAATGAAATTTTCGAAAATTTTCTATAGAAAATTTTGAAAATGAAATTTTCAAACAGAAAATTTTTGAAAATGAAAATGAAAATGAAAAATTTTCTATAGAAAATAATGACAATAAATTTTTCAAAATTTTTGTTGTAGAAAATATTGAAAATTAAATTTTCGAAAATTTTCTATAGAAAATATTGAAAATAATTTTTTTTTTAAAATATGTAATTCTAGAAATTGTGGAAAGTATTATATTTTATTTTCCATGGAAAATCTTGAAAATTAAATTTTCGAAAACTTTATATTTATCATAGAAATTGAAACCAGTTGCTTTTTGTCTGAGATATTTTTTAACTCTATATGGCATCGCTTAACAAGTGTAGAAGGACCGACCGACATAGTGTTATAAAATATATTGAAATTGTCAGAGTGTGTTTGTCTTTTAATTGTAATAAAAATTGTAGACAAGAGTTCAATGGCATGAAGTAATAGTAGAATGCAATTCAATCTACATACACACGTTAGTAATGTTAGTTACTGAAAATATTTACTTGTTTGAACTGTTGGCAGCAGCTTCAACTTCCAATTTGTTTTTCTCTTAATATTCAAGGTTAAAAACATAAAATAACAAGACATAAAAAGGAAGACAATTTTGTAGATGAGTATATTTTCAGTGCAGCTGCTGGTATAAAAAACAAAAGTTTGCCCTAATGGGATTGGCTGTGTGAGTGTGTTGGCCATGTCGATATGCTTTTATAAATGGGGTGTATTTTTTAACTTGACTCGTCTGGTATTGCAAGTTTGTGCCAGTATGTATATTTAAAATCTTTAACCTAATGCTCTACTTTTCTTTCGGAAGACAAACAACAAGACAACAACAAAGCAGGGCAGACAAAGTTTAATTAAAATGTTTTAAATAAAAGGAACGAGCAAATATTATATAAACAGTTGTGCAATTTGCAAATATTTAATAAGAAAGTTAAATAAAATGAAGGCACTAGTAAGGATATAAAATTGTAAGTTTAGTTAGTTTTAATTTATTTTCAATTGAAATTACAATGATTTTAAATTAAAAAAAAAATCAAGAAACCTCTTTTATATTATTATGTGTAACATAATTAATATTCTAGTTAATATTTACCAATCTTGGCATTGTACGTATTTTGTAGCTTTTCATTTGAACTTGAACTTCTGCAATGAGACAGCGAGATAATAACTTTGTTTGTGCTTGAATTTTTTTTTTTCTCTCAACCACATGAATGAAATAAATAATAGAATAATAATATTATTAAAAAAAAATTAAAGGTCTTTAAAATATTTTTAATGAGATGCTGAAGTAGTAAACTTTTTTTTCATAGAATTAGTTGATTAGAAAACGTTAGAAAGCATAAACATCTAGAACGAGTACAACGTGTAACAAATATCGAGTCTGAAATTTTAAATAAATTTAAAAAATCTTTTACAATGAAAACCAATAAAAACAAATATTGCAGCAAGTGCTCGGTGTACCTTGCAATTTGTGTTCAAATTCCTTCATTTGTAATCGCTCAACAAACGGCCGCAACAGAATATTTTCTTAACAAAACGCAAATCCAAATGAAACCCTTCTCATTTGAAAGTGCCCGGAATGGACAATTAATGAACTCCAATCTAGAAAAATTTCGTGATTTCTATGCATTCAACAAAAATAATCTAATACAAGACTATTATAATGAATACAAAAACAACTATAGATATATTGTGGCCAGGGGCAAAGTGCAACAACAAATAAATTCAGATGCACCATTTCCTTGCAGCTTGAATAATAGTCGTTCCTTAGAACCACCCAGCAGCGTTCATAACTTGAGGCCGGGGGATATTGATATAATAGGAGCCATGGGCGATTCAATAACAGCTGGTTGGGGCATGATGTCGCGGACTTTCTATCAACTTCTGATAGAGTTTCGTGGTCAAGCGACTTTGGGAGGAGGTTTAAAAGACTGGCGCACATATCTCACCTTACCCAACATACTAAAAGTATATAATCCCAATTTGTATGGCTTTGCAGAGGCCAATACTTTGGCCAAGTCTCGTGCAGCGCGTTTCAATGTTGCCGAACCAGTTGCTATAACACAAGATATGCCTTACATGGCGGAAGTTTTAGTTAAGCGTATGCAAAATGATCCCAAAGTTAATATGAAAAAACACTGGAAAATGATTTCAATTCTAATAGGAGCCAATGATATTTGTAATCAGATGTGTTACTATGATAAAAAGGAAGACTTTTTGGAAAGCCATCGCAAAGATCTATACCGAACCCTAACAATTCTTCGGGATAATATTAGCCGCTTGATGGTCAATGTCATTATCGTACCAAATATTGCCAATTTCTTGCGTTCTATGAGAAATATTCCCTCCGCTTGTCAAGCTTTACACAAATTTTATTGTGGTTGTCTGATCGGAAATTCTTTAAGTTCAAAACAATTGGAGGAAAGAGCAGAAATTATAAAACAATTGCAACAAATTGAGATCGATGTTGCTGCCCTGCCAGAATTTCAATTGGAGGAATTTGCAGTGGTGCCACGTCCAGTTGTCATGGACCGTAACTTGAAAATGCTAAAAGATGGCAGCACTGATTGGAAGTATTTTGTAATTGATTGCTTTCATTTTAGTCAATACGGCAATGCGGCTTTTACGACTGTCCTGTGGAATGAAATGTTGCAAGTCAAAACTGAAGCACCTAATGTATATGTGAGACCATTCGAAATTTTTGCATGTCCCAGTGAGGAAAAGCCGTACTTAAGCACCTTAAGGAATATTTAATAAGAATAATAATAAGTAGCTGTGACATGAAATAGGAACAAGTGTTATTCAGGGTAATTATGTAAAAAATTCCGCAGGAAATTTCTGTCTTTTCCAAATAGAATTTTTTGTTTTCCCTATCATTTGCTATTAGTTGGAATTGTTCCCTAGGAGAAATTTCCTGCGGAATTTTTTACATAATTGCCCTGATTATTTAACTTCGTTGTTATAACTTAACTTCGAAATAAAATAAAGTATACATAGTTTAATTTAAAAAACCTGACTGCAATTGAAACGAATTTGAATAGTTTAAAATTGAAATGAGTTTCAAAGTAGCTGAGATAAATTTGTTCGCTCTCACCATCCGATTACGTACTCAACTTAAGAATTAATTTTGGGTCAGTTCTGGATGACATTGTAGTTAGCTTTTAGTTAGTCTAAGAAAAGTGAACTATAAGTTGATTATTTTTGTAGTCAAGTACACATTATCCATACAGACTAGAGATGGGCGCGCGTCGAATTTTTCCAACATGAAACAAACGCGAATACCAAAACCCTCAACACGTACGAAACTCGCACGCGAAAAATTTCGTCAACACGATACTGCACAACACGCACGAAATATTATTGGTATGGTATTGAAGATCAAAAAATTTAATTGATTTCTTTCAACAGTCGCTTTTCAAAATATGGCAACGAGTTGGCACTTCACAGCTGATACTATCTGCCACCACAGCTGATACTCACCCTTATCGCGAATAAAAGGCGAACATTTTGTTCACGTGAAATATTTCCCATGAAAAAAAAAACTGAACAAAATTATAATATAGTATACTGACACAACAACAACGCTGACATTGGTGATCACAATTTTAGGGGAAAGGGAACACTTTTCACGTGAACTTTTATTGCCGACAAGGGTGACTATCTGCCACCATAGCTGATACTATCGGTTAACGTACAGAACTTTAAGGTTCAGAGGCAGTGCTGGACTTACGTATGCGCCCATGAGGCCCGGGCATAGGGCGGAAAATTTTTAAGAACCCTAAAATTTAGAATATAATCCTGAACTTACCCGTTAATTTATTGCTGTTATGTAATTTTGTTTAGATTTATATGATAGTATTCTAAAAACCTTAAGTCAAAGCGAACGCATGAAACGAAAAATGATACACAACGGAGAATTTCAGCAGTGGACATGTTGTCACGAATACTTCGTGTTGCGTCGTGCGAGTTGGTGTCACGAAAAAAAAAATACGACACGCGAAAATATTTAAAACCGACTTCCACAAAATTGGGAATAAATCAGCCACTTTCCTCCCCTAGCGGGAATTAAAAAAAAGCATACAATAAAAAAGTTAATTTGAAGGTTAATAAAATTCAGATATTAATCAGGATATAAATTCTTTTGTTTTACAAATAACTTCAGTTCGATTTAAGTTTTTTTTTATTAAATTCAAATTGCAATGAATTTTAATTTACAAACAATGAAACAACTTGAAGTAACTATTCTGATAAAAAACGTGTTTTATGCTATTAATTATAATTTTTTTTTAATTTTCCAATGTATATCACAATTAACACTCTATATTTAATATATGCCAAACTTGGCATTGTTCGTACTTTATAGATTTTCATTTGAACTTGAACTTCTGGAAGGAGAATGCTAGAAAATAACTTGTTTTTATTTGATTTTTATTCTTTCAACCGCATGAATGAAATAATACTGTGTTTATTTTTTTATAATAGAATAGAAAATTTTATTAGAAAAATTATTAACACATGCCTGTAATGAGATGCTGTAGTAATAATTATTTTTTTTTCATAAAATCAGTTGATTAGAAAACGTTAGAAAGCTTCAACATCTCGGAATTGGTTAAACGGATAGCAAAATCAATTATCGATTTCAAAACACTGAAATTTTTGTTTCGAAATCATTTAAGAATTTTTAAAATGAAAAGTAATCAAAACATATGCTGCAGCAGGCTTTGCTTAGTTTACTTTGCCATTTGTGTTCAATTTCATTCATTTGGAATCGCTCAGCAAACTGCCGCAACAAAATATTTTCTTGACAAGACACAAATCCAAGTAAAACCTTTCTCATTGACAATTCCCCGGAATGGACAATTAATTACCTCCAATCTGGAAAAGTTTCGTGATTTGTATGCTTCAACCAAATATGCTCAAACACAAGACTATTATCGTGACTACGAAGTCAACTACAAATACATTGTCGCCAGTGGCAAAGTGCAACAAAAAATAGGTCCAGACGAACCATTTCCTTGCAGCTTAAATAATAGTCGTTCCCTGGAACCACCCAGCAGTGTTCATAGATTAAGGCCTGGTGACATTGATATAATCGGAGCCATGGGCGACTCTTTGACAGCTGGCACGGCTATGATGTCGAGAACTTTTTTACATCTTTTAGCAGAGTTTCGTGGTCAAACGGCAGTGGGAGGAGGACTAAAAGACTGGCGCACATATCTCACCTTACCCAACATACTAAAAGCTTATAATCCCAATTTATATGGCTTTGCAGAGGCCAATACTTTGGCCAAATTTCGTGAGGCACGTTTCAATGTTGCCGAACCATTTGCTATAACACAAGATATGCCTTACATGGCGGAAGTTTTAGTTAAGCGTATGCAAAATGATCCTAAGGTTAATATGAAAAAACACTGGAAAATGATTTCAATTCTAATAGGAGCCAATGATATTTGTCATGAGATGTGTTACTATGACAAGAAAGAAGATTTTTTGGAAAGCCATCGCAAAGATCTATACCGAACCTTAACAATTCTTCGGGATAATATAAGCCGCTTAATGGTGAATGTCATTATCGTACCAAATGTTGCCAATATCTTGCGTTCTATGAGAAATACTCCCGCTCATTGCATTACTTTACACAAAATAAGTTGCAGTTGTGTCATCGGAAATTCTTTAAGCTCAAAACAATTGTTGGAACGAGAAGAAATCATACAGAAATTGCAGCAAATTGGCATTGATGTTGCTGCCCTGCCAGAATTTCAATTGGAAGAATTTGCAGTGGTGCCACGTCTAGTTGGCACGAACAGTACAATAAGAATTTTAAAAGATGGCAGCACTGATTTAAAATATTTTGCCATTGATTGCTTTCATTTTAGTCAATATGGCAATGCTGCTTTTGCGACAATGTTGTGGAATGAAATGTTGCAAGTTAAAACTAAAGCAACTGATGTATTTGTCAGACCATTTGAAATGTTTGCATGTCCCAGTGCAGAAAAGCCATACTTAAGGACTTTAAGAAATAGTTAAATATAATAAAAAGTAGTTGTGATATGAAAGAGAAACAAGTGTTTTAATTTCGTTAAGCGAAATAAAATAAAATTTAGTTTGAAAATTTCGCTACAATTTACATTAATGTTTTTGTACACGTCCATACGAATATAGCTCTTTGATCCAGCAAGGAATCCCAGGACTTAATACATATATACATACACTTAGTCGCAAAACTCTACATACGACTTAATATTTTAAAAAATTTTACTTTTTAAAGGAAAATCATTAATTTTGTAATTTTTTTTTATTTTAAAGTAGAAGTAATTTAAATTAAATAAAAATACCGCATTTGATTTCACTAAACATTATTAAACAAGCAAAAAATTATAAAATTCAATATTTTATCCGATTGCAAAAGTGTACATACGATGTATTGTTGAGTATATTGTGTAAAATTTTTTTAAAATTTTAAAAGTTTGTGTGTCCGCTTTTTGATCAAAAGCTTCTCTAAGCCTTTTAGGTATTGAAAAAACCAGATCTTTAGTTGTTTTCGCCGATACATTTTCCCATTTTTCCTTTAAAATTGTAATTATTTGAGATGAGAGACTATGGCCGCTATTTTGACGCCTCTACTTCAAAGAAGCCCATAAATAATCGATCAGGTTTAAATCTGGGGGCTGTGGAAGATGTGGAAGCTTCGGTTTTACTTTATAATGAAGCCTTTCCTTAACCAGCCTTAAGTTATTCTTGGAGTCATTATCATGCATAAATATATATTTATCTTTAAGGTGGAATTTGTTCACACTCTGTAAAAAAAATATATTTTTAAATATCTAAATTACCACGACGATCCATAATTCCATCAAAAAATTTTAATTCTCCAACCCCATCAGTACTTATGCACTCCAACACCATTACGGAGTCCCAACCATGTTTGACAGCACTGCATACGTTCTATTATCCAAGTCAGTATTATATTTTATCCATGTTTTTGGTCGTCCGTCGTTTCGAAATAGGTTGAATTTACGCTCATCCGTAAAAATAACTCTTTCCCAAAACTTAGATTTGTTAAAATGGACGTGTTTGTACTCCAGATCATATGTATATCGTTTAGTTTTGTTTATGTGACTTATGTATGGTATTTATCTGACTATACACGTCTGTAATCCAACTTTCTTTAAGCAATGGCGAATTATATTAGCATCTACAAGAATTTCATAATTATTTTTAAGGTCCTCTTTCACTTTTATGCTACTTCCGTTTGTATTTTTGCAATTTCTCTCACAATTTTGCGTATTAGTCTTTCATCAAGCCTTGCTATTTGTCCCAATCGTGAAAAACGTTGATTCTTTTGTAATTTTAATGATAGTTATGATTGTAAATTTACAAAAATTTAAGGTTTGTCCGGTTTTTCTCATTTAATTCCCTTCATTTGAAAGATTGATGACGAATTTGCGAACGCTGGTTGATATTTCCTTATTTTTCCCCATTTTATCCAACTACTGCTAAAAATCAAAGCAAAATTTAAGCAAAATCTAAGACATATTGTTAAAACAAGACTAAATGAATACAAAATTATAAAATAAAACGTGCTACTATATCTATAGTTAATACAATTCAAACGCGATGTACACTTTTGCGGCGTTGGCTAAGCGTCATTTTTCAGTAATTTTTACTTTACCAAAAAAGTAACAGTGATTTTTTATGTTTTTTATCTCGAAGTTATAAAGTGGGTCCAATATAATACTCAAGATACAATATTTTCAAAAATTAAACATTAAATAAAAATTAGGAATAAAAGATATGAAATACCTAAAATCGTATGTAGAGTTTTGCGACTAAGTGTATATACTGGAGCTACTACGATGTTTCAATCTCTCAATAGGGTTTTAGATTTGCTGTTTTCTGGAAAGAATACGCTCCGAGAAAATATGAGTGCACGCAAAGAAAAAATATGGTTGAGGTAACCATAATCAAACAGCAACATACTATGATTGAATTATGTATATGGTTGCAGTCAAATCATATTATTGTCAATGGAAAAGCAAAGTTTAAATAATATTATTTTCTGAGTTAATAATAATATTATCTACAAAAACAATTAACTTTGTTATATCTAATCTTATTATTGTAAATAAGACAACACTATTGTTAGATGTGACTAAAATATAATTGAGACTTACCATACCATGTTCTAATATTATAATAATATTGTTAAATATGACCATAGTATTATTTTATGTAATAATAATATTTTGTTTTTTAATCATATATTTATTGGCAAATCTTTTTTTAAAACAGCTGTGCGGTAAATCCGAAATAAAAATAAATGAATATTATTGAAAGAAAATGTATGTATGTATGTATAGAAATGTATACTTACTTATATGTGGGTACACGAAATACAGACATATCTGTATAAAGTGATATACATACATACATACATACATACATATGTATGTACATACATATTATTTTTATTTATCTACCCTTTTGTTTATACTTTTTTTTATTTATTTAACACCACGCGTGCACACCGATAGCTTACAAACGAAACATTGAACTGACAGAAGATGTTTCTGAAAAAGATTTTTTTAAAAACTTAACATAGTATGGTTTTGGATAACATTATATTGTTATTTACATCATATTATTTTTACACAATAATACAAATTATATTGTAGTCATAAATTTTTAACAAAACTATATTGTTAAACTCTAACCATATCACAATTTCTATGAATATAATAATGTAATTATTACATTCAAACATTACTGTGTTTATCGTAACGAAATTAATGTTTAAAATAACAATAACTAGTTTTCAACGACCACACATTTGTTTCAGAGAACATAATATTGTTTTCTCAACCATTTTACAACCATATCTTTTCTTTGCGTGTCCATACGTGCGCAAACTGAACACATTATTAAAGGTATTGACAACGAATGTGTGTAAGTTGACGACCAATTAGCAATTACCAAAAGTTAACCACGCACACGTTTGTGTAGAAGTTGATAACTAGCGTTGTTAAAAAAAGTGACTACTTTTTCCTTTCCCTCAGTGTAGAATTTATATCTGCAGAAAGGTAGTGTGTATGTACTCGTATGTGTGTCTATGAGTTATCTTTGATTCAAAAAACGCTGTGGCTAGCTTTTCGTACATCTTTTTTTTTAAGGAAAATGAAGGACGAATACAGTGATGCATAATTTAAATCACCAATTCTTAAGTTACAATGTACTTAAGTTACTAGAGTTGTGAATTATTCGTTTTGAAGTCTGTTCGAATAAGTATTGAAAAATTTGTTATTTATGTAATCGATTGGAATAATCGGATGAAAGGTCAGTAGAAAACAAAATCGGCAACACTTTTTGAATAATTTATGATGTGGTAAGAAAACGAAATTTTGTTCTCATAAAAGTTGCTTGATAAGATTTTATGTAAAAAAAATAGTGAGTGTATAGTAATTTATGCAGCATAAAACTTATTTTATTTTTCTCTAAAACTCGTACTTCGGGTGCTAGGCTATCAGTCTGGGTGCTGTGGAATCGATTCTCACCAAGGATTCTGTCTGGTCTGCTTCACTACAACGCACAGTGGTATTTTGGTTTCCGAACCCCCATAACTTCACTACTCAGTTTTGGAATCGTTTCGCACCAAGGACTATGGCCAGCTTCATTACAACGCTCAGTGGGATTTTGGCGCGAAAACCCCCACTTTTCGACTACTCACTTTTAAAATATAGAATAATTCACTTTTTTAAGTTTTGAAGTAAAGCACATGCAATGTTGCTGACGGCTAGAACACACTATCCTACACAATGGTACGACTTTTGAAAAACTGCAACCCTGGTTAAATGAATTCTTGTTATCTTTTGCAAGTTTTCATAAACTCCATCATAACAGGGTGGTATTTTCTCAAAAGTCGTACGATTGCCTAGGATAGTCAATCCTAGCTTTAAGCAAGAAATGCCTTATATTTTTATGTAATTATATGGATCATATATTTTTCTATAATATTCGTAATAATTATGGGAATATCATAAACCATTAAAACGATATGCCTAAATATATAAGCTTCTAAAAAGTAACTTATTTAATCATACAAAAATATTATGTAGACCCACTTTCCCTCAAGCTGTTCTTTCAATAACATGAAAGGCGGGAATGTGTTGTTTCGAAAAATGATTCTCTGAAATTTCCGGAAGTACAGGTAAATACTTTCTGGCAAATGCCATAGAGATTCGACATTTTTCGACGTTTACTGCTTTCATCAGACCCTTTTATACCCAGTTTAAGACATGAGCCACCCACACAGGATTTGGAATGTAACGATGCAGTCAAAGAAATTATAGATGCAGATGCATAAATAAAGTTTTTTGTCGAAAAGAAAATATTTAAAAATTTTACATGGATCTGCTTGGATAAGAAGAATTGGATATGAAAAAAAATCGATTTGGATTGCATTTGAGTTGAAATTCCATTTCTTTTTTTCTTAATTTATTGAATATATTGTTCAGTGTCAACTTTCAATAATCTGGGACCTCTCATTATAGTTGTTTGCACAAACATGTATGCAGCCATCCCACTGTGCAACGGGTGAATGAATTACCTTTGTCACTATGCTCGTCAAAATAAGTTACCATACAATTTGTAGTTGTATTTGTAACATTTAATAAATAAATAAAAATATAAATAAAAAACTTTCTTTTCCATTTTGGTTTGGTTGGGTTCCTGTTTTTGACTACATATTTATTTGCCATAATATTATATTTTTATTTTTTATTCATCATTTTCAACAAACAAACGTGTATCTACACATCCTTTATGTACAACGTGTATGCAGTTTGTTATGTTTTGTATGTAGATGTTGGATTAAAATAAAAAAAACACGAATTCTTAAAAATAGGAAAAAAAATTCATTGAAATATTGTGGTAATGGAAAAATCTGAAAATTGAAATTTGTATCCTCTAAAACAAAGCAAAAAATAAATAAATAAAAAAATGTACTAAAAAAAAGTGGATGTAGTCCATCCACCTTTAGCACTTCTATGTTTATATGTACATTGTTATTGCACTTGTATTTCACAAAAATGCTTCTACCTCACTAACTACCATCGTCCTGTAAAAAAAAATCTGTGATATACTGCACGAGGGACGCATATTTAGGAATTTAAAGGCTTTGTAACATATCGTGCCATAACCGCAAAAAAAAAGCTTAAGCGACATAATTTTCGAACTTACTTTTTTTACCAAAATCGATTATTTGCGATCGTAAATAGTCGATTTTCATAAAAATAACGAAGTCCGAAAAATCTGTCGCTTAAGCTATTTGAGCGGTTATGGCTCGATATACAATGTGTTATATTTTTTCAAAGTTCCATTGTAAAAAATAATACTCGTAGCTTACCTTAGTCATCCAGGACAGTTGGATGCAGTCGCTATTTAGAAATATGCAACTGGTCTTCAGCTCCTTAAGTTGTACTGGAGATATGTTTCCTAATTATTTCAGATGTTACACCACTAGGCCATATGATATACACTATGGAGCAAAAGTGATCACTTAAAAGTCGCATTAATGATTTTAATTAAATTTCATATATTTATTTATAATGTAAAAAAATTAATATAGTTCATTTAAGAGCTAAACAACAGAAGAAAATATTTATACACAAAAACAAAAATAAAAATAACAAGTTCAGTCTTAACAATAAATTTTATTTTAAATTGTATAGTGTTCAGTTTTGCACTCTTAACAATTATTCCATTTAATATGAGACAAAACGCCAATTAATGTTTTGTGAAGCCTCCTTTACTCTTTAACACTGCCGCTATACGTTTTGGGACGCTTTTTGCTCAATTTTGGCATGTTTCGAGAGGTATACTGCTCCAAATGTCCTGAACTCTCTCCCAAAAGCTCGTTCACGCGGGTTGGGGATGTTTCAAAGTTCCCCCGTCGACTTTTCACAATCTACCATAAATTTTCGGTTGGATTCAGATCTGGGCTTTCAGGTGGCCACTTCATTGTGCGAAACTTTTCCTTTTCTAGCCAATTTCGCACAAGTTTTGAAGTGTGCTTCGGGTCATTATCCTGCTGGAAGGTAATATCCTCTTCAGCAAAATCCATTTGACGCATTGCAACTGGTAAATTTTCATAAATAATACTTCGTTATTCATTATACCTTCCACCAAAGCTAGTGGACCTACACCAAACTCTGAAAAACATCCCCAAATCATTATTGATCCCCAACCGTGTTTTACCGTCTTAATCACCTAATGTTTCAGGGTGGCTTTTTTTCGTATTTGACCAGAAATAATTAACGCCATCCGGGTTGAAGCGGTTTATTTTGCTCTCATCTGACCAAAGAACACGTTTCCAATCATCAATAGTTCAGTGTTGGTGATGTCTGGCAAACGCTTGACGAACTTTAATATTTTTAATTGATTACTTTGGCTTTTTAGGTTTTTTTGACGTGAAACAACCTACGTCTCTGAGCGCACGCCTCACAGTCAATATACTTGCTTCACACTGGATGGCTTTTCCTGCCTCTTTTGGCGTTTTAGCTTTCCCGGTTATCAAGATTCGTGCTATATGTCTTGGATCACTTATACTTATACTTCGTGGACGACCAGTTTGCAGTTTTGGATACATACATTTTTATTTTTTTTTTATTTTCATCACATAAAATTGTGAAATCTTTAATTCTTTAGCAACTTCGCATGATGATTTACCCATTTGAATACGTTTTTCTACTTCAGCAATAATTTTGTTGTTAGCCGGCTTCATATTGATAAAACTATTAAAAACAAACCACTCACTACGGTAGACGAAAACAAAAAGACATTATTGAACTATTTACAGCAGCCCAGCCACAAACTGCGTAAAAAAATATAACGGTTCTTTGCTCAAATTAAAAAATTGTAATGAGTGCAAAAGTGAACACTATTGCTTTTTTCCAGTATTTTACAACCATGCATAAAATATGCGTTGTTGTTGTTGATGATTATTATTTTTGTATTCCACACACAGTGACAATGCCTACATTCATGATAGTTTCTAACAAAATGTAACGCTTTTTCTTATAAAAAATAACATATGAAATCATAATTTTTAAGTGTTCACTTTTGCTCCATAGTGTAATTTTTAATTAAATTGGCAGTATTTAAAACAAAATCTAGCTGTATTATATCCAAAGGTGACTTGTTATTTTCACTCAGTCAGCGCATTACTTTCCAATCATGTTAAACTCATTGACAAACTGTCCAAAAAGTGGAAACACTTATATAAATTTTTATATGAAACAAATGAGAATTATATTAAAGTGCATGGCTTCAGTAGTCTACAGCGAGCGTATGTCTCTCATTTTAAGATATGAAGGTTGTTAATATCACTTAGAAATTGCACAATTTATGAGTGTGAATATTTTTTACGTGGTTGTTACAAACGCTAGAATGAACCCAGCACACCCTCAGTACTGCGATAGTCCTTAACAAGTTTAAAGACTATTGAATTTGGAATTTTTGTTTTGTTTCAAACGATGACGAACGATGTTGTTGAATTTGTTGTGATTTGAGATGAAAATTTTAGCAAAAGTATTTGTTGGATTTGTTGGAACGTCTGTGAATGATTTTTTTTTTAATATTTGTTGTTTGAGAGTGTTTGAATTTAAATATTAAATGAAAAATAGCGAATATTGAAATGCATACCAACGCTGTATGTATGTATGTATGTATATGATATCGTTGGTAAAAACTGTCCACGTAAGTTTTTAATATATTTTTTTTTTATTTGCCTGCCCAGTAAAAAAAATTGGAAGTTATTCTAACGGAACTACATTTTCATTGCTTCCAAAAAATCGATATTTTTAATTTGCCGATAGTTAGCAGAAAACCAAGTAGAAGTTTATTTTAGTTATACATAACCTTGTAATTCCTCAATAGTTTTAGAAATTACTCACCAGAATTTTTAAAAAATCGATTTTTTTGAAGAAACTTATGAACTAATTTTGGTCTAAAATTTTGAAGTTATTTGCTTAAATTTACATGAAAATACTGTTTCGCGTTTAATTTCCTATAAAAAGAAACTAATTGTTAAAATAGGTAACTATTAACCATTTTTTCTAGATGAAAATATTATCATAGAACACAAAAAAGGAAATTTTTCTTAAAATCGCTTCCAATTCGGTGACCAGGCATCGAAAAAGAGAACTTCTTGCAATGACAACCCTATGTAAAAATCATTAGATCGGATCGAAATTTGCACTACTTCCAGATCGCAAACTCTACATTTTCATGACTTTTTTGGAGTGTCTTTTTTTACTGGGTGACTTTAAATTTTAAATCTTTTGCAACAGAAGCCGCGTAAAAATTTTAAAAATTTGATAACATGGTGAGTTATTCTTAATGCAAGAATACTCGCAGTACCTGGATTCAGTAAACATTTTTACGATATTCATATCGCCATTATTATTAACAAACACTCATCGACTTTACTATGCAGTAATATATTTTCTTTTTTTTACGATATTCCCTTTCGGTTGAAATAAAAAAGTAAAATCACGAGCTCAAATTCATTTAGTTTATTTTTATTCCTCTTTCTGCTCTTCGTTTATTTTGACATTTTGTATGCAGAGATGCCACATGATATAAAAGTAAATGGTGAATAAAACACAACTGCTTCAGCGTTGGCTGGTTCGAGCCCGGTATCCTACAGTCATTACAAAATAAGAACACCACGCATTTTTCTGAGGTGCATTAGTGTCCCTTTGTATTAGTTGTTGTAGGAAAGTTCATAGTCACTGGTCACTGAACTATATCGACTTCAGCAGTTACTAATCCTAATGTAAAATCAGAGCGCCCTCTTTCGTTGTATAGCAGAATCATCGGCGAAGTAAAATAACCAATAAAATGGCTACTCAACACAGCTACGAAATTTAAAAGCCCTCATTGATACCAGAGGCGCTACAACACTGCATTATTAAAAGCAGAGTTGTAAAAGAATGAAGTCTTTCTCTGTCTACTCCCTCACCACCTGTCTTCTCTATAACTACCCCTTTCAAGTGTTATTTCTCTTAAATGACATTATAATATTTTTATTATTAATGATTTCCGATTTTCGTTTCGCAAACTGTTACCTAATCCAGGTACAGGAGGAAAAATATCGCATGCGATATCTATTGAAATCATGCTCAAGTTGACAACATTTGTACCTGGATTCAGTTACTTTATAGTTATCGATATATTTATGTATTCGTTTGCTGTAACGATAATATAATTTTGTAATTCTTTTTTATTATTATGCACCATATAATTCTACATCATGTATAGGGTTTGGGATTTTCCGGACTTTTGCGCTTCCCGGGAAAAGGGAATGAAACAATCGTGCTCCTGGGATTCCCGGAAAAAGTTAATTTTCTAAATTAAGTACATTTATTAAAGGAAATTTGGTGAAATTTCGTTTGTTTTTATTAATGTAAGCATTCTTTTTATACAAAAGTTAAAATTTTTAAGAATTTTTAAGTGATTTCTAGCAAATACAGTTTATAATTATTATACAGCAAGATATCATAATATGGAGACTAATTGACGACTATTACCGCAAGTAGTAAAAAAAATGGTATTGCAAGGCCTCCCAATCATTTTATTAAGAACTTGCCTTGCTGGTTTCATTTCATTTCATTCTTCTTGAAAATATTCCAGGAGGATTCTTATTGTTAAGTACAAGCAAATTACAGTATTATAATCACTTGTGCCGAATTTTACATACCTTGAAACGCAGTCTGTCCAAATGTCTTTGATTTTTCATTTACATATCTCTTAAAACATTTCCTTTACGGTTTCAATAGCAGTGTCGACTTATAATAAATTTTTATAGAAGTTTTATGGGCTTAAAATTTCTACTACACTTTACACTAAGTTCGCTTATTTATTTTAGGAAACGATTAGAATGAAAAATGTCCTTCGACATCGATAAATAGGTTGTTAGTGTTTAAACAGACGATGAAAGATGTGTCAACTTTAAAATAGAACTTAAACAATTTCATCGTGTAAAATTAGTCATACAAAGGAACTTCTGTAATATATAAATTTTTTTGTAATATATAAAAAATTTTGATATTAAGGTAAAACAGGATTTTAGTATAAATTCAGTTATGACAAAATAAATTTGGCTGTCACTTACGCTATTTTATAAATATGGATGTCAAAATATCTATACATTTATGAAATAAAGAGTACTTTTAATGTTGTCCCGTTTTCCCGGGGTTATCTCAAAAATTTCCTGGGAATACTAAGCATATCTTTCCCGTTGGCGGGAATTCCCGTTTCGCAAACCCTAATGATATGGCAACTCCGCATACAAAATTTCAAAATAAGCGAAAAGCACAAAGAGGAATAAAAGAAAACTAACTAAATTTAAGCTTGTGATTTTACTTTTTTTTTTGTTGCTTCAACCGCCAGCGATATCGCTAAACTATTTTACTGGATAGCATACACGTAGCGAATTTTTCGCACCGTTGAAAGTATTAAATGTTATATCTAAATAAAGTAGGCAAAAGATAAAAAACTCGGCTTAAATTTTTTGCTTCATTTTGCTTAAAAAAATTTAAGTAACAAAAACAAATTTTTATTGTTTAACAGAGATCTGTTGTTTTTTTTTTTCTGTTAGCACAGCTCTGTTAAACACGACGGTTTGTGTCTAGGGTTATAAACTTTAATATTTATCTTATCGTTAAAAATATAGGGTACTCCTTACAAACCTGACTGGATTACAAGAATGTATGTATTATTTTTTTATTATAGTCAGTTGAATAGAAAATCAAGGTTATATTATTGAACATGAAAGTACGAATCTTGTCTGTCTTCAAGGTTCATTTTCACAATCAATAAATTTTTGTCTATGCATGTATGTTTCATTAATAACTGGGAAGTACTAAAATAAGTACTTTCGCATGGTGACATACATAAGTGAGTGCTTATATTATTCATTACTATCAAGTCATTATTATGCACATAAATAAGTACCACTCAATACTTTGTAAGCCATTTAAAGAAACTACCCATTACAAAGTCTGGAAAAGCTTTTGCTGTTGCATGAAAAGATATGATCGTAAGTGAAAATCGACTTATGGAACGTCGTCTCTAATTGCGAATAGAAAACGTTAAAACTTATGATTTCGTTGTCAGGAGCTACGAGTTGTCATACACTTAAATACTTGTATTATAAAGTATTGTTCTGTATTCCCTTTATTTGACAATTTAACACACTCGCGATGGGACACATCCTGCAGGCTCTCCATCTCTTTTTTTTTTTTTGTGAAGGCTGGGGATGGGGTTTAAATCATTCTGTTTAACAAGCGTGTAAAAATGCACCCTCTTAACTTTATTACTTGTCTAGCGGCAAAGGAAAGAGAGTGTGAGATAGAGTGATAGAGAGAAAGGGAAAAAATTATTTTAATTCGGTTTTTATTATTATTTTTTTTAAAATCCTTATATGGTTGGGCTAATGTAGTTTTTATTAAAAACACCGCCCTTTTTTCGGACACTTTTTTTAAATGAATTTATATGTTTGTATTACTCCACCATGCGCATTCTTTGTGCCACTTGTTCCAAAGTGAAAAAAAATCCTATTTGTTTTTTTTACATAATTTTTTTCGGCATATCATTGCATTTTTAATATGGGGTATTTTTTCCTGATTGTTGTTTTATTTGAAGCAGCTTTAAACCTGGTTAATATACATATACATATATGCATATACATACATATGTATGTATGTATGTATGTATGTATGTATATGTACATATTTATAAAATTGTTTTTGATGAGGCATACAACAATATAAATGTGCTTGCATGTGTGGCGGCGAACTTAAGTTAGCTGCCCCTTACTTTCATTTTCGCCCCTACCCCTGCTGTGTCGAGCTGTCCCACGAAAAAATTTTGTTTACGAAATTTATGTATGTATGTATGTATGTATGGGTGGGGTGAGAATGTATGTATGTGGGGGTAAATTGGATGAGCCATAAGCGTATTTAAAATGATGCAGGCACATCATTATATATGCAATCATATGCGAAGTTGAGTCTTTTAATTTTATTTCATTGTTTTGTTTTTTTTTAACATGTGTGTGCATTTTTACATATATGTGTGTGTGTGTGTGTGCTTGTATGTGTATGAAAGTGTTTTTTTTTCATTTTGCTTGTCCGGTAGCGGAAAATTCCTGTCTTTTTTTATCATATAAAGGATTTTCATTTCAAATCTTTGTATGATGAATTGAAGCCTCTTCTCTACAATTTTTTTGAAAAAAAGGATCAACTTTTTTTGGGCGTTTTGTCTATTATTTAGTATATTTTTTTGATATTAACATCCTTATCTTTAAATATTAGAAAAAAAAGTATAAATAAATGTTATATATTATTTCATTTTGTCTCCATCCGTTTTGCATTATGCGCAGTTTTTAATTTATTTTTATTAATTAATAAATTGTAAAATATTTTTCTTTCATACGAGTATAAAGTTTGGAATTGTTGGACGTTATCTTGGAAACCTTTGGAATTTGTATGCATTCATTAGAATAATTTTTCTGTTTAAGAGAGAAAAATTTTAAATAGCTTGAAAATTATTTCAATATAATGAAATAATTAGTTTATTATTAAATTAAATTGTTTTCATTAGTTTTGCTTTATGAACATTAATTAATTAATAAATTGTAAAATGTTTATATATCATGTAAAGTTTGGAATTGTTTAACGTTATCTGGGAAACTTCCGTAATTTGTATTTATTCATTTGAATAATTTTATTGTTGGAGGGGGGGGGGCGGGGGCGGTGGTAAATTTTAAATAGATTTTTAAAGTATAGTCATACTTAGTCAAGCATTTGTAACCGTTACATACTAATGAAAAACCTTTTCTTTTACACACGTATTTATTATGTTAAATAGTTTAATTTATAACCAATAGAAAATGTCATAGAATACAATATTATTGTCTGAATCAAGAGGTATTTCAATAGCAAGTAAGAGTACTATATTATCCTGTGCCGAATCCTATCCGAATCTTATATACCCTACGCAAGGCATAAAATGTATAGACATATATACTTACATACTACAGGATATGTATATACATATATACATAGACTAAACATAATTCCTGAAACAATATTCTCACATATATATGTATATGTATAAATCCATTAGTAATTAGACTACATTGGTAGAGCTCAACTATATATTAAATACATTTTACCCACATGATAGGGCAAGAGCGCAAGGTTAATCGATTCCATGTGTTCAATAGTGAACTTTTATAAATACAAACTTTAATATTTATAAAAAAAAAATCGAGTGAAACTGATATGTAGACAATTGGCAACAATATGCATTAAGGGCTAAAGTATGTGTTGCATGAAAATTCATAAAATGTATTTTATGTATTCCTCATTTGTAAATAGGCTCATGTCACATATTGTTTGTTAATAAAGTTTTCTAGCCTTCTTGATATTTCTGTAGTTTTATTTTCTTCGCAGAAAGTTGTAATATGCTTTTCTAAAGGGGTCAATCCAAGGCGAATTGATACCAGGTGGTCTCGATTTGCAACTCTGCGTATTCGCCATGTATATTTGTTAGTGTAAAATTTCCTGCTGTCAGAATATTTCCTAACGTTTTGGTTGATTTGACAGCAGATGAATTAAGTTCAACTTATGTGAATTCTCCTTGGGTCAATCAAAGTTAACAAATTTTCACTAGAGGCAAATAACTGTTTTTTTTTTTCTTTTTTTAAATATACTCTTATATCAGAAAGAGTTATGCAGTTGTAATATTTTTTGTAAAAGAATAGAGAAAGTGATGTAAGCTTTGTACAATGGGCAGATATCACCTCTTGCAGAAAGTGAAAATTACAATAATTTTAAAGGGAACAAGTAAGTTGAAAATTATTTTTTATTAATTCAGTAATATTGGTGATAAAACCAATTTTTTCGTAATGTTCCTTTATTTCACTCAAACGTATAGAACAGTCAAAACATTGTGCTCAAATAAGGGAAAACTATAACTTCCCTCTTACTACAACCCTAAAACGTTCGAGAATTTATAAATTATTTAGCACTCCAACTTTTTGATATTATTTTTTTATTTCTTTCAAAATAGTATATGTGCCGAGAAAATCAGTTTGACAAGAATTTTCGGAGTTATAGCAGAAAAAGGGGAACATTATTTTTTTTATAAAATTTACGGTATTCAAATCAAAATTTAGGCAATATATTATTTCAAGAAAAGTGGTTATAAAAAACGGGATTGTCCGATATTTTTGGACAACGATATTTCTCAATCGATTTTGATAACATTTTTTGGCAGACGAATTGTTTTTTTACTATTGGTTTCAATCGGCTTAGTATTAAACAATTTATTTAAAAAAAATATTTGTTTTGCAAATATACCCAATTGACCACATAGCCTTGCATGACATTGTCATCTATTATTCTTGTACGGCTTGTCCTCTGTTATTTAGTTTCCTAGTCGACAATGATGATGATAATCTGAGTGATAATGTCCTGCATATTATCCTCAATAGAGTGCCCCTGTGGCTAAGTGGTAGTGATGCTAGAATCTCAGTCCAGAGGTCGTGGGTTCGATTCCATCCATAGACCGTGGGTGTTTTCCGCAGACGAGCTAAACGCCTCGCGAGTTGTGTTTGTTTTGTTATTTTGTTTGTAAAAAAAATGAAACACTTTTTTCCGTGTTGATGACAATCTGAGCGACCACGTCTTGCATTTTGTTTTTTGTTGATGACAACCTGTGCGACATATCGTGTATTTCGTCTTCAATCAAACACATAAATATGTTGGCCTCTTGTTGACAATGTTTTAGGCAATGTTTGAAAAACTGCCAACAAAACAGCAACAGTACTAAAAAAACTACTTTTGCTGTGCTGCGAAAAGATTATTTATTTTTTTAAACTTTTGTTGCTGTGCTGTCCTGCTCACATGTGTGCAGTTAAGTCACAGCACAGCTACACGTCACGCGTTGTTGATGACTGTTCTGTTGCTTTAATTTGGAAATTTCAAACAGTTCAGTCGAAGCACAGTTTCAAAAGTTCATGGTACATTTAATGCTATAACTGCCGTGGCTGTTGTGTACTTAATTTGTTGGCTAGGGATTGAAGAGGTAGAGTGTGTAGTACACGAACCTCTGTACCGGACATTTTTTGTTTCTCTTTTCTACTTTTCGTAATTTATTCTTGTTGTTTTAAAAAGTTTGGGTAAGTTTAAAAGATAATTAAAAAAATGTCTGCCTTTCAATTTCCCAATTGTAAAAGCGGACTAATACAGAGCGACAGCAATACCAACAGTCGAATTTTGTGTGCTGTTGCTGTTGCTTTGACTTTAGCTGCGAAGATCCTTCACAGCACAGCAACAGTTAAGTTAACTTTTTTTTTTCATTTAACAGCAGAGTTGACAGTCGTTCGTTCTTTCTTTTTTTTTTTTGTTTTGTGCTTTCGTTTTGCTATCGGCTTTGAAACTTTTGGCAGTCACAGCACAGTCAAAGCAAATGAAATAAAAAAATGGAAGCACTTTCAAACACTGGTTGTACGTGGTGCGGCAGTCAGGTGTTAAGCGCTCGGATTCCAGCTAAGTTAGTTAATAATTTAAATAAAATGGAAAAAACAAGTAGGGTAAAAAAAAATAAATTTGTGTGTTTAAAATATTAATTCGAGTCTATTCTGTTGAGTGACATTTTCGCCCAAGAAATCACACTTTTAATTTTTGTGAACAACAATCTGAGCGACATTGTCACTCATGACATCATGCACGACTTACACGACATTTGATCGAAAATTTTTCGTCATTGATGATGTCTTAAAGACGTGGCCAACTGGGTAGTTATAATAGATTACAACGACTTCTAAACGTGAAGATCTAATGAAAAATATATTTTCAAATTCGAGGTAAAATCAAATTGATTTCGAGATTGATTTTCTAGCGTGAAGTTGAAAAGTTAATTTTTAGATATGTAAATGGAGCCTGCCGCCCCTCGTATATTATTCTTCCTAAATAATCTCCTAAAATGATTGTCATGTATTTCATGTCAACGTACGCCAAAGAAAAAAAAAAGCGAAATACTATTGACAAATTTTCATGTTTTTTAAATATCTCAACCAAAAGGAATTTTGCGATTTTATTTTTTAAATCAGTTTTTCTTTATGTTTGTCGTTTGTGATTTTTTTTTGTCCTAAAGCAAAAGTTGACAATATGATTTTTTTGTTGCGCGAAAGTGAGTTCATTTCGCTGACCTCTGGGGGATTTTTAAGCTTCCTCTAAACATCACTTCTCTTCTCTTTAAAAACTCTTCATTGCAGAAGTACGTACTACTTCTAGTGCTAGACAAATATTTTTAACTGGCAAAATGCAAAATAAAAAAAGTAGTGCGATGCTAGAATTTTTAACCCCCTTTTTTTACAAACAAGCGAAACAACATTAATAAAAATAGCAAAAAAAAATTATCTTAAAGGTTGCCAAACATTTAACACAGACTCGCTGAGCATATGGCGAAATATCGCGTATTTTCAGCTTCAAATTCTTATATTGACAGAAAACAAAAAAACTCTTTTTGCAAAAGCTTTACATCCATAAAGGCAAATTTTAAATTGAACTTTGTGTTTCAACTTCAAATACGAGTACGTATAAAAAAAAGTATGAATTAAAATACATATGACTGACTATTTTGTACATAATGGCAATGGAATGTGGCATTATTGGCAGCAGTCAAATGTTTGCTGTTTAAAGTGATGGTGATGGTACCTCTTGGCATTAGTGTTGGTATCAAACAAAAAAAAAAAAAATTAAAAAAACACATGCCAAAAACAAAGTGGAAATGCTTTATTTTACAAGTTGAATTTGTACTCGTGGTACTAGACCTCGCACTACAGTTTTGCCAGATTGCCATTATGTTTAACAAAATGGGTTAGTAACGATGAATGTGTCACGCTTTTAATTATAATAGATTTTTTTGTTGGCTAATATTTATTTTTAAAGAAGATTCAATACGACGCTTTGAAACCCTACCATAAGTGTGGTTGGAACAAAAGCTCTTGCAAAAAGTTATTTTCAAAAGAACAGATTCCATTTGAAAAGTACATTTTACACACGTTCTTTTTATTATCAGTCTGCTTCAAAACAGAATATTTGGCGCGTAGTCATAGTCAAAACAAAGTACACTTTAAAAAGTTAAAACCAGTATTACCATACATAATTATAGTTATAATTTTCCATTATAACTATAATTAGATCCATTAAAAATATCCCACTTTTAGAAAAAGTATCTAATAAAACTAAATTCATTTATATTAAAACGAAATTTTTGTCGGTACCATTTTTAATGGCAGCTTTTGTAAAAAGAATCGACCATTTGACCGCTATTAAAAGATACTTTATTTAAGAGTACCTGCTTAAAACGTAGCTTCTTAAAATAAATAACGTTTTGAAAAAGATTTTTTTTTTGCAACAAATAGATACTTTAAAAATCTTGTTTAAAAAAGTACCTTTTCGAAAAAGTAACTTTTTAAAAAAGTACTTTTTAAAAAAGTACATATTGGATAAAGTGCCTATTAGAAAAAAGTACATGTTAGAAAAAGTACCTTTTGAAAAAATTACATTTTGAAAAAAGTACCTTTAGGTAAAAGTACTTTTTAGAAAAAAATACATTTTGAAAAAAGAACCTTTTGGAAAAAATTACATATTGGATAAAGTACCCTTTGAAAAAAATTACATATTGAAAAAAGTACCTTTAGGAAAAAGTACCTTTATATAAGGTAGGTATCTCTTATTTTTTAAATACCTTTACGTAAAGGTATTTTTTTGTATGTAAAAGTATCTTTAAGTAAGGGTATGTATTTAAGAAAAAGTATCTTTGTGCTAAGGTATCTTTTTAAAAGGTGCCTTTTTCACCTCCAAGCAAACATCTCTTTTTTTAAGTACCTTTATGCAACTATATCTTTTTTTGAAAGAGTACCTTTTGCAAAGGTATCTTTTTCTGAAAAAATAACCTTTATTCAAATATGTATGTCTTTTTTTGAAAAAGTACCTCTAAAATAATATTTTTGTAAAAATTTTAAAACACCAATAATAAATTTTCTTACTTTAAATCAGCTACGTCCAAGCCATATGCACAATGTGCAAACTTTTACAAAAGAGCTTTTGTGCTTTTTCACACCTACGAGAGTATGACAGCCACAACCACAACACATCAGACAGCAATGCTTGGTCTTACTTTTAAAAGAAACAAGAACAATTCTAAGAGCTTTCAAAGCTATGTACCTCAAATGCAAATTTTAGTGCATGTGTGTGTTTGGATTTAGCTGCTTTTAAATCGGCTTCGTCCAAACACACACATACACTGATATTTGCATTTGAGGTAAAAAGCTTTGAAAGCTCTTAAATTTCTTCTTGTTTCTTTGCACATAAAGAACAAGCATTGCTGCTAGGTTATGTTGTTCTTGTAGCTGTTGCGATCTCTGCGGTATGAAAGCACAAAAGCTCTTTTGCAAAAGTTTGCACATTGTGCATATGGCTTGGACGTCGCTACTTTAAATATTACATTACAAATATGTAATTATTTTCAGTTTTTCCATTTGAAAGCAAAAAAGAAAATTCATAATATCTAATCTTTAAAATATTTTTAACAACTTCAAGTTGGTGCCTCTTATTTCAAGCGTGTTCCCGACAAACCATCAAAGTCATCAATGCTCGCACAAAAGCTTTGTGGTGTAGTAAGATATAGATGTGTAACACAAGTAAATTTTCATGACAAAGTGATGGTGGTGTTGACGTTGGCCGTGGCAATGCCGCCATTTACCGCGACATTCTGTAAATCCTCTGCTCACCTCCTTGAGCAACAAAGTACACTCGTACAAGCTTTTTTTTGGTATATACATTTATACATACATATGTATGTATGTATGTGTGTATGTATGTTTGTATGTACATAAATGTTTAATGGGAATGTATTTGATGGCTGGCTTATACAATTGTTCTCGAGTTGTTGCAGTAATACAAACATGTTGCCTTTTGCTACGAGTATCTTTTGCTTGTTGTTTCTGCAAGTAGCATTCATATTTTTTTCCAAATTGTTTTCCATTTTTTGCATGATATTGTTGTTATTGCTATTGTTTTTTATCCAATATTGTTAGCTCTTAAAATAAGAATGAGTTACAATCTATTGATTCTTTCATTCTTGCATACCATCGACAACATGTACCAACAACATGGCCAAAACGAAATTGTCAATATGTACTTGCTAACGGAACACAAAAAAAAATATAAATAAAAAATAATCGAGACACTAATGTGAAATTCTTTAAAAGTAAGAGCCAGAAAATGAAAAATGTTGCATGTATCAGCCAGTTGCATCCGCTGTCATGTGCACAGCTGCTATAGCAAATACAATTAAAAAATCATAAGGTTAATAGTGGAAAAACTAACTGAATATTTATCAGTATTATAGTATAAGAGATCTTTTTTTTATTTAGTCTGAACGTTTTAAAGAAATCTAAACTATTGCCAAATATAATACAGTACGAGTTCGATTTGCGCAACCGAAAGGAAATCGAGCGTACGAGTTCGATTTGCGCAACCGAAAGGAAATCGAGAGTACGAGTTCGATTTGCGCAACCGAAAAGTTGCAATAATCGACCACTAAAAACTTCATATGAACCAAACTGCAATTTAACATAAAATAGTTTATTTCTAATAGTTAAAGATAAAAAAATTAATGTATGTGATTGAAAAAGTTATAAAATAATATCTTTTGCCTGAATTGAAACTTAAAACCAGCCTTAATATTTTGTACTTGCGAATATTTGAGTTCAAGTTATTTAAATTTTTTTTATAAATACATTTTAGTTTTAGAAATATAATGTTAAATTCAGTAAATTCAGAAAGCAAAGCATATAACATTTACTAAAATAGAAAAAGTTGTGCTTATCGAGACTCTTTTTAGAAAATAGTTGCAGTTATAAAGACTGTTATGAAAAAAATACCTGTTGCGCAAATCGAGCTCGTACTGTATGTGAAAATATTGCCAAGAAAAATAAAAATTTTTTTTGATAATTTCATAACTATTTGTTTAAGTCACGTCAATACAATACTAAACAATTTACGCTTATCTGCCCGTCGTCGAAAACAATTGACTGGTATTGACAGCCTATTTTCTAAACTTTAAAATATACAAATAGACTGTCAATAGCGTTTCTCTAGAATAAACAGACAAGCGCCAACTTTTTGGTATTGTATTCAACGTATTGACGTCCACACACGATCACAGAATAAGGCAGAATATTTTAAGAATATCAAAATTACAAAATTGTCCGGTATTAGACTTTTATTTTATGTTTGCTCACTGTAACAGAAGTTTAGAATAAAGCTGTTAAAAATAGGTGGAAAACTATAAAACTTATGCATACATATATAGATTTATTAAAAAAAAAGTTATCGAAAGCTTTACAGCCTGTTTTTCGAAAATGAATAAGTGTATACGTTCGTTAAAATAACGAATGAAATCATGTTTACGTTTTGGTAGCATTTATTAATTTTCATGTGAGTCACAACAAAAGAGCTTTCAGTTTTACACACTCATAAAATTTCTTACGTAAAATTAATTAATAATCGGTCTACATATTTTTTTTCTTTAAGTTACAAAAAAATTAAATTAACGAGAAAATGTGAATGACTTTTTCATAAAATTTAAAATAAATTTAAAATGAATTTTATTTAAAATGTTTCATCGAATTTTTTTAATACATTTTATTTTTTTTATTCTTTCACTGTAATAATTTTTTGAGTTTATATTTTTGGTTATAACTAAAAAGCTCTTTTTATGTCAAAACGAAAGCTTTAGAAAATGTTTTATAAAAATCAAATTTTAAACGTTATCGTTTATAAATGAAACATAAAAACGAAAGGGCTTATGTTTTCGAAAAACAGGCTGTTAATATAGTGTAAAAAAGTTGTCGATAGCTTTACTTTACAACAGCTACGTCCAAACACACATACTATGATATTTGTGTTTTAGGTAAACAGGTTTGAAAGCTCCTAAATTTTTTTTCTTATTTCCTTGCAAAGTAAGAACAAGCATTGTTGTCACCGAGATCTGATTGGCTGTTGTGCTCTCGTACGTGTGAAAGCACAAAGCTCTTTTGCAAAAGTCTGTGCATTGTGCATATGACTTGTACGTACATGCTTTACAAGAGCTACGTCCAAACACATACAATAATATTTGCATTTGAGGAAAACAGCTTTGAAAGCTCTTAAATTTGTTCTTGTTTCTTTGCAAAGTAAGATCAGGCATTGTTGTCTGTTGTGTTGTTGTTGTGGATGTTGTACCCTCGTCGGTGTGAAATCACAAAAGCTTTTTTGTAAAATTTTGCACATTATGCATATGGTTTGGACGTAGCTGCTTTACAACAAAAGAGTTATCGAAAGCTTTACTTTTCAGTGGTCAAATTAAAATTTTTCTTTTCATTAAATATATTTTTCGGTAGAAACATTTCCTTTTTGGCAGAAAAATTGTGGATAGCTTTACTTTTCTATAGATAAAATATCGTTAGCTTTACTTTTAAATAGAAATATTACCGGAAGCTTTGATTTTATATTTAAAAGTAATCGATAGCTTAGCTTTTCTGTAGAAAATTTATCGATGGGCTTACTTTTTTCTTACAAAAACTTACGATAGCATTATTTCTGTCTAAAAAAAATTTAACATTAGTTTTCCATAGAAAAGCTCTCGATAGTTTTACTACATAAGATTTAGCGATGGATTTAGTTTTTAATAGGAATGTTATCAATATATATCCTTTTCTATGCAAAAGCTATCGGTAGCATTAATGTTTTATATAAAAGTTATCGAAAGTTTAACTTTTCTATAGAAAAGCTGTCGACAATACCGCTGTTCTATACTATAGAATCTATAGAGAAGTTGTAAGCAGCTTTAATTCTTTGCAGAGAATTGCTGATAGCTTTATACTCTTCTTAAAAAAATATCAATAAATTTACTTTGTAAGCCAAATTACATGTGATAAATTATTAATGAACAAATACTCGTAACACCAAAGTTAATTGTAAATATTCTGACAAACACGTAGTGGAACGGAACAACTAGCTGTTTTCGAAGGCCACTAAACCTTCATCATCAGCGTTCTTTTGTGTTTGGTCCATTGTGTGTGGTGTCAGTTGATGTAGATTTCTGCTTTATATAGTTACTCAGCGATTATTGCAAATGGAATATGTATGTGAATTCTTTTGATTCATCGTATTCAGTTTGCTGAAAGCTTTTTTGTATTGAAAGCTTAATTTTGCCATCTTTAAATTGTCGTTTGTTCTTTACTACTTATGCACATGTTAGTTTATTTGTTTATTTTTTGTTTAAACTTAAGACATACATTTTTGGTTTGTAACTATTAAGTATATTTAATTAATTATTGCCCATCAGGACCATGGCTATTAATTTTAGTTAATTTTAATTATAATTGTTCAAACTTTATTTGTTTCTAAATATTGATGTATAAAAAATTTTAATATATATTTGTTTTTTTCTCTAGCAGTATTTGTGTCCCGTTGTGCGTTATTTTTTTCTTATAACTTCCGTTTGTCTAAAGTGCTACTTGTGATTTTTTGTTTCCTCTTTTTAGAAATGAAAATTTAAAATTTTTTCCCTCATATTAGATGCAGTGATTCCTTGTTTCCCAAATACACGCAACTTTATTCTTTTTTTTCAATCAAAAAGGACAAAAAATCTGTTGATGGAATAGGAAATAAAAATGAAATTCTGTTGACGTTTGTTATAAAATGTATTTTCAGCAAAAATATTCTAAATGGATGATATTGTTTTTTTTTTTGGTTTTGCTTAATATCCTGTATATGAATATTTAAAAAAAAATCCTTTTATAAAGGGGTTTGTTTTGCAAGCAATGAAATTGTAATGAAGTTTATTTTGTTGGACTATTTTTTTTTCAAGTCTTGTTTGGGACAGCTAGTCTGTGAAAAAGAATAATCCTGTTAATGTTGATAAGAAGGACACAAAAAAAAATATGCTAAAACCAACCGTAATTTTCCGCTAATGTTGTTTTTCATAAAGTTAATGTGCGTATTTAATTTATGAAATTTATATCATTCTAATCATTAGATCAGTCCCTTTATATTTAGGAAAATATATGTATGGTTTGGTTGTTAAGGAGAATTGTATAACGTTTTTATCCTGAATAAAAATCCCTTTTTTGTTTAATTTTTTTGTTGTGTTTATTTTATTTATTTTTTTAACTGCATTTTTATGTTTCGTATTAATGAACAAAAAATTTGATTAATAAATCATAAGAATTCTGAGAGCAAATATTTAAAAAGAAAGCTCCATAACAATTTATAAAATTTGTGGTAAAATTTATTACTCATTTCACAAGCCTTTTTGTATCGCTTAAAGTTGTATTTGTAAACATAGCCCATTTATAGTGTTTATTAAGTCAAAGTCAAATAATTTGATTTTGAGTTAATGATACCTTCGTAATCTGCACATTCGAAAGTATCCCTGGTCGAAATCTCAATTAATTTGTGTGATTTTTCAGGAAGTTATAGCACTATGATTTGTGACTTGTCTTTTTGAGACTTTTAATTTCATTTGGAATAATCCCCCTTATTGTGAATGGCGTCGTCGGCGTCACATCAAGACGACAGTAAACATTGGCACTTGTCTACTCTTTGTCTGCAACAATTGGCTACTAGTAATATGATCCCCTTAATTTACAAAGCCTAAGAGATTGTCAATAAGAAACAATTGTTGTCTATAAAGAGTAGACAAGTGACAATATTTACTGTCGTCTTGATGTGACGTCGACGCCATTCACAATAAGGGGGAATAGTTTAGGTTATACTTTGGTAAATTTCAACTTAAATGTATTACTTATAGTGTGTAGAACGATGTTTGCTTAAAAAATAAAGATTAAGAGAGAATTTCCCAATTTAACTGTAACAGAAATAAATTACTGAAACTCAACTTGAACGCCTAAAAATAAAAATACATTATTATTGCGACCAACCAATAACCAGACGACGATATGTTGCCTTAAATTCTTAACCACTTCTTAATTTTCACTTCATAATAAAGGCTGCGTTCGTAAATGTATCACTGCGCTGCAAATGGAAAATTAAATGTTCTAAACTGGTTCATAACGCTCAAATAAATGTCAAATATGGTGTACAAACACGATTACTACTAAAACAGATAATCAGCGAACTTGTATTACATTTTAAATAAAAGTTTGCCGGCATGATGCAGAGCAGTGATGCATTTACGAACACACCCAAACATAAAATGTATTTGTTTTCCTTAAAAAGGGAAAACAATTTTGCTCTGGGTTTTATTAGCGTTTTTCCAAATATTTTCGATGTTTAACAACTCCACTCATTAAATTATTCAATAACTTTTTCTGTAGTTGCAATTTCTGGCAAAATGAATTTTCATATTTCACACTTTTGTAACAACTGTACAGTTTTATCTGCCTCCTCCTTTTATGTGGCTTCTCCAGCTAACGCAAAACCTATTCTATTTAATTAAGCTTTTGTTATTTATTTTGATAATCCAAAAACATAAATATTTAAAAACCATCAATACAAATACCAAACAAAAAAAAAAGGAAATAGGGAAATTACACCAATAAAAGGTAATTTTGAAACAAATTTTTAATGCATCACTCGCAGAGAGCGCATGAGAGAGCTTTAGTTTAACAGTATTTTGTTAATAAGTAACAGACACATACACCGACACACACACACACACACATGTGCATACATACATACATACATACAATATGCTCAAACAACAATCAGTTATACCAATTCTGTCTGTCCTCCATCCAGTTTATTTTGTCAGAGTTTTTGTGCTGCAATTTCTCCACTTGCAGCGTATGCTTACTCAAACTCTAGCTTTAATTAAATTTTGAACCCACTTGGCCCACTATAAAAATAAAATTCGTGCAACGAAACGAAAAACATAAAAAACTATACCATATATTTGTTGTGTGTTTTTTTTTGTAGAGTTCGAAAATTTTTAGCTGAAATATTTTAAAACAATCATATAAATTTGTATGTGTACACTGGTAGCAAAATTGTCAGCAATTTGAAATCAATAATTTCTTTTTGGAACCCCCGAGACCCCTGATTCCAGAGAATTTTATGGCGTATATATTTTTAAAACATTTTAAGCCTTCGTGTCCCCATTTAATTGTACATATTTGTTTCCCTTTTTACGAAAGAAACATTAAGCATTCATACGAAAAAAAAATTTATTATTTAAAAAAAAAGTGTTTTCACAAAAATGTAATTGAATTTTTTGAATTAAAAGTAATGAATGTAATGAATTACATTAGAATTACCTGCAATTATTTTTAATGTAATTGAAATTTGCTTTAAAATTAGACTTCAAGTATTAAAAAATTTTATAATTTTGTATGCTTGTCATTGTATTAGTGTCCGTTATTGTCTTATAAATGACTTACCTGGCGGCCATAATATTGAGATGAAAAAATTATGACTGAATTTCCTCCATCACAAGTTTAATTTTTCTCTGAGTGTAAAAAAAACACACAATGCGCGGTGAAACCAATAGATACTCAAATAACAAGACAAAAAAATTTTTATTTAAGCATACATATGTACATATATACATAAATACATATATGCATGTACATATATTTATATGTATATATTTCTAGGTATAGGTTCTGCTGGGTATGGGATTTTCCTATACAACGCCATTCACTCGAAAACTAATATATTCGTTTATATTAATATTATTTATTTATTTATTTACATGATATTAAAACTTATATAAATATAAGACTAATACATATAATATTTAAATAGCACTAGCTACTTTGGCTATCAGCTATTATAGTATTTACATTTAGATTTGTATATTTAGTTGAGAAATATAGTTTGAAATTATTGTTATATTGTTGAGACTCGGTACTGTGCGTAAGTTGAGACCGTTGTTGGTTAAATATTTTGTTTGTAGTTTTCTTAGATTGGGACAGGTTGCCAACAGGTGTTCAACTGAGATTTTAGCTCCACAGTATGTACATTTGTCATTAAAACTGTTATTTGTTATATGTCGATGTGTGATAATGGTATGTCCCATACGTAAGCGAGAGAAAGTTTTAATGTCGTTTTTTCTGATGTTTGTTGCATATTTGGGTGCTATTACGTTGGGGTTGACTTGGGAGTAATGGGGATGAAAGTAGTTTTTTGCATCTGCAATTCTTTTGTTTTGTAGTTCTTCTAAAATGTATTTCAGTACATCAAGTTTTTCGGTCAATGGATCGTCAATTAGTGGTGCTGTACATGCATGTTTTGCTGCTGCATCTGCATAAATGTTGCCTTGTATGCCTACGTGTCCTGGTATCCAAACTACTTTTATCTTGCCTTTGTAGCGGATTAATAAATCTCGAATTTTGTTTACTGATTGCCAATCGCTGTTTCTTAAGTTGTTTATAGCCGATATTACAGATAAACTGTCTGAAAAAATAACTGTTTTGTTTTTGGATTTACTAGCAAGGCTTATAGCTTGAAGAATTCCTGCTGCTTCTGCTGTGAAGATGGATGTATATTCAGCTAATATTTTTGAAGTTAGAGTGTTGCCGTTCTGATCTACTACTGCATATGCTACATAATAATTATCTTTGGAGGCGTCTGTGAATAAATACTGCCATTCGGGATTTTTAAAAGTTGTTGTTAGTTGATGAAAAAGTTGTTTATACATAGTTGTTGATGTGATTTGCTTTTTATAAGACGAAAGACTGGCATCGCACGATTTTGGGTCATATGACCACACTGGGTTTTTTAAGTTGAACTTGGTTAGTTTTTGCTTGAAGTTTACGATGTTGTAGTTGATACATCTATGTATGGCTGATTGAATTCTCATCTTTCTTTTTGATTTTAAAACTTCAGAAGTGTCAGAATATGTAAGTGAATTGTTATGTGTTAATATTTTAGGTAGTAGTCGGTTTATGCTCTCAGTAAATTTATGTTCAATTGATGGAAGGCCGGATTCTATTAAGAGTGTTTTTATCGGTGTTGTCTTGTATGCGTATGTGCAGGCTCTGAGAGTTTGGTGATAAATTGTCTTTATTGGTTTAAGATTAGTTTTGGCAGAGCTACCGTAGAGAAAGAGAGCGTAGTCAATTTTGCTTAATACTAGTGTTTTTACAAGATATTTGATGGTGTCGATATGTGCAAAACTTCGAGTAGCTAAGTACCTAATCAAGTTAGTTCTGTGGGCAAGTGCTTTTTTTAAATTTAAAATATGTTTTTTCCACAGGTAATTTTTTTCAAATATAACTCCTAGAATTTTTTGTTCGCTTACACAGGGTATAGTCGAGTTATTTATATTAAGATTAGTAGGGTTACACTTATGTTTTCTGCATATGTGAAGGATGGACGATTTTTCTGATGAAATTTTAGCCCCCGATGTTTCGGACCAGTTTTGGATATCGATAAACACTTCTTGCAACATGTTGTTAATTTTTTCAATGTCGTTGTTTTTGGCCAGTATGTATAGGTCGTCAGCGTATAGGCAATGGTCGATAAATTTGTGTTCTTTTATTATGTTACTAATTTGGTTGAAAGCTATTTGGAACAGAACGACGGATAAAGGAGAACCTTGTGGTATTCCATTATCTAGTGGATAGATGTTTGACGTTTCATTGTTTATTCTTACTTTTATTGTTCGGCCGGTTAAAAAAGATTTAACGTAGTTGTAAATTTTGGGTCCAACACCCCAGTTCTTTAAAGTATTTAATATAATGTGAACTCCTATACGGTCAAATGCTTTTTCGAAATCGATACCGAAAATTGATGTGTGATTTCTGGATGAGAGGGCTTTTGTAACATAGTGGTCTATGTGCAGTAAAGCATCGGTGCAGCTGCGATTCGATCTATATGCAGTTTGGTTGCCAGCAATTAACTTTTTTGTTTCAATTAGCCATGCTAAACGATTTGCAATCATCCTTTCCATAAGTTTGGTTAAGCATGATAGTAGTGAAATGGGGCGGTATGCGGTGAAGAGCGTTAAATCCTTGTTGGGCTTTGGTATGGCAGAAATTATTGCTGTTTTCCAAGAGTGGGGAATAATTGCAGTGTCGAAAACATTGTTGTATAATTTGAGGAGAATTTCTTTACTATGGTTTGTTAGATATTTTATCATGTCGTAACATATTCTATCTAAACCGGGTGTTGTTCCTCTAACCTTTTTTGTGGCTATGAGTAACTCGCACATTGTCAGTTGACCTTCTATTTTTTCGGTGTAGGCGTTGCCGACTTGGATATTTGAATAAGATAATGCTGTTCTTTTGGCTGCAATAAAACTTTGCGTGTAATTACAATCCATCGAATTTTCTGACCATTTCATTCCGAAGTAGTTTGATATTTTTTTAGGTTCTGTGATGAGCCCGTTATCAGTATGTATTACTGTTACTGGTGTTGTCTTGTTACGACTTGAAAACATATTAACTTTTTTCCATAGAAGAGATAATGGCGAATCTCTTGTTATGGTTTCAGTGAATTTTTTAAAGCTTTCTGCTTTTGCTTTTTTACATTCAAATCTGAACTTTGCATTGGCTTTTTTGAATAAAATTAAATTTACATAATGAGGGTGTTTTTTGAAAATTTGCCATTTTTTCATTTTGTCCGCTCGAAAAGTTGAAAGGGTATTATTCCACCAGGGGACTATTCGTTTTTGTGTAGATGATGTTTGGGGTATGTAAAGATTTGCAGCAGTTCTTATGGCCTTGGTAATAATGGCGTTGTCTTTATTGTTATTGCCTGTTAAAACTGTATTAAGTAATTTGTTTTCTACGTTTTGGCTATATTGATTCCACTTGGCTTTTTTTAGATTAAATTTTCTTATTAGAGTATTGTTGTAATTATTTGGTCCCATTAATAAGGTAGTTTTTATAGGAAAGTGGTCACTATTATGTAATTCATCTAATGTACGACTTGCAGTTAACGTTAGTAAGGAAGGCGAACAACCTGTGATGTCAATGTGAGTCAAAGTGTTATGTGTTGAGTGATGTGTAGGATTTCCATCGTTAATTATGCATATATTGTTTGTAGTTAGAGAATTTTCAATTATTATTCCGCGCGTGTTGTTCGATTTCGATCCCCATAGTGTATTCCAACTGTTGACATCTCCAATTAGGATAATGGGAGTGTTTATGTTTCTGAAGAGTTCATTGAAGTCGTCTACGGAAAAGTTTTCATTGGGTGGAATGTAAACTGATATAATTGTAAACTTTATGTTCATAGTGATTTCAATTGAGATGTTAAGCAATTTGGATGAATTGAAAATACGTTGATGCGGAACGTGGTCACGAATAAATATACCGATGCCGCTTTTACAAGAAGTGTTTGCAGGGCTGTTTTCGAAATAAGAGCAAAAATGTGTAGGTGGGATTGGAGTGAAGTTATACGGACAGTGGGTCTCTTGTAAAGAAATAAAGTGAGGGTTTTGTTCCTTCAAAATTAGTTGGAAGTCAGTGTAATTATTGAAAAGGCCTTTTATATTCCATTGTATTACGTTAAACGTTTTGGCCATGATTTGAATTGAAGAGTTTAGTTTTCTGTTTATTCAGTATTGAGGTGTTCTTTCATTTTTTGAAGTTCTTGCTTGTATCGGGCCGTAAGCTGGTCCATACCCCCACGAATCGCCGCCGCTCTAGCCTATCCGCCAGTAGACTCCCGCTGAAATACAGCTAAGAGATCCACCGACAGTCCTGCGTAAGCCGCACCGAAACACGGGCGCACAGACCAGCCGGCAGCCCCCAACAAGTTTTAAGTTTCCATTTCTTCTACTCCATCAATTGTAAAACGTCTAGTTGAGATTTTAGCGGGAATATTTGAGTTTATTTTGTATTTATTTGGTTCTTTATTGTTTGTTTTAGAAAGGTTTGTTGATTTACTTGTACTGGGTACGTCATTTTGTTGTGTGTTGCTTGTTTTATTATTTGCGAGTATTTTACTTGTAAGTATTTTGTTATTATTTATTATTTCTTCTATAGTTGTAGTTGCTGTATTTGGTGTTTTAATTGTTGTAGGCTTAAGGAAGTTTGTTGTAGATGTTAAATTTGTTGTTGTGATTTTTGAATTTTCTGTTGTACTTGTTTCTAAATTTTTTGTAGAGTTGGTTGAAATTGAGGTACTTTGATTGTTGTTTTGCTCTTTGTTGATTTTTTTCTTTTTCTCTTCTATTACTTTTCGTAGATCTTCAATAGGAATATCAAAAGATTCAACTGGTGGTACTTTAGTTTCTGATTCTTTGTACGTACAATTGTTCAACGTTTTATATTTTAATATTTCTTGTCGTTGTTGTATTACGGGACATTTTTTATTGTTGGATCGGTGTGCTTGTTTGCAATTAACACATTCTATTTTTGAGCATGGTTCGGGTGCATGAGTTATTAAGGAACAAATTTCACAAGTTTCACTTCCATTGCAATATTTTTTTGTATGGCCTAATTTAAAACAATTTTTACACTGTATGGGGTTTGGAATAAAAGGTTCTACCCTGCAGATGAGGAAACCAATTTTTATTTCTTTTGGTAGACTATACTGGTTAAAATGTAAAATGTGTAATGGAGTGTTTGTTATTTTGTCTTCATGGTACTTAGTAATTTTTTTACAATCGACTACTCCCTGGTCTTTGAGACCTTCTGTAATCTCTTGCTCGGAGAGTTCTTTTAATGATGGTGCAAATACAACTCCTTTAATTATGTTTAGTGTAGGGTGTAGAAAGCTTTCAACTGGTCCAATACTGTTTAACATGCTTGCTTTGAGAAATTTGTTTGCCTGACTTTCGTTTTTTGTAAGTATGAGTAAATTCCCATCTCTTGTGAAATTAATTTTTTGTGCAGGTTCACTAGATATACCTTCCAAGGCTTTGGAAAGTAAAAAAATATTGAAATTTTGGAGCGGTTTGTCTGTTATTTTGCTCTTGATAACAATGTATTTTGGACATTGTAGTTTTTTCGTGTTTATTGCATTTTGCTTTTGAATCAAGTTTGGGAAGTCAAAAGTGTTGTTGGTATTATAGGTGGTATTATTCTTTTTTCGTTTAGGTGATGGATCAGGATCCAAAATTTTAAAATAATTTCCTCCCGAGGAGGATGCCATTTTTAATTGAAATTAAAGACCAAGCCTTAATTTTTTATTTAAGGTACTCTCTTATATACCAATTAACGTTTCTTTTAAAGGCTGAGAAAAAAAGAGCGCAATTTGAAAAATAGAATTCACTGTATACACAATGCGGTTATTCAGAGCACGACTGTGTACGACGAGAACTTTTTGTAAACTATGATATTAATATAAATTGAAAAGTTTTGCTATTTAATAACAAAGAGAACTTTTGTATGGAAGTGCCTACCGAAAAGTAAACGTATTTTAGGTCTTGAAATATTTCAGAGACTTTTGTAATGGAGACTATTTTTTCTAGAACTATTCAACTTTATATATCCCCCATTTAAGGGCAACTTGTGTCGCCTTTTAAGAAAGAAATATGATGAGTAATGCTAGGAACAAAGCATAATACGATTTCGCGTTATACAAAACCAACAGCCGTTTTATTTCATTTGTTGCAAAGAAATCAATAAATTCAGTAACTCGCAGAGAAGGTTTCCATACGGACACTACATTTACTTTATGTATGTAACACTAAACGAAAATAAAACCAAAAATGTTGTTTAGTGCTTGCAAACAAACAACTTTAATTAAAAATAAAACCAAAAATCAATTAAAATTGTATTTAAATCAATTAAACTTTTGTTTAAACATTTAATTAATTACAAGGTTTAATTGGCTCAATTACATTTTTAATTGGTATTTGGTTTTATTTTCAATATGTGTAATCGATCATGTTACATGATGTAGAAATGTTTAAACACAATTTAAGTACCCGGTTAACTTTTTTTCGGTTTCTGGCGATTTTTTTTGCAGTTTTATTAGATTTTTTTGGCATTTATTTAAATTTTTACGTTTTTCGTTTTGGCGATTTTTTTTTGTTTTTGGTGGTTTATTTTAATTTTAAAGATTTTTTTCAGTTTTGGCGCTTTTTTTTCGTTTTTTCAATGTTTTTTGCTTTTTAGCGTTTTTTTTTTGTTCCGGCAATTTTTTTTAGTTTTGTTTTTTTTAGATTTAGTGTTTTTTTAAAATATCACGAGTTAGTCTCTTTTCCAAGATACAGCAAGTCGTACAAATTACATAGTCAAAATTACATTAACTGATTGAATACCCTTTAATTTTGATTTTTTAAATTTCAGTCTTAATTGGTGTAGTCTGCCTAAAAACACACTAACTATGAAAAATTCAAGTGTCTTTATGTATATAATTGTGTGTATATTAAGAAAGAATTTCAATATGTTACGTTGCTCGCTTTAGAACACCCTATAATTTTTAACTGTCATATATTCGCTGTGGTAGCGGTCAAGGTTTTACATATTCGGGTCCATAGCTCTTGCGGTTCTCGAAACAACAGCCTGTGAAAGACAAACGTATATGGTAGCGATAACAATAGGGTTTATTTTCACCTTTAGTGCACACACACACCCACTCATACACATACACACATACCTACATTCTTATATCGATATAACATCCCTACAAACATTTGGAAGATATATTGCCCAGAAGATATAAATACAATATCTTATTTTTATCATTTAGAAGAAAATCATCAAAGCAATACTTTTTTGATATTAAAATATTTTCATTTTAGTGAAACTTTTTGAATGAACAGTTCAAAATGTATTGACTATTTATTTTTTCCTTTAACAAGGTATTTTTTGTTATTAAAATGTTGCTTTTTGTTCAGCCTGGTGTTTCATCACATACGCAATAAATTTATAATGTCAATATGTTTTTAACTAGAAGATAGAAAAAAATATTTAATTTAAAATAAAAACAATCAGAAAATTTTCAAAACATTAGCTTAAGAAATTCTTTTTTATGCTAAACATATGATGACTCCTGTGATGATAAATTGAATTTAGTTGACCATAAAAAATTGCTTTAAATTTAAATTAATACATACATACATATATATACATATATACATACATACATATATATTTTTGTTCAGATAATTTAGCAAAATTGTAAAATTGCATTTTGGGAGATAATCTATCGTTATAAATCATTTATCTTCCTAAAGATAATCTGGCAATATCATAAATAGTTCAGTTAGATGATTGTCTAGCAGTATCATAGTTTTATCTTCTAGAAGTATTGCATTCGTATTGCTTCGAAGTATCGCCCTGGCCGCACAACCTCTCCCGAAGGGGGAAACTTCCGCAATACGAATATTATTGTTGCCGCAATAATATTTTTCTTCCAAGCAATACGATTTCGAATCATTTTCGTATTACTTTGCTTGTAGGGATGTATGAATCCATATGCACATCAACGTAAAAAAAATTTGGAATATATTTTCATGACCTCAAAACGTCAAGATCTTAAGAAAACCTTGATTTTCGAAGAAACGCCATTGAATCAGTAACATCCGGTATTTAAGGGGGGGGGGGGGGGGAATTAAACGAACTATAATAATAAAGTTAATTTGTTTTTAATCAGTCCCAGTTGACTTGGGCGTTACTATGCATATACAATTTTTTAATCAAATCAAAAATATACATAACCATGTACATATGTATGTATGTATGTAAATACTAAAATTCATTATTTACCAAAACGTTTTTCCACCCTTAAAACTTTTCACAAATCCCCTCTTTAAAAATAAAATTAAAAATGTTATTTTTTTCACATATTTTTGCTTTTAATTGAACATAAAATATTTACAATATAAATTAAACATTCATGGACATATTGATGCGATTATTAGTAAATTTTTGTGTTTTTTTTTTGTAAATTTGTTTCATGAGTTTACACATGACAACAACACATTTATTTACTCCTCTGAATACAAAATAATAATAAAAAAAGCGAAATCAATATTGACACTTTTTTTCGCTGAAATTTAACAAAAAAAAAAAAAGTACTCGTAATACTGCATGTTTGTATTTGTATTAACAATGTAATCAAAAACGTTGAGGCAGGCGGTCGTTATTAAAGTGGGAGTTTTCGACCCAAACACAAAACTATGAACATTATGGTATGATGAAGTAAAATCAGTTTGCAATATTTTATTTAAAATAAATGTACATAGTTATGCGTCAGTGTTGCCAGAAATGTATAACCATATATGCTAGAAGTAAATAAAAATTATACTATTTTTTACACGCACTAATAATCCCAAATGAATTATTTTACTTATTCGGTAAAATATTTTTTATCAAAAAATACATTGAAATTTATTATTGAGGAGTTATCTTGATCCTATGAGCATTTCACTGCTGCACTAATGCAGATCATCAGGGACCATTACCCAAAAATGTCTTAAAACAACTGGAGATATTATATTAAACTTCAATTTAAAAAAATGAGAAGTTCAACTAATATCAAAGTTGAAATAGGAACTTAATAATCAACCTTAGTGCATTAACAAATATTAAACATAATTGTAACAATTCCCAAAAAAAAACAGCAACAATTTATTACATTTTTGGAAAATATAAAATATTTTCCACTTTCATTGTCTAAACATTTTTTTAACGTTTTTATTGGCACGGCGCTATGCGTGAACGGCTGTACCGATTCCCTCCATTCTTTTTTTTTTTTTTTGTTTGTAATTAATTTTAGAAGGACATTACACTGTGTTCAAATTTCTAACTGGTGAATGGACGGTCCAGATTAAAATATGTGGTACTTTTTGAGGGCCGAAACGGGTAACAATTTGTACTCAGCTTCTTTCTGGATTCTTATCAATAGGACATTTACATTCACCCTTATTCCATTTGTCGACATCGACGTCACTTTAACACAATACCAAAAAATTGGGGCTTGTTTACTCGCTCTCAATAACAATTTTGTGCTAATGACAATATATTTCCGTTCCATTAATTCTAGAAACGAAAACTAATTTGTCAGTAGATTTATAGGAAATCTACTCAAAATCTAGAATAAAATAGGGGGAAGATCTGGTCCAAAGACCGGCACTGCAACACCTGATGGATCTTTTGTGATCTGTGATTTAAGTTATATCAATATCTGTATGACTCTCCTTATGAAAGTCAGTACAGATATTGGAGAAGCCCGCCTAATATCATCTGAACACAGAAATTCAGAATTAAAAACACGCCTTCTACTGTCACATAATACGATACAATCACAAAGAATGTGTGTCGTCGTCTCGTCATCTTCCAAGCATAAACGACACAAAGGTGAACGAACTTGGTGGCTTTTCCACAGAGGATAATTTAGTCCAAAGTGACCAGAAAGAAAACCAGTAACAAGCCGTAAATTAATCCTTCTGAGGTTCAGGATGCCATTATATGTAAATGGCTGGATCAAAGCCTTGGCCTGCCTTAAACCAGGAGAAGACAGCGACATTTCCTTAGCGATCGAAGTATCATCTTCTTTGATCAGAGATGTTACAGTCGACCGACTTACGCCACAAAACGGCTCTGGACCCATAAAAGGACCAGCAGAGGCCCTCTTGGCCAGTTCATCCCCTTCTTCATTCCCTGGATGACCGCTGTGGCCAGGTATGCAATAAATGGAAACCTTCTTCCGTATGGATAGCTAGCTTTTGTAAAGAGTCAAAGCACTCTAAAAATAGCCTAGAATGGAATTCCCATGAAAGGAGAGACTTAAGAGCTGAGCTGCCTGATTATCGGAAAAGATAGCTATATGCTCAAAATCTAACATTTGTATTTAATTTTTACTACCCTGTACAACATATTTATTAGACTTGGGTCGAACTCGTTCACTAGTTCATTTTTGCCACAAACCAATGATCAAACCCATTTAAAATACATGGGTTTGATCATTGGTTTGTGGCAAAAATGAACTAGTGAACGAGTTCGACCCAAGTCTAATATTTATATAAAAAGTGAGTGAATTAGCTACGGTCTGCTGGAAAAAGGTGTGTGAATTGGCTACTTTGCAGTTGTTTGGTTGTAGTCTTGGAAATTTTTCAGTTAATGGGTTTTGTTTTGGATAAACAATTTTGATAAATATAAAAAAATACTTGGTGTAAACGGTATAGATTTTCATAAAGATTTTAATTAAAATCTGCTTGATTTTGTGCAGGTGTAAATGTCCTATAAAGAGAAAAATATTTTATTAATTAATCTGATATCCCAAAGATATTAAAAAAGGTTAAACTAGACTTTGGCTGGGAAAAATGTTCAATTTTTCTTTGCCACCACTCAGTTGATCAGAAGAGTGCGTGGTAATGTTATCTTGTGACTTTGTCGGAAACTGGACTCTAACTCCGGACTTAGGTTTTTACCCAATGCGCTAACTGCTTCAGCCGCCAACGCCATCCTGGATTTCAAATTTGTATTTGTGTTCTTTACTCAAACAACGTCATAACTCAAAAAATTAAATTTTTCAGTTAATATTGCAGAATTAATCCTCATATCGTTCTTCATATTGTGTAAAAATTTTATACAAATATCTTCTTTACCCAAACCAAAATAAAATTTTCTTTTTCCATTAACTTTAAAGTCGTTTTCGGGCAAACTAGTTTTTTTGGAGTTATGACCTTGTTTGCGTAAATGAGCGATAGGTACGTATAATATATTTAACTATGTACATATGTAATCGTATGGTGTGATTTTTTAAATATGAGTTAAAATTGTTTTTTTTTTATATTTTATAATAAATTATGCTAAAATAGCAAGTGAAATACGAGGGCGGATCAATAAGTCCGTGACTTTTTAAACTTCCCTCGTAGTTATATAAAATGCAACACTGTTCCCATCAAGTACCACAGTTTAATAGACAACTGTCAAATTTTGATCAAGTGTCGTCATTTACTTTGCGTTAAGAGTCGTTAAGCAGCTCTGGGTCGAAGAACATCATTTCGCGTCATCGTAATTATTTCTTAAGTGCGGTCAGGCTTTTGACTGTTGTTAGGCCTTGGAGAGTTTTTCGTCTCGCTCGCACTGGTTGAGTGATCTGCCACGGATAACCGTATAATCTTGCGGTTTTTTGTGGAATTTCTTTAACAACCACGTTGCTACTTCCTATGTGAAGGCATAGGTCGTACAGTCAGTCACGGAACTTTTTTGAAAATACTGTTAATAACATCTTGGGCATATGGTCTAGTTACTCCGCCCATATTCGTGCAACACCATACTATGCAAATTTACTTTGTATAGTATGTTACAATAAATAAATAAATAAATACTTTGCGTTAAACAGCTGTTCAAAACATACAACCTCGTTCGTGTATTTTTCTAAAAATGGGACACAGTAAATTTCGAGTGCTCATTAAATTTTTTTTTTTTGCGAAAAAACCGTCAATCAAATTAAGGAAAAGCTCGATAAATACTATGGGGACTCTGCACCATCGATTTCAATGGTAAAAAAAAGTGGTTTACTGACTTTCGTTGTGGTCGCACAAGTATAAATGACTCTTATCGTTCTGCTCAACCAATTGAGCTCAGTACACCCGAAAATGTAAAAAAAATCCACGATATGGTGTTGGCAGATCGAAGAGTAAAAGTGAGTGAGATTGTTGATGCCATAGGCATTTCATATGGCAGTGTGGTTTCGATTTTAAATGATTAGCTGGGTTTAAGAAAGTTGTCTGCAAGATGGGTGCCGCATATGCTAACAATCGACCACAGTTTCGATAGAAAAACTTGCTCCCTCATCCGCTCTATTCTTCAGATTTATCTTCTTATTCCCAAACTTGAAGAAATAGCTCGCCGGAAAGAGATTTGACTCCAACAATGAATCATTCCACAAACAAAGGCCTATTTTAAAGACCTCGAAAAATCCCATTTGTTTGGAAGGTATACAAAAAACTGGAGAAACGTTGGACTAAGTGTATTGAGTTAAAAGAAGACTATGTTCAAAAATAAATTTTTATTTTGCAAAAAAACTGTGTTTCATTCAAAAAGTCACAGACTTATTGATCCACCCTCGTATTCTAAAAACAATGCTAACCGCTAACGGCACTATGTAAAGGGTGTTTTTTATTGAGGTATAGAACTTTAAGTTGGCATCACTTTTTTAACTGGCGGCCATTTTGTCAGCTGTCAAGTGATTAATATTTAGTTTGGTTTGCCATTTCATCATGAACAGGTTGACAAAAGAACAACGCTTGCAAATCGTGCAAATTTATTTCGAAAATAATGGTTCAGTTCGCGAAGTTTACCGCAAGCTCCGTCCATTTTATGGTCGACATAATCGTCCATCAGAGCAATTAATTCGGTTAACCATGGATCGTTTTCGCACTACGTTTACTCTATGTGATAATACGCATCCGCAGAGACGTCGAACAGTGCGCACCGAAGAAACAATTGCCGCTGTAGAGCAAAGTGTTGAAGAGGACCCGAATGAATCGATTCGCCACCGTGCACAGCAATTGGAGCTTTGTCCATCAACTTTATGGAAGATTTTGAATGTGGATGAGTTGTGGTTCCAACAAGACGGCGCTACATGCCACACAGCGCACGTCACAATCGATTTATTGAAGGAAACATTCGATGAGCGCATAATTTCGCGGAATGGACCTGTCAATTGGCCACCAAGATCGTGTGATTTGACACCATTGGATTATTTTCTTTGGGGATATGTGAAGTCGCTCGTCTACGCCAACAAACCAGAAACGTTAGGGGACTTGGAAGCCAACATTCGTGGCGTTATTGCCAACATACGGCCCCATATGCTCGAAAAAGTGGTTGAAAATTGGACCTGTAGAATTGGCTTTATTCGAGCCAGCCGCGGCGGCCACATGCCTGAAATCATATTTAAACATTAATAGCATAAAATTATCCTTCCAATAAAGCCAAATTGATGGACATTAAAAGGATTTTCTTGTGTTTTATTTCAATTCGAAGTTCTATACCTCTAAAAAAACACCCTTTATAAGCAAAAATTGGCATGAAGTTAGCAAAAGTGACAAAATTGAATTAGGTATTAACGAGTTCCTCCATACAATTAGACATTAGAAATGGTTGCATTACCTAATTTTAACCCACCTCTACTCCCTAGCATAATTTTTAATGTGAAGTTTCATGGCAAAACTCTTTAAGATCATGTTAAATTTTGCCACTTATGCTAACTTCATGCCTTGTAAAAAACTTGAAGGGAGCCTTATACATATATAGCAATCATAATAATTTAATAAAAGGACATTATAATATCACAGTTATGCTGTTCATTGAAGTTTTACCATATAACTTATCTCAACAACTGTCATTTATTGACTACAATTAAACAAAAACAACAACAAACAAACTTCTTTAATATTGTATGAATGTTTATTTCTTTCTGCTCTTGCAATTTTATTTGCAAATTCTGTTTGTTTGTAACTGTTTTGTTTTTTTAATCTCATACCGCCAATCCTGTCAATATAAACAGACAAACAAACTGTCAACTGAACATCAAACGGAACCTATAGACAGTCGGATGTTAAATGACATTATGAGTGAAAAATAAAATCAAGTCTGCGAACTACAGAAACAAATTTAAAAAAAAAAACACAACACCAGCATATTTTCGTACTGCATTCATTACAAACAGTGTGGGGAGGATTGTGTTAAAAAGAAAGAACAACAAGAGCAAATAATGAATTAAAAAAAAAAATAAGAAGGAAAAGTGTAAAACAAACTACATAGTGGCAATCATATGTTGCGTTCAAGTGTGGAACACTGAAACCTTCTAAAATGATTTTAATGTATAAAGGCAATTAAACGCGCTGGCTACTTGGTGTTTTGCAGCCAGAGTGACTTGAGCTCACTGTATATGCAAAACTTTCTTTCTGTAACAAACACCAACTACTTACTCACTTTTATTTAAATGGATGTTAAAATCGAGAAAGAAAACAACAACAAAAAAACATACGTAGTTTATGATGAGAAAACAAAATATAACACAATTTTAAATTTATATAAAAAAAAAGTAACAACAAATAAAAACTACAAATTCAAGCCTGAAATTTGGATGATGACCAACCCAAAAGAAAAATAATAAAGACGGAGGAGTGACAGACACAAGGCATAAAGAATTCCCTTCTTATAGTTGCACTGGCATCAACAGCCGGATGTGAAGTACAATTTATAAAAAGGAGAAGAGAAATTTTAACTTCCTTGTAAAAGTAACTTTTTTTGTGTCCCCAACATCTTTGAGGTGGTTTGAAATATAAAGCGTTAATTTAGTTTGTTGTTTTCCTCCTCGGATACAAATAAAAATCTTTACTATGACTGCAGAAGTATCAAAAATAAAAATATTTTAGAACAAGTAAAATTTATTTTCTGATGGTTAAGCATGTCTATATGCATTTCATTAGTGCTTTACCAAATCGTCAGTAGACTTCAGCCACACATTTTGAACAGTCACTAGCCTTTCATCATATGCACAGAATTTCTAAAACCATTTGAGAATTCACAAATAATAATATTTTTTTTTTTTAATCACAAAAGAGTAAAAGAAGCTAAAGCATCAATGAAATGCATATCCACCGGCAAATAAATTGCACTTTAAATAAAAATTATGACAATATGTAAAATAATAAATAAAAAATAAATTTCTTATTTATTTATGTATGTATTTGTGGATTAAAAGGTGCAACCGATTGAGATGGTACTTGATTTAAGCATGAACAAGAAAATTCGATGATGAATTTTGTTCGTGATATAAAATCTCAGCTCAAATCGTCACATCCGCCATCGTATCGTCAATCGTATGAAAATAAATTAAGTGATACGTCAATCGTATGAATGGGAGTTCAGTACTTTCACGTATGTCATAATCCAAAATTATATTTTTACGTGAGGAGTTGTATGTTCACGGATGTGACGTAGTTGACTCGATAAAAAAGAAGATAAGTATCTTAGGACAACCGGTTATAGCTATGCTGCTTAGCTATATAAAACAAACTTCATGTGTTCAATGACAATGCAATAAAATAAGACATTTCTTTTGTTTTCAATATAAGTAAACGATAGAAAGTTTCTTATCGACATCGTGGACCCGGCAGTAATTTAATCGTGCGCCGTTAGAAAAGAAAATAATGGAAAATAAATGGAAGGAAACCTCTTGAAATAACAGCGGCCGGTGGCGGCTGTTAGCCGGCTTACAGCAGATCGGCTGTGTTCTCTGGCTTGTGCTCATGTGCAAAAACAATACAAAAACAAATTAAGCAATCGTTCTCATTGTTTTTGTTTTGTTTTTGTTTCACTCACTTCAAAGAACGAAACAAAACAAAATCAATCAATTTGTTTCGTTTATTTTCGTACTCTGCTTTTAAGTATAAAGAAAACAAAACAAAAATAAATTTTTAACTGTAATTAAGGCTCAGTTACCCGACTGTAATGTAAAGTAAGTGCAACAGTAGGAAACAGCAGATCGATATTGTTATGTGAAAAGTAATGAAAATGATTATAGAGATGTAATGTAACGTAACATACTTTTCATATAAAAATATCGATCAGCTGTTTCCTACGTTGCAGTTACTTTACATTACAGGCGGGTAACTGAGCCTTTATAATAGTGTCGATTATTTTTGTTACACTAAACTCATGAATTTCCTGTAAAGAAAAAATTTAGTATTTTGTATCGTTAAACACGCAACACCAGCAAATTTGTTAATGGGTCTCTTAAGCTTAAAGTTCTGAAATTAAAAAAAAAAATTATACAATTTTATACAAAATGCTTTTTAATATAAAAAAAATATTTTTGTGTTTGCTATTCAATTTAATTAGGACATCTTGGTATTCGCGTTCGGGTCGTATCGTTTTGGAAAAATTCGACACGCTCACATCTCTACTCTAAACTAAATGATTTCTATTGAATGTTACCCTAGGCGTATTTAGTAAATTTTTTGCATTAAATTAACAAAATATTCAGTGACACTCGTAAAACGACTTAAGCATAAATTTAAATAGTGATGCTTTTATAAGATCTAAATTTCAAAATACCGCTGGAACCAATTTCAAATTACATACATACATAAATCATTGGTTTAATAACTTAACTTTAATTTCTTTTTAATCGACTTAAAAAAATCAGCAGGTCATGTATTCGTCTGTATATATATATTTTTTTTTTTGGAACTGTTACTTCATAACTCGGTACATTTTAGACCGATTGTAGAAATTCTTTTGTTTTTTACTGGCAGGGTATAGCTTTCATTTAGTCAAATTGTAAAAAAGAGTGGGCGGGAACACGCCAATTATTTTTTTTATTTGATTCTATGATATTTTAATTATTCGATTGCTACAATACTTACTCAATACGTTGGGCTCTCGCAGCGAGATAATGTTGGAGTTGAAAAATATAATATTAAGTTTTATTGTTATTTATTAATTTATTGTTTATTATTAATATTATATTTCCCTTGCTTCTTTTTGTCAGATTTTTACGAAACTTGCTACACATTTTGAGCTCTTAAAAAGACACAATATTGCATTGAAAAAAGTGTGGGCGGGCCACACCCATTAAATTTTAATACAGATCATATACATATGCTCATAAAATATATGAAGCAAGAAACATAATTTAAATGTATGACATTCCCATCCAGGCATGAGCAGACTTTTGTACTTTTGTAAAGTGATCCAGGACCGGCACAAACACACTACTAATCACACTTTATTCACTCCTTTTCTTCTAACACGTAATTGTTGATGCACCTACAAATAAAAATAACTTTTAAATCTAACTCGAAACACTTTATATATATATATATATATATATATATATATATATATATATATATATATATTTTTTATACATAAATATAACACTTTGTTAAACAAAAAGTTAACTGCAAGTAAACATTAACCAAGCGTAATTAAAGTTCCTACAAAAGCACAAACAATTAGAAAAAAAAAAACAACTATTAACTTATTAATATAACGAGAACACCCTTCATAACTTATTAAATTGAGTGTACTATCGACGAAAAATTGTCAACATCGCTAATTGAATTTTCCCTTTAACATGTAAAAAGCAATCAATATTTTTAAAACCCATTAATACTCGTAGTTGCATATGGCCGATGGTGCACCATCATTCGCAACATTATTTCAATAGCAGTTTAGTTTAAATTATTTTTTCTACGGTTGGGTTTTGGTGTTTTTCCCTATTTCTTATTAATATAACAGCAATTAATACATTTACAAATGCATGTATGCATGTATGTATGTGTGAGTGTGTGTGGATGCGTGTAATTGTAAACATAGTAACGGGAATTTAAAATAGGGGAAAATTGTGCTAAATTTTTGATATTGTGCACACACACACACACAAAAACTAATACGAGTACGAGTACATACCCAACTATAGCAATAAATGAAATGCACCAGAACAAATTCTTACTCCTTTCCATTTCCGCCCGCTGTTGTGCAATAGTTGTAGTTGTTGTAAACAAGCATATGCACATCCGGTTGACCACCTACGTTTACAAATTTCTGCAGAGCCGTGTTGTATGTGTTTACTTAAGTTTTGTAGACGTGTGCGCATATTGTATTATTGTATTCGTTTGCTTTAAGTGAACTTTAAAGCTCGCTTTGTATTTCAATTTGGTAACAAATGCACACACTGTAATACGCACTCACCAATACATACATACATACATACATATTCAACTTTGTATTGTAAAACACTATAATGTTATCGTGCTACGCACTTTTTCTATACATCTATTGTATATATGTATGTATGTATGTATGTATGTATGTATGTACTTCACAAACCATTTGCAGTTGTGCTAGTTAATTAGGCAGGCTCAGATATTTTTTTTTTCAAAATCTAGTTCTTTAAAAAAAAAGTTGTAATACTTTTAAAAACGTTATTTTTGTAGGTTAGATTTTTTCCAATGAAATAAAAATTCAAATCAGAACATGTCGCTCATTTACTTCAATAGTGTCATAACTCCAAAAAAAAATTGTTTTTTTTTTTGAGTTAATACATAATAATGCGGCATTTCGTATTTTATCCAACGTTTTTTCTCTTTTAATAGGTGGCATCCTAATGTACTTGGAAATTTCGTGTGCGATGTAACAAACTATTTTGACTTTACATTCAAACGTTTTGCAATGAAATAGTGTTTTTGTTGCTTCTCTTTTCGAAATACAAATGTCTGTCTTATTGTGGTAAACATTGAAATTGGAAGCAAGAAAATAGAACGTTGACTGGCACTGCAATACATATACATATGTATGTATGTATATATACACGTAAACATATCCTACATGCAGGATATGCGTGCACACATAGCGTCACCTGAAACGCAAAATGCCCTATCTGATAAAAAAAATTAAAAATCGACTATTTTATAAATTCCGTGGTATTTCATCAAATTAATCGCTAGAAAAATTAAGCAATCTGCCCCAACAATAATAGTTATTTTATTTATTTTATTACATTTTAACACGATTTTTCCCCCTCCTGTAAAATTAGGAAAATGTAAAATGTTAGTTAGGGCGTTATGAGTTTCAGGTAACGACATGCCTGAAAGTACATACATGAAAAAATACTTCTACCATTTCCCATTTTAATAACTGATTACTTCGTTTCGTTTCTGCTTTTGATTGTCTCTGGGGTGCGGAGGGCGGACTTAGTCGTGCTGTATTTGATTTGGAAATGAAATCATATGCAACAACATGTGACTCCAAATGTTGTGTTGAATTTCGGCTTATAATTTTTAATCAATATTTTTGGTTATTGGCATAAAGAGCGAGAAAACAAAAAAGAGAAAAGAATCGAGAGATTAGAGATTGCAAAACTCACGCAAATGATTTGGAATTTGTACATATGTATGTATGTATATATTCTAAGTTTTTGTATATATCGCGAATTTTTCTTTTTTATTTAGAGTGCAAAAAGTTTTTTCTTTAAGTCACATAGTTAACTTTTTGACTTGAGGGGACAAATTTGTTTACTTTTAGGGTTAAACTAAAAACTTTTATTACAGCCATATTTTTCCATATACACATAAACAAAATTATGTAGCATACTTTGTATTGCCTTATTAATGTTGCAGCCTTTAAGGTGCCTTAATTTTTTTGCAGTTAATAACTTTAATGTAAAATATTGACAAGTGTGTAATTTTGATTTATACAAAAAAAAACGTGCAAACAAATTCCTAATAGGGCCTTTAAATTATATCAAAATCTAAAACTTACGAGATTTCAAGCTAAATCTAGCTGCTTTGTACTAGATTTGCCATACAAATCAAAATCGAGTTTGTGCGTAGATTTATGGGAAATCTACATAAAATCTAATATATTTATTTTATTTTCACTACCCTGTAAATAATCTTAATATATGTATATAAAAATCAAAAACACGTTTATTTGTTAGGGGTGAACTCTCCAATGCCCCAACAGATTTTCGCCTTCCATCCCACAAAATATTTGTAAAAGACCGGCGCGTGTTTTTATATATATTCTACCCCGGTAAATGCTACGCCCCTTTCAGAAATAGTGATTCGTCCGACAGATGGCGCCATATTTAGTTTTTTTTTTGTGTTTTTGCACCGTAACTCAAGAACTACTGAACCGATTTTGACCAAACTTCATATACATGCTCTATAGGGCGTGAGTGTTTCTTTGTAGTTTGAAGTTCGTCCTTCAGATGGCGCCATATTTAGTTTTTTTTGTGTTTTTGCACCGTAACTCAAGAACTACTGAATCGATTTTGACCAAGCTTCATATACATGCTTTATAGGGCGTGAGTAGTGTTTCTGTGTAGTTTGAAGTTCGTCCTTCAGATGGCGCCATATTTAGTTTTTTTTTGTGTTTTTGCACCGTAACTCAAGAACTACTGAACCGATTTTGACCAAACTTCATATACATGCTTTATAGGGCGTGAGTAGTGTTTCTGTGTAGTTTGAAGTTCGTCCGACAGATGGCGCCATATTTAGTTTTTTTTTGTGATTTTGCACCGTAACTCAAGAACTACTGCACCGATTTAGACCAAACTTTATATACAATCTCTATGGGGCGGGAGGAGTGTTTCTGTGTAGTTTGTAGTTCGTCCGACAGATGGCCCAATATTTAGTTTATTCGTGGGCAAAATCCAATATTCATATTGTACCACCAATGCCATATACAACACTAATGTTTGCTTAGGGCCAGCAACGAGGACCGTGGTCAGCTAGTATTTATATAAAAGATGATTGAATTAGCTACAGCCTCCTTGAAAAGGTGTGTGAATTGGCTACATTGCCATTGTTTGGTTGTAGTTTTGGACATTTTTCAGTTTTGGATAAAAAGGCTTTATATATGTCAGAAAAAAACTTGGTGTAAACGGTATAGATTTTCATAAAGATTTTAATTAAAATCGCCAACATTTTGTGCAGGTGTAAATGCCCTATAATGCTACTTACGATAAACTTTCGACAAAATCTTTCAGACTTGGGCCTGCTGGTAAATACATCACTGCGCTGCAAATGGAATGACATTTAAATGTCCTGAAATGCTTCACTAAAATAGTTAACGTGAACGTGTATTGCATTTTAAATTAAATGTTGCTCGTATTATGCAGAGCAGCGAGGCATTTCCGAATAGATCAACTTGTTTATCAACTGGATTATTAATGTTATGCCATATATATGAAATGTAATTTAATTAATTCTACGCCATCATGACTCTTTTCTCGTTCACAGTAATCGCTAATGTTTGCTAAGGCTCTCTATTGTAAAAAAACCAATCCTAGTATGCATTTTAAGTTTTCACTTATTTGGCTTCAAAGGCTTAAAGGATTCTTATAATTTATACATAAAAAAAAAAAAAGATTATTCAACATAACAATGTTATTGCATGTTATCATTGTGATTGCTACCAAAACTTAACAGACTAATGGTAGAGATTGGTAGGAGACGATCAGCCAGATACCATTCTAGGTGATGTGACTATGTAAAACTGCCCAGACACTATCAAAATCCTCATCGAGCATTATAGTAGTATTCACAAAAATAAGTTTTTATACGTTATAGCGAAAACAATTGATGAACAATTTTTAAAATTTTATCTTTGGCATGCTTGATGTCACATTTTGATGCATTTATTGTGTTTGTTCAAGCACGAACACATTTCAAACTAAATTTTAGGTCGAGCGGCTGTTAAAAAAAATTAGTTTGTGTTATACCGGCGATGATTGATAAAAAAAAACTTAAAAAATTTGGTTTTTTTATGCTTGATGTCGCATTTGGATGTGTTTATTGTGTTTGCTCTTCAAGCACGAACACATATCAAATGTGTTTTAAGTTAAATAAATAAATTTAATTAATTTAATTGAGATTTCGCAATAATTTTATGCAGAATATGGGCACCGCAAATATAAAAGACGTACAATTTGGAATTTTATTGGAAAGTTATGAAAAACAACTTCAACAAGAGATATGTGCTTGCTATTGACATTCGATGTCGTCAGCACAAAATCAAGCCAAAAATGTATGCTTGACGTGTCATCTAACATGTACACAAGTTTGACATCAAGCATTTTGATCATGTGTGTGCCGCTTAACAGATTCTACTTCTGATGATGGCTCATAGTACTGGTATTGGGAGTGCCTTTAATTTACCTACCGAACTAAGACCGTCTCCCATGAGCCTCTTGACTCATGACTCACTATCCTACACAATCGCACGATTTACTAAAAACTACAACCCTGATCTGATGAATTGTTATTGTCTTTTGACAAATTTTTATAGATTTCATCATAACAAGGTAGTATTTTTTAGTAAATCGTGCGATTGCGTAGGATATTGTGTCACGGCCTTTACGCAGTGCGAGCGTTAAGATATTGTTGTTGTTGTTTTTTTCGGTATACATAGGGACGGTGACTAACGCTTAAGTTCTCCCGTTGTTAGCAGCTGCGTGAGGTAAGGCCGACATGGCGTGAGATAAGGCCGTCCATCAATGTGTGTATTATTCACACTAAAGCTTGGCGCTATGAAATAAGGCCCAAGGAAATAACGCCTAAGTAAGAAAAGAAATAAACCCCAATTCAATTAAGGATTTTCATTTGTTTTTTGGCTTTATTTATTTTGAGTTTGGTTTCATTGGGCTTTTTTAATTGGGCTTTATTTAATTTTTATTGGGCGTTTTTTCATAAATTTTCTCGTAGGCCTTATTTTCTTGCTTTTATTTCATTTAAGGCTTATTACATTTATATCTATATTCTAGCATAATTTCCTTAGCCTTTATTTCATAGCGTCCTAAGGCTTTGGTATAAAATTTAGTTTAGTTTATTTCATACATCCGTGAATGCAGAATATTTTGGTTACTATTGTGCTATAGTTGTTATTGATGGCATTGTCGTTCTCATTAATTTTACTGTTGTTAACGTGTATTTGAACGCTTTTATAGCCAAAAAATTATTTGTATATATTGCTGCATGCACCTTGTTATTCGTGTGTACATTCTATTGCAGACATAGTTATGCTGTTTTATTTTAAAATACAAATTAACGCATCCACCTAAACTTAAGAATACCAACATACATATTCCCAGGCTGGCATTTATTTTTCTATAAAATAGGTTTTTAAAATGTACAAAAATTTACGAGTATTACTCAACTATTGAAAAGCTATCCCGGTACAGCGTAGTAAATTTTGTTTCACTTATTTCTGTGGTTTTCATTGATAACAGCGTATGTTCAAAAATCAAATTTCTTCAGTAGAGCCAGTAAAAGCTTATTTACAATTATTATATTTATATATAATTATTTATTTGAGACATTTTTAGATTTAATTGAACTGTAATTTGTGAATTTTAATCAGAAATAATTTCTTAATCAGGCTTAAGTTCAGTAATTTCAATTCATATTGAATGAAACATTTTTATTAATTCATGTGAGTTTCTAAAGAAGAGAAACAAAATTAAACTAGACATTATTTTTCTGTGCTGATGAAGTGCGTGGCTGCACAGAAAAATATCGGTAATAATTAATAAAAATATTTCATTCAATACAAATTTAAATTACTGAACTTAAGCCTGATTAAGAAATTATTTCTTATTATAATTATTTATTATTTTCAAGCTTATTTACAAAAAAAAAATTTAAAAATTGTATTGTTATTTTAGAAAAATATGCGTCCATATTTTTCAAAAATTTCTTAGAACTTTTTAAAAAGCATTTAAAAAATAACAATTTGATGGCATAAACTCGAAAGGAGAAATATATAATATACTCGTACGTTGTTATTAATGCAAACCACAGATTTCCGTTTCTGTTGTTACGTTTTGTGGTATGAATATTTTAATAAAATTTTATATACATTGATAGCATGGCCTTTCTTCTCTAGTCAGTAAATGAAAAGAAATTTTTTTGTAATTAATTAGTTTTTCCATGTTGAAAAGGCTGTTAATTTGTTTTTGTTTTAACTACCTTGTAATTATTGCGTTCTGCTAATCCTAAACTACATATTTTCTGCTTTGTGTGGTTGAAGTTTCTTTTCTTTTTTTTTTGCTCTTAGCAAAAATATTTTAATAATTGAAATGATTTAATTGTGTTCTATTACTTTTTTCCCCCTAAAAATATAGCTGAACAGGAAAAATATATATTAATTAAATTCTATTTTAATTGCATATATTTATGTAATTGTGTGACAGCTGTGACATTTGTAAATGTAAATTATTAAAAAAAAAAAATATGCGCATATATTTATATTTAAACGGCTGGCCAAAGTTCTTTTAGCAAGAGAATTATCTAAAGGTTAAAACGACAAACAATACACAATTATTTTAAAATAAAAAAAAATAATTTAAAGTAATTGAAAGTCAATTAATAAAGAATTAAAATATAATTTAATGTAGACAAGCAACAAAATTTACTGCGGTCTTGATGCGACGTCGACGACACCATTCACAATAAGAGCGATTATTTTTATATTGTTTCCATATTAAAGTTATCAAAATAGGGCAACTTCAAATTAATATTTTTGCAGATTGAAATAAAATATTTCACCATTGCTGGACTTTCGTTAATTTTTCTTATATTAGTCAATATAGATTTTATTTATTTCAAATTGTTTTTGCTCTGACTGCAGTCACTAAATGCATAAGGAATCCGAAAACTTGGAACTGGGATGAGAAAATTTTAAAAATTTATTCGAATATTTTAATATACACAGACTAAAAAAATTAAGTCTGTCAAAAAAACCAGACTTCAATGCAAAGATCTGATGAAAATTTAAAAAAAAAAATTTATGGGATTTAAAATTTAATTTAAATGGGCGTGCTTGTAAAAATCCGTACAGTAGAACCCCTTAAAAGAAAGTATAAAATTTTAATGGGCTTAACTCCGCCCATTTTTTCAAATGGAAGATTGTGTATATATTGGAGCTTAAGGTTTGTGCTAAGTTTCCTAAAAATCGGTTAAGTAGAACCACGTGAAATATAACTATAAATTTTAATAGGCGTAGCCCCGCCCATTTCTTCAACTTTATAATTGTGTAATTACAAGAACCAAATGTGTTTGCTAGGTTTCGCAGTAATCAAATAACTAGAATATCATAAAATCAAATAAAAAAAGTTGTAGGCGTGGCCCCGCACAATTTTTTTTGCAATGGGACCAATGGGAAGCTATACCCTCTCAGACAATAAAAAAAATGTCACAACCGGTCTAATATGAACAGAGTTATGAATTAACAGCGCCAAAAAAATGGAGGCGAATTGATGACCTCCTTATTTTTTTGAAGTCGGTTAAAAATAACGAAGTATGTAACTATTACTAAGAGAAAACTGTTGTCCGAATCTTAACATAAGATACAGCCTATAGAGGTTGCACTGTACATATCGCTCATTTACGTAAATAATGACATAGCTCAACAAATTTTAATTTTGAGTTATTGATGCAAAATAAATCCTCATATCGTTCTTCATACTGCATGAACATTTCACACAAATATCTTGTTTACTAAACTTTTGAAAGTAAAATAAAAACTGAAAACAAACTAGTTTTTTGAGTTATGACGTTCTTTGAGTAAATGAGCGATATGTTTGCATTATTTTCATAGATTTTTCTCTTCATTATAAATGCTTAATGGTATTTCTTATGGCCATTTTCTTATTTATGTGCCAACGCCTTTTTTCATATACATACGTACATTTATTTGATTCTTTAAAATGATTTTAAACGATGCACTAAACTCAAAAGCATGCTGCTTATGATCATTAGCTAAAATTTATAACCCACTTTAAAATGAAACGCATTAGCTGCACTGACACTTCTTGTATGCTTTATGTGGCATAGTAAATTGATGTTGCAATTAATTGCATATTTATTGGTCATCAAAATGTTTTATATTTCTCAATTTCGAAAAAAACATTCCCCATGTTTTTTTAGATAAAAGTTTTAATTTGTAGTAAAATTTAGGAGAGTAAATTTTAATTTAAAAAAAATTTTTTGCTTATGATTGCATAGATACGAGTATAATACATTTTTTTAGATAATGAGAAATGAAGACTTTTTATGATATTTTTGGAATCAAAATTGTCTTTTATATATAATAATATATATATAATTTTATTAGGCTAAAGCTCGTATCGCTCTGGAAGCCAAATTACTTGTAACAATTCTTTAAGGAACAAATAACACCAAAGTTAATTGTAAATATTCTGACAAGCACTGGCAGAACGGAACAACTAGCTGCTTTCGAAGGTACAGACACCTTCGTCATCAGCGTTCTTTGTGTTTTGGTGCACTGTGTGTGATGTCAGCTGGTATAGATTTCTGCTTTATATACTCAGTTTTCAGTGCAATTGGAATATGTGAATTGTTTTGATTCATCGTATTACAATTTGCTGAAAACTTTTTTTTAATGAAAGCTCAATTTTACCATCTCTAAATTTACAACACAGTCTTGCCATTGTCGTTTGTTTTTTTTTTTCTACTAATTTTGCGCATGTCAGTTAATTTTGTTAGTTTTTTTCTATTGTTTTCTCTACAAACTTATTTGATTTGTCTACTTTAATTCAAATATGTAATACCAAAAAAAAAAAATATGATTGGATACTTTAATGCACCATATATTATTGGCGAAAAAGTAAAGAAAATATTTAATGTTATTTTTGGGAATTGTTACAATTTCAGTTTAACATTTTTTAACGCACTAATAATCCCAAATTATTATTTTACTTATTCAGTAAAATTTTTTTTTTATTAAAAATACATTGAAATTTATTATTGAGGGGTTTAGCTGGATCATATGCGTATTTCGCTTCAGCCAAAAATTTCTTAGAACAACTAGAGTTATTATGTTAAACTTTCATTCAAACAAATGAGAAGTTCAACAAATGTCAAAGTTGAAACAATAATTCAATAATCAACATGTTTTTTTATTTTCTTACTTTATAATTGAACAATTGGCTGACTCTTTTTCAGCTCGAATTGTAGTTGTAAGAAGTATGTAAAGAAAATAAATGTAAATAACAACTACAGCTGTTCAACAATAGATTGTTGCCACACCAGTATTTTTAACCGAGTGCAGCCAAGTTAATAATAATTTGGTATTATTATGGCTAATAAATCAGTGCAACCTAATCTCTATTTTTGGTTTAAAATGTGTTTAAACTAGCAAACCTATAAATCAATAGTTTCTAAACCATCTGGAAACAACAAGCTAATCGCTTCGCGGGTTGTTTGTTAAAAAAAAAAAATTTAACTACCAGTATAGCCCATATGGTTTTGTTACTTACAGAACATATGTTTTGCTTTAAAAGAGCACTCAACTTTTTTCAAAGTTTCTACTTTTTCTTCAGATCTTGTTTGACCTGTTTTCTTACACTCTATTATTCTTTTATACTATTCTACTTCGCCAAGCATAAGTGTAATTGATGGCCTGCTGCAAAACAGCTGTTTTTTCACATTTATTTTGGTGCTGCCACAATATTATTTTTTAAATTACACATAAGGTATGGTTCACTGATTTACTCCTGTTGAGTTTCAACTACATATAAATTTAAGTTTAGATTAACTAAACCAGCGCTTAAACTATGACTAATTTGTTAGCCCTTAGTGTTAAACTTGTAACTTAAGTAATGTTTGATTTTTACAGTGGGTTAATATGACCACTTGCATAGAGTGAAAATTACAAAATTTTGAGCTAACCCCTCTGAGAGGAACAAATGCGATATGTCTGTATGTATGTGTATCTGTGGCGATATGGAATAATCGCTTAGATAATATTAGGTTAGGTTAGTTTCGTAAGAGTAAGCATTACGCTCATGTCAGGGATAATACACACTAGCCAGTATTGGCCTGAATAACCGCTTAAGTCTACTTAGACACGTTAGATTTGTTATGGCGTATTATATTCTGGTTGAAAGTTGCGGATGTTACAATGCTACATTTGCAAAATAAGGTATCGCGTTAGCGTCAAAACTTTAGAAAAACACTGTTTTCTGAAGCCGACTCGAGCGATTATTCCATATTGTCACAGATATACATATAAGAAAAATATGCAGCGGTAAATTCAGCTTTTTGTAATGATATTTGTTTTACATATTTAATTTTATTGGCGCTATGAAATTAAATAAAAATAAATAAATAAATAAGAAAATGAAACAAGGCTCTAAGGAATTAAGACATTTGTAATTGGGCCTTAATTCATTTAACTTGGTCTTTACTTCAACTTCAGGCTGGTTGGGCTTTATTTCGTCTTGAGTTTGATTTCATTAGACTTTTTTTATTTAGGCTTTAATTCATTTATTTTGGGCTTTATTGCATCTTGAGTTTGGTTGGGCTTTATTTATTTTTTTTTTTAACTTTATTTCATGTTGAGTTTGATTTCATTCGACTTTTGTAATTGGGCCTTATTTCATTTATATTGGGTGATTGTTCATAAAATTTCTCTTGGACCTTGTTTAATTTTTTTTGGAGGTTTTATTTTATCGAGCCTTATTTTTATGAACTTATTTCATAGCGTCAATTTTATTACATATAAAAATGGTATCCGTCCAATAAAATAAATTAAAATTATAGATTAAACAAAAGCTGATTATTTATTTATTTGCTTTCGTTTCATTTTGTTAGAAAGCATAATAAAACTTCAATATAAATAAATAATTAAAAGCCACCAATCGCGAATGTGCTTTTAATGCTGATTTTAAATTGTAATTGGTTAGAAATAACAACAGCAAGAGCAACAGCAGCACACAAAGCACAAGCCAGTATGTAGACTCATACGCTAAACCACAGTAATTTCATGTGTATCAATGATGGGAAATGTGGCACAATTCGGCCCTTTTTGGCACTAATCCAAATTGTTTGTGGCACCATGGCACTCTTGTAATTTTTTCATTTGCTATTTTTAAGTATACTAAGCCATAAACCGATACTGGGTTTTATAGGTTGCCAGTTTCATAAGTGGGTGAGGGTGGCGTTGGCTGAAGTAGTTAGCACGTTGACTACAAAACCGAAGGTCCTGGGTTCAATCCCTGTATCCGACAGTCATTAAAAAATAACAACACCACGCATTTTTCTGATGTGCATTAGTGTCCCTTTGTGTCAGTTGTTGTAGGAAAGTTCAAGTGATGAAGGCATAATCACTGGTCACTGAACTATACCGACTTCAGCAGATACTAATCCTAATGTAACATCAGAGCGCCCTCCTTCGTTGTGTAGCAAAATCATCGGCGAAGTAAAATAATCAATAAAATGTCTACAAGACACAGCTTCAAAAAATTAATACGCCCCATTTAACATCAGAGAGGCGCTGCAACACTGCATTATTAAAAACGTGCGAAAAGCAGAGTTGTAAAAGAATGAAGCTTTCCTCTATCTCTTCTTTCACCACCTGTCTTCTCTCTCACTATCCCTTTCCTAAAGAAGGTAACACCTAGTATTAGCAGTAGGCATTAATTGCCTGAGTGTTACTTCTCTTTAAAAAAAAAAAAAAAAAAAAAAAAAAAGTAACCGACTCACTCTAATGTACAAGAGCGTTATAAGAAACGTGTGAAAACTTTGTTGTATAACTATAAAAAAAAATTTAGAAAAAATTGTTCTTGTCTTGGAACAAAACATCTGTTATATTAGATTTGACAGGTTGCTGGCTTTTGGTACCTGAGAGTAGGATATGGATAGTGCAAGTAAAGATGGTTAAGTGACATATACAGTGATGCCAACTCTTGGGTCATCAAAAGCACTGTGAGCATATAAAAATAGGGTAAAAAAGGGTAAAAATTAAAACAATTGCGGGGGAAAAAGCACTAAGTTATTTATGTTTTATATAAATACGTCTTTACTTTTTGTTTGACTATAACATCTTAACCCTTTCGGTCCTTTTGAGGGACAACACGTACCAGAAAAAGTCCTTTATACTGCCTGGAGCAAATGAATTGTAATTTAATAAGCATGAAATAAATAAAGGTACCAAATTTGAGCGGTTTTTTTTGTAAGATGATCATATACTAAATATATTTGAAATAGAAAAAAGTAATTTTAGCTGTGTTGAAACCAAAATTTTTAAATTTGTTCTATTTTGTAAGTATGTACAGTTTTTTTTGCGGTTTTGTTGGTTTGAGATATATTGTCCCATTCGGGATTTTTACTGGGCTTATATGTCAAATTAGTATTATGTATTTTCAAAAAAAAAAAATATAGAATGTGTGCATATTTTCATTCAAAAGCTCCAAAAATCCTATTGGAATGATATATCCCAGGATAATTCAATATATATGCAAAAAGATTTTTATCTATATCTCTTTCGCTAAAAAGATCCGAACCGAAGGGTTAAATCGCTATACCGGGAAATTATTTTAAAATTACATCAAATGCTTAGTGCCGCCTTTAACGCTCGATAATTCCTCTAAGATTTTTCTTTATTTTTGTTTTTCCATCTTAAAGCAAACCATACTGAGTTAGTAAGATTTAACAAAAAATTAATACAAAACTTACTTTTAAGAAAAATCTTTAATTTCATAAGAACTAAGACACTTTTTTGTGATTTCTTAAATAAGAAATACTTGTTGTTTAACTATGTTCACGCATGCGAATTAAAATAGTAAAATCGTTGCTTAACAAATAAATAAAAAAAAATTTCATAAGGAATTAAAAAAAAAATTATTGAGACAAGTCGGGTATTTAGTAAAGTTTCGGCTACTTAGAAAGTAAAAGAGCACCAAAAAATACCCGAAAAGCACCAAAATGGCAAATATGTCACATATAGATAGCGAGAAGAGCAGCTTATTATTTTATTTTTTCCGTTTTTACAACTCTGCTCTTGTTTATCTTTGTTTGTTAATTTTTATAACATCGTTGCAGCGCCTCTGGTGTTAAGTAGGCATATAGCTACATAGCTATAACTATTTATATATATATATATATAATTATATTACTTCATCGATGATTAATTGATACAAATATCGATCAAAAATGGTGCTGCGATATACATTAGCAATTTTGTATAAGGTTGCAGCGCCTCTGGTGTTAATTAGACGCCTAACGACAAGTAATATAGCCATTTTACTATTTATTTTATTTTGCCAACGAGTAATTACTACAAATATCGACGAAGAAGTGTGCAGCGATATGCATTATCGCACCGCACTAATGCATATTAGAAAAATGGATGATGTTGATATGACTGGGTCTGGCCAAGGTTTGATTTCATGCTCTCGAAACCCGTAATTCTTGTACTTCAGCCAACTCTTGCATTTACATATTTCTTACAACTACAATCGAGCTGAAATAAAGGCGCCTTTATTTTTAACACCCAGAACGAAAGGAAAAACATGTTTATTATTGAGCTCTTATTTCAACTATAATATTAGTTGAGCTTCTCATTTAGTTAAATGAAAGTGTAACAAAATATCTCTAGTTGTTAAAAAAAATTTTGGGTAAATTTTTCTTAATATGTACATATTTTAACAGATATGCATTTCCTTTGATTCCCCGTGAAAAAAGTAGGTATTTTAAATATAGGGGAGAGGGAGAAAAAATTCCCCGGGAAAAAAATAGGTACATACATATTCTAAATATGGGGGAGAGATAGAATTTTTTGAGAGTTTTCTCTCCAAAAATTTTGAAGATAATTAATGCAAAAATGTAAAAATCAAATTAATAAATGGTATAAAACAAGGGTATATGCATTTATTTAGAACAATATTTATATATTATATTATTTTATATATTTATATTATATTTCTCTCTTGTTTTTGGCGTTTTTATCCCAAGCCCTGCGTACATCAACTTAAAAACCATGAACTTCTTCTGCCTTTAGAAAAACTACTAAAGCACTAAAAATTGCAAGCCTCCTTTAAGTTCACATAATAGGTAAATGGAAGATTTGTTTTCCTCCAATGCTCGTATCAAGACCGATAAGATAAACTATGAAATTTTAAATTTTCTTTGTACATACATCTGTACATTGGACATCTGCAACTTTGCTGTTTTAGCACCGCATGGTTGTACATGGTTACGCTGATTATTTTATTTTTTATTTAAACAAAAAAGATATTTATATTAACACATAATCTTATTGGGCATGAAAACACAATGGCGGTATTCGATGTTTGATGCAAATGTTCTTGCGTCAGTGCAAATGCAAAATATCGTAGCTTTTCTTTAAAATCCAACAACAAAATACACACACAATCCAAAGACAAGCTACGATATTTTGCATTTGCACTAACGCAAAACATTGGCATCAAACATGGAATACCGCCAATATTTTTATTAAATTTCTATGGCTGAGCTCTTGTTTTATTGCAAAATAAAATGTAAACATTAATCAGCTGATCCAGATTTTAATCTCTCCCGTATATGCTTATTTTCCGGCTATTTAGAATAGGAGGATTATTCCCAGGGAACAAATGATAGGGAAGAGAAAAAACTCCCCGGAAATATTCTTAATTGGGCTGTAGATGTATTGTGGGGATTACCAAATGGCCTATGCACGCTGTGAGGCTCCAATCTACATTGTGCGGAAATAATTTTAGAAATCAGACCGGTAATTCCGGACATTACCACTTACAAACTTTACCTCTTTATAATATTATAATAGTATAGATATTTCAAATATAAATATTTTAAATATTTTTTTTGTATCTGAAATCGATTCGTGTTCAAAATTAAGTTCCATTATCCCTGTTTGCAATATTGCAAATATTGCGCTACAAATACGGCACGGAATCAACATTTTCAAATCCCATCACTGATATACATATCTACATAAATACATACATATGTATGTATGTGTGTATGTGGAAAAAATTTCATTAATTTATAGCAACTTTGAATAAAAAAAAACATATTTATTTATGCAATTCGCATAGAAAATTTTATTTCCTGGGCATAAAATGTAACAAAATTGCAATGTTTGTTCTTAATATCACACACACACACAAAATGTATTTTCTATATAAATAGGCATTAATGCATATATGCAAGTGTGTGTGTGTGTATATATTCAATCGACATCTAATAAAAACCACAATAATAATTTCTATGCCTTTGTTAAACAAATCATTCGCATACACAATTATTGCATACGCACACATACGCAAATCCATGATAAATACACTTACAAATGCATACATCCCCATACTATCTCCCTCTCTCTCTCACTCTCTCACTCTAAAACACACGACCGACCCCATTTTACTCTTGCTCATTTTTATACAACTGGTTTGTTAACTATCGTTGCATATTTAGCGGGGCTTTTTTTATATTTGTACTTGAATAAATGCGTGTGTACTCATTTCTTTTCAACAGCCTGGTCGTATACACACATTGATCAGCAAATAGATGGCAGATGGAAATAAATATGCTTTTAGTTGCAAGGGTGCAAGTTTGGGTGTATGCTGCAGACACAAATGCACTTTTACCACACACGCACGCACGCATAAAACATCTGTAATTAGTTTGTTAAATGTATGTTAATTTGTTATATACAATTTATATCGTAAATGCATTAGATTTTTTTTAATGTATGAAAATACTGCAAATGTTTGCATTTAATTACAAGTATTTAATACTGGTCAGGACACACTAGTCCTACTCTCTGTCCCCGACTGTACTGGGTGTATTAGGGTTAAACTAACTATTATGTGCTATTAATTTTATGCTTTCTACTATTTATTTTTTTCCTTTTTATGTGAATAATATATTTAAAATGGCCACTCACAATGTAATTATTGCATATGAAATGCACTCAATAACAAATTCTATTGTATAGTTGTTAATAGGAAACTAATTGAATATTTAAATGGCAGAAAAAAGTGCATAAATAATAATAGAAAAAAAAAACAAAAACAACAACAACAACAACAGCAGAATGGCATAGAAAATGTTATTATTTGAAAACGTTAGAATAGGGAAATTAAATGTACTCCACCATAGGTGGAGTAGGGCAGGCATATAGACATACATACATATGTACGTATGTATATATGTATGTTTGTATATAAGCGTGGCAGGAAAAGGTACAGTTACACTTAATGTCTATGAAAAGTGCAAAAATAAGATTTACTTATATTTGCAGTATAAAATAATAATAATAATCAACTTTATTGTTATATAATTTTAATATACGATATACAGAGAAATCAATTTCCTTGCCAGAATTTTATAGTATAACAACATTATTGGTTAAATCATCTGCATGTCGTTTAAAATACTGACTCCCCCTATTTTTTTTTTTTTTTTTGCTGAAAATCAAACTCTGTTTGAAGCTTGAGAATTATGTGTATAGCTTAATCTCCAAACTTATAACTAACTTACTAGTTAGACTATGCGAATTTTGGAAAAACACACGGTCCTGACAGCATAGCTTCGATACTACGACTAAAGGGTAGTAAACCCCTAAATATGGTTAGCAAAAATTTAGGAGTCCCTTTAAGTTATTCTGAAAAAAAACTGAAAAAAATGTGTGTCCTTAATTTATGCACAAAAAAAAAAGTGCACGAAGAGAAATAATTTGTTTGGCATAAGATGTGAGCAAGATTTTCTCGGTAGACTCATATCTACATTATTGCTATATGTAACGCGCAAAATAGAAAGGGACCTAGGGGTAAAAACCGGTTTTGTTCAGGAGAGCCATTTTAAAGATTTAAATACGTGTATCTTTGGTGTACCATCACTGAGCGTGTTGGTATTGGTCTCATTTGAAAGCGACACATCTCATGACGTCAGGAACGTGTTGAAAATGCGCGTAGGTCGTCCCTACCTCTTGTTTTGTGTAGTTGGTTTTTACTGTTTTCTACCTAGCGCGCTGTTTCCATGACTTTGATATCAATTTTGCTCGGGTTTTTTTCGAATCCAGGTTTATTTTCTGAAATTATTAATTGTGAATTATAATAAATACTCATTTGTAATTCTTTTAAATCGTGAATATCACTCTGTTAGTACGAAAGTTTTTTCACATAACCTTAGCATCGTCGACTTCAATTTCATAAAACGCCCATATCTCTAGAAGGGAACACTTTTGGGGCATGGGATCGGTCGCATTCGATGCTCAGATATTGTCCACATCAAAAAAAAATTGAAAATTGATTTTTTTACCCTTAGGTCCCTTTCTCTATGCGCTGTCACATATACATATATATGCTCTATCACTAAGTCTGAATTAACTGTTGGCAAAAAATTTATGACACCATTTTTTTAAGGGTGCACTGATTTTCGAAATCTTTGGAGGCCCATAAAAAATTTTAGTCACCAAAATAGCCAAACTGTACTATCGAACCTATACTGACAGAACAATGCTAATTTTTCACTGTTGCACAGTGTTATGTATAATAAAATATCAAAACTTAAAACTTGATCATTGATGGTTTCATTAATGGGAAATTTCTGTTCCGTCAACAGACAGGCGAAGCGTAGGAATTTATTTGAAAGAATTTAAAGCACTATTATATAGATTTCATGATAAAAGGGTAATACAACATCAGTTGCATACAACATTTGTAAGGTGACGTTAGAATTGCCCTAACCCAACTTTTACTTGTATGACTTACATATAACATACAGCTGCTGATACCCGCACCGCTCATACACAAAACAAAACACAATAAAACTAAACAACAACAACAACATACTAAAACCATAATAATACACAAGTATAAGGTAAACCAGGGGTGTTATTATATAATCCGAATCGAACGGAAATGTATTCGAATTGCAATGTTAATAACATACAAATTCGAACAGTTTTCGTTTCGAATCGAATTACATAATAACCCCCAGTTTGTTAGTGATCAAACAAGTTTAGAACACCTAGCAAATCTCATTTAGTTTATGTTTTGTTTAGCATAAGAGATCAAGGTTTTTTTTAACAAATAAAGGAGGTATAAAATGGTATATGATTATTTATTTCCCTGTAGCACATATCGCTCATTTACTTCAATAGTGCCATAACTCAAAAAATGCGTTTTTCGAGCTAATGATGCAAAATAATTCGCCATTTCCTATTTTATCTTGCGTAAAAATTTCATATAAATAGCTTGTACTACCACCTCGTGAGAGAAGAATACTTTTTCATGTCTTCATTGTGTTGTATGTAAACTGAAAACTTAATACACGTTTTCTGCAAGACTAGCTTTTTTTGAGTTGTGACACTATTGAAGTAAATCAACGATATGTACAGTAATACAGCAAAACCTCTCATAACGGACACCTCCTATAACCGGACAAGTTTTGTAGATCCAACATTTTCATTAGTTTTTCCATACAAAATGCACTCCCATAAGCGGACGCGTTCACTAAATGTTTAATAATATTGTTCTAAATACCTCTCATAAGCGGACAGAAGTGGTGACGCCAGGCAACAAGAGCTGCATTTAAATATAAGGTCATTCTTTATTCAACTCTAATTCATATTTGTACTACTGTCAACGATATTGGTGATTCCCCGGTTAACGCAAATGTAAATAATATACTGACTTGTTGAAGACGGAAAATAAATTGCTGTTTATATGAAGAATTCATTTGCTTTGCTCGGACAAAATTGTTTTTATCAAAAAAAAAAAATGAAAATTTTAAAAACGAGTAAAGATGTAAAGTTTCTTGCTTATTTTAACAATTGTTACATTGCTTTTACAAACTGCCCGTTCGAAGTATTTTTCTAGAGACGACTTTGTTGCATCCAACAAATAAAAATATTGAAAGTAATTTTGAAATCCAACAGCTGAAATTATACCAATCCAAGTTGAAGCAGTCAACTTTTAATATAATTTTTCAAATACAATAAATTACCAAAAAAAAAAAATGTGTACCTCTCTCATAAGCGGACACATCTAATAACCGGACAAAAACACCGCGACGGTTATAAAAGGTTTCACTGTATATGTATTTAAACCGTAGTTAGCCGAAAATTATCCGAAGCATTATATTTTTCGTAGCATATTTAAATACTTAGTTAGCCTATTGAGATCCGAAGCATTATCACATAGGATTGCATCCATTACCAAACCGTTGTTAACGGAACTATAACCGAGGGATTATATTAATCCAGGTACCTCCGAACCGTAAGTAAATGGCCAGCTTAAAAAGTGCATATTAACAGCCTTCATTAACGTCCGTGTTACGGATATAAATTAAGCGGCTCAGAAACGGAGTATTCGATTCGTCGGGCTTAAAAGCGTGCCTTACTTAGAGTGATAATGACCTAAGTGAGTAAATAGGACTTTAGGGCGATATGCAACATTATAAAGGAATCGGACCTTTGTCGACCCTGGGCAGACTGAGCTGGAAAAGAAAACTGCATTACTCAATTGCCCAATTCACAACCTATTGTAGGAGTCGTAGTTCGCACAAACGTTGTTGGTAATTTCTATGTAAACATTTGTTTATAAATAATGTTTTTTATTGACATTACCAACAACTCATGTACGAACTACGACTTCTGCAATAAGTTGTGAATTGAGCAAATGTTATGCGTATGAGTGATTTTTTTATAAATTTCATAACAATCATACGCATCAGATGTGATTGAAATTTCTGCAATTAAGTCCGCGACCATATTAATGAAAGGGAAAAGACAGGCGAATGGAAAATGGTACCTTGTTGTATGTGCCTGAAGTATCCTATTGTCACGAGAAAGATATGAGAGAAACCAAAAAAATTGGGGCTTGTGTACCCGTTGTCGAAAACAACTGACTCCTGCTGGCAGGATTATGCTACTTTCTTGCCCTTAGGTAACGGAAATAGATTGTCAGTAGCACAAAATTGTTCTCGAGAGCGAGTAAACAAGTCCCAATTTTTTCGGTATTGTGTTAAAGTGACGTCGATGTCGACAACTGGCATAAGGGTGAATATAAATAAAATTTTATTTTCTATAATAGTTTTTTTTTAATCCCGCTTATTCTGAATGGCGTCGTTGAAGTCACATCAAGACGACAGTAAATATTGTTACTTGTCTACTCTTTATCGGCAACAATTGGCTCTTATTGACAATCTCTTACTAATCTCTAAGGCTTTTGTAAATTAATGGAGCATGTTAATAGTAGTCAATTGTTGTCGACAAAGAGTAGACAAGTGCAAGTTTTTCATGTTGTCTTGATTCGCAATAAGGGGGAATATAATGCCTTAGGAATAAATACTAAAAATTTCAAAAAGTTCAAAAAAAAATTTATTCTTTAAGCGACCCAAAATATCCGTGAAAAAAAGAATTTTAAAATCAAAAAACAAAAAAATTCATTTAACTAAATCTAACTAATCTAAGTTTTTAACTATTTAGTGCCAATTTAAAATTTTTAAATATCATTCGTTCATTTCTATTAACGCAAGATCGTCTTAATTTCATAGCTTAAGGTGTGTTGCCAAATTTAATAAGAATCCGTAAAAAAAAAGTTTGTTAAATATCCACCCATTTTTAAAACATAAGACTATGTCACTGGAATAACCCAAACTATTTCATATCCGATTCATGGGAATCGGATAAGTAAAAGTACATACATACATTCATATACATGTATAATATAAAACTAAACTTAAATGGGCATGCCTCCGCCCACCTTTAAACGTAAGATCGTGTTACAAAGTGTAAGCCAGGTTCTATAAGGATCAGTCAAGTGTTTCATTAATATCAGTCAAGTGAAATATGTATAATAAATATTAAGTTTAAATGGCCGCGGTCTGCCCCACAGTATTATTTAAGAAATTTCTTAGAAAAAAGATAAGTATAAATACATGTAATGCAATAGTAAACTTTAATGGGCATATACCCGCCCACTTTTTAAATGCAATATTCCGTTATTTTTAGATTTGAGGGGATGTGCTAAGTTTCGTAGCAATCGGTTTATTATAAGCAGGCGAAATATAATAATAAATTTGAGCTGAGCGTGGCTCCGCTCACTTTTTTATGGTAATTTATTTAATGAGCACTTTCTCTTCCTTATTTATTGAAACGCTTTCTTTTGAAGTAGTAATTTATCAAAAAGTCGCTTGCTCAGAAAAAAAGGAGAAAGGCGTTTTACGACACCCGATTAGAGCTATGCTGCTTAGATAACAATGCAATAAAATTATTTGTAAATTATTATTTAAAATTAATTTATTAATTTGATTTATTTTTAAGTATCTCAATATACATATTCTATTATATTGAAAATTATTCTTATTATTCTTGTTTATAAGTTGCAGCTTTTCCCTGAGTGTATGTTTAAAACTATTTATTTAATATTTATAAAATTTATTTATTTTGTTATTATTTATAAAACTAAATAGATTCGTCGTAAATATTTACCTGTTAGGACATTCCGCATTTTTAAATTCAGACCTAGCACCCCTGTTCTTCAAAGTTTTTATTAGTAAGTCATCTAGCATCTCCTTCTTTACGAACAGAAACAAAGCAAACAAAAAGAAAACTTCAAAATGTAAACAAGGAAATCGAAACTAAAATAAATTTATAAATGTAATAGTGTCGACTATTTTTGTTACGAAAATCACTTCCTAGCTCCTCTGTCTGACATAAAGAGCATAGCTCTAAAAATTTAAAAGTAAATTTTGCGAAGTTTAAATTTTAAAGGAAATTGAACTACTTTTTCGGTGCCTTTTGGTTACATAAAACTGTTAATACAACTTCTCCAGCGCCATTTCGAAAAGAACCCAGCAAAAAATTTTCGAAATTTTGTAATGGGTAGTACTCTTTTAATGGCTTACAAAGTAACGAGTGGTACTTATTTATCTAATTATTTTATTTGCATAATAATGACTGTCATGTAATTAATAAAATAAGAACTTATTTATATCACTACGTGAAAGTACTTATTGTAGTACTTTCCAGTTAATAAGGAAATATGTATATCTAGAGAAATTTGTTACAAAATTTTATTCATTTAAAATAAAAAAATTAGAAAATATAGCAAATTAATTTTGAATAAGTTTAAGCAAAAATTAATCTATATTATTTTGCATATTTGTAGGCAAAAAATAACCCATTAAATTTTGAGTACTTTTAGGCAATCAGTAATCTATTAACTTTTGTATGTTTGTAGGCAAAAAGTATAGGGTACCGCATACTTTTTGAACTTCTCAAACAAAAATAATGGGTTATTCAGTCAAATTGTAAGTACATACGACTGAGGAGTACATACACTTTTTTGCATTCTAGTAGGCAAAGTTTTTTGCTGGGAATATGCATATAAATGAAAGAACTTCAATGAGAAGCTCATTTAATTTCTTCGTAAAATTTCATATCATATAATATTGCTTGAAGTTATTATTTGTGTTTCAATTTGGGTTTAATTTTTGATGCAAATACTAAATATTGTTTTTATTGTTTTTGATTTCCAATTAAAAACCCATTATAAAGTGCAAATACGAGTAGAAATTTTAAATTTATATTTCAATAAATATTAACAATATTTACAACCGCTTTTAGCTGTGTGCAGCATTATGCAAATTAAAAAAAAAAAACTTTATAACTTTTTATACTTGCCATTAATTTAACAATTAAGGGCGGGGGTTGCAGGGGGTCAAATCCACTTACACCATATACACGTCAACAACATGATAAAATATTCGAAGACAAAAAAAAATATATGGATTATAATTGACAAATGAAATATTTATGTACAAATCGCTCATTTACTCAAACAATGTCATAACTCCAAAAACACCAGTTTGCCAGAAAACGAGTTTGAAGTTTTCAATCAACACACAACTTATGCCCTAATTCTGTTCAACGAATGTATCGTCTTGTCTATGGACCAAAAAAAGAAGCATTTTTGATTCTTTAAAACGATTATTATTTATTGGCTATGCTAGAAGGTTCGTGTATTTGCTTTATGATTTTGTTCTAAACATTCTAAACATATTCAACACATATTTTTTCATATATTTTTCAAACTATTGTATAATAATTTAATTGAATTTTTATGTTTTAAAAACATGGCAATAATATTTATATTTTTCATTGTCAAGGACAACAACCATTTTTGAAGAAAATAATTTAGAGACTTCAAACACAAAAACTCAGGAGCATTTTCAAACAAAAACGTCCTAAATCTTCTTACTGAATAAGGGAATTAAAGGAAAAATAAAATTTAGTTATTCTCTCAAGACTTGAGTAAACAAGATATATGTATGAAATATGAAGAATTAATTCAGTATCACTAATTCAAACAAATGGAATTTATGAGTTATGACGTTCTTTGAGCAAATGAGCGATATGTACATAGATATGTATTATTTTTACTATAATTATTGTTATATTATTATTGCGGGCTATTTATAGTTAAATTTACTCATGTTCATTGGGCATTCACTCGTTTTTAGCCTAAAACTATGCTATGCTTGCTTATAACATTTATTTGCCCCTGTGGTCTATGCTATGGTATTTCTTTTAACGAGACACATGTGAATTATTTGCATTAATTTTTTCGCATTTGTGGTTTTATTTAAAATTTTCGCAGATTTTAAATTTTTATTGCCCACCAGGGCTTATTTATGCTTATTGGATTGTAATTCCGTAAAATTGTTTTTAATTTTTGCAATTTATTATGCAATTTTCATGCATAAATAATTTGTTATTTTGTTAACAGTAAAACGTATAAAAATGAAACACATGCCCTTAAACCCCGCTTGCTTAGTGGCAATAAACATCATCGGTGCAATGATTTTAGAGGCACCTAAATAAAAACTTTGATGATAGGCTGCTGTTTTATATCAGATACATATTCACCCCTATCGTGAACAGTTTTTCCCTGGAAATATTTTACCTTTTCCCCAAATTGCAATCGGAATTAATTTTTCCCCAGAAACCAGTTCCTTTTTTTCATATCACCTTATCGTGAATAATATTTTTCACATGCATTTTTTTCACTTTTCCCTTACTTTTGTTCGCTTTAGTTTTGCAAAGTGAACTGAATTTATAAATCGGTAAATTTTAATATTATACTTCCAATTATATTATTAAAAGTTATAAATAATTATTTTTAGGAGAAGATCAGTAAATAATGTCCACGATTAGTAACAACAACCGGCAACACCTTTTTTCATTGAACATAAATCTCTTTGGTTAACATGCTGTGGTATACTAAAATACACCTTAAATATTTAAAAACACAACTTTACACTATAAAACATTTCATTTGAAACACATTTGTGTAATTCTTATTATCAAATGAATGAAAATTTCATGTTAACAAAAATTTCACATTTTATTCACGATAGGGGTCAGAGAACAGTAATGAGTAGTAAAAAGTGAGTAGAGTTGAATCATGAGTTATAATTTCTTGTACTTATGTGCACTCATACTTATTGCAATGTTGAATTGCGCATCGAAATCATACTTAGCAACATTTATGATGTTGTTTATTTCGACTCTCCTTAACTCAATGCCTATGGACGATGCAAAATAAGTATGATTCACAATGCGAATTTCGCATACGAACATTAAAGTTCTCATTATGAGGTTTCTTTGTTCCTTTTTTCTTTTTTCTTTTTTGCAGGAATTGAAAAACAATCCTATTTACTACTATTGTATACTACTTGCAAACTGTTTAATGACTAAACTTTTAAATAAACATACATGCATGAGTTGAATGAGCTGAATCAATGTGAGTAGGGCTGAGCTTACATCTTGCATTTCTCGTGTGCCATGTGCCCAAAAAAGCGCAACCGCTAACTACTAATGAAAAACTGTTTGATTCAGACACGTATTTATTAAGTTAAACAGTTTCGTACATAACTTATACACAATTGTGTAGAAACCAATAGATCGGAAACTGATTAAATCAATAAATACATGTCTGATTAGTAATTAGTCGTTACGTTTTTTGGAGCACATGACACACAGATGTAAACCCGGCCTAGTACATATAAGTATTTTCATGATATTAGGAATCAAACTCAGGTGATTTATGAGTTTGAGTGTGGTATAGCTATGATATTGACGTCGCATTCATATTGATTTCAACCTATACTTATAAATCAATGTCATCGTGAGTATGCGTAAATCAGAGTAATTGAGTTCAAATGATGTCTACTCACTTGCATATATTTAAAATTTCATGAGTCAGTATGAATAGCGAAAAAAAGATTCATTGCCGATCACTGATATTGGGATCATCACCCTCCTTTATTGCAACATTGACATACACACTCGTATATCAAGAAATGCATTTTTGGAGTTAATGCAGAAAAAAAATTTATACATACACGTATGTATGCATGTGTGTGTGAATTGTGCAATTATATGATATTCGTTCTGTGTACGAACGCTTTTATTCGACACTGTTTGCCTTTAGTTTTTTTTATAATATTAAAATTTAACATTTTATTTAATATGGTTGTCAGTTTTTGTTAATTTATGCAAAAGTTGTATGCTTGGCATTTTGTTAAGCCCGCCATAATACAATTATTATTAATTAATTCCTTTTCCAATTTATTTTAGTAATAATTAGACAATTATTTATGGCATTTATGTGTAAAAAAAATAGTATACTTTTGTCCTTACTTTTTGTTAGGTTTTAGCATGATGCAATAATATCATGGGTTTTAATATAAAATGAAATGATTATGTATTTATTTTATATTTTTGTTTTCTTTTCCAGGCACTCGATTATGATGGTGAGGTGCAAGAGCAACAAGACATACCTCAGGCCATACAATTGCTGGGCGAAATGAACAGTAATGTGAAACAAGTAACAGATCTGGTCGAAGGCATGTTACAACGTGTTAAGAGCGGCGAATTGACCACAGAATATGGCTTGAGTTTTTTGGAAGTCAAATATCACATGCTACTTGATTATCTCATCAATCTTACGTACGTAGTGCTGCGTAAATGTTCCGGCGAAACCATTGAAGGCGATCCATCCATAGAACGTTTGATAGAGATACGCACAGTGCTGGAGAAGATACGACCAATTGATTATAAATTACGCTATCAAATAGATAAATTGGTTAAGACAGCCACAACGGGTGTGTCCTCAGTCTCGGATCCCATTTTGTACAAGGTAAGCCAACACATTAGGAATTTTTTAATATGTATGTATATCTAATATTTATTTTTGTTTTGTCTTGATATTTAATGAAGCCAAATCCTGATAACATGTTATCTACTGCCGGTGCGGATGATGAAGAGGATGACGATAGTGCTTCTGAAACGGAAGACGAGGAGGAAGATGATGAAGAAAAGGGCATTAAGAAGCCTAAAAAAGGCGCCACCGCGGGTAAACCCGGCATATATGTGCCGCCCAAAATTAAGCCAGTGTACTATGATGGCGATGAAAAACCTGAGGATAAAGAAAAGAAATTATTAGAAAGAGCTAAACGGCGTGCCATAACGTAAATTGAGTTTTTTTTTTTGAACAAAGACATTCACAGCTTTTTAAATTAATCAATAATTTGTTTTTTTTAGTTCATCTATGTTACAAGACCTTAAAGAAGAATACCTAGACGCCCCCACAGAAATCTCTTCGGGCTCAAGAGCCCAGCAAATATTGTCCAAGGCCCAAAAAGAAAAACAAGAATACGAAGAAACCTACCTAACACGACTGCCTATAACCAAAGCGGAAAAACATCGCCAACGTAAACTCACCACTTTGGGTAAGTGAGATATTATTGGTATAAAGAAATTTTTCAGCACAACTATTTCAAAAATACATATCCAAAAGGCCCTTTATATTATAACCATCACACGCATCCGCTTTGCCTTAACAGCTTTTAATAAAAAAAACACGCATTAGAAAAAAAAAACTTAAATGCATAAAAAAATTGTTTCTTTTAGGCACCTTGGGTGATGAAATTTTAAGTGAAATTAATCGTGATGCCTCTCTACGCGGTGACTCTTTAGGCGGCTCATCCAAAAAACGTAAAGCCAAAGGTGGCAAGGGTAAAAAGAAAGGAGGCAAAAAACGTAAATTCCATTAAGTTGTTTTTCCTTTCATTTTTGCCTCCTAGACCCCAAAAAGTAAACAAATTTGGTATCATTTTCTTAACAACTCGTCTTAAAAATAATTTCATTAAAAAAAGTTAAAAACAGCCAACAAATAGCAGCATAATTCAGTAAATTTTTTCAGAACATTTTTAATTTTTATTTAAAAAAAAACATATTTAAAAAAGGGATGCAAAACAAAACTCTTATGAAATTGCTCTATGAACACGAAAGCCCCAGAAAACAATTTTAAATAAATTTAGTATTATTGAGGTTTTATTTTAGTATTGCACTCGTATTGTATTGTTTTTTTGCTAAAGGCGGAACTGTTAACTTTGTTAAAAGCCAAAAAGCTTAACTCAATTGATCAGTGTTGCCAGAAAACGATGATGACAGAATTTTAATTCGGTGCGAACTTTCTGCTAAAATAGTCTACAGCAGAAAAATAAAATTCTAGATTTTAAATTAACATAAGATTTTTTGCAGTTTTTCGGAAAACTTGTATTCTTTTTGAAGAAAAAATATGCTAAATCTAGCAGTGAAAATGCTAAAATGGCAACAATGCAGCTGATTTTAAAAAGTCAACAGTTCAGCTTGAAAATTATAAGCGAAAATGTTTTGTTTCTAGTGTCGCACTGAGCCCATATTCATTCCACAAACGAATTTGATTTCTTCATTGAAAGTATTAAGCTAAAATCGAATATACATATATTTGCTTGAGGGCTGTTCAGACTATTATACTTTGTATTAATACATGTCAAAAATTCAAATAATACCTAAAATTGCGATACAGTGAATGCAAAATATCATGACAAATTTGACTTTCCCTTAGACCATTTTTGTTTTTAAATTTTCTAATAACAAGTCGTCTGTCTCATCAAATGCTTCGCCCTGAATAAATCTTTTGCTAAAATTAAATGTGTGTTCAAACATTAATAGCTCTCTTCGAAGAAAACAAACGGTTCCACATTACGTTTTAGTTTCTAGAATTTTAAATAAAAATGTCTCATATGACCAAATTTTTTTTAGGAGACTTATTTCATTTGTAAATTTCATAAGAGTTTTTGAATTGCGATATAAATTTCTTCATTTTCTTTTATATCATCTATTAAACATGCTTCCCAATTTTTTAACTTTCTTTTTTTTCTAACTACCGCCAACCTGTTTTTATTAAGTTTTATTACCAAGTTTTTTTCATTTGTTAAAGCTCTTTTTTATCTAAAATTTGTTTAAGTTTAATTGAATATAATTGATTTCAATTTAATATTTTATGCCTGTTAAAAAAAAAAAAATCCCTTAATAAAGAAATACTTATGTATATTTATCGATTATAAATTATGATATTTTTCTTCTTCTTCGAATAAATATTCCCTGCTTTCAAAGCAGAAGGGCTTAAAAAGCTTTAAACGTCTGGGGATAAGGCGTATGCTATCAAATTAAAAATTTAAATATCTTAAAATTGTTTTGACCTTTGGTTTTTTTAAGCTGGGGTCATCGGTAACTTTAAGGCAATTGGAGAAATTTGCCATACATAATACTAATTTTAATTTCTGTTGAGTTGCCAGTTGACAAGGCCACTAAAGTTCGCTTACCATGCACCACCAAATAGGAGAGATTATAAGTTTCTATGATTGCTTCTTTTTTTTTAATATTTTAAAAATTTTTGCGATGCCTTTAAACAAAGTTTTTGATGTAAACAATGTTGGTATTAAAAACATCAACTGTTTTCGTAAAGATACCTTGTAATAAAATGTTTAATCAAATTATTACTTGATTGAGGGTGCGAACCAAGAATTCGCACCCTCAATTAATCCCAGTTGACGAAGGCTTTCGTTATTGATAACGTCATGTAAAAATATCGAGATTGGCACTTAAGAATGAATAGGAAAATGTTCACATCTCACTCAGATTTGTCCCAGAAAACATTCGATCTCGAAGTTTCGCTAGCAATATCAAAAGTGAGAAAATATCGCACTAATTTCGATATCGCAAAAAAGGTAGCACAAAAAGTAATTTTATTTACTGCCATGGTGTGAACTTGGTGCTTCTAGAGTAACAGACTAGCTCACATCCACTCGAAAAACTGTCGAGAGAAGTTCGAAGCTTTAGCGAACATTCGAATTTTTTTAGATTTACTAACAAATATATAACAATTTTATTTCGAAATTTCTTCGCTTTAGTTAGGCATGGTCTTATATCGAATCTTAGGCCAAGTGGAATGTAAGCAATACACTTACTAATTAGTTAAACTTGCGTTAAGCTAACCAATAAACATTTGAACGTATTTAAGCCGTCGATGCTATTTTTCAACAATTAATAGATTAAGAGTTGCCAAGTTAGCTAAAAGTAATATGTATACCTTGTTTTCAATCCAGATGTGACATTCTTGAAAATACTTCATGTGTGTCATTGCGGCAATACTTGAAAATCGTTGTGACAGCTCTTTAAATTTTGTAAATTGTTCTATCCAAGATATTACAGGTTTCTGAATCACGAAAATCTTTGTTGTCATAAAAAGCATTCATTTTTTGAAGTATGAATGTACTTATTAAAATTTCTAAATATTATTTCATATTTTTTTATCATTATTTAGTTATTATTATTTCATATTTTTTTTATCATTTGACAGTTATTACTTGGATTTAACTAAGCAATATTGCTTGCTTAATGCCCGTAATTTCTACCCATAGATATCTATTTGTGTAAAGATATCTATCGTGTAAGTAAAATTTTACAAGGCAAAATCGTAGGTAAAAAGCTTAGGTAAATTATCTATGTCTAGAAATTACGGGCATAAACCTAGCTTATTAACTGGGTAATCTTTATTTGAAAGAAGATATGTATACATATGTATATATTTTCTGCTTTATTATGGCCTTATAAGAAAAATTTTGTATGGAAAACTGTTTCATAACCCTTCACGATATCGAAAAAAAACTTTACAATTTACAATTTCTATTGAAGATAAAAAGAAATTTTCATATTTTATTGTTTTTTTTCAATATAAATTTTCATTCGAAAGTTTTCTTTCGATATCGTGCAACAGGCCATTAATAATTTTTATATATAAGGCAGTTTAAGTTTAAGCTACAGTTAACTGACTAGTCTAGTTTATGTTTATGTTAAAAACTGTTTCTAATACTATACGCCCTTAAAAAATATTTCTTTATCATTTAATGGCGATCAATCGTGCGACTTTTGAGAAAATCCAACCTGTGTATGTCCTAGTTTACACTATGCAATTCTTATTGCTAAGCTGCTGATTCGTTTGTTAGGAGAGCGTGGCGAGGGGAAAGGAAACGTTTCTGTTCCCCTCGTCTCTCTCTCCCTCAAACTAATCAGCTTAGCAATAAGACTTGTAGTGTAAACTAGGACTATGATGGAGCTTATGAAAATTATCAAAATACAACAACAAGATCAGGTGTCTAATCGTCGCTTTCGATAACGAGCTGATTCGATCACGTGTTTTCAGTTTGAGATTGTGGCATTCGATATCCAACTATATTATTGCATTGTTCGAAAGCGACGATTAGACCCCAGGGTTGAATTTTTTCTTAAGTCGAGTGATTGTGTAGGATAGTTAGTGATGACCTTATATGGAATTATTTTTTCCGAAGTCCCCTCTCATTCTCAGAAAAACCACCTTTAAAATTATTATAGAATAAATACTTGATTTACTTTTACTTGGTATTATAATATGTTCGTTTTTAGTTTTATTTTACAAACGGAGCCATTAGTTGGTATAGTTCTTTTCTTCAGTTTCTATTTTGTTTTTTCAATTATTAATTTTTTATTTTATAGTAGAATTATTATATCCCTCCCCCCACTTTTATAACAAAAATTTAACTTATTTTTATAATTTATATTGCATAAAAACATTTATATATGTATACTCGCAATAAACTGCATTACATTTCGGCAGCAAAATTCAAAGAACAAAATTAATATTTGTTAACTATTTTGCAAACAAAAATAAATTCTAAACAAAAGTGTAAATTGAAAAAAAAAATTAGACATGAAATTATGAATATGTAATATTAAAATATGTAAACTTTTAATAATTACGTTGTTTTTAGGAGTCAAAAAAAGCAAATTTTATTTAAATTAAAACACTTTGGCAGCGAAAAAAAATTATCAAGAAGAATAAAAGACCATTAATACAACAATGCAGTTTACAACAAATTAAAAACAATTTTAAATGCCCCCAAAGCACAAACTGTAAAACTTACAAAATTTTTTCCAAAAAAAAAATAGATAAATTTTTTGAAAAATAAAACAAAATCACTACAAGTATACAAAAATTAAAAAAAAAACAAAATAAAAACCAACAAAGTAAAAAAAAATAAATTGCAGTTGCCTTATTATACAAGAAAAAACAAATACATACATAAATTTAAAACAAATTCAACAAAAGAGAACATTTATAATAAAAAAAAGGAAAAAGTAAAAAAATTATATTAATAGAAAATATTTTTAAATGTAACAAAACAAAGAAAGTTTAATAAGAAAAATGTTTAACAAAAATAAACTGGTATACAAGGAAATAATAACAAAAAATTTTATATATTATTTATACAAATACATATAAACGAATTTTTTGTTAAATTATATAATTTTTCTATTCAGACAAAAAAAATCCCCACCAAAAACTTAAACTAATTTGAAGAATTCTTTAAAAACATGTTGTAATTATTTTTTGTGGGATTAAAATTTATGCTTAAGTGTACAATTTTGCTTTCGACGTATTTTATGAACTTGACACTCTATAGCTCAGCTAGTATTGCAATAGGGGGTTTAGAAAATTTTTGATTTTAACAATTTAGGCGCTCTTTCAACTTGTTTGTGTACATTATATATTAAGCCTTATTTTAGTTGTCGTTATCAACGTCGCCGTTATGTTAGTATCAACATTAATTCTATAAAAATTTAGCATTCTACAACAAGATGGCGACAACGTTGACTATTTATCGTTTATGTCAATATATCCTGCCATAACAGGCAAAAAAAGCTTAAGCTACTTTATTTTCGAACTTAAATTTTTTTACCAAAATTGATCATTTGCGATCGTAAATAATCGATTTTCGTCAAGAAAAAAAAATGAGGTTCAAAAAATTTCTCGGTTAAGCTTTTTTGTTGGTTATGGCTCGATATCAAATACACATCTCTAAATATATCGAACGAAACTTTTATTAAAATATAAAAATGCTTTTTGTTTCTGAGATAAATTTAGAACCCATATAAAGCACAACAATTTCAGTTGTTTCTACTTCTGCCAGTGAAATATGTATGTATGTTCTGGCACCGCTAACTCATTAGCTACACTTTTCAACTAGACTCCCTGAACTGATTTCCGAGGATTCAGTTGTTTTAGAAACGACAGCAGACTTACCACAGCTTCCTTCCATCCGTTGTATGACGTCCATTCCCTTCTTAACTTTAAACTTCAAGTCTCGTCTATTACCTGTTAACAAATTTTATTTTTATATGGCACTATTTGCGCTCATTATTTCGTTACCTTTTGCCATCCATCTCCTAATCTCATTGGCGGGCCAAGAGAATTTAATAACTTTTCCATTTCTTCCGATTGTGTATAACTCTTACACTAATTTCTCAAACTGCGTTTACAGTTGTTATTCCATTTTTAATTACTGCTTGCTTCAAATGAACTCAAGTCGATATCAAAAATGATGACCACAAATTCACCTTAAAGAGACATAAATAGACTGTACTACTAACTATTAACCCCTTTTAGACACGGTAAGTTTAGTTTGCAAAGTCGTAATTCAGCTGGAAGAAAGACAGAAAGAGATAGTATTTCTTCCTCTGTCTTTCACACAGCTGAATTAAGAGTTTTCAAAGTAAAATTAGCATGTGGAAAAGGGATCAAAGACTTAATTCAGCTGGAAGAGAGACAGAAAAAAAGTATTTCTCATGTCAGAACAGAGTGTTTCTCCCTTTGTCTTTTACACAGCTGAACTAAGACTTTTACCTCTTTTAGACACGCAAAGTCTTAATTCAGCTGGGTCAAAGACAGAGGCAGGAATACTCTCTCTTGCTGTCTCTCTCCCAGCTGAATTAAGACTTGGCAAAGTAGACTTTGCGGGCTAATAAATCAGTGAAAGTTTAAACGCTGTTTAAGTTGAAATAAACTCAACTTTATATGTGGTTTCAACTGAACAGGAGTAAATCAGTAAATCATACTTTAAGTGTAGTTTAGAAAATAATACTGTGGCAGCACTAGAATAAATTTCAAAAACAGCTGATTTACAGTACCCTATCAGTTTTTTGCACACTCAAAAAGGCACACAATTTAATAAAATTTAATTAAAAGTGGCCATATTTTACTGAGAAAGAAATTATATATATTCTTGGCAAAATAGAATAGTATAAAAGAACAATAGAGTGTAAGAAAACAGATCGAACAAGATCTGAAGAAAAAGTAGAAGCTTGGAAAAAAAGTTGAGCATCTTTAAATGCAAAACATATGGTTTGTAAGTAACAAAACCATATGGCCTGTATTGGTAGTTTAAACGCCCAATTTTATGCGTTTACAGAAGGTTTAAATACTGCACTGATTTATAGGTTTGCTGGTTTAAACACATTTTAAACCAAAAATAGAGATTAACTTGCACTGATTTATTAACCCTTAAAGGGGTGTTTGCAAAGTAAACTTTTCATGTCTAAAAGGGGTTATACTTGCATTAAATTTAAACACGCAAAACTTTTACTTTGCAAACAGCTTCCGTTCTCTTTCCATTCTCCCCTATATTTTTAAAATTTTGACACAAAGTAAAATGAGAACAAAAGAAAATTAAAATAAATAAATTGAGGATAAACTTTGTTCATTTGACAGCGATCTCTCCTGTCAAATGAATTTTTAGACTTATGCTGTTCGATCATTATCAGTTAAATCAACTAAAATAAAATAATAATAAATATATATATATATACTCGTATATATATATATATGTATATATATAAGAACTACTCGGAAACATAAATTGTACTCTTAATGCACTTTGTTTTATGAAAAATTAAAATATTTTAAATAATTATGATGACTACAGAGAAAAACTCCTAAAAACAACTGAAACTTTTAGATTTAATTAAAACCTAAATATAAACTTATACGAAATATTAAAAAAAAAACGTTTAAGAAGACACTAATTTAGAAATTAAACTTTATGGAAATTTTAAGGAGATACAAATTAGAAAACGATTTAGTAATTCATGTGCAGTTCAAAGCAGATTTTATATGTGTATCACCTTCACTAGTAAGATTAAAATTAAAGACTTAAAAAATACAAAAAAAAAAAAACATATTTTAACACTTTCGGCTTGAGCACTTGGAACTGCAAAAACCATAACTGAGGTCTCCACCTGACATGAAACGGCAAACTTTAACATTAACTTCTAGTTAATGTTAAGTGTAGACTTCTCGAGTTAATGACTTTTTTAAGTTGTATAACACTTTTGCAGTGGAAAGTAACTGTAATGCCAGGAAACAGCTGATCGATATTATTATGTGAAAAGTAATGAATATCTAATGGTTATGGTGAAGTAATGTAACGCAACCGGAATGCACGAATCTGTAAATTACTTATTACATAAAAATATTATTGATCAGCTGTTTTCTACCGTTGCACTTACATACTATTGCAGTCGGCTAACTGAGCATCAGCTGACAATATCCATGACATTTAATAAACATGTTGATGCTTATTGAAAATTTATTGGCAACGTTTACTATAGATATTTACGTGGCAAACGTAAACGCAATAACAGCAGCCTAACGTTTTTACCGACTGTAATGTAAAGTTACTGCAACAGCAGGATACAGCTGATCGATATTGTTATGTGAAAAGTAATGCAAATGGTTATATAAATGTAATGTAACGTAACCTACTTTTCATATAAAAATATCGATCAGCTGTTTCCTACGTTGCACTTACATTACATTATAGTCGAGTAACTGAGCCTTAACTTTCAGACTTAAACTTCAAAGGTAAGAAGATACGATTTGACTAACGAAGGGTGTCTTCAAAGTTACGATTTAACAAATTATTATGAAAAAAGTCATAACAAAGCCAAAACGTATAAAAAATTTTCTCTAGTATTCACTGTTAACTTGTCGAATTTTCTTCCTAGTGAAGGGCATATATGAATAAATAAAGAGCAACAAACTATTTTATATAAAATAAAAACAAAAAAATGCACGGATGTACTCGTACATATATACATAAATACTTATGTATATGAATTTGGGTATACAATTTTTAAAGTTATGCAAGTGCTCTTTGTTGCACATGACAACTAACAACTAAAGAAATTTATATGTATGTATATGTAAAAAATTAAATGTTTTGAACGTCCAATTAAAACCATAATAATATACATACATACATACATACATACATATGTACCATGTATACATACATTGTATATTCGGCTTTGTCGAATTTTTATACCTTCCCCTTAAAGCCATCAAACTTCTAAATTCAGTAAAATATCAGAAATAATGCTGCCTGTTCTGTGAATCGAGTAGATTTAAAAAAGTTCGATTTAGAAAAATTAAATCCACTAATAGCGAATTTTTTTCAGACTTTTTTGTAGTTTTCTTGTTTTTAGAGCTTGACATTGGTTTACAGAACATGGCCGAATATGTCTAGGACTTTTTGACGTATAGAGAAGTGCACCGACGAAATAAAACCAATTTTGCATTTTACCGAAAATTGTTTTTTCATTGTATCGTTTAATTTAAGGTTCTCCCAAAACAATTAATGTGGGTTTTTCCGAATCACTTTTCCGGCATACTTTTGTTCTTGTTTGTAAAAAAAAACCAAACGATCAAAAGTCTACAAGTAGTTTTATTATTATATATTATCAATGTCAGACAAAGTACGAGTGCAATCAGACCAGTCATACCATAATTCCATAGCCATAACCATATTAGTGCTGCCATAAATACAAACAGCTGTTAATGTTTTCATTCATTTCAAAAGTGTACAACTTGCACAAGCTTTCTTGTCGTCATCCATTGTATTAAACGCAAAATTTAAAATAAGTAAGTAAAAAAAAGACTTAACTAAAATAAGCTGAATCAATGTGAGTAGTATAAGTATTTTCCTGAAATTAGAAATCAAATTGAGGTGATTTATGAGTGCGAGAGTGGTATGGTATGGTCGGATTCATATTTATTTCAATCTATACTTATAAATCAATGTCATCGTGAGTATGCGTAAATCAGAGAAGTTGAGCTTAAATGATGTCTACTCACTTATATTTAAAATTTCATGAATCAGTATGCATAGAGAAAAAAAGATTCATTGCCGATCACTGGTATATACCTATATCTAATCCCCAAACAGTTTTTTATGGTGACAACGAAAAACGCAAATTCAATTGTTTTCTATGGTTATGGTCAGGACTATGGATTGCCCATAAGGTTGGTACGAACAGCTGTTTTTTGTTTGTCGTTGTTTGATGTTAAAATGACTTCTTTTTATGGCGTTAAAGGAGAATTTCTCGGAAATGCAAAATCTGCAAAAAGTGATGTCTGTAATTCAACATTTTCGAACTTTTTTTTGCTGACCTGGGCGGTCTTTGTCTTGAGTATTAAAATCGCGACATCTGAATTGCAAAAACCATCACTTGATTTTACCCAATTCATTAACATGTACATTAGGTATGGCATAGTGGACGACTTTTCGATTTCGATTTTGTGAGGTTCGCAAAAAAATATTTGAGCCAAAAAACATTTCCTCCGAACATACCTGTGCCCTATCTCGACTCCTTAAGGGGGCTCCCATGCAAAGGCGAAATTTGTATAAAAATTACTCGCAGGGCTCTAACTGCCCTTCGAAGTCAATTGTATGACCAACCTCAAATATTTTTTCAATACGAAGATTTTCTCTAAACATACTTATCGTCTATTTTCAACCATTAAGGTGGTCCCCATGCAAAAAATTATTTTTTTAAGAAAGCCGTTTGTTCCGCTTTTATGGTGCTTCCCAGGGGGTAAAATTTAATTTTTCATCTCCCAACATTTCCTCCGAACTAACCTATGCCCCATCTCGACTCCTTAAGGGTGCTCCCATACAAATGCGAAATTTGTATAAAATCTACTCGCATGGCTCTAACTGCCCCTAGGGCGTACCTTAAGAAGTCAAATAATGTATGATCGACCCTTAATATTTTTTCAATACGAAGATTTACTCTAAACATACTTGTCATCTATCTTCAACCATTAAGGTTGTTTCCATACAAAAAAATAATTCATTAATTTATTTGTGTCATGTGTTGGATATATCTTTTGATTTTGGGCAACGACTTGAATTTTACGCCTCTCTCTGCAGGGTTGTTGACAACTGGCAGTTTTGAAAATATCTCTAGCGCTTGGTTATGGGACGTTGACCCAGATTTCTGGATCGCTATTTAAAAAACTTATTGGGAATCCAAAGCGTAATAAAAAGTTTGCTTTCTCAGGTATTACGTAGTGGCTCAAATCCTTTATTATTTCTGGGTGAACTTCTGTGGGAGCTAAGGTAATTCACTTCACACCTGTGAAGCCAATGACTGCTCCCGTAAAATTTTCATTCCCCTCGAAGGGAAAAATGCTATCGTGAATCTCCCGAGAAATTTGTTCTCCGCTATGAGTTCCAGTGAATGTAAAAAGGGGACAACATTTTTAAAGCTAAAAATTAATTCAAAATCAAAAAATTTAAGTTGAATAATAAAAAATAAACAAACTCTAGGCTCCAAATGAAATTCTTTTAACTTTAAAGTTGCGTTCTTAAATATTCTAGGAAAAATATTATTAGTATACCAACGCTGTGCACCGCCATAAAATTTACTGTGTATGAACCAAAGAGCTTCATACTTCATGGAAATAGGTGTTGCAGGGAATTATTGTTAACAATCGTAAACTTTACTTACTAATCTTGTCCTAAATAATAAATAATAATAAGTTTTAATATTTAATTCGAGGGAAAATATCCAAATTATGCGATGTAATAATTCAGTTCGCCTGCAAAAATAAAGTGAACAAAATCAAGGCGAAAGTGAAAAAATCCCCGTGACAAATATTATTCATGATAAATGGAATAAAAAAAAAGGGAAAACATATCTAAGGAAAAATTATTCACGATTGCAATTTGGCGAAAAGGGAAAATATTTCGAATGAAACATTTTTCACGATACTATAAATGTAACTAGCTGACCTCCGCGAAAGATTTGGTGCTGTTAAAATTTATATGTTTTTGATTTTTTCATGTATTTGTTGTTGTATCATATATGTGTATTGTTTGTGTGAAGGACATAAACCGTTAAATCATGCGAAACAAACTTCACATAAACACATCCCGAATGTGCGTTATAAATTTTGGTTAAATTTGGTGAAGCCCTTCTCAATTTATAAGCTAACACCGAAACCATGCACTTATTTTTATAGCTATGCTATTTGTGACATAACATAGGAGCTAGGAAGTGATTTTCGTAACAAAAATAATCGACACTATTACAGTTATAAATTTAGTTTTGTTTTGATGTCTTTGTATAGCTTAAAACCAGAGTCTCGTACTCTTTTTAATTGTTTGGTTTTGTTTTGTTTCGTTCTTTGAAGAGAGTGAAACAAAAACAAAACAAAAACAATGAGAACGATTGCGCAATTGGTTTTTGTACTGTTCTTGCACATGAGCACAAACCAGACTAACAGCCGCCACCGGCCGCAAACAATACATTAATTTAATTTTAAGCCGCTAGAAGAAAAAAAATAATGGGAAATAAATGGAAATGTTTTGAAATATTTACGTCTAATTTGACATCATCATATAATATAATGTTATTGCATTGTTATTTAACGCATTAAGTTTGTTTTATATAGCTAAGCAGCATAGCTATAACCAGGTGTCCTAAGACACCCCTCTTCGTTTTTTTTTTTTGAACTCGTATATAGTAAATTTGAAAATGTCGGCTTTTTTCGTGGAGGGTATATATCGTGCCATAACCGCCAAAAAAGCTTAAGCGACATAATTTTCGAACTTGACTTTTTGACCAAAATCTATTATTGCGATCGTAAAACGTCGATTTTCGTCAAAAAATCAAAGTCCAAAAAATGTGTCGCTTAAGCTATTTTAGCGGTTACGCCTCGATATGTATGTATGTATGTATGTATGTAGGTATAATGTAATAAAATAATAAACCAAATTAAATTTAATGTACATTAGCATATTTCGTGTCTCTAAATTTTCGTTAAGCAACACTAATATTAAAATTTAAGTTAATAACTAATACATAATCAATAATATTAATAATATTAAATAATAAATGACCAAATATTATTATAAAAAAAAGAATATTTTGGTATGGCAACGCAAACTTTTCGGCAAACATCATACATACAATGAGAGTTAAAAACACTCGCAAAGGATTTTTTGGCATTGAGAAACAAAATTAAAAGACACCGCAATTTGTCTAAATTCCAAATTTATTAATTAACGATTTTTTGGCTTAAATTATTTCGGCATAAATAAATATGTATAAGTATAGGTATACAAATTTTTGGCTATAAAACATTAAGAAGATAAAACTAACCACATAATCAACAATAGTTTTTAAAATTTTACAGTGCAGTATTGAAACCAAAAAGAAAACATGGCTGAGTATATTGAAATATAAAACCATTTTTCTTACAACCAAACCAACCAAAAATAAACTTTTTTTTTTGAATTTATTTGTTTATTTTTTAAGAAACAACTTTAGTTGGAAAAAAATTTTTAATAAATTAATTAAATTAGTTTATTAATTTTTTTAATAACAAAAAGCAAATTATAAAAACATACTGAAAGACTGAATCTGTTATTTATTGTAAAACAATTTTATTTTTAAATCTTTAAACATATTTTGTTTCTTAATTTGTAACAGAACAAAAAAAAATATGTAGCTGAATTTACATAATTCCTTTTTTTTATAGAGAAATATATTTATTTTGCGAAAATTAAAAAAAAAATACGTTTCTAAGTGGTATTTTATAAAAATGCTTGTTTGCCACTTTAAAAACATTAAATAAATAATAAATTTGTGTTTCAATTTAAAGTTTTTTGCTTAAATCAATTTTAAATAAAAAAAAACCAATTTGATTTCTTTAATTATAAAAATTCACATAATTGATATGAAAAAAATAGTTCAAACTTTTAACCAAAAAAAAAATTAAACATCTTTGTGCAAAGGAATGCCAAAAATATATTTAAAAAAAATCTCAAATAACCTAAATTAATTCTTTAATTTTTATAGCCAAAAAAAAAATATTTTTATTATAAGTTTTAAATAAATTAAACATAATATTTATTACAACTATTTATAAGTAATCATTATATTATACTAAAGTAAATTTCTGTAGTTTAAGTTAAACATTTTATTTGCGCAATTCAAAATTCTTTAAAAATCAGGAATTTGTACATAAATCACATAAAAAATTTATTATATGTCACATAACAATGCATGACAAGTTAAACATGGCATATCTTTGGTTTCCATTAAAAACAGCGTATGTGCAAAAATTTAATTTTTTTCAAAAAAGTTATTTTTGCAGCTTATTTAAAAAAAAAAGTAGATGTTGTGTTATTGTTTTAGAAAAACAATATGGTCACATACCATATGTTCCAAAAATTTCTAAGAACTTTCAGGAAAGCATTTAAAATATAACAATTTAATATCATAAACTCGAAACAAGTAATATACAACATACGTTGTTATTAATGAAAACCACAGAGACAATTGATGAGACTCCAGCAATTCGTTTCTTATTTTCCTTTCGTTAGAGTTGACTACTATGCCAGTTTATTTTTGAAGTCAAGTTGTCTGTCTTCTATAAACTGGCAGTTATTTTTACAAAAGCTCCTATGAAAAAATTATTCAAATATTCGACGAAAATTTTATATATAATATATATAATTCGAAATAAAAAGTTTCACGATTCATATGTCAACAGTTACGGCCTGTCCCACGATGTCACCAGGCAAATGTTCTTGTTGTTTGCAATACAATTTGTCGATCGAACGAATTGTTGTGATATCGTGGGACAGGCCATTAATGTCAGGATTTTTTTCTTTTAGAAGGTATTAACGCACAAAACCTTGAATTAAAATAAAACTTGCTGGAGATTTGTTAAAATTGTATAATTTTTATGTAATTAAATTGTTCAATTCACAAGCTGGCATTAAGGTTGTATGCGTTGTATAATCGTCTAATTATACAATATAGCATTTTTGTTGTTAATATCGGCCTTATGTATAAGTAAAAACCGGCAAGCAGTTCCTCGGTTGGTTATTGGTTTGCGGCACAGTATATACAAAATACATTATGTCTGCAGCAAACCAATAACCAACAGAGGAGTTAGCATAAGTGGCAAAATTGAATATGATCTTAACGAGTTTTGCCAAACAATTTTACTAAAAAATCATGCTAAGATTTCAGAGATTTTTAATGTCAAATTGTATGGAGGAACTCTTTAAAATCAGGCTTGGGAATATTCTATTTGTTAGATTAATTTGTAAAAATCGTTCAACCATGTGATAAATATCACCAGAAAAAAAAATATTCCAGCTATTATAGCTATGCTATTTATTGCGCGATATAGGAGTTAGGACGTGATTTTCGTAACAAAAATAATCGACACTATTACAGTTATAAATTTATTTTAGTTTTGATGCCTTTGTACTTAAAACCGGAGTACGAGTTTTGCCAAACAATTTTACTAAAAAATCATGCTAAGATTTCAGAGATTTTTAATGTCAAATTGTATGGAGGAACTCTTTAAAATCAGGCTTGGGAATATTCTATTTGTTAGATTAATTTGTAAAAATCGTTCAACCATGTGATAAATATCACCAGAAAAAAAATATTCCAGCTATTATAGCTATGCTATTTATTGCGCGATATAGGAGTTAGGACGTGATTTTCGTAACAGAAATAATCGACACTATTACAGTTATAAATTTATTTTAGTTTTGATGCCTTTGTACTTAAAACCAGAGTACGAAAATAAACGAAAGAAATTGTTTGAACTTGTTTTGTTTCGTTTTTTGAAATGAGTGAAACATAAATAAAACTAAAACAATGAGAACGATAGCGCCATTTTTTTATTGCGGCTAACAGCCGCCACCGGCCTCAAACAATACATTAATTTATACGTACCCCGCTAGAAAAGAAAATAATGAGAAATAAATGGAAACGTTTTGAAATATTTATAGAGAATTTGACATCATCATATAATATAATTTTATTGCATTGTTATTTCACACATGTTTGTCCCAAAACACTACTCTTCTCTTTTTTAATCAAAACTACTTGTAGCGAAAAACGTATAACCATTTCGCATCAAATTAAAATTCCCATACATGGTTAAATTCAACAAATCTGTTCGTTCACAAGTTCATAAACAAATATCTCTTTTTTCAAGCCATAAGACACACGACTAAGCTTGTGAATTGAGCATATGTTATATACCTTGAAAAACTTACTTATAAAAAGTTTGCCAAAAAAAAACTCCATAGAATTAAAAACACTTTACATAACAAATCTATGTTTTATAAATAAAGGAGAAGATTGTTGTTATGGACAGCAAAAAAAAACTCTGATTCGGTTTCCATAAAACAAACAAAAATTCCCGGTTGCCAGGAGTCAAAAATATCATCAATATAAATTGTCAAGACTAATGGCAAACATAATTTTTTCTTGGTTGCCAGAAAGTACTAATTATCTATTGAAAATGACGTAGTTCTTAGCAGCTGGCAACGATGCAACTAATAAAATTCGGTTGCTGTTCACAAGCCACCCATCCATACATTTTTTAACCACAAAAAAGTTAATAAAAACAAAAAACTTTCAGGCTCAAAGTAATTATGTACGAAATTTATTTATTAAATTCTGTTATTTCAAAATTTTTCATTTTAAACAAAAACTTTGTATAAAACTAAACTAAATCATGACATGGTAAAACACAAAAAAATTTAATAAAACAAATCTTGTAATATGCAAAAAAAAACAAAAATTAATTTATACATTTCCCCAAAAGGCCAAAAAGAAACACTTGCCACTGAAGGGATAAATAAAATACCTGTGTAAAAATTTCATGCAGCAAAAAAAATGTTTTATTGATATTCATTATTCCATTAAATGAAAATTCAGACTAAAAATTATAAAAAAAAAATTATTAATAAATATAAAACTCTGAAATCAAATAAAAACAATTAAATTAAGAGAAATAAAACAAGATCTATGCATATAAAAAACTAATAGTAATTGAAAAAAAAAAAGAAAACTGGAGTTTATTTATTTGGGCCATATAAACTATTAAGCATTCCATCGAAACGCACATGGAATCCAGGCGCTCGGGGTGTGGTTAGCCCAAGTGACGAGTCCTTCTATACAATTTCATATTAAAAACCCACTACTAAATCTTAAGCCGATTTTCGTCGGCTCACTGCAATAAAGTCATAAGTGCTCGTAATAAGCCAAAATGGCATTATTACTCAATTAATTCTGGTACAACCTTGTGTGGCTTTACTAACAATGCAGTGTTTTGCAAGTATATCCTTGTAAAGGGTGTTTTTTATAGAGCGACACAAGTTGAAATCATAATAAAACAAGGAAATATATTTTTAATAACAATGAAACGGGCTTTATTCGAAAGAAAATTTTATGAAATTAATCACCCTTATTCTATTTGTCGACATCGACGTCACTTTAACACAATACCAAAAAATTGGGGCTTGTTTACTCGCTCTCGAGAACAATTTTGTGCTAATGACAATATATTTCCGTTCCCTTAATTCTAGAAAATGGCATTAGCCTGCCAACAGGAGTCAATTGTTTTCGAGAACGGGTATACAAGCCCCAATTTTTTAGCATTGTGTTAAAGTGACGTCGATGTCGACAAATGGAATAAGGGTGAATGTTTAAATATGATTTCTGCCATGTGGCCGCCACGGCTGGCGTGTAGAAGGCGCAATCTGGAACACCAATTTTCAGCAACTTTTCCCAGCATTTGCGGCCGTATTTCGCCGATAACTCTTTGAATGTTGATTTGCAGGTGTTCAATTGTTTGTGGTTTATTGACATGGGCCAGTGACTTAACATAACCCCAAAGAAAATAATCCAATGGCCAATGAATTGGGCCAATACGTGAATTTTTTTTTTTCTTTGAATAAATCAATTGTAGCGCCCGCTGTGTTGCATGTGGCCCCATTCTGTTGTGGAACCACATATCAGCAAGATTAATGCCATGTAAATGAGGCACGAAAAAATTTCGAATCATGTTCCTACATCGTTCACCATTGACAGTAACATTCTGACCATCAACGTTTTTGAAGACATATGGGCCTATGACTCCGCCAGCCCATAAAGCGCACCAAACAGTAATTTTCTGTAAATGTAATGCGACAGTTCTGCTTATTTACGTACCCATTCAACCAGAAATGGACTTCATCGGAAAATGGAAGTAGTGCACGATGAGTTTGGCGAATAGAACAATTATTTTGTTTAAAAATTTCAACACTTTGCACTCACTGCTCTGGTGTAAGTCGATTCATAATGAAATTTCAAAGCAAACTAAACAAAAAGCAACTATCAGCTGTTAAATGGGTGATGTCAACTCAAAGTTGTGACACTCTAAAAAAACACGTTCTATTTCAATTAGTTGGTAAATTTAGCTTCTTGCGAGTACTTATGACTTTATTTCAGGGAGCCGATGAAAATCGATACATTGTGCCGATAGTGTCATCCAGGCTTTAGTGTGATTTTTAATGTAAAATTGTATGGCAAAACTCGTTAAGACGATGGAAAATTTCGGCAATTAAGTATGCTAACCTCAAGTCAGTTTTTCGTTATGCTTAAGTCTGCATATAATCAGAGGCTTTCCTTAAGTCTGGTAGCAGGCGATTAAAAAAAAACTGTCTAATACTTTAACTGTACCTGTTAACTTGACAGCACCTCGTACATGAACTCGCCTTGGCTGTGGCTATATTGATTTTTTTAACTACATATCTACATATAGTTCAATAGTGTGTTTTGGGTCTTATCGCGCATTTTTTATGCGCATAACTTAGATTCTATAGTGCATGAAAATAACAGGCCTGTTAATAAGCAAAATTTGTAAAATAACCGATCTCTAACAAGTCTAATATACGAATGAATAAAAAAAATGGTACCGTCATGGTCCAAAAAGTACATTTTGTTTTCACAGTTGGTACAAAGTCCAAGAAGTCATTTTCCTTCCCTGGCTTGACCTCTACCAGCCAGTAACCGTCAGTCTTGCAGCAGCAGTGCTTGTGGGTATAACCATTATTTGTAAGTACTACTGAGCTGAGGAAATTACTACTATGTTAACACCCCGTGATTCGGATACAGGTGGATCTGATAACTCTATATAGTTGTAATACCATATATTTGTTACCTGTTGCGGTACACCAGAATTAGAGGTGTAACTGCTGTGTACATCCATTTTAACATTTCCCATGAAAACTCTTCCGACAGATGTTGCTTTTTTTATCCTATGTTGCACATTCTGCTTCCAAGAAAGCTGAAAATAAATAACGACATCCGTATATTTTACACTATCTGACAGTGTTAGTACATGATCTTAAATTCTATACATAAATAAGAGCGCGTCAACGTTGTATTATGAACACAGATATTGAACCCAAAAATTACCCACATTTTCAGTAACCAAATTCATTGCACCAGTAAATACACTGTAGGAAATGGAAGGGATACAAAACTAGCAAGTCATCGGTCCCCTATAAAGCGGACCAGTCACTTTTACATGGAGATGGCCTAGGATGTGAATTGTGAATTGTCACTAAAGTATCTTATAGGTACCTATTCGGTATGGAATAATATAAATTATATATAAATGTCATTCCGACATTTAACTGTAACAATGAAAACTTATAAATTTTCTTATTGTAACAACAAATGCAATAATGGGCCTATTTTAGTTTTAAGCAGTGAATTTTTTTGGGATTCGAACTGACATGATCGGTTTCCGCAATACCGACTCGACCACAAGGGCACACATACCATTTCAAAAGTATAAATACCAGTTAAGCTTTGGTTAATATTTAAGTATACAATTAACATTATATGTATGCTATTTGAAAGGTTCTGGATCCAACAAACATCGAACTTAAATAGACTGACGATTAAGACAACATATCACGAAAATGGTGAATGTGTAACTCTCTACTTTTGGTATCACTTACGATAAAGTTTTACAGCCCGTATTTTAGTAGTTGTCAACAATTTTGGCATTTTGATAATTCTAAGCTATGGATAGGGCCAGAAAATTTTAATTTCAATAAAAAAGTATATTTTCGATAACATGTCGCTTACGATAAAATCGAAAATAATGCTCGATATATTGGCAGTTTTTAAAATTTTTTCGTATTTTTATCGATTTCATAATAAATATTTTTTTAACATTTTCTATAATTTAATTTTTGAAAAAGATTTTCTTTGGCTACGAAATGAGTGAAAATTAAGGATAGACAGAATCTAATTGTATTTGATAAGTGGTACGAAAGATATTGTACGCGGTTTGCAGACGGTAAAATGTTGTCTTAAGCCTGGTATTATGTTCACAATTTCGTGAGAAATGCTGTCAAACTATATATGTATAAAAGTATTTGGTATGAAATATTTGCGAAATAAATGAGCAAAAGTAGTACCCTGTTTTTGTTGTGAAAAACACATAAAATCTATCTGACAGCATGTTTTTCCAAGCAAAATGAATCTGACATCATTTTAATTTAGCTGCGAAACAACATGAGCTGTGCTTTTTTCGCACAGAATTTTAACAATGTTGCATACTTTCAAGCAATAAAAGCGAAAAATTTATTTAAAAAAACCGCGAGTTGTGCTATATTTAGTACATGACAAATTTTTCCAGCCTTTAAGTGCGGCTCTTAGACTACAAGCAGTTTAATTTGATTGCAAGATGTTCTATACATATTATATATTATATATTTTATATTTAAGCTTTAAATTCACCATTTTTATGAGTTAATTTAAAATAGTGTAAATTTAAGTAGTGTAAATGAATCTTAGGTTAGAAAAAACTTCATTGCCGAAGGCTTTTGACATAAGTTCTTCGCTGGAAACAGGGTAAAAATGTTAATCGTAATAGAGCGATTAATGTCTTCGATTACGATTATAATCGTAGTGCAAACCCTTAACATGCAATAATGACAAACCAATAAATTCCACAATTGTGCCACATTTCCCATCACTGTTCAGCCTTTTTATATAAAATTGTAGGCATTGAAGTCTTTTTGTCCTTTTAAAATATGTGGAAAAAAATGTACCCTAACGACATAAAAGTAAAATACAGTGCGCAAAGTTAATATTCATACACCCTCAATTCACGGCACTGCCATGTAATAGATTAAATTAATAAAATTCATTTTTTTTTCTTGTTAGATTTTGTACATAAAGGTTGGATTTATTAAAGATTTATATATTACATTCAGAATTTTAAAAGAACTCTACTATTTTGTGGAAAAATTATATAAATTTATATTATTTAATTTATTCGGTACTGTTCTGTAAACCGATGGATTTGGAATCGCACGATTTTAGAAAACTAAATCCGACAATATCAATATTTTTTTTTTAATTTTTTTTATTATATAGATTCTCATCTATCATATCTGAAAGAAAACTATCGTGTATTATTTTAAGCACGTCTGCAGGATCATTATTCGGATTCGGTTTACAGAACAGGGCCGATATTAGGGCGTTCTTTGTTAAACTGCTGCTCGGATATGAAGTTTTGCATCCTTTAAATGTATTGTTTTAATTTTACTTTTGCGGTTTTGGTGGTATTGAACTATGGATCAAGCGGGGGCGACCACTGGTACAATCGAAGTGTTTTGTCTTATTAGAATGTGGCAGATATCTGTATTTTGTTTTCATTACCGAATCACAAGTGATATTAAAGAATTTTTCAGGATTACATGTTTTTACTTTGTCAGGCCAATCACATTGACCGGTTTCTTCATTGAAAGCTAAACCTTCGGAACATTTCATACGTTCAGGTACATCATCGTCACACATATTATAATCACCACAATTGGCTTCATTGCCAGTGAAAAATATACCGTTTTTATAGGGACAGTCTGTATCACTACTTTTGGGAGTTGATATTTTTTTGCAGGAAGCATACTGTGGAAAACCACATTTTCCGTTTCTTTCTTCGAATACCAAACCAATAGGACAAGTTTTTTCTGTGGCAACACCATCTTTACATTCTATATAAGCTTCACATCTTTCATTATCACCAAATGAAATTAAAATATCTCCCTTAGGACATTTCTCGTTTAATTCTGAAAAAAATAAATAAAATAATAAATTTGAAAAGTACTAAATATTTTTTTAGATATTTTTTAATTGTAGTTTTACCGGAGCAAATCCTATAGTTTTTCTTCGTGATTAGTATTTACCAAGAACCAAAAATAATAATTATTCTTGAATTTTTAAAGAAAAGAAGCAATTATGTACAAGGAAACATCGGACACCATTTTAGTTGTTTTCAACTAGATTTTTCGAAACTTGATTGATGATTTTCAAATGTTAACTGCTTTATTTATAAAAAGTTATTAAGGCTTTATATATTTTAAAAACACATTTTAAAGTTTTATATTTTTTCGATCAGTAATAATTATTATTTTCTGATTTTTATTCTCTCTGACAGAAATAAAAGTTATTTTCAGAGTTTTATTTTTTTCGAGCAGAAACAAAAATCTCGAAAGAAAATTTAAATAAAAAAATAACAGTTATTTCTGCTTTTAACTTTAATTATAAAATTTATAACAATTACTGTATTTTAGTGGTATTTAATTAATAATGTATGGCAAGTCTTACCACGGTTGGTAAATGTGGCACGATCGTGCCATTTTTGGCACAATTCAATGATTAATGGCACGATGGCACGCTCACCCAAATTTTGGCACTAATGCAACATCCAAAATTTTTGAAAAAAGTTTTTAATATTGTATAAAATACTTCAGCAAAATTTGTAAAATCTGTTGTAAAAATGTGTACTTCTAAAAGCTGCAACAATGAAACTATTAGTTTCAAGTAAATGACATTTTACATGTTGTTTTTTGTTCGCTTCTATTTTGTTCTCCTTGCCTAAATGGCGCACAGAGTCGCCTGCCTTTTTGTCATACATAGATTAGCCGCCGTCGAAACTATCGGTTTTTTTATATTTTGGCCAGTTTTATATCATTCGTTATATTCGTTCGTATATGTGAATTGTTCAAGATTCAACACAACTGACTCAAAAAACAAACAAATTCTATAAGGTCGCGTCCTTGCTAGCTTAAAAAAATCTAAAGTGGACGAAAATTTATTGTTGAAGACTGAAAGTTTTTTTTTCTACTTGAATTGTTGAATTAAATAAATAAATAAAACAAACAAATATGAATTGAATTCCTATTAATCAAATGTATTGACATTTAAAATACAAACTCAATAAAATTTACAATTAATACAATATATTTCACCGTTTTCATGAGCCCAGCTGTGTATGTATGTACATTTATTTTTTTTGGCACTTTTTAAGTTATTTTGGCACTTTTTGGCTAACATTTTGGCACGAAACTAAAATTCCCAAATACCATCACTGAGTCTTACTGCTAAGCTGATTAGTTTGACGAAGAGAGAGAGAGAGTGAGAGAGAGAGAGACGAGGGGAACATAAACGGTTCTTTCCCCTCTTCTCTCTCTCTCTCTCTCTCTCTCCTAAGAAAATAATCAGCTTAGCAATAAGACTTGCATAGTGTTTTGTTAAAAAAAATTATTCACAAATTATTCACAAATTTATTTTTTTTCCTCTCAAGAGTTATATGAAATTTCTTCTACAATATGAATAACGATATGAGGATTAGTTCTGCATCGTAAACTTAAAAATTAAATTTGTTGGAGTTATTACGTTGTTTGAGTAAATGAGCGATATGTAGAAATAAAATATACAATTTGCTATATGCTGATATGCCATTATATTAATTTAATTTAGTTCCAAGATATGATTTTCATCAATGATGATGATGATGATGAATTCATAACTTAAGTAATTTTCTATTGTACTGTAAACTTCGATTAATAGAAAACAGTTTTTATGGAATTTGTGCACAATATAAAGAACGATATGACGACAAGTTTCATAATATAAATTGAAAAACACTCTTTGTAGCAAAAGCTCGATATGTAAATTAAATTCGAAATGGTAATCTATGCAGGCATCTCACAAATTCCTTTCGATTTTAATTTACTTCCGTACGTACAAAATTTGTTGCTTGTGAAATTATTTTGTTTTTTAGAGATGCCGATTGATTTTTATTTTTTTTTTTTGCCAAACCGAACAATCACCCTTATCGCGAATAAAAGGCGAACATTTTGTTCACATGAAATATTTCCCGTGAACAAAAAATGGTGAACAAAATTAGAAAATAGTATACTGACACAACAACAACGCAAACATTGGCGATCACAATTTTGGGGAAAGGGAACACATTTCACGTGAACTTATTATTATTGAAAAACACACATTTTTTAATTATGTGACAGTACAAACAGACTTACGGTAAGAAAAGAATCAATATGAGTACATATACATATATACATACATATATATATATTTTTATATGTATGTATGTATATTCAAACAACAATTTGGTATCCAATTAAAAAAAATTATAAAAAGGACTTATTTAACATTAAAGAATATGCGGGTATGTTCCGTATTCCACGTGAAATTAAATCATGCGATATTGCTTTGAATGCTCTTCGGAAAAAAAATTTAGAATGAACTAATTAGCCACGTTGATTACCTGTTACGTGTTGTAATAGTTCATTAGAAAACGAATTTGTTTCTCACAGTAAATATATTAATGTGTATCCTTATTAATCGACTTCTTTTTATAAATTTTACTTACCGTTTTTAGCCGGTAAGGCAAAGCAAATAGGCAAAAGGAAAATAATAATTTTCATTTTCACTGGTCGGGTATATATATTTGTTAGCACTTTCAACTGACTGAAATTATGAACTGAAATTATGTTATTTTTTACTCGTATTTATACCCCTAGAATCTAGGGCCTAGATTAGCCACGAAACCAAAAAATACAATTAAAAATTTGTTAACGTTATTATTTCATATGTAAACATACATACGTATTATAGCACATGTACTTCTAATAGTAAAAAAAATAATACACATACATACAATTATACATATGTATGTATGTATATGTATACATATATATATATATATATATATATACATACATATACAGTAAGGGACAAAATTGTTCACAGAATAGTAGTTATTAAGAATATGTTGAATTATATTATTGTAGATATTATTTTATTTGAATATTATATACTTTTTGTAATTCATAGGCAATGATATGATAGAAAACACTTTAACTTAAAAATATTTTATTTCATAAAAAATAAAAAAAAAATTTTTTTTTGGAGTGTAGGTGTGAAAAATTATGACTCTCGTAGAAGCAACATACTAATTTAGCTGTTAATACTTTGTATGTTTACCACGAGCGGCTTCAACAATGTTTATCCTTCTGGGCATACTTTCCACAAGATTTGTAAGAACACTTTATCAATATCTTCCCAAGCTTCAATGGCGTGATCACAAAGCTCATCCAAAGTACTAGGTGGTTCTTTTTTAGAAAATATTCTCCTCTTTAATATTGACCACAGGTGTTCAATCGTGTTCAAATCAAGCGATTGAGGAGGCCAATCTAAAGTCTTAATCCCATTGCTAACAAGCCACTCCTTACTAATTTTAGCCGTGTGCTTAGGGTCGTTATCTTGCATAAAGATGTCGCTCTGACCAGGTCCCAAACCAAATATATCCAGACTTGGGAGATATAAATCTTTCGGAATTGTTGTGTAGTCAGTAGCACAAGTTTTACCTTTTATTCGTCGAAGAATTTCAAGCTCATTACCACGAAAACAACCCCAAAGTATCATTGAACCACCTCCAATTTTTAATGTGCTGCATATGTTGCGCTCTTTAACACCAACACTTTTATCTACCCATGTCCACTGCCGTCCGTCTGATCCTATTTTGTTGATTTTGAACTCATCTGACCACGTAACGCGTTTCCAGTCTTCTACAGTAAAATTTTCATATTTTTTGCAAAGGCTAATCTTTTTTTCGATTTTTTTCACTTAAAAATGGTTTTTAGCATTGGTTCCAGCAACGAATCCACGTGCTCGTAAATTCCTCCGAACTTTTTTAGCGCTAACATCTATATAATACTCTTCTTGAAGATTTTTTTTTGCCTCAACAGCTGTATTAACCGCTCCTGTTGTGATCATTCGCTTAGCTACGCAGATACCAGCAGGTGAAAGTTTCTTTGGGCGACCTGCTTTGTTGCTTAAGATATTGAAATCACTTTATTTTTCTATTTTATTTACTAATCCAATTAAAATTTTATAATTTTGGGCAGTTGTATGATATGTGAACCCTTCAGTTAAATCTTTGACAATATTTTTCTTCCAAGAAGCTTTCACAGGGATTGGCATTATAAAAATTTTAAATCTAAGCACACTATTATTTAAGATTTAGTTTAAAAACAATTTTAGACATATTTTATTTACTTAAGACCAAATCCACAGAAAATCAATTAAGAGTAATTAAAAAGTTACTAATTTTATGTATACCTTATTTTATAAGGGACAAAATTGTTCACACACGTGTTTTCTTTTTTAACTTTATAATAAATACAAATATAACGGTATTTCCGAAACAGATATGTCATACAACATTAAACAACATGGCACTCAATATGTACAATTTTAAGAGTTGACAGATGTATTATGAACAAAAATTTTTTGTATAGAATATATTTTCCTTTTTTCTGTGAACAATTTTGTCCCTTACTGTATATGTATATTAGAGTAATATGTATAATGTGTATGAGAGTAATTTGCAAGGGCAAGGCATATTAACTATAGTATGTTGTATATACTAAAGTTTACATATGTATATACCACACTCAAAAAAAAAGACATGTACTATTATTAAGAAAATTTTTTTCCTAAATTCAAGTAACAAAAATTGCTAAATTGAAGTAATTTTTTCTAAGTTTAAGTAAATTTTTACAAAAATCTAGTAAAAATTACTTAATATGAGTAAAAAATAAAAAGTTCATATACTCAAAAATAGTTCATAAAAATTCACCAAAAAATTCTTACATTTAAGGAAATGGTTACTGACTTAAAGGAAATATTTACTAAGAGTAGGAAAATTGTTATAAACTGAAGGAAATTTTATACTAAGGACTAGTCAATTTCGTCTTAAATCAAAAAATAAATTTTAGGAAATGAATTACTCCTGATTAGTTCATGAAATTTGACTTATTTAAAAGATGTAAAATGGTATTCAAAATTTTAGGAAAACATTTACCAGTTTTAAGTATTTTTTCTTTGAATTATAGAATTTATTATTAATTTGCATTTAGCAAAAAATCTTAGTAAATTTTTCATATTTTCGAGGAATATTTGAACTTGAAATTTATTTTTTTGTAAATGTAATAAAATTTTAAAACTCAATAATTTCAATGCTTATTCAGGCTGCCTTGTTAGGCAAATGGTTAGAGTGCTTGCCTATCAATCAGAAGGTTGCTGGTTCAATACTTGTCTCATCTCAAGGAATTAATATGTATGTAATATGAAGATATATATAATAAATAACATATCATTTGGTATAGAATTTAATTAAAAATAAAAATAAGTACCAGAATTAAAGACAAAAAAAAATGGAAAATTTAGTAAATTTAAGATGAAAGATGAAAAAAATTTTTTGCAAAGCTCTGAATTTTATGGGAAAATTTTACTTAATTTTAGGAAAATTTTACTTAAATATGAAAATATAATTACTATAAACTAGTTCATTAATGAACTAGGAATTTAGTAAATTTTTTACTTGTTTCAAGTAAAAAACAGCTTTGGCGCCATACGACAACTTTTTTTTATTAACATTTAGAAAATTTTCCTAAGTTTTAGTTAATTTTTTTAGTGCATATATACCATATAGTGCATGTATACCAAAAAAAGACAATCGATTTAAAGAAAAAAATTAAGTTTTTCCAAAAAACTTAGTTTCATCTCATGAAAGGACCATGATAGGCCATACATATACATATGTATATAAGTTCCTTTAACTCCCATTGGAACATAGGGCGCCATAGTTAGGGCAAAATTATGTATGAAAGAAATATTGTGCTATTTGTTCTACACACAAATGGTTATACAAAATTGTTCCGAAAAACGCCGCATTTGAAAGTTATGGGGCCAAAAGTGTTGCTAGTTTTTTTTTTTTTTTTTTTTTTTTTTTTTTTTTGATAAAAAGTGCAATGCGCATGGCCGGTTTGCACGCTGTCAGTGCAATTTTTATGCACATGTAATTTTTTATGACCAGTCTACAAGAAACTGCCGGTGGAGCGAATAACGCAAATACTTTCGGCATCCCATACATATATATTGATACGAATACGAGTATCTATAGCACACTTGTTTAATCGAACTAGCACCTATGGATATGCCGTCACTGAGTACAAACTGTGGAATCATTTTGTGACTTCGTAAAAGTGTGTACTTGTGGCAACGTCTGGCATTTCCGAAATTTTGCTTTATTGTTACTGAAGCCGAGATTCGTTCTTGTAAAAGTTAAGTTAGTCCGATTATAGAAATAGTCATTCACATTTGATCGTTTATTTGATTTTTTTTTTGTAAGTTAAAGTAAGAAATAAAAGAAATAATTGTTTTTTTATGTTTTTAAGTCAGTTAAAATTTTAACATCAAAAACTAAATGAAATTTCTTAAGAACATTTTCATTTACTTTAAATTACAATTTCAGTTGTTTTTACGCAGAGAATTTTATAAGTGTAGAAAACTGAAAGCTCTTTTGTTCTCACTCACTAGCGGTCTCTACTAGCCATGAACTTGGTATGGGCATCATGTCGGACATCGCAAATGGCTAATGGAGACCGCTCATGTCCAACTTTCGTCCATGCTCTGACATGGATGACCGAACATATGTCAGAGCAACAATGTTCGCCATGAGATTCTCAGTCCGCAACCATTTGCAATAGAAATAAAAGAGACAGAACAAAATTGGCAAATATTCCATCTTTATTGCACTAGCGCAAAATACTTTGATATGCCTGAACATGGACATCGCACGTATTCACCACAACAAAGAGGTTGGTGATTTTTTCACAATTGGAGACGTAGGGTTACATGAAAATGATTCAATGTTACAAAAACGAAAAAATGGTTTCGTTCGTTATTTTAAAGAACTTATACACTTATTTGTTTTCGAAAAACAAAAATTATCTGCCTGGCTCACGATGTCGACAAGAAATTTACGTTCGCTTATTTATATTGAAAACAAAAACAAAATTTCTTGTCGACATCGTGAGCCAGGCAGTAAATTAAAAACAATTTGTCGTCAAAACAACATATTTACTTACTAACTTATGTACGTAGTTTTGAGTTCTCCCAAGGTTGCACATGTCTTTCTGCGAGAACAATAACCTGAATTAAAATATAAAAAAAACAACTTTTAGATTATTTTGTGTTAATTTTCTAATGAGTTTTATATGAAAAATAGGGTTAGGTTAAAACTCCAACGAAAATTAAAAAATGTACAATTAAAATTCTATGATACGTGTCACATATTTAATATTTAGTTACTACTATCCAGCAGAATGTTGCGATCTAAATTCGCGATCTAATTTTCGCTAGAGGAAGAGTTTTATACATTCTTTAATTGTGAAATCTTTGGAAGAAAGTGAAATGATGCTATAAGACCTAAACAAGTTTTAAAGCACTATCACTATCCCTTTACAAAAGATGGTAGCACCTAGTAGTATTACTAGTAGCCATTCACTGACTGAGTGTTACTTCTCTTAAAAAAAAACATTAATCCATACAACAATCCAAGGGGTTGTGAATAGTACCTACCATTCAAGTGTAGCCGCGAATAACTTTGTAAGCGACAATTTTTACAAATCCAGTTTTTTCACAGATTACCTTTAACATTACTCTCTTGCGTTGTTCAATCATCAAACAATTCAAAATTATGCATCTTATCGCCAAATGCAATTACAAACAGTGAGTGTAAGTAATATTTAATTTTGTCGAAAATAGTTAATAAATGTAACAGGGATACAAAAAGAAAAGTTAATGCTAATTATCATTATTTTCGATAAGCTAAGCAAAATTAAACGAAAAAAAAACAATTTTTTTGGCGTTGGCTGTAGTAGTTAGCACGTAGAGTTCGACCGATTAATCGGCTTCGGCTTCGGCCTTCGGCCAAAAATTGGTAATCGGCCAACATTCGGCCTATGGCAAAAATCGGCCGATTAGCCGAAGCCGAATATTTTTCATTCCAAGCTTGAAAAATAACATTATTTTTGGTCGTTGATCGCCGACAGTTTCTATTGTGTTTAACGTTTTGAAAGGGTTGCTTTGAAATACAACCCTGTTGCTTTCTATTTTCTTTTACTTGGACGTTTTTGTGAGTGATCATATGAAAAAGCAATCTAGAAATTGAAAAATAGTTTTATTTTTCTTGTTATGTATCCAATAGATATTACAGCTATTTCAGTGATTTCAAAAAAGCAAACTTTTTTCTTAATTCATATAAAACAAGTATAATTTTTAAAATTTAAAACATTCGGCTTCGGTTTTGGCCGAAGTTTAGGATTTTAGCCGAAGTTCGGCTTCGGCTTCGGCCAAAAAAAACGCCTTCGGTCGATCTCTATTAGCACGTTGCCTACAAAACTGCACGTCCTGGATTCAACCCCGATATCCAACAGTCATTAAATAACAATACCACGCATTTTTCTGATGTGCATTAGTGTCCCTTTGTATCGTTTGTTGTAGGAAAGTTCAAGTGATGAAGGCATAATCACTGGTCACTGAACTTATACCGACTTCAGCAGATACTAATCCTAATGTAACACCAGAGCGCCCTCCTTCGTTGTGTAGCAGAATCATCGGCGAAGTAAAATAACCAATAAAATAGCTACTAAGCACAGCTTCAAAAAAAAAAAAATTAATACGCCTCATTTAACAGCAGAGGAGTTGCAACACTGCATTATTAAAAAAAACGTGCAAAAACGCAGAGTTGTAAAAGAATGAAGCTTTCCTCTATTTCTTGTCTTCTCTATCACTATCCCTTTCTTAAAGAAGGTAACACCTAGTAATAGTAGTAGGCATTCATTGCCTGAGTGTTACTTCTCTTAAAAAAAAAATAAAAAATAGGTTTTCTGGCTCTCCTGAAAATTATTATTTTGTCACTTACAAGGTTAAGGAACAATTAGACGTGCCATAGCCATAACCAAACAAAAATTCTATGGTGGGGGTTATGGCGAGTCACGTATAATCAAACACAGTGTTGCCATTAGTTTGGTTCGAACGGCTGTTTTCTATGGCTATGGTTATGGCACGTCTGATTGCACCTTTATTCGCGGCTATCCTCTAATTGTATTTGATGAAAGGTACACACATACTTGGAAATTCTTTTAAAAATTTCAAATGCAAAAGCTATACTGTCAAAACAACATATCTATATATGTGACGCGCAAAATAGAAAGGGACCTAAGGGTAAAAACCGGTTTTGTTCAGTAGAGCCATTTTAAGGATTTATTTATTTATTTATTTATTTATATATAAGTCTAAAAGGTGTTGACCTAAACAGACTACTGATAAGTAATATAAATAGTATAATACTTAAAATTATTATATCTAAAAAATAAGTAAAAATACTGAACATCATTAATTCAAATTTTGTAGTATAAAATTTTTAATCATTGTTTTTGATGCAGTAAATTCCAAATCAATGTTATTTGGTAATGAATTAAAAAAGTTTAAGGATCTAATCATGGGGCCATTTAATACGTAATTTCTTTGATGCAACGCGACATAAAATAATTTCCTGTAACGAATTGATAATCTTGCAGGTACATAAAACTGAATTTTTTCTAAAAGTTCAGGGCAAATACGTGTATCTTTGGTGTACCATCACTGAGCGTGTTGGTATTGGTCTCATTTGAAAGCGACACATCTCATGACGTCAGGAACGTGTTGGTCAACCTTGAAAACGCGCGTAGGTCGTCCCTACCTCTTGTTTTGTGTAGTTGGTTTTTACTGTTTTCTACCTAGCGCGCTGTTTCCATTTTGCTCGCCTTTTCTCGAATCCAGGTTTATTTTCTGAAATTATTAATTGTGAATTATAATAAATACTCATTTATAATTCTTTTAAATCGTGAATATCACTCTGTTAGTAAGAAAATTTTTTCACATAACCTTAGAATCGTCGACTTCAATTTCATAAAACGCGCATATCTCTGGGAGGGAACACTTTTGGGGCATGGGATCAGTCTCATTCGATGCTCAGATGTTGTCCACATCAAAAAAAGTGAAAATTGATTTTTTTACCCTTAGGTCCCTTTGCTTTATGTGCTGTCACATATGAATTTATGCCCTTATACAAAAACTATTGTTAAAGATAAACCACGCGTTAAAACCTTTTTTGCCATACAAAATTCGTTTGTTAAACCAACTTTAAGTTTAACAATCGTTTTTGCATAAGGGGGCTAGTCATTTTTTTTCTTTCAGAAAGACAGCTTATTTTCGAGAGGGCAGAGAAGAATGTGAGGTGGTACAAACTTTTATGTACATATGTACTTGGAAATTCGATATAAAATTCGCTGCTGATCTAAAATTGCGATGGTATTGCCAGCTCAAAGTACTACTTTGATATTCGATACTCGATAGCCAGCGCAGTGTTACCAGTTGTTTTCTAGAGCTTATCCCCAATTTTTGATTTGTCATCCCCAAAAATCCCCAAATTGAGTGTTTTTGATTCAAATTTTTTCTTTAGTGAAAAAAATTATTTTATTTGAAAAATAATGACAAAAAAACATATTTATTCAATAAAATTCATTTATATCGATAGCTATATTTACATTCATATAAATTGAGTTTGTACTTATACGAGTAAGTATTGCAAAGAAAAAATTTCACATAGTTTAATATACACAAGTATAAAAAATTGTTTAACCAAAGTTTACCATTTCAAAAACTTCAGAATCGAAATCTTCTGATTCATCAGGCTCAGAAACTTTGTTGTACATAGTACTTGTATTAAAAAGCTTTAGCATTTCAGCAGAAGGATTAAATTTGTCACAACAAATTTAATTATTTTTAAAGTGTGTGTTTATTCTAAGAAGTGCTTCCTAAAAGTCATATTACATTTAGTTGGGTATCTTTGTTTTGCTAGTGTTCATTATCAGTTAATCTGCCTTGATACTTCTTCTTTATTAGAAACCATTCACTATGAATAGTAATATAAATTTTTAGACTTGTCAGACGCATATTTTTTAGTTCAAAAATCATTCTTGTTACCATCAGTTATAAAAAAATCTCAAAAAAATCCCCTCAAATTTGGTTATCATCCCCAACAAATCCCCAATACGAAATTTGCATCCCTAATCGCGAAAAAATGCCCAATTTGGGGACAAATACCCTAAACTGGGAACACTGAACCAGCGAACATTTAAAACCGAATGCAACTGATAATGGGTGTGTTCCAAAGGAGTTCGTGCTAGTTCGGACTAACGAGAGTAAAAAGAAAATTACTCTCGGAATGTGACGAAAGTGAAGAACTTAAGGTTCAGTTACCCGACTCTAATGTAAAGCAACTGCAACGTAGGAAACATCTGATCGATATTTTTATATGAAAAGTAGGCTACATTACATCTATATAACGATTTTCATTACTTTTCACATAACAATATCGATCAGCTGTTTCCTACTGTGCAGATACTTTATATTACAGTCTGGTAACTTAGCCTTTATGTTGCTTACTTTTTAAGTTTAATCTAATTTAAGTGATTTTAGTCGCTTAAAACGCATAACATCACAGAAACCAAAATTAAATTTGCATCATTGGCAACAGCTTTAAATGAGCTGTAAAATAATTTTAATATATTAAAGAAAAGGAGAAATATGCACAAATGTACTCAGATCTTCAAGTTTTTTTTTAAACAAAAACTTCTATTTTGATTTTTAATAAATTTGTAAATAAAAACTTTTTTCTATATTTGCAAATTTTCTGATTAATTTTTCAGTTTCATATGAAAACAAAACACAGCTGATGATGTAACTTTTGTCCGAACTTACCCAAAGAAAAGGTTCGTACCAAGGCGAATTGATAAAAGGTGACCTTAACAGTCCAGATAATTATCAGGTGTTCGAAGACTAATTGAACTGCTTTAAACCCCGACTGTCAAAATCTCTTCTTTTATCTAATGCTTGTTTACATCTAAAGTTAAAAGTGAATGTATTTTATAAATTCAATGTATGTATGTATTGGTATTTTAATAAAATGTTTTTGACAGATGGGGTTTTGTTAAAGCCAGACGAATTGCATGTTGTTTTTAGTATTGTTGTATTGTTGTAGCGATAAGGTCATCTAATATGAATTCGCCTTGATTCGTACAAGTTTATACAGGAAATGAAAACAATTACTCTATCATTCGCTTTCAAAATTGCACAAAAATTGTTATGTGGAACGCTTTCAGGTAACTTTGCACAAGTTTGCATCCATAAAATTTCTAATCGAACATATTATAAATCTTCAAATCAAATTATTGATTACTTCGTTTAATAGGAATTAACAAAAAAAAGTACATACATATATATATTTGCTAATGACTTCAAAATAAACTTATCGAGTTAATTATTTCTGTCCTTTTGTTCCTGCAAACGAGAGTAACATTCGGGAACATTACGATATAAATCACACAACTTTGTTTCAGGATTAAAAGCCAAATAACCACCACAAGTGTACAAGCGTGGATGACCATTAGCACAGACAAAGTACTTTTCACAACTTTTAGGATGTGGGAAATATTGCAAATCGCCTTCCGGTGTCACATCAACATTAACTTTAACACCTTCCACCATTTCGACGGGTGGGCAAGTAAAATCCAAAAAGCTTCAGCATTACAATCTTCAACTAGATCAGGCCAATCGCACTGATATCTTTTGACATTGAAAGCTAAACCTTCGGGACATTTAGTGAGTGTAGCGACACCATGTGCGCAGTTGCGATAAACACCGCAATTAGCGCTATCTTCAGTGGGATAGAAACCGAATTGGCGAGGACATTCTGCGGTGGCATTAGCTGGCTGCAAACGTGCTCTCTGTTCGCAGGAAGCAAAGGGAGCATAAGTACAATCACCGGCATTTTTTGAACTTTGTTGGAAGACCAAACCGTCCGGGCAAAGTTTTTGTTCGGCTACACCATTTTGGCATTGTATGTACGCATCACATTGATCCTCGGTCGCAAAGCGGCCATCTTTCTCGGTACAGGAAAACGTTAAAGCTGCAATGTAGAATAAAATAAATTTAAATAAAAACTTCTTATATTTCTTGAAGCTCAAAAATACTACAAGCAAGAATATCGTTACCGAAAATGCAAAGCGCCCTATCAAATATTTTGAAAATGTTACGGTACAAGAAACAAAGAGATTAGTTTGATACGAAATCATATTCGTAGTTAAAGAATTTTTATAATCATTACTTAAAGTTGAAACACTCTATTTATTTTGACTTAGTAGACTACAATCAGTAGAAAGAAATTTTTTTATGCGTTATTTTTATTTCCAAAACAACATTCAAATCATTTAGGGCCTTTTTCACAACTAACATTTAGTTAAAGGTTGGATTTTGTCTGCCCGATAAACATCTTTGCATTATTACAACTTAAATTTTTTATTGATATTATTATCAATAATAATAATATTTAGTGGATAAAAAAATAGGACATGAAGGTTTTATAATGCAAAGCTATTTATCAGGCAGACAAAATCCTGCCTTTAGCTAAAGGCAAGTTGTGAAAATGGCCCTTAGTTAGAGATGGTTCCTAATTAATATATTATTGAATCCTTATATTTCCTTATCTTCTTACAAACAATACAAAACTTTCAATTGAATTCTAATTCATTTCGATTTCTTTTGAGCCAAACTCTTTATTAACAAAATATACAGAAATTTATTAGATATTTTCACTATACACATGTAATGCAATTATCAATATCAACAAGGTTTTATTTTGTAATATCCAAGCAGTTCCACTCTAAAAACGTTTCTTTTCACCGGCCTTGGCTTGAGCGGCAGCCAAGCGGGCATTTTTAATTTCAAGACCACGCTGTTTAACATCTGAACTGCAGCTGCTAACATTTTCAATATCATCACACTGTCTCGTTTCTTCATTAAAAGCTTGATCTTCGCCGCAAGAAATACGTCTCGGACGTCCTTCAATACACAAATGAAATTGCTGGCAGTTAGTGCTGCTGGGATGGAATGTGTACTCCTCCTCCGGTTCACCTAATAAAGAAGATCTGGGCGGCAAAGGGGGACACTTGAAGCCTAAGAAAGCTTCAGCATCACAATCCTCTACTTGATCGGGCCAATCACATCTATAGGTAGCTTCATTCCAGGCCAAGCCATCGGGACAATCGAAAATGTAACCACGACCTGATGCACAGTTCTTGAATTGACCACAATTCTTAGCGTCACCCATGCGATAATAGCCAAATTGATGAGGACATTCATCGGTCGGTTGAGCTGGTTGCAAACGTGACTGGCCCTGAGAACACTCAACATCGATGGGATAGCCACAAGGATAAGCGGTGGATTTTTCGTTAAACAACAAACCATCAGGGCACAACTTTTCCTCAGCCACACCATTCCTACATTCAATGTAGGCATCACATGATCCCGAAACAGGGTAAGTGCCATTGGCTTGGGGACAAGAACCGGCAGCCAGAACTGCAAATAAAATCAATTGAAAAGAGAAATAAAAAGGAGAAATTAATAGATTTGATAAAGCAAAGCTTACCTAGAGAAATATTTTTGTATGTATGTATTTTGGAGTTTGGAAAAATTACAAAAGTACACTTTTTAAGAACCAGATGCTTGTTTTTTTTTTAATTTCGATCTGTAGGGCACAATTTCGAACTAAAAAATAAATCGTTATAAAACATTCAGAAATACAGGGATTGACTAAAAGCCTACAGTACCTTTAATTTAAGTTTTGTACTGAAAAACAAAAAACAAAATACAGTGCTAGAGCGTTTTTATAAATTTTGCAAAAAAAAAAAATTCGAGTAGAAGATCCATTTCATATAAACATTTTATCTTTATTTTTTGTATTTATTATTAATGTGTTTTCGGAACTTTTGTTAAGATTATATAAATTTTTACTTAATTAATATTTTTTGTTTAAATTTTAAACCATTCTTTTGTTAAAATTGCCTTTTGTGTATAGCTACAGGGACTTTAATTGTATTTTATATTTGACTATCTTAACTCGGTGTGCTTCGCTACTCGTCCCCTCCCCGCAAAAAAAAAAATATATATATGTATATATATGGCATTGGTGGTGCAATATGAAAATTGGATTTTGCCATGCCCCTCCGACGCTACTACTAAGCTTATGTCCGACACTGGTCGGGCCTAATTTTATTTTTATATTTAAGATTTGAATACTTATTGTTAGTTCATATATGAAGATACAATAAATAAAATATCATGTAATAAAAAAAAAAAAAATGCCCCTCCGACGCAGACCGAAAATCAAAAATCAGACTTCACAGTGTCACCCGCCTGAATATTCTGAAGATTCCCTGACAATTTCATCAAAATCGGCCCAGCCGTTTTGGAGTCCATACGTTGTATACATACATACATACACACATCCTGTTTTATATATGTGACAGCGCATAGAGAAAGGAACCTAAGGGTTAAAAATCAAAAAAAAAAATCAATCAATACCAACGCTCAGTGATGGTACACCAAAGATACACGTATTTAAAACTTTAAAATGGCTCTCCTGAACAAAAGCGGTTTTTACCCTTAGGTCCCTTTCTATTTTGCGCGTCACATATGCTGATATGCCATTATATTAATTTAATTTAGTTCCAAGATATGATTTTCATCAATGATGATGATGATGATGATGAATTCATAACTTAAGTAATTTTCTATTGTACTGTAAACTTCGATTAATAGAAAACAATTTTTATGGAATTTGTGCACAATATAAAGAACGATATGACGACAAGTTTCATAATATAAATTCAAAAACACTCTTTGTAGCAAAAGCTCGATATGTAAATTAAATTCGAAATGGTAATCTATGCAGGCATCTCACAAATTCCTTTCGATTTTAATTTACTTCCGTTCGTACAAAATTTGTTGCTTGTGAAATTATTTTGTTTTTTAGAGATGCCGATTGATTTTTTTTTTGGCCAAACCGAACCATAACCCTTATCGCGAATAAAAGGCGAACATTTTGTTCACATGAAATATTTCCCGTGAACAAAAAATGGTGAACAAAATTAGAAAATAATGTACTGACACAACAACAACGCAAACATTGGCGATCACAATTTTGGGGAAAGGGAACTTTTTTTATTCGCGATAAGTGTGATTATTATTCAAAAACACACATTTTTTAATTATGTGGCAGTACAAACAGACTTACGGTAAGAAAAAAAAAGTCGTTTTCTAATCAACACGTAATAACACGTAATCAATATGAGTATGTTTATATGTATGTATGTATATTCAAACAACAATTTGGTATCCAATTAAAAAAAATTATAAAAAGGACTTATTTAACCTTAAAGAATGAATATTCGGGTTTGTTCCGTATTACACGTGAAATTAAATCATCCGATATTGCTTTGAATATTCTTCGGAAAAAAAATTTAGAATGAACTAATTAGCCACGTTGATTACCTGTTACGTGTTATAATAGTTTATTAGAAAACGACTTTTTTTCTTACCGTAAATATATTAATGTGTATCCTTTTTTTTTATAAATTTTACTTACCGTTTGTAGCCGGTAAGGCAAAGCAAATAGGCAAAAGGAAAATAATAATTTTCATTTTCACTGGACGATTATATATGTATATTTGTTAGCACTTTCAACTGACTGAAATTATGAACTGAAATTATGTTATTTTTTACTCGTACTTATACCCCTAGAATCTAGGGCCTAGATTAGCCACGAAACCAAAAAATACAATTAAAAATTTGTTAACGTTATTATTTCATATGTAAACATACATACGTATTATAGCACATGTACTTCTAACAGTAAAAAAAATAATATACATACATACATACATTCATATGTATATGTATACATATACTGTTTTTTTATTATGTACATATATACACTAGCGTTGTCATTCGAACAAAAATTTTTCGAATATTCGAACAACTTTTTATCATTTTTGTTCGAACGAACAAATATTTTCAATTTAGAATAAAAAATTATTCGAATCATTTTTGTCGAATATTCGAACAATACAAAGTAGTTGTATAAAAAGTATTTTACATATCATAACTTTTTAATTTGTTAAGTAATCAAATTACTCCAAATTATAAGTACTTGTGTATATACATATGTATGTTCGCCAAACGCTTCTTTTGTGTTCTTGCTGGGAAAAGATAATGCCTCTTACAATTCCTGATAAGGAGTTTAGAAAAAAAAGAACTGCTCTTCTCTAATCAAAAGCCTTAAGAATCGAATTGTTGAACGACGCAAATAAGCATTTAATATTATTCCTCAGCTTTCCTACCTAATACTAAATTTTTAAAATATGCTACAAAAATCGAAAAAAGAGTACGCAAATACTTTGTTTTCATGATTATTTTTTAATCAAAATATCGCAAATAATCTCAGTTACGATAAAGCAATAAATGAGATTTCTGAAGTAACTGACAATTTTTTATTAAATGCTCTAAAAAATTGTATGAATAAAGTAAGAAATTGATTAAAATTATTTGGAAACATATTAAAAAGGATTACAGAAACTGCATACGCTTTTTAATACTATTTTAACTATGTATATCATCAACATTAACAGTTTGCTGAAGAAACTTTTCTGCTTGTTCATTTAATAAAAGCAAAAGTAAAAGTAAAGCAATCTACGAGTAAAAAGTGGGGTTATCTGGGGTTCTTAAATGATTTTTTAAAAGAAATCAATGACATATTAAAAAATATTTGTAAATGTGTATAAATACATGTACTTTTTAACTGATTTCTTTTCGGTTTTTAACTCCCGACCAAAAAGGGAATCTGCTTGTACGAGTATGTACGAGTCTACGTACACTCCAAAAGGATGAACCGATTTTGATTTAGTTTTTCTGTTTGAAAGGTGACTTGATCGAGAGTGTATCTTTAAAGAAAATCGGTCCATCCGTTTAGAAGATATCATACTCTGTTGAATCTATGTGTCTTTGACGCCGTAGCTTCCAAACGGTTTGACCGATTTTTCGTTTGAAAGGTGACGTGATTGTATATGTTCTAGTCTATACTTGAACAAAATCGGTCTAGTCGATTGGAAGTTATCATAAATTTTCTATATACCAGTATTAATTTAATCTTTTCTTTTTTCGATTCTGTTACTTCAATCAAATTTGTGGAACACAGAGTTTTTCAAATTTCTAATTTTTGTTCTTAATATTTTTATTTATTAATATTTCTAAGTTTGATATTAAATGTATTCGTTTTTCTTGTTTAATGAATTATTTTTCGTTTGTTAATAAAAAAAATTAAATTAATACACATGTGTGTCGTTTTTTGCAAACTTTTTTAAAATTATTCGAATAAATTTTTTATTCTTTGTGCGTTCGAATATTCGAACAGAAGTTCAAAATTATTCGTCTGTTCGAACCAGAAAAAAAATTATGAAATTTCATTCGCAGAAATATGAAAGACGAATAATTAACAACACTAATACACACACACGCACACACACATATATATATATATATATATATGTATATATATATGTATATTAGAGTAGTATGTATAATGTGTATTAGAGTAATTTGCAAGGGCAAGGCATACTAACTATAGTATGTTGTATATACTAAAGTTTACATATATACCATATATACAATCAATTTAAAGAAAAAAAATAAAGTTTGTCTAAAAAACTTAGTTTCATCTCATGAAAGGACCGTGTATATAAGTTCCAAATTAAATGGGTTTGAAATAACTTTTGATTCGAACGCTCTCAAAGCGTTGAAAAGAATCATTGGCAAAGTAAAATAACCAATAAAATGGCCACTAAACACAGCTTCGAAGGTTTAATACGCGTTATGGGCACCAGAGGCGCGGTAAGACTGCCTTATTAAAAAGCAGAATTATAAAAGAATGTAGCATTCCTCGATCTCTTCCTTCACGACCTGTCCTCTCTATCACTATTACTTCTTACTTCTCTAAAAAAGAACACCAATCTATACAAAAATACAAGGGTTTATGAATAGTAGAATTGTGCTTGATGAAACCCACACACATACATGGACATTTTTTAAAAAAAACTTAAGACGTAAAAGCAATTTTGTCACAACAACATGTTTTTAATTTTTTCTTTCAGAACGCCTGACCTTATTGGCGAGAGGGTAGAGAAGAATGTGGTACAACCCATGTGGAAAAGTGTTCATTAATTACAAAAATAATAAGAGAAATAATGCGTTACTTTCCAAAGTAAAACAATGCATTCCCTTAGAAACCAGAGGGTAGTTTTATCAAACACAATAAGGGCAATCATGAATGCAATTCCGTGAGAAATTTTTCCCGGGGAACAATTTCAAACAATAGCAAATAATAGGGAAAACATCAAAATTCTAATTGGAAAAGGGAAAATTTTCTGGCGGAATTTTATGCACGATCAATAACACATTGATTACAATCTGCAGAAGAAGGAATGTATTGTTTTTGCTTGTGACGAGTGTCCGTTTGTGAGAAAAAAGAGAAATAATCTGTTATTTCTTGCTGCCTCTCGGTCGCCTTCAATGGAAGTAAAAATTTTATACTTTTGCAAAAATTATACATATGTATTTAAAAATTATGCATTGATACAAAAGAACAAATATTGAATGAATAATTAGTTTATAATATTATAATACATTTGATTAAATCAATTAATTATAGACTTCATTCCTCGGACGCATTAAAATAAATGCATTACTTTCTTAGGACATCTTCTGTGTTAACAGTAATGAATTCTGGAATGAAAAAATTATACCTGCTTTTTATTACCTTCTCCTTTAATATTCATTACCTTTTTCCCACTGGGAAACTTTTATGTACTTGAAAATTCTCTTTTGTTTTCTAATTCGTTGTTTCTTTTTGATTTGGATTTGGATTTTTATTAAAATTTTCTATTCTATTTTTTAAATTAAATTATTGGTTGAAATTAAAAAAAAATTAAAGAGAAAAGCAAGACATTAAACAAATTTCGCGGATTGTGGACACGAATGAGAGAAAGAAAATTTCGGTAAGAATTTTATTTATAAAAAAAAGTAAAGAAGTAACACTCAGACAATGAATGCCTAATACTACTTATAGGTGTTACCTTCTTACGAAAGGGATAGTGATAGATAGTGAAGACAGGTGGTGAAGGAAGAGAAAGAGGAAAGCTTACAAGTCTGCACATAGCACGTTATAATGCAGAGTTGCAGCGCCTCTGGTGTCAATGAGCCGTATTAAATTCTTAAAGATGTGTTTAGTAGCCATTTTTATTATTGGTTATATGATTCTGCTACACAATAACGATGATGAAGGGCGCTCTGATGTTATGTTAAGTTAGGATTAGTATCTGCTGAAGTCAGTATAGTTCAGTGACCAGTAGCTATGCCTTCATTACTTGAAAGCTTTCCAACAACAACTTATACAAAGGGACACTAATGCACATCATACCCAGGGGGGGATGCCGGGGTGGAACCCAGGACCTTCGGTTTTGTAGTCAACGTGCTAACTACTTCAGCCAACGTCACCCTCCTTAAGATTAATGGTCTAATATTTTATACTATGTTGAAGTGTGAACCGCGACATATTGAGTTCTAAGGTAAGATGAATTAACGGTGTCTAGAAAAACAATTCGACATTTAAAGATGTTTCCTTTAAGCACATCAAAACATTGCTATGCTTAGAATTTTTGTAAGTAGTTGTTATCAATTCCTTTTATGACATTACATATATTTTTGAGTTATCATTTGCATTTTAAAAGTCATCATAGACAATGCAGAAAAAAATAGTTTTCATGGTTTTAAGCAAGCTAATTTTAAACTTAAAAACTAAAGAACATTTTCATTTAACTGAAATGAAAAATAAGTAAACCTTCTTTTTAAGAAAATTTTCTTTTCATTTTACGCACAGAATTTTATGAGTGTAGAAAACTGAAAGATCTTTTGTTCTCACTCACTAGCGGTCTCCACTAGCCATGAACTTGGTATGGGCATCATGTCGGACATCGCAAATGGCTAATGGAGACCGCTCATGTCCAACTTTCGTCCATGCTCTGACATACATGGATGACCGAACATATGTCAGAGCAACAATGTTCGCCATGAGATTCTCAGTCCGCAACCATTTGCAATAGAAATAAAAGAGACAGAACAAAATTGGCAAATATTCCATCTTTATTGCACTAGCGCAAAATACTTTGATATGCCTGGACATGGACATCGCACGTATTCACCACAACAAAGAGGTTGGTGATTTTTTCACAATTGGAGATGTAGGGTTACATGAAAATGATTCAATGTTACAAAAACGAAAAAATGGTTTCGTTCGTTATTTTAAAGAACTTATACACTTATTTGTTTTCGAAAAACAAAAATTAAATTAAAAACAATTTGTCGTCAAAACAACATGTTTACATACTAAGTTATGTACGTAGTTTTGAGTTCTCCCAAGGTTGCACATGTCTTTCTGCGAGAACAATAACCTCAATTAAAATATAAAAAAAACAACTTTTAGATTATTTTGTGTTAATTTTCTAATGAGTTTTATATGAAAAATAGGGTTATACTAAAATTCCAACGAAAATTAAAAAATGTACAATTAAAATTCTATGATACGTGTCACATATTTAATATTTAGTTACTACTATCCAGCAGAATGTTGCGATCTAAATTCGCGATCTAATTTTCGCTAGAGGAAGAGTTTTATACATTCTTTAATTGTGAAATCTTTGGAAGAAAGTGAAATGATGCTATAAGACCTAAACAAGTTTTAAAGCACTATCACTATCCCTTTACAAAAGATGGTAGCACCTAGTAGTATTACTAGTAGCCATTCACTGACTGAGTGTTACTTCTCTTAAAAAAAAACATTAATCCATACAACAATCCAAGGGGTTGTGAATAGTACCTACCATTCAAGTGTAGCCGCGAATAACTTTGTAAGCGACAATTTTTACAAATCCAGTTTTTTCACAGATTACCTTTAACATTACTCTCTTGCGTTGTTCAATCATCAAACAATTCAAAATTATGCATCTTATCGCCAAATGCAATTACAAACAGTGAGTGTAAGTAATATTTAATTTTGTCGAAAATAGTTAATAAATGTAACAGGGATACAAAAAGAAAAGTTAATGCTAATTATCATTATTTTCGATAAGCTAAGCAAAATTAAACGAAAAAAAAACAATTTTTTTGGCGTTGGCTGTAGTAGTTAGCACGTAGAGTTCGACCGATTAATCGGCTTCGGCTTCGGCCTTCGGCCAAAAATTGGTAATCGGCCAACATTCGGCCTATGGCAAAAATCGGCCGATTAGCCGAAGCCGAATATTTTTCATTCCAAGCTTGAAAAATAACATTATTTTTGGTCGTTGATCGCCGACAGTTTCTATTGTGTTTAACGTTTTGAAAGGGTTGCTTTGAAATACAACCCTGTTGCTTTCTATTTTCTTTTACTTGGACGTTTTTGTGAGTGATCATATGAAAAAGCAATCTAGAAATTGAAAAATAGTTTTATTTTTCTTGTTATGTATCCAATAGATATTACAGCTATTTCAGTGATTTCAAAAAAGCAAACTTTTTTCTTAATTCATATAAAACAAGTATAATTTTTAAAATTTAAAACATTCGGCTTCGGTTTTGGCCGAAGTTTAGGATTTTAGCCGAAGTTCGGCTTCGGCTTCGGCCAAAAAAAACGCCTTCGGTCGATCTCTATTAGCACGTTGCCTACAAAACTGCACGTCCTGGATTCAACCCCGATATCCAACAGTCATTAAATAACAATACCACGCATTTTTCTGATGTGCATTAGTGTCCCTTTGTATCGTTTGTTGTAGGAAAGTTCAAGTGATGAAGGCATAATCACTGGTCACTGAACTTATACCGACTTCAGCAGATACTAATCCTAATGTAACACCAGAGCGCCCTCCTTCGTTGTGTAGCAGAATCATCGGCGAAGTAAAATAACCAATAAAATAGCTACTAAGCACAGCTTCAAAAAAAAAAAAATTAATACGCCTCATTTAACAGCAGAGGAGTTGCAACACTGCATTATTAAAAAAAACGTGCAAAAACGCAGAGTTGTAAAAGAATGAAGCTTTCCTCTATTTCTTGTCTTCTCTATCACTATCCCTTTCTTAAAGAAGGTAACACCTAGTAATAGTAGTAGGCATTCATTGCCTGAGTGTTACTTCTCTTAAAAAAAAAATAAAAAATAGGTTTTCTGGCTCTCCTGAAAATTATTATTTTGTCACTTACAAGGTTAAGGAACAATTAGACGTGCCATAGCCATAACCAAACAAAAATTCTATGGTGGGGGTTATGGCGAGTCACGTATAATCAAACACAGTGTTGCCATTAGTTTGGTTCGAACGGCTGTTTTCTATGGCTATGGTTATGGCACGTCTGATTGCACCTTTATTCGCGGCTATCCTCTAATTGTATTTGATGAAAGGTACACACATACTTGGAAATTCTTTTAAAAATTTCAAATGCAAAAGCTATACTGTCAAAACAACATATCTATATATGTGACGCGCAAAATAGAAAGGGACCTAAGGGTAAAAACCGGTTTTGTTCAGTAGAGCCATTTTAAGGATTTATTTATTTATTTATTTATTTATATATAAGTCTAAAAGGTGTTGACCTAAACAGACTACTGATAAGTAATATAAATAGTATAATACTTAAAATTATTATATCTAAAAAATAAGTAAAAATACTGAACATCATTAATTCAAATTTTGTAGTATAAAATTTTTAATCATTGTTTTTGATGCAGTAAATTCCAAATCAATGTTATTTGGTAATGAATTAAAAAAGTTTAAGGATCTAATCATGGGGCCATTTAATACGTAATTTCTTTGATGCAACGCGACATAAAATAATTTCCTGTAACGAATTGATAATCTTGCAGGTACATAAAACTGAATTTTTTCTAAAAGTTCAGGGCAAATACGTGTATCTTTGGTGTACCATCACTGAGCGTGTTGGTATTGGTCTCATTTGAAAGCGACACATCTCATGACGTCAGGAACGTGTTGGTCAACCTTGAAAACGCGCGTAGGTCGTCCCTACCTCTTGTTTTGTGTAGTTGGTTTTTACTGTTTTCTACCTAGCGCGCTGTTTCCATTTTGCTCGCCTTTTCTCGAATCCAGGTTTATTTTCTGAAATTATTAATTGTGAATTATAATAAATACTCATTTATAATTCTTTTAAATCGTGAATATCACTCTGTTAGTAAGAAAATTTTTTCACATAACCTTAGAATCGTCGACTTCAATTTCATAAAACGCGCATATCTCTGGGAGGGAACACTTTTGGGGCATGGGATCAGTCTCATTCGATGCTCAGATGTTGTCCACATCAAAAAAAGTGAAAATTGATTTTTTTACCCTTAGGTCCCTTTGCTTTATGTGCTGTCACATATGAATTTATGCCCTTATACAAAAACTATTGTTAAAGATAAACCACGCGTTAAAACCTTTTTTGCCATACAAAATTCGTTTGTTAAACCAACTTTAAGTTTAACAATCGTTTTTGCATAAGGGGGCTAGTCATTTTTTTTCTTTCAGAAAGACAGCTTATTTTCGAGAGGGCAGAGAAGAATGTGAGGTGGTACAAACTTTTATGTACATATGTACTTGGAAATTCGATATAAAATTCGCTGCTGATCTAAAATTGCGATGGTATTGCCAGCTCAAAGTACTACTTTGATATTCGATACTCGATAGCCAGCGCAGTGTTACCAGTTGTTTTCTAGAGCTTATCCCCAATTTTTGATTTGTCATCCCCAAAAATCCCCAAATTGAGTGTTTTTGATTCAAATTTTTTCTTTAGTGAAAAAAATTATTTTATTTGAAAAATAATGACAAAAAAACATATTTATTCAATAAAATTCATTTATATCGATAGCTATATTTACATTCATATAAATTGAGTTTGTACTTATACGAGTAAGTATTGCAAAGAAAAAATTTCACATAGTTTAATATACACAAGTATAAAAAATTGTTTAACCAAAGTTTACCATTTCAAAAACTTCAGAATCGAAATCTTCTGATTCATCAGGCTCAGAAACTTTGTTGTACATAGTACTTGTATTAAAAAGCTTTAGCATTTCAGCAGAAGGATTAAATTTGTCACAACAAATTTAATTATTTTTAAAGTGTGTGTTTATTCTAAGAAGTGCTTCCTAAAAGTCATATTACATTTAGTTGGGTATCTTTGTTTTGCTAGTGTTCATTATCAGTTAATCTGCCTTGATACTTCTTCTTTATTAGAAACCATTCACTATGAATAGTAATATAAATTTTTAGACTTGTCAGACGCATATTTTTTAGTTCAAAAATCATTCTTGTTACCATCAGTTATAAAAAAATCTCAAAAAAATCCCCTCAAATTTGGTTATCATCCCCAACAAATCCCCAATACGAAATTTGCATCCCTAATCGCGAAAAAATGCCCAATTTGGGGACAAATACCCTAAACTGGGAACACTGAACCAGCGAACATTTAAAACCGAATGCAACTGATAATGGGTGTGTTCCAAAGGAGTTCGTGCTAGTTCGGACTAACGAGAGTAAAAAGAAAATTACTCTCGGAATGTGACGAAAGTGAAGAACTTAAGGTTCAGTTACCCGACTCTAATGTAAAGCAACTGCAACGTAGGAAACATCTGATCGATATTTTTATATGAAAAGTAGGCTACATTACATCTATATAACGATTTTCATTACTTTTCACATAACAATATCGATCAGCTGTTTCCTACTGTGCAGATACTTTATATTACAGTCTGGTAACTTAGCCTTTATGTTGCTTACTTTTTAAGTTTAATCTAATTTAAGTGATTTTAGTCGCTTAAAACGCATAACATCACAGAAACCAAAATTAAATTTGCATCATTGGCAACAGCTTTAAATGAGCTGTAAAATAATTTTAATATATTAAAGAAAAGGAGAAATATGCACAAATGTACTCAGATCTTCAAGTTTTTTTTTAAACAAAAACTTCTATTTTGATTTTTAATAAATTTGTAAATAAAAACTTTTTTCTATATTTGCAAATTTTCTGATTAATTTTTCAGTTTCATATGAAAACAAAACACAGCTGATGATGTAACTTTTGTCCGAACTTACCCAAAGAAAAGGTTCGTACCAAGGCGAATTGATAAAAGGTGACCTTAACAGTCCAGATAATTATCAGGTGTTCGAAGACTAATTGAACTGCTTTAAACCCCGACTGTCAAAATCTCTTCTTTTATCTAATGCTTGTTTACATCTAAAGTTAAAAGTGAATGTATTTTATAAATTCAATGTATGTATGTATTGGTATTTTAATAAAATGTTTTTGACAGATGGGGTTTTGTTAAAGCCAGACGAATTGCATGTTGTTTTTAGTATTGTTGTATTGTTGTAGCGATAAGGTCATCTAATATGAATTCGCCTTGATTCGTACAAGTTTATACAGGAAATGAAAACAATTACTCTATCATTCGCTTTCAAAATTGCACAAAAATTGTTATGTGGAACGCTTTCAGGTAACTTTGCACAAGTTTGCATCCATAAAATTTCTAATCGAACATATTATAAATCTTCAAATCAAATTATTGATTACTTCGTTTAATAGGAATTAACAAAAAAAAGTACATACATATATATATTTGCTAATGACTTCAAAATAAACTTATCGAGTTAATTATTTCTGTCCTTTTGTTCCTGCAAACGAGAGTAACATTCGGGAACATTACGATATAAATCACACAACTTTGTTTCAGGATTAAAAGCCAAATAACCACCACAAGTGTACAAGCGTGGATGACCATTAGCACAGACAAAGTACTTTTCACAACTTTTAGGATGTGGGAAATATTGCAAATCGCCTTCCGGTGTCACATCAACATTAACTTTAACACCTTCCACCATTTCGACGGGTGGGCAAGTAAAATCCAAAAAGCTTCAGCATTACAATCTTCAACTAGATCAGGCCAATCGCACTGATATCTTTTGACATTGAAAGCTAAACCTTCGGGACATTTAGTGAGTGTAGCGACACCATGTGCGCAGTTGCGATAAACACCGCAATTAGCGCTATCTTCAGTGGGATAGAAACCGAATTGGCGAGGACATTCTGCGGTGGCATTAGCTGGCTGCAAACGTGCTCTCTGTTCGCAGGAAGCAAAGGGAGCATAAGTACAATCACCGGCATTTTTTGAACTTTGTTGGAAGACCAAACCGTCCGGGCAAAGTTTTTGTTCGGCTACACCATTTTGGCATTGTATGTACGCATCACATTGATCCTCGGTCGCAAAGCGGCCATCTTTCTCGGTACAGGAAAACGTTAAAGCTGCAATGTAGAATAAAATAAATTTAAATAAAAACTTCTTATATTTCTTGAAGCTCAAAAATACTACAAGCAAGAATATCGTTACCGAAAATGCAAAGCGCCCTATCAAATATTTTGAAAATGTTACGGTACAAGAAACAAAGAGATTAGTTTGATACGAAATCATATTCGTAGTTAAAGAATTTTTATAATCATTACTTAAAGTTGAAACACTCTATTTATTTTGACTTAGTAGACTACAATCAGTAGAAAGAAATTTTTTTATGCGTTATTTTTATTTCCAAAACAACATTCAAATCATTTAGGGCCTTTTTCACAACTAACATTTAGTTAAAGGTTGGATTTTGTCTGCCCGATAAACATCTTTGCATTATTACAACTTAAATTTTTTATTGATATTATTATCAATAATAATAATATTTAGTGGATAAAAAAATAGGACATGAAGGTTTTATAATGCAAAGCTATTTATCAGGCAGACAAAATCCTGCCTTTAGCTAAAGGCAAGTTGTGAAAATGGCCCTTAGTTAGAGATGGTTCCTAATTAATATATTATTGAATCCTTATATTTCCTTATCTTCTTACAAACAATACAAAACTTTCAATTGAATTCTAATTCATTTCGATTTCTTTTGAGCCAAACTCTTTATTAACAAAATATACAGAAATTTATTAGATATTTTCACTATACACATGTAATGCAATTATCAATATCAACAAGGTTTTATTTTGTAATATCCAAGCAGTTCCACTCTAAAAACGTTTCTTTTCACCGGCCTTGGCTTGAGCGGCAGCCAAGCGGGCATTTTTAATTTCAAGACCACGCTGTTTAACATCTGAACTGCAGCTGCTAACATTTTCAATATCATCACACTGTCTCGTTTCTTCATTAAAAGCTTGATCTTCGCCGCAAGAAATACGTCTCGGACGTCCTTCAATACACAAATGAAATTGCTGGCAGTTAGTGCTGCTGGGATGGAATGTGTACTCCTCCTCCGGTTCACCTAATAAAGAAGATCTGGGCGGCAAAGGGGGACACTTGAAGCCTAAGAAAGCTTCAGCATCACAATCCTCTACTTGATCGGGCCAATCACATCTATAGGTAGCTTCATTCCAGGCCAAGCCATCGGGACAATCGAAAATGTAACCACGACCTGATGCACAGTTCTTGAATTGACCACAATTCTTAGCGTCACCCATGCGATAATAGCCAAATTGATGAGGACATTCATCGGTCGGTTGAGCTGGTTGCAAACGTGACTGGCCCTGAGAACACTCAACATCGATGGGATAGCCACAAGGATAAGCGGTGGATTTTTCGTTAAACAACAAACCATCAGGGCACAACTTTTCCTCAGCCACACCATTCCTACATTCAATGTAGGCATCACATGATCCCGAAACAGGGTAAGTGCCATTGGCTTGGGGACAAGAACCGGCAGCCAGAACTGCAAATAAAATCAATTGAAAAGAGAAATAAAAAGGAGAAATTAATAGATTTGATAAAGCAAAGCTTACCTAGAGAAATATTTTTGTATGTATGTATTTTGGAGTTTGGAAAAATTACAAAAGTACACTTTTTAAGAACCAGATGCTTGTTTTTTTTTTAATTTCGATCTGTAGGGCACAATTTCGAACTAAAAAATAAATCGTTATAAAACATTCAGAAATACAGGGATTGACTAAAAGCCTACAGTACCTTTAATTTAAGTTTTGTACTGAAAAACAAAAAACAAAATACAGTGCTAGAGCGTTTTTATAAATTTTGCAAAAAAAAAAAATTCGAGTAGAAGATCCATTTCATATAAACATTTTATCTTTATTTTTTGTATTTATTATTAATGTGTTTTCGGAACTTTTGTTAAGATTATATAAATTTTTACTTAATTAATATTTTTTGTTTAAATTTTAAACCATTCTTTTGTTAAAATTGCCTTTTGTGTATAGCTACAGGGACTTTAATTGTATTTTATATTTGACTATCTTAACTCGGTGTGCTTCGCTACTCGTCCCCTCCCCGCAAAAAAAAAAATATATATATGTATATATATGGCATTGGTGGTGCAATATGAAAATTGGATTTTGCCATGCCCCTCCGACGCTACTACTAAGCTTATGTCCGACACTGGTCGGGCCTAATTTTATTTTTATATTTAAGATTTGAATACTTATTGTTAGTTCATATATGAAGATACAATAAATAAAATATCATGTAATAAAAAAAAAAAAAATGCCCCTCCGACGCAGACCGAAAATCAAAAATCAGACTTCACAGTGTCACCCGCCTGAATATTCTGAAGATTCCCTGACAATTTCATCAAAATCGGCCCAGCCGTTTTGGAGTCCATACGTTGTATACATACATACATACACACATCCTGTTTTATATATGTGACAGCGCATAGAGAAAGGAACCTAAGGGTTAAAAATCAAAAAAAAAAATCAATCAATACCAACGCTCAGTGATGGTACACCAAAGATACACGTATTTAAAACTTTAAAATGGCTCTCCTGAACAAAAGCGGTTTTTACCCTTAGGTCCCTTTCTATTTTGCGCGTCACATATGCTGATATGCCATTATATTAATTTAATTTAGTTCCAAGATATGATTTTCATCAATGATGATGATGATGATGATGAATTCATAACTTAAGTAATTTTCTATTGTACTGTAAACTTCGATTAATAGAAAACAATTTTTATGGAATTTGTGCACAATATAAAGAACGATATGACGACAAGTTTCATAATATAAATTCAAAAACACTCTTTGTAGCAAAAGCTCGATATGTAAATTAAATTCGAAATGGTAATCTATGCAGGCATCTCACAAATTCCTTTCGATTTTAATTTACTTCCGTTCGTACAAAATTTGTTGCTTGTGAAATTATTTTGTTTTTTAGAGATGCCGATTGATTTTTTTTTTGGCCAAACCGAACCATAACCCTTATCGCGAATAAAAGGCGAACATTTTGTTCACATGAAATATTTCCCGTGAACAAAAAATGGTGAACAAAATTAGAAAATAATGTACTGACACAACAACAACGCAAACATTGGCGATCACAATTTTGGGGAAAGGGAACTTTTTTTATTCGCGATAAGTGTGATTATTATTCAAAAACACACATTTTTTAATTATGTGGCAGTACAAACAGACTTACGGTAAGAAAAAAAAAGTCGTTTTCTAATCAACACGTAATAACACGTAATCAATATGAGTATGTTTATATGTATGTATGTATATTCAAACAACAATTTGGTATCCAATTAAAAAAAATTATAAAAAGGACTTATTTAACCTTAAAGAATGAATATTCGGGTTTGTTCCGTATTACACGTGAAATTAAATCATCCGATATTGCTTTGAATATTCTTCGGAAAAAAAATTTAGAATGAACTAATTAGCCACGTTGATTACCTGTTACGTGTTATAATAGTTTATTAGAAAACGACTTTTTTTCTTACCGTAAATATATTAATGTGTATCCTTTTTTTTTATAAATTTTACTTACCGTTTGTAGCCGGTAAGGCAAAGCAAATAGGCAAAAGGAAAATAATAATTTTCATTTTCACTGGACGATTATATATGTATATTTGTTAGCACTTTCAACTGACTGAAATTATGAACTGAAATTATGTTATTTTTTACTCGTACTTATACCCCTAGAATCTAGGGCCTAGATTAGCCACGAAACCAAAAAATACAATTAAAAATTTGTTAACGTTATTATTTCATATGTAAACATACATACGTATTATAGCACATGTACTTCTAACAGTAAAAAAAATAATATACATACATACATACATTCATATGTATATGTATACATATACTGTTTTTTTATTATGTACATATATACACTAGCGTTGTCATTCGAACAAAAATTTTTCGAATATTCGAACAACTTTTTATCATTTTTGTTCGAACGAACAAATATTTTCAATTTAGAATAAAAAATTATTCGAATCATTTTTGTCGAATATTCGAACAATACAAAGTAGTTGTATAAAAAGTATTTTACATATCATAACTTTTTAATTTGTTAAGTAATCAAATTACTCCAAATTATAAGTACTTGTGTATATACATATGTATGTTCGCCAAACGCTTCTTTTGTGTTCTTGCTGGGAAAAGATAATGCCTCTTACAATTCCTGATAAGGAGTTTAGAAAAAAAAGAACTGCTCTTCTCTAATCAAAAGCCTTAAGAATCGAATTGTTGAACGACGCAAATAAGCATTTAATATTATTCCTCAGCTTTCCTACCTAATACTAAATTTTTAAAATATGCTACAAAAATCGAAAAAAGAGTACGCAAATACTTTGTTTTCATGATTATTTTTTAATCAAAATATCGCAAATAATCTCAGTTACGATAAAGCAATAAATGAGATTTCTGAAGTAACTGACAATTTTTTATTAAATGCTCTAAAAAATTGTATGAATAAAGTAAGAAATTGATTAAAATTATTTGGAAACATATTAAAAAGGATTACAGAAACTGCATACGCTTTTTAATACTATTTTAACTATGTATATCATCAACATTAACAGTTTGCTGAAGAAACTTTTCTGCTTGTTCATTTAATAAAAGCAAAAGTAAAAGTAAAGCAATCTACGAGTAAAAAGTGGGGTTATCTGGGGTTCTTAAATGATTTTTTAAAAGAAATCAATGACATATTAAAAAATATTTGTAAATGTGTATAAATACATGTACTTTTTAACTGATTTCTTTTCGGTTTTTAACTCCCGACCAAAAAGGGAATCTGCTTGTACGAGTATGTACGAGTCTACGTACACTCCAAAAGGATGAACCGATTTTGATTTAGTTTTTCTGTTTGAAAGGTGACTTGATCGAGAGTGTATCTTTAAAGAAAATCGGTCCATCCGTTTAGAAGATATCATACTCTGTTGAATCTATGTGTCTTTGACGCCGTAGCTTCCAAACGGTTTGACCGATTTTTCGTTTGAAAGGTGACGTGATTGTATATGTTCTAGTCTATACTTGAACAAAATCGGTCTAGTCGATTGGAAGTTATCATAAATTTTCTATATACCAGTATTAATTTAATCTTTTCTTTTTTCGATTCTGTTACTTCAATCAAATTTGTGGAACACAGAGTTTTTCAAATTTCTAATTTTTGTTCTTAATATTTTTATTTATTAATATTTCTAAGTTTGATATTAAATGTATTCGTTTTTCTTGTTTAATGAATTATTTTTCGTTTGTTAATAAAAAAAATTAAATTAATACACATGTGTGTCGTTTTTTGCAAACTTTTTTAAAATTATTCGAATAAATTTTTTATTCTTTGTGCGTTCGAATATTCGAACAGAAGTTCAAAATTATTCGTCTGTTCGAACCAGAAAAAAAATTATGAAATTTCATTCGCAGAAATATGAAAGACGAATAATTAACAACACTAATACACACACACGCACACACACATATATATATATATATATATATATGTATATATATATGTATATTAGAGTAGTATGTATAATGTGTATTAGAGTAATTTGCAAGGGCAAGGCATACTAACTATAGTATGTTGTATATACTAAAGTTTACATATATACCATATATACAATCAATTTAAAGAAAAAAAATAAAGTTTGTCTAAAAAACTTAGTTTCATCTCATGAAAGGACCGTGTATATAAGTTCCAAATTAAATGGGTTTGAAATAACTTTTGATTCGAACGCTCTCAAAGCGTTGAAAAGAATCATTGGCAAAGTAAAATAACCAATAAAATGGCCACTAAACACAGCTTCGAAGGTTTAATACGCGTTATGGGCACCAGAGGCGCGGTAAGACTGCCTTATTAAAAAGCAGAATTATAAAAGAATGTAGCATTCCTCGATCTCTTCCTTCACGACCTGTCCTCTCTATCACTATTACTTCTTACTTCTCTAAAAAAGAACACCAATCTATACAAAAATACAAGGGTTTATGAATAGTAGAATTGTGCTTGATGAAACCCACACACATACATGGACATTTTTTAAAAAAAACTTAAGACGTAAAAGCAATTTTGTCACAACAACATGTTTTTAATTTTTTCTTTCAGAACGCCTGACCTTATTGGCGAGAGGGTAGAGAAGAATGTGGTACAACCCATGTGGAAAAGTGTTCATTAATTACAAAAATAATAAGAGAAATAATGCGTTACTTTCCAAAGTAAAACAATGCATTCCCTTAGAAACCAGAGGGTAGTTTTATCAAACACAATAAGGGCAATCATGAATGCAATTCCGTGAGAAATTTTTCCCGGGGAACAATTTCAAACAATAGCAAATAATAGGGAAAACATCAAAATTCTAATTGGAAAAGGGAAAATTTTCTGGCGGAATTTTATGCACGATCAATAACACATTGATTACAATCTGCAGAAGAAGGAATGTATTGTTTTTGCTTGTGACGAGTGTCCGTTTGTGAGAAAAAAGAGAAATAATCTGTTATTTCTTGCTGCCTCTCGGTCGCCTTCAATGGAAGTAAAAATTTTATACTTTTGCAAAAATTATACATATGTATTTAAAAATTATGCATTGATACAAAAGAACAAATATTGAATGAATAATTAGTTTATAATATTATAATACATTTGATTAAATCAATTAATTATAGACTTCATTCCTCGGACGCATTAAAATAAATGCATTACTTTCTTAGGACATCTTCTGTGTTAACAGTAATGAATTCTGGAATGAAAAAATTATACCTGCTTTTTATTACCTTCTCCTTTAATATTCATTACCTTTTTCCCACTGGGAAACTTTTATGTACTTGAAAATTCTCTTTTGTTTTCTAATTCGTTGTTTCTTTTTGATTTGGATTTGGATTTTTATTAAAATTTTCTATTCTATTTTTTAAATTAAATTATTGGTTGAAATTAAAAAAAAATTAAAGAGAAAAGCAAGACATTAAACAAATTTCGCGGATTGTGGACACGAATGAGAGAAAGAAAATTTCGGTAAGAATTTTATTTATAAAAAAAAGTAAAGAAGTAACACTCAGACAATGAATGCCTAATACTACTTATAGGTGTTACCTTCTTACGAAAGGGATAGTGATAGATAGTGAAGACAGGTGGTGAAGGAAGAGAAAGAGGAAAGCTTACAAGTCTGCACATAGCACGTTATAATGCAGAGTTGCAGCGCCTCTGGTGTCAATGAGCCGTATTAAATTCTTAAAGATGTGTTTAGTAGCCATTTTTATTATTGGTTATATGATTCTGCTACACAATAACGATGATGAAGGGCGCTCTGATGTTATGTTAAGTTAGGATTAGTATCTGCTGAAGTCAGTATAGTTCAGTGACCAGTAGCTATGCCTTCATTACTTGAAAGCTTTCCAACAACAACTTATACAAAGGGACACTAATGCACATCATACCCAGGGGGGGATGCCGGGGTGGAACCCAGGACCTTCGGTTTTGTAGTCAACGTGCTAACTACTTCAGCCAACGTCACCCTCCTTAAGATTAATGGTCTAATATTTTATACTATGTTGAAGTGTGAACCGCGACATATTGAGTTCTAAGGTAAGATGAATTAACGGTGTCTAGAAAAACAATTCGACATTTAAAGATGTTTCCTTTAAGCACATCAAAACATTGCTATGCTTAGAATTTTTGTAAGTAGTTGTTATCAATTCCTTTTATGACATTACATATATTTTTGAGTTATCATTTGCATTTTAAAAGTCATCATAGACAATGCAGAAAAAAATAGTTTTCATGGTTTTAAGCAAGCTAATTTTAAACTTAAAAACTAAAGAACATTTTCATTTAACTGAAATGAAAAATAAGTAAACCTTCTTTTTAAGAAAATTTTCTTTTCATTTTACGCACAGAATTTTATGAGTGTAGAAAACTGAAAGATCTTTTGTTCTCACTCACTAGCGGTCTCCACTAGCCATGAACTTGGTATGGGCATCATGTCGGACATCGCAAATGGCTAATGGAGACCGCTCATGTCCAACTTTCGTCCATGCTCTGACATGGATGACCGAACATATGTCAGAGCAACAATGTTCGCCATGAGATTCTCAGTCCGCAACCATTTGCAATAGAAATAAAAGAGACAGAACAAAATTGGCAAATATTCCATCTTTATTGCACTAGCGCAAAATACTTTGATATGCCTGAACATGGACATCGCACGTATTCACCACAACAAAGAGGTTGGTGATTTTTTCACAATTGGAGACGTAGGGTTACATGAAAATGATTCAATGTTACAAAAACGAAAAAATGGTTTCGTTCGTTATTTTAAAGAACTTATACACTTATTTGTTTTCGAAAAACAAAAATTAAATTAAAAACAATTTGTCGTCAAAACAACATGTTTACTTACTAAGTTATGTACGTAGTTTTGAGTTCTCCCAAGGTTGCACATGTCTTTCTGCGAGAACAATAACCTCAATTAAAATATAAAAAAAACAACTTTTAGATTATTTTGTGTTAATTTTCTAATGAGTTTTATATGAAAAATAGGGTTATACTAAAATTCCAACGAAAATTAAAAAATGTACAATTAAAATTCTATGATACGTGTCACATATTTAATATTTACTTACTACTATCCAGCAGAATGTTGCGATCTAAATTCGCCATCTAATTTTCGGTAGAGGAAGAGTTTTATACATTCCTTAGTTGTGAAATCTTTGAAAGAAAGTGAAATGATGCTATAAGACCTAAACAAGTTGTAAAGCACTATCACTATCCCTTTACAAAAGATGGTAGCACCTAGTAGTATTAGTAGTAGCCATTCACTGACTGATTGTTACTTCTCTTTAAAAAAAAAAACATTAATCCGTACAACAATCCAAGGGGTTGTGTGTAGTACCTACTATTCAAGTGTAGCCGCGAATAACTTTGTAAGCGACAATTTTTACAAATCCAGTTTTTTCACAGATTACCTTTCACAATTGTCTCTTGCGTTGTTCAATCATCAAACAATCAAAAATTATGCATCTTATCGCCAAATGCAATTACAAACAGTGAGTGTAAGTAACTAACAAAATCATGAAAACGAAATTGTCGAAAATAGTTAATAAATGTAACAGAGATACAAAAAGAAAAGTTAATGCTAATTATCATTATTTTCGATAAGCTAAACAAAATTAAACGAAGAAAAAACAATTTTTTGGCGTTGGCTGTAGTAGTTAGCACGTTGACTACAAAACTGCACGTCCTGGATTCAACCCCGATATCCAACAGTCATTAAATAACAATACCACGCATTTTTCTGATGTGCATTAGTGTCCCTTTGTATCAGTTGTTGTAGGAAAGTTCAAGTGATGAAGGCATAATCACTTGTCACTGAACTTATACCGACTTCAGCAGATACTAATCCTAATGTAACGCCAGAGCGCCCTCCTTCGTCGTGTAGCAGAATCATCGGCGAAGTAAAATAACCAATAAAATAGCTACTAAGCACAGCTTCAAAAAAAAATTAATACGCCTCATTTAACAGCAGAGGAGTTGTAACACTGCATTATTAAAAAAACGTGCAAAAAAGCAGAGCTGTAAAAGAATGAAGCTTTCCTCTATATCGTGTCTTCTCTATCACTATCCCTTTCTTAAAGAAGGTAACACCTAGTAATAGTAGTAGGCATTCATTGCCTGAGTGTTATTTCTCTTAAAAAAAATAAAAAAAATAGGTTTTCTGGCTCTCCTGAAAATTATTGTTTTGTCACTTACAAGGTTAAGGAACAATTAGACGTGCCATAGCCATAATGCCATAGCCATAACCAAACCAAAATTTTATGGTGGGGGTTATGGCGTTATGGCGAGTCACGTATAATCAAACACAGTGTTGCCATTAGTTTGGTTCGAACGGCTGTTTTCTATGGCTATGGTTATGGCACGTCTGATTGCACCTTTATTCGCGGCTATCCTCTAATTGTATTTGATGAAAGGTACACACATACTTGGAAATTCTTTTAAAAATTTCAAATGCAAAAGCTATACTGTCAAAACAACATATCTATATATGTGACGCGCAAAATTGAAAGGGACCTAAGGGTAAAAACCGCTTTTGTTCAGGAGAGCCATTTTAAAGATTTAAATACGTGTATCTTTGGTGTACCATCACTGAGCGTGTTGGTATTGGTCTCATTTGAAAGCGACACATCTCAATTTGTCAGGAACGTGTTGGTCAACCTTGAAAACGCGCGTAGGTCGTCCCTACCTCTTGTTTTGTGTAGTTGGTTTTTACTGTTTTCTACCTAGCGCGCTGTTTTCATTTTGCTCGCGTTTTCTCGAATCCAGGTTTATTTTCTGAAATTATTAATTGTGAATTATAATAAATACTCATTTATAATTCTTTCAAATCGTGAATATCACTCTGTTAGTAAGAAAATTTTTTCACATAACCTTAGAATCGTCGAATTCAATTTCATAAAACGCGCATATCTCTGGGAGGGAACACTTTTGGGGCATGGGATCGGTCTCATTCGATGCTCAGATGTTGTCCACATCAAAAAAAAGTAAAAATTGATTTTTTTACCCTCAGGTCCTTTTGCTCTATGCACTGTCACATATGAATTTATGCCCTTATGCAAAAACTATTGTTAAAGCTAAACCACGCGTTAAAACCTGTTTTGCCATACAAAATTCGTTTGTTAAACCAACTTTAAGTTTAACAATCGTTTTTGCATAAGGGGGCTAGTCATTTTTTTCTTTCAGAAAGACAGCTTATTTTCGAGAGGGCAGAGAAGAATGTGAGGCGGTACAAATTTTTATGTACATACGTATGTACTTGGAAATTCGATTGAAAATTCGCTGATAATCTAAATTTGTCACAACAAATTTAATTATTTTTAAAGTGTGTGTTTATTCTAAGAAGTGCTTCCTAAAAGTCATATTACATTTAGTTGGGTATTTTTGTTTTGCTAGTGTTCATTATCAGTTAATCTGCCTTGATACTTCTTCTTTATTAGAAACCATTCACTATGAATAGTAATATACATTTTTAGACTTGCCAGACGCATATTTTTTAGCTCAAAAATCATTCTTGTTACCATCAGTTATAAAAAAATCTCCAAAAAATCCCCTCAAATTTGGTTATCATCCCCAACAAATCTCCAAATCCCCAATACGAAATTTTCATCCCTAATCACGAAAAAAATTCCCAATTTGGGGACAAATACCCTAAACTGGGAACACTGAACCAGTGAACATTTAAAACCGAATGCAACTGATTTCGTGCTAGTTCGGACTAACGAGAGTAAAAAGAAAATTAATCTCGGAATGTGACGAAAGTGAAGAACTTAAGGTTCAGTTACCCGACTCTAATGTAAAGTAACTGCAACGTAGGAAACATCTGATCGATATTTTTATATGAAAAGTATGTTACATTACATCTATATAACGATTTTCATTACTTTTCACATAACAATATCGATCAGCTGTTTCCTACTGTGCAGATACTTTATATTACAGTCTGGTAACTTAGCCTTTATGTTGCTTACTTTTTAAGTTTAATCTAATTTAAGTGATTTTAGTCGCTTAAAACGCATAACATCACAGAAACCAAAATTAAATTTGCATCATTGGCAACAGCTTTAAATGAGCTATAAAATAGTTTTAATATATTAAAGAAAGTGAGAAATATGAACAAATGAACTCAGAACTTCAAGTTTTTTTTTTTTTAACAAAAACTTCTCTTTTGCTTTTTAATAAATTTGTAAATAAAAACTTTTTTCTATATTTGCAAATTTTCTGATTAATTTTTCAGTTTCATATGTAAACAAAACATAACTTTTGTAATGTAACTTTTGTCCGAACTTACCCAAAGAAAAGGTTCGTAGCAAGGCGAATTGATAAAAGGTGACTTTAACAGTCCAGATAATTATCAGGTGTTCGAAGACTAATTGAACTGCTGTCAAAATCTCATCTTTTATCTAATGCTTGTTTACATCTAAAGTGAAAAGTGAATGTATTTTATAAATTCAATGTATGTATGTATTGGTATTTTAATAAAATGTTTTTGACAGATGGTGTTTCGTTAAAGCCAGACGAATTGCATGTTGTTTTTAGTATTGTTGTAGCGATAAGGTCATCTAATATGAATTCGCCTTGGTTCGTACAAGTTTGTACAGGAAATGAAAAAAATTACTCTATCATTCGCTCTCAAAATTGCACAAAAATTTTTATGTGGAACGCTTTCCGGTAACTTTGCACAACTTTGCATCCATAAAATTTCTAATCGAACATATTATAAATCTTCAAATCATATTATTGATTACTTCGTTTAATAGGAATTAACAAAAAAAAAAAGTACATACATATACATATATATTTGCTAATGACTTCAAAATAAACTTATCGAGTTAATTCTTTCTGCCCTTTTGTTCCTGCAAACGAGAGTAACATTCGGGAACATTACGATAGAAATCACACAACTTTGTTTCAGGATTAAAAGCCAAATAACGACCACAAGTGTACAAGCGTGGATGACCATTAACACAGACAAAGTACTTTTTACAACTTTTAGGATGTGGGAAATATTGCAAATCGCCTTCCGGTGTCACATCAACATTAACTTTAACACCTTCCACCAGTTCGACGGGTGGGCAAGTAAAACCCAAAAAATCTTCAGCATTACAATCTTCAACTAGATCAGGCCAATCGCACTGATAGCTTTTGACATTGAAAGCTAAACCTTCGGGACATTTAGTGACTGTAGCGACACCATGTGCGCAGTTGCGATAAACACCGCAATTAGCGCTATCTTCAGTGGGATAGAAACCAAATTGGCGAGGACATTCTGCGGTGGCATTAGCTGGCTGCAAACGTGCTCTCTGTTCGCAGGAAGCAAAGGGAGCATAAGTACAATCACCGGCATTTTTTGAACGTTGTTGGAAGACCAAACCGTCCGGGCAAAGTTTTTCTTCGGCTACACCATTTTGGCATTGTATGTAGGCGTCACATTGATCCTCGGTCGCAAAGCGGCCATCTTTCTCGGTACAGGAAAACGTTAAAGCTGCAATGTAGAATAAAATAAATTTAAATAAAAACTTCTTATATTTCTTGAAGCTCAAAAATACTACAAGCAAGAATATCGTTACCGAAAATGCAAAGCGCCCTATCGAATATTTTGAAAATGTTACGGTACAAGAAACAAAGAGATTTGTTTGATACGAAATCATATTCGTAGTTAAAGAATTTTTATAATCATTATACTTAATAGACTAGAATTAGTAGAAAAAAATTTATTTATTTTATCAAGAAATTGCTTTTTATGAGTTAGTTTTATTTGCAAAACCACATTCAAATCATATAGGGCCATTTTCACAACTAACATTTAGTTAAAGGTTGGATTTTGTCTGCCCGATAAACATCTTTGCATTATTACAACTTAAATTTTTTATTGTTATTATTATCAATAATAATAATATTTATTGGAAAAAAAATAGAACATGAAGGTTTTATAATGCAATGCCTTTAGCTAAAGGCAAGTTGTGAAAATGGCCCTTAGTTAGAGATGGTTCCTAATTAATATATTATTGAATCCTTATGTTTCCTTATCTTCTTACAAACAATACAAAACTTTCAATTGAATTCTAATTCATTTCGATTTCTTTTGAGCCAAACTCTTTATTAACAAAATACACAGAAATTTATTAGACATTTTCACTAAGGACTAGAAGAGTATTATACACATGTAATGCAATTATCAATATCAACAAGGTTTTATTTTGTAACATCCAAGCAGTTCCACTTTAAAAACGTTTCTTTTGACCGGCCTTGGCTTGAGCGGCAGCCAAGCGGGCATTTTTAATTTCAAGACCACGCTGTTTAACATCTGAACTGCAGCTGCTAACATTTTCAATATCATCACACTGTCTCGTTTCTTCATTAAAAGCTTGATCTTCGCCGCAAGAAATACGTCTGGGACGTCCTTCAATACACAAATGAAATTGCTGGCAGTTAGTGCTGCTGGGATGGAATGTGTACTCCTCTTCCGGTTCACCTAATAAAGAAGATCTGGGCGGCAAAGGGGGACACTTGAAGCCCAAGAAAGCTTCAGCATCACAATCCTCTACTTGATCGGGCCAATCACATCTATAGGTAGCTTCATTCCAGGCCAAGCCATCGGGACAATCGAAAATGTAACCACGACCTGATGCACAGTTCTTGAATTGACCACAACTCTTAGCGTCACCCATGCGATAATAGCCAAATTGATGAGGACATTCATCGGTCGGTTGAGCGGGTTGCAAACGTGACTGGCCCTGAGAACACTGAACCTCGATGGGATAGTCACAAGGATAAGCGGTGGATTTTTCATTAAACAATAAACCATCAGGGCACAACTTTTCCTCAGCCACACCATTCCTACATTCAATGTAGGCATCACATGATCCCGAAACAGGGTAAGTGCCATTGGCTTGGGGACAAGAACCGGCAGCCAGAACTGCAAATAAAATCAATTGAAAAGAGAAATAAAAAGGAGAAATTAATAGATTTGATAAAGCAAAGCTTACCTAGAGAAATATGTTTGTATGTATGTATTTTGTATTTTGGAAAAATTACAAAAGTACACTTTTAAAAAGCCAGATGCTTCTTTTTATAGCTATTGCTTTTTATGGCGAGATACAGGGGTTAGAAAATAATTTTCGTAACAAAATTAACCGACACTATTACAGTTATAAATTTATTTTTGTTTTGATTTCTTTGTACTTAAAAGCAGCGTACGAAAATAAACGAAGCAAATTGTTTGAATTTGTTTTGTTTAGTTCTTTGAAATGAGTTGAACAAAAACAAAAACAATGAAAAACATCGCTCAGTTTGTTTTTGTATTATTTTTTGAATGGGTTATAAATGGAAACGTTTTGAAATATTTGCGGCGAATTTAAACACATTAAGTTTGTTTTATACACATTAAGTTTGTTTTATACATCGTCAGCTGATTTCTGGTTTGCGGTACAGTATATTCAAAACACATTATGTCTGTAGCAAACCAGAAACCAAACGACGACATTTTCACAATTGTGTTTAAGACGAGTTTTCTAAGAACTAAACACAACCGTTCACATTATATTTGAGATGTTTAAGGTTGTCGTTTTGTCAGTATTATTGTCAATTATTGTATTTGTAAAAAATTACGAATAATTATGCTTTTCAAACAACAAATGTTTTTGTAAATAATTCACTATTTTTTAAGTAATTACTTTCTTACCAAATAATGTATCAGCTGCCGCCATTTAATAACAAAACAAAGGTGCCAGAGTTATCAAAAAACTGACTGAACATACTCTATTTACGTGTTTAAATCTTAAACACTTCATTTGAGATGTTTAACAAAACACTTCATTTGAAATGTTTAACAAAACAACAATCTCAAAATCATCGTGTTTAAGAGCTTAAATAGCTTAATAAGGTGTTAAACGCGTTTAAAAACATAAGTGTGAACATAGTATTATATAGCTAAGTAGCAATTGCTATAACCGGGTGTCCTAAGACACCTCTCTCCTTTTTTTTCAATTTCGATCTGTAGGATACAATTTCGAACTAATAAATAAATCGTTATAAAACATTCAGAAATACAGGGATTGACTAAAAGCCCACAGTAGCTTTAATTTAAGTTTTGTACTGAAAAACAAAAAACAAAATACAGTGCTAGAGCGTTTTTATAAATTTTGCAAAAAAAAATTCAAGTAGAAGATCCATTTCATATAAACATTTTGGCGCATAGTCATAATCATAAAAAAAATACAATTTAAGAAGTTAAAACCAGTATTACCATATCTACCATATTTATCTTTATTTTTTGTATTTTTTATTTATTGTTAATGTGTTTTCGGAACTTTTGTTAGGATTATATAAATTTTTACTTAATTACTATTTTTTGTTTAAATTTTAAACCATTCTTTTGTTAAAATTGTCTTTTGTGTATTGCTACAGGGATTTTCATTGTATTTTATATTTGATTAGGATCACGGTTAATGGTGATAAGCGTTGCCGTTTTGGTTACTTTTAACCAAAATTGGTTACTTTTTTTCCAATGTGTACTTGTGAACTTTTCTTCCATTTTGATTACTTTAAAAAAAAAAAAAATAACCTTTTTTATATGATACTCGTATATTAAAATTTTAATATAACTAATTATCATGATAATTTATCACATGAATGTGATTTGCAAATTTAACAGATTTTAAAGAAAACGAAATTGTATCCCAATAGAAATTGGTCAGATTTTCTAAATTTGATATAAAAAGTGTTGATATGGATGTACATTAGAGTGTCCGTTAATATTTTTTTTTGATTTCTTATATTCTCTCACCCCAAATCGGTTCAGGGGGTCTACTCTGTATTTCGAAACGAAAGAAAATGCTTTCGAATTTGTATGTTATTAACATTGCATTTCGAAAGTATTTGCTTTCGTTTCGAATTACAGAGTAGACCCCCAGTTTTATGTAAAAAATAATACAAAAAAAAATCATACCGATAAGTTTTGTTTTAGGGGGTGCGGGTGGGTTATGGAGTCTTTTCGAGGGCTTTAAGTCTTCGTATTTCTAGGCGACTTCCGGATCACTGCAGTGTCTTTCAGGCAGAGATCCTTGCTATAAGAGAGGTTGCGGATTGGTTGGGAGTGAATGTCACTTCAACGACTTTGATTAACATATACACCGATAGTCGAGCAGCTATTATGGCCCTCGATTCCCCGCTTCTAAGAACAACAACACCCCTCGACTGCCGATCATCTCTAAATGAGATGGCAGAGCAGTTTGATATTAGGATCATCTGGATCCCGTGGCATAGAGGCTCTCAGCGGAACTCTAGGGCTGATGAGCTTGCTAGAATTGGGACAACCTTACAGGTTCCACAAGATTTGGAATGCGTGGGTTTACCCCTACTCTCTTGCAAACTCAGACTTAATTTTGAAGAATAGGAAACAAATCTCGATTCTAGTGTCCGTGTTAACCCGATACTGTCTCATAGGTAGGCATGCACAAAGGCTAAGGGTTGAACACAATGATTTTTGCCGTAGCTGCCAGGATATCGATGAAGAGGAAAGCATAGAGCACTTTCTTTGTCACTGTCCTGGACTTGCAGGGAAGGGAATGGCCACAATGGGCGCTCTTGAGTTCAGGGAACTTACTGACATTGCTAGTGTTGATCTTCAACGTATTAGTAGCTTTATATTGAGCTCTTGTTGGTTCGAGAGTCTCCGTGGTATCACAATGGACCAAAACGGTCTAAGTGAGTCCGGCTTTCTGACTGCCACCCCTACTTAACCTAACCTACATAAACCTGAACCGATTTGGGTGGAGAGTATATAAGAAATCAAAAAAAAAAAATTCTCCATACAACTAATCGCCACTCTAATATACATAGTTGAATTTTGGGACAAAGTTTCCAAACATACAAATGATCAACGAAAAATGTTTTGGTGACTTTATTTCTCGTAAATTTGCTTTTGGACAGCAATTACCTAGAACTTTTTAAGCAAATTTAGCTCTTTCACCCCGTAGTACGCCCCAGTTGGAAGCTGCAGTGGTTTCAATGCTAAATACACAAAAAAGATAACGATAACACAACATTTCTTTGATTAAGTCGACTTAAGCGAGTATTCCATGTAGCCACAGACATATTTCTCAACGGAAGTATAAAAAAAAACAGTACATATACATATTAAATACATACAATATACAAACACTTTGGTTACTTTTTATCGGCTTTTGTTACTTTTTTCTCATATTTTGGTTACGAATTTATTTTGGTTGTGGCAACGCTGATATGGTATGGTACTGTGGTAGGAAATACCAGGCACATAAGAATGAGCAATGTATGTATACATACATACACATGGATTGAAAAATAAGTGAACATTAAAGAAAGAAGATTTATATATTTTTGTTTTTCAAAATTCAACCAGAAACCGGCTTACAAAATTTAAAGCGAAATAATTTTGAAAATCCACCAGAAAAAATTTTTGGAATAAATCCAGAAGTACTGCGAAAAAAACCTGCAACAACAATAACGCCAACAACAATTCCTCAGTGGTCAAACTCAAAGGTGTTGAGCAACAACGTGTCTATAAATTATGCAACAAAATTAACATTTAAATGTTAAGATTTGTTTTGTGTTAAACAACTAAGTGCACAAAACGCAAGAGTAAAAAAATTAAAAACTTAAAAAAAAAAATAAATAAATATTTAAAAGAAATAATAAACTAAATAACTAAACAAAGATGCTAAATGACATTGAGGCACAAATAAAATTATAGCAGTACAAGTTGAAAAAAATGACAGCTGAAGAATAAAAAAAGTTACACTCACACAAGCACACACGCACACACGCACACATGCAAAACAAGTTTGTTTTGTTTCAGTCTTTTGTTTGTTATAGAATGAAACAAAACTTTGAAATAAAATTAATGCATCATTCATTATTGTTATTGTTATTGTAATTTTGATAGCAATAATGTTTTTTCTCTCTTTTTTATAATTGGAATTTTAGTTTCAAGATATGTTATGTGGGTTTACCTTAAGCATCTTTAGTTGTTAAAGGTCATGCGGTTTCAGCAGATATCACCAGTACATAAATTTTATTTGAAATTTTGTACAACCAATGTATTTAATAGAGAATAAATAATTTATACTTACTATGTACCCACATACATACAATAAAAGAAAAATAAAATAATGAGTCATAAGCGCTAAAAAGCGGTTAAACGACTTAATTACGATCGCGAATAATCGATTTTTGTCAAAAATTTACGTTCATAAATTATGTCACTTAAGCTGTTTTTTGTCGGTTACGCGCGTAACGTACGAATTATCTGAATACATCCAAGACATTCACCCTTATCGCGAATCTCAAGGGAATAAATTCTTGGGAATAATTTTTTTATTCCCATGAACAACAAATTGGCATCGCCAATTTTTAGTGAATAAAATCAGCGATGCCAACATGGTGCTTTTTGCACTATTTTTAGTGCTTTCTGAAGACTCAAAACGCCAAACTTTGAGCGTTAGTAACAAACTACTAAAAAGTACTAAGTAGTGCTTTTTTTTGTATATTTCATCAAATTATTTTGATAAAACCTGGTGTATTTATTTCGTCAGTATGAAGCATACCCTTTTTGGCTGATATATTTCATTAAATAGAGAATAGCTTACAAATATTAAACATTCACCCTTATTCCATTTGTCGACATCGACGTCACTTTAACACAATACTAAAAAATTGGGGCTTGTATACCCGTTCTCGAAAACAACTGACTCCTGTTGACAGGCGAATGCTATTTACTAAAATTAAGGGAACGGAAATATATTGCCATTATCACAAAATTATTCTCGAGAGCGAGTAAACAGGCCCCAATTTTTTGGTATTGTGTTAACGTGACGTCGATGTCGACAAATGGAATAAGGGTGATTATTAAGCACCACTCGTTTGGATATTCTGTCGTTTTTCACGATAATGCTTTTTACGCTTTTTAGATCTCAAAATTACGCTTTTTAGTGCTGTTTTTAATTTTTGATGTGCTTTTAGAGCCAAAAAAGTTGGCATCACTGAATAAAATAAACAACTATTGCGAGTCGAACATGCTATTGTGAATTGATGTAATTGTATTTTTCACTTTTTACGCGTATTTTATAATTTTCTTCATAAATTGTGATTATTCAGCAAAATTAATAGCATTTTGCTCCGTTTTGTTATTTCTATTGGAAAAAAATAAAGATACGAAATTTGAGAGATGCATCAAATTCACTGTGTTTATCGAAAGTAATGTACTCGTACATACATATGTATGTAAGTGAAAAACATGAGGAATTGCTGGCAGTATATACTATAATATAAATTATACATGTGTGACGCGCAAAATAGAAAGGAACCTAAGGGTAAAAACCGGTTTTGTTCAGGAGAGCCATTTTAAAGATTTAAATACGTGTATCTTTGGTGTACCATCACTGAGCGTGTTGGTATTGGTCTCATTTGAAAGCGACACATCTCATGACATCAGGAATGTGTTGGTCAACCTTGAAAACGCGCGTAGGTCGTCCCTATCTCTTGTTTTGTGTAGTTGGTTTTTACTGTTTTCTACCTAGCGCGCTGTTTCCATGAGTTTGATATCAATTTTGCTCGCGTTTTTTCGAATCCAGGTTTATTTTCTGAAATTATTAATTGTGAATTATAATAAATACTCATTTATAATTTTTTTAAATCGTGAATATCACTCTGTTAGTACGAAAATTTTTTCACATAACCTTAGAATCGTCGACTTCAATTTCATAAAACGCGCATATCTCTGGGAGGGAACACTTTTGGGGCATGGGATCGGTCTCATTCGATGCTCAGATGTTGTCCACATCAAAAAAAAAAAAAAAAAGTGAAAATTGATTTTTTTAACCTTAGGTCCCTTTCTCTATGCGCATGTACGTATATAAGGGCGGTTTGATTTTTTTTTGCAAAAATCGTATAGCAAAAACGTAATCTACACAAAGTTCTGAGAAAACTCCACGAAGAAACCACGTGCAGCGTTACCGTTATGACACTAAACTACCACTTTTGACCCTTTTTCGTTCCAATAACACTTTTTATGAATTTAAATTTATACCTTCGTGTAATTTAAAAAAAAAATTATGCCACTTTTTGAAAATGAGTTAAAGTTCCAATATTCCTCACGAAAGTTTTCAGTACACTTTTATGCATGTGTGTTGTATACATATTTCCAAGGCGATTTGACACTAGAGTTGGGCAAAATCGTTCCTTTTTGGGAATCGTTCGGAACGATCCGAAATATCAAAGGAACTAGGTCGTTCATTTCGTTCATCGTTCCTTTTTTATTTTGAACATTGAATAAACGAGAGAACTTCTCTGTAGCTCCTAAAAATTGTCAACAAATGAATGGCATGTATTTTGACGTGTAAGATGTGCTGTTTGCTTATATGTATATTTTCGTGTTGAGCAAATCATTGTTTTAATTATAAATAAAAAACCAATTATATATTAGCGCGTATGAATTTATTAAAAAACAATTCATTATTTAATTAGTTAATTGTCAATCTTTACACAAAAATATCAACCTTGTATCGGAAATAAGTGAACGATTGTTGTGTAAAATACTGTCTTGATGAAAAATTCACTTTGTCGCAAACGCAGCAATTCTGTTAGACTTCATGTAAATACTTATAAAATATGTAAGCAATCTCTCAAACTTCATGAAAAAAGGCCCTTCAACTATTCTGTGTATATGTGGTTGTAATAATAACACCACCTTGTTAAAAATAATTTTGTCGGAACGATGAACGATAAGAAATGAAACTGTGTAAAAGTCCGAACCGTTCCTTTTAGTGAATCGTTCAATGGAACTAGGTCGTTCCGGAACGATACAACTCTATTTGACACAAGGTGGTCTCGATTTGCAACTCTGCGTATTCGTCTTGTATATTTGTTAGTTAAAAAAAAAAAAAAAAAAAAAAAAATATTTCCTAACGTTTTGGTTGATTTGACAGCAGAGAAGTTATGTCAGCTGGTGAATTAAGATCACCTTATGTGAATTCGCCTTGCATATTTCCATACGTGCGTTTTGTGAACTTACATATAAAAATTGCATGCGATATTATTATTACAATAACTGGCTTTTATGCAACTGTCATATTCCATGCGTACCTATTTTTTTCATATAAAGTTTGACAATTGTGTAAAATGAACTGATGATCAACTTAATATCAAAAACTTAATATTTTGAAATATTTTGACCCGCATTTTGTAAACTCCAAACAAAACATGAATTATTTTAAAATTGTTTCTGATTACAAAGACATAATTTTCGAACCAAAAACTTTTGTCAATGAGTTAGAATTGCTAGAAAGTAATATAAACAGCAAAACGTATAAAGATTTACATATGGTAACTAACGCAGAAAAGTTTTGGTTCAAAATAGGAAATTTGAAAAATAGATTTGATGAAAATATATATTAAAATTTATATGAATTAGTTACATATATGTGACCTTCTCCGAGAAAAGGGACCTAGTGTGTCAAAATCGATAAAAATGAGAAAAAGATTAAAATTTTATTTTTTTAAAAGGGTTTTTCTCAAAACTTCAAACTCAAAAATATATGGGATGTATCTGTGCATCGTTTTTTAGTTTTAACAGTGATTTATAATTAAAGTATGTTAATTAATTTTATTTTAGTCTAATGTATTTAAATTAATTGTTAAAATTCGTGTTTGTTTTTTTTTAATTGAAATAAATGTTGTTTTTGTTCACAAAAAACTTGAGCCCATTTTACTTTAAAATACCCATTTTTTACCCTTTTTTTTCTTAAATACCCTTTTTATGATACTTTTTCGAAATTTTCAACGGCAAACCTGACCATGTGTATAAAATAAATCCTTATACCGCGCCTATCGACATGAAAATGTATTTCCATTTCTTTACAAAAATTATTTTTTTTAAATTACATTTTTTTCGAGTAGAAAAATGTATAGGGTTTGATTTTAGACCCATGGTTTGTTCGCAAAATTTTCTTAGAATTATGTGTAGAGTTCGTTTTAACTATACGGTTTTAAGATTTTTGTTCATCCATACAAATCGACCTGGCCTAATGTATATATATATATTTAAGTTCCTGGACGAATTACATTTCTAATTGTTTCAATACATATTATAAATGGTATTAAAATAGAGGGGGTACCTTGTGGAACTAAATGAGCAAATATATGTTGTGTATTATTAATTCATCCAAATAGTATAAAACATAATCATAATGGTATATACATATATATATGTATATATATACTATAATACAATTAAATTCATTCATTTTCACCCCTTTTTAACATAAAATCAAAGAAGTTTAAAATACAAATACAATTAAACTACTTACATTCCCAGTTGGCCACGTCTTTAAGACATCTTTGACGACGGGTACAAGACAATGGTAAGTCGTAGACGACATATTGAAGATAGCCCCATACAAATCGTCGACGAAATATTCATACAAATGGCGCCGAGGTCACACAAGACGAGATGGGCGACAATGTCGCTCATATTGTCGTCAAAACGGCTTTATTGAAAACAAAACGATGAATATTGTCGCTCAGATTGTCCTCAACAAAGTTTTATTAAAGACAAAACGATGGATAATGTCGCTCAGATAGTCATGAACGACGATTTCCTTTAAATTTTCGATTAGAAAACCTAATGAACAGGCGACATGTCGTACATTAATCGTCGAAGACAATGTCGCCTGTGACGATTTGGCCAACTGGGTTGTGCTTCTTTTTTTTTATTCCCAAACAAAACGTTTGTGAAAAAATACACACACAAATTTTTGGGGAAAAACTCACGAGAATAAAAATCGGTGATGCCATATTCTTTTCGAACATGCGAGTTTTTTCACATGGAAATAATTCACAATTACAACTTTAGGGAAAAGGGAAATATTTCGAGGGAATAAATATTCACGATAGGGGTGATTATATTGTATGACGTGTCGCTATTTTTTCAACAGCAAACAAGTATAAATTGTCGAAAAATACTCATAAATTTTAATGGAGCAATAAATAAATGGACTATTTTTCTTTCACAGAACAAATACATATGTATGTATGTACTTATGTATATACATATTATGTACTCCAAACGTACCTCGGTAAAGGCTTTAATGTTCATCGTAAGTCGCAGAATACAAACCGATATTTTTTCATGCGAACTTTTTATTGTGGAGAGGTTCTTTCAAGATTTGCACTAGGGTCGAAGTATCCGCTACTAACAGGAATTTTTGTGAATTCGTTGTTCTTTTTCTTTTACTTTCTTTCTTTTTAAATATATGTATGTGTGTAGCATGTTTTTTCAACAACAAATTTATACTTAACACCGCAATAAACAAACAAGCAATACATACATATCTCATTTTAATCAAGATCTTTCTAAAAAGAATATTAAATAATAAATAAAATCTTATTTTTGAACGCGTACAAGCAAAAAAAAATTATGTCACTTGGCACTATAAATGAATCCAAAAATTTTATACTCGCTTTCCTTTATCTTTCATTCCCTTGGATTTTTTTCCGCGTAAACTAAATTCCGTGAGAATATTCATGATCGGGCTGAATGTGAAACAATTGAATAATTTGATAAATCATTTTTTTTTTCATTAAGGTTAAAAAAGTTGCTCACAGTCTGAGGGTTAAAAATTAATTAATTAGTTTCAACATATAACATGTTATGATGATTGTGTGTATATATTAAAAACTGTGCATAAATTAATTTAATTAATGCACAAATTTCAAATCAACCTTAGTTACCAATTTAGTTTTAAAGTGTTAAATAGATTTTTATTTTGTTGAATTTTAATTTTTTTTTTTCGCAAACAAATTATCTGGTTGTGGTCACAAGCGATAACAGCATAAGTAGAGAAACATAGTCGCGAATAAAAGTTCACGTGAAAAGTGTTCATTTTCTTAAAATTGTGATCGCCAATATTTGCGTTGTTGTTGTGTCAGTTTACTATTTTCTAATTTTGTTCACCATTTTTTGTTCACGGGAAATATTTCACGTGAACAAAATGGTCGCCTTTTATTCGCGATAAGGGTGAGTATCGAGAAAAACCACTGAAGGTTTTATTGTTTTGAAAAAATCATAATACCTAAATTGAACACTAACTTTGTCGTCAAGTAAAGAATTAATAAACTATCGAATGCACTCAATAGTTTATAAAAATGTAGTTTTTGGTACTATTATACTAAATTATACATATCGTTGGCTTAGTCGGCAAATATGCTAGGTCCACTTTTTATGCAAAGTGAGTTTTTAATGTAGAATGGTAGTGTAACTCAAAACACATTATTTTCAATTTCAAATTAAAATGTCGTTATGTTTTATTCTTGCTGTTATGCAGTGGTAAGCAAATATGCTAAGTCCAGAAAAAACCCTGTTAAGTCCAGCGGAAACCAATCTGCATCTAGTGTACTTGCATTTACGTAACAAATAACTTTTTGTGTTAATTTAAAACATTTAGTTTTAATAAATTTAGACAGTTTTTTGCACGTCCTGAAAATTAAAAAAAAATGACAGCATATTTGCCGACTAAGCCAACGATATTACAAATTGTACATAAAACTACACCCAGAGAAAAACAGCTTAAAATCAGCAAAAACCATATTGAATTAATAAGAAATATTAACGAAAGTCTAGTAATGTGGAAATTTTTTATTTCACTATGGAAAAATATTAATTTACAGTATTTATTTATTAATTTTATTATAATTTTTAAGTATTTTAATACAATTTCCAATTATATTGCAAATTATTGAATTAATATGACGCATTCTTATTTTTAAGTTGCAGCTTTTCCCTGAGTGTACCAGGCCTTATTTATAAAAATTATTAAGACTTTATAAAGGGTTTATTAAACCTTTATAAAGCCTTAGTAATTTTTATAAATAAAGCTGTACATTTTTTTTTTATAAAATATTAGATGCATTCTTTATTTTAGTAATCTTTACTTAACGACAAAATTATTTTGATTTCTCTATTTTGAATTTTTTTAACGTTCATACTTTGTTTTTCGACTTACGATGTTATCGCTTGTGACCACAAAATTATTATTTTTTTTTATTTTTTGACAACTAGCAGATAATTTGTTTGCAAAAAATATTATCAAAACTTTAGAAATTTAACAAAAAAATCTAATAAAAATTTTATTGTTTTATTTATATCTTTATAATAAACTTGGTTTTGAGGCATGGGGATTTCATCTAATTTGTCTTAAGTCGACTTATGTTGTTATCGCTTTTTGACACACAGTTTTTGTTGGGAAAAAGGAAAAAAGCAATTACATACATACGAAATATGTTTTTGTGTTCATTTCCGAATTGTGGAATGAATTTTGTGTTAATTTTTTTTTAAATACGCAATAAATAATTTTAAGTTCAATTAAAAATACAAAATTTCAACAAAAAAAATTATTCGCGTATTGTTATTCTTAGAATTAGTAATTGACAGTGTAATGCTGACCGACACGCACTAATAAAATGTTTCACAATTTTTAAAATATAACATTTATTATTGATCTTTCACATTTATTTAATTTTCAATAATTGAAAAGATTCAATTTTCTTAAAAAAAAAGTTTGTTTCTTAACTTTTTAGTTTACTCTTGCTTTTGTATATTTCCATTTAACTATTTCTTATAAATTCAAAAATAATAATAATAATACTAACCCGTTGAGCCAAACATGGCTAAACACAGCACAAAACTAAGAACAATGTTTGCCATTTTATTTTTATTTATAAGATTAATAATAAATCCTTTGACGTCCTGGTTGCTTTAAATTATTTTAAAACTAGCGCTGCTTAATAATTAAGCGTTGTTTCAATGACGAGTTAAGATTTAAAACTGATGCTGAGGAAAAAACGCCCGCTATATGACACAGACGCAAAAAATACAAGTTGTATTATTTAAATAAATAAATGAAGAAGATTTTGTTTAACTACACAGGTTTTGTAGACGCTTTATTTTCGAAATATTTAAGAAAAAGCTTAAATGTGTTACTAAACACGTTTTTTTCCTTAATTTTTTTTTTATTCTTATAAAATATTTTATTTAAACTTGTTGCAATTCTTTATTGCTAATAAATGGTATTTGTTAAATATAAACAAATGTACGTAAATGAATTTATGTGTATAATTTTTTTTTTTAACTTTTTATTTCTTGAAATATAGGAAAATTACTTGTCGCTAATCTTCAAAGCCTTTCACAACGGATTTCAATGAAATTCTCATTCAACATCGGGCGTTTTGTCGAGCAGCTGAAAAAATTTAAGGAATTTTTTCTTTCAATACTTATCTTACCAGCAAAACCTACTACTTTGCCCGAAGCAGGTCTAGGCCTGTATCGAATCGCTTTAAAAGAATGCATGACTTTCTTTTATCAGAGAAGAGCTTAAAACAGCAAAGATGCGCTTGACTATATACTTCAGACCAAAATAATCAAATTTTCAATATAAAAAAAAAACAAATGTATTAAGTCATAAATAAGTCATTGGTTTGCCGCATGAAACTTAACAAAAAAGTGGATTATATATGAAGAATGTGTGCTTTTTTAAAAGTTTTTTCTCAGTTTTTCGATATCTTGAATATATCAGTATATATAAAGTTATTTTCCCCTTTTATATTTCCCTTAATAAATGTACGAATTTGACTTAAATGAAAGGAAGTGAACAATATTGTTGTTATGATTGGTATAAGCGGCAACAAAGATTTTTTTCTGTAAATCCTAATAACATCACACATTGAGGGTAAAAATCTTAGCAACCCACAACATCCACAAAAAGGTTTATGTTTCTTACTTAAGCCTGGTACTCTGCTGAAATTGTGAACAGAGTATCAGGCTTTATAGATATTGAAAACAAACAAAAAATTTCTTATTTTGTTTTTGCTTTTGCTATCAATACAACGTTTCTTGTCGACGTCGTGGATCAGGCCCGTAAGTTTAAATAAAAAAAAATCGTACTTATGCTTCTATTACTTTTATAATTAAATAAAACATTCTATCGTGCATTTTTATATTTGTTTTATAAAAATGCACGATAGAATGTTTTATTTAATTATAAAAGTAATAGAAGCATAATTAAACATTCTTCATTGATTTTCCGGAAAACACATATTTGTTCCATACAAGTAACCAGTAACTACCCAACGATATGTAAATATTTTGCGTATACATACATACAATATTGGCAATCAGCAGTTTTAAATATTTTCCCGGATTTTAAAATTTTTCCGTTCGTCTACTTTTATATGGAAACTTTTTTATGGTACTCGAACACACCTAATATATATTGCGTAGCTACTTTTGCAATAGTTACGAAATTTTTGTGTACAAAAAACATAGTACACTACATGTGAAACAGCTTGATAGTAAACTTAAAATTAATAAAATAAAAATTAAACTTTAGTTAATTTTAATTACTATTCGAACTTCATTTGTTTCTATATTTCTGATTTGAACAGGCTAAAGTTCGTATCGCTTTGTAAGCCAAACTACATGTGATAATTATTAATGAACAAATAACACCAAAGTTTGTTGTAAATATTCTGAATAACAACACATAGTTAAACGGAACAACTAGCTGTTTTCGAAGGCCACTACACCTTCATCATCATTGGAAATGGAATATGTGAATTGTTTTGATTCATCTTATTTTATTGCTGAAAGCTTTTTTGTAATGAGAGCTCAATTTTACCATCTGTAAATTTATAACTGTCTTGCCATTATCGTTTGTTCTTCACTAATTATGCACATGTCAGTTAATTTGCTTATTTTTTGTTCTACTTGAGGCAAACTTTTTTGGTTTGTTACTATTAAGTATATTTTATTAATTTTTGCCACTGTCCCATGACTATTCCATTTACAATGATGGCTGAGTATATAAAGCAGAAATCTACATCAACTGACCCCACACACACAGTGGACCAAACACAGAAGAACGGTGATGATGATGGTTTAGTGGCCTTCGAAAATAGCTAATTGTTCCGTTCTACTATATGTTTGTCAGAATATTTACAATTAACTTTGGTGTTATTTGTTCATTATTAATTATCAAATGTAATTTGGCTTACAAAGCGATACGAACTTTAGCCTGTTCAAATCATAAATATAAAAATTAAACTTAATGCAATCCAGTTAGCATTTTGTCGCAAGTTTACTCATACCATAACGACTGGAAAATACGTCGAAAGTTGCAAAACCTGCTAAATTTTTATTATACTCGTTTATCATCCTTAGATTGGCAACAATATATTTATTGCTCACCCATTAACACCAAATTTAGTTGTAAATTAATTACCACAATTAAAGAGAAGAAAACAACAAGAATGCTTTAATTAACTTAAAACATTTAATATTAATTCGTTATTTTAATGTTATTTGTGTCTTACTTGAATATGAGATGAATCAAAAATTAGATAAAAACTTCCGGCTATTCATCATTTAAGTATCACCCTGAGTTAACGAACTGCATCATAGTTATATACCCAGCAAAAATTAATGCTGCGTACATCCAAAGCAGAAAGGCGTGGTTATTAGCGTTAATTTTTTCTTAGTTGTTATTATTAGGAATATTATTATATATAGACATGCTAATCGGGACTGTTTTTTTTAATCCCGGGCTTTAGGCTTTATTGATGGATGCTTGAATTCCCGAACCGAGACCCCGCGATTATCGGGACTTAAAAAATTCCGAAAATTATTGTGAACAAATGTACTTCTTTATATTAAAAATAATATATAAAAAATTATATTTTTATTTAACAAATCATTTATATTGCATATTTAAAAGTTACATACGGACAAAAATATGTATATACTTCGGACTTTTAATTAAAATATTATACATCAACGGCCCTTTTTACAATGTACAATTAAAAGCTAACAGGGACTTTAACGGCAAGTTTTGTATGAAAAACTTGCAGTTAAAGTTCACATTAAATCTTACGGCCTGTCCCACGATGTCACCAGAAATCGTTCGATCGACAACTTGTATTGCAAACAACAATAACATTAGAAAATTTGTTGTTGTTTTCAATATAAGTATTCGATCGAACGAATTCTGGTGACATTGTGGGACATGCCGTTAATCTTACATTGTGAAAAGGCCCTAAGATACCAGTATATTATATACATATATATATATATATATATATATATATATATATATTAATATTATATATTTAAATATAATATTTGTTCAAAGCAAATTTATTATTTTATATTTTTATAACAAGACGTTTCAAATAATTTTTAACATAGAATATGACAGTGAAACGGGTATATAAACTCCAAAAATAGCGTTAGGCAATATGTATGTGAATGGCCCCAATTTACAGGCTCAAGAAATGCATTAAGTAAAGCACCTACATTTTTAAATACCCCTTCTAACTTGGACTTTGTTTCTTATTTTGTTAATAAAAGTAATCTCATCATCATACTTCTAAAAATATCCCAAAATATTTTGAACGCATTTCTTTTACAATAATCTTTCTATGGCTGTTTCATATTATTTTAAACATTTAAATAATGAAAAACTCGTTTTTGGCTGCCAAAAAATATCTATATTAAGATAAACATGTTTGATTAAATTTCAATCCCTTTACTGTTTTATATTTACTTGCCGCCTTCTGTTCTTCAACGGAAAATGTCAAGGTTATCGTGCGTATTTCGGGTCTTTTGTTTTCGTTTTTGTCACTGGGCGGTACCAAGCCTTTAACATTTTTAATGTGTTTTAAGTTTAAGTTTATTTGATATGATCTGCTTGGTTGTTGCTTCTTTTAACTAAACATATTCATTAGGGTGATAACTTACTTGAAGTTTTCGAAACATAAAAATGCAAGCATTTATTCATACCATATGTAGAGAGAGGGCTTTCCAATAGGGACTCTCGAACTTTGACAGTTGATAGCGGCCATATTGTTGAAGCTGTATTTATTTGAATTAATTGAACATACACGAGTACGGTGAAAAGTTAGAAGTTGAAAATGTTGCAATGGTCCTGGTAAGATTTTGTATAATATTGCTCAATATTTTGTAGATTTCTGTGCTGATGTACGATAACAATGTTCAACAAAAAATCTCGTTTATTCGAAATTATAAAATAACATACATACATACATACGTATATGTACACAGCGATGCCAACTATTTATAACCCAAACGCGCTCTTCTCAATAAAAGTCTCTATTGCATTTTTAAAGCTTCTTTTTCTGTTTTTGTAGTGTAGTTTAATATAGCACAAAAATAAGAGCTTCGGAAGCGCGGAAAAGCACACAGTGCATCCCCTCTGCCTTACGAGGATGCAATAACATAAGCGAATGTCGAAATTTAACACAAACACTACAACGTCAGTCGGCTGTTTATACTCAAAATCTCAAAGTTTTTTATAGATCATCCTCTCTCGCTTGCCTGTATACAAATTTGGATGCGAATGAAATTTTTACTTTGAAGTTTTGATTTTTTATTTTTTAATTGAATTGTGTACAAAAATAAATATGTGCTTCGGTAGTTCAGTGGGTAGTATTCTAGCCTAACATACGGAAATCCTGGTATCGACTCCTGATAAAGACGTGCTTCCAGCTAGTCGAATATTTTTGCTGAATTCAGGTCACTCCGGCAGGCATGAAAGAATCACATTTTAGATCAGTGGTGTCAAAAATAAAACTATAGTTGTATGTGTGAGAAAAGTTGTCTCATTCGTCTCTGAAGTACATAGGAAAAAATAAATATTTGGAACAAATGCAGTTTAGTAAAGCAGCTAAAAATAAATAAAAAGGAGCCTATGTGATAGAAAATTAAAAAATAAGATGAAAAAATTAAATAAAAAAGTTGGTGGCGATTCATATTTTTCAAGTTATCGGGCTCTGAACTTTTCATAGGAAACTCTGAAAAATCTCAAAAAGAGAATTTTTAAATAGCTTATCAGATAGTAATGTGAAAAATAAGAAAAAAAACTTAATCAAAAATATTTGCTGCAGGCCATATTTCCCGAGTTATTGGTCTTTAAAGTTTAAATAGAAAGTGCAGTTTAGTGAAAATGCTCCAAAAAAGTCAAAATGTCTTTTAAATACATATTAATTTCTTTCCTTAAACGTTTTGCAACATCAAAGACATTAAATATCGCGAAAAGCATTGGTGATCATAGATTATATTTCGCATACCACTTCTTTTCTTTCACTGTATCTATAAACAAATTAATACACCCGCTACGCATGTGTTCTCGTCGCTGTCTCATCGACGACTAAATGGAAGAGAATAAGAATGTGTGTGATTTTAGTTTGCACAATTGTGCCATGAAACTCACATCATTGTTTTAGATCGACGTGGCAGAGCTTCTACGCGAGGAATCCCATAAATAAAATTTCATGCATCGGGTAAGCGCTTGCCTACCAAAAGAGTACTTATACATGTAGGTGCTTCCAGCGAAGCACCACTTTTTGCTGGGGTATGTTATATATTTCTCATTTTCTCAAATTGTTATATTTTAATGCTTTTTAGAGAGTTCAAGAAAATTTTTGAAAAAATGGACGCATGTACATTATTTTTTTCTACAACCACAACAAAAACTTCCTTTTTTTAAATACAATGAATTTTTTTAGTAACTCTTTTTCAGATTTTATAATATTGCTTCTTCGAAATTATATCCTAAATAACTAAAATCATTTAATACAGAATCAGAATCGCCTTCCAAATAATAGAAATCCTTAGTTTTTCTTTTAATTTTACTTGTCAAACCTTGCAAAATACATACGTTTTTAGTTCTAAACACATTTGAGGAAATTTTATTTGCGACAGTCGCATCATTAACCAATTCAAAAATTTTTATCAGAGTTTTGGATACTAGAAAATTTTAAAATACATATATACAAAAAAAAAAGTTAAAAAATATTGAACTGAAATGATGTTATTGACTTTATTTAAAACGCGCTAATTTAGCTCCTTTTTTATTTAACGCGCTAAGACGAAAAAAAAGCGCGTTTGGCATAGTTAAAACGTGCTAATTCTAGCGCGAAACGCGCTAAATTGTCATCGCTTTATGTAAGTATGTACAATGTTCTTTTTATCTTAATTTTATTTATCTTTTTGAATATTTTGCCATTACAAAAATTCAAGGGAAGTCTGATTCATGGAGATCGAATATGTTGCTCTCTAAGTTCTATAAACTTGTTCAGCGATGTTGTGAAATTAAGAAATAAGACTTGATTAATCAGAAATATTAATTCAACAACATTAAATCAACAATAAGCATGCACGCGCCGGCAGTAACTAAAAAATAAGCAACATGTAGTTGCCAGACTTGACTATTTGGCTATTTTTGTTCTTATTTTGACGATTTCTAGAAGTCAAAACAGGCGACTGCCAATTCAACACTTATGTTATACTTTGACGAAATTTATTTACAAAAAAACGCAGTATTCTACAATCAGCTTGATTTTATTTTGAAAATATTTTTATGGCGTACAAAATATAAAGAAAGCAACGATTTACCAATGAGAACGATTCCGCCATTTAGTTTTGTTTGGTTTTCGACCACGAGCACAAATTGTATTTCACGCAGCTAGAAAGGAAAACAATGAGAACAAAATTTAATCGTTTTACTTGTAATATAAAACGTTTGGAAAACGTTTGCTGATTGATTTGCTCACTTTAGTAGACAATATATTAGCACGATATACATATCTTTAAAGTAAACTTTGGAAGCTCTTTTCCCTTCTCTCCAACAAACTCCAGACTTTCCAAAGTAAACGTTGCATGTGGAAAGCCGTCTTAGTATAATTTGAGTTTATGAGTTAAATTAAAAGAAACCTTAAAATGGGTTTTTCTTTGTTGAATTTATTTTCTGGTTTTTTGTTATTTTAATAACATACATTTAAATCAGCTACGTTCAAACACACATACACTGATATTTGTATTTGAGGTAAACAGCTTTGAAACCTCTTAAATTTGTTCTTGTTTCTTTGCAAAGTAAGAGCAAGCATTGGTGTCTGCTGTGTTGTTGTTGTGGATGTTGTACTCTCGTCGGTGTGAAAGCACAAAAAGCTCTTCATAAAAGTTTGCATATTGTGCATATGGATTGGACTTAACTGATTTAAATGTATTAAATTAAAGTCTTTGGTTGTATTTCGCATCAACAAAACCAAATATATTATTAAAAAGAAACGATATATTTTGTTCACGATTTTTCTTCAAAGTTTGACGATTTTGGTGCTAGTTTAGCTGGCAACTATGGTTATAAGAGATTCAAAATTGAACTGCGTATTATATTTTAGTTTTAAAAATATATGACGATGTATTGTCCATTATATTTTTTGACTAAAAAAAATTTAAATGTGAAATGGACGATGGTATAGCTCATTTAATTTTTTGTATGAAGAATAGACGTTGTATATATATTTACATATATTTTGCATTAAATTATTTTGAAATGAAAAAATGGACGATGTATAGTCCATTATATATTTTGCATGAAAAATTTCCGATGTATAATAGTCAATTTATTTTTTATGCGAAAAATTAACGATTTAATTTATTTAATTTTTTCCATGACAAATGGACGGTGTGTGGTCCATTTATTTTTTGCATAAAAAATGGATCATGTATAGTCCATTTATTTTTTGCATAAGAAATAACGATGTCTAGTCCATTATAATATATTTTGCATGAAAAATTCACGATGTATAAGTCCATTATATATTTTGCACGAAAGAATTTTTTGCATGAATAATGGACGATGTGTAGTTCATTTTATTTTTTTGTTTGAAAATGGGCGATGTATAGCCCATTTACTTTTTGCATGAGAAATGGACGACGTATAGTCCTTTTATTTTTTGCATAAAATATGACGATGTATAGTCCATTATATTTTTTGCATAAAAAATATTTCATAAAAAATGGATGATGTATAATAAATAGCCCATTTAATTTTTTGCATGAATAATGGACGATGTATAGTCCGTTTAATTTTTGCAGAAAAAATTAAATATATGTCCATTAAATATATATTAAATACAAAATTAATTAAAAAATTATTTTTTTGGCATGAAAAATGGACGTTGTATTATAGTCCATTTAATTTTTTAAAAAATTGAAAAATGGACAATTAAATTTTTTTTCATAAATTTTTTTTTGCATACAAATGAACGAATTATAGTCCATTAAATTTTTTCATAAAAAACTGGAAAATGGACGATGTATAGTCCATGATTTTTTTTTATAAAAAAATTTTTTGCATAAAAAATGTATGATGTATAGTCTATTAAATTTTATGCACGAAAAATGGACAACATATATAGTCCATTTAATTTTTCACATACGAAATGGATGAATTATAGTCCATTTAATTTTTTATTTTCATAAAAAATTAAAAAATGGACGATGTATATAGTCCATTTAATTTTGTATGTATGTATTGTCCATTTACTTGTTTTGCATGAAAAATAGACAATCTATAGTCTAATTTTTTGCATACGAAATGGACGAATTATAGTACATTAAATTTTTCCATAAAAAACTGGAATATGGACGATGTATAGTCCATAATTTTTTTTTATAAAAACATTTTTTTGCTTAAAAAATGTATGATGTATAGTCTATTAAATTTTATGCACGAAAAATAGATGACATATATGGTCCATTTAATTTTTCACATACGAAATGGACGAATTATAGTCCATTAAATTTTTTTCATAAAAACTGGAAAATGGACGATGTATATAGTCCATTATTTTTGTATGTATAGTCCATTTAATTGTTTTGCATGAAAAATAGACAATGTATAGTATATTTTATTTTCTGCATACGAAATGGACGAATTATAGTGCATTAAATTTTTTCATAAAAAACTGGAAAATGGACGATGTATATAATCCATGATTTTTTTTATAAAAAAATTTTTTTCTTAAAAAATGTATGATGTATAGTCTATTAAATCTTATGCACGAAAAATAGACAACATATATAGTCCATTTAATTTTTCACATACGAAATGAACGAATTATCCATTAAATTTTTTCATAAAAAATTAGAAAATGGACGATGTATATAGTCCATTATATTTTGTATGTATAGTCCATTTAATTGTTTTGCATGAAAAATAGACAATGAATTATAGTCCATTAAATTTTTTCATAAAAAATTTAAAAATGGAAAAATTTAAAGTTCATTTAATGTTTTGCATAAAAAATGACGATGTATAGTTTATTATATATTTTGCATAAAATAATTTTTTGCATGAAAAATGCACGATATATATAGTCCATTTATTGTTTCCATAAAAAATGACGATATAAAGTCCATTATATATTTTCCATGAAAAATGGACGATGTATGGTTCATTTAAATCTTTGCATGAGAAATGGACGATGTATAGTCTATTTATTTTTATAATCCATTTATTTTTTTGATAAAAAAATTTTCGATGTATAGTCCATTATACTTTCGGCGTGAAATAATTTTTTGCATGAAAAATGGAAGATGTGTAGCCCATTTAATTTTTCTTGCATGAAAAATTAACGTTGTGCATACATTTCATTTATTTTTTTTTAGATGGCATATTTAATTTTTCTATATAAAAAATTAACGATATATTGCCTGTCTAATTTTTTTTTAAATGAAAAATATATTATCAGGGCAATTATGAATAAAACTCCCAGGGAAATTTCTCCCTTTTCCAATTAGAATTTTTTGTTTTCCCTATCACTTGCCATTAGTTGGAATTGTTGCCTGGGAAAAATTTCCCTGGGAGTTTTATTCATAATTGCCCTGTATATAATTTTTCTATAAAAAAATGTACTATGTACATATATATAGCCCATTTAACTTTTAGGGTTCCGTACACCAAATTGAAAAGGAAATTTTTACAGAATATGTTAAAACTTTGGCTGCACAACAACAAATATATGACAGTTAAAAATTAAAGGGTGTTCTAAAGCGAGCAAAATATGTTGAAATCCTATCAGTTAATGTAAATTTCACTATGTAATTTTGACAACTTGATATATCTTGGAAACTGTTGAAATTTTCAAGAACACTACAGCTAAAAATTCCAAAACTAAAAAAAAAAAATACGCAACAAAAAATCGCTAAAATTAAAAAAGCGCTTATATGAAAACTATCTCCAAAAAGAAAATAAATCGCTAAAATGTAAAACAAATACCAAAAGATCGCCAAAAACGAAAAAAGCGCCAAAACGAAAAAAATCACTAAAACATATGTATGTACATATATGTATGTATGTATGTATGTATGTATGTATGTATGTATGTATGTATGTATGTATGTATGTATGTATATGAATCATGGAACATGTTTATTCAAAATTAAAGCAACTTTATGAGATCGAGTTAGCAACCATTTTTGTAAAATATTGAGGAATTGTGTTATTCATGGTTTGCATAAAAATGCAAACAAAAAAAACATTTGAAAAAAAAAACTTATCAGTAAACAAGTTACTAAATTTTTTTAGTTTTCAATTTTATAAAAACTTTAATTTAATTAATAAAGAAGCATAAAATAAAATCATCATTTGAATTGTTTTTTTCTAAACAAATGTGGGTAAGTAAGTATGGGTGACAGAGAGGTAAGTTTGGATAGTTATATATTATTATTATTTATTGACAAAATTAATTTACAATAAATACAAAAGTTTGAGGACTGGCTTCAGTGACCTTCGCCTCTTTCGGTTATAAATGCAGTAAAAAAAAAAGCAGTCTCAAAAAAGCTATTAAGAACTTAACAAGAAAACTATAAGAAAAAAAAATCAATTAATCTTCTGAGCACTTTCATAGACTTTATTTAATAGACCTTCCATACACACTTACATACAAATGCATTTGTTTTTATGTTGTTTGTATATTTGTTTTGTATCTTGTATGTGCTCTTAAAAGCAATAACAGCATAAGTCAATTTAAGACAAAATCTAGTTACAATTCTACGAAACTTCGTATTTACGTGAAGTCACAGTGTCTATAACGAAGTTTATTACAAAGATATAAATAACACAATATGGACCCAAGTTTAAATAAAAGTTTAGTAAAATTTACAAACATTTTTATAATACATATGTATCTTGGGTGCTTTTGTTAATACAAAAATTATTTTGATTATTATTTTGGTTTTTCTCAATACAATGTTTTTCGTGTTACGCTATATTATTGCCCCACAGATAATTCTTTTTCTTTTTATGTCATCCAACTAATATTTATGTATGCAATTGTAGTCAAGATCTAGTTCAAGTTTGTCGAGAAGACAAATAACTGAAATAAAAACTTCTTCGAAGTAATAAAAAAACTACCAAGATGATGTGTGGTGTTTCATTGTCATTTTCGAATTCATAAATGTTTTTCGGTTGTATTCGAAACATGTAATTTAATTATCACAATATTTTCAATGTCTTGTTCCACTACAGTCTTCTACACATTTTTGCATCAGAAAATAATTTTTGCGCCATATGCGGATGCCCTGTTAAAAAATTATTCTCAATTAAAATGATGAAATTTTATGTTTAGGCCTCGTATTATAATTAAAATTTTTATTGAGCACAAAAAATAATTGTCAAAGAAATCTCTGTTGCATATGAAAGACTGACTTCCAAAAGGTATCAATACAAAGTTTCTATACTTTTCGGATGAGCTTTTTATATCGTGTACAGACTAGAGATGGGCGCGAAACGAAAAACACGAAACGATTTTAGATGTAAAATATGTATGAATGAATTTCCAGTAGAAAAGCGACTCTTGTGAAAAAATCAATTAAATTTTCTGATTTTCCAATAATATTTCGTGCGTGTTGTGCAGTATCGTGTTGACAAAATTTTTCGCGTGCGTGTTTCGTACGTATTGAGCGTCTTGGCATTCGTGTCGTGTCATGTTGGAAAGATTCGACACGAGCCCATCTCTAGTACAGACACAAAGTTGCTTAACATTGCAATAAAAAGCAATGAGCAACAACTTTTAAACTGATGCGTTTGTTGGTTGCTTGTTTGCGGCGTTTTTAATACTGGTCGACAACGTTTTGAGTGTATATTGTAAATTTTTTGTACCGCGGCGTTATGAAAGCCTACACTTTGTTCGAAGGCGCAAAACAATTGACGTTTTGTAAGTCAGCATATACATACATATGTATGTATCGATGGCTTAATATAAAAAGGGCGTATATAAATTTGTGTTCTAAAACGCGTTTTTAACATTTTCTGGGAGACAACGTATAATTGCATCCTCCTTGAATTTCTTAGTACATTACAGTTCAAAATCAAGTACTTATGGCCACTTAAAAAATCATTTGTACATGTAAATGCTTTAGTTTTTCTTCAGTTTTTTTCTTCTCCTATAAAATATCGAAAATTCGAGTTCTGCCTTTCTTATATTAAGCCATCAGTATGTATGTAATTATATAAAAAACAAAACTTCCAAATAAATTTATATTTTCGTTATAATTTATTTTCTGTTCATCAAATTTTTGAAATTATTTTACTTATTCTTGGATTTGAATTTCAAACTATGTACATTTTATTTTGCAATTGATTTTTTTTTGTAATTTTGAAAAAAAAAATTATGTAAGTAGTATGTATGTACTACTATATATTTTTTTTTAAGAAATATAAAAAAATAAAAGAAAAAACTTGCAGTATTGTGTTTTATTTTATTAAATTAATAGGAATAGAATTATTGTATTTTAAAACTATTTTTGTTTGATATTTATTGCTAATTTTTATGAAAGACAAGTACGTATTCGCTACGGTCTTCAAATAACTTATGAAATTATGATGATAATAATAATAATAGTAATAATTTTTATAATGAAAGCTTATTGAAATGACTTTTATTAATGTTTATTAAAAATTAAAAACTTTTTTAAAGTAACTAAACACATAAAATACATTAAAGCTAAATTAAAGTTATTGCAAATATTTTTAAAATTTTCTGAAGACTTTAAGGATTTTATTTGTATTTTTTTATTACAATATTATTATTATTATTTATTTAATTTGTCAGTCATAAAAGTCATCATTGGAACGCTTTAAAAAATGATTTTTGTCTTAACATTTTAGAAGAAATTCTTTAAGAATTTATTATTTGTATTCTCTTTCTAAATTTTATTAGCGTCGGAATATTATCTAAGGCACTTTGAAAACAATTTTGTGTTAAATCGTTTTTGTTATTGAAAAACTTTAATGTAGCGGAATTCACGCTTGGCTATTGTAGAACTTTTACATCTTGTAGCTTTGGTAATACCCCTTTTATTCTTGTACTTCTTTTGTCCCAACCTTGCTAAATAAATGTAATTAAGAGGTAATACGACTTTTAGACACGCGTAAATTTTACTTTGCAAAGTCTTAATTCAGGCGGGGGAAAGACAGAGAGAAAGTATTCTTGCCTCTGTCTCTCATACAGCTGAATTAAGACTTTGCAAAGTAAACTTTGCGTGTCTAAAAGAGTTGTAAGTCTTGGTAAATTTAAAACACGTCAACAACAATGTGCACACATTTTTATTTAACTATCACTCCTTTTAGCCATGCAAAGTTTACTTATCAAAGTCTTAATTCAGCTGAGAGACAAGACTTCGCAAAGTAAACTTTGCGTGTCAACACCATCTAAATCAAAAAAAACTATAGCAGTTATTGTAACACCCCTTTTAGACACGCAAAATTTTACTTCACAAAGTATTACTTTAGCTGTGTGCAAGACAGAGGGAGAAATATTATCTCTTTCTGTCTTCCTCCCAGCTGAATTAAGACTTTGCAAAGTAAACTTTCCATGTTTTAAAGGGGTATTTCCCCTAAGTGTCTCAGCTTACCTCATAATTGCATTTATTTACAAGGGTTGGTACAAAAGAAGTACAAGATACATACAAATACTCTCTCTCTCTCTCTCTCTCTCTTTGAATTGACAAACATAAACATTCTTGACAATACAAAAGAAAAGATATATACTTAAAATTCTAGTATATTTAAAATGGTTTTAAATTTTATATGAACCGTGAATTCCACTATTTTTTATTTTTGTGTTTCAGCCACAATATTAGTTCAACTTGTTTTGAATAAGTTTTTTGTTTTTCTTATTTATTTTATTATTTGCGCGTGTTTTTCTCTTTTTCTCATTTTTCATTTTGATATCTGTCATATACGTTAATACTTGTAGGTTAAATTTATGTGATTAGACTCGTAATTTTAATAGGTAATATAAATTAACACCTTGGCCCAGAATGTCGACAGAAAACGATCGATCGACTACTTACATTGTATATTGCAAAAACAAAACCAATTTTATTATTTTAAGTTATCAATCGAACATTTTCTGATGACATCGTGGGTCAGGCCGTAAATTTATCATTAGAGAATTTGTTGTCATTTTCAATAAAATAAATATCGGAAGTAATTTGTTACTCTTGATAGTTTATTAAAAATAAGAAAGTTGTTGAAAATGATCAGCAATGTCTAATCGATTAGTAATTCAGATTTCCATACGTAGAAAAGAAAGCAAGTCGATTTTAATTTCATTTTGAGTTATTGAAGCCAACTTACTTTATTTTAAAAGCTCTGTAGTATAGAGTAGCATGATCATTAACTTTTTTGTACCACAATTAAATGCCCTTAGTCGTAGTTTACACTATGCAAGTCTTATTGCTAGGCTGATTAGTTTTTTAAGGGCCACTCAGACTATTATACATGTATAAAGACTTTCATCACACTTAATACAAAGTATAATAGTGAAAAAAGGAAAAGAAAAGTTTCCGTTCCCCTCGTCTCTCTCTCCCACAAACTAATCAGCTTAGCAATAAGAATTGCATAGTGTAAACTAGGACTTAATGTAAAAAAGCTGTGGTTTCAATAAGAACATGCAACACGTGCCAATCACTCACTATTGGTTTATTGAAAGAAATGTGTGCTCGACCATTTTTTGTAAGACTATGTGAATTACCCGGCCTACGAGAAGCCAAAGACGATTGACGTCTTATAGACACCATTCGCCAAGCTATCACTAACGTGCTTCTTCCATTACTGCCAAAAAAAATTTCGAAAATAAGACTTCCTCCTAGCCAGCCATAGGCCAAAAAAAAAACCTTTCGATATGAAAAAAAAATTTCATTGAAAACTTTCAACAAATCTCTAATTGAATTCCATTTTTTATTTTTTTATAACTACCATTGCTAGTTTTTTTTTTTTTTTTTGTTTTACTCGTACCTTTCTTAAACAATGATTTCATTTCTTTTTTTTTAAACCATTTCATTATTAAGGAAGTTGTTTTTGTTAGTTGATATATTCCAACTCTCCGTTCTGTAAGTCCCTGTCCAAACTTGCAATTTTTGTTTCAGCAATTCTTCAGTTTATAGGCGAGAGAGGCGAGAGGTGTGCTCTGCAATTCTCTTTTGTTCTGAAATTCTCACTTGTTAATTTAAATGCATTTGAGGTTGTTTTTTATTTATTTTTTCTTCAGTTGCATGAAAAACACAAAATATAACAAAAAGGAAATAGAATTGTTAATTTTTCAGAGAAATTTGTGGTGTATTAAAATTTTTTAATACATAATTGCAAAACTATAATTTCATAATATGGACACTCCTGCAATTTCACATAGTTAAGTCGGAAAATTTTTACTTTTCGCTGCTTTGGTTTTTTCCAACTGTTTAAAATGAACCAATGCTTTTGCTTGTGCTTGTGAAAGTAATCAACAGTCGGAGTCGAAGCAGAATCAGGAAACGAATTATGAACAATTGCCCAGCACTTTAAACAGTCGACGATTTCAAAAGTTTGAATTTGACATCAGACAAGAAGCAAAAACAAAAAACACTTTACTGCGATTGCTTAAAACTTCTAAAAGTAGAAGTTTTTGCTTCTTCGACTGTGACTGTTTTGTAACTTCCAAAATCATATAAACTGTTACTAACCAAAAGCAAATCAAATTCAAACTTTTCAAATTTGTCGACTGCTGAAAGTACTGAGCAATTGGTCATAAATCATTTGGTGATTTTGCTTTGACTGAAACTGTTGTATTTTTCAAAAGCGAAAGCAGAAGCAAAATGAAATGAAATGGAAATCATTTCAGTTTTTTAAAAACTGGTATAAAATGCCGTAACATGAATCTATGAAAAATGTGAATCAATCACCCTTATCGCGAATAAAAGTTCACGTGAAATGTGTTCCCTTTCCCTAAAATTGTGATCGCCAATGTTTGCGTTGCTATTGTGTCAGTAACTATATTCTAATTTTGTTCACCTTTTATTCGCGATAAGGGTGAATTTGTTTGCAGTGTGGCGCACGAATCATGCTGCAATAAAAAAAAATTAAGTAATCGTTTCATTATTTCTTTTTAATGGCAGATTACTATTTAGATTTATTAAAATTAATTCATGGGATACTGAAGAATACAGCGCTACCATGCTTTCCCGTACTTTATTTCCATCCAAAGGGAAATTAAAAGGGGATTTTGGCGGAAATTTCCTTGAGCAAATTGGCCATGCTTGCCGAATCTGGAAGCATCGCACGAAAACTGTACCATTGAAATCCCTATCTTCGAATTCAAGACCGAAGCACTGTCACTTCAGTTAAATCCAAAAGTTTCGACTCGAAACTTATCGCCGCAAATTGGATTTAGCAGACGGTCATTACAACGGTTAATTCATGATGATTTAAACTTGTTTCCGCACAAAGTCCAAATTTACAAGCAAAATGAACCCACTGGATTTGTCTATTTGCCTGGAATTTTGGCAAACAATTATTGAATCGATTGATTTGTGTTGCATGGAGATCATTTACAGTCTAACATCTCCAAAAGCAATTAGTTATATAAAATTAAATTGAATTTTATATACAATAAAAATGAATTACATTAGGTGTGTTCATTTACTTTTCTGGCAGAAACTTGCAACGAGAGAGCCAGGCAGAAATTCACAAAATTACTCTCCCAGATACGAAAAAGTAAATGAATGCTTTACTTGTAAAAACTTGCAAGAAAATTTTATTTATGTCAAAACCATGGATGGAAATTATGATACGATTGTACTTCTTCTAGTGTATTTTGGATAATCTTTTTTGATAATATTTTAAATTGCAACATTTTTAAAAATCAAATGTGACAAATTTTTTTTAGATTTAATTGAACTGTAGTGAATTTTAATCAGAAATAATTTCTTAATCAGGCTTGAGTTCAGTAATTTCAATTCCTATTGAATGAAATATTTTTATTAATTAATGTGAGTATCTAAAGAAGAGAAGAAAAATTAAACTAGACTTTATTAGCTGGGGGAAATACCGATATTTTTCTGTGCAGCCACGCACTTCATCAGCACCCATGCCTATCTACTGGAGTAGAGATTATTATTAACATCAGCTATTTAACTTAAATTTCTATGAAATGGAATATGAGAATTGATTGTGTATACAATTATTGATTTGCCTTTGGTAAACACATTTGTAAGTATCACTATTCATTTTCTGTTTTTCCATTTTCTATTTAGGTTAGCACAAAGTTATATCACTCTACCTAAGTATGTTTAACTATTCTTTACTTATCTTTTACGATCAACTTCTTAAAAAATTTTAGTAAATGAACCTATTGATTAATAACCAGGGACCGTAACTCTTATGCATTTTATAATAATAGCAAAAATTAAAAATTTTAAGAACCCCCGATAAATTTAGAAAATATGTGATATCTTCTAATTGGCTCGACCGATTTTCTTCCAAGATAGTTAAGAACCTTCTCGATTAAGTCACCTTTTAAACACAAAAAACTAAAAAATCGAAATCGGTCCACCCGTTTGTGCTGTACGTGGACACGGACAGACACGCAGATACACAGACACACACTACAAACTTATAACACCCCTTTTTTTGGTCGGGGGTTAAAAAAAGGTTATTTAAATTTGATATTGTAGCACAATTTGTGCGAAACCCTGTATAATGTCCTATTACATACCTAAATATTTATATTATGAAAACAAGATCATCATTATCGATTCGATCTTCAGAGCAGAGAGAATTATTTTATTGTTTTTTTTATTAATACTTGCAGGATTTTAGGTCTCTTAGTTATTTTTTTTTTTAGAATATCATTAATTATTATCCAAATTTTACTTAATTTTTACGACAATTGCAAAAATAAAAGTAGGCACCTAAGAATTGAGAAAAGGATAAAGTTGATTTTTTTGGAAAAAAAGCCCTTTAAATCTTCTAGATAAGTGTTTGCCCTACATCTTATTTCTTTTTTTAAAGTTGATTTTTCTTTAAATCACAAACGAAATGCCTACCAACGAATAGTTTTTTTTTTGCAATTTCTTTAATATTATTATTGTTTACTTAAAGTTTTACGTTTAATCATAATTTTTTTTATATTATTAATTTTAACTATTTACAAGTTTACTTTTAAATTTTACATACAACTAATTAATTGGTTTTACAATAAATTATACTACACATGTGCAAGGTTTTGTATATTAAAGTTATTTTAATTATGGTTCACTTAAAAATGAAATTCTTACAATTAGTATGTATATGCTTTTTGTTTTATTTTTATTTTATTTTAAAACAATTACTAGTACAAATATCACGGTTTTACAGCTTAAAATCGTAATTTCTTATTATGCATATGTATGTATTTTTTTTTTGTAATTTAAATTTAAATTTTTTTCATACAAAAAGTATATGTATCATAAAAAATCTTAATAAAAATAAAAAAAAAATTAACTAGAAAATGAAAATTTTACTATGACAAATTGTATAGTATGATATTGTAGTGTTGTAGGAATAAAATAAAACAGAAAACTTAAAAATTATACTACAATTCATTACAATTGATGACTAATTGTCACAAGTTGTTGTTGCAAGTGTTTATTTAATACGCCAACTATAAATGTATTATTATTATTATTATTATTATTATTGATACGATTATAAATTTGTTTTTACATGTGACAACGTGCTTTTTTAATTTGCAAAAGAATCTTTTTGCTTTTCCACAATACAGTACAAAAAAAAAACACTGCTAAAATATATAATTTATTTTTTACTTAACGTTTTACATGTGTATGTGCATTTAAACTGCCAAAAAGACATGGAAATATTAAGGGTATTTACGGTAGGTGTTGTGCACATGGCTGTGAAAATGCTTTTTTTATATCAACACAACAATTAAATGTACAAGAAAAAAAAGCAAACATCTTGAACAAAAATGGCTGTGAATACATATTAATTAATTTTAATTTTTATTTTTTTTACCCAAGTAATGAGCGCGTTTTTTTTTATTCAAAAATAAATTTATATTTCTTGCAAAACTTGCTTATCAAAAAAAGTATGCAATGATCAAGGGATTAATTTATAGAACACTGGCTAGCTAGCCCCTTGTCAAATTGATGCTAAAGTGTGGCCAAAGAACTGCCGGTTTTAACTTGTACAAAAAAACAGCTGATAAGTATCAGTATAAACAAAATATTTATGTTCATTTACTCAAAGAACGTCTAACTCACAAAATGGAATTTTTGAGTTAGTCATACAGAATTATGTGTAGTTTCCACAATGCAAGCAAGCGACTTGTCTAGAAAATTTGTATAGGAATCACTCAAAAATTTGAGTGCTTTTCATATATTTTTTCCAGACAAGTTGCTTGCTTGCATTGTGGAAACTACACATTAGTCCTCATATCGTTCTTCATCTTGTGTAAAAATTTCATATAAAAATCTTGTTTACTCAACTCGTGAGCGAAAAATAACACATGTAGTATATTGGAAATGAAAGAGTTGTGCCAGTCAGCTTTGGGGAGACATACATTTTTATACCGTTTCTAAATCTTTAAAATACAGCCCACTTAGTTTTTTGTTGAGACTGGGTTCGCACACATCAACTTTTGTTGAGCAGCTTTTGAGTTTATGGGACGAGAGACTAAAGGCCTAACTATAATGTGCTTAATGTAACTTAAGCAAATGTGCGAATACACACAATCAAATGTATACAACTATAATGTACTTAAGACACTTTTCGTCAAGTTTCGTCAAGTGTCATTTGCTTAAGGAAAGTGCGGTCAATTTCGCTTTTCCTTAAGCAAATGACACATCTGTTCGTTTCTGTTGTACATTTTTATTTGGTTATTTGGTTTCAAGCATAATGGAGGACGAAATTAATTTTGTGGACAATTTAAAATTTCACTGTCTTCAGAAATTTAAATTTTTTATCAATTTTTGCAACACAATTGTAACAATTTTCCAATAAACATACACAATAGATACATATAATTGTTTACAATTAAAACATGCAATAAACGCAACTACGCATTAAACGGATGGTGTGGACCTTCGTCTTAATGCGTAGTTGCGTTTTATGCATGTGCCAAAAAGTAGAATCAATGGAATTGTATGTGGCAAGTTACAGAACAAAACGCAAAGAACGTATAGACGCATAGGAAGGATAAAGTAGGTTTACTTTCTACTTTTGTATCCGTCGCATGCATCGTGCTCTCTTTTGTAGCCAAATGTTCGTGTGGTGAATTTAAATTTTTTCTCTTTTTGCATTAAAACAACAAAAATAATTGCGCATAATACTATGTTTAGACGGTACGTGCTTCGCTCTCTATTCATGCTTCACGCCCCAATCATGACCGAATCCACTTGCTTCGCCATACAAAATTATGAGAGCGAATCAAGTAGATTCAATATGAATCTACTTGCGAAGCACGTAAAATTGGTATCTTCTCTAACTTTTATCGCAGTTAATCGCCACTTTATCTGAACTAGCTATCAAAACAAAATAGGTATATGTATATGTCGTATGATACGTATGTTTGTGTGAATATACATAAAAAAATGCCACGCGAACAGTGATGCCAACTTTTTCAGAGCAAAAAGCACTGTGTGTTCATAAAAAAACACTAAATGAAATAAGTACTCGTATATATGTACATATGTATGTATGTACATAAATATATTTTTATTTGTTTTTTTATATTTATCTATTTATTTGCAATACAAAGAAAGCCCATATGGCTAATTATAAATGTACTGAATTAGTAAAAATTAAAAATTTAAGTTAACTACAATTTTAAATTTACTACATTTCATAGGTTTTTGTAATAATTTCAATTACATATATCGAGCCATATTCCGATTTTGCTTATAAGTAGAATATGAGTAGGAAAATAATTGAAGTTCATTTGGGAAGACACTCCAATTATGGTGTACTATTTTAACAAAAGATGATCAACGAGAATTATACTCCTCGTTTCAGGAAATGCAGTTTCATCTTTTTCCTCTGGCCATAAAACTGTTTTAATAAAACAATTAGATTTTTAGGTGTTTCGTCTGAATTAATTTTTACATGAACATGGTTCAGTATGTTACATTCTGAACAACATAAGCCTTTTCTTTTTAGACCGTATTTTATATGAATGAAACAATTTGATTTATAAAATCATTATTGTATTTCTAACTTACTTTTAAAATATTTATAAGCGCTAAAAGTCATTTCTACTACAACATTTGAACATGGTAATGTTTATAGTCTTGAGAAAATATTGACAGTATTAGAAATGGATTATGATAAGTTGAATTTCTATAATTATAAACTTCAATCCAAAATTGATCAGTTTTGAGCAAATTTGTCCATTTATGTATCCTTAAATTTCTGATACTTCGTTCTATTTCTTCAATTTAACATCCCAGCAAAAATTACCGCTTCCCAGAAGAGTTTTTGTAAGCCAGCTAGAAGCAATGCATTCAGTTTCCAAAAAGCCGTTAATTTTTTGCTTTACTAATTCGTTTTACAGAAGCAATAATGTGTAGTTTTTATGTACTCAGTGGAAAAGTTACTGGTTTAAGTTTTTTTTTTACTTCTGTCCACTTTGTTAGAGAGCCTTACGTTATTACTTTTCAGAAGCATTTTTGGAAGCACCGTTATCAAGAAAGCAATACATTGCTTCCCTTAGTGGTTAGTAGATTCGATTATTGTAATTAAGTTATTTTATTACGTGTATGGTATCCTCTGTAATATCTAGAAATATTTTCTTTTTTCTAACTGTGAAAGAGAAAGTTTTTCTTCCTTTGTATTTCACGCAGCTGAATTAACATTCTGCAAAGGAAACTTTGCATATCTAAAAGGGGTGAAAGCAGATAGTTTTTGAAAGTGAAAATAAAGCCACCACACTTTAACAAATTAATATTTAGTAGATTTGTAAAACGCACTAAAATCAAAGGTGAAAAGCACCAAAAAAAGGCACTAATTTCTTTTTAATGCAACAATTTGAAAAATTCCGCACTGTTATGAATTAAAAAACTCTAAATCTAGTACGAAAAGCACTAAATTGGCACGATGCACACGAAGCACGAATGCGTAGTCTAAACATAGCATAAGACGTATTGCATGTAACTTGAATTTAGAATCGGAGAGAATGTACAGAAACGCATACCACGCATATGCAAAGAACGGATGGTATGGACCTTCGGCTTAACATGTAATGGTTTCATACCACACTCTCTTCTCTCTCCCATAAAATCAAAAGTTGCACAAAATATTAATGCTGGCCACCGAAAGAAATGTGTGTGTGTGTGTGTGTATGTGTATTCATTTGTATAAGAAACCGATTAAAGTTCGGCACTGTGGTGCTACTTTGGCCGGCTGTGGTGTGAACCCATTCTAATTGTGTCGTCATCTTAAGTCCGATCGGAAAGTATTGAATAATGTTTTTAATGTTTTGCATACAGCGTCAATTTTGTCTTTGGTAGTTTTCTTAATTGAAAGTCAAATTCTACATATGCCTCCTTATACATATATCGGATTGTTTCATCCCCTTCATCCTCCCTAATAAGGAAACTTTTTATATAGCGCTCAAGAGTGAAACGTACAGCTGAGCTGGTTTTAAAAAAGAAAAGGAAACACATCTGCTCGTAAACATAATTAGTACCTGTACTGTACCTGGATTCAGTAACTTTTATTAAGATAATCGTATCGCTATCTATCGTATCGTATCGCTATTTATTAATATAACGAAAATTTATCGACTTTGATATTCAGTAACATATTTTAAGTATATTCGTTGTCGGTTGAAGCAAAAAATATAATAAAATGAAAAGCTCAAATTTATTTACTTTTTTATTATTAAAGGTATTCATTTCAGTTTTTTTCTGTTGGAAAAATGTAATTTTTTTTACCTGTGTTTGTTGTAAGAAAAATTACATTTTTCCATTTTTCCCACCAAAAAAAAAACTGAAATGAATACTTTTATTATTTGAGCTTATTTTGACATTTTCTATACAGAGATTCCACATGATATAGAATTAAATGCTGATTAAAATACAGCTGGAGACTATCGTAAAGAAGAAATTACAGAATCACATTATCGTTATCACAATGAATAAATAAGTCGATAAATATTACGATTTTCGGTTCGCAGAAAGTTACAGAATCCAGGTACTGGATTCATTAACTTTCATTACGATAATCGTATCGCTTTAATAAATACAATGAAAATTTACCGACAATGCTATTCAGTAAGATATTTTAACGATATTCACTGTCGGTTGAAGTAAAGAAAAGAAAATCACAAGTTCAAATTCTTTTAGTTTTTCTTTAATTCTTCTTTGTGCTTTTCGCTTATTTTGACATTTTGTATGCAGAGATGCCAGATGATATACGACTAAATGGTGAGTAACACACAGATGTACACTATCGTTGAAAAGAAATTGCAGAATCACATCGTTATAGCAATCGAACAAATACATCGATAAAAATTACAATTTTCGGCTCGCAAAAATTTACTGAATCAAGGTACTGAAAGAAATTATTTTAGTTTTTCTTTAATTCTTCTTTGTTCCTTTCGCTTATTTCGTCAGTTTGTATGCAGGGATGCCACAAGTCCAATACAGAATCACATTATCGTTAACGCAACCGAATAAATATATCGATAAATATTACGATTTTCGTTTAGCAAAAAGTTACTGAATCCAGCTACAGGTACGTGCTGGAAAACCGAATGATTTTAAAACGTTTCGTTTTGAAATACTATGATGAATTTCGAACAATTTCTCTAAAAAAATTTAGGACCATTCGCACTTTAATGAATTTAAAAAAGTGGACTAGCAGTTAAAATAATGGGACTTCCAAACTTTAACAGGATATAACATTCAACAAAACGTACAAATGATAAAATTATTTTTATCAAAACTGGAGTTATGTTCCAGAATTGGAAGACAACGACATTCTATTTAAACAGAATGGCGTTATGCGATTTGAAGGCGGTGATGTGAACTGAACATTAGAGATGTACGCCACCCAACGAAGGCGCGGCGGATATATGCACCAGAGTATACCAGAGTTGAAGAAATTGATTTATGAAAAAAGCTAAAATCAGCTGATTTCCATATTATTAAAAAGGGACAAATGCACTACTGATGTATTTGTTGTTAAAATTTTTGGCACAATAATCACAACAAACAGCAAAAAATGTATACTTTGTGAAATGAACAAGTGAACATTTTTACAAAATTAAATTAAATGCAAGAATTTGTAGGGTTGAATTAAAAAACAGATTGTGAAAAATTGTATTACACCACGAGAAAGAAACGGTAAGAGAATTTGATGACTGTGCGAGCGAGAAATACAGAAAGCACTATTATCTCTCGTGTTTTGTCACTTCTGGTACCCTCTGTGATCGAGAACGGGCCATTTACAAATAATATAGAACAGTTTTGAAAAGAACTTCAAACAAAATTATTGATATGAAAGATATTCAAATTGTGAATAACTAGCACTTCATAGCTTTATTCTATTTCAAATCGATACGTTTTTAGAAACGATTTCCGTCACATAGCTGGGCGGCTCTTCTGTAACTTCAAAATCTTATTTTAAACATCTTAAATGTTATTAATATACAATTTCGGTATGAATTTTCTTTCGTTTAGAATGAGTGATTACTTTTATGACACCTTCCTTCTCAGTTGGCAGATTTTTCTTTTTCGATTAATTGATTTTGAAAAACCTTCGGTTTTTAAATTATTTGTTATTTTTATAACAATACTCGTGTAACAAATAAACATTTTTCGAATTCTTATGATTATTACACTGCAATTCTAAAACATTCGATTAGAATTACTTTCGAGAGATAACAAACTTTAAAGAGAGAAAATAATGAAAAACGATAATGTTTGGGGGGGGGGGGTTCCACTCTGTATTTCGAAACGAAAAAATATACTTTCGAATTTGTATGTTATTAATATTACAACTCCAAAGCATTTAATTTCGTTTCGAATTACAGAATATATTCATATGCATTCGCCATGATTTGTGCTTTTAAATTTTCAATTCCTTTAATTTCTGTGAATTTTTTTCGCAAATTGAATTTAATTATTTAATTATTTACTTTCTAATGGCAGTTAAATTTCTTGTTATAAAAACGAATACTGAAGTTTAAGGAATAATACAGAAACCATGTTCTCAGCGAAATTATTTTAGGACTTGAAAGTAATTTATTATTTATTGTTTAAACATTTCGTTGCTGCTCAAGCATCAAGCTAAATAAATTATTACTTTAGGACTTTATTTCAATTATATGTTAAAGGGCTATTAGACAGGCATAAGTACTTGTCTTAAGACATGTACGATGGCATACTTTGGGTTTTGCTATTACACTATCGAACGCTGACGACATACTTCATACTAATTGTGCGACAGACATCAAAAAATCAAAAATTTTTGAAAACCAATATACATACATGTCTAACGTACTCGTATACATGCTATTAGACAGTGAGACTTGGTATGCCATCGTACATGTCTTAAGACAACTATGCGTGTCTAATAGCCCTTTTAGGCATAAAACGAAACAATTCAAAATGTCCTACATTGTTATTAAAATTATATTTATATGCTTTTATTTTAATGTTTTTCTATAGAGATTTCCGCTGACTTTTATGTTTTAAAAGTGCCAATTTACTTGATATTGGAGCACATTTCTTTAAGATCACTTTCTCAACACATCGATTTTAAAATTTCTAAATTTTCATCGCTTTACCAGTTTCAGTTTTATTATCAGACAGAATTTCAGTTCTTTTTTAATGGCAATTTTCATTGTGATGTTCATTTAGTTTTTATGCTGTAATTTAATTATTTTAAATAAGTCTTCGCTTATAGTGTTCTTTATTTATATTTAAAGTTAAAAAAAAAGAAATGCATTGATTTTAATTCCTTATATGAATACATACTAAGAAAAGAATTTAAAGAGTCGAACACAATTAACAGCCTTATTTATAAACAAAGTTTCATACAAAATTATTCTTAAAAAGCCTTTCTAAAGCATTAATAATTTTTAAAAAAGGCTGTAAATCTTTAAAGTTTGTGTTGAAAGTTTTTTTGTTATAAATTTTCCTAATGTTATCATTGCCTTCACAACGGAACTCATCAGGACCCAAGTGAGCATGATAGGCCCGTGGAACTGGCAGGCTGTATGTAATACCTAATCTAAAACCTATCATTGCGTTGTTGTCTTAGAAGATTAAATAAATAGTAAATAAAAATATATAAGTTAAGGTTAAAGTAGTATTGCTTTCAAAGCTGTTGTTTCATTTAAAATTATATGGTCTTCAATTTTATATTTATTAAGATTTAATTTATTTTTTGTATTCATAACTGAAATCTCAAATCCATTTTTGCTGGTTTTCTAAGTTTTAGTTTTTTTAAGGTTGGATGGAACCTTGAGTTTTTTTTACAAAAATAAGTTTATTTTCAAATCTGTTTATTTGTTAATTATTTTTTTTTAATTTCTTTTGTGTCTATATTATTTTAAGTTACTTTAAAGTCTTTTTGTGTGTTATAATTTTTATTAAAATAAATTTCATGTTTGAAACCCCTAAGAAATGTAAAAAAAAAATTCTCACAATTAGTTTAGAGTAAATTTTTTGCACAGTGTTTAACAAAGCTTAACTTTTTAGAAAAGCTTAGTACTGTTTTGAAAAAAAAAAATACTATTATTCTGCACTTTACATGCTTTTGTAGTTTGCTAAAGGTTAGACTTACATTTTTCCAAACGCTTGAAGTAAATTATAGAAAACTCCACTGTGATTCCACCATGAAAATTGGAAATTCCTAAGGGTTAAACAACTCGTCCATAAATTACATTTAGCATGAAAAGTTTTTCAACTTTTATGCTTAAACAACCACTATACAGCACAGCCGTTTCGTGTGCCATACATGATTTTTAATTCCGGATAGATAATTTTACGTATCAGTTGATTTGTTTTGCCCGCCAACATGGCACGACGTGTATCCTTTTTTAACACCTTTATGCCCGGTTTATGAACCAAAAAGGCATTATCTAATATGTGAAATTCATAGTCTAAGACACACAAGGCATAACCCTAGAAAATTAAGCAAAATATAGATATATTTATTTAATTAGAATCAATATACGTTTTTTTATACATATATGCATTTACTTACCTGGGTCATTTTATCACTTTTACCCTCCCAACTTAAGCGTTCATCATAGTGGGGTTCGGCATTAGTGCCTATATAAATTGGTTCCCAATGCACGAAATAGCCCGTTCTCTTTCCAATATGGAAGACGCTAAGCTCGTCCGTTTCATTGGCAGCCATCCATTCCTTAGATTTGGGAACACCATGACAGCTGGCACATACTCGTTTGTGAAATGGTATGGCTTTGCCAGTGCGCAGGAACTCTTGCAATTCGGTTTTATCACGTGGCACTGGACTGTTTTCGTCTACTTCGAAAATGGAGAGCGGGAAGACACTAAAAGTGTGAAAAACAAACAATAAGGATATATATTATATACATACATATAATAGTATATGAGCTTAAGTGTGTAATGGAAATCGAACGATTTTAAAAAGTATCGCTTTGGAAAGGTGTGATGAATTTGTGTACGATTTTTAGAAGGAAATTTTGGATCAGTAACACTTTATTGAATAGAAATGAAAATACAAGCAATATACATACATCAATATTGAAGAAATATGGTACCAGCTTCATTCCTCCAATCCCATTAATAAAATAAGAGAGTATCAATATTGTAGTTATGCGGATATAGAGAAATTAATAATTACTTTGTATGGGGTGTCGAATTTTTCCAACACGACACGACCCGAACACGTACGAAACACGCCAAATATATTCCCCACACGATACTGGACAGCACGCACGAAATCGAAAACTGAATAGCAAAAAGCACTTTTTATATTAAAATACTCGTAGATACAATATCAACAACTGGTTGCGTAGTTTTGCGTGTTTGAGGACACAAAATAATAAAATTTTTTTCTTTACTGGAAATTCATGCATACATATTTTACACCCAACATCGTTTCGTGTTTTATAGTGTCAACACGATACGACACGAACATGCAGGAAATCCGTTTTTCTGTCACTAGCACTTCGTGTTGAAGCAAAACACGACACGCGCCCATCTCTAGTATGGAGTTTACATGTCTTCTTTTTATGTAACTACTAGCTGACCCCGGTCCGCGTTGCTGGCCCTAAGCAAACATTAGTGTTGTATATGGCATTGGTGGTACAATATGTAAATTGGATTTTGCCCACGAATAAACTAAATATTGCGCCATCTGCCGGACGAACTTCAAACTACACAGAAACGCTCCTCACGCCCCATAGAGCATGTATATAAAGTTTGGTCGAAATCGGTGCAGTAGTTCTTGAGTTACGGTGCAAAAACACAAAAAAAAGTAAATATTGCGCCATCTGCCGGACGAACTTCAAACTACACAGAAACGCTCCTCACGCCCCATAGAGCATGTATATAAAGTTTGGTCTAAATCGGTGCAGTAGTTCTTGAGTTACGGTGCAAAATCACAAAAAAAGCTAAATATGGCGCCATCTGTCGGACGAACTTCAAACTACACAGAAACACTACTCACTCCCTATAGAGCATGTATATGAACTTTGGTCAAAATCGGTTCAGTAGTTCTTGAGTTACGGTGCAAAACACAAAAAAACTAAAAATTGCGCCATCTGTCGGACGAATCACTATTTCTGAAAGGGGCGTAGCATTTACCGGGGTAGAATATATATAAAAACACGCGCCGGTCTTTTACAAATATTTTGTGGGGTGGAAGGCGAAAATCTGTTGGGGCATTGAAGAGTTCACCCCTAACAAATAAACGTGTTTTTGATTTTTATATATGTACAGGGTGTTTTTTTTAGAGGTATAGAACTTCGAATTGAAATAAAACACAAGAAAATCGTTTTAATGTCCATCAATTTGGCTTTATTGGAAGGATAATTTTATGCCATTAATGTTTAAATATGATTTCGGGCATGTGGCCGCCGCGGCTGGCTCGAATAAAGCCAATTCTACAGGTCCAATTTTCAACCACTTTTTCGGGCATATGGGGCCGTATGTTGGCAATAACGCCACGAATGTTGGCTTCCAAGTCCCCTAACGTTTCTGGTTTGTTGGCGTAGACGAGCGACTTCACATATCCCCAAAGAAAATAATCCAATGGTGTCAAATCACACGATCTTGGTGGCCAATTGACAGGTCCATTCCACGAAATTATGCGCTCATCGAATGTTTCCTTCAATAAATCGATTGTAACGTGCGCTGTGTGGCATGTAGCGCCGTCTTGTTGGAACCACAACTCATCCACATTCATGCCATCCAATTCGGGAACAAAATAGTCGGTTATCATGGCTCTATACCGGTATCTATTAACGGTAACTGACTCTCCAGCATTATTTCGGAAGAAGTATGGCCCAATGACTCCACCAGCCCATAGAGCACACCAAACAGTCAGTTTTTGTGGATGTCATGGCGTCTCAAGGGTCTCACGTGGATTCTCTTCACTCCAAATGCGGCAATTCTGCTTGTTGACGTAGCCATTCAACCAAAAATTAGCCTCATCACTGAACAAAATTTTGCGATGAAAATCAGCATCGAGATCAATCTCATTTTCGGCCCATACACCAAAATCACGACGCATTGCATGGTCTCGCGGCTTTAATTCTTGCACAAGCTGGATCTTGTAAGGTCGCAAGCCAAGATCTTTGCGCAAAATCTTCCATAAGGTTGATGGACAAAGCTCCAATTGCTGTGCACGGTGGCGAATCGATTCATTCGGGTCTTCTTCAACACTTTGCTCTACAGCGGCAATTGTTTCTTCGGTGCGCACTGTTCGACGTCTCTGCGGATGCGTATTATCACATAGAGTAAACGTAGTGCGAAAACGATCCATGGTTAACCGAATTAATTGCTCTGATGGACGATTATGTCGACCATAAAATGGACGTAGCTTGCGGTAAACTTCGCGAACTGAACCATTATTTTCGAAATAAATTTGCACGATTTGCAAGCGTTGTTCTTTTGTCAACCTGTTCATGATGAAATGGCAAACCAAACTAAATATTAATCACTTGACAGCTGACAAAATGGCCGCCAGTTAAAAAAGTGATGCCAACTTAAAGTTCTATACCTCAATAAAAAACACACATTATATTCGTCTTAAGATAAGATATTTGGGGTATTCAGACGGTACTCATAAATTAACACGTTTTAAAGTAATAACACGAAAAAATATAATGCTGTGAGCGACCCTCATAATTTACAATCATAAATATTGTACTTATTTGTATTTTGGTTTTAGCACCTTTGTATATTGCTTACTCTCCCTCTCAATTCCTTTGGTAAACTCTCACGCATTTCTACATGTAGTTATGACAAACAATAAACATAGTTGAGAAAGTCTTATTACTTTATGACCTTTTTGTTTGAGCCGCAACAACAATTTTTTTAAACTATGTTAAAATGTTAAGACATTATGACACTTAGGACACTTAAGAGACTGTTGTGAATACCCCAATTATTTCGTGAAATAACCACCAAAAAAGCTTAAGCGGTAATCAATTTATTTATTTAATAAGTCGAGCCTTATTTTTGATTTTATCGTAAACGACATGTTATCGAAAATATACTTTTTTATTAATTTTATCATAAGCGACCATTTACATACAAAAACACTTTTGAATATTATAAAAAATACCTTCTCCTGAAAAATTAAATTTTTGTCGTTTACGATAAAATCGAAAATAAGGCTCGGAAATTTCATATTAAAATACTTCATCGAAAGCTTAATTGTCAACGAAATTTCCGATTGAACATTTATTTACGATGTTCGATAGCCAGCGAAAATCGAATGCAACTAATAATAGGTATGTTCCAGATGCATAACAAAACAGTCCGAACTTGTACAAAGTAATCCAAAAGCGTTCCAGATAGCAATTTTTGTGCAATTTTGAGAGCGAATGAGAGAGTAATTTTTTTCATTTCCTGTACAAATTAGTACGAACTTTTTCTTCTGGGTAAGTTCGGACAAGAATTGAATAATCAGCTGTTTTTGTTTACATATGAAACTGAAATATTAATCAGAAAATTTGCAAATATAGAAAAAAAGTTTATACGCACAGATTTATTAAAAAGCAAAATGGAACGTTTTTGAAATAAAGCATTTTCCATTTCTTTAATATAAAAAAATCACCAAAATAAAATTTAATTTAAAAAGTAAGCAGCACTAGTATTTCAAAATTCAGAGAGTAATTTTGTTTTTACTCTCATTAGTCCGAACTTTAACAAAATCTTGTGGAACGCACCTAATAAGGGCCTAAAATTAACTTCCTTAAACCAGAAAAAATTTCATAACTTACTTTGGAAGTAATTAAGAAGTGATTTCTAAGGAAGTACTCATTTTATTTTTTGCTGGGAAGCAATGAATTTGTATAAAAATTGTTATAGATACGCGAATACATTTCTCTCGGTGGACAGTATTGATTTAATGGTTTTGCACATCGCAAAAACTACTCACCGTGGTGCTTTCCTCTGTAAATATGGATCATTACGTGCTATCATTTCTAGGAATTTTTTCACCAAGCCAGGATTTGGATACAATTCAATGTCGGAGGCCAAAATGAAATGTGTAGTAGCTGCATCGCGAGCTATATTACGTCCCACATTAACTGGATACAGCAGTTTCTTCTGTGCTTTATACAAATGACCTGATGTTATATTTACATAGGGAGCGGGCAGTGAACAATTGTAGCCCATTTTTAAAGCGTCCACTGACTTAGGTATGGCTTTGGGGATATGTTTAGTGCTGAAGTAAAAATGAAATGTGACAAAGGAGCGCACCAGATTACTTTCGGGTAGACAGTCTCTTAAATATTTGATGGAATCCAAAGTGGGTTGGAAGTCAGTGCCGGGCGCATGCATAGCTATGCTGATAGGGGCATTCCATCTGTTAAATTATACATTAATTATAAATAAGTTTGTATAAAAATGATAGGTATATATCGTCAGTGAAAATGCAAATTGCTATATCTAACACAAAAAAGCAAAACTCGTGTTTTTTTGCAATATTCTGACTAATTGTAAAAATTGTATTAATGTTATACAAATGTTCTATGCACAAGAGTGTTTATTTGTTAAACGAGTTTTTATTCCTTTTAAAAACCATTCAAATGTTAATGAAGCCCGTTTGTTTGCATTTTCATTAAAGATACTATGTATTTGTGTATGTTCGTATTTGCCTTTCCAAAAGCGGTATTAGGTTATCTAAAAATGTATAGTCTGCATGCGTTGTATAGGTTATAGATTCATGGCACTTGAGATCACCATGTTCGGCACGAACATAATTTTTCATAACCCAAAAGTCTCCACGTTGTAGAGTTTCAGGCTCGTACGGTTTATCGTAGCATTTCAGTATGCTACGCAAACGTTCGTCAAAATCTTTTTCATCGCCGGTAACTATGAAACCGCCACCGCCTTCGTTTTGAGTATTATTTAGATAATTATTGCTGCCGGGGGCAATATTACCAATAACAGCTGCTGGATCCCCTATATTTGGATCCATTTCAGGCGTATCAGTATCTTTGTTAGGCGGTTTTAAATCTGTGCGCGACCCACCACTATCACTGAGGGGTTGTGCAGGCTGCTCAGCTGGGACCTTGTCATCACCGTTATAGGGTGATTGTTCCTAGAAATTTAAATCAAATTTAAATTGTATATACACACGTAGCTTTTTAAAATTTTTTTCTTATTTTATTTCATTACTTACACTTTTCCCCAGACTTTCTTTTATCATTTCCTGTTGCTGCTTCTGTTGTTGTTGCTGTTGACTTTGAGTCTGCTGTTCCTGTATAAATAGTTGAGACCCTGTTGTTAATGTATATCTGTTGCCAATCATTACATGACTACATATGTATAAAATCACAGCAATGTTTATCAATATACTGCATCTTAGCAGCCAATTACGTCGCGTAAACATTTTTTGTCCCAATGGTTCGAAACGCATTTTAAATGCGTCTTTTGATGCAGATGTGTTTAACTTGCTGTAAGGAATCGTGAAGCTGTTTTAGTGCACTTAATCTTGAAACGCGTCAGTTAAAGTTTGAATAATTTCAAAACTTCCAGGAAACTCACAAAATGTACATACATATACATTTGACGTAAATCTGCAATGAATAAAATGTGGAGTTTAGAATGATTAAAAACCAGATTACAAAACCATAAATAAGAACTAAGTTCAGATTGATTCTCAAAAAAGAAGTAAAAAAACAGTTTTGAGATATTTTCAATTAATGTACTGATTATATGTTGTGTGTTAAGCTAGTCTATGTGCTTAGTTGGTGATCATGCAAACTCACTAAGAAAACATAGAACGAAAAATCTTCTTCAAAAACACCATAGCAAATTATTAGTTTGGTCATTCATCTTTCCAAATGCTTCTAAAATTTAGTTATTTTAAACCTGCAAATGTTTTGTTTTCTTTTTATTTCTCATTACGCAAGCAAAAATACCGCGTCCTATGGGTTTAACGCCAATTGCAGAATGACCTTCTATAACATTTTAATTTAAACAAGTTCATTTTATTTTTTTCCAAGACGTTGAATTTAGTATTTATTATATATACATACATACATACATTTCATTTTTTACTAAAGAACTTCATAATTCCCGCCTGTTTCGTTTTGGCTGTTGTATTTGTGGTCGCCTTACTATCCCTACTAGATTTGCTTGTTGTCTTCTTTGGAGAAGCTTTTATGGTCACCGCTGGTGTCTTCTTCGCTGCTGGAGATTTAGTTTTGGTAGTTGTTGCCTTTTGTTTAGGCTTTTTAGTTATGACAAAGCCTTCTTCATCCAAATATGTTTCTGCGACAGCTTCTTCCTCTTTTGTTTCTTCTTTTACGTCCAACTTTTCTTGTTTAACCGGAGGATCTTCCTCATCATCGGAATCTAAAATACGTCTTCTTTTAGATGAACTAGCAGGCTCAATGTTATTTTCCTCCTCAATTTCCACATCTGAAGATATAATGTCTCTCTTTAACGCTTCCAGTTTTTCTTCCTCATCCGAAGATTCCACTTCTGGATCGTCCTCCTCTTCATCAAATAGTTGCACAGAATTATTGGCAGCTGGATTCTCATGTTTTTCTTTACTTTCAGCTTTTTCAGTTGGTTTCTTAAAAAAGTCCTGCATTTTTTTGGGTGTAGATGGTTTAACAACTTTACTTGCTGGTTTTACATCATCGGATTTTTTGGAAGTTGTTGCTGTTGAGGAAGGGGCAAAGAAATTGCTTATGCCCTTTTTTACGGCAGCTTTTTTATCATTGCCTTTATTTTCCGCTGTTGAGTTTTCTTTTTTCGGACTAGATTTCTTCACTAAGGATTCCTTTTTAGGCGTTTTTTGGACTTTCTTAGGAGATTCTTTTACTTTAAAATCACTTTTTTTCTCCTCTTTAAATTCCTTTTTTTCAACAGTTTCTTTAGAACATTTAGCTTCTCCATTCGAAGTACTTTTTTTACTTACAAGCCTTGATGTTGTCTTTGCACACTCCTGAACTCTCATAGGTTTAAATATTGGTGCAGCGGATTTAGCTCCACCCGCTATTTCCACGGAGTACAAAGAAGATTCGGCATTTTTCAATTTGTTTAACCATTCCTCTAGTTTTGGCTCTTCAACAATTTTAAAAATTTCCTTCTTATGTTCATTCACCAGCAGGCCGTGCACAAGATATCTTTTTTCAAACTTGAGTTTATCATCTTGTTCTGCTAAATAGTTTTGTACAATTGTGTTGACTTCTTCGTATGCCAAGCCATAGTCATCCAAAAGTTCTGATATTAAAACACGGCGATCGAAGTTTATCAGACAGTTGGATAAATCTTCTTTTAATTTCGTAGAGGTCATGACAATTGAATTCTTTTTATATTTTTTGCACAATAGAGTCACACACTTTTAATAAAGAAATGTTTGCAATATTTTAATAAAGAAATTGTATGATTTGCTTATCAAATTGATTTTTTACACAATAAAAAAAAAGCGGCCACAGAATATGAACACACGTGGAATATAATGGAATGAAACAGTCATATTAATAAAGCAGCTGTTGGCAGCGAGATGTGTTGCCAGTGGATGTATAACATAACAGCGTTGTATTTAAGAAATAAATTTGGTTCAAAAAGTAACGGCCGAAGAGCAAAATATTTTGTTTTAAATTTTCTTATAGTATGTCATATAATATGAAAAATATCAACGTTATAACTCATTTTTGTTGTATGTATATTAAAAATTAAATAAACTGTTGGTGAAATATTTGTGTACATAATAATTTTAATGCAAAATAATTGTTTTCTTCAAAAATATGTAAGCATGTGAACTTTTGCCAGTTTAATTTTTTTTGTAGCGTTTGAACGTTCTTTTTTTTAACATTTGCATTAACATTTTTTATATTTTGGTAAGATAAATACAGAAAAATTTATATTTAATAGATATGTATAAATAGAATCATGTACGTACGCCTATAGATTACATAAAAAGTTATAAAAAAAAATTAAAGAAATTAAAAGATTTGCAGAACAATTGCATGCTTTAGCGACACATTATTTATATTACATTAGTACACATTATGGCAGTTCGTGGTTTAGCAAGAATGTGCACTAGTGGCAACGTTTGTCATTTTCGATATTTTTCATTGTGTGGCATTGCGTTACAAAAAATACAAAATGTGGACATTTCGAAAATCAGCTTCAATATTATCGAAATATTAATAACATAAACATAACTAATAATTTGTTAGCCCTATATTCATAAAAAAATAAAATTAATTTGAAATGCATTTTAGGAAAATTTTGTATGAAAAATTTTATTAAAATACATTTAAAATTTTATGAATATGGGGGTTAATGTGTAATGTAATTTTTTTCGGATTTAAGCTTAAATTTTTATTTAACTCCCCTAGATGTTAAGAAAAAAAATATTATTTTTAAAATATTTTTTATCTTCAGCGAAATTTTACAAATTTTATGATTTTGGCACGGGGTTTAATATTTGGCAGATTTTTACGAGCGGTTTTGCATAGAACTTAATTTTACACTTTTGCTTGACCTACTTATTTTTAAGTACTTAACATACACATTTTAAAAATAAGTTCATAATTAGGCTCATGCCATCATTTATTTTTACATAGTCACTTTATTTAATGTTATTAAATTAATGACTTACCACATATTGGTTTTATAATTTTAATCCTCTTAAAAATACATTAAACAGCGATTTTCAAATGAAATTTGTATTAAAAATTAAAATACAATATTTAAAGCAGAGAAACAAATATATGAAAACATTCGGAGTGTAAAGAGAAAGTGACAATAATTAAGCAAATATGTATAAATGAATAAAAGAAAGTTATGAAATATTCAATTTAGGGTTTAAGGATTTTTTTATATGAGTATTGGTGAACTTAAAAATTGAGAGTAAAATTGCGAGTGTGAATTTTTATATGAATATTATTTCGTCAAGAGAGAGAACAAAGCCGATAGAAAAAAGTCAGTGGCGGTGGCTGAGCACTACTTTCCTATTTTTCCCAGATATTGTGCCCGGAAAAGTCCTACTTTTTTGACCAGACTTTAGTAATGAAAAATGCGTTAGACGCGAAAATTCTCCTAACCTCAAAAATATCCTCTGTCTGCTGCCAATTTGACTTAAATCGGGATCTGCGTTCGAGACGAAAAAATTACTTTCTTCTATTAACTTCAAAAGTTTCCTTCAAATCCATTTTATATATTCACTATATCTGTAGCTCAGCGGGAAGTTGTAGCGATGGCCTGCAAGGTCAACCGGATCCCATGTTTTATTTTTATGAAATCAAGTTGTAAATACTTATTAAAAAAACATAGAGGAAAACTTGAACATTATAATTTTTATAATAAAAAAATACATAAAATTTTCCATCATATCATACTCAGAAACCAACTTTCGCAAGATGCCAGCAATAAGAATTTTATAAAAATACAAACATTAATACTGCAAGTTTTTTCTTTGTCTTTTGTATCTATAAAAGATTTCATTCATTTCAATTAACATAAATAAAAAAAGGCTTTGCATTGAGAAAAAAAAAAGAAGAACCAAACGCATTTTATTGGCAGCGAGTGCATTAACCGCAAATCATGATTCATAATGTTCATTTACTTTATAACAAAAAAGGAAATGCTAAAACTTCCATGTACAAAATAATGATTGTGGCTTACATATTTAAATAATGAATGAATGAATGTTTATTTTTTTATAATTAAAATTTTCAATACATATTTCATTGTTAGCTTTTAGGCAGCTTGAGTGTGGGGGACTTTTTGCCCCATTTGTACCAAAAATGATTGTTCACTTTTATACGAGTATATGTGTATTGTTAGAAACAAAAGTATTTTAAATGCTAATGCAACAGCACAAAAAATATGTCGTTATCATAATCAGAATTGACAATACACTAATGTACTGGGTAGTTTTTTTTTTGTATGTATAAATGATCTACTGCGTCATTGCAACTGTTCGCACAAATTTGCCATAAATTTTCATTAATTTTTTAATGGTTTTTTGTTTCCCATAAACCTCAAAATAATGGTTTTGTAAAAAAAAAATATTAAAATTCTTTTGAAGCAAACACACATACTCACACAATCACACACAAAACAGGCTGTAGAGGTGCAGAGTTTGATGAAAGAAAAAATTTCTATTAAAAAGCTTGATTTCCTATGGACACCTTTTCTAATGACACTAGAGATCGACCGAAGGCGTTTTTTTTGGCCGAAGCCGAAGCCGAACTTCGGCTAAAATCCTAAACTTCGGCCAAAACCGAAGCCGAATGTTTTAAATTTTAAAAATGATACTTGTTTCATATGAATTAAGAAAAAAGTTTGCTTTTTTGAAATCACTGAAATAGCTGTAATATCTATTGGATACATAACAAGAAAAATAAAACTATTTTGCAATTTCTAGATTGCTTTTTCATTTGATCACTCACAAGAACGTCCAAGTAAAAGAAAATAGAAAGCAACAGGGTTGTATTTCAAAGCAACCCTTTCAAAACGTTAAACACAATACAAACTATCGGCGAGCAACGACCAAAAATAATGTTATTTTTCAAGCTTGGAATGAAAAATATTCGGCTTTGGCTAATCGGCCGACTTTTGCCGTAGGCCGAATGTTAGCCGATTACCAATTTTTGGCCGAAGGCCGAAGCCGAAGCCGATTAATCGGTCGAACTCTAAATGACACCAACCATATTAAATTTCGAAAATAGTATGTATGTATATAAATATAATTAAGATCACTTTACATTGGCTTCCAGTTCGAATTTTTCTCTCTCAGTAGGGTGTTACCAAGTTCAATGCTTGGTCCCATCATATACCAGCAAATCGTGATAGATAAACACACATACATAAATGGGCAAAACCTGCGTTAAAATATACAAATTTTTTTAAAAGAGAATACACACAACATTATGTATATGAAAAAACTGGCATGAAGTTAGTATAAGTAACAAAATTGAACTGGGTATTAATGAGATTCTCCATACAATTTGGTATTACAAATCGGGGCATTAAATATGTAGATTTCACCCACTATTAAATCCTAGGGCGATATTTAATGTGAAATTGTATGGCTAAACTTGTTAAGATCATGTTAAATTTTGCTCCTTATGCTAACTTCATGCCAATTTTTCGTTAGACTCATGCAGCCTTATTTATAAAAATTACTAAAGCTTATAAACAAATTTTCATACAAAATGTTTCTTATTAAGCCTTTATAAAGCCTTAATAGTTTTTATAAATAAGGCTGATAGTGTTAGTTGAATTTAAGTGTACTATCGAATGGCATAAAAAATTTTCTAACAGGTATTTGTTTCGAAATAATTGATCACAAAGTCTTCTTTTGACGCACGACATAAAAAAAGTGGCAGCATTTTTGAAAGTTGAAGTGTATTTTCGTAATTTTTTGAACCCTTTTTGACGTACGTTGTGCAAAGCACGTTAATTTTTTTCTAGTAGTGTATGAATAAATATAATTTTATTTTTATAGCTATGCTATTTATGTCACGACACAGGAGCTATGGCGAGATTTTCGTAACAAAAAATAATTGACACTATTACAGTTATAAATTTATATTTGTTTTGATTTCTTTGTACTTAAAAACAAATTCGTTCTTTCAATTTAGTGAAACAAAACAAAAGCCATGAGAAGGATTGCTCAAGTTGTTTTTGCGCACATGAGCATAAAACAGAAAACACAGCCGATCGGCTGTAAGCCGGTTAACAGCTGCCGCCGGCCACAAACAATACATTAATTTAATCTTACGCCGCTAAAAAAGAAAATAACGAATGGGAAGTAAATGCAAACGTTTTGAAATATTTGCGGCGAATTTGACATCATCATATAATATAATTTTATTGCTTTGTTATATGACACATTAAGTTTGTTTTATATAGCTAAGCAGCATAGCTATAACCGGGTGTCCTAAGACAACTCTCTTCTTTTTTTTTTTAATAAAACAATTTATGTCGAATATATTTTTCATTTTGGTTACTTTTTTTTAATAATAATAATACATATGTATATGTATATGTGCCCTTAATTATGAAAGTGGTCTAAGTCATATATTCCTTTGGTCGAGATATTTAGTAAATTACATTTGATCAAATCAAAATATATTTTTACATTATGCAACATTTTAATTTAGAGTTGTTCCTGTCTCGATTAATATAAGTTTATTTAACATTTATTAAATATTTATTGAATTCTTTTCAAGATTAATTTAATATTTCGAAGCAAAAATGCATGTGACTTAGACCACTTTCATAATTAAGGGCACATATGCATGAATATTTTTTATATAGCTTGGTAATTATTAATTATTATTTATAGCGTTTGCTGCACAAAACACTTTTAACACCTTTTTTATTTCGTTTAAAATTTATTATTATATTTGGCACATAGTTCAGCTGCAGCCGAAATAATGATTTCACAGCATAGTTTAATAAAAATTAAATTTTGTAAGTCTTTATTAAAAAAAAAGATTAAATACTGAGCCCATCGAGCTCAAAATCTGAGCAGCTCTTAACTTCAGAGAGACTTATCGTTTACTGTCAATTTGTTAATTTGTTCGTTGACGAAAAACAATACAATAAAAAAAATTTTTTATAACAACTTCAAAAGGCTTCGTCAAATTGATTTTAGAATTTACTGGTTTTTATAGAACTAAAATGTGTATTAAATGCCTCAAATTTGAAGTTTTAGGGATGTAATGCAAGGTCAACCGATTCCTATATTTTCTATATACATACATATTTATGTATAACAAATTTTTAATATACATAATAAAAAATTTTAAATTTAGTGCTTTTTTAATTAAATTGCGCGTTTTCTCCTTGTTTCAGTGCTTTTTGAAATTTAAAAGTTGACAGCGCTGTTTTCCTTTCCTTTTTCCATTTCGTCGGTTGGTTATTGGTTTGCGGCACAATATATTCAAAATACATTATGTCTGCAGCAAACCAATAACCAACCGAAGATTTGTAAACAAGAATAGCGGTAAGAAGCAGCGTTGCCATAACAAAAATATTTTTGTAACCAAAATATGAAAAAAAAGTAACCAAAGGCAAGAAAAACTAAATAAAATTTTCATGTATTTAATATATGTATGTATGTACTGAATATAATAATCGCTTAAGTCGGTTTAAGGTACAATTAGACGTGGCATAGCCATAATGTCATAGCCATAACCAAACCAAAATTCAATTGGTTTCTATGGCAATGGCTATGGCGTTATGGCGGGTCAATTATAATCAAATACAGTGTTGCCCATTAGTTTAGTTCGAACGGCTGTTTTCCATGAATATGGTTATGGCACGTCTGATTGCACTTTTAGTCAAAGAAAAAGTGTTGTGTTATTTGCATATCTACATGTATTAGTTATGTATGAAACTGTTTAACTTAATAAATACGTGTATGAATCAAACAGTTTTTCATTAGTATTGTTAGTGGTTACGCTTTTGGGGGCACATGTGTGCCAGATGTAAACTCTGCATTAGGTAATGATTCCATATTGCCACAGATTTAATTGCTATAAAAACTTATGTTATTGTTATCTGTTAAAGTAAAAATACATAAATATTTATAAAAGAAATAAAATCAAAATCAAATTGTTTCAATTTCATGCAGATGAGTTTCGCTAGGATTTATTTTTGAAATAACTCCTTCAACAAACTAATTTTCCTGGATTACAAAAATTGTAAGTTCTATTTGTTAAAAGAAAATAACCATAAAAATCGCCAACCAATTTATTTATCGCCAGAAAAATCGCAATGTAGCCAAATCAAAAATTTCGACGCCAAAAAAATTAAAAATCGCCACGTTTGCATTAAACTGCTATATCTGACAACCCGGCTTTCAGTACGAGTTATACATACATATATACATACATATGTATGTATATATATTATTGATCGTTAAATGAATCTTTTTCGGTTACGGTTTGATTGCAGCTCTAGAAATGGGCAGATATATACATAGATTTTAACATAAATAAGAAGTAAAAGATTTATGTGTGCCTCTTGAAAAAGTACCCTTTACGAAGCACTTAAAAAAGTACATCCTGAAGAAAATTCTTTTGACTCAAGAACCTCGTAAAAAAACTTAAAATTTAAATATGTATGTATGTACTTTGTAAAAAATATATACATTACAAAAATTATCTTTACAGATGATATCTTTTACAAAAGTTAATGTATAAAGACAATCGATTTTGTCTGTTTAAAAGAAGTTGAAAATGTGAAAGAAAAAAACATTATTTAATATTTATTTGTTGTCTTACCTATTATGTAAAGAGAACATTAACTCAAGCAAATATTTAATATTTAATGATTAATATTGAAGAAGCATGCTTCACTTGGATACATTTTATGACTTAACAAACAAACAAATAATGTCGCAGGAAATAAAACGTAAGGAAAACAGACACACACCAAAGGAAACGATAGAAAGAAAAAAAAAACACATCTACTACGGAAAAAGGAAGTGCTAAATGTATTTATTCACAAGTAAAAATATTTTAGTTAATGAGTAAGATAAATTAGTTTTAACATTCAAAAAAAAACCTAATTGTACTGATATTATTCACACCTTTCTAGATGTTTTTGTACTCTTGAATTTTTGGCTTATGCAATGATTTTTTTTTGCTATTTTTTATGATCTCTTTGAATATTTAAAATTTCAACAGCAAAAGCGGGAAAAATTTAATTTAAAATATTTTATATTCTGCTGTTGTACTTTATTACGAGTACGTACATACGTATCCCATTAAAACTTGGAGTATGTTTTTTTTTTTTTGGTGGCTTTGAAAAATTTATTGCACGCAATGTTAGTATGTAGTTTTACGAAAATAAACAAAAAAAACAAGCGAAAATAAATTGGAAATTATTTAATAGTTTCACTAAAATATACATATCAAAAGAATTAGTTAAAATTTCAACGAAAACTTTTATAGAATTAATGTGTTTTGTACATCAGTGTACTTCTTAAGCCTCGATCCCACTATCGGCACAATTTACCTATAAAGTCGTAAGTAATAAGCTAAATTGGCCTTATTTCTTAACTACTTGAAATATAAGGACATAATTTCCCCACAATGTGTTGTTAATAAAGCCATATACACTTATTCCAGAATTAATTGAGTAATACATACTTCCATTTTGGCTTACTACTTATGACTTTATTGCAGTGGGCCGACGAAAATCGGTACATTGCGCCGGTAGTGGGATCCAGGCTTTAGGTAAAAGCATTGAGAATATTTATGTGGCATTATGAGTATCACGGCTAAATTTAACCAAGTTTCAAGTATTTTAAGCTACCGACTACATTTTGAAGAACTATCGATTAGTGCCAGAATCACGGAAACAATTTTGTTTATGTTGTTAAGTAACCTAAATTAGAGCGTTAAAGTTTCGACAGAAACACTAATGTTCACTAACTTTGATTAATAAAAAACTCTAAATAGAAATACATTATAATACCATCTTCACACTTACGTGTTTAACGCCTCCTTCGTGTTTAAGAGCTTATACACGACGATTTTGAGATGTTTTATCATACATTGACTTGTTTTGTTAAACACCTCAAATGAAGTGTTTAAGATTTCAGTGCGTTTTTTGATAACTCTGGCAACTTTGAGTTGTTATTAAATGGCGGTATGTGAAAAATTATTTGATAAGCAGGTAATTAGTTAAAAAATACTAATTATTTACAAAAACATTTGTTGTTTGAAAATAATAAACCAATAAAAAAGCATAATTGTTCGTACTTTTTTACAAATACAATAATTTGCTGTAATGTGAACGGTTGTATTTAGTTTTTTAACACACGCCTTAAACACGTTTAAGACCATAAGTGTGAACATGATACATTACTTAACACAAGCAACAGTACTTTTGCAGCCAACTTCACCTCTTTATGCACTGTCAAAATTCGAGTTTTCAATTGCAAAGCTTTGATGCCGCGTTATTTTGATTGGTCTCATACATTTTTTTTTGGGCATGAGAAATGTTGACAGCCAGACAACGCTTTGCGCCGTAATTTAGGTTGGTCTGTAAAGTGAACTCACCCATGGTGACATTTTTTTACTGAGGATCTTGTGTAGCGCGATTCACCCATTTTGAACAAATTTGTAGGTAAAATTAAAGCTACCATATGAAATAGAAAGCGTATTACTTTTACATCATTATTTAAGGGCCAATTTTTGGGTTCGAAAATTAACTTTATCTCACATTAATTGAGTTTTATATTTTTTAGTGCTAGTTTAAACTTCTTTTTGCATGTAGTATTACCATACTGAGAAACAAAAAAAGTGGCAATATTTTCCGGGCAAAAGTCATACATGTTATCAACACACTTTGATTTTTTGTGGGAAGAAGAAGAAACTGCCAATAAATATTGCGCGTGTTAAAGGAAATAGATAAATAATATAAAATATACATATTTATTTATGTGTCTTTAAATTATTTTTATCATATAATTTTTACAAAAAGTTATATTTTTCACAAGTGTATGTTGTCAATATTAATGTGAGATTAAACCACCAAGATTAGCCGCGTAAACTAGCAAGTAAAACCATTTAATCACAAATAAAGATTGAAGTTAATTTAATCTCTAATCTTGAACTCAAAAAGTCGCCCTAAATTGTTAAAACAAATTGTAAGAAATGGATACAAGCCAAGCGATTCTCTGTCAATTGAACTGAATAAAACCCAATTGAATTTTTTTTTTTCTATACAAACACTTGGCAGCTCAGTTCAAGTTTGACTGAAATGATGTACATATCGATGGCGTAATGTAAAAAAGGCGCATCGCAATTGTTTTTCGAAATAGAGCTTTTAACTGTTTTTCTGGTAGCCAACAGATGATTACATCCTCCTCAAAGAACTAAAAATAAATTAAGCTTAAATTAAACGTGGCATAACCATAATCATACAAAACAGCTGTTCGAACCAAACTGATAGGCAACACTGTATTTGATAACGCCATAGCCATAAACATAGAAACCAATTGGATTTTGGTTATGGCTATGGCATTATGGAAATAAATAAAAAAATTATTTCTAGATTTAAATGCTTTAATTTTTATTAATTTTTGTTATTGTCCTGTTAAATATCCGAAATTTGGGTTACGCCTTTCTTATATTAAGCCATCGATATGTATTAGCATTTATTAATTTTTTGTTTTTTAGGGTTCCGTACACCAAAGGTGAAATGGAACCCTATTGTTTTCGCTACGCTGTCCGTCTGGCCGTCTGTCCGTCCGTCTGTCCGTCACAGGGTATTTTCTCGAGAACCGTAAGAGCTACGGACCTGAAATTTGGACACAGTGTGTAGACCCTTGGCCGCTACAACAACAAATACATGAGAGTTGGAAATTAAAGGGTGTGCCAAAACTAGCAACGAAAAATGTTAAAATCCCATGTAATATACATACAATTGTATGTATATGCACTTGAAATTTGTAAAGTTAGTGTATTTTTATACACACTACAACAATTAACACTAAAATTTAAAAAATTTTAATTAAAGGGTGTACCATCAGTTAATGTAATTTCGACTATGTAATTTTGATAACTTGCTGTATCTTGGAAACGGTAAGAGCAAACTTCTTGAAATTTTCAAAACCGGTAAAACAAAAAAATCTCAAAATTATAAAATCGCCAAAATCAAAAAAAAAATCGCCAAAACGAAAAAAAGCACCAAATTAAAAAAAAATTTCTAAATCGAAAATAAATCGCAAAAAATCGGAAAAATCACCAAAATGAAAAAATAGCCAAAATGAAAAAAAAATCGCCAAAATGAAAAAATCGCCAAAATTAAAAAAAATCGCCAAAATTTAAAAAATCGCCAAAACGAGAAAAAAGTGAAATATAATCAAAAAAAAATTATTTCAGCTGAAAAAACGTAAAAAACACTGTATTAAAAAAATGCTCAAAGCCCAACGTACGGAACCCTTCGTGCGCGAGTCAAAGTCGCACTTTACTGAATTTATTTATTTTTTGCCCGCTGGCTTTCTGATTCTAGCATTTGAATATCACGTGAAAAGCTTTATCAACAATCGAGACAAAACGTTGTATGTTTGAAATGAAAAATTATTTGGTTTATATCAACAATATTCTTCAAAGATATTAACTACAGTACTTTATGTTTTTTAAATAATCTGGTTTCGTAATCTTTTTATTTTTTAATATTTCTTTATTCACTTTGCCAAGACTATCAATTTCTTCGTTTTTATTCCAATTCATACAATTACAAATTATCTTTTAGGTAAAACCAAAATTAAAATACTTCACACACATGTCTGTTAAAAAAAACAGGCTGAAGGTTAATGTACTGGCCAAATTAGATTTCTATTGAAATTTGCTTGTCTCAAGTTTACAAACAATATGCAAATTTTCGAAAAACAAATATGAAAAAAAAATTCTAAATTAAATTAAAAACTAAAACGCAGTTGAAGATAATTTCCGACAAGTGGTTTTTAAGGTATTTTTAATTTATAAGAAATTAAATCGGCACTTGAGATATCAAATAAATATGTACTTCAATTTTTAAGAATTTTTTTTTGTGCTAAAACAGGTATAAGCAAGGGATGTCAGATATGGCGATATCTCGTGACGAATTTTCAACTTGTTTGGCGTCTAAATTTTTGATTTGGCGACATGGCGATTTTTCTGCCGATAAATAAATTTGTTGGCGATTTTTATGGCTATTTTTTTTAACAAAATTGAACTTCACAAATTTTTTAATACAGGAAAGTTAGTTTGTTGAAGGAGAGAGTAGTTTCAAAAGTAAATCCTACCAAAACTCACTGATTTTTGTTATATTATATATTATAATGAGTTTTGCAGAGTTATATAAAATTGATTTTGGCGATTTTTAATATCAATTTGGGGAAATAGGTCGGGAAAATATCTGACAAACCTGATAGCGATAATTAAGTGAGTAACACAATTTTCGTTAAATTTTTCGTTATTTCCCTTTAGTTTTCATTCGCTGAAGATGAAGGATTTGTTTGCAGTGAAAATTAAAAAAAAAACCTAAAATTCATTATGAAATGCGTACAATTTAAATGAAGAACAAAAATATCGCAAGTGATATTTCTTAAAAACGCTTGCCGTTTACAAGTACAAGTTAATATGTTTTTACTTAGTCACGGTTCACACTATGAAATTATTCTTTCAGAGAGTGTAAGTTTGTTGGTGAGAGAGGAAAGAAGAATTATATGCAGGGTTGTCAGATATGGCGATTTCTCGCCAAACGTATTGAAAAAAACTATATAAAATTGATTTTGGCAACTTTTGGCGATTTTTAAACTCAATTTGGCGAAATAGGTCGGAAAAAATCTGACAATCCTGATTGTATGTACTACACACTATCATATACTTCGAAATTCTCTTTTTTTTTGCTCATTCGTAGTTAAAAACATGAATTTTTTTATTGGAGTTTTCGGATATTAATAAGTTTCAATAATTTTTTTTAAATTTTTGTTAATACATTTTAGTTTTTGTTGTGGAAATGTCAAAAAAAAATTAAAATAATATTAAGGTAAAAATTAGAATTTTATTTAAAAAAATTTCGATGTGCAGACACAAATGAAACTTTAAAGGTGAATTCAAGGTGTATTTAAACAGGTGGCAGCGCTACTTCAGCTGATAATTTTTTGCTCTATGTGCTTTGTAGCTAAAGAATGTCAAAAACTTCAATTTTGTTTTGGTTTTGGTACAATTATTTTTGTGCTTTTGACATTCTTCGGTGCTTTACACAGTTATGGTTGCCGTATTTTTGTATAACAAATCCTTATGCAGTCACCTGTATAATTACACCATGGGTGAATTAAAGCAAGCTTCCGTAAAAAATTTTCTTGTGTAAACCGTGACTTATTGTGGTAATTTTTTAAATTTTTTCTATATTATTTATTAAATAAGTTCAATTATTTAACCAGCTGCCATGACTATGTATCTAATGCAAAAATGTATTTACTCTAATGTTTTATAAAATTAACTTCAGTTTTAGTTTATTTTTTTATTTTTGTAAACTGCACGCAAAATTAAGCAAACCTTAACAAAAGAAGAGAAAGTATGTACACAACACGCAAACATTATGTATGTTTTTGAATCAATCTTTTGAATTTGAAAGTTTAGATAAAAAAAAATTTAGCAATATTTTTTCTTTCATAAAAAAAAGTTATTGAACACAAAAAAGGGTTAAAAAAATATCAAATGAGGAAGGAGCTGTTTTAACATTCTTCAAAAACTAATTAATTTCTTACATTTATTTAATCTTCAATCAATATGAACACGAATGCTTAAAGTTTGTGTTTTGTGGGTTAAGCTTGTATTAAATATGGGGTCTTCCAATAAGACGTTTCATTTTAACTGTTGTCAGGACTCAATTTGTTGAAAATTATTTCCATTGAACAGCTCGAAAATAACAGAATAATAAGTCCTAATTTACACTATGCAAGTCTTATTGCTAAGCTGATTAGTTTATGGGAGAGAGAGACGAGGGGAACAGAAATGTTTCTTTTCCCCTCGTCTCTCTCTCTCCTAAAAAACTAATCCGCTTAGCAATAAGACTTGCATAGTGTAAATTTGGACTAACATCTCCAAGACAAGTATTGCCAAGCAAAAGCAGAAAAATATTATACTAATGTTTGGCAGTAATTTTACGGAGCAAAATTCTTTTGAAATGAAATGAAAATATTTGATTAAAAAATTAATTTGTGTGTAATGTTGAGGCGAAATTACACAACAATTTTATAATCCACAAATAGTTCAAGAAAATTATTATGTCCCATTTTTGTATAATTACACCAAAAGTGGGCAACGCTGACCTCTCCAACAAATGCAGAGAACAGTGGTGTATTAACATTTGTGGTGGAATGAGAACCACAGCAACAAAAGCGAAATACAAGTCAAATATGTGACGGCGTAACCAGACTCAACAGTGAAACGATTTTCTAAACAAATCTTAAACAGTGGCAATATTATCTATAGACAAGTTGCAGGTTTGAAAATTTTTATTACAAAATATTACTAGTGACAATATTTTCTATAGAAAACCTTAAGACTTATTAACAGTTAAAAAAAGATTTTCTATAAAAAAAATCTTCATTTTAACAGGAAGATAATTTTTTTTTAAGAAAACCTTAACACACTTTTAACAGAGTTACTGCACTATAAGAAAAACTCAACAGTGGCTAGATTTTCTATAACACAAACTTAACAGAGGAAAGATTTTCTACAAAAAAAACCTCAACAGCGACAAATTTTTATACAGAAAGGCTTAGCAGTGGCAGTGGCAGTAGCAGTAGCAGTCTAAAAAAAATTCATAGTGAGTAGATAGTTTTACAGAAAACATTAACAGTGAAAAAATTTTCTGCAAAACCTTTAAAAGAGTGACAAATTTTCTGTAAGAGAATCTCAATAGAAAAAAATTTCTAAAGAAAGTTTTAACAGTGGCGAGATTTTCTATTAAAAACTAAAACATTGACAAGATTTTCTACAGAAAGTTTTAAATGCTGCAAGTATTTTTATTTTTTTATATTCGTGCAACATCATACTATGCAAATTTACTTTGTATAGTATGTTTAATAAATAAATAAATATTTTTTTATAGAAAATCTTAACAGCAGCACCATTTTCTACAGAAAATCTTAAAATCAGAGAGATTTTTTGTCAAAAAACTTTAAAATCTTAAATCAGAGAGATTTTTTGACAGAAAAGTTTAAAAACGAAAAGATTTTCTACAGAAAAACTTTAACAAAAAAATTTTTCTATAAAAGGAGAGATTTTTTGACAAAAAAAAATTTTAAAAATTAAAAAATTTTTTATAAAAAGTATTGAGAGTGATAAGATTTTCTACTGAAAGTCTTAATGCTGAAAATATTTTCTATAGACAATCTTGCCAAAAGTGTAATTTTTTACACAAAATCTAAAAATCAGAGATTTCATTACAGAAAATTTTAAAAGAGAAAAGATTTTCTATAGAAAATTTAAAGAGCGGCATATGTTCTATCGCAGAAACTCAAAAGTGATAAGACTGTGTGCATAAAATTTAAACAATGAAAAGATTTTCTATAGAAAGTCTGGGAAATGATAAGATTTTTTACTAAAAGTCTTAACTTTCTATAGAAGAGAAAATCGATCTTTTTACATAAAACTTTTAAAGTGAATATATTTCGTATAGAAAATTTAGGGAGAAAGAGATTTTCTATCACAAAAATTAAAATTAAAACGTTCTGAATTGCCATAGAATTGTTGTTGAAAGTAAATATATATTTATATAAAATTATATATTTTTACATGAAAACAATAAAATGACAACGATTAAATTTCACATGGAATACAGAACATACCCGTATGAAAAGGAATTCGTAACATGAACAAGGCTTTCTTTCGATAGGCAACTTTAACAGTGAGAAAATTTTCATATAGAAAATCTTAACAGTAAAAATATTTTCTAAAGAAAACCTTAACGATCGCAGATTTTCTTTAAGAAAATCTCAATAGGGCCAAAATTTTTCATACAAATTCTTAACAGTGGTTATTTCTATAGATATGAACTTTTAAAATTGAAAATTTTTCTATAGAAATCTAACGTTTTTATATGAAATTTTAACAGTGATAAAATTTTCCATTGGCAAATTTAACAGTTCTCAAATTTTCTATAGAAAACCTTAACAGAGTTGCAGTTTTTCTAAGAAAAAAAATTAAAACCGCCAAGATTTTCTATAGAAATCTTAACAGTGGAATGTTTTTTTAATAGAAAAACTTAACAGTGAAACAAGTTTCTCTGGAAAGTCGTAACAGTGAAAAGATGATATGGGCATTTCCACAGAAATGTCAACTTTTTGTAGCGTGCGACACCAAGCAAATATGCTTGTTTTTCAAAGAAAACGAAACTTTTTTATATACATATGTATATATTTGTGTAGGCCGTTAGCAGCTCTGCGTTAGGTAAAATTTTAAGAAAAATTGAGTGACATTGTTCAGAAATACAAGTTAACAGTGCTTTAGATTTGCACGTAGATGAGGAAATTTCGGAAAAATAATAATAAATAATATATAAATACTACAAATTTTAGTTAACATTATAAGAGTAAAAGCTCTAACGAATTTATTTATAGTAACTAAAATACTCGTAGCAAACATTTTATTGCACAATTGATATTTAGCATAGCAAGTTGGTTAACAAGTCAACTTAATTCCGAAGAAAAATTAAAGTGAAGGAAGCTCCTTTTAAACAACTTGATTAGTTTCTTTTTATTCAATTTATGTTTTTTCTGGTTTCCATTAATTTGTATTTATTTTTTGCTGATAAAGAAAATTACAGATGCTACTTATTTGCAACGACTATTATATATTTTTGACCAATACATTTTTTTTTTTTGCTTAGTTTTCTAAATTACAGCAACTACTCGTAAAAGTATGTATACATGCTGCTGCTGCAACAAACTGACTTCATAACGAACGAAATAACAACTACTAACTTGTAGTAGTACCTAATTAAAGATAATAAGTATTTTCAGACAACAGTATCATCACTTTTATACCATTTTTTTTGTGCATCTACTTCTTTTCGAGCATCTTTCCACTCACTCATTTTGCTAAAAATATCTACTGTGCACAACAACAACAACAACTTCGTTTGGTGTATTAATTCTGGTGTTTGCTGCTGAACTGAACGACAACCGACTTTCAAACTTATCGAACGGTATGATAAAACCAAACTTAAACAAACTAATGAAAAATGATGGGCGAACAGCAAAATATGTAGAAAAAGTAACAAAAAAACTTAAATAATTTTCAAATAACAGCCAGCACACAACGTCGCAGACTTGAGAAATTTTCGAAATTAATTATTAATCAAGGAAAAGTTTTGCTAACTAATAACATCTAGCGGCTTCTTTAGTAACTTTAACAGAAGCTGCTTTAAATAAGCCAACCATCACAGTCAGATGTTCGACATAAAGCAACACGACACATTCTAAATGAGCGGCATAGTTAATTAAAAAATAAATAAAAAATTATAGTGCCTCATCTTCATCATAGATTTTATGGCCCATATTAATAAAATGCATTTCCAGAATTTCGTTTAAAAGGGTAAACCCAAAATTGCTGTAAATTGAATTTATTTAACTTATACATATGTAAGACACGTTTTTCTCTCTATTATTTTATTATAAATCCTCATTACGAAGTCATTTGTGAATTTGGGTTTATTTATAAAGATTTCCGCATTTAGCAGACTCCATTGAAAATAATCTAATGGTGTTAAATCACGCGACTTAGAACATGGTTTTGAATCAAGCGACCTAATTGAATTGTTGTTTTGGTTCTAAGGGCCAATAACTGACTTCTCACTTAAGTGTCATTTATCTTTAAGTGCCATTTAAGTACCCAATTCATATTTTCAGAACAAAGTTGAGAAACATTTAAATGCCACATCTTGTGTATTTAAATTATATTTAACATCTCCATGAACATCATATATTCATATTAAAAATAATTTTGTTTAAATTTCACAAATATATAACATACGAGTATATAATATATAGTTTCATGTCATGGAAAAATAAATAGAAAAATTAATTCTGATGCCCTGTTTGTTTCATAAAATGTGTTTTTATGCAATTTTAGTTTTCTTCATTTTGATAACCCAACTTTTTTTTATTTATAATAAGCAGCTGTTGTTTGAAAAGCCTTCCACAATACTGCGAAATGTTGTAGTGCTGCCGTACTTTCAACATTATTTAATAAGAGTTTTAATTAACCACTGAAAAAATGAAACTACATTTAAGTGCAACTTAAATTTAAGTGCAACAGGACGGAGCCACATGACACACAGCGGACACTACAATTGATTTACTCAAATAAACTTTTGATGAAAAAATAATTTCACGTAATGACCCAATTAATTGCCCACCAAGATTGTGTGATTTAACCCCATTGGATTATTTTCTTTGGGGTTATGTTGAGTCACTTGTCTACGTCGATAACCCACAAGCAATTGAACACCTGGAAATCAACATTCGAAGATTTATCGGCGAAATACGGCCGCAAATGCTGCGAAAAGTTGTTGAAAATTGGTGTTCCAGATTGCACCTTCTACGCGCCAGTCGTGGCAGCCACATGGCAGAAATCATATTTAAACATTAATTTCATAAAATTTTCTTTCCAATCGTACGAAAATAAATTAATTGATACTTCAATCATATAAGCTGAATGGGATTTCAGTACGTTCACTTATGTCATAATCCGAAAATGCTGTTTTAACGTGACGAGTTGTACGTTCACAAATGTGACGATTCGATACCAGATTGATAGTTCATCAGCAAACCGAGATCCTGAGGACATATGCAAAGGTTTGTCATGATTTCTATCCCAACCATCATTGTTTCTGAATTCGAGCACTTCAGCTCTCCCTGGGAGAGCCACAAGGACATACCTAGTACAATGGTTAGATCGTAGACATTTTTTCAATATCATCCTCCAGACCATTTATACGATTATAAAGGGTGTTTTTATAGAGGTATAGAACTTTCAAATGGAATAAGATAAGGATGAATTTTTTAAATTGGCATCAAATTTGCTTTATTCGAAAGATAATCTTCTGGTATTATAATTTAAATATGACTTCTGGCATATGACCGCAACGGCTGGCTCGAACGTAGTGTAATCTGGAGGTCCAATTTTCTATTACTTTTTCCAACATTTGTGGCCGTATATCAGCAATAACGCGGCAAATGTTGTCCTCCAAGTTGTCAATCGTTTTGGGTTTATCAGCGTAGATTAGCGACTTTACATATTCCCACAGAAAATAGTCCAGCGGCGTTAAATTACACGATCTTGGAAGCCAATTCACAGGTCCGAAACGTCAAACTAAGCGGTTACCAAACGTTTCCCTCAATGAATTAATTGTGGCACGAGCTGTGTAACAGCTCCTGAACATTATGGTTGTTCAATTGATGAACGAAAAAGTCATTATTAATCATGGCTCTATAGCCTAATTATAGACTCTATAGATTGATTCAGGTCTTCCTATACGCTACGCTCTACAGCAGTAATGACTTCTTCTGTACGCACTGTACGACTCCTCTACGGATGCGTATTATTCTTTAGAGTAAAAGTGGTGCAAAACGGTCCAGAGTTAATTGAATTAATTGCTCTGATGGACGATGAACATACGTATTTCGAACAGAACCATGCTTTTCAAAAGAAATTTGCACAATTCGAAAGCGTTGTTTAGACGTCAGTCTATTCATGTTGAAATGCCAAACCAAACTAAATATAAATCGCTTGACCTCTGACAAAATGGCGGCAGCCAGTTAAAAAAGTGTTGCCAACTTAAAGTTTTATAACTCTATAAAAAACACCCTTTACATATCTTTTTGAAGCAATAAATTACAACTAAGAAAAGTGAGCAAAACAATTGTAAGTTATTGACAACATCTGCTTGTACCTTAAACACCAGACCTTAAACCCTACATATATTTTCAGTCAGCTATTGGGGCCTATTTACGTTTGAGTACCGTTTCACAACGATAGATAATAACGTGAATTTTACTTTGAAAATGCACCGTGTTACCCTAGCACTGTATTACCATTTCCATATAAAATAGTCCTTCTTACTCAAACGAGAATAGGCCCGATTGAAAATAATCTAATGGAAAATAATCTAATCATAATTTATTAGTCGAATCAATAATATATTATTATAAATTATATTATAAATAGAATATAAGAACGCATGACTGGTCTTAATCTGATGACGTCATTTCTGAACAGAACAAAATTCAACCACCGATTTTAAGCACTAAATGCACTAAGCGAAAAAATGTTTATGTTTTATTTTTAAATTACATACACATTTTAGTAACAAAAATTTTTATTTCAAACATAATATATCCAATTGCAATTATGTGTACGGCGCATGTAAATGAGTTAAAATAATTTTGTATGACGGTGCTGTATTTATTTTCTACACAGAGAAAAAACTAAGGGGTATCCCAGCAGAAAGAAGCGAAGATAGAGATTCCTTATTGTTTTTATGTGGTAAATCTTATTAATTTTATCAAGAAGAAAACCACATAAAATCAAGAAGAAATCTTATTATTCACAACTTTTTTTACACAATATCCGTTATATTTGGCATCAAAAAAACAATCCATAGAGAAAAACTTCTTGATTATATTAGGTTTTCTTATAAATTGTAAACTATAGGGATTTCTTATTGATTTTATTAGGTTTCCTTCTTGATTTTTTTAAAAAGGTTTTCTTCTTGATTTTATTAGGTTGCCTTATTGAGTTTTTCAATAAGGTTTTCTTCTTGATTTTAGTAGGTTCCTATATGAGTATGTGAAAAGCATCTTATTGATTTTTTTAATAGGGAAATCTTCTTGATTTTATGAGGTGTCTTGTTATTTCATATCTATAAATAGACATAGACATAATTTTTTTCATGATCTTTTTCATTTTTGTATAAGAATGTTTGCACAATAATTTCAATGGTTATTCAGGCTGCTTTTCATTTTCGTCAAAAGTATTAATACTTGTATTATAGTGTGAAACGGCCTTTAGTAGGCACTGTTCTCTCTGTGTAGGTACACACAATTTTTAAATTTTAATTGTAAATGTTTAACGGCAATTAAATTAAGAAAAACAAAATGTTTAAATGCAAAAGTGTAATTTTTAGATAACTTGTATTTATCGTTATTCTAGATATAAAAAAAAACAAATAAAAATTATTCACAGTTCCATGTTCCTGCATTCATTTATTAAATCGAAAAAAAAATATTATTTTTTCGTTGTACATTTTTTGTTTGTCGTCAGGTAAGTTTGCGTGTTATTTGGGGCTGTTGTGTTTTTCTAGAGGAAATATACCAATTGCTTTTTTTGTGTATTTATAATATTTTTTAGACAATGTATGAGCATTTTTTTATGTACATATTTAATTTAAACATTTGGCGGCGCTTAGCGTGCCAAAGTACAGAAGCTTACACAAATCAAGCCAAACACGTACAAACAAATGAGAAAAAATCCAGTCAGTCTTTTAGTCCCTTATTTTTTTTTTATTATTATACGTATTTTGAGGTCAAAAACAATCGATTTTTTCGTCATGTTTTTATTAACTTTTTCTTTCAATTTCAATTACACACATTAAGGAGGCTTTAACCGCTTTATGTTAAATGTATAGGAAAACTTAAACATATGTACATACCCAGTTGGCCAAATCGTCGCAGACGACATTGTCTTCGACGATTAATGTACGACATGTCGTCAATTTAAAGGAAATCGTCGTTCCTGACTATCTGAGCTACAATGTCACACGTTTTGTCTGAATGACAATGTCCCTCGTTTTGTTTTCAATAAAGACGTGTGACGACAATCTGAGCGACACTGTCATAACATTTGTCACCAATAAGACTTTGTTCAGGACAATTTGAGCGACAGTGTCATAAGTTTTGCCTTCAATAAAGCAGTGTTGACGACAATCTGAGCGACATTGTTGCCCATATCGTCTTGCGTGACCTCTCCGCCATTTGCATGAAAATTTCGTCGACGATTTGTATGGAGCTGTCTTTAATATGTCTTCTACGACTTACCATTGTCTTGTATCCGTCGTCAAAGATGTCTTAAATACGTGGCCAACTGGGTAGATACATGCATACATACACATGTTCACTTCGTTAGGAGTACAATTGTATTAACTGTGTTCGCATTAAGACACAAAGTGTGAAAATTTTTCTTAGCGTGACATACATAAATGTATGTACATAAATGTTTAGCAGATTTTCTAGGGAAATCTAAGACGCTCCATACTTGACTTTTTAACATATTTTTGTAATCTTTGACTGTTAGCACACCAGCACTTTGTAAATAAATCTAAATAACTTTAATAGCCGCAAAATGTTCTATAGAAAATAGCAGCAGATAATTTATGAGAAGCTTGGGAAATAGCCATAAAAAGGTAGAACGAATTTGTGTACTCTCAAATTATTACATATTATTACATACTTACATACATACATATCGATGGCTTAAAATAGAAAAGATCCAACTCGAATTTTCGTTATTTTATAAAAGAAGTAAAAATCTGCATCACTAGATCACTTACATATATATAGTTACACATACATATATGTATGTACGTATGTATGTATAATAAATAGTTTACACTTATGTATGTATTGTATGTACATGCAAAAAATTATTTTTAAGCGACCATAAATCCATTATTTTCAACCCTAGTTCTTTAAGGAGGGTGTATTTCAAAATTGTCCACGAGAAAACGTTAAAAACTCGATTTCAAAAAAAAGTCGAGATACACCTTTTCTATATTAAGCTAACGATATACATACATATATGTAGATACATACATACATATGTACATGTATATATGTATATGTATACATATGATTCGTAACAAGAAATTAAAATCATAAAATTTGCGGCATGATTAGTCATGCAGCATGACAAAACGTTTGATAATAATATTCACACCTGTTAAAGGTTATTTAGCAGTAGACTTTCGATATATCAACTTAAGCATGTTAAACATGAATTGTATTTATTCATATACAAAATAACAACACACATAACGGGGTTTCACATAAGGACTTCCGAAATTTGACAGTTGATAGCGGCCATATTGTCGAAGTGGCTGTCATTAATTTCTGTAATTAATTCAGCTTTGACAAACCACCATGGATAAATAAAGCCTTCAACAACATGAGCAAGTGATAAAATTGTTTTATCAAAATGGATGTTATGTTCGAAAAACATTCCGCGAGATTCGCATATTTAATGGTCGCCACAATCGTCAGGTGGTTTAGAAAACAATCGACTAACAACCAACCATACGTCGACGAAACGCAACCGCTGTTAGCAGTCGATTTCGCTTCATTCACTATAACTCTGCCTTTCTAAATTCACAACTTGCCGAATTTTGTGACGTAATTTGATCCTTCACCAGTACGAAATTCAACCTACCCAGGAGTTGTAGCTAAACGACCATAGACAATGACGTGTTTTGGCTGAATGAACCCTGGATCAGTTGCAAACTGAGCCTAATTTTCACTGGAAAATCATCTGCAGCGATGATACCCATTTCTGTAAAAAAAATGATGCGTCAACAAAAAATTTGTCGAATTTGGGCCAATACCAATCTTTATGAGACCCAAGAGCGTTCAATGCATTTCGAAAAAGTCAGTTTGGTGTGATTTCGGTATAACGATTCTTCATTTTGATTTAACAGTAACGGAATTTTAAATCAACTCGAAATAAGGTTATTTCACAAGGAACCATTTTCGTTCAAGATCACTCCAAATCATATTGAATTATTACAAAACATACATACATATGAATTAAAATCATAAAATGTTAAATTAACATTTTCGTAGATTTCATTAGAAAATTTGTCGGTCAAATTTAAAATTGGGTCGAATTCGTTTAACTCAGCCAGAGCCATGGAAAATTAGACATTTGGGATGCGCACTACGCAGCAAACCTGCGGCGGACATTTGCTCGATTTTTTATATTCAATAGTACATATCGTTACCTTATACATATATGTATACAATAAAGGCCTTAACTCATTATGTTTTTGAAATCGATTTTTTTGTATATTTCGACAGAACATCTGAATATTGAAAAATGCAAAAATCTCAATTTAAAAAAAAAAATTAGCTAGGGTCTTTCTATATTAAGGTAACGATATGAAGGGCATTGATAAGCCTTTCAAACGAATAAAAAAATGTCTATGGTATTTCACACACACTTTGTTTTATTTAAGTTAAAAGTTTGGAAGCGCTTAATGAAAGACCCTTTAGTACTTTGAACATATGTATGTATGTATGTTCAATAAAATGTAAACATTATTTTATTATGTGTATAATTGAGGCAAATTATAAAACTTAAATAAATTTTACAACAAAATAACCATCCACCCTAAACTTTTTATTAAAAATGTCTGTGAAACATACAAAACAAACAAAAAACATACACACCACCCTAAAAGGGAGAGATGTATTCACCTGCTGTAGAATAAATATGTAAAAGACAAATGTTTATAGCACTTACATACATACATATGTACATACATGCATACATAAATACATATATACATACTGTATACATACAGCAGTATTTGCGTATTTATATATGAATGGAAAATGTATTTGAGAATTTTTTTTTAATTTCATAAAAACACAGTAAATATGAGTATACGAACATAAATTAGGTTGACTGCCCTTCCCAAAAATTAAGTTTCTGTTAAAAACAAAGTGAATTTTCAGTTAAAATTAAAAAAAAATAGAAATTCTGTCAAACAAATAAGTAAAAAGTCAATAAAAAATTATTTCAATAAAAAATTACAAATGTTTAAAATTAGTTAGAGATGGGATCGTGAGTAACTCATCACTCACGACCACAAACGCCTGCGAGGAAAAAATATTTATGATCGTTCCTGATCACGATCTAATTTTTCAGCTCACGTTCACTCAGACTCACGTGAATTAAAAAATGTTTGTTACAATCACGAAAATTTATGATCACGAGAAACTCACGAAAAAAAAAATTAGAATAAAGTACTTTTTTAAAAAGTAAATAGTTAAATAGTTCTTTTTCAAAACCTGCCATTTTTCAGTTTAGAGTAATTACAGTATCTTCAAGGGAAAGAAATTATACAGTCAAACCGCGATAGTTCTTACCCCAGTTAATTCAACAATTCAAAATAAACGGCGCGTTTTTTTGAGAAAACCCCTTTAATTCGCCTAAAAATTCCTTAACAGTTTGGTATCGTCGTTAATTCGTATTTTATTTTAATTTAAAGTCTGATGAGAGAGCCCTTTAAATCGTAATTATTCGTCAACAATCTGCGATAATTCGTAATAAAAAACAAACGGTAGTCTTAAGGGCCACTTTCACCAACTCTATTTAAATATCAATTCATATTTAAATCTCATATTTAAATGTTAACAAAAAAAGGTTGAATAAATTATTATAATATGGCACTTAAGACTAGGGATGTAACGAATGTTCGCATTCGCTTTCGCATTCGCAAATAATTCGCTTACTTTTGCTATTTGCATTCGCTTTTGCATTCGCTAAAATGTATGCGAATATTTAAAGCGAATACTAAAGACAAAAATATTGGAAATATTTTCAATTTTTTGAAAAAGAAAAGGTGTTTGAATTGTTTCTACTTAAGACTAGTCTGTTAAAACTTTTGAAAAATGGAAAACACCATTCATTACTTCGTACAAAAAATTTGAAATGCAAAAATATTAACTAATCCTTCTTTGTTGTAAATTTTTTGCGAAACAACTGCCACTCATATTATTTCGCATGAAAACTCAAAATGCTGAAGATATATTTTATGTTTTTCCCAAGATGAACAGAGTACTACTTCTGCAAAAAATTTTCATGAACAATTCATTCCAATTTTTCTTAATACGAGTATGTATTCTGGTAGCATTTTACAGAAAATGTTGAACTTAGTACAAGGTCTTAGGGCCAAAGCACGAATGGGTTGATTGCCTAACATTCTGTAAATTTATTTTTAATTATTATCTATACTTATTTTAATATGATTTCATATATCTTTCAGTTTAACAATTTTTATTTCTAATAAATTAATAAATATTTGCTGAATTCAAGACTCAAGTAGATCTATGTATACAACACAACTTCATGTTCTTGGACAAATTTATTTTCATGTGATTTTTTTAACGTATTGTAATATTTGCATTCACATTCGCTTTCGCAAAAATTAAAATGTATTATTCGTTTTCGCATTCGCATTCGCTAAACTGGTATTCGTTACATCCCTACTTAAGACTACCGTTTGAATCAACGAAATATGTTTTGAAAAAAATATACAAAGGCAATTTTTTTTACGACTTGGCTTACAACAAATCGTTTCTTATATATTAACCTTATTAAATCAAAATCTTTTTATTTCAAAAATTGCTCTAATTCGCAAAAAGCATTCGGTCTCTTCGATTACGAATTAGCCAGATTCTACTGTATATCTTTAAAAAATAAACCTGCTTCTTAAAAATGTGCTTTTATGATGAATATTTTCAAAAGTTGGTTTTTTTTTTCAAAATGTACTTTTTCAAAAAGTATTTTTAAAGATACTTTTTTTAATCGGCGCTTTTTTATGTAGGGTACTTTCTTAAGAGGTACTTTTTGAAAATAGGTTTCTTAAATACCTTTTTAAATGGGTAACTTTCAAGAATATTATTTTATATAAAGTTTATTATAAAGTTATAAGGTTCTGCTTCAACTATACAGTCCTAATTCATAAAAAATTCTTTTAGTTTAAGAATCGTTTAACATAAAAATTTCTTTATAAAGATTGTTCATTTATTCTATTAGAAATAGAATAGCGTCGAAGGCAACGACGCTAAGGATAATTGGAAGAGAACACAAAGTAGCATCTTCTAAAAGAATTATATACAAATATTTATTTATATACTATAAGTATGTAGCTTAGCGCCCAGTAATTCTTAAAATTTCATATATATACTCGTATGTACATAATTCAATTATTATAAATTTTTTCTTACAATTTTTTCTCAAAAAATACAAAATTAGTATGTGTGTTTGAGAATTAATTACAATTATTTTTGCTGGAATTTAAAATTTTTTTTATGGGAAATACTTTAGTTAGTTTAGTTTAGTAGCCTCTGCACAAAGAGAAATATATTTTATATCAAAAGCAGAACTTTTATTATTAACACATGAAAATTATGTGTAAGTACTCGAATTACTCGTAGGCTGTCCCCTATAAATAATTTTTCCTCAAGAGAAGAACAAATTCTTTAAAATACAAATGCATTTGCAATATTATTGTGCAATAATTGATAGTAAAATAAAATTGCCGTCCGCTACAAATATTTTTCCTGAAGAAGAACAAATATATTTTTATCTTCATTAAAATACAAATACATTTGCAATATTATTGTGCAATAACTGATAGTAAAGTAAAATTGCCTGTGTGTGTGTATTATATTAGTAAGTGGCACAATATTTTGTACAATATCAAATGTCTCTAGATTCATATTAAGCAAAAAAGTAATAGTTTGTTGTGTGTCGGCGAAATTGTACAATAATGATTTATTTCCCAGCACTCATTCCACTAAATATTTAGCCCATTTATTAATAACCATTCCCCTGAAAGTGATGACCTTTTTCCATTCCTTCTATAATGAATTACAATTTCCCTGGGGAAAAATTCTTTGGGGAAAAGTAAGTATTCTAGATATGAGGGAAAGGGAGAATTTTTTGCGAGTTTTCTTCTCAAATATTTTGAAAGGAACTGATGAAAAAATTTAAAAATCAAATAAAAAAATTTTGTAAAACAATAATATAAGCATTTATTTAGAATAAAAATGTTAGATAACAACAGAAATGTTATAATTCCCTCATGTTTAAGGAATATTTTATTCAAGCTGCCTTCAAAAAGTTAATACTAAAACACACTAAATTTTACAAACCTTCTTTACGAGCCATAACCGCAAAAAAAAGGTTAACCGACACATTTTTTGGAACTCGTTTTTATTTACGATATTTGGTCAAAAAATTAAGTTCGAAAATTATGTCGCTTAAGCGGTTATGGCACATTTAAGTTCACATAATAGATAAATGGAAGATTTCTTTTCTTTATAATTTTACAATTTTCTTTGTACAGACAATCATTGGGAATTGAATCCATTCAATTTGCATTTGCACCTGGCTCAGTTCCGCTTCACTTCACTTCACTTCATTTTATTTTATATTTTTAGCAAAAATAGATATTTTTTTATATTAACACACAATCTTATTGGTAATGAAAACATAAAATTTTTATCAAATTTATATTACTGAACTCTTGCATTAGTGCAGAATAAAATGTAAACATTAAACAGCTGATGCAGATTTTTCCCTCTCCCATATATACCGCGGCTAATTAGAATAGGAGTATTTTTTCTCGGGAAAAATGATTGGGATGAGAAAAAAATCCCCGGGTAAATTCATAATTGGACTCATTATCTTTATATTTTTGGGAGTTGTTTAATTCTAAATTGTTTGATTGGCCTAAGTTTTTATATACATATGTATGTATCTATATATACATATGTATCTATATATAGAAAAATTATAATGTTGTACAACTTATGGTACTTGCATCACATAACATCCCAGCAAAAAATTACACATTACTATCAGAACTACTTGAAATATATAATAACATACTTTTCTGATTACCAAATTGCATTACTCGCTCACAAATCACATTACCTAAAATTAAAAAAAAATATGTACAAGTTGCTAAATGAGGAGAATATTTTTTTTAGATTAAATAGATTACGTGAACAAGAAGTTGCCAAATAAATAAAACTTTAAAAAAAAATTAAACCGACTTCAAAAATAAGCACTAAAAAGCTACAAATAATATAGATCTAGTTAAATAAAAGATTTTTATATATGTTACCTACAGTGCCGTTTGAAGTTGGTGCCAGCAACATTGGTAACTAAGCACATAGTACATATGTACATAAAAATTACTTGCAGTTTTTTTACCGGGCATGTTCCTATGTGCTTAGTACCAGTATTACTGGCACCAACTTCAAACGGCACTGTAGGTAACATATATAAAAATCTTTTATTTAATTAGATCTATATTATTTGTAGCTTTTTAGTGCTTATTTTTGAAGTCGGTTTAATTTTTTTAAAAGTTTTATTTTTACCTTTTTAGTGCATACTTTTGAGCTCTGGTCAATTCAAAAAAGTTTTATTTGTAAGTATCTTCTTAGAGCAGAGTTATGGTCCAGTTTCGTAAAAATCGATTAAGTAAAAATACCTGAAATATAGTATTAAATTTTATGGGGCGTGGCTACGCCTACTTTTTTAAAACAAGATTGTGTATTTTTAAGAGTTCAAGGTGTGTGCCAAGTTTCGTACAGATCGATAAAGTAAAAGCACGTGAAATTAAGTATTAAATTTTATGGGGCGTGGCTACACCTCTTTTTTTAAAACAAGATTGTGTATTTTTAAGAGTTCAAGGTGTGTGCCAAGTTTCGTAAATATTGGTTAAGTACAAGCACATGAAATATTATACCAAAATTTAATAGACGTGTCCCGCCCACTTTTTTGAACGCAATTTTGTGCCTCTATTAAAGCTTAGGGTGTGTGCCAAGTTTCGTAAGAATCGGTGAAATGGAGCCCTGTGAAATATAATATAAAATTTTAATGGGCGTAACCCCGCCCTTTTTTTTACAGAAAATTTTGTTCATTTTAGAGCTCAAGGTGTGTGCTAAGTTTCGTAAAAATCAGTTAAGTAGAACCACGTGTGATGTTATAATACATTTTAATGGGCGTAGACTTGCCCATTTTTTCAACTTAAAAATTTTGTAATTGCAAGAACCAAAGATGTTTGCTAGATTTCGCAGCAATCCAATGAGTAGAAGATCATTAAATCAAATTTAAAAAATTGTGGGCGTGACTCCGCCCACTTTTTTCAAATGGGACTAATGGGAAGCTATACCCTCTCAGACAACAAAAAAATTTTTACAATCGGTCTAAAATGCACCGAGTTATCAACCTACACACCTAAAAAAAAAAAAAAAATAGAAACGAATTGTTAACCTCCTTCTTTTTTTGAAGTCGGTTAAAAAAGTAAGTACTTCTCAATAATCGATTATTTTAGTCTCACGCCTTGTTAACATCATTAAGTTGGTAATCGAGTAAGAAACAGCTTGCACCAAAAATGCTTAATTCCAAACCCGATTACCTTTCTAGATAGATATGATTTGGAATCTGCTTAAATTTTAAATGAAGTCGCATGAAATTTTAACTGACAGCCTGCTGCCTTAAGATTTAACTTTCATGCTTTAAAACATTAAAAATTAATTAATTAATGTTAAAAATTACTAAAAGACATTTGCTTATTTGATTTTCAGCAGGGACACCCTTTCTCATTAAACGTCAAACAGCTGCGTGTTTGTTGAATTTATTGCATTTATTTTTATTACAATTGCATTTTTTTTTGTCTTTTCTGATTCTTTTGCACTTCCATTAAAAATTACTGTCATATCCTTTTCTTAACATGCTTTAAAGTCTTTACATAAGTTTATGGCTAAAGCATAAATCAGACAAATAACAATAAAAAAAAAACTGAAGACATGCTCGTACAAGCACATATCGTTACCTTAATATTGAAAGGCCCTAACTCGTTATTTTTTGGAAAACAATATTTTCCATTTTTCGATACATTAGATGTTTTTCTATCGGAATATACAAAAAACTCGATTTTAAAAAAATAATCAGTTAGGTCCTTTTTATATTAAGGTAACGATATGTATGTATGTATATTTCTTATAACAAATAGTAGTTGAAGGAGAACCTAATACAGCTGATAGAGATGTCTATGAAATTTAATGAATTTACTTGTAATGTGGCCACCACATATTTGCACATTTCTTGAAGTAAATTGTTATCTTAATATAGGAAGTTGTGCCCTTTTCTCACGAAGAGTCGTGTGTATATGTATGTGTGTACATATGCAGTCAGGAATATATGTATGTATGTATGTATGTATGTATATGGATCTAACTAAAGTAAATGCAAATAAATATGTATATAAATATAAAAATATGCGACACATAAAGTATATATGTACATACATATACTCGCATTCTGAATCCATATGCATAGGGAAGACGAATAAGCAATGTCCGTCCGTGCGTCCGTCCGTCTGGTGTGCGTGAAATCGGTTTTCCGAAGCTCCCAGAAAAGCTAGTCTTCGGTCTTTGATTGGTGTGTCAGAAATTGTCCAAAATAGATTGTTATTGGAGATCAGCAAAATCAAGCAGATGGTTTCAGAGCTGGAAAACTTAAACTTTATTTTGCCATATAAAAGTAACTAGGTAAAACTAAATTTTGCTTTTTTTTTAATTTTTGCTTAAATAAACTTTTTTTATATTACAGTACGAATAAAAATGGTATTAGAAATAAAAAAGTAACGAAAAAAATCAAAAAGACGTTTTCAGGGTTGGAAAACTTCAACTTTTTGTTATATAAAAATAACCTACTAAAAATAATTTTTCCTTTTTGTCTATAAATTAAACATATCTTACATACTTAAAAGCAATAGATTGGTGTAGGAATTTAGAAAAATCTTAAAGGGTGATTCCAGGGTTGGGAAAAGTACACGTTTTGTTCCTTTTTCTTTATAAATTAAATATATTTTATGTTTTGGAAAGAAAAGCTTGGCATAAAAAATTAAAAATATATAAACCTCAGCTGCAGAGCTGGAAAATTTGAACTTTTTTTTTGGATATTAAAGTAACTAAATAAAACTAATTTTTTCTTTATATCCTTTTTTCTTTGTCCACTTAATATTTTTTATATATTTTTCAAAGAACTAGATTGGTATAAGGAATCAGTGAAATCTAAAAATTATTCCAGGGTTGGAAAATGTATTATTTTTTGTAAGTAAAAGTGACTAGGCAACATTAATTTTTTCTTTTGTCCACTAATTAAATTATACTTCATGTTTTAGAAAGATACAGTTTGGCATAAAAAGTTAGAGAAATAAAAAAATTGCTTCAGTCCTGGAAAACTTAAACTTTTTCTGGTATATAAAACTAATTAAATAAAACCAATTATTTATTTGGTAATTAAAAGAAAGGAAGAAATAAATTAGTAATAATTAGTAAACTATGGTGCCAGGGTTGGAAGTTGAAAAAAATTTTTTTTCAATTAAACATATTTCATGTTTTAGGAAGATCTTTACTCAAGTGGATGTTTAAATTGAGAGATTAAATGGTTTTGTAATATCAAAGATTATTAAATACGGGAAAATATAAAATAAGTTAGTTTACCCGGTATGGAGATAAAATATTAAGACTATTTTAGGATTATTAAATAGTTGCACGGCTTTTGAACATCTCTAGATATTTATCTAATATTTAACTATTGCTAATAAAATATTTGATTCAAATTCTTTTGTCGAAAAATACTGAGAGGTCCCTTACTAAAAACTGCAGTATAACCAAATACGTACGTCGGTGAAAGGTATATAAGATTCGGCACAGGCGAATATAGCACTTTTACTTGTTTTTTTATAAAATTTATTAAAACATAAGCCTTTTAAGAAGCATTTTTAAAAAGTACCTTTTAACATAGTACGTTTTGGAAAGAGTGACTTTTACAAAAGCACTTATTTTTTAAAACATAAAAGATCTTCAAAAATTAATCTTTCAAAAAAAGTTTACAAAAAGTACATTTTTCAAAAGTATGTTTTTAAAAAGTACTTTAAAAAATTTCCCTTTTAAAATTTTTTAAAAAGCTACATTTGAAAAATGTTGCGATATGCTTAAAATTATTTAATAAAAAAACATTTTTCTTAAAAAAAAACACCATATGTGACCTACTCCGAGAAAAGGGATCTAGTGTGTGAAAATTAAGTTTTGAGAAAAACGCATTTAATGTTTCGCTCATTTTTATCGATTTTGACACACACCCGTTTTTTAACACACTATGTCCCTTTTCTCGTAGAAGGTCACATATGACGTGAAATTGGGCTCAAATTGACCTCTCCATTACAAACGAATAATTAAAACTAAATATTAACCTTGTTATTCATAAACGATTATTATTATTAAAGTCAATGTTGGTTTAACGTACGAATTTTTTAAAGAATGCTTTAACTTCAACAAACGTTTAGGAAATACCGCTGTAACTCTTTTGCTATTGAAACTTTCAGAGAGAAAATGTGAACTACTACATATTTATTCCATGTGCTTAAAGTATATTTAATGAAATTCCTGCTGTGTAATTCCAGTTCTTGAAAAAAAAAGAAAATACATTAAAAAGTAATTGAAATTTTGTGTACTTTTTTTCTTGTTTAGTTTTATATTTTTTTTCAAGTATTTAAACAAATTAAAAAGAAAGCAAGTACAAGAACAAGTAAACTGAATTTAGAAATTAGGTTGCAACACAAACAACAACAACAACAACAATTAGATATTTGCATATTAGTTGACTGGACTTGAATGTTGCTAATTAATTAATTGATAGAAATTGGCGGACTAATTTAATTTATTTTTTTGCTATTTTTACAAAATAAAATTTTATTTGTTTCGTCGTTAGAAGGTTATTAATTAAGTTTTCTTAGATTTTAGCTTTCATAAAATTTTTATTAGCAATATTATGATACCTTAGAGATTTCAGCCAATTGTAATTACCTGAAAAGAAAAAAGAAGAAAAATTATATTAGTAGAAAAAAAAGTTAAGAACTATTTTAAGTACAATCATCATTTGGTATTAAAAAAAGTAGTTAATGAGGTTATCGGGAATTTTTATAGATTTCGATGTACTATTTTTGAATTTAAACTTTGCCATTTCATGTCGCTGTCGCTCAAGCCGAGGTATTGGAACAATTGTTTGGCCACAGTGTCCCCTTCTCTCATAGAATTTACAACTCATACTTTTTCACTAATAACTATTTAAAAAACAAATCCTAAAAAATTTCAACATAAAATTTCGATAAACCTTAAACACAATTCCATAGCCCCAAGTGTTGCTCTTATTTCGCTATATAAGTTTAAATAATTATTTACACAGTTACAGTGACCATTTTTGTAAAACAAAAGTCTGAAATTCCGTAAGAATTTGATATTATATGCATCAGAGAACAGCAATGAGTAGTGAAAAAGTGAGTAGAGTTGAACTAATGCGCACTCATACTTATTGCAATGTTGTCTATGAATCATAACTAGTGTTCGCCCAGTGGTTGAAAATCAACCATTAACGCACAGAGGTGGAGAATAGAATGAAAATATTTAAAGTTTGATGAATTTAAAACACAATTTAAAAACTATATTCAAATATACATATGTATAGACTCCAAGGTAAACCACTCTCTTAAACCACTTTCTTAACTACTAAATACGAATTTAAAATTTCATTTATCGGCATAAATAAGAATAGATTTTAAGCAAACTATTTAAAAAAAGTTGTTCACTTTTTGAACTAAATGTAATTAGATATTTGCTCCTAGTGTTTTCACTTCATATTCATTATTATTGCCCAAAACAAAAATATTCGTTTATTTTTTCATTGAACGCTTTTTCTCTAAAGTTTTAGACTCCCCATTAAAACGTTTGTTACAAAAAAAGTTTCTATTCCCTATTCTTTGAGAAAGACCCCATATGTATGTATGTACGAATATGCTAGCCTAATAATATAAACATTCCATCATATCCCAACATTCCATCATATTCCAACATTCCAGTATGTTCAGTAATTTAAAGCACAGAAAAATAATGAAAACAATGAACAAAAACAAAACGCACACAAAATAAACCAAAAATAAAAAAACTTACTTTGTGCTGTAGGTGAATTTAACTTTAATCAAAGTTATTAATAATTAAAAAAATATATTATTTTTAAGCATCTAAAGAAAAATAATACAGTACCACTCGTTATTTAAATATCCAAATTTTATTAGTTTCAGCAATAATCGTTTAAGTACATAGAAAGATGGAAATAAGAATAGAATGAACAAATAAAATACGTTTTTCCTTCTGAGTGTTTATGGAGTTGCCAAGCCAAATTGTTGTAATTTTTTTTTTTAGCAAATTAAGAGAGAAAGAGAAATCATGGCTTTATGACTGGCTAATATTCTTAACTGTTTTTAACTATCTTAGACACAAAAATGTAGAAGAAAAAATACATTCTGCACTGCTCCTATTGTCAATCTATCTAACAAAAAAAAATCAAGCGAATACGTTGAGTTTAAGTCAGTTAAAATGGTTCTTAACTTTTTTCACTTGCCTATTTATATATAGATCACTCGAAATTTTGAAGTGCGCATCGACCTCATACTTAGGAATATTTGTGACGTTGTTGATTTCGACTCTCATTAATGCTGGGAACACAACTGGGACGAACGACGAATTTCGTCCACTTCGACGAATTCGTCGATAAGAGTTCGCTGCGTAAATTCGTCGTGTGAAGACGTCGCATTCATATTTATCTCAACCTATACTTATAAATCAATGTCATGGTGAGTATGCGTAAATCAGAGTAGTTGATTTTAAATGATGTCTACTCACTTATATTTAAAATTTTATAAGTCAGTATGAATAGCGAAAACATGATTCATTGCCAATCTCTGATATGCATACAAAAGAATTTATAACTAAAAAAAATCACGGCAAAAATTTAATATTATGAAGACACTAGACTTGTAGCGAACTCAATCAGTAGCTCGTTTTTTGACACAAACCAATGATCAAACCCAATTAAATTACATGGGCTTGATTATTGGTTTGTGTCAAAAACGAGCTCCTGAATGAGTTCGATAAAAGTTTAGAAGACACGCCTCGTTAAATGCATCGAAAAAGAGATATTATCAACAAACTTGGGCCGAACTCGTTCAAGTTAATTTTTGACACAGACCTTTCATCAAACCCATGTAGACTTGTGTCGACCTCATTCACTAGTTCATTTTTGACACAAATCACACTCATGTAATTTATGATGATGAAATCGGTTTGTGGCAAAAATTAACTACAAGTCTACATGGGTTTGAGGAAAGGTCTGTGTCAAAAATGTGTGGCTTTTTCCATTGACGTACCTTTGGTACATCATCCATAGAACTTATGTGTTACTACCCGATCTCTGGCAACAGAGGAAAGGATGTGCACATATTTGTAAAAGGAAGACAGGTTCCTGTTGATGTCAGTTAGGTGCAGCGTCACCTAGAACTACCCTGATTTCAAAAGACGATAGAGGTGAAGCCTTTATGGTGGAACTTCGAGGTATCACTAGATGCTTGTATGTGGTGCCACGGGTTGCGGTTGCCCGACAGTCGAGCTGCTCTGAAGTTTTGGGTGTATGTAGCGGTCGTTAGGATCCTTTGCTAAAACGCCGAGTTCGTACTACTCCACGGGGTTTAAGGGATGATTTTGGTGTGTGTGGAGTAGGCACTGGATTTTTGGCGACACAGGCATGCGTTCATCACGGATGGTTGAGGTATTCTCTTAGGGACCTCGCTATAGGTGTATACACAACACCTTGGCGTGAGAACTTTGAGAATTCAACGAGGTGGTTGTTGGGAGAATAGTCTGGCTTTCCAGTGTTAAATCAATGCTAGTGGTTGGTCTGACGCGGTCAGCCAGACACTATTCTAGGTGCTGTTGCCATTCAACAGATAGTACTGTTTTGACAAAGTCATTACGGCATAAAGAGTTTAGATAGCTCTGAGCACCTCAGCAAGGTGCTTGACGTTGTACAAGGATAACAACTATGATCGAAGATTGAAACCTAAGTGCCTTGAAGAATGGGCACTAGGTTCATTCTAAAAGGGTGCAAGGGGGCGATGGTTAGCGTATTTCCTACTCCCCGTGTTTAGATAAGGCCGTAATGGCAGGTGCTCACGATAATCTGAAACACATCTGTCGAATTTTGACATAGTTCGTCGACTTTTTATTTTTTTCGTTTTTAAAAAATGGCGTCTGTTGGCCGCCATATTGAATTTTGATTGCTGCCATGTCTTTAGTGACACTCCCAGGGTTAAGACAAATCGCTTAATGTTAAAATCATCAAACTCGGTCCACGCGCTCGGTTTATATAGTGCCGCAAAGGAACAGACATACATACATATGTATATACATACATACACATTTACATACATACATACATATGTACATACATATGTACATACATATGTACATACATACATACATACATACGTACATACATACATACATACGTACATACATACATACATATGTATGTACATATCGTCGGTTGGGTATTGGTTTGCGGCACAGGCGTGTGCAAGGGTGTGCGCATAAGAGTGCGCTTGAGTGTGAGCTTGCGCATAAGCGTGCGCTTAAGTGTGCGCTTGCGCATTCCTAAGTTGAAACTATTTCGTAACGCTTCAAGTTGTTGTATTCACCTCGAAAGTCTCTACTACATCTACTTCCAGACTTACATATATTATGCATCGATACAGAGTTGTATTTTTAAGTAAGAAAACAACGAACATAAAAAAAACCAAATTCCAAAAACGGATATATTAAATTCCCGAAAATTCCCGTTGAAAATTTCCCGAAATTTTTTTCCCGCGTAGAAACTCTAATATTTATAAATGAATTTATTAATTAATACTCGTATAGAACTGACGGGCTGGCGCTTCTATTAAATTGGTAACCAACCACACTATTTATTTATGTACGTTGGAGAAACAAAATACATAATCAGATGAATGAGTACACAAAGACCTCGATATACGCTGTTAAAAAGCCTGAAGTCACATAATTTTATTTTTTCTTCGAAATATTAACCATCAAGATGGCGCCACCTGATGTGTTGTTAAAAATAGTTTTCCAATACTCCTTTCATTAATGTATTTTATACATTCACGCATCTTTCACACAGATTGTAAAAACAAAACAAAGAAGTTGCAAATATATTAGATTTATTGCTTTATTCAACCAAACAACTTCCTAATATGCCACCAACGAGTATCAGCCAAAATCATCAGTGCATCATAACTGGGAAACACTTTTTTCGCCATGACCTTTATGCAGCAGTTTGCCAACTACTTGGCAAGCCGACTCCAACAACAACAACAAAAAATTCAAATAGAAGAATTTTTTGTAATGCATTAAGAAAAAAGTGGCAGATTTTGCGAAAACAGCGTTGTTAGAAATTTAGAAATAAAAAGAGGGAAAAACTTCTTTTTTCACAATTGTTGAAGTTGCAGGCAAAAGTTGGTATGTATTGGAGTTTTTAAATAATTGCCGGCAAATAGAATGTGGAAAATATGCGAGGGGCAGCAAACATCAGTTTTTACATCGATTATGTGATGACAAAAATAAAGCATAATTTTTTAGACTAATTTATTCGAACTTTTCTGTGTTTTATAATAATGTAAACTTTATTTATTACATATACATATATAAATATTCATACATATGTGACCCGGTCTATGAAAAGGTGGCTTATGACTCAAAAACAAAATTTCGAGAAATCAGCTGTGAAAGATAAACAATGCATTTCGTCAGTTTCTCGGTAGTTGTTCTCCTCCGTTCAGTTTTTTTAAGTCATAGACCGGGTCACATATGTATATAGAAATAAGTGCGGAGAGAGCAGTGGTGAAAATGGTACTTCAAAAAGAAAAGAGAGGCTCACGAAAGTAGTTATTGTTGCCCTCTTTATCTTATGACGTTTCTCAAAGTTTCTTTTGGGAATCCCAAGGCTTCTTTTTTTGAATCCAAGTTTCTTTTGGGAATCTCAAAGTTTCTTTTGGGAATCTAAAGAGCAGAGAAAGAGAAAGAGTGGACAAAATCATGTAAATAAAAAGAAGAGAGGAGTCTTAGGACACCCGGGTATAGCTATGCTAAAGCAAATTTCATGCAATAAAATTGTATTATATGATGATGTCAAATTCGCTGCAAATATTTCAAAACGTTTCCATTTATTTCTCATTATTTTCTTTTCCAGCGGTGTACGATTAAATTAATATATTGTTAGTGGCCGGTGGCGGCTGTGAGTCGGCTTACAGCCAATCGGATGTGTGGTTTGTGTTCATGTGCAAAAACAAAACAAAAAGAAATTGATCAATGGTTCTTATTATTTTTGTTTTGTTTTTGTTTTACTCACTTCAAAGAACGAAACAAAACAAAATCAAACATTTGGTTTCGTTTATTTTCGTACTCTGCTTTTAAGTACAAAGAAATCAAAACAAAAATAAATTTATAACTGTAATAGTGTCGACTTTTTTGTTACGAAAATCACGTCCTAGCTCCTGTATCGCGCCATAAAGAGCATAGCTACAAATTTAGAGTAGGTAGATATGCCTACGGTACATCGTTTTCTTGCAAAAAGGGAAAATTTAAACATATTTAATAGAACTGGTTTGTGCTCGTGTGCAAAAACAATACAAAAACAAATTGAGCAATCATGGGCGAAGTTACTCCCATTAAAATTTATTATAATATTTCACACTGATCTACCTAACCGATTTTTACGAAACTTACCAACCACACAAATTGAGCTATAAAATAGACAAAATGTTTTATTTAAAAAATGGGCGGAGTCACGCCCATTAAAATTTAATATTTTATTTTACGTGGTTCTACTTAACCGATTTTTACAAAACTTAACACACACCCTAAGCCCTGAAAAACACACAATTTTTCATTTAAAAAACGGGTGGAGGCTCGTCCATTAAAATTTAATTATATATATCACGTACTTCTTCTTATCATCTTCTATCAGATCTTTGCATTGAAGTCGGTTTTTTTGGCCGAAAGAATTATTTAATACTTCTTTTCTTTTTTTAACATCCCGCTATAGGAAGTTACTGACTTTACGCCAATTCCGAAAATAGAGTTTTCATCATATTTTTACATTTGGAGGTCCTTGGAGCAGATTCCGACTATTTTCGCCATGGATATACATATCGTTACCTTAATATAAAAAGGCCCTAACTTTTTTTTTTTTTTTTTTAATACATATTTTTATTTATTGTATCTTCAAATATGAACTAACAATAAGTATTCAAATCTTAAATCTAAAATATAATTATTAGGCCCGACCACTGTCGGACATAAATTTAGAGATAGTTATAAATAATACATAAGTAGTGATAATCAAAAGGAAGAAAAAATAAAATAAAATAAAAAGTATTTTCAAGCAGTCCCATCTGGAGTGTTGAGTATAAGAGCACTTGTATCCCTCTTTTTTAGGCGGACGTGTCCAGTAAAGTTCAAAATATTACGAGCAAGCGGATTAGGATGTGACTCGAGTTTTGTTAAATATTTGCCTGCATATTTTGCAATTTCTTCAACCACTAGTGGCATATTCAAATCACGATGTATATTTGAGTTTTTTATATACCATGGAGCCGATGTTATTAATCGCAAAATTTTATTTTGCCTTCGTTGGATTCTTTCGACATTGGAAGCTGAAGCAGTGCCCCATAGTTTTTTTTTTTTTTTTTTTTTTAAAGAACAAACACAACCCGTAGCACCATATGGGTTTCAAAATAGACTTGTATATCAAAAGTTTGCAATCTAGACTGAGGGTTGAATTTCTACCAATCAGCCAATGTACCTGAGTTAATTTTAGTTTCATTTGGGTTAACTTAGAGTCAATATGGTGTTTCCAAGTAAGCCGTCGATCAAGGTGTATACCAAGATATTTCACATGAGTATGTTGAGGGACAACTTGATTGCTAATCCGAATGGGTAAACACGTATCTCTTCGTAATGTATATGTTACTTGAACACACTTTTGTTCGTTTACCTTAATTCTCCATAAGTTTAACCATAGTTCCAGCTGGGTAATGTGTTCTTGAATATCGGGATCCCTCGTAAGGATTTTCATGCATACTAAGGCAAGCTGTATCATCAGCAAATGTGGAAGTGTGGATATTGCTGCTCAGAGGCATATCACAAGTATAAATCAAATACAAAACTGGCCCCAGTATGCTCCCCTGTGGCACACCGGCCCTTACTCATTTTTTTTTAATCGAGATTTTAGCATTTTTCGATACATTAGAAGTTCTTCTATGGAAATATACAAAGAACTCGATTTAAAAAGAAACCATGAGTTAGGGAGGGCCTTTCTATATGTGTGTGTTTGTGTATGTATTTATGTAACTAGTCCATAACTAAAGAACGGGTCAACGGATCAGAAGCAAATTTGTCGCATTCGAAAGATGTTGAGCACACTTTAGGTTAGCAGGCTGCTAGTGAAGAAATTAAAAATCTAGGGGTCCAGATCACTTGAGTCCAATACGATGATCCCTTTGTGCTATATCGATTCGGTTTGATAGATTTCGGAAATTTTCGAAAGTAAAATTTTCACATTTTTTTAATTTTTAACTGCTAAGCCGATCGATCAAGCTCAAAATAAGTTCGAGAGATATCAAGTCGCTAACGAAAAATTTCAAAATCGTTTTTTATAACTTCTTCGTCAAATAGATTTTTAGATATTCACTGATTTTTATAGGCGATCAAAATCTGTAAAATACTTGGAGAGATATCGTTGTCAAAAATTTGCTAAGGAAATATTTGCATTTTGTTACTTCGTAATTTATTGGCAAATAAATTTTACATACTCATTAATTTTTGTGAACTTAAAAAATACTGGTGGGGAGTTGCAGGGTTGGCCTGCAAGTTCGATCGATTTTCATATTTTTTATTTTTTTGGTCACCAAGGACTTCATTGAGATGAAAGCTTTTTTGGCAAAAACATCCCGCGGCCTTATTACGACTTAAATCGAGTATCGATCGAATGTTAAATCAAATAAAAAATAATCACGGAAATTGCTCTTAATAATACTCGTAGTTCCCTATTTGAGAACTACGAAAAAGTGAGAGAACTTCACATTAGTCAAATGAGCGTTCGTGCGACACACTTTTGCAAATCGAAAGTTGTTTATAATAGCGAGCGTTATTTTTAATTTTTCCAACCACTTCTCGTATGAATTTTCATATCTTATCTAAACCACCGAAAACTTTGTGCACAAGCCTCGTGAATATTTTTATGCAGCTTGTTTTCTTTTTGTTTTTTCTCTTGTGTTTTGCTATTCTACTGTGCAAAGTTGCTGCAAGATGAAATCTATCGTGTTACTAACTGGATGCGTGCAATTCTCTCCGCTTTCTTATCGTATTTCAACGCGTGCGATTTTTTATTTATTTTTCTTCCTTTATACTCCAACATACTTTTTGCCCTGGGCATTTAATACAGCAGCATTTAGTCATTTGTTTATTTTTAGTTTTGAGTTTAACAGGCAAGAATTGGAAAATTTTAAATACAAAATTCTCAGAGCAATACATCAATAAAAAACATAATTATGTCTGAAATTGATAGTTTCTTTTGAAGCACAGAAAATATTTATCTAGTTAGTATTAGGAACTGGAAATTCAATTACGTGAACTTAGTTTTAAAAAATTTTGCAGAATTTAGTCTTGCCTTAAAATACACAAAAGTCAAATTTTCACTCAAATACAAGAAAAAACTGCATTTAATTACTTTAAAAAATTTTCTATTACTTTTATTCTATTTTAGCATTAATTTAGCATTGCTATAGCATAAACCATTAAGGTTTTGTAAAATCTGTAAGAGATGCTAAATATATTTTTTTATTTAAATAAAAAAAAAACAATTGTAAAAATAATTTTTATTCTAACACTATTTTTGTTTAAAAACCAGTATTTCGCAATTCTAAAAAAAGAAAAAAAAATAATGTCTAATAATAACTTTGAAATGCATATTTTTACCGCAAACAATTGTGGCTTGTCTGCCTGTCACCTCATCAACCAGAAAACCTAGAAGTTTTGCAAAAGCATTTAAGATGACAAGTCGACAAAATTATTTGCTGTCTTGTCATTTTCCTTATCAAATGCACTTGCTAACAACATTAAAGAAATTTGTTTTTAAGTTAGTTTCCGTTTGATTTATTGCTGAAATTAAAAACAAATATTTATTTGTACTTATTTCACAATTCAGTTGAAGTGGCTTTTTAGTTAATTTAAGTTAAATATTTGTTTACATTTTTTAGTACAAACAACAAAACAGATTTTTTTTTACTACAGGAAAGTGTAACTAACTATTCAGTATAAAAAAGCAATAAATTTAAGTGAATGCACTTAATAATAAACTCAGTAAAGTGCGACTTTGACTCGCGCACGAAGGGTTCCGTACGTTGGGATTTGAGGATTTTTTAATACAGTGTTTTTTTTTACGTTTTTTCAGCTGAAATAATTTTTTTTTTGATTATTTTTAGCTTTTTTCTCGTTTTGGCGATTTTTTTAATTTTGGCGATTTTTTTTCATTTTGGCGATTTTTTTAATTTTGGCGATTTTTTTTTCATTTTGGCGATTTTTTTTTCATTTTGGCGTTTTTTTAGAAATGTTTTTTACTTTGGTGCTTTTTTTCGTTCTGGCGATTTTTTTTATTTTGGCGATTTTTTTTCGGTTTGGCGATTTTATAATTTTGAGATTTTTTTGTTTTACCGGTTTTGAAAAGTTCAAGAAGTTTGCTCTTACGGTTTCCAAGATACAGCAAGTTATCAAAATTACATAGTCGAAATTACATTAACTGATGGTACACCCTTTAATTAAAATTTTTTACATTTTAGTGTTAATTGTTGTAGTCTGTATAAAAATACACTAACTTTACAAATTTCAAGTGCATATACATACAATTGTATGTATATTACATGGGATTTTAACATTTTTCGTTGCTCGTTTTGGCACACCCTTTAATTTTCAACTCTCATGTATTCGTTGTTGTAGCCAAGGGTCTACACACTCTGTCCAAATTTCAGGTCCATAGCTCTTACGGTTCTCGAGAAAATACCCTGTGACGGACAGACGGCCAGACGGACAGCGTAGCGAAAACACTATGGTTTCTTTTCACCTTTGGTGTACAAAACCCTAAAAATGCACCAGTAGTTATAGTGCGTTTTTACTACTAAACATTTTTGAAATTTATAACCCTTTACACAAATCATGAGCTTAATAGTGTTTTCACACTGCAAGTTAAAAGCTGGTTTTAACGTTAAAGCCATAAACAGCTGATTTTGCATTCACACTGCCAGTTTGTTAAATTCAGGTTTTAACTCACAGACTGTCTAATAACTTTGCTCAAAATAAAATAAATCTCCTGCAGAAATGCGTGTGTTTGTTGTTGTACTTTTTTCTGCTTTTTATAACACTTATTTGACAAACTGTACAACTGTTTTTGTTTGTATGAAAAACTAAGAAACTTTATAATGCGCTCTAAAAAAAAAATTATGGAACTAGTAATACAAAGTGAGGAAATAAAGTTATTGTATATAAAAAATGCACAAATAAATCGCAAAAAACAACTTTTTTAGTGGTGGATCGATATGTCATATCGTTTATTTTCACTTTCCAGAGGTCAATGAAAATTTTTTTGTTGTTTTCCTTCCAAAGAACTCTTATTTTTCCATAATTTTTTACTTATTGTTGCTGCTGCATCCATTTTTAAGTTGAAAATCTTTCAAGCGACATCTCTTGTTATTCACTGGCATAAGCATTATCAGCTGCTGCCGGTCATTTTAACTTGGCAGCACTGAATTTACCACAGCGAAAACAGGGTTTCATTTCATAAAACCAATTCAGAAATGGTTTTAAGTTGGATTTAACAAAAACAATTTGTATGGTAAAACCAGGTTTTAACAGTTGGTTTTGACATTAAAACCAACTTTTATTAAAACCAAGTCAGTGTGAAAACACTATAACGGGTATCTTTTAATATGACAGCAAACATAGACGAAACATATCGTTCATTTATAGTGCCTCAACTCGAAAAAATTTGTTTTTCATACATGAATTTTTTTTTGCGATTTTTCATAAAAAATTTTAACTTGCAACAAAGAAACTACAAAAAAAATACAACAGAGCAATATGTTACTGTTATCGCTTTACTATCAATAACGAAATACATAAATGCAACAATAGCTTTTAAAAAATAAATATGAAAGAGATAGCTAAATTGGTAACAATAAGACTTACTACTCCTTTCTTATAATCGTAGTAATGCCGTTGTAAGTTGTAGGGTACAGTTGATGGTTAGCAGATTATATAGAAATTATATGACACACTTGCGGTTACAAATTTATATAATGCATAGCATATTTCAGTGATATATATTGTGCCACACAAGAACTTGGTAAAAATTTTTATCTCACTACTTTTAATGGCCGAAATTTTTGCAGAGGAACCTTGGCCTTTTTCACATTTATGTTTTTGTGAGGATCTGACTACTTTTTGTAAGGTTTTCTTTATTTAATAAAGCTTTTTAAACTTTAAATTTCTATTCCTAATGACTGCGCTAGTTGAAAAGGGCAGAGTTACATAAAATAATGGGTTAGTGTGTGATGCGTGCTCTATTGTGTCATTACAAGGACCCAGCAATGTACGCAATTTTTTAAGAGTCATCTGAGTATAAATATGTAATATATAGCTTAAATTTTAGTGGGAGTGACCCCGCCTATTTTTCGAAAGTCTGCTTAGACAAAGTACTTTTGAAAACCAAAAATTAAAGGCCAGCATAAGTGCAATGTGCATGCAATGGTTCAATAGAGTAGCTTGTGTTTTAATTTTTTCTAGTTGGTAACTTACCTAAGCCTATTTGTTTGCAAAATTTCAGTTCTTTACCGTGTAATATTGCGTTAATTTTTTATGCACGTGGCCCTACCGCCCTAATATAACAATCAGTGTTTTCGGACTTTTCCAGTTCGTAACTCAGTTCTTAACTTAAATTCTTAAATTCGAGTTTAAAGTGCGTGTTCATGCCCCCTTGATTGAAACTTCCAGGATTAGATTTATTTGTTTATCGAATTTCAGCTCGCTAGTGCAAATTATAGCTTGAAATATTATGGGTGTTAAGCCCACCCCCCCCCCCCCCCCTTCTTTTTTTAAGCTCAAGATTTTGTTTGTCCACTTTTTAATAGCATAATTTCAAGCCTTACATACAAGTTTCAATTAAATGGCTTCAGTTAAAATCTGTATATTTACAGCCTTATTTATAAAACTTATTGAGGCTTTATAAAGCTTTTTTAAGAAAAATTTTGTATGAAAACTCGTTTTAAAAACACTTTTCAAAGCCTTAATACGTTTTATAAATAAGGCTGTTAGTTTTCAATTCACTGCAATATTAGTGCGGCACCACCATTCCTGGTTAAAATGTTTGGGTTTCAGATTTCTTACCTTGACCTACTTGCGTATCAAATTTCAGCTCTCTAGCGCAAATTGAATTTTTTATTTTTATGGGCGTATTTCCGCCCACTTTTTTAAAAGAAATTTTTTTTTTGCCGCTGCTTATCTCATACGTGTCAAGTTTCGTTGGACACGGATAATAATAAAAATATAAATAATATATTTGAATGCGCCGAGCCGACGAAGTATGTATGTATGTACATGAAATAGGAGGCTTAAAGTTTATGGGCGTGTTAACGAAAATTTTTAACCCTGCAATATTGCAATATGTATGCCAAATTTCAATAATATCGCTGGAGCTAAGCGCCTTAGAATCGTTTTTTAATTCTGAGCTTTTTTGTAGGCGTAGCCCCGCCCCCTGGCTAATAATATCCGAGTTTTCACATTTTTCTAGCTAGTTGCTAACCGCGACCTACTTATTTATCAAATTTCAGCTCACTAGCGCAAATTTTAATTTTTTATTCTTATGGGCGTGATCCCGCCCACTTTTTTAAACTCAAGATTTTCTTTGGCCAGTGTTTATCTTTCCTGTTTAGTTTCGGTGAAAACGGATAATAGTAAATACATAAATAGTACATTTAAATGTGCTGACCCGAACTACAAGGGCGCGTTAAAGCCCACTTTTTTAAACGAAAATTTATAACCTTGTAATATTGCAACATGGGTGCCGAATTTCAATAAGATCGCTTGAGTTAAACGCCCTAGATTTGATTTTTTAATTCTGAGCTTTATGGGCGTAATCCCGCCCTCTTGGTTAAAATTTTTAGGTTTTCAGATTTTTCTAGGTGGTTGTGTACCAAATTTCAGCTCTCTAGGTATAGCGGAAGTGCTTCGTAATATTGATGGGCGAGTCAGTGAGTATGTCTTAAAATATGCACTTTTCGCTACTCCATATCTCAGGAAGATTTTGTTGTAAAACTTATGAGGTGAGATGAATTATTATGAATTAAATTTTAGAATTTTACGATGGTGGGAAACAAAGATTAAAAGTTTGGGGGGTAGGGGGTAAAAACACGAAGAATGGCTCCCTGTAAATATACACACTGCGTGCATTGGCCGGATTTATCAACTTTGTTGTAAAAAATTTCTCTTGTCAACCGCACGTTGCTATTCATAATGTTTAAAAATCTGTTTTATAATTCGAGTATGAGGTCTCTGCATTTCACACATATCTCTACTTCTATACGAAATAAAAATATAGTAAATTATATAAACTAATTCAGCAAAAAAAACCGGTTCATAACTTAGGTTTGAAAATAAATATCGTCATACAAATTCAAAAAAGGTTAAAAGTTGCATTTATAGGTAAAATATTTTACAGAAGAAGCAAAACAAGTGTGAAGTGGGAATACCCCAATTATAAGTTTTAGGGTAATTTTCACAACTTGCCTTTAGCTAAATGGCTTTGCATTATAAAACTTTCATTTATTATTTTTTTTATCCATTAAATATTATAATTACTGATAATAATAACAATAAAAAATTGAATTTGTAATAATGCAAAGATATTTGTCGGGCAGACAAAATCCTACCTTTAACTAAAGGCAAGTTGTGAAAATGGCCCTTAGTGTATTCAGTTCTTCGACGGCTCCATTCTAAAACATGCTAAGTCACAAAATCCAGTTTTGCCTTCAAAGTTTATTAATGATACTCGTATCGCGCGAATGTTATGAGCTAGAAACTTGAGACTTTTTGTATTCATATAATAATTGCAATAGAATTTTTTTTTTTTAGTTTATTTCAAATTTATAAATTTGTTGTAGATCATAGTTAAAAGTGACTTAAATACTTAAGATTGTCCTCTTAGTAGATTTAGCATCTGTCTGGTGGTCCTTTCTCACCTACAGTGGTCATCTAAGTACATGTAGCACGTTTTAGGTGGTAGAAAAATTTAAATTAATTATTTTTTTGACTACTTTATTTTAAACTAAATCATGCTAAGTGTACTTAAAACATTTTAAAAGGGAGGTTCTTTAAACTTGGCAAATTATGCTAAGTACATTTTTGCTAATAACTTTTGATAGAATGGTGCGATTACTATCAAAATTTTACAGAATGTAAGTTAATAAATTCAGAAATGCTTTTCGCAGCATAACATGCTATGTCGACTTAGCATGTTATGGAATGGGACCGTCGATATGTAGATGTGGACGAAAATATTTGCGTACTCTTAATTTTAACCTTTTTTTTTCGTATATAAAAAATTTCTAGATTTTTATACAAAACTTTCAAAATTAACAACACGTCAACTTGAAGAAACTTCCAGACGTCCCACAGTGTGAAATTTAGGAATTTTAGCGGAACTTTATTAAATTTTTGAAATACATAAAATTCATTAATGTTCCACCTAAAAAACCTCGTACTCAATTTGGGGATTTACCCTGCGAAACAACTGCAAAATGCACCTGAAACTTGCATTACTTATTCAATCATACTTTTTGTCTACAGAAAGCTTTCAGATTTGTTAATTAATAGAGTGGTAGATACAAACGGCAAACCAGTAGGCCATAATTTTTTTGTACTTATTTTATGAGATGATTGTCAATTATTGGCATTTAAATAATTGCAAAATATTTTCTTACTCGTGTGTAATTTGTTCGCGAAAAAAGTGATTTTTAAGAAGTAAGTAAAATTTAATTTTTAATTTTATTGGAGAGTTTAAAAGCTAATACCACATAAACGCATACAATTTTAAAGGTAGATGTTTCCCATATTGGGACCACAAAATATCGTCTGCGATATTTTGCGATTTTCTTTTAAACTAAACATTTTCCAGAATGACTTTGGAAATTTCATATCCAAAAGTGGTGGCAAGAACCGACAGCAGACGCCATTATTCGTTTTGTTTTGGAAAAAATAGGCTCACTAATGATATTATCTGACACTCTTTGCAGTTTAAAGGCAACTCTTCGTGCTTTGGTTTGTAAAATAAAAAAAAAATGGAAGTATCATCATTTCTGAGAAAAAATGCTACCTGGATTGAAAATAACATACAATTTTCAAATGCTGTAAGGGATGCATTGCCTAACGGATCGAGGACCCATGCAGGCAGACCTAAAAAAATTCAAATTCCTAAAGTGAAATGAAATGAATCCTAGTGAAATGAGCAACAGCTGGGATATACCTCAAAAAAATATAAATTAATCTTTTTTATCCCTTGGACTATCACCCCTCCCTGCACGGATAACATTTTTGGAATATATTTTACATATATCGTACAAACTGGATATTTAGACATGTCAAGCTCGTGGAGCAGAAAATAAAAAGAAGTTGCAGAAAAGAAAAAAATACATTCAAGAAAAATTTAATGAGGAGCTTGGCTTGATTATAGATAAAACAAAACAGCAGACCGGAAACACAAACGATGGGAATACTGCAGGAAAATTCTTTAGAAATGCCTGTTAGAGTGCCTAAATTGTGGCCTCAAAATTGATGCGGATAATATGCAAGAGAAACTTCTGAATTTTATTTGAAAGGATATTGTAACCTCTTGCATTCTTCCGATCGGACAATTTTCTGAAGAAGCTCAAGAGGCAAAAAAACAAAGACTGCAGAAATATCGCGAACTTTTTACTAGAGAAACGTTCCGAATTGATATAAATACGGATATATTTAATTAATATATTTATTTCATCTTACATCGCTAGTCTTCGTGAAGTACCCAAAACTAAGCATAGGGAAGTTACTCCAGAAGTCTTATTGTTGTTAGAAACATTTGCAGACCCATGTAATGAGTCTTCATACGAATGCAGTGATTCTAGTTCTAAATAGATGTTCAAAATTTTGTTACAAAATGTATGCATGCTTTTTTTTTAATTATTGTGTAATAAAAAATACAACTAAACTCAAAAACTTTAAATGAATTAATTAATTAATTTTTAGAAAAAATTTAAAAAAACCAACAAATAGAACTGTTTTACTGGTTTAAATAATAAAGTTCCGCTGAACTCGAGAAATTTCGCACTGTGCGTCGTCAAATCATATTATAATCATATTTTATTTTAAAATTTAAATACTAATGGAAAATTAAAAAAAAAAACACGTCCGACCGGAAGTTGTTCAGTTGAAATCGCTTCTTACTGCAGCATTTTAAACCATATCAAATTGAAATGTAACTCATCCCATAACGAGTCTCTAGTTATATTCCTCTTGTGGTCTTTTTCTTCCACAAAAAAAAAAAAAAATTCAACAAAATGAATTTAAAAATAGCAATACATAAAATTAAAATAGAAATAAGATAAAAAAAAGCAACAACAACAAAAAATGCAATAACACACTGCAGGTCTGATTGTAAGTCATAAAGAAAACACTGTTGCAATTGCTAATGATGATAAAATGATGATGATCAAGTATTAAAGATTACAAGTAGTTGTTGTTGTTGTTGTTGCTGTTGTTGCAGTTGTTGCTGTTGTTGCTTATGTTTGCAAATAATTGACCATGAGTATTAAGTTATGGTTGCATTTTCCATAGCTGATCATGGTCAAGGTAGGAAAATGAATACTTTGTGAGCACTGGATATTGTTAGTGCTGCTTCAGCTGCTGCTGTTTTAACGAGACAAGAGCCACAGCCCGCAATGCCAACTGCAACAACTTTTCAAAGCAACATGCATACACACGAGCGCATACAACCATACATAAATGTACATATGTATGTATGTATATATGTATATATGTATGTATGTATATATGTATGTATGTATGTACTGTATGTGTTTGTTCTAACTTATTTGGCGGCCAATGCAGATCACTCACTATCTAATACACAGTTGTTTTTTTTTTGGGTGAGGGGGGGATAGCACTGTGGGCGAAATGGTCGATCTAGCGTCGTTTAATTCAATTTTCAAAGTGTTTAATTGCGCCAAAATTGTGTCTCAATCGATTACTAATATACCACTGAACTTATATATCGATTCTGTTTTTATTGCCAATATCTAGTTACACAGCTGTGAGCTGTCAAACACAAAATATGTTTCAGGCGGTGCATCAATAAGCTTTAACACGTGTTTTCTTTGCATTGCCAAATGTTCTCTAAATTTACATTTGTCTCAATTAAGTGGAAGAAAAGTGGTTTTAGTTTTAGTTAGAGGTATGTATTAACTAAAAAAATTTTTGTTTGTGACCTGTGCTTAGCTGTTGTAGAAAAAAATAGAGTTGAAGTTGACTATACCACTAACTGCTTGAAAAAAGCCAAAATAAGACTTACGTGGACCAGAACTTCTGATATTGGTGGGTATTGGGGCTAGAATATTTTTTTTAATTACTATGTTGTCTTGTGATTGTAAAAAATCCAAGTCATCTGCTACTTTATGCTACTTTACATGATATTGCATTTTTTAGGAGCAATTTTGGTGCTCAGACGAGAAGTTTATTTACTATGGCGCAACGAACCTATGGCTACTAAAAAATTTTCTGCCGTTGAGAGTCATATATTTCATAATAAAATTAATATCAACATGTATAATGCTAATGAAATCCTTGTAATAAGCAAAAAAAATTTGAAATTTTGTAGCACAATTGGTTCAGAAATGGAAATTCAACCATAGAATCAGCCACAAATTTGAAGAAAACAACACGGAGTGGTTAGACGGACAACTTTTATTAGTTGATCCACTGACTAATCGTGGGAGACCCGATTAGATGTTCGACGAATGTTCCAACAAAACGAAATTAAGTAAAGTTTCCCAAATTGTTAAGGAAACACCTCACAGTGAGCTCGTACTAGCTACAACGAGCAGTTTATACAAAGAACATTGTGTACCTTGCACTTGTGATTCATCTCGTAGTTCCGAATCGGAATAAAAATCTGTTATTACTATTGCAATTAGTATTGTTATTTTTTTGTGCATTATAATTTCATTTTTGTTATGAAAACAACTGAAATATATGAAGACTGAATAAGGCCAAAAATAGTTATTTCAAAATTTTAAACAAAAAAATAAATAAATAAATGTTTAAAAAAAAGTTGTTCATATTAAAAGTTTAATATATTTTTAGTCCAAAAGAATGTGAAACATTAAATATATTAATTAATTAATTAAATATATTAGCTTTATCATGTTTTCCTGAATGAAATAAACAATGTCTAATTTATGAAAAAAATTCCAACTTTCACAACAACAAAAATATATAGTATATACATATGTATATATATTTAAAAAAAAATTTTTATTTAATATTGTAGCTTAATCTACTTTCAACTAAAAAAATATTACACAAACAAAAAAAATTTTCCCTAAGCGCTATTAATTAAACGCCGCTAGATGAGCCTTTTCGCCCACTGTGGGGAGGGGACTCAGTTTGAAGACCGTTACGTCTATTACGCAAACTGGAAAGTAGCATTTTGGAAATTTTGCAAAATTGCCAAAGAGGCGGGAAACTTACATACTAACACACTAAAACACAATTATATTAATTTAGCAAAAGATATTATTTTCTTGTTTTCCAAATTGTCTTTATTTTCCTTTGCTTTTTACGCTGGTTCAAATTGCTTTGAAATTAATTAAATGGTAAAAAATAATTTAGAAAAAAAAAAAATAACCTAGACTTTTTAACAACGTGAGAGCAGAAACTTGCTTATTATTTGATAATAAGCCTGACGACATAGGTACTACGAGTACAAACGCACATACGTACGAGTATATACACATGTATGTACTTATATATTTGTCGGCACAATATAAAAATATTAAAACTTACTTATCTACCACAGCAAAAAAAAAACTTATTTTAATTAAAATGTTACTCCACAAACCCAGCACTAAGTCCACAACAAAAATTAAAATAATTTTCCCTAAAAAAATTAATAAAACTCTATCCGCCGTATTCATAAAAAATACTTTAGGTTTATTAAAGGCTTATTTGACATATTTCTATGGCAAATCTGTCAAATAAGCCTTTAATAAACCTGAAATACTTTTCGTGAATACGGCCGTATATGTTTTGTTGAATATTATTCTGTAAAAAATATTTTTTAGTGTAAAATAAGAACTAACAAACGGATAAGTCTGCTTAAAACTTAAAAAAAAAATAAGTACCTATATATTTTTTTCCTTTTACACAGATACTCACTTCTTATGTATGTGTGCACACACAAATAACATACATATACATACATACATACATATGTTTATGGATGTACATATGTCTGCAAGTAGTTTTACTAAAGAAAGCTTAAATCTATTTTTAATAGTAACTTGAACACAGTGGAACAAGGAAATCTATAAGAAAGACTTTCAATAAAAGTTACGAATTATATACGAAAAATTAACTTTTAACAAATGAAATTTTTTTAAATTTTATAAAAACCATGTTTTAAATATGTATGTGTGTATATACGCAACATATCGTCGCTGTTTTAACTAACTGACCTAACTGGCATCATTTTGAAAACTGAGTTAAGTCCACTATTAGACTTTATGAGTCATAATAGACCTTGTCCACAATTTTTATGACTGTAAACATTACTGTCGAGCTTAAAACAGTAAAAATATTTCAGACGTTTCCATAAGAATACATGTAGAAAACAATCATAAAATCTCCTCTCCTGTAAAATTTACAAAATGTCAGTTAGGTCAGTTAGTTAAAACAGCGACGATATATGCAGCAATATTATTCTTACTTTTTAACAAACAACTTTTTTCAAGAGATACTTTTATAAAATCAATTTTTTAGAAAGACACTTTTGACAAAAAGTACTTTTCTGCAAAAGCTACTTTTTAAAAACAGTACTTTTTACAAAACGTACTTTTTACAAAACGTACTTTTTACAAAACATACTTTTTACAACATGTACTTTTTGCAAAAGGTACTTTCTACAAAGGGCTACTTATTACAAAAGGTAAATTGGTAATTTTTACAAAGCATACGTTTTACAAAACGCACTTTTTACAAAACGCAATTTTTGCAAAAGATACTTTTAGCAAAAAATATTTTTTAAAAAAGGTACTTTTTGCAAAAGGTACTTTTTCAAAAATGGATTTCAATAAAATGATTTTTTACAAAAAGTACCCGATGTTCATACAATTTAAAATTAAGTTTGAAATGTATTTTATTTATTTAAAATTTTTCATACAAAATGTTCCCAAATATGTAGATTTCAAACACATTTTTATTTTTTATGAAAATATACTTGTTATGAAAGGTACTTTTTAGAATAGATATAGTACTTTTTACAGAAGGTGTTGTACTTTTTACTAATTTACCTTGCACTCAAAATTCTTTTTACAAAAGATAAGTACTTTTGGTAGAAGATGTTTTTAGGGTTACGTACACCAAAGGTGGAAAGGAACCCTATTGTTTTCGCTACACTGTCCGTCTGTCCGTCTTTCCGTCTGTCTGTCTAAAGGTACTTTTTAGAATAGATATAGTACCTACTTTTTACAGAAGGTGTTGTACTTTTTACTAATTTACCTTGCACTCAAAATTCTTTTTACAAAAGATAAGTACTTTTGGTAGAAGATGTTTTTATGGTTACGTACACCAAAGGTGAAAAGGAACCCTATTGTTTTCGCTACGCTGTCCGCCTTTCCGTCTGTCCGTCACAGGCTAGTTTCTCAAGTACCGTAAGAACTACGGACTTGAAATATGGATAGAGTGTGTAAAACTTTGGCCGCTGCAACAACAAACAAATGAGAGTTAAAAATTAAAGGGTGTTCCAAAACGAGCAACGAAAAATGTTAAAATCAAATGTAATATAATTTCAATTGTATGTATATACACTTGAAATTTGCAAAGTTAGTGTATTTTTATACAGACTACAACAATTAACAGTAAAATTAAAAAAAAAGTTAAAATTAATGGGTGTTCTATCACTTAATGTAATTTTGATTATGTAATTTTGACAACTTGCTGTATATTGGAAACCGTCAAGAGTTAAACTTGAAATTTTCAAAAGCGGTAAAACAAAAAATTCTCAAAATTATAAAATCGCCAAACCGAAAAAAAATCGCCAAAAACCAAAAAAAAACGCCAAATTAAAAAAAAAATCTAAAACTAAAACAATACACGAAAACCCGGAAAATCCCAAAATAAAAAAAAATCGCAAAAATGAAGAAAATGCAAGAAAAAACGCCAAAATTAAAAAAAACGCTCAAGACCGAAAAAATCCCAAAAACTAAAAAAACTTCAAAACTATATACATACATATTATATGCCTATATCGTTCTTCATAGTGTAAAAATTTCATAAAAATACCTTGTTTACTCAACTCTGGAAAGCAAAATAAATTTTCTTTTTCCATTAAGTTGCGTGTAAATTGAAAACTTTAAACTCTTTTTGTGGATAAACTAGTTTTTTGAGTTATGAATTTGTTGGAGTAGACAAACGATATGTTGTAAGAAAAATTGCGCTATATATTTTTTTATATATATTGTGCAATTTATTGAATAGCGTAGAGCAAAACGACAATAATAATAACAATTAGGTATTTAATACATAGGCGGAGAAAAGCCGTTCTGGAAAGAATTTCTATTGCCCCCTAGAATTTTTAAAAATAGCATGTAATTATTTATTTTATTTTTACTTATGAAAATTACCAGTACTAGAAAAACTTTTTTGCAACGCCAACAATTCAATAATATTGTATAGTCTGTAGATACCTTTAGAGATTTCTTCAGTGAAAAAACTATTTTGATAATTTTGAGTGGTGACTGTTAATGATTTAGAGTGCGATATATAAAAAAGTGCACGTAGGAAATACTTATAAAACATAAGATTTTTGTAATAAAATACTTTTGTAAAAGCATATAATTTTAAATGTGATAGTTGAAAAATATTGAACTTCCACGAATAAAAAGCTGCTATTATGTGAGCCTAAAAATATTCACTTCCTGCCACTGTACTAAGTTATGAAACGAGTGATCAATTACAAGTGTGCAGCATATAAATAAGTAAAATTTGATGCCGTTCGATTTAAAAATTCTGAACTAAAACAAACCGAATGAATAGTGCAACAAAAAAATAGAATTTTACCAGCAAAATAGTTTTAAAGACAACATCGACAACACAAAAAAAAAAAAGAACACCAGAACAAAAACTCGTTAAATTCTCAAATGCACTTGTGCGCAAGCAATTGATTCGAATTTCTAGTTTAACTTGAATTGCAATAGTATTTTTCATTAGTATAAGTGAATGTTTGAATTTGAATATATGAATTTTTTGTATAGATGTGTTTTTATTTCATTTTCTTTTTTTTGTAAGTGTGCAAATGTGTGCTTGGCTATGATAATTTATAGATTCTGTATGTGACACAAATACATCTTTATAGCAGCTGTTTTTCTTTTATTTTTTAATTCTTAAAGAAGAACATAAAAATACACAAACACTCACTCGCACATACTGTTCTTGCAAAATAAGATATTGGTTAAAAAAAAAGCTTAAAAATCTAAGAAATCCGACAAACCAACTGCAAAAGACGAGTAAAACAAGTTGCATGCTACGAGTAAACTCCTAAACGTCAACAACACTCAGACCGCAAAAGCGAGGTTACCAGTGCGAGCAGCACTCTTCTAAAGCCAAGGTCAGACGAGGCAAATACATATGTACATACATACATACATATGTACATATGTATATGGCTAATGTAAGTGCATATTTAAACCAATATTTGTTGGTTATGTATATGTATGTGTATGTATCTATACATAGGAAAATTTTATTTTTTTATTAGTATAATCTCTAGTTTTTGGCTAATCTGATCTTACCCCTTAAGAAGCTTATACGGTTTGGTTGAAGCTGATGATAATAATGATGTTTGGAGCTGACGACGCTTCCTAATTCCATTCAACTAACAAATAAACTTTTAGGATTGCAATAATAAGATGACAGCATATTGCACGCAATGCTCAATCGAAATAATAACAACACCATCATCTAATAGTTCGTTAGGTTGTCTGCTGCATAGGGATAAATATGTACTTATAAAAAGAACGAATTTTTTTTTTGTTAGGGAATACTAAAGCTAATCGACTTGGCAAAAAATGCTTAAGCATCAAACGAAAAGTTTCGCAAATGGATTTTTAGATTTGGAGCAATGAGTGTGCATATGTACATATGGATTTGTACATATACATATATAAAAATATATATATATATATATATATATATATATATATATATATATATTTCAGCTGTTGTAGGAAAGTTCAAAGGATGAAGGCACAGTCACTGGTCACTTAGTAAAATGAACAATAAATTGGCTATTTAGCATAGCTTCGAAAATTTAATACGCCTAATTGACACCAGAGGCGCTGCAACACAGCATTATTAAAAACGTGCAATATGAGCAGGTTGTGTATGAGATTGTAAAGTGTTTGGGGTCGTCGTATGAAGTTGTGTCTCGGTTGTACGAAATATAAATATTAAAAAAATTAGATTTTTTGGGAAGTTGTGTTAACAAGTTCCAAAATTTAGGAGTATGTTGTGCAACTTCATTTCATTTTGCGCTTAAAATATAGAATTCAGCAGAAATAGTGATATTATTGAATTTTATCAAAGTTTACCTCAAAAGGAAGATACTTAATAGTGTTTTCACACTGCAAGTTAAGAGCTGGTTTTAACGTTATAACCACAAACAGCTGATTTTGCATTCACACTGCAAGTTTGTTAAGTTCAGGTTTTAACTCACATACTGTCTAATAACTTTGCTCAAAATAAAACAAATCTCCTGCAGAAATGCGTTTGTTTGTTGCTGTATTTGTGTCTGCTTTTTATAACACTTATTTGACAAACTGTACAACAACTGTTTTGTTTGTATGAAAAACTAAGAAAGTTTACAATGCACCCTAAAATGGAAATTATTTGTAAATAAATATTTTAAAATTATGAAACTAGTAATACAAAGTGAAGAAGTGCTTAGAGATCAAGTTATTAGCCCAATTCACAATCTTGTGCAAATGGTCTTGCATCGTAGCATGTGCAAAATGGCATAGTATATTAATACTCACCACTTAACAATTCTTAGTGGTGAGTATCAATATACTATACCATTTTGCACATGCTACGATGCAAGACGATTTGCACAAGACTGTGAATTGGGCTATTATATGTAAAAAATGCACAAATAAATCACAAAATACAACTTTTGTATCGGCGGATCGATATGTCATATCGTTTATTTTCACTTTTCAGACGTCAATGAAAATATTTTTGTTGTTTTCCTTCCAAAAAAAACTCTTATTTTTCCATAATTTTTTAATTATTGTTGCTGCTGCATCCATTTTTAAGTTCAAAATCTTTCAAGCGACATCTAGTTATTCACTGGCATAAACATTATCAGCTGCTGCCGGTCATTTTAACTTGGCAGCACTGAATTTACCACAGCGAAAACAGGATTGCATTTCATAAAACCAAATTAAAACCAATTCAGAAATGGTTTTAAGTTGAATTTAACATAAACAATTTGTATGGTAAAACCAGGTTTTAACAGTTGGTTTTAACGTTAAAACCAACTTTTATTAAAACCAAGTCAGTGTGAAAACACTATAAAACTCTTAAAAAATGTCATTAAATACTTGGTATGTCATCCACATGTAATTTTTATAGTCCTTTGTCTAGGTTTGCCAGATGGGCCTGATTGTCAAGTTTTTTAATGCACGTTAAGTATCAAGTGAAAAATTGATTTGTCAAGCTTTTTTGTAAGTTAATTTTTTTTTCAAATTTATGCTAGCTGTGCAATAATACTTAAAAAAAGTATGTTTATATTTCTAAAAAACAAATATTTTTACTATCAACAGAACTAAGGACTAATATGATACATATATTTTTCTGTTCAATTATAGTTTAAAGAATATAGTTCTCTTTCTGTACAATTATAATAAAAGTGCCAGCACTGATATTTACCCCATTACTCAACACTAGTAAATTGACAGCATTGAACAGCTGAGTTGCAATACGTACATTGAAGTTTTTGAAAAAAAGGGAGTTTATATTTTTGTTTGTTAATTTGTTTTAACGAGTAGCGAGTTTGCTTTAAAATATGTATATAAAGACTGAATTTTTATTGTTATATTGTTTTTTGTTTCTTTTATATTGTTTGTGTTATTTTTACTTTTTATGATACTTTTGTTCTTATTCTAATAATTTTTATGAAAAAATAATAAAAAATTAAATAAAAAACAATAGTATGAGTGTTTTTATTTGTCAAGCTTTTTTTCAAAATCAAGTTTTTTTTGGTCAATGTCAAGCTTTTTGGCAAATTAGATCTGGCAAGCCTACCTTTGGCTCACTTTCTTTTAGTGTTTTCTAGTTTGTTGTTAGAATATGTTTCTTTTTCTATAAACCACACCTTTGAGCAATTTATTTTCCTCTGCCCCTTTTTACGTTCTTCTTCTTTTTGCACCAATATTGTACACGTTGTTGTATAGCGCAAAACGCACAACTTGGTGAACCAACATGTGAGACCAACGATCGCAAAGTGTGTAGCTTGCATAAAAGCTTTCAAGGGTGTTTACCGCAAATGCCAAATGTCAGAGAACATGTGTTAGGCGTAGCAGCACTAAAGACAAATTATAAATTATTATGATAAACACTTAGCTGAACGGAACAACATGATGTTTTCAAAGGCCGCCACATCCACGTATATTAATACCCAGTGACCTTATCAGCACAGCTGATCGTCAGCTGACTTTAAAACAAATTTGTATGTATGTTGTTGTAATGATAAGGCCAATTTGTATTAATACACGCTGGCCATGTCTTCATTCTTTTGTTTGGTTACTATATGTGGTGTTAATTAATGCAAATGGAATTTCCGAATTGTTTTAATTCTTAATTAATTAATAATTAATGAAAGCTCAAGTTTAATATCACTAATTTACAACAGTCTTGCCGTTGTGTTGTTTGATCATTAATTTGCTTATTTTTGTTCTACTTGAGACAACATTTTATGATTTTTTTCTTTTAAGTATACTTATTTAATTTTTCTGCAAGCCCATAACTATTTATTTTATTTAGTTTTCAATTATTTTGTTCAAAATTATGTTGAAGGTAGAATTTAAGTTTCATTTGCCAAAAATAATAATAATATAAGAAATACCGAAGAAGTATATTTATTTCACATTCAGCCTTTAATGTATATATTTTGAATTTTGGCTTGTTCTTGTTTTTGTTTGAGGCTGTTAAACTTATTATGTTTGTATAATGTGATTCTCAACAGCGTATTAAGAGTCTTGCTATAAACATACGAAGTTTGGGTTGAAGTATACTGACGAGTTCCATAAGCAGGAACGAAATGCATATAGACGTTGCTTAACCAAAAGAAAAACAAGAAAATTTAAAAAAAAAATCATTGTGTATGTTCATATTTACAAATCTTTTTTCTCCTGCATCAAATAGTATACGAATCCATTTGAAAATTGTAATCATTTATTATAATCATATTTTAATCCAATAAACCAAAATGTAACGCTATTATCATCTTCTAATCAATAGAAGAAAAAAATATCAAACGTGTTCTGTGTTATAACTTTTGAGCAAAAAAGTAACGTTTTCATTAGTAATTGCTATTATGTATTATTATTGTTTTTCTCCCAATCTTACCTTGTAAAAAAAGCTACAGAAAAGTTTGGTACAAAAGGAATTATTTAATATTACTATTTGCTGCAATAGTAGAAATGTGTTCTATTAGTATTTAGTTTTCTTTTCTTTATTTTATTTTTATTTTTTTCACCATTAGAGTCATCGCTAATTGAAGTGCTAAATTGGAACAACTAAAACAAGTTGAATATAAAATTATAAAAAGTAATAAGAAATGCCAAAAAAAAAATGTTCTTACCTTAAAGTTCGCAGTCTTGTGAAGATATAGAAGAAGATAGAAGATGAGTGAAGAATTTTTGGTTTAAAAAAACCTTTCCAATAACATTGATATCTGCAAGAAAAAAATCATAAATCATATTATTAATTTATTTAACTTCTGTAAGCATAAAAACTATAATAAAAACTAAAATAATTGGCATTTTTGTATCAATTTGGTATTCTATAAAATATTATTACGAGAAGTTCAAATAAAATTGGCATTTTTCTAGCCAATATTTTTTTAAATAATTTTTTTTTGCGGTTTATATATTGAATACGAGTGTAGAGTGAAAATTTCCTAAAAGTAGGCATTAAACAAAAAAAGTTTAAAAAGGTAAAACAGGTTTGGTGAAGTCTAGAGTTATCAAATAAATATATGGTACATTAAAAATATTGTTACGTTTTTCCGCTTTAAAAACGCTTTTCCGTGCGCTCGAAGAGTTGCAAATGCATAAAAGCCCCCGTGTAGTAATTAGGGTTAAGAATGACACTATTTTTTTTTTACAAATAAATACATTTATACTAATCAAGAGCTTAAATTACTCAAATATACACAGCTGGATACAACCACGTCTACCCCGCTCAGTGTTGCCAGTTTTTTCCACAGCTTATCCCCAATTTTTGATTTGTCATCCCCAAAAATCCCCAAATTGAGTTTTTTAGATTAAAATTTTTTCTTTTGTGAAAAAAATAAAAAAAATTAATTTTGTTTAAAAGATAATGACAAAAATAACATATTTATTCAATAAAATTCATTTATATCGATAGCTATATCGCCGGTTGGTTTCTGGTTTGCTGCAGACATAATGCAAAGTTCAACCTTGGTATAACGAATCTCAAGGTGATTAGAAAAAAAACGTTATATCGAATAATTCGTTACAATGAGGTGCGTTATATCGAGGTGAAGTTGCACTTCTATTCGTTATAACGAGGTAATAAAAAATGTTGACAACAATAAATTTTTCTTCAACTAAAACTAGCAGTACTTACTTTACTAAGCATCAAACAACAATGATTGCATACAAGCTCTTGGCAACAATAAATTTTCTTCGAATATTTCAGCCGTTAGTCTAATGCATGCTGCTGTCGACTACGAAGGTTTGCTGGAGACGTTGCATTTCATAAAACCAAAATAAAACCAATTCAGAAATGGTTTTAAGTTGGATTAAACAAAAACAATTTGTATGGTAAAACCAGGTTTTAACAGTTGGTTTTAACATTAAAACCAACTTTTATTAAAACCAATTCAGTGTGAAAACACTATTAGTCCGCAGTGAATGAAAATTTGTTTATAACGAGGTTATTGATAAATGTATTCGTAAAAGAGAGGTTTATTTTGTATCAGATGTTATGGAGCGTTGTAGGGGATTTAAAAAAATTCGTTAAATCGAGGAAATCGTTATAGTGAGGGTCGTTATATCGAGGTTTGACTGTATTTGGAATATACTGTGCGGCAAACCAGAAACCAACCGACGATATGTACATTCATATTAATTTAATTTGTACTTATAAAACTTGTAAAGAAAAAATTACACATAGTTTAATATACACAAGTATAAAAAAAACTTGTTAACCAAAGTTTACCATTTCAAAAACTTCAGATTCGAAATCTTCTGATTCATCAGCCTCAAACTTTGTTGTACATAGTAGTTGTATTAAAGTTGTATTAAGGATTAAATTTGTCACAACAAATTGAATTATTTTTAAAGTGCGTGTTTATTCTAAGAAGTGCTTCCAACAAGTCATATTGCATTTTGTTACGTATTTTTGTTTTGATAGTGTTCATTATTGTTTAATTCTTTATTAGAACCCATTTACTATGAATAGTAACATACATTTTTAGACTTGCCAGACGCATATTTCTTAGTTCAAAAATCATTCTTGTTACCATCAGTTATAAAAAAAATAACCCCAAAAAATCCCCTAAAATTTTCTTATCATCCCCAACAAAACCCCAGATCACTATACAAAATTTTCATTCTTAATCGCGAAAAAAAATCCCCGATTTGGGGACAAATCCCCTACACTGGTAACACTGACTCCGCTGGTGTACATACATATATGTACTGCGCTAGTATTGACGTAATACCCCTCAGTCTGCTGCTCGTCTTACACTAGACTCTCTCAGCCGGCGCTCACCACAATGACTTATTGCTTTACTTTAACACACTTATACACGGCTAATAGCTGCGTTGTGCACCTTAAGACCGGGGCACAATGAATCCGTCGTACGCAGAAGGTTGCCACAATGAGTACCTTATTAACGGAACCATTTGAACAGCTCCAGGTCGATTCACCATTTTATTTATTAAATTCAACTTTTTTATTTATTTCGTTTATTTCTTTTGTTTAATTTTATTTTTGCTGCCACAAAATACTAAAACCTAAATCAGAACATACAAAAAAATTCAGTAAAGTGCGGCTTTGACTCGTGCACGAAGGGTTCCGTGCGTTGGGCTTTGAGCATTTTTCAGCTGAAATATTTTTTTTTGTTTTTTTTTTCGTTTTTTTCTCGTTTTGGCAATTTTGTTAATTTTTGCGATTTTTTTTAATTTTGGCGATTTTTTTTAATTTTGGCGATTTTTTTTAATTTTGGCGATTTTTTTCATTTTGGCGATTTTTTCATTTTGGCGATTTTTTTAATTTTGGCGATTTTTTTAATTTTGGCGGTTTTTTTATTTTCGCGATTTATTTTCGATTTAGAATTTTTTTTTAATTTGGTGCTTTTTTTTCGTTTTGGCGATTTTTTTTTTATTTTGGCGATTTTTCTTGGTTTGGCGATTTTGTAATTTTGGGATTTTTTTGTTTTACTGTTTTTGAAAATTTCAAGAAGTTTGCTCTTTCCAAGATACAGCAAGTTATCAAAATTACATAGTCAAAATTACATTAACTGATGGTACACCATCTAATTAAAATTTTTTAAATTTTAGTGTTGATTGTTGTAGTCTGTATAAAAATACACTAACTTTACAAATTTCAAGTGCATATACATACAATTGTATGTATATTACATGGGATTTTAACATTTTTCGTTGCTCGTTTTGGCACACCCTTTAATTTCCAACTCTCATGTATTTGTTGTTGTAGCGGCCAAGGGTCTACATACTCTGTCCAAATTTCAGGTCCGTAGCTTTTACGGTTCTCGAGAAAATACCCTGTGACGGATAGACGGACAGCTTAGCGAAAACAATAGGGTTTCTTTTCACCCTTGGTGTACGAAACCCTAAAAACCAACCAATATCTGTCAAACTACTCAACGTACGCAAAAAGTTAAAAGTTGAGAAAATTTTGTTCTTTGCGTTGACGGACACGTACTGAATGTAACAGACCTCATAAGAAACCATGTATTTCAACTTAACTGTCAGTTGAAAAAGGCGAAGTTTAACGTATAACGTATTCATTGTGCCCCGGCCTTTACTCTTCACTCCATACGACACGATAGACTTCACAATACGCTCAACGATAGACTGTAACAGCTATAGACTGTAACTATAGACTATTCAATTATCAACAGTAGTGCCAGCAGATGCGTCGCTCATTTTATACTTCACACCAGCCTTCCAGAATGCGGCAGCAACGTCTAGAGGATCTCATCAGAATTTTCATTTCGCGTAATTTAATTAGTTCATGGGTTAACTATGTGTGTACATACATGTGTACATACATATATTCATGCATCATTAAAGAAAGAATGCGCAGTGGTTGTTAACTTAATAGTGTTTTCACACTGGAAGTTAAAAGCTGGTTTTAACGTTAAAACCATAAACAGCTGATTTTGCATTCCCACTGCAAGTTTGTTAGATTCAGGTTTTAACTCACATACTGTCTAATAACTTTGCTCAAAATAAAATAAATCTCCTGCAGAAATGCATGTGTTTGTTGCTGTATTTTTGTCTGCTTTTTATAACACTTATTTGACAAACTGTACAACAACTGTTTTGTTTTTATGAAAAACTAAGAAAGTTTACAATGCGCCCTAATAGTGTTTTCACACTGACTTGGTTTTAATAAAAGTTGGTTTTAACGTCAAAACCAACTGTTAAAACCTGGTTTTACCATAAAAATTGTTTTTGTTAAATCCAACTTAAAACCATTTCTGAATTGGTTTTATTTTGGTTTTATGAAATAAAGTTATTGGAAATAAAGTTATTGTATATAAAAAATGCACAAATAAATCGCAAAATACAAATTTTTTAGTGGTGGATCGATATGTCATATCGTTTATTTTCACTTTCCAGAGGTCAATGAAAATATTTTTGTTGTTTTCCTTCCAAAAAAACTCTTATTTTTCCATAATTTTTTAATTATTGTTGCTGCTGCATCCATTTTTAAGTTCAAAATCTTTCAAGCGACATCTCTTGTTATTTACTGGCATAAGCATTGTCAGCTGCTGCCGGTCATTTTAACTTGGCAGCACTGAATTTACCACAGCGATAACAGGGTTGCATTTCATAAAACCAAATTAAAGCCAATTCAGAAATGGTTTTAAGTTGGATTTAACAAAAACAATTTGTATGGTAAAACCAGGTTTTAACAGTTGGTTTTGACGTTAAAACCAACTTTTATTAAAACCAAGTCAGTGTGAAAACACAACAATATGTATGGTAAAACCAGGTTTTAACAGTTGGTTTTGACGTTAAAACCAAGTCAGTGCGGAAACACTATTATGTTTGTTTTGGTTTGAATTATCATGTATGTACATTGTACATATGTGTATCTTCTTAAGAAACAGACGCTTTTTGTTTTTGTTTGTATAAGTTTATTACGGCCTGTTCCACGATGTCACCAGAAATCGTTCGATCAACAACTTGTATTGATAACAACAATAACATTAGAAAATTTGTTGTTGTTTTCAATACATGTATGTGAGTATTCAAAGGAACGATTTCTGGTGACATCGTGGGACAGGCCGTTAATCACGTTTATATATGTATGCGACACATGTGTATTTAATTCTTTGTTAGGATTCTAGATATTTATTTTTTGTTTATCAAATGTTTTCTGTATAAAAACATTTGCATTGACCCTGGCCATCTCCGTAACAATATTATTAAAGATATTAAAACCTGGAGTTCTTTAAACAGATTCGAATAAGCCGTTTTTAGTTTTCTTCTGTTTATTCATTTAGAGAAAAACCCCCAATATTCATTAAATTTAAAATAAGTTTGAAGTGTATTTTATTTAAAATGTTGCATAAAAATGTTGTTAAAATAGATTTCAGTTGCTGCTGTTAGCAACTGTCAAGTGATATATACATACATATGTCAGCTGACTACTCTCAAGATTTTAACAAGCCGCGTAATTTACTTTTTGTTTGACAGCCATTAATATAGCAGACAAGCAGAAAGCTCAGTTAGCCGACTGTAATGTAATGTAACTGCAACAGTAGGAAACAGCTGAGCGATATTGTAACGTAATAACGATAGTGTAACGTAACCTACTTTTCATATAAAAATATCGATCAGCTATTGCCTACGTTGCAGTTACATTACATTGCCGTCGGGTAACTGAGCCTTAACGCGTAATTTGAGAAGAAAATGTAAAAAGTGAATTGCATTATTGCTCTCATTAGCAAATAGAGAAAGTTTCATGCCAACAATTTCATAAAAAATTCGTGTAAATTCGCCCTTTATCTTCGTGGCAAATTTTGCCAATTTTTAGGTCGCCATTTCTTGTTTGTGGGCTTAAAGTTCGTGAGTCACGAATGTCATTAAGTACGTATGTACATATTTATTTATAACTTGTTTTTTTCTATACAAGCTCCAAAATATTATTCAATGTTAATTACCGTGAACAATAAACCTATTGGACTACAGTTATGTTGTATATGGAGAGGCCATAATTAGTCCTTTTTATTATTCGGACTGTCTCATTGTTATTTAAAGAAACCATTAAAAGCAAAGCTTGTTATGTGGAGAGAATGTTGTAGGCGTTGTGACCTTGTTGCTAGTAAAATCACCTTAGTGTAAGTATTAAATGGGTTGGAAGTTATGTAAATATGTGTAAATATACATGTACATTAGGGGTATAACCAATTTTTTGGCATAGTACCATGAGGTCAACCATCTCCTAGTAACCACGAAAATCATAATCGTTTGTAATTTGTAGCAAAAAAGTTCACGCACCAATTGGTTTTTCTAAACCAAAAAAATACATTTTGAAACTTTTAAAGCACGTACTTGAACTAACAAAAATATTATTTTACATAGTCTAAAGTTATTGCGAGGCCTTCTTTTTTTTTTTTTTTTTATTTTTTTTATATAAAGAGAAGTAACACTCAGGCAATTAATGCCTACTACTATTACTAGGTGTTACCTTCTTTAGGAAAGGGATAGTGAGAGAGAAGACAGGTGGTGAAGGAAGAGATAGAGGAAAGCTTCATTCTTTTACAACTCTGCTTTTTCGCACGTTTTTGAATAATGCAATGTTGCAGCGCCTCTCTGATGTTAAATGAGGCGTATTAATTTTTTGAAGCTGTGTCTTGTAGCCATTTTATTGATTATTTTACTTCGCCAATGATTTTGCTACACAACGAAGGAGGGCGCTCTGATGTTACATTAGGATTAGTATCTGCTGAAGTCGGTATAGTTCAGTGACCAGTGACTATGCCTTCATCACTTGAACTTTCCTACAACAACTGACACAAAGGGACACTAATGCACATCAGAAAAATGCGTGGTGTTGTTATTTAATGACTGTCGGATACAGGGATTGAACCCAGGACCTTCGGTTTTGTAGTCAACGTGCTAACTACTTCAGCCAACGCCACCCAATAATGCAATATTGTATATTCATAATTTTATACGGTGTTTTATATTTATTTTTTGTTTTAAATAAACATATTCCCCCTTATTCGTCGACGTCACATCAAGACGACGGTAAGTATTGTCACTTGTCTACACTTTGTCGGCAACAATTGTCTATAATTGACAGGCTTTGTAAACTAATGTAGCATGTTAAAAGTAGCCAATTCTTGTCGACAAAGGGTATACAATTTTTAATGTCGTCTTGATGTAACGTCGACGACGTCATTCGCAATAAGGGGGATTATTAATTTTTCTTAACCAAAAAGAAAATTAAACATTTTAAAAATTGAGCTTACCGAAAAAAAAAATATACGAATTTTATGCTCTATCGTACTTTGCTATGCCAATTTTGATATTTTAAAAATATTGTTAAAGAGTTACATCCCTAATGAATATACATACATATGTATACACAAATCAACTAGGTCTATGTTTTATGTTCATTTTACGGCCTTAATTCAAATACAATTTTGTCATAAAACTACGACAGCAGGCAGGTCCTGCTATAATAACAGCAAGTTGTGCCTTGCAAAGTATTAAAGAGTGTTTAATAAAGATGTAAAAATTGATTAAAAAAAAACATCAATTATTCTAAAGGAATCCTAGCAATAAAACCACGTGAATTAATTAAGAGAATAAAGCATTAATGAGTTTCCCGGTTACATGCACCAAATTCCGAAAAAAAAAATTTAAAACCCACCTGAAATTACTGCAGGCGAATATTTAAAATTTTATTTCACTATTCGCATTTGATTAAAATTATATGCTGTTGTTAGTCGAATAATTTTTTGTATCTTATTCGACTTGATACTGATTCGATTATTTGAATAAATTTCTTCAATAAATTTACGGCCTGGCCCACGATGTCACTAGACATCGTTCGATCGACAACTTGTATTGCAAACAACAATAACTTTAGAAAATTTGTTGTTGTTTGCAATACAAGTTATCGATCGAACGATTTCTCGTGACATCGTGGGCCAGGCCGTTAATGTTTTATTTTTAGGCGATTGTCCGAATAAATTTTTTAATTGAAAAATACTGAACTTGAGTCAAATTAAGAAATTCACCCTTATTCCAGTTGTCAACATCGACGTCACGTCAATACAGTACCAAAAAATTGGGGCTTGTCTACTCGCTCTCGAGAACAATTTTGAGCTATTGACAGTCTCTATCTGTTCCCTAAAGTCTAGAAAATATCATGAGCATGTCAATAGCAGTCAGTTGTTTCCAACAACGGATATACAAGCCACAATTTTTTGATATTGTCTTGACGTGACGTCGGTGTTGACAACTGGAATAAGGGCGATTATTAAAAATTAACTATAGTGCATATAATTATTATTATTCGGTTATTTCTTTTGTGATAGAAAAGACAGGTGATGAAGGAGAGATACAGTAAAGCTTCATTCTTTAACAATTCTGCTCTTTTTGCACGTTTCTAATAATACAGTGCTGCAGCGCCTCTGGTATCAATGAGCCGCATTAAATTTTCAAAGCTGTGTTTAGTAGCCATTTTGTTGGCTATTTTACTTCCTCAATGATTCTGCTACACAATACCAACGAAGGAGAGGGCTCTGATATTGCATTAGGTTTATCATCCGCTGAAGCCGGTGCAGTTCAGTGACCAGTGTCTATGTCTTCATCACTTTAACTTTCCTACAACTGATACAAAGGGACACGTCTAAAAAATGTGTGGTGTTGTTATTTAATGACTGTCGGAGACCGGACTCGGAACCCTGGACCTTCGGTTTTGTAGTCAACGTGTTAACTACTTCAGCCAACTCATTTAAAATTTTAGGTTAAATATTCGAATAAATGTTTAGTTTCATTTTATTCTTAATTTTTAACATTTCTTCAAGTAACCAGATAAATTTTAAATTTTATTACACTATTATTAGATTGGAAGCGTATGAGTCTCTCTATGCTTATTAAACTCCCAGACGTCCTGTGTGTGACTTTTCTGAAAAAAAACACCACTTGGTGAACCAACCTGTTTGGAAACGGGGTATGTGTTAATAATAAGTGTATTACTAACGACAGTTATATATTCCACTATATCACGAAATATATTTTCAGCAGTGTGTATGGTTACTATTTATGGGCACAACTTTATATATAAAAAAAAACTAGGGAGAAGGCAATTAAGGGCACTTGCACACAAAACCCAGGTCATGTACAGACTACGTATCGTAAATAATAACTAAACTTGAACAAAAAAAACTAAAACTTTATTTACATCCCCCTACGAGTAAACAAACAAAAATTCTTAGAAATATTATACAACCAGATGTGTTTAGTGGTTTGAGTTTTGTGTAGAGCTTTTTCATTTTGAAAACTAAGAGAGCAAAGTAATTAAACTGGTGACATTTGGCTTAAATTATAGCCAAAGTTTATAACGAACTCTATTAGAATTGCAGACAAATATATTAGAGTTCCATTATATAGATAGATAATAGTTGTAATTTAATTTAATGACAAAAGTAAATAAAAGTAATAAATGCCTAAAAATATGCTTTAAATAATATACTTCATAGAAAGCCTTTGTGTATGTTAGTAATAATCGCGTACTTATTATTTATACGACAGTTGAAACAATTGTGTATTATTCAAATTAAAATACTTTGAATAAAAGAAAAAGTATGTAGTCTGATAAAAAGTCAAGCATATGGTATTTATTTATAAAACAAAAATATTTTTTTTATCTACATATTCCTAAAGTGGTAGTTTAATTCATGGGCTTTTGGTATTAATGTCATATCACTGGAAACACGAATTTAAGTTATTAATGACAAATGAAAGAACATGCAAAGCTATAGCTTAACTGTACATTTATGACAATTTTTGGAAATGAGACATTATTAGATTTAATTGAACTATAGTGAATTTTTAATCAGAAATAATTTCTTAATCAGGCTTGAGTTCAGTAATTTCAATTCTTATGAATGAAATATTTTTATTAATTAATGTGAGTATCTAAAGAATAGAAGAAAAATTAAACTAGACACTATTAGCTGGGGGAAATACCGATATTTTTCTGTGCAGCCACGCACTTCATCAGCACCCATGTCTATCTACTGGGGTAGAGATTATTATTAACATCAGCTATTAAACTTAAATTTCTATGAAATGGAATATGAGAATTGATTGTGTATACAATTATTGATTTGCCTTTGGCAAACACATTTGTAAGTATCACTATTCATTTTCTGTTTTTCCATTTTCTATTTAGGTTAGCACGAAGTTATATCACTCTACCTATGTATGTTTAACTATTCTTACTTATCTTTTACGATCATCACATTAATTATTTTTACTTATTCGATGCACCATCGGTACATACATATAAGTATTATTGTAGTGGCTTTATGTTACTTTGTTTATGCTTTCTACAGTTGACTTAGCTTTCCAGCATTCTGAAGCAGTTCTGGCCAAGTGAACAGTGATCGCCAAGTGAACATATTTTTGTCACGTACCCATGATGAATTAAATGAGACATTATTAGATTTAATTGAACTATAGTGAATTTTTAATCAGAAATAATTTCTTAATCAGGCTTGAGTTCAGTAATTTCAATTCTTATGAATGAAATATTTTTATTAATTAATGTGAGTATCTAAAGAATAGAAGAAAAATTAAATAATAATAAATTAAATAAGTAAAAATAATTAATGTGATGATCGTAAAAGATAAGTAAGAATAGTTAAACATACATAGGTAGAGTGATATAACTTCGTGCTAACCTAAATAGAAAATGAATAGTGATACTTACAAATGTGTTTGCCAAAGGCAAATCAATAATTGTATACACAATCAATTCTCATATTCCATTTCATAGAAATTTAAGTTTAATAGCTGATGTTAATAATAATCTCTACCCCAGTAGATAGACATGGGTGCTGATGAAGTGCGTGGCTGCACAGAAAAATATCGGTATTTCCCCCAGCTAATAGTGTCTAGTTTAATTTTTCTTCTATTCTTTAGATACTCACATTAATTAATAAAAATATTTCATTCATAAGAATTGAAATTACTGAACTCAAGCCTGATTAAGAAATTATTTCTGATTAAAAATTTTTGGAAATATTTTTTTTAAGTTGTTTAAGTTTACATCTGTACTTAATATCAAAGAGGGGTTGAAATTCCCACCCCTCCCAACTTAATTTTCCTGTTTTTTATGGTGAACTGGAATGGAAAATCGTGAAACCCTTGCCTTTTGGGCAAAGCATGTGTTCTACACTCTTATGTGAAATATTACGGGAAACTCCGTATGGGTGTCTTTAGGCAAAAAAAAAAGTACTATTTAACGGGTTAAAGTGTTCCAATTCCACAACTAACCTTAAAATTAAGCTTATAGGACATAAGCTTGTAGGTGTAAACACAAAATCTAGCAATTTGAATTAAAATCTTTATGAAAATCTATACCGTTTACACCAAATTTTTATCCAAAACAAAACCCATTAACTGGAAATTTTCCAAAAACTATAACCATACAACGGCAATGTAGCCAATTCACACACGTTATTAAGTAGACAAGCTGATTTTATATTACAAATTTGAAAAAAAAAACAGTAGTATCAGCCTTCTAAAAGATTTTAAGTAGATTTTCTTATCGTAAAATAGAAGTATCAGTCTTCTAAAAGATTTTAAGTAGATTTTCTTATCGTAAAATAGAAGTGTCAGTCTTCTAAAAGATTTTAAGTAGATTTTGATCGTCTTGAGGAGATGCATCGCGATATAGATGTTGTTTTATATGGAAAATCTACTAGATTTTACGAAGACTTCTGAATTTATTAGAAAAACAAAACGATTTTTAACCGACTTCAAAAAAAGGAGGAGGTTAACAATTCGTCTCTATTTTTTTTAGGTGTGTTACTTCATAACTCGGTACATTTTAGACCGATTGTAAAGGGTATAGCTTCCCATTGGTCCCATTGTAAAATAAATGGGCGGAGACACGCCCACATTTTTTTCCTATAATTTTATAATATTCTACTCATTTGATTGTTGCGAAAGCTATAAGACACCTTTGGTTCTAGTAATTACACAATTTGAAAGTTAAAAAAATGGGCGGAGTTACGCCCATTAAAATATATTGCAATATTTCACTCGGTTCAACTTAACCAATTTTTACGAAACTTACCACACAAATTGAGCTCTAAAATAGACAAAACCTTTTATTTCAGAAATGGGGCGGAGTCACGCCTATTAAAATTTAATATTTTATTTTACGTGGTTCTACTTTATCGATTTTTGCAAAACTTAACACACACCCTAAGCCTTGAAAAACATGCAATCTAGCATTTAAAAAATGGGTGGAGGCACGCCCATTAAAATTTAATTTTGTATTTCACGTACTTTTTCTTATCTTCTTCTATCAGATATTTGCATTGAAGTCGGGGTGTTTTGGCAGAAAGCATTATTTCGAAACTTTTCGTGCAAACGAACAAACGAAATCACCTGATTTTAGACCAAAAAAATATTTTTTGTGAAAATTGTATTTTTGAAACTTACCGAACCAAATCGCTTCACTACCTTACGACATCTGGGTGAGCTTAACATTTTTCTAATGCGGCAAAACATGTTTTAATTACTTTTTCTTAAAGATCCGACGATTTTCTATAAGAGCCAGATAATGGAAAAAAGTATCGCTTTAAGTACTCTTTGAGTATTGACCTTGAAACAACTATGAATGCGTACAGCTAAAAATTATGCTTATATGCAAACACACGCATTCATTTTAAACTAAATACATACATATGTATAACTATGAACATCCAACAAATATGTTTATACACATTTTTTAAATTACGCAGCACGAACAACTATAACTGAAATTTATATACTGTGTGAGCTACAATCACAGGCATAAGTATAAAAATACTCTGACCATTATTCGGCTACACATGCGTATGAACAGTGCATGTTTTTAAACAGCCACACACACATTTTGTATACGATTAAATATCCATAGACTTAATATGATTATATGCAGTTACTAAAATTAAGACTATTTACTTACATATATATTTTATTGAGTACTCATTGTCATTCTCTGATAAGTACCACTTATTAAAAATAATTTTTTGTTTATTTTTTTAGTTCGAAACAATAATAGTAATTTAAAAAATGAAACGTTAATACTTTAGCAACCCAAAACTGCACATCATAAAAAAATATTCCACATATTCTACTATAGTAGAGAAAACAGTGCCTACTAAATACCTCATAAAATAGAACAAAATTAATAAGAAATCTCTATGGTTTTTTTTTTTCAATAAGCAAATCTTATTAATTTCATAGGCCTTTCACACACGAGAACAATTGTGCTGGCATAACATGCCAGTTTGTAGGTGAGAGAGGCAAAGAGAGGGGTTTCGTGTTTGGCATAATTTTTCAACCAGCTACAACCCCGCATCACCAGCACAAAACTAATACACACATAACTTAAAAAAACAGCAAATATCAAATGCATACAAAAAACACTAACACGCACAAAGCTATGTATACGTATACATTTTTATGCCGGATGAATTAGTCTCGTGTGTTCTTAAAGGAACAAAAATTGTGCGGGATAAAAATTAGTCTCGTGTGTGACAGGCCATAGAGAAAACCTTTTTGAAAAAATCAAGAAGAAATCTTGTAGTTTTTATGAGATTATCTTATTGATTTTTTCAATAAAAAATAAAAAAAAAAATGCGTCTTTATTATCTGTACTTGTGTAGTTTCATTTAAATTCTATACCATATACATATGTATGTATGTTTTTATGTAGTGTATTGTAGATGCTATTTATTTATACATACATACATACACATTAGGTTATATTCTTAACTAACTTACTCACCAAGTATTGAACAAGCAAACTTCTACCTGATAGACAAGCACTCTAAGCAATATGCTAACAACCATTGGAATTATTGTGCAAACATTCTTATACAAAAATGAAAAAGATCATGAAATAAATTGTCTGTATGTCTATTTATAGAAACGAAATAACAAGACACCTCATAAAATCAAGAAGATTTCCTTATTAAAAAAATCAATAAGATGCTTTACACATACTCATATAGGAACCTACTAAAATCAAGAATAAAACCTTATTGAAAAAATCAATAAGGCAACCTAATAAAATCAAGAAGAAATCCCTATAGTTTACAATTTATAAGAAAACCTAATAGAATCAAGAAGTTTTTCTCTATGGATTGTTTTTTTTTGGTGCCAAAAATAACGGAAATTGAGTAAAACAAGTTGTGAATAATAAGATTTCTTCTTGATTTTATGTGGTTTTCTTTTTGATAAAATTAATAAGATTTACCACATAAAAACAATAAGGAATCTCTATGAAAAAATCTTCGCTTCTTTCTGCTGGGGTATCCCTTAGCCTAAAAACGTTTCATAGAGAAAATCGAGAAAATCTTATTGATTCTGTGAGGCAGTTTTTTCTCTGTGTACAAGTAATATAAAGGAATTTCGGCAAAAAGAAATTAGATTTGCAGGCTTCACGAATAATGTAACATTTTACAAAAATTCCTTTATTCTGTGAATTTTGTTGAGCACCCCACATCTAGTATATAACTATGTGTCATGTATGTTTTACATATAACTTAATAAATTTCCACTTCACCTCAATTTTAAAAATTTCCCCACATCTTTATAAATAAAACTCTATACAACAGCAGAACATTTAGTTTCTATTGAGTTTTATAATATTATAAGGTTTATTGATATTTTCTAACCTCTTGGCAGTTTTTCCTTACTCTTCATGCGTTATACTCGTATAAAACAAACAAAAGATTTTTAAAAGGCTAGAAGTCTTAAAAATGTATTGAATACTTCCATCAAGTATAGGGCGGCCATAAAATAACAATAAAAAAGGATTTTTATGAAAATCTATTTACATTACATACGAGTACAAAAGTTTGTTGCATGCCACATACATACATACATACACACATACCTGCCACTAAACGTAAATATGTAACTTGCCACTATTGACAATCTTATAACTTTATATCTTACTACTTGAAATGATTTCATAAAAGAGACGAATACAAGTGCTTTACAACGCTCTCCACCTACCTCTGTCTTAAAAAAATGAATTGTGGCAAGAAATTTTGTCTTCTGAAAGCAATAAGACTTGGATAGTGTAAACTAGGACTTTGCATGTATCTAATAAATGGCAAAAAATAAAGAAAACTTCTGGAATACTTATGGGACAAGACCCAAAACTTTCAATCAAATTAAGCAACAAATTAAAACAAATTTAAAACCGTAACAGCCATCTTTGAAGACACACACGCATATTTCTAAACACACATAATCATATTTCCAAGTATAGTTAACCCTTTATAACAACACATTATACGCCATGCAAAATATTCTTCATCAAGGATCTCTGCCATCGTCACATCGTTTTCATGCTTGGGTCGTAAAAAGTGAAGATTCTGTGAGTTTAAGAGTCATATGCATATGTATGTATAGACAAATTCCTAAGAGTGAGCCGAGCAAGTGTGCCATTGAGTGCAATGAATTTCAGTCAAAGTATTCGTACTATAATGCACTTCAAAATACATACATATGTGCACGTGTGTGTGTGTATGTATGCCAGGAAGACGACTATAAAATGCATTTATATGCACATATCACTGCTTTTATCACTGTATGTAGGTCCATATACATACTTATTCAGTGTAAGTGTAATTGTGTGAGCAAGCATGAATATGGTTACATATACGAGTACATATGAATTACAATGGAGTGCACTACAATGTTTCCACTTCTAGTTGACTTTGTTAAACACTACTAGCATTTGGTTTTATGAGGTCCCTGTGAGTGTTTTACATAAACATATTTAGCAAATATTATTTCTTCATATTCCACATTTATCAACATACACAGCCAAACTCTTATTTGAAGAGTTGTAGTTACCCAGTGAACAAAAAAAATTTAAGCTTAAAGGCTCTCAGTTAGCCGAACGTAATGAAATGTAACTGCAACGGTAGGAAACAGCTGATCGATATAGTTATGTGAAAAGTAATGTATGTACATGTTCTTCCATTCCGGTTACATCTCTATAGCCATTTTCATCTAATGGGTGTTTTTTATTGAAGTATAGAACTTTAAGTTGGCATCACTTTTTTAACTGGCGGCCATTTTGTCAGCTGTCAAGTGATTAATATTTAGTTTGGTTTGCCATTTCATCATGAACAGGTTGACAAAAGAACAACGCTTGCAAATCGTGCAAATTTATTTCGAAAATAATGGTTCAGTTCGCGAAGTTTACCGCAAGCTCCGTCCATTTTATGGTCGACATAATCGTCCATCAGAGCAATTAATTCGGTTAACCATGGATCGTTTTCGCACTACGTTTACTCTATGTGATAATACGCATCCGCAGAGACGTCAAACAGTGCTCACCGAAGAAACAGTTGCCGCTGTAGAGCAAAGTGTTGAAGAGGACCCGAATGAATCGATTCGCCACCGTGCACAGCAATTGGAGCTTTGTCCATCAACTTTATGGAAGATTTTGATGATTTTGAATGTGGATGAGTTGTGGTTCCAACAAGACGGCGCTACATGCCACACAGCGCACGTCACAATCGATTTATTGAAGGAAACATTCGATGAGCGCATAATTTCGCGGAATGGACCTGTCAATTGGCCACCAAGATCGTGTGATTTGACACCATTGGATTATTTTCTTTGGGGATATGTGAAGTCGCTCGTCTACGCCAACAAACCAGAAACGTTAGGGGACTTGGAAGCCAACATTCGTGGCGTTATTGCCAACATACGGCCCCATATGCTCGAAAAAGTGGTTGAAAATTGGACCTGTAGAATTGGCTTTATTCGAGCCAGCCGCGGCGGCCACATGCCCGAAATCATATTTAAACATTAATGGCATAAAATTATCCTTCCAATAAAGCCAAATTGATGGACATTAAAACGATTTTCTTGTGTTTTATTTCAATTCGAAGTTCTATACCTCTAAAAAAACACCCTGTACTTTTCACAGAACAACATCGATCAGCTGTTTCCTACCGTTGCAGTTACAGTCAATTACAGTCGGATATCTGAGCCTTTAAGCAGACAACCAACCGTATTGTGTAAAATTCTCCCAAACATTTAACAACGCTTACATCACTTTTTCGATAAGCCATTTTTGCATATATTATACGATTAATATTAGACTAGCCTGCACATTGTAGGAAGGAAATTTAATTTCCTGATATAAGTTAAAAGTCTGGCCGTTTTCTGAACTATTAGCACCAGTATCAGACATTTCCGCTCATTTTGCTCTTTGTCGGGAAAAAAATGTTTAAATTATGTATTACTAAGACATTTAACAGTTTAGTCCGCACATTTTGTAAAATTAATTCCGGACATTTGTGTTATACAAGGAAGCTCCCAAAACCAGCCGACCTGACGTATAGATGGCGGCTCACAATATTGTGAGGCGGCCAAAAACAGGGGGGAAATATCACTACATTATTTATTGTAATATGATTTTAATATGGCAATGCTGTTTTCAAATTCACTTATTAATTGCAATGGCAATAACACAATTAAAAAGTCAACAGTAAAACAGAAATAATTTTTCGGAAAAATTTATATTTTTGACAGAAGCGCTAAAAAAGCTGAACTTTTTACATAATTTAATTATGTACAACAAGTGGTTATATTAAAAAATAAAATAGCGCCTAGTAGCAACCCTGTATTTTTATTGCCTTTTTTAGTTTCTACTCATATGAAGTGAAATAGGAATTCGATTGGAAGTAACATTAGGAGAGTAAGATGTACAAAAAAGGTTCGATTACTTTTTTGGCGAAACCGAGCATGCCTTAGTATATTCTGTAACGACGTTTTCCTTTGCTGGGCTACACTCACTGGTGTCCAGGATCGTGTCACAAATTATTTATTTGTTTTGGACCTTGAGAAAGGATGACACACACATTTTATTCTTACAATTAATTTTATTATTAAAATAATAACTCTTATGTCTACTTAAATTTAATTGAATTATATCCTGACGCAAACCTTTTACAGTCCCTTACTGGCTTCACAGCCCCTTAAATACTATTCTGATCACGATTGTCCACTACCGGTGTATATCCAGCCTACTTTCCTAGAAGACCCAAACTATCCTCAGCCTGCTTCCACTTCAATCACTATTTTTTTACAATTTCTAATGTCTATAGAGATATGTACACAGAGAAAAAACTGGCTCATAGAATCAAGAAGATTTTCTCTATGAAACGTTTTTAGGCTAAGGGTTATCCCAGCAGAAAGAATCGAAGATTTTTTCATAGAGATTCCTTATTGTTTTTATGTGGTATATCTTATTAATTTTATCAAGAAAACCACATAAAATCAAGAAGAAATCTTATTATTCACAACTTTTTTTACTCAATTTCCGTTATTTTTGGCACCAAAAAAACAATCCATAGAGAAAAACTTCTTGATTCTATTAGGTTTTCTTATAAATTGTAAACTATAGGGATTTCTTATTGATTTTATTAGGTTGCCTTATTGATTTTTTTAATAAGGTTTTCGTCTTGACTTTAGTAGGTTCCTATATGAGTATGTGTAAAGCATCTTATTGATTTTTTTAATAAGGAAATCTTCTTGATTTTATGAGGTGTCTTGTTATTTCATGTCTATAAATAGACATAGAGAAAATTTTTTTCATGATCTTTTTCATTTTTATATAAGAATGTTTGCACAATAATTTCAATGGTTAATCAGGCTGCTTGTTAGCATATTGGGTAGAGTGCTTGTCTATCAGATAGAAGTTTGCTGGTTCAATACTTGGTGAGTAAGTTAGTTAAGAATACAACCTAATGTGTATGTATAAATAAATAACATCTACAATACACTACATACATACATATGGTATATGTATATGGTATAGAATTTAAATGAAAATACATAAGTACAGAGAATAAAGACGCAATTTTTTTTATTTTTTATATGAGGTCGCCTCATACAAACAAGAAGAAAAGCTTATTGAAAAAATCAATAAGCTAACTTCATAAGAACTACAAGATTTCTTCTTGTTTTTTTTAAAGGGTTTCCCTATGAAATTAATAAGATTTCCTTATTGAAAAAAAACCAAAAACCTTCTTATTAAGTTTGTTCTATTTTATGAGGTATTTAGTAGGCACTGTTTTCTCTGTGTAGGACTAAAAGATTTGCCGGCAATGAAAATGCAGAGTCTGCGGTTGATTACAATTTTAAGAACTATTTTTATATCGTTGGAAAAAGTGTATCAAGCTAAAAGCAGATTATGTTGAGGAACAAAGAAAATGTTTCTTAAATTTGCTGTCTTTGTTTTTAGTTCCACTAGTTATGGCATAGCCCTCCTATTATTAAGAGTGTTACGAATTTCCTTAGTCAAGCAAACGTATAATTTTTGGTGCAATTTCCGTAACTTCTGCAGAGTTTCTGACGGAGTTTTTGACCAAATTTAGCAAACAAATTTTTTAGTTTAATGTATAACTTAAAAAAAATTTTTTGCTGGTATATAAATTGTTTCTATACATACATATGTATGTATGCACGTGTATTCAATGGGTTAGAACTTGTGCTACTGATGTTGATGATACTTCAAAGGTCAACAATACATAAATTATAACAAACAGTTTCCGGATTTTTTAAAGTATAAATTGGAGCAATTGGAGCTTGTGTACCCGTTGTCGAAAACAACTCACTCTTGTTGGCAGGTTTATGCTATTCTCTAGACCTTAGGAAACCGACATAGATTGTCAGTAGCACAAAATTGTTGTCCAGATCGCGTAAACAAGCCCCAATTTTTTGGTATTGTGTTAAAGTGACGTCGATGTCGACAAATGGAATAAGGGGTATTAATTTTGTTTTGCATTTAATAAAAATAAATTTTGTTGAAAGACAAAACGCAGCTAAAATATTTAGATCTCTGTAGTGCGATTCACTAACTTTTTTATAACGATAATCGCATCGTTACAATAATTATAACGAACATTTATCGAATCGACTATTCCGTAACATTTTTAGATGTAGGTTAATGTCAGATGAGTCGTTATTTAAGCGACAATAATGTATGTGCTGTTAATTTTATCGAGAAAAATCAACAGAAAATATTAGCTGCGTACTATCGTTGAAAAGAAGTTACAGAATCACACAATCGTTATTGCAAGCGACAAAATGTATAGACAAAAATTACGATTGTCGGATCGTTAAAAGTTACTGAATCGCACTACAGTGGTGCAATTTTTGATTTGATTTTTGTCGCTAAAATTAACAGCACATAAATTATTGTCGCTTAAATAACGATGCAGCTGACATCAACCTACAGTGAATAATGTCAAAAATGTTACTAAATAGCAAATTTGATCAATTTTCGTTATAATTACTTTAACGATGCGATTATTGTAAAAAAAAGTTAGTGAATCCTACTACCGGAAGCTATTAAAGACACAAACCATGTGTAAAAGATACACCTTCTGTTGCGAATCCCCTATTTTTTAAGGGTCTTTTCTAAAATGCTCTTTTGTAAATGGTACTTTTTTAAAAAAGTATTTTTTCAAAGGTAATTTTTTAAAAGGTATTTTTTTTAAGAATTACATCTAAAAGGTTTTTATGAGTACTTTTTTTGAACGACATGTACTTCTTAAAAGTGCTATTATAAAAGGGGCCTTTTTCTAAAATATAAATCTTTAAAATGTACTTTTTCAGCATACAGAGTTCATTTTTAATATGTGCAAATTCAAAAGAACAAATGACGCACTTTTGCAAAGGTACTTTTTACAGAGATATTTCTTTAAAAGTTGTTTCCTAAAATGTATTTTTTTAAGTAATTTTTCACGACAGGTACTTTTAATGAAAAAAAATAATAATATTTTGAAAGCTAGTTTTTTAATGAGCACTTCTTGCATGTGATTTTAATTAATTTCTTTTAAATAAAGGCATTTCCACAGGAATGTCAACTTTTTGTCACGTGCGTCACTGAACAAATATGCTTGTTTTTTCTTCAAAGAAAATGAAAGTTTTTTTTTACTTCTTTATATATTTGTGTGAGCCGGCAGCAGCTCTACATTAGGTAAAATTTTAGGAAAAATCGAATCACATTGTTCTGAAATACAAGCATAAATGCTTATACTTATACATATGTATACTTTTTTTTAGCACCTGGGGATGCATTTTTTTAAAGCAGAAATTTTTTGTAGATACTTTTAGATATATCTTTTAACAAACTTCTAAAGAAACGAAACGTAGAGTAATATACCTTTATAAAAAAACGTTCGCTTTAGTGTACAGAGCACTTTCCCATAAGTATGCTAAAATTATATTTTACGCCTAAATGTATGCTTTATTTTATTTATTTGTCATAAGACAGTGTGTTTGAATTTAGTTTTAAAAACTCCCTCAAAAAAAAACATTCTTTTGAATTTATTATATTACAAAAGTTTGTTTTCAGTATTTATATACCCCTACCCCTTCCTTTTTTTCCTTTTCCTTTTACTCCAACTCCAACCGAATTACGGACATTTTTTCAACGTTATTTATGGTAATATTCCAACACTTTCTTTTCAACGAAAAATGTCTAGTATTAAATTTTACTGCAGTCTCAGCAATTTTGTTTTGTAACCTTATTTTGTGAGGTGGCTGATTTGTCTACAATGTGTTTTCCTTTCTTAATTTCTTTCATGTTGTTTATCCTTTAAGATATATATGGGCATTTCCATGAAAATGACAACCACGACTGAAAAATTAAAAAACCTTGATTTTTTTTTTAATATGTCAAAGAGGAAAAAATCACTCAAATTTTACTATGCAGAGGCATTAATAGCTTATAAAAATTTTTCAAGAGCAAAAATAGCAGTTTAAACTGACCATCTCTTTGATTAATGTTAAGAAACTGCAATCACCTATTTGTTCTTAACTAGCGATTCGATTCAGGTATTTGTAACATTACAATTATACTTTAAAATTAATGTTACAACAACAATGAACAAGATCCATGAGGAAAGAGAAAATTTAGAGTTCGATAAGCGGTATTTTTTTGGTTTGCTTTGGATGCTATTCTAATGTCACGTACGCTATTAAACTTCATTCATAATAAAATCAGCCAAAAGTATTTTTTATTTCAAAATTACTGATAATAAAGGAAAAATAGTTGGCTTCGTGTAAGAAATTTAAAACAAGAAAAAAAACTTCACAATTCGCAGATTTTCGTATACTTTTACATGCACCTTGATATCAGTTCCGTTTTATGTCACGTACGCTATGCCCTTATTTGCCTTGATATTTTGGACAACAGGGTTCCAAATGTAATAATTTCTTTTTTCGCATATAGTACGCCCTGAATGGAACATAACAACAAAATGTTTTTGAGTTACCTCTATTTTTTCAGAGTCTATTCCACTTTGTAGGCGTGCAAATGTCACGTACGCTGATATGGAAATGCCCATATGTATATCTAGTATGTTGTATGTACTCGTATTATGTAATGAACAGCATTAAATGGGTAAAAAAGTCTTAAAATATTTAAAGTTATAAGGTAAACGATATGTGTTGGTTTACCACTTTTAATTTATGTCTTTGAGGTTTGTAAATTTATTTACATATTTTATAAATTTTTTCCTTGAAGTATGCAACATAAGTTGGTGTGCTTTGAGACTTAGCGCTTGTTTCAGGATGTCGAAAAAATATGTTCTTTTAAAAAATTTATATTAAAAAAAAACAAATTTTTGTTTGTTGTTATTGTTTTTAATATAAATTGGCGAAAGAATATTTTCCTACGACATCATGGAACAGTCTGTTAGTTTTTAATAATTTGTATTTTTTTTTTTTTTTTGGAAAAACAGATAGATGTATATGTATGTATGTATGATGTGTGCTTTTTTATAATTATTTTCTTTTTTAATTTCCTTGCAGTTGACCGCACTCTTGAGACTGTGATGTGTGAAAAATAAGTGGAATTAAATTTTTTGTAACCCAAATTAAATGGTTCCAAACTGTCATCCATCAGTCACTCACTCATGTTATTTAGTTTATGAGTTTTGCTTAAAAACACAAAAGCCACAAGTTAATTGCAAATAATTAAATTCAAAGGAAAAGCAATTTTCATTCTATGGAAATAGTTTTAGAGCTTAATTTAACTACAAATAAAGCTTTATCTAGTTAACAAGGAGTCGCAAAAAATCACTTTAATTTTAAGAGTTAAACAAGAGTTGATATATTTTATTATATAGTATATGTAGCTTAATTTTCTCTCTTTGTTACAAATAGAAAAATAATTATCAAGTTTTTTTCGTTCTTTATTACATAGTTACACAAAAAATAAGTTATCAAGTTTATTTATGGGTATTACTTTTAAATAAAATATTTTTCTGTGCGATTTAATTTATAAGTATGAAAGGTAAAATAATATTTCTTCGTCCTTGAACGGATGTGAATAAAATTGCTATTTCACTAAAAACAATTGCATATTTAAAGGATGCAACTAGAATTATTTGAAAAATGCTTTTTGTCTCTAAAGAAATCAATGAATTATAAAAAAATATGAGAATCAGTTGACCTTGCAGTTAATCCATGAGTTTTCGCTAAACTAGAGATTTTGGTGAAATTCGCGATATCCGGTACACATTTGAAGTCTATAAAAATCGATTTGACAAGACTTTGAAGATATTAGAAAAAACAAAAGATTTTTTCGAAATTTTTCGTCAACGATGTCTGCCGAACGATATATGTCGAACCAATAAACAGATTTTAGTCAAATTGGCAGTAATCAACTTGTGAAAATGTCATTATCGAAAATGTTCGAAACCGAACGAAGCACTATCTTACGACATCTAAGTGAGCTACACATCTTTCGAAAGCAGCAAATTTGCCTCCGATCCGTTGACCAGTTCGTAAATTAAGAGATGTTTACATACACATCCAATTATATAACAGAGAATGGCAAAATTATCGTTTTAAGTACTCTTTGAGTATTGGCTTTCAAACAATTATGAATGCGTACAGCTAAAAATCACGCTCATATGCAAGCACATGCATTAATTTTAAACCGAATACTTATAACTATAAACATCCAATAACTATTTTTATACACATTTTTTAAATTACGCAGCACAAACAACTATAACTAAAATTTATAGACTGTATGCGATACAATTATAAGCATGAGTATAAAAATACTCTGGCTATTAAGCCAGGGATTTTTTATTTACACACATATATAAAGCGTGTTGTCAAACAGCCAAAACACATTTTCAATTTCATTTTGTATACAGAAATGTATGTATACGGTGGCGCATGATGTATAAGTATCCCGAGTATTATGCGTAAATTTTTTTTGGCCGACTAAATATCCATAGTCCGAGTATAAACATACCATAAGTATGACAGAGAGTCAATATGCTTGATACGCATGTACCTTTTTTTATTTATAGTTGTAGCGTGTTTAAGTTTTCGCATAAACGAAGTAGAGATGGTCTTGTATGTTGGAATCGGCTATAGTCATAGTTGCTTGAGAGAAAATATGTGAGCGTACGAATTGTTTCCTCTACGCAGTTACTAAAATTAAAACTATTTACTTGTATATATGTTCCTCAAAACATTCGAAATATAATAAAAAATGTATTTGTGAAAATTGAGGTAAAATCAGTAACTTTTTTCTCAAGGCGAGAAGCTAAAAATATGGAAGCATATTCATAGTCAAAACAAAATATACTTTAAGAGTTTTAAACCAGTATTTTGTTTGGTTTTAAATTTGATATATACATATGTATCGCTCGCTCATTTACTCAAAGAACGTCATAACTCAAAAAATTTAATTTTTGATTTAATAATGCAGAATTAATCTTGATATCGTTCTTCATAAAAATATCTTGTTCATTCAACTCTTGAGAGAAAAATTACATTTTATTTTTCCATTAAGTTGTGTGTAAATTGAAAACTTTAAACTCGTTTTATGGCAAACTAATTTTTTTTTTGAGTTATGACGTTCTTTGAATAAATGAGCGATATGTACTTTGTTTTGACTATGAACATACGCCATGGAGTTAAATTTTTTTTTTACTTTTTATTGTGTATTGGACTTAATTTTTCTTAATAATGAGCTTTTATTTAAGCAAAATCTAGTACTTAAGAGATTTCTAGCGAAATCTGGTAAATTTCGATTAGATTTCCCATTGAAAGCAAAATCTATTTGGTCACTAGGTCTTTGTGGAAATCTACTTAAAATCTAGCAGATAATAATTATGTAATAGGTCATTTACATTGTCTCGAACTCTAGTACTTGCGAGCTAAATCTAGCTGCTTTTCATTAGATTTCCCATATAAAACGAAATTAAATTTGTCCGTAGATTTGCAGGAAATCTATTCAAAATTGAATAGTTTAATTTAATTATTTTTACTACCCTGTAAAATATATTTATATAAAAGATGACTGAATTCGCTACGATCTGCTTAAAAATGTTTGTGAATTGGCTGCATTGCAGTTGTGCGACTGGTGGAAATGGTATAGATTTTCATAAGATTTCAATTCAAATCTGCTAGATTTTGTGCAGCTGCACATGGCCTATTATTCGAATTTGTACTAAAAATTCAGCCTGTGTACTTAAAAAAAAAGTGTGGGAATTAGCTACACTGTAGTTGTTTGGTTGCGGTTTAGGAAAAATTTTAGTGAATGGTTTTTGTTTTGGATATGAAATCTAGTAGAATTGGGTCGAGCTCGTTTACTAATTCACTTTTGCCACAAACCGATTATCAAACCCATTTAAATTACATGGGTTTGATCATACGTTTGTGCCAAAAATGAACTAGTGAACGAGTTCAATCCAAGTCTAAAAACTAGATAAATATCAAACAAAAAAAACTTAGTGTAAACTGTATAGATTTTGAAAAAGATTTCAATTGAACTCTACTACATTTCGTGCAGGTGTAAATGTTCTGTAAGGTACGGACAAGTTTTTTTTATTAAGTTCTTTATTTCCAAATATTATTTCGGACATTAAATCATTTTTACGAAAACTTATTTGAAGAAAAAAATAAAAGGAAAAGAAAACAAACGTTTAAAAGATTTTTTGCGTCATAGTTTTTGCTTCCTCAAGTCATTGCTTCTTTTAATACAAATACAAATTTACCAATAATAAGATAAAAGTAGATAAAAACACAAAACAAAAGCTTACGAGGGTTGTTCATCAATTTCTCTGAGAAAAAAAGACAGTCATAAAATGCAAAAAGTTAAGAAAATAGAAAACAATTCTCGTTGTCGTGGTTGACATATTTCGCCATATATTAGGACGTTTTTGTAATAGAACAAGAAACACCGCAGCACCGAACATACGCAAAACACGGTAAGGTCCAATATTTGATTAAAATTTGGAACTTCAGCGCACAAATGGTGTAACCCTGAATTATTTCATTATTTAATTGCTTCATTATTTCACTATATTATGATCTGTGGAATAACGATTTTTCAGCTCCATTTTCTTTTGAATATTAAAAGGTGGCTAACTCTACTTGTTTTTGGTAGTTGATTGTGTAAAGAATGTATTAGTAAACAGAACAGCAACCAAAATAAATATGGGTTACACCACTTTACGCTGATGGCCTCAAATATCCATCCTGCTTTGCTTCTTTGCAACAATGTAAAAATTTGTGGTTTACAACAGTTTCGCAAAAGTAAGAATTTTAAGAAATTTTGTGACCTTAGAGTGAGTCTAACTTTCGCCTAAGTGATCAACTTACTGAATACTTGACTTGTTATACATATACACTTGGTATAAAAAGTCTGCGTACATAAACTTTGCCTTTTAAAAAGAAACAAAATAATTATAAAAATATATATATATATTATTTCAAAAACGAATTTTATTTATTAAATACATATCAGTCTTTAGAAAATAATGTAAAACTTAAGCAAAAGTAATTCACAGTTAACAACAGGATAATAAAAACAAAAAAAATCATTGAAAAACGTACGAAAAAGTCTGCGTACGCCTTTCAAAATACGTTTTTAAATATAAATCGAATTTTTTTAAAAGGTTTTAATAGCTGGTTGGATAGCATTTACGTCTCAGAATGTCCATTAATCTTTTTGGCATAGATTGAACTAGTTTTGTAGTTTCTTCGTGTGTTATATTGCTCCATTCCCGCTGCATAACATCTTTAAGCATTGCTTTTGAAGTTATTTGATGTTGTCGGATCTTTGTCTCCAGTAAACCCCAAAGATGCTCAGTAGGATTGAGATCTAGTGATTGAGGAGGCGTTCGCAATTGCTTAGGAACATTGTACAGAAGCCATAGTTTCACTATATCAGCGGTATGCTTAGGGTCATTATCTTGCTGAAAGATAAATTGACCTTGAAGGCCCAATTTTATTGCACTTTGCTGTAAATTGCTTCTTAAGATGTCCAAATAGCCCCTTTTATCCATAGTTGTTTCAATGAATTGCAGCTGGCCAACACCTTTTGCTGCCATGCACCTCCAAACCATGACACCACCACCACCATGCTTCACTGTACTAGATAAGTGTTCTTTATTAAGAGCAGTGCCATCTTTTCTCCACACTATTTGCCTTCCCTTTATACCAAAAAGGCAAAATTTGCTCTCATCTGAAAAATTTACATTTTCCCAGAAGTCTAGAGGCTTGTTTATATGCTCTTTAGCAAATGCTATTCTCTTTAGTCGGCTGAAATGTGAAATACATATATGGCTTTCTTGGTGCTATACGGCCATGGTAATCATTTTTTTAAGCAATTTTCGAACACTATCACTACTAATAACTTTTACAAAATTAATTTCAACATCATTTGCTACTTTTGAGGCTGTTACCTTGGGATTCTTTTTAACAGATTGAATCATAAACCTCTTTTCTCGTTCAGTAAGTTTGGATGGACGACCAGATCGCGGCTTAGATATGAATAGTTTAGTTTCTTTGTAATTATTTATCACCCTTTGAATAGAAGAATGACATCTTTCCACAGTCTCACCGATCTTTCTAAAACTTTTTTCTTTTTTTCCATAAGTTGACGATAATTTCGCGCTCTGCGGGACTTATCTCTTTTTCTTTGCGATCCATAACAACTATGCAATTAAAATGTTTGTTAAATACACCAAATACACGTAAGAACACGAATTTAAACAAAAACTATATGCAACGAATAATTACAACTTAAATAATCCCGTTAGATTATTTATGTACGCAGACTTTTTCTTAGCTAGAGATGGAACTTTTCCCAATTTAAGATCGATAAAATGAATGTTACCGAGCATTGTGAAACAGAGTTGCCATAAATAAATTAGTAAGGAGTTAGTCTGTTAAAAAAACCCTAATTTAGATTAGGTGTTTTAGTATTTAACAATAATTTGGAAAATAAAACTATTTCTAAGCATATGTACGCAGACTTTTTATGCCTAGTGTATGTATGTATGTATATAAATAATATAGAACTCTTTAACACCTTTTAAAACGACTAGCGAATAATTTACAAACCATCCTCGTTTATTGATTATTTTGTTGCGCTTGTCGCATATTCTCTGTAGCAAATTTGTTCGTGGCCAATCTACGAATTTAACATTATCAATCATTAACTGACTGGGTTTTCTGACCATGTTTACAGACAGAGCAGCAGAGGTGTGTGGCTTGCGGACGCATATAATAAACGTTAACTGATGTACGAATACAAATACATAAATGATGAAATAACAAAAATATTCACCAATTATAATTGTACATATTTTAACGTAAGTATACATAAATATTCATCTATACATACATACATACATATTATTTCAGTAATTATATTTTTATATTCAATGACCTTATTTTTATGCTATTAATTCCTTTTTTTTTCTTTCTCTTCATTTAAGATAATGAATGCAAATATTAATATTCTATTCGAACATTACTTGCATTTTTCTTATGGAAGTACATATCTAGTAGTTAATTTTATAAAATATGCTAAATAGTACTTTTTGTACAAAGTACCTTTTGTTCAAAGCATCTTTTTTAAAAGTATTAAACATTAACTTTTCGTAAAAAAGTAATTTTTGTAGGATACTAATCCTAATGTAACATCAGAGCGCCCTCCTTCGTTGTGTAGCAGAATCATCGGCGCAGTAAAATAACCAATAAAATGGCTACTAAGCACAGCTAAACGAAAATTTAATACGCCTCATTGACACCAGAGGCGCTGCAACACTGCATCATTCAAAAAAGAACGTGCAAAAAGCAGAGTTGTAAAAGAATGAAGCTTTCGTATATTTCTTCCTTCACCAGTCTCTTCTATCACTATCCCTTTCCTAAAGAAGGTAATACCTAGTAATGGTAGTAGGCATTCATTGCCTGAGTGTTACTTCTCTTGAAAAATATGCTGTTCAAATAATACGTAACGCTCAAGGGGAGAAGGTTCCACTTTTGTTATACTTGTTACGCAGCAGAGAAAATTACTAATTTCGTACAAATATACATATTAGATTTTTTCATTTCTTTATTTAATTGATTAGACTTACCCCAGTTTTTGACTGGCTAATCAAACTGTAATTATTTTTAAGTTCTAATTAAATACGAAATTATGTTTTTGAGTGCATAATTAAATAATAATTAAATACCCAACCTTGTGTAATTAAATACTACTTAAGTTTTATGAATGTACCATATGTTTTTATGCGTGTATGTGTTTATTGAAAACATACACATGACATCATGTGGTCGGGTTGAAAACATCATGTGGTCGGCTTAAAAAGAATTTCGTTTAAATTTCATAAATATATAACATATACAATACAAAGTTTCATATTATGGAATAAAGTAATAGAAAAATGTATTATGATGTTCGTTTGATTTCATAAAATGAGATTTTATGGAATTTTAATTTTCTACATGTATATAACCTAACTTTTTTGTTCATGCTAAACAGCTGTTCTTTGGACATTTTGCAGGGTTGCCGTGCTTTCAACGTAATTTTATTTAGGGTGCTAATTAATATGTTTATAAAAAAATAACAAAAGTAATTCATAATTATAATAAAAAAAAAATTAACAAAATTATTAAAAACATATTGGAAAAAAATCTACATGCAGGCATAAAATACATGAATAAATTCAGTAAAGAGCGACTTTGACTCGCACACGAAGGGTTCCGTACGGACACTAGATATGTAATACTATACGAACTTTGGGATTTTTTTTTCGTTTTTTGGGTTTTCTTTGGTTTTTGGTGTTTTTTTTTTAAGTTTTGGCGTTTTTTAGTTTTGGCCTTTTTTGCTTTTCTGGAATTTTTTCTGTTTTGGCGATTTATTTTAGTTTTAGCGATTTTTCTAGTTTAGAGGCTTTTTTCGTTTTGGCGATTTTTTTTCGGTTTTTAGCGATTTTTTCAGTTTGGCGAAAATTAAAAAATATACGAGAAAATTATTATTCCTTTTTAAAGGGAAAAATCATTCACAATTTCAATTTTGGGATAAGGAAAAATATTTCCAGAGAAAAATGTTCACGATAGGGGTGAGTATCTATAAAATACAAAAATTTTTTTAAAAAGTACCTATTGGTAAAATAAGCACCTTTTGTTGAAAACTACCGTTTCTAAAAGCTTTGTAAGAACTAACTTTTATAAAAGTACTTTTTTGATTTACCTTTTGGTAAAAATTTTAAAATTGTAAAATTGTACATTTTCGTTCCAATTATATTTTCGCAAAAAAATTGTTGTTTACAAAATCTGCTTTTTTTAAATCCTTTTATACAAACATTTTTTCGGAAAAAGCACATTTAGTAAAATGCTCGTCTTGCAAAAAGTGCGTTTTGTGAAAACTATATTTGCAAAAAGTACATTTCGTAAAAAGTAATTTTTTAAAAGTAGTGCATTTGGAAAAATGTTCGTTTTGTAAGATGTATATTTTATAAAAAGTACTATTTGCAAAAAGTAAAAAATGTACTTTTTTAAAAAATGTTCGTTTTGTAAAGTACTATTTGTAAAAAGGACTCTTGTAAAAGGAACTGTTTGTAAAAAGTACTTTCTTGTAAAAAGGACTTTTTTGTAATAAGTACCTTTTGTAAAAAGGATTTTTGAAAAAGCACCTACATATTTTAATAAGTACCTATTCTAAAAAGGACACACCTTTGTAAAAAGTATTTTTGCCAAAAGAAAAATCGTTTTTTAAGTAATAATACTTTTTACAAAAAGTACATTTTTCTAAAATCACCTATTGGAACAAGTACCTTTTATTTTTACCCAACTGCGCGACGAAAAGAAGGGTATTTATTGCGTTTATCAGCATAGGTATATATGTATGGCTCTGTTTGTGTGTGTGTGTGTGTGTGTATGTGTGTGTGTATGTGTGTGTGTATGTGTGTGTGTATGTGTGTGTGTGTTTGTATGTGTGTTCCTATGCGGCACTATATAAACCGAACGCGTGGACCGATAATGATTCTTACATCAATCGATTTGTCTTAATAATGGAAGATATTATGGTAGTGAAAACTCAAAATGGCGCCCAACAGACGCCATTTTGTAAATCGAACAAAATAAAAAGTCGGCGAACTATGTATATCAAAATGGGTATCATTCGACAGGTATTTTAAAATCATCTTTAGGTTTCTCTTATGATTTTTCATTTCGAAGAACCATTTAGGATATTTAACGGTTCAAAGTTGGTCGCAGTTGGGTTTTTTGATTTTTTTTTTAATTACTACTTTTTTATTATTTTGTAATCACCCTTATAGGGAATAAAAGTTTACGTGAAATGAGGGAACACATTGTGATCGCCAATGTTTGCGTTGTTGTTGTATCAGTATACTATTTTCTAATTTTGTTCAGCCTTTTTTTGTTCAGGGGAATTATTTTACGTGAACAAAATGTTCGCCTTTTATTCCCGATAAGGGTGAATAAGTAGGTTTCGTACCATTGTAAAAGGAACGTTTTGTAAAAAGTTACGTAAACTGTAACTTTACTAAAGTACATTTGATAAAATGTACCTTTTGTAAAAAGTATAAGTACTTGTTGTAAAAAGCATCTTTTCCAAAAAGCACATATTTTAAAAAGTTTGCATTGTAAATATTACCTTTTGCAAAACGTACTTTTTGCAAAAAAAAAAATACATTTTTACGAATATGTTACTTATCTAAGTACTATTTATGCATATTATGCATACATGTATATAAAATACATTTGGTAAACATTCTTTGGTAAAAAGTACCTTTTTTGTAAAAATTTATTTTTGTAAAAAGTATCTTTTGTAAAAATTATGTTTTTTGAAAAGTAATTTTTATAAAAAACTTCTTTTACAACAAGTAACTTTTGTAAAAAGCACCTTTTGAAAAAAGTAACTGTTGTAAAAAAATAACTTTTGTAAAAAGTACTTTTTCTAGTTAAGCATAATTTTTTACAGTACATTTTGTAAAATATACCTTGTGTTAGAGATATAAAAAGTACTTTTTGGAAAAAATTCTTTTTCGAAAAAAATTTATATTGTAAATAATATATTTTGTAAAAAATTGATTTTGTAAAAAATATTTTCTGTAAAAAGTACATTTTGTGGAAAGTACCTTTTTAACAAATACCTTTTTTATTCAAATATAAAGTTTTAAACAGCAAAAAGTACTTTTTTATAAACTAAAAAGTATAATTTTTATAAATTTTATCTCTAACAAAAATTTCTCTAAACTTATTACAAGAATTTCGTTATAGAATTGCTTTCATTAAAATGTTTAAATAATGTGTAAGTTTTCCCAAAGAAGTGCGTAATATACTGACATTTAATTGACAAATTGTGTATTCAATCTATTTTTAGACATCAACTGTACACGTAAGCAGTTTGTTTATATGTACATAGATTAAAAATATAAATTTGTTTCGAATATTAATATCCACTTCATTGAAACTGGAGATGGTAACGTGAATAAAATCAAACTTAGTTAAATACTGGGGAAACTTCGGGTTATGTTTTATTAAATAAAAAATTGTTTTTAAATATCACAAAAGCACCACACGAAAATAATTAAATCCATGCTTTTTTGGCTCACAGCGAATACATATTGCTACAAATAACGTTCAACCTTAGGCTAGGAACACAACTGGGACGAACGACGAATTTTTCGGTGCGAATTTTCGTACAACGTACAACGAAATTCGTCGTGCGTGACAAATTCTGAGATAGATTTATTTCTAATGCTAGGAACACAATTATAATTGTAGGACAAACGACGAATTTCGTTCACGTTGACGAATTCGTCGATAAGAATCCGCTGAGTAAATTCGTCGTATGAAGCACAATAACGACGAATTTACTCACCGAATTCTGCTGTCATAATTGATAAAGTTGGTTATTGTGTATGCAAAGAGAGAGAGAGAAATTTGTTTTTTCGTCGTTCGTCGGCGTACAAAATAGAAATAAACCTATCTATAAACATATGCACACATGTGTTTTATTTTTTATGACGAAAATTCGCACCGAAAAATTCGTCGTTCGTCCCAGTTGTGTTCCAAGCATAATTTGTACGCCGACGAATGACGAAAAAACAATTTTCTCTCACTCTCTCTCTGTCTTTGTACACACAACAACCAACTTTATCAAATATAAGAGAGGAATTCTCTGAGTAAATTCGTCGTTGTTGTGCTTCACACGACAAATTTACGCAGCGAACTCTTATCGACGAATTCGTCGACGTGGACGAAATTCGTCGTTCGTCCCTGTTGTGTTCCTAGCATTACTCACGATTGTGGGTGCGTGTTCAACTGTAATGAAAAGTAGTTAGTTGAAAACATACAGACAATGAATTATTGATGAGCGCAACGATATGGAGGAATGAGCGTGTTTTAATGGACTCATAATAAGTGCTGCTAAAAATACAGAAAATTTTCCCTAATTGCCTGTTTCTTTACATTCTAGATTAATTTGACATTTTTTTCTTAGACAAAGGAAAGCGTAATAATCGGAAAAAAGTTGATTAATTTTTTACAGTTTTTGTTCAGGAATTGTGTGGTTTGTTTCATATAAGAGACTGCTTATTATATATAGTATATATTCTCCCCCGTGTTTCTTTAACTCCCTTAATTATAATCAATCTGACGCAGTAATTAAAAACCATTTATATAATATTGATTAGTTTATACATATATGAATGTAGTTACATATGAAATTCAAATTCTTTTACACTTACTTTCCTCAAATTGACCTTGTTCTTATTTATACAAGTATGTATGTAAGGATGTGTATATAATAATTATCTATAATTTTATATTGATTAAATTAATAGCATCGCAGACTAGTTAATATGAAAATTTAACTTTAGTATGCAGCAAACAATTATTATGGACTCATTATGTCTGGTGAATAACGAAAAGCCGTCATTATGGTCGGTCTAATTATGATATTTGACAACAAAAACCAAACCAAACAATATGTACATATGTATGTCACTATGACATCAAATCAGGTCAAGAGTGATTGATGAACTTGTCAAACGAACGACGCATACGAGACCAATCAAGTAAAGCAATCAACAAAGCGCCGCGACATAAAGTCTTTAAGTAAATGTTTAATTTTTAGAGAAACTATTTATTTAAACAACCAAACACAACGCCAGCAATATGCACGTAAAGCAGGTGCAATACCAACAAAAATGTTCATTAAGAGAAAAACAATAATAACTATTAGCATAATTGAGCTAAAAAAAACTAAAATACAGTCATACAACACTCAGTAGATATCGCTTGCCGGTAGCCAACAATAATTGTAACAAACAAACGAAAATAAATTCGGTAAAGTGCGACTTTGACTCGCACAACAGGAGTCCGAAAGGACACTAGATACATATGTAATACTGTATGAACGTTAACCGATTTAGTCCAATATCTTACCTGTACCTGTAGTGCGATTCACTAACTTTTTTTTAACGATAATCGCATTATAACGAAAGTTTAGCGAATTTGCTATTCAGTAACATTTTTAACGATAGTTGCTGTAGGTCGTTATTTAAGCGACAATAATTTATGTGCTGTTAATTTTATCGGCAAAAATCAATAGAAAATATCAGCTGCGTAATATCGTTAAAAAGAAGTTACAGAATCACAGAATCGTTGTTGCAAACGACAAAATGTATAGACAAAAATTACGATTGTCGGATCGTTAGAAGTTACTGAATCGCACCACTGGGTTCAGTAACTTTTATTACGATAATCGTATTGCTATAATAAATATAACGAAAACTTATCGACTTTGCTATCCAGTAACATATTTTAACGATATTCGATGTTGGTTTGAAGTAGAAAAGGTATAATACAGGGGTGTTCTGTAAACCGCGCGTTTTGAAATCGTACGATCGGACGATTTAGTGCATTCAAAATTAAGTTCGTATAAAATGTCTTAAGCATCTAAAACATTGAAAGCAATTAAAAAGCTGGAAATAAGTCACATTTTTAATTGAGCTCTTTCCTGGAAATTAGGCGATTTCAAATCGCGCGATTTACCGAACACCCCTGATAATCACAAGCTCACATACATTTAATTTTTTTTTATTCTTCTTTGAGCTTTTTGCTTATTTTGACATTTTGTATGCAGAGATGCCACATGGTATAGAATTAAATGGTGAGAGATAAACACAGCTGTACACTATCGTAAACAAATATTACAGATTGACATTATCGTTATTGCAAGCGAATAAATATGTCGATAAATATGACGAATTTGGTTTTTTTTAACTTTTTTTTTCGATTTGGCGATTTTTTGGGTTTTTGCGTTTTCTTTTTATTTTTGTTTTTGGCAATTTTTTTAGTTTAAGCGACTTTTTAGTTTTTTGCGCTTTTATTAGTTTTAGCGATTTTTTCTGTTTTTGACGATTTTTTTACTTTTGGTGTTTTTTTACATTTTAGCGATTTACTTTATTTTTGGTGATATTTTTAATTTTGAAAAATTTATTATTTGACATATTGCCAGAAGGGTATTTTTAAGCGCTTTTATCATTTTGGCGATTTTTTCGTTTCGGAATTTTTTTAATTTCTTTTTTTTAGTTTAAGCGTTTTTGAGAATTTTAAGAGTTGACCTCTTACGGCTTCAAATAGGCAGCAAGTTGTCTAATTTCGAATATTAAAAAAAAAAGTTGCTCAAGTAAAATATGTAAGGAATAAAAAAATTTTGTAATAAACAAATTAACTTTTTTAATTTTATTTTTTTTGGTAATAATAGAATAATTTAGAAGTTTCATTTCATTACTCAAGTACTATAGTTTAAAAAAATTCGAATAATGGAAAAAAAATTTTATTAGAATAATTAAATAAATTGTAAGTTTTATTCGATTACCCGAATGAGTGACAAATAAAAATCCATAGATTGGAGTAACTAAGGAAAGTTAAATATTTTTTTGGACAATCGGGTAAGTTTTTATATTTGTTTAGCGGAAAGAAAATAATCGAATAAATTTTTAGTTTTATTCGACTATTCATATGATTACCCACATTAAATAAATTTATTAGAATAATAAAAAAAAATCTCTTAAACGAATAAATTTTAAGCTAAATTGAATTACTCGAATAAATAAATATATAAAAAAAACTTATTCGAATAATAGCATATATGATGAATTTTTTGATTTTCATTCATTGAAAATCCATAGATTTTTGGAGTAATTAAGGAAAATTAAAAATTTTTGGCATTCGGTAAAGCTAAAAAAATTGTGCAAATCGAATAAATTTTTAGTTTTAATCGACTACTCGCATGATTACCATATTAAATAAATTGATAGGAATAATAAAAAAATTCAATTAATCGAATAAATTTTAAGCTATGAATAAATATATTATAATTAATAATATGTTAAAAAAACTCCTCATTCGAATAATCGAATATATGTATGTATGTTGAATTTTATTCAATGACAAAAAATTTTAGTGGAAATAACCTACCAATTTTATTCGAGTACTTATATGAAAAACATATTAAAAATATTTACTCGAACAATAAAAAAAATCAAGCAATCAAATAAATTTTAAATTCTATTCGATTACTCGAATGAAGAATAAACAAGTAACTATATTCGACTAATTGAGTATATGTTTTTACCTAAATCTAAATAAACATAATATTAAAAAAATTTTATTCGAATAATCGAACACACATAAAATATATGCTAATAATCGAAAACAAAATGTATACGATTAGTCGAATAAGTCAAAAAGGATTTTTCAAATAAACGAATAAATTGCATTATACTACTGAAGCTAAAAATATATATATAAATAATTTATATATATATAATTTATGTATATATAATTTATATACATATTATGATTTTTATCCGATTATTCGAACGAATTACAAATACAGAAAAAAACGTTCTAGCAATGAAATAAATTTCAAGAACTATTAGCTCCAGTAGAATAGCGAATTAAAAAATATATTTAAAAACATATACATATATTGATCATATTGTGAATTTTATTCGATTACTCGAAGGAATTACAATTACCGAAAAAAAAAACGTTCAAGTAATCAAATAAATTTTAAATGTTATTCGCTCGAATAACGAATAAAAATTTTTATTCGGCTAATCGAATAAATCTATGTATACACATACATCGAATGAAAAATTAGTACAAAATTAATCGAGTAATACTATGCACATAATTTTTATCTTTCTTTTTGTGTTAGATACTCTGTATAATTATTATAATTCATGAGCTATAATTAATGTATACTTCTTTCACAATTGGATACGCACTTTTAAGGTTTCAAGAGTTTGAAAATCTTCATCAATTTAATATTATTTATGTACAAATAATTAAGCGTGTATACAAAAAATTATGTTTTATTTGCAATATTCATGAATTAAATAAACAAAAACTTTATATATGTATGTACGAGTATATAAATATTAAACAATGTGTTAAGGCCATTAAGAAATAAAACTGACCGTGAAAATAATAAACATATAAAAATAAAAAATTAAATAAATACAGTCTCTAAGAGCATTGTTAACATTTTTTTTCCTTTTATCAAAGATCAAATAAAATTATAATTGAATTTTGTTTCAGTATTGTAGTCTTTTTACAGCAAAAGAAAACAGCAATATTGAATCATGAGAAGAAAAAAATTTGTATGTATCTCAATATGTTGAAAAATAACAACCAGAAATTTGCATAAATTCAATTTGTGGCAAGAAACGTACGAGTACTCGTATAATAAGCATGTGAGCAAAAATTCCTTAAGAGCCGGTGCAAGGAGATGCCACGAGTATTAATTGGGGAAAACAAATAAGAATGAAATAAACTGCGAACACACACATATGAATACATGTATACCAGGGAACAGCAATGAGTAGTGAAAAAGTGAGTAGAGTTGAATCATGTCTTATAATTTCTTATACTTATGCTCACTCACACTTATTGCCATGTTGTCTATGAATCATATTCTCTCGAAAGTTTTAAGAGAATGTTTGATTTCGACTCTCCTTAACTCAATGCCTATGGACGATACAAAATAAGTATGATTCACAATGGGAACTTCGAATACGAACATTAAAGTTCTCATTATGAGGTTATGTGTTTCTATGTAGTTTTTTTTTTTGTTTTTTTGCAGGAATTGAAAACCAACCCTATTTACTACTATTGTATACTACTTGCAAACTATTTATTGGCTAAACTTTTAAATAAACATACATGCATGAGTTGAGTGAGCTGAATCAATATGAGTAGTATAAGTATTTTCCTGAAATTAGAAATCAAATTCAGGTGATTTATGAGTGTGAGTGTGGTATGACTATGCTGTCGACGTCGCATTCATATTTATTTCAATCTATACTTATAAATCCATGTCATCGTGATGATGTCTACCCACTTATATTTAACATTTCATGAGTCAGCATGAATAATGAAAATACTATTCATTGCCGATCTCTGATGTATAGCCAGTAGTTCAGACTACGAGTTCATTCAACGAAATAGTTTCCAGCAGAAACAAAAACAATTACGGATGCCATCTAGAAATGCTCAGTATTCCGTATTTTGTGTGAGCGAGGCTTGCTTGCTCCATTCCATACTCATATCTTCCGGCAGAGATTCTGAAGGGCTTCAAATTAATTAGTTTTGCTATTGCTTTGGGGAAAAGCAAATCAAAAAATTTTAGTCCTTCTCTTCTCTTCTTATTTGAATATGTAATCGAATAAGTTTTTCGAATTAAAATTATATTGACATAATTTTATATAAAATAATAACTTTACACATAATTTTATGTAAAAATAAAATTATTTGCCCAAAATTATTCAAATTGTTTCAGTAATTTTAATTGCTGATTAAAATAATTCGAATATTTTATTATTATTAGTTTTTAATCGAATAATATTTATTCGTATTTTTATTTTCGTATGAAAGTATACAATTAATTTTTATTGGCAAAAGTTAAAATTTTCGAATAAATTTATTCGAATATATATATGTATGTGCATATATTCGGTTTTTCGAATCGATAATATTTTTCTTCGATTTGTATTTAAAAGCATAATTTGTATTAGCATAAACTATTTTCCGTTCAAATTATTCGATTAATATTATTCGCTTTTGATATACATGATTCAAAAAAATCGAAAATCGGTTCTAATAAGTATTCGAATAATTTTTTTCGAATAAAACTTTTATGCGTACTATTTACTTAAGAATAAAAATAAAATTATTATCCCAAAGTTATTCAAGTTGTTTTAGTAATTTCCATTGCTGATTTATATAATTCGAATAATATTTAATTTTATTCGTTTTTAATCGAATGATTTTTATTAGCATTTTTGTTCTCATATGCACAAGTTAACATTTTCGAATAAATTTATTCGAGTGTTCAAATATTCGATTAAAGTTTTTCGAATCAGTATTAGACCAGTAATTTTTGTCCCCTTTAAATTTGTTTTGAAAAATTTGTATTTACACAATTTGTTTTAGAATAAAAATTTTTCACCAAAATTATTCGAATAAAATTTTTTTAATAAAGGTATTCAAATTGAAGAAAAACATCTTATATTGTAACTTCTTACTATTTCACTTTAACAATGACTTCATGTATATTTTTAAGGTAAGGGAGAAACTAATTAAATGCGTTTTCGTTTTTTAAGTTTATTTTAATCGCTCCAACTAAGCCAATCTGACAAAATTTCACCAAAATATTCGATTTTCATCAAGTCGATGATCATCCTTGGTAGTGCAAAGAGGAAGAAAAGGAACGCATGGCACAGTATGGGAATGGTTAAGTGTCAAATTGAACTTAGCTGGCAGTGCCATCGCATAAATTATCAGCATATTTGAACTAACACATTTACATTTAACATTTAAGCACTTGCACTCCAACGTTACGCTTCACAATGGCTTTAAGGAATTAATGAAGAAAATAATAATGCTCAGATTTGTTCAGGCATTTTTGCCTTAGAATTAAAAACACTGTGCTGGGTTTAAGCCTGCTCTGGATTGATTCTAGTTTGATTTAATCCCCGCTATAAGCATGAATGTACTATGAAGGAATAAACAAAAAGGCTAAAGTGGCTCATGCTTTCATTGCATTGTTATACAATTTTATATTATACTCGTATGCAGAGTCACATGTACTTACATATGGTTACCTTAATATAGAAAGGCCTTAAGTCATTATTTTTTTGAAATCAAGTTTTTTGTATATTTCAATAGAAGAACATCTAATGCATCGAAAAATGCAAAAATCTCGTTTTCCAAAAAAAAATAATGGTTTAGGATCTTTCTATATTAAGGTAACGATATGTATCTGGTTGATGTACGAGTGAGTATTTTATAAGTTTTCCGGCCTTACCATCATTTACACCAACTACTGAACCTTCCATAAAATGACAGCTGTTTACTTTGGCTAAATGCTTTCCTTTTCAGTTGTCTTTCTTTCTTTGTTTTGTAGTACAACCCACGCACACATAAAGAAAACATTTCTAAGTGTGTATTTATGTGTTTTTCATAACACAATTATTGTTTAAAATATCAGTAACTGTTGTAGCAAAAATAAAATAAAGAATAAGAAAAACGGAAATATTTTTACTTCTATTTCCCTTTTCCCAACGAACACTATTTTACTGACACATACTCTTATGGTGTTTATTTGGCGGTTTGCCAGTGTAATAAATTCTTTCAAATACAAGGTATTTAAAAACAAATGTTATTTCAATAAATTTTATTACGAAATTGCATTTATTTTTTTCTTTATTCGTTGGCGAAGAGACAATATTTAAATAAAATAAATCAACTCCTAAAAGTATGCTTTAATATAATATCGTTTGTAGACTCTGCAAAAGGCAAGAAAAGACGCCGCAGCACATTCTCTGTGACGGGTACAGTAGCGCGCAGAATGAAGTTCCTTAGAGGTGACTTTATGATTCGAGCTGAAGTATTCAATCTCTAACCGTGTAGTATAATAATACACAGAAAAAATTACGACATGTTTTTGCAACTGATTTTAAGTCTTATTATTATAGCTATGCTATTTATGACACGAAACAGGAGCTAAGACGTGATTTTCGTAACAAAAATAATCGACACTATTACAGTTATATATTTATTTTTGTTTTGATTTCTTTGTACTTAAAAGCAGAGTGTGAATATAAACGAAACAAATTGTTTGATTTTGTTTTGTTTCGTTATTTGAACTGAGTGAAACACAAACAAAACAAAAACAATGAGAAAGATTGCTCAATTTGTTTTTGTTTTTGTATTGTTTTTGCATATGAGCACAAACCAGCGAACACATCCGGTTGGCTGTGAGACGCCTAAGAGCCGCCGCCGGCCACAAACAATACATTAATTTAATCTTACGCCCCTAGAAAAGAAAATAATGGGAAATGAGTGGAAACGTTTTGAAATATTTGCGGCGAATTTGACATCATCATATACTATAATTTTATTGCATTATTATTTAACACATTAGGTTTGTTTCATATATAGCTAAGCAGCATAGCTATAAACGGGTGTCCTAAGACACCTCTATTCTTTTTTATAGTATTTACGAGTATTTGGTTGGTTGAATATAAAGTGCATTATTTTATGAAGTAAAAATTCATCTTTCATTCTAATGAACTTTTACGAATTTTGGTGTTTAATTTTACGAATTCTGTGCTAGTTACTATTTCAATAAAAATATTATTTGTTTTTCTTTTTAATTTAGTAGTTTTTAATTTAGTTGTCTACTTAAGTGAACATTTGGATGGCACAAAAGATAATTTGAACCGTAATCTACATAATTCACTGAATATTTGGGCTGCACTGAAAATCTTTTTGATTGCGCTGCTTATGACATTTACCTAATAATAATGCTTTAATATAGGAATCATTAGCGGAATTCACGATATATTGTAGCTTTGGTAAATTGTTGTTGTTTTTTTCTAAATTTAACCAGATTTATCAGAGCTACAATATGTAAAAGGTCTACAAAGCCAACCGTGAATTCCGCTATTATAAATGTTGGAAAAAAATACAATATCGGGCCTTACTATTGTATGTTGCAAGCTACTGGTGCAGTCATTGCATATGTAGCAAGTCTAGGAAATATGCTACATTGTGAGTGGTATTATTGATTCCGCACGGAAAGGAAAATTCGACGGAAAGAACTATCGATCGATATGGAAATTGCAATTATTCATTCCTGCGGTATACGCTTTCCGTGAAATTGATTTAACATCCCTGTTTTTATTAATTCTGACGTGATGTAGTGTCGGCTGTTGTTAAAAAAGCACTTTAAAATATAAGCATACATACATACATACACGCATATGTTAATACCAGAGCTGTAAATGAATCATTCTTTTTGGATTTTAATTCCCTACGAATTAGCAATTTTTGAATTAATTCTTTTCACACAAAAAATGAATTGAATTAAATTTGAGTTAATTCAAATGAATTTGGTAAAAATGAATTGCAATTCGTTTTTAATTCAAATGAATTTGTCAAATGAATCGCAATTCGTTTCTAATTCAAATGAGTTTGTCAAAATGAATTGCAATTAATTTGAATTGAATTGATTTTGAATTCATTAAAATGAATTAGAAAAATGTATGTATGTATTTCAAAACACAATTGTGTTTTCAATTTTATTGTAAGGGACATGTTAAAGAAAATAGAGTTTTTTGTTGAAATTAAAAATGGGTCCAGCCCTTAGCTTAGAATTATCAAAATGCCAAAATTATTGATAACTTTTAAGATACGGGCTGTAAAGTTTAATCGTGAGCGACAATTTACGTATGTAAAACAATTTTGAATATTATAAAAAAAAACCTTTTCATACATATGAAATTGAAATTTCACACGTTACCTTAATATATATGTAAAAGGCCCAACTCGTTATTTATTTAGATCGAGTTTTTTTTATATTTCGATAGAAGAACATATAATGTATCGAAAAAAGCAAAAATCTCGATTTCAAAGATAATGAGTTAGGGTCTTTCTACACATTTAGGTAGCGATATATATATATATACAACAAACGATTTTCTTTTCGGCTAATAAGCGGTTGGAAATTATTCGCCGATTGATATAATTTTTTAATATTTTTTCGGCTGAAAAACTGTTTTTTTTTTGTACCTTTAACATAATTAATATTTTTGTATTTAATCAGAAATAATAATAAGTAAAAATAATTAATGTGATGATCGTAAAAGATAAGTAAGAATAGTTAAAAACATACATAGGTAGAGTGATATAACTTCGTGCTAACCTAAATAGAAAATGGAAAAACAGAAAATGAATAGTGATACTTACAAATGTGTTTGCCAAAGGTAAATCAATAATTGTATACACAATCAATTCTCATATTCCATTTCATAGAAATTTAAGTTAAATAGCTGATGTTAATAATAATCTCTACCCCAGTAGATAGACATGGGTGCTGATGAAGTGCGTGGCTGCACAGAAAAATATCGGTATTTCCCCCAGCTAATAAAGTCTAGTTTAATTTTTCTTCTCTTCTTTAGATACTCACATTAATTAATAAAAATATTTCATTCAATAATACTATGTTCACACTTATGTTTTTAAACGTGTTTAACGCCTCATTCGTGTTTAAGAGCTTAAACATCACAATTTTGAGATGTTTTACCATACATTGGCTTGTTTTGTTAAACATCTCAAATGAAGTGTTTAAGATTTAAACACTTCCTTAAACACGCAAATGGAGTATGTTCAGTGCGTTTTTTGATAACTCTGGCATTTTTGTGTTGTTATTAAATGGCGTCATGCAAAAAATCATTTGGTAAACAAGTAATTAGTGAAGAAATACTAAATTATTTACAAAAACATTTGTTGTTTGAAAATAATGAACCAATAAAAAAAAGCATAATTGTTCGTAATTTTTTACAAATACAATAATTTACTCACAAAACGTCAACCTTTAACATCTCAAATGTAATGTGAACGGTTGTGTTTAGTTTTTTAAAACACTTGCCTTAAACACATTTAAGACCATAAGTGTGAACATGGTATAAGAATTGAAATTACTGAACTCAAGCCTGATTAAGAAATTATTTCTGATTAAAATTCACTACAGTTCAATTAAATCTAAAAATGTCTCATTTTTGTATTTATTCAATTTGTAAATTTTTCAATAAGTCCATATACATACATATATCAATGTTCCATCGTCTGTATTAATTCATTCATACCAGGTGGTCCCGATGTACAACTCTGCATAGTCGCCTTGTACATTTGTTAGTGTTAAATTTCCTGCTGGCAGAAAATTTCCGAAGTTTTTGATCTAATTTGAAACAAGAAAAATTAACAGCTGTTCACCATATTTTGAGTCGAGATCAGCTGGTGTCAATTTGATTTGGTAGAAACACATGTTTCTTAACATGTTCCTTCCTGTAGGGGCACCATTATTTTTTTTAAGATGGATATATATTATGCTGGCCACAGACGAAGGAACTTGTTAAGAAACATTGTTCAATTCGAATTCAGTATCAGGTGGCCTTTACTGCCCGGCTGATAATCAGCTGTTAATTGAGCACTTTGAACCAAAATGTCAAAATTTGCTTGGACATCTTCTGACAGATTGGTTTTGCAGCACAGCAAACTACATGTTGTTTTTTGTTTTGTTAAATTGTTGTAGGGAAGGGGTAGCCTTGACATGTTTCCACTGTTTCCTTTTTTAAACAAAAAAACGAAGTAGTTCTGTGTGTTTATCGAATATACTACCACTAAACAAATAATTGCTACTTCACTATTTTTATCTATTGAATTTTATATTTTAGCTTCGAATGTACTTGATTTCGCTGAGTTACGATATAGAACTTTTTTAATAATTAAAATTAAAGTAAGATATTCTTTTTTTTAAACCTGGCTGCTATTTCCACCTTATATGTACATATGCAACTTATTCCGCACAGCTGAGATTGTATATAATTCCGATAAACTATGCTTAAATTACTTTTCCTTTCTCTATGAATTATCACATAATGTTTTGCGTTTCGCTTCGGTCATTTAACTGTCACTTGAACTATGAAATATTTGTGTTCTTTGTTCAATACAAGTTTAGTTCGAAATGAAATTGAAATAGAAACTTTTTGATTTGTTCAAACTAACTTTTTAATTGGCTGCATGTCTCTTAAATTCTTCTTGGCGAAAACTTAAATGTAGAAATAGCAAAGTAAAACTTTAGTTTTAATGACATTTTTTGTGTCATAATAGTACAGTAATTTCCGCTTAATTGATTTTTCCAAAAAAAATTGCAATCAACCGGGTCAATGGACTCTGCACTTAAAAGTACAGATTGATCAAAAAGCGAAAACATCTTACAAACAGAGTAAAATAAATATGTAATAACAATAAATTTTTTATCAAATTTATTATTTATTTAGATACAACATTTAATGCATCCATGGACACTGAAATTTCATATCTGAAATATATTTTTTTCAATATTGGTAGGAGATGGAGAAAGAAAGAGTATTGGAGGAGACTTCTGGGCGTCTCCATATTAATGTTGAAGCAATAATAACTTCCAGTTTGTGTAGAAATTACAAAACACTTTCTTGAATAAATTACTTTAAAAAAAAGAAAAAAAGGAGTCTTAGGACTCCCGGTTATAGCTATGCTGCTTAGCTATATAAAACAAACTACATGTGTTATATAATAATGCGACAAAATTATATGATTTCTCTGCAAATATTTCAAAACTTTTCCATTTATTTCCCATTATTTTCTTTTCTAGCGGAGTACGATTAAATTAATGTATTGCTTGTGGCCGGGGGCGGCTGTTAGCCGGCTTATTGCCTATCGGCTGTGATCGCTGGTTTGTGCTCATGTGCAAAAAAAATTCAAAAATAAATTGAGCAATTCTTCTCATTATGTTTATTTCACTCACTTTAAAGAACGAAACAAAACAAAATCAAACATTTTGTTTCGTTTATTTTCGTACTCTGCTTTTAAGTACAAAGAAATCAAAACAAAAATAAATTTATAATTTTAATAGTGTCGATTATTTTTGTTACAAAAATCACGTTCTAGCTGCTGTGTCATAACATAAATAGCATAGCTATAAAAATTACAAAAATTAATCAGAAATAATTTCTTAATCAGGCTTGAGTTCAGTAATTTCAATTCTTATGAATGAAATATTTTTATTAATTAATGTAAGTATCTAAAGAATAGAAGAAAAATTAAACTAGACACTATTAGCTGGGGGAAATACCGATATTTTTCTGTGCAGCCACGCACTTCATCAGCACCCATGTCTATCTACTGGGGTAGAGATTATTATTAACATCAGCTATTTAACTTAAATTTCTATGAAATGGAATATGAGAATTGATTGTGTATACAATTATTGATTTGCCTTTGGCAAACACATTTGTAAGTATCACTATTCATTTTCTGTTTTTCCATTTTCTATTTAGGTTAGCACGAAGTTATATCACTCTACCTATGTATGTTTAACTATTCTTACTTATCTTTTACGATCATCACATTAATTATTTTTACTTGATACTCACATTAATTAATAAAAATATTTCATTCATAAGAATTGAAATTACTGAACTCAAGCCTGATTAAGAAATTATTTCTGATTAAAAATTCACTATAGTTCAATTAAATCTAATAATGTCTCATTTAATTCATCATGGGCACGTGACAAAAATATGTTCACTTGGCGATCACTGTTCACTTGGCCAGAACTGCTTCAGAATGCTGGAAAGCTAAGTCAACTGTAGAAAGCAAAAACAAAGTAACATAAAGCCACTACAATAATACTTATATGTATGTACCGATGGTGCATCGAATAAGTAAAAATAATTAATGTGATGATCGTAAAAGATAAGTAAGAATAGTTAAACATACATAGGTAGAGTGATATAACTTCGTGCTAACCTAAATAGAAAATGGAAAAACAGAAAATGAATAGTGATACTTACAAATGTGTTTGCCAAAGGCAAATCAATAATTGTATACACAATCAATTCTCATATTCCATTTCATAGAAATTTAAGTTTAATAGCTAATGTTAATAATAATCTCTACCCAGTAGATAGACATGGGTGCTGATGAAGTGCGTGGCTGCACAGAAAAATATTGGTATTTCCCCCAGCTAATAGTGTCTAGTTTAATTTTTCTTCTATTCTTTAGATACTTACATTAATTAATAAAAATATTTCATTCATAAGAATTGAAATTACTGAACTCAAGCCTGATTAAGAAATTATTTCTGATTAAAAATTCACTATAGTTCAATTAAATCTAATAATGTCTCATTTAATTCATCATGGGCACGTGACAAAAATATGTTCACTTGGCGATCACTGTTCACTTGGCCAGAACTGCTTCAGAATGCTGGAAATCTAAGTCAACTGTAGAAAGCAAAAACAAAGTAACATAAAAGCCACTACAATAATACTTATATGTATGTAGCGATGGTGCATCGAATAAGTAAAAATAATTAATGTGATGATCGTAAAAGATAAGTAAGAATAGTTAAACATACATAGGTAGAGTGATATAACTTCGTGCTAACCTAAATAGAAAATGGAAAAACAGAAAATTAATAGTGATACTTACAAATGTGTTTGCCAAAGGCAAATCAATAATTGTATACACAATCAATTCTCATATTCCATTTCATAGAAATTTAAGTTTAATAGCTGATGTTAATAATAATCTCTACCCCAGTAGATAGACATGGGTGCTGATGAAGTACGTGGCTGCACAGAAAAATATCGGTATTTCCCCAGCTAATAGTGTCTAGTTTAATTTTTCTTCTATTCTTTAGATACTTACATTAATTAATAAAAATATTTCATTCATAAGAATTGAAATTACTGAACTCAAGCCTGATTAAGAAATTATTTCTGATTAAAAATTCACTATAGTTCAATTAAATCTAATAATGTCTCATTTAATTCATCATGGGCACGTGACAAAAATATGTTCACTTGGCGATCACTGTTCACTTGGCCAGAACTGCTTCAGAATGCTGGAAAGCTAAGTCAACTGTAGAAAGCAAAAACAAAGTAACATAAAAGCCACTACAATAATACTTATATGTATGTAGCGATGGTGCATCGAATAAGTAAAAATAATTAATGTGATGATCGTAAAAGATAAGTAAGAATAGTTAAACATACATAGGTAGAGTGATATAACTTCGTGCTAACCTAAATAGAAAATGGAAAAACAGAAAATGAATAGTGATACTTACAAATGTGTTTGCCAAAGGCAAATCAATAATTGTATACACAATCAATTCTCATATTCCATTTCATAGAAATTTAAGTTTAATAGCTGATGTTAATAATAATCTCTACCCCAGTAGATAGACATGGGTGCTGATGAAGTGCGTGGCTGCACAGAAAAATATCGGTATTTCCCCCAGCTAATAGTGTCTAGTTTAATTTTTCTTCTATTCTTTAGATACTTACATTAATTAATAAAAATATTTCATTCATAAGAATTGAAATTACTGAACTCAAGCCTGATTAAGAAATTATTTCTGATTAAAAATTCACTATAGTTCAATTAAATCTAATAATGTCTCAATTACAAAAATTGTTTCCAACATTTTGAAAAAAAAAATGCAGTTCAAAAATTATATTTTTAGAGTTTGCAAAAAAATATTATGTATATTATTTTCACTGTGTTTTAAAATCTGCAATTTGAGCGTAATTGGAAGTATCGCATGTTGTATCTTAATGAAGGAGTCACAGAGCGGGAACTCAGTTGCACAATTTGTTGGTACCTTTGGCTTAAAAAAATCTGATATCAAGTCCACTTTGTGAGAAAAGAATATTGTAATATTTAACAGGAATCAGTTTCTTAGTTAACAGAGGTCTGCGGTTTGTGTTATTAAACATATATGTACATCATTGGCTTTTCTATGATGTCGAACGTGACCATCGTACAAATATTTAAAGTGCAAAAAGTCAAAATAAAACGGATTTTTATTTTTCCAATAAGCATATTTTATAACTCTAAATTAGCCCTATAAAATTTGAATATAAAATCAATCTTTTTGAATTTTTTTCTGATTTTACATTACTAATGTTTATTACCTAATATAAATAGCTATTCTAGGAAATTTTTTTTTTTACTATGAATCATTATTATGATTAATTTTTATTTAGAGGTATTTTTTTGAAATATAATAAATTAAATTATTATATTATGGTGCCAAGTTTGATTTTGAGCAATTTTTCATTTTTAAAGTAAATTGCAAAAAACTAGGGCATTCACAAGTTACAATCGTTGATGTTCCCGAAACTTAAAGCATAATTTAAATGTGACTAATTTTAGAATCTTCTGCATGGATGTCTTTTTAAACTCGTTTTGATTTAAAATCAATTTCAATCACAGTCGCACGTGACATTTTTCCATCATTATATTTATATTGTTTCTGTTGCTATGTTTAAAAGATTTTAAAACAATAAGCTTATTAAAACAATTTCAAATTAACTAAAACTTTTTATAAATTCAATTTTAATCACCGTCACACGTGACATATCGCACGTGACATTAACCAAAATTTTTATATTTCTTTTTTAAATTCAATTTTAATAATAATCACATGTAACATGTCGCACGTGACATTATTTCCCATCATTATATATACATATATACATAAATATATGTATATATTGTTTCTGTTGCTTTTTTTAATAAATTAGAAATAAGCAAACCGTTGGCTTCCATCCCTCATATACATATTTGTATTATATTTAATTATAATATCAATATTAATAAATAATATTCACAGAAGTATTCAATGTATTTTTTTTTTTCAACACAGTATCAAAAAACTTAACAAAAATATGTTTTTTTATTTATAGTTTTGTAATAATATTTCATCTTCCTTAAATTTTTATCTCCATCGTTTGCAATACTCTTTATTTTTTCCCTCGTTTTTGCTTATCCAAATTTAAATAATTTAAAAGTATTTAAAATTTAAAAAAAAATTATTTTAAATTTTACACTTACGATGTCGCATGTGACCAACTTTATATAGATGTTACGATCACAAATCTTTATATTTTTCAGCAAGGAGTTTTTTATATTTTAATTGCATTAAATATCTGGGTTTGTAGTGAGTATTTAATGAGCTTTCTGCATGTACTGATAGCATATAATGATTTTCAATGTCGCACGTGACATCGAAGTATGCGATTTTGCAAAGAAAAAATTAACAGTTTAGAATTTTTGACTCTTTGTACCGGCAGAAAAATGAAAGGTGCATAAGAAATATCGAAATGACTTTGTAACTTTGCATTCGAATAACTCGAAATGGGTTTTATATAAATAATAATTCTTTATAAGGTAAATTGTATTGTTTCTCTGTGAAAATATGGCAAAACAAAGTGTATTCAAGAACTTTTATTTTTTTTTTTTGTTCTTCTTTTTATGTCGATGTGTCGATGGATATTTCAGTGACAATTTTCCAGCTGACAATTAACTGAACTTTTTTAATAGTGATCTGAGGAATTGAGTTCAATTTTGTGAATAAATTAAAAGGTTAAGCCAATTTAAGCGCCTTGTATATTAAATTTTAATTGCATTGCAGATCAATTAAGCGGAGACTACTGTAGTGAGGTCTACTTACTAAACAATAGCCTAGCAAATAACAAAATTGTTGCAAAAGGAAACGGATGCAGTTATTTATGTTGCTGCCACTTTGTATTGTTTGTTTCTCGTTTACACAGAATCTTTCTTTCTTTCTTTCCTTCTTTTTTTTTTCTTCTTGCTCTTTATATTCTAACGCAGTTTTTAGTTTATGCTCGGTTTCTCTTCCTTTAGGTTTAATTTGAAAAACCATTGTTATGAATTCTTTGGAAAACAAGTAGTTAAAAGAAATGAAAATGGAACGAATGCCGCTATTATCTTAATAACAGAACTTTTTTTGTTTAAACACGCTTAAGCTCTAAGTAAGACATTTTATTATAATTTGTTGTTGCTTGTTGTTCCAATTTTTAATAAGTTCTTTTTTTCTTAAAACTTTATGTGGGGTAAATGTGTTAAAACTAATATTTATTTAACTAGCTTAGTAAAGTCATGTAGCCAATTTAGGACTGCATACGCAACACAAAAAGCCTGGAATGGCAGACAAATTTATTTAATGAGTTTTGTCTCTCAAGAAAAGCTCGATAGCAGTATCAGCCCCTCTGAGGCCGGAGGTGGCAAGCAGCATACGGTGGCACTTTGTGTGGCATAAAATCGGCACAAATTATAATATAAGTCACAACAACATTTTAGTTATTAACTTAATTATTTAAGCTGAATCTTTACATACAACAAGCTCTTCCTCTTGGTGCCCATCACTGCTCCAAAGTCCTTGACCGAGTTACAATTCAGTTTATATACATACGTAAACATGTACTGATATGCTTTTACTTTTTTTATAAAATTTTTAAATTTTTTGTTGTAGCTTCTTTTTTATGTCATGATGAGAAATTTACAAGATGTTTTTGTACATATTAGAAGTGAGCGCAAGCCATGAAAAAGTGCACACTATTGTATTTTTTTTTTTCAAAAGCGAATATTGTTTGTAGTGGTGATCGTAATTTAGTGGAAAGCAAAAATAGAGAACAAGGAAACAAAACAAAAACCACATAAAACCATTGTACAGCAGTTGAATAGAGAGTTGTGTCAAGTGTGCAATATTTTTATTGTACACTTCATAGTGCACCATACTTCATTTCACAACGTCAAAATTTCATAAAATATTAAGTGATAGTAAAATTTTTACAATTACATATATCCATTGTGAAAGATATTATTTTTATAGGTATTTTATTTTTTAGTGTCCTACATTAATAAATTATAAAACTTGGAACAGTATCGCATGCGAACCAACACGCTCAAATAATCTACGTTGTTTGGTTTTTCTTTTACACATACAGATATTTTTAATACTTGTGTGCTTATTTTACAATTGTTATTTTACAAATGCTGTTGCATACTTTTGCTTTTAGTGTTCTCAAGAGCACTAAAAATATATAACAATTCTAATAATGTAACATCATGAAGATTAAGCAAGCAAACAGTTTGTGCTCAGCTCTAATACATACAAACCCGTACATACAAACAACATATTTGAGAAAATGTTTTCTTTGGCAAAAGGTGTGGCGTGGCGCCCAAACAAAATACAATTAATTAATTTAGTTAGAATAGAAGGTATTGTAATATTATAATACATACATAACTTAAGATTAAATAAGACTTTTTTGTTTGCTTAACTAATAATTTTTTTATATTAAATACAGCAACTTACCCAATTTTTTTATATCATTAGTAACTGCAAAGAAAGTTGGAGAGAAAACAAATATTAGTATAATTTTATATATAGAATAAAGTTTAAGAATTAAATTTTTAAAAGAAAAATTATATCAAAGGATATCAAACTGTTCCACGATATCGAAACGCATTTTCGTTCGCTAGACGTTAGGCGACAAACAGCTGTTTTGCTTTGTCGAACGAAAATTAAAGCGATTAAAAACGCAATGCGTTAAACACATTCATGACAGCAGGCTACCGACTGCAATCTGTCAAAAATAGAATATATGTGTGTTTGGTTTTGTTTCACTCACTTTAATGAACGAAACAAAACAAAATCAAAAAATTTTTTTCGTTTATTTTCGTAAGTACAAAAAAATCAAAACAATTTATTTATCACTGTAATAGTGTAGATTATTTTTGTTACAAAAATCACGCCCTAACTCCTGTATCGCACCATAAATAGCATAGCTATAAAAACGAAAAAAAAACGCTAAAACTAAAAAAACGCCTAAAACTGAATAGTATTATATTGCTCATTTACTAAAACAACGTCATAACTCAAAAAAAATTGGTTTGCTAGAAATTTTTAAAGATTTTTTTGTTTCAAATTTGAGTGTGCTACAAGTTGAACGTTGTCGACATCATGGGACGGGTCCTAAAGTTTTCAATTCACACACAGCTTGATGGGAAGAGAAAATTTTATTTTTCTCTCAAGATATTTGTATGAAATTTTTACACAATATTCCTAATTTACACTATGCAAGTCTTATTGCTAAGCTGATTAGTTTTGTGGGGGAAAGAGAGACGAGGGAAACAGAAAGTTTCCTTTCCCCTCGTCTCTATCTCTTCTAACAAACTAATCAGCTTAGCATTAAGACTTGCATAACTAGTGTAAACTAGGACATATGAAGAAGTAAATTTTTTGAGTTATGACGTATTTACAAACAACACACTTCATCTATTTGCAATTTAAACGAAGTATGCTTTTAATAATTCAAATTTATTTATTGTTTATTTAATTTCTTATTGTAATTTTGAAAGAACAGATATAAACTTTTCTTCCTGAACATATTTCTAGCACAAAGATATAAAATACTTTGAAGATGATTGCTCGAGCAATGAAATGAAATATTGTAAATAATTTAGTTATCGTTTCAGTATGCACTAGTATTTGTTTTAAATTTCTGCATTTCTATTTTTAATGTGCGTGATGTTTTACGTTCATGTATTACTTTTTAAAAAAAAATAGGCCTCTTTTATGGGAAATTCTTCGCAAAACGCAATAAATAGTACGAGTATGATTATGCTTAACACATTTCAACACGTCTCAACCAGGGTGACCGATGACATTTTTCAAAAAGTGGCACTAAAAGGGGATTTATCAAAAAAAGGGGCAAAATTAAAAAAAAAACGAGAAAACTACAATAAAATTTTTATTTTTAACGTATTTTTTATATAATTCATTCTAAAAAAGGGAGAAAAAAAGTGGCAAGGCAGTTGAAAAAGTGGCAATTTGCCACTTTAGTCGGTCAAACGGTCACGCTGGTCTCAACCGAATGCATATTGCGCATTCCGCTCTTAAATTAATCTGATGGGGTGCTAAAACTACGCACACTGAGTAAAATAAACATTGTGCATTCCACGCATATTTAAGGATTAATCGCCAAGTGAAAATTGGATGAAGAAAACAAAAGCAAATTTTACATTTTGCTTCTTTAAAAACTACTTTTGGTTTTGAGTTTGAAGATGAATCACCAGAAGCGATGAAAAAATTAATAAAAAAAATTTATTTATATTTTTATTTATTTTTTTTTAATACAAAAATTTCAAAAAAACCAAAAATTTACGGCCTGGCCGTCGATGTCGACAAGAAACTTTCTATCGCTTACTTATATTGAAAACAAAAACAAAATAAGAAAATTTGTTTTTGTTTTCAATATAACTAAGCGACAGAAAATTTCTTGTCGAAATCGTGGGCCAGGCCGTTAAATATTAATTTAAAATAAGCATTTCAAATAAACCTTCTCCTGAGAAATTTAATTTTTGTCGCTTGCGATAAAATCGAAAATACGGCTCGATATAATTAGCTTATTTCAAATTTAAAAAACAGTCGACTTTGTTCAAAAACGTGCAGTAAATAATTATTTACAACCAAAATTTCTCACAAACATATTTATTTATTTATTATTATTTATTTATTTTTCTAAATAGAGATTTTTGTGTTCTTCGTTACATTAGATATTTTTCTATCCAAACATAAAAAAACTCAATTAAAAAAAAGTAGTGACTTAGGGCCTTTCTATATTAAGGTAACGATATGTATACATATATTATTTGTACTCTTCATTCGCCCTGCTACAGAAACTATGCATTCCCTGAAATGGTTTTATTTTAAATTATAAACAATATTATGATTCAAAAACGAACCTAAAATATTTTCACTTATGGTCCAATAACAAAAAAAGAAATGCAAAATACCATCAATCTAACACAAAAGCCACAAGTGATATGGTCATATGTACGAGTATGTAAAATGTCTACCAAATTGTAAAACGTTTAGAGCACGTTTCATCTTGCTGCTGCAACTTTCGAATAATTCGATTTTGGTGATTGAGCTTATTTAACAGTTGAATAAATTTATTGATTTTCTTTATTTTTTTCTATTTTTGCATTATTTGATGTTAATTTTTTTTGTCTGTTTGGGACCACTAGGATGCTTCTAGTAGCATGATGTCTCCACATTACTGACATGTCACTACACCATTTAAATTCTCTCAAGTGTAGGCAACATTTATTTGCATTTAAGAGTAAATACTTTTGCATACTTTTAGGAGATTTTGCTTTAACCAAATAGCAATTACGAAAATAAAAACCAGGGACCGTAATTATTATGAATTTTATAATAAAAATCATAAGATAAATTATTTTTTAATTTTTAAATTTTTTAGCAGAAATAATTGTTATTTTCTGATTTTTATTTTTTCAAATAGAAATACATATGTATATATTTTTTCCCACAGTGCAACTTGCATTGCGTTTCAAAAAAAGTAGAAATCAGCAAATAACAATTATTTCTGCTTTAAAAAAATTTAAATAAAAAATTTTAAAATCATTCGACTTTATCAAAATGTAGTTCAGAACAATTGAAATGTTGTGAATATTCTTGTACTTGCTTTTTCTCTTTCAAAATTAATTTTCATTAATTATTATTTTCGATCCCTGAAAAGAAAACAAAACACATTAAAATTCCAGCATCTTAAGTAGCTTGAATTCTTTTCATTAATCCGCATTAAAATTAAAAGTATTTGCGTAAAACATTTAGGAAAATTAAAGAGAAAACTTGAGGTGGTTGATTTAGGCTAATTCGCTATAAAAATAAAATTTCTTCATTATTTGCCTAGATGTTGTCATTGGAGGTAATTACATTCTTAAGCTGGTAATCTTTACAATTATTATTTATTATTATTATTGTTGTAGTGATATAGGAATTTTAAATTTCCCAACAAGCATTTTTGCTTTAAGTCAAGTCAAACATTAAATTTTCATGGATTTTGAATTATGCTTGCATTATACAGCAAATATTGAATTTGAATTAAATTCGAACAATTCAGTTATAGTACACATAAAATACAAACATATATATGTATATATATTAAGGGGTCATTCACATATTACGTAACGCTACTTTTGGAAATATTTTTTATACATAATAGCGAAATAATTAACCCACTTATTTCTGCAAAAAACGCTAAAAATATTTACTTTTTTCAAAATTTCAATTTAAATTACGCATAACTTTTGACTTTTTTTATATTAAAAATTTTGTTTTCACTCCATAATAAGTTTCTTTTTCCCAATCGCACAAGATTTGACTTCTCCATTAGCAGAACAGTGCACCAAGGTCGGTGGAAGAGTTAAAATTTAAACTGAAAATGTAAACCCATAAATGTAGCTCTTGGATAGAAAAATATATTTGCAAAAAATCTTTTTTATCAGATTAAAAATATCAGCTTGTCATCGATTTGATTGTTTCATTAACCCAAGTTCGCCGACTTTGGGGCTTTGTGGCTCCGCCCCCTTTTAAGATATATAGTCCAAAAGTCTATACTTAAGCTCTGTAACAGCTCTTCAAATCCTGTATGAAATTTTATAATAATCGGACGGCCCGTTTAGAAACTGCAGAATCATTTTTATTTGTTTGCCAAAATGCGCGCTGCACAGTGGTTGGCAAACGATTTTCATCGGCCAAAACTCTGTAACTTTTGAATTAATAAAGATTTTTTTTTAATTCTCTTTTTAGTGGATAGATAACATCTTAAACTTTTATTTAGGTTTCATTTCAATCAATACAGTGGTTGTTGAGAAATTTAAGGTTAAAGTTGAACTTTTTTTTTTTAATTTTACATATAAATGCGCGCTTTATGTTATTTTTGAAAGGCTTTATAATGAGAATTAAATCATCTTTTTAACACCAACGAAGTACGCTTTTGAAAACTTAATACTTAAAACTAGTTTTTTGAGTCATAAATAGATTTTAGACATTTTGGATACAAATACATACATATGTATATATTTAAAAATCGCACAAATTACAAGGAAAATCGTATTCTAGGTATCAAAATAAGAAACCTTGCCGGAGGAACCATACCTTTAAAATGTATTTTGATGCCTGCGATTTCAGAAAAAAATTATGGGACCCAACTGCGGACAAACTTTTTCAAACAAAAAAAAACAAAAATGTTTCAAATTGCTTTACATATGACAGAGTTATACATAAGGGGTGAAAATTTCCCCCTGCGATTTCAGAAAAAAATGATGGGACCCAACTGCGGACAAACTTTTTCAAACAAAAAAAAAGAATGTTTCAAATTGCTTTACATATGACAAAGTTATACATAAGGGGTGAAAATTTCCCCCTACGATTTCAGAAAAAAATTATGTGACCCAACTGCGGACAAACTTTTTCAAACAAAAAAATAATTTTCCAAATTTCTTTACAAATGACAGAGTTATACATAAGGGGAGAAAATGTCCCCCTCCGATTTCCGAAAAAGAAATTGCGGGACCCATCTGCGGACAAACTCTTTCAAAGGAAAAGAGAATTTTGCAAATCGGTTCACAAATAACAGAGTTATGCATGAGGGGAAAAAATTTCCCTACTTCGATTTCCGGAAAAAAAAATCATGGGAGCCAACTCCTGTCAAACTTTAAAAAAAAGAGGGAAGAAAATTTCTCCCTCCGAATTTTTGAAAAATAAATTACGGAACCCAAACAAACTCTTTCAAACAAACAAAAAAGAATTTTGCAAATTGTTTTATAAATGACAGAGTTATGCGTAAGGGGAAAAATTGCCCCCCCTCCGATTTTCGAAAATCATGGGACCCAACTGCGTACAAACTCTTTCAAAGGAAAAGAGAATTTTGCAAATCGGTTCACAAATGACAGAGCTATGAATAAGGGGAGCGAATTCCCCCCTCCGAATTTCGAAAATAAATTTAAAGCACCAAACTGCAGGTAAACTCTTGCAGGCGAAAAAAAATATTTTGAAAATCGAGAAATTAATTCAGATCAAATGTAAGAAATTTTCGTTTTTTAAAATTAACATAAATTATTTGTTTTTAGCAGCATGCCACGCCCACTACTGCCAATATTTTTAACCAAGTTTTGAGCTATCTTAGTTTTGATATGTTTCCTCTCTGATGATGTAAAAATTTCAAGAATCTGTTTCAAGAAAAAAATTTAGGTTTTGGCTTGATTGGTTGATGTGGCGCACAGTGGGATATTTTGGCAGAAATATGGAATGGATTCTGCAGTTTCTAAACCGGCCGGCCAAGTATTATAAAATTTCATATGGCATTTGCAGAGGAGTTACAGAGCTTAAGTGAAGAAATTTGTTCAACTTAATATGAATAACTTTTATTTTTATTTTGATAAAAAAAATTCAATTTTTGACATTTTTGCTCAACTTGAAAGCCAATTTGTTTTTTGTTTTTGCATTGCTTTATTTTTGTAAACTTGCTATTATGTACCTGGAAATGTATCTATGTATATAGTATGTATGCGCTTTGATTCATTCAATATTTTCCCAAACTATTTTTCTTAATAAGCAATCTTCGAAAATACTTAGAACAGTCGTACTTAGAATTGTTTAAATTATAAAAAGTTTTTCAAGTATCGCGTTTGCTTTTATTTTCTACAATCTTAAAATTACAGAGCTGCTGCGCTGCTGCTGCGCTTGTTAAAATGTTGTTGACACATGCCGCACTGCAGAACAGTTTGTTCTTAATAATAATTTATTTAAAAAAAAAAATGTTGAGATAAAACAGCAGAATATATTATATTTTTTTATCAAAAAGCTTTATTGTAGGGGCTTTTATTTTCTTCGATATTACGTATGTTTGCATAGTGTTTAATTACGAGCAATAAAGTTAAATAAATAACACACATATTTACATAAGAATGAAACAGAACAGAAAGCAAAAAAAAAAATTTTTCAACTTGCGCATAAAAAAAATATCTCAAGAAAATTATCTTGAAAATGTTTGTAGAACTAATGTAAACTTTAATGTTTATTTTAATATTTTATTTTCATTTAACGCGTGTCAAAATGAATATGAATTTAAAAAAAAATTTAATTTCTTGTTGACTTAATGATTATGATTATGGAAAGGTCGTCTAGTTAACTGCGACAACATCTAATATACATATTTCGGAAGAAATAAAACTCATCCAAGAAACTTGATTCTGCAATGCAGCGCACAGTGGGGCCAAAACCCCTTTTTTCGCCAACAATTTCAAATCTACACAACTACAATAGTAAGGATCACTAAATTTGAGGTGGTTAATTTGTAGAAAAAAGTACATGTTTCGCCAAAATGTTGGCGGTATAGGAGGGGAAAAATGGGTACCCCCGTTTTCAAAGTAATTATTATGTTTCCTATATCTGCCGAACTACAAGAGTGAGGCGCACTAAATGTGATGTGGATAGCTCTTAGAGCAAACCACACGTTCCAGCAAAATCTTGGCGGTAAGGAAGTGGGGAGTCGGGTAGCCCTCATACAAAGTTATTCGGCCCTGTTCTATAAACCGATCGATATGAAACCGCTTGATTTTAGAAAACCCAACTCCGACAATAGAAGTATTTTTTAGATTTTTTTAAATTTATTTATTGAAAGAAAATTATCGTGTATGATTTTAAACAAGTGTTCAAGAGCATTATTATTAATCTTTTGAAAACGAGAAATTTGCAGAACAGGCTCGATTATTAATTAATTAATAAAACATAATTAATTTTTAATAAGAAACACCGAAGCGAAGGAACGAAATGCATATAAGCGGTGCTTAGCCAACAAGACAAGCAAAATTCATGATATTTTTATTCAGGCAAGCTCCTGAAAAATTGCCATTGACTCACTTTAAATATGAATTATACAAAAATAGATTATCTAACAAGCCTAGCAGAGTTAGCTTAACTCACTCACGCTATTTTTTAAAATCATTATTAATGTGTGTGAAGATAAATATGCCGAGTTAAATATGTTTCGACGTAAAGACTTAAGTTACAACATATTTAGGTGTGAAGATAAATATGCTATGACGTAACGACATGGAGTTAATTAACTAGTTATATAAAAGAAAAACACATTTAAACAGGGCTTCGCTCATTTTTATATTGCATTCTGTCGGAATATAAATATATTTAATAAAAATACAATTCTGAAAGTAGATTTCTGAAACGTTTTAGAAAAAATCGCCTTCGGTCATAGGACTGACCTCTAAGGGATTTTGGCCAAATCGGTCAAATGAAGGGTTGGCATGCAAACCCACCTATTGGGGAATAACTACTAGGATAGTAGCTATAAAACGTTATAATTAGACTTCCTGAATTGAGTTTGTGAAAGAAGTTACAGCTCATATAAGGTCGCTTTTAGGCAAAAAATCCTCTGAGGGATTTTGGCCAAAGTGGCCAAATGAAGGGTTGGCATGCAATGCCACCTAATGGAGACTAACAACTAAAACATTATCTATAAAACGTAGTAATTAGAATTCCTGAATTGAGTTTGTGAAAAAAGTTACAGCTCATATAAAGTCGCTTTTGGTCAAAAAATCCTCTGAGGGATTTTGGCCAAAGTGGCCAAATGAAGGGTTGGCATGCAATGCCACCTAATGGAGACTAACAACTAAGACATTAGCTATAAAACGTAGTAATTAGAATTCCTGAATTGAGTTTGTGAAAAAAGTTACAGCTCATATAAAGTCGCTTTTGGTCAAAAAATCCTCTGAGGGATTTTGGCCAAAGTGGCCAAATGAAGGGTTGGCATGCAATGCCACCTAATGGAGACTAACAACTAAGACATTAGCTATAAAACGTAGTAATTAGAATTCCTGAATTGAGTTTGTGAAAAATGTTACAGCTCATATAAAGTCGCTTTTGGTCAAAAAATCCTCTGAGGGATTTTGGCCAAAGTGACCAAATGAAGGGTTGGCATGCAATGCCACCTAATAAGGAGTAACAACCAGGACATTAGCTATAAAACGTAGTAATTAGAATTCCTGAATTGAGTTTGTGAAAAAAGTTACAGCTCATATAAAGTCGCTTTTGGTCAAAAAATCCTCTGAGGGATTTTGGCCAAAGTGGCCAAATGAAGGGTTGGCATGCAATGCCACCTAATGGAGACTAACAACTAGGACATTAGCTATAAAACGTAGTAATTAGAATTCCTGAATTGAGTTTGTGAAAAAAGTTACAGTTGTTAGTTAAAGTTAAAGTTGTTAGTCTCCATTAGGTGGCATTTTTATTAAATATATTTACATTCCGACAGAATGCAATATAAAAATGAGCGAAGCCCTGTTTAAATGTGTTTTTCTTTTATATAACTAGTTAATTAACTCCATGTCGTTACGTCATAGCATATTTATCTTCACACCTAAATATGTTGTAACTTAAGTCTTTACGTCGAAACATATTTAACTCGGCATATTTATCTTCACACACATTCATTATTATATATAAATACAAACACGATCACGCGTGACTCATGCGTGACTCACACGTGACTAATGCGTGACTCACGCATAGCAAATCACAACATTTACCCATCTCTAATAAAAATATATAAAAAAATTAAAAAACAGCACCAATAAACGTGTTAGCAGAAGACGCTACGATCTTATTGTTGGTAAACTCAACGCAGGAGTCTGTTACTCTCCCTTATCGCAAATAAAAGTTCACGTGAAATGTGTTCCCTTTCCCTAAAATTGTGATCGTCAATGTTTTGCGTTGTTGTTGTGTCAGTGTACTACATATTTTATAATTTTGTTCACAATTTTTTGTTCACAATTTTTTGTTCACGTCAAATATTTCACTAGAACAAAATGTTCGCCTTTTATTCGCGATAAGGGTGACTGATGCGAGCATAGCATCTGAGGCGCACCGATGCGCAGCTTTAATTTTTCTAAAATAACTCTATTTAACTTGAGTCAGCAAAAGTTTGGGCAACACTTAACGTACTCAAACAATTTCAACTTCATTAAATTATGTGCCGTCTATACTTCTTGATGGTTTCATATTTCCATTAATATTTATTTTGAGCACTTTCTAACGACTTCATCGCTAGAAAACGTTCCCAAAAACTTAATTCATATTGGTGCCAGTTTACAGTTTGTATAACAAGTTTAAATTACTCGTACTTTAAAAAATTATTATTTAATTTGTTTAAAACTTGAGTTTTATAGCATGTGCCTATTTAAACATAGTTTTGCTATTTCAAATTATATTACTCGTATCTAAAATTACTTAACGAATTTTCTAACAAGCACGTTTTATATTTTCACTAATTCTATGCAAATATTTGCCAAAAAAATAAAAAATTCAGAAATTAATTAAAAAAATAACAACTGGAAACCACAAAAATCAAGACCTACATTAATCGGAAGTAGGAATTTTATTTGAGATTAAAAATAAAACAGAAAAATTATCTCAGAACGAGGGTTGCTTTAAAATACTGGATAAAATTAAATACATATTAAACTGTCTTAAAGGAATAACTCAAAAGAAAGCTGAAGTTATTATTCATATTGAAAGAATGTTTTACCAAAATAATAAAAAAAAAATTATTTCAATATTTTACATTAAAATTTCTTTAAAAAATTAAAATGTTCCTCAAAAAATTCGCAACTTTAACAAATCTCAACGGATTTTAATGATTTATATCTTATTTCAATTACAATATGCTTTTGAAATCAAAATTGTCTCCGGTTTTTTTTTTATCATAACGGCTGATCCATTTAGGTCTTTGTAGGGTTCCGCACACCAAAGGTGACCAGGAACCCTATTTATTTTCGATACGATGTCCGTCTGTCTTTCACAGGCTGTTTTCTCGAGATCGGTAAGTAGCTGTGCACAGAATATGGTAAAACTTTGGCCGCTGCAACAACCAAATATATGACAGTTAAAAATTAAAGGGTATTCCAAAGCGAGGCGTGAAAAATTTTAAAATCCTAATGTAATATGCAGACAATTTTTAAAGTTAGTGTATTTTTATTAGAGATCGACCGAAGACGTTTTTTTGGCCGAAGCTGAAGCCGAACTTCGGCTAAAATCCTAAACTTCGGCCAAAACCGAAGCCGAATGTTTTAAATTTTAAAAATGATACTTACGTTTTATATGAACGTACGTTTTTATGCAGACTACACTAGTTAACACTGAAATTAAAAAGGTATTCTGTCAGTTAATGTAATTTTTACGGTGTAATTTTGACAACTTATTGTATCTTGGAAACCGTAAAAGGCAAACACTTAAAAAAATAAAATATCCCAGTATAAAAAATCGTCAAAGCGAAAGATTACCAATAAACGAAAAAAGTCGTCAAAACAAAAAACCTACAAAACTAAAAAACTAAAAAACGCAAAAAAAAAACCAAAAATAATCACACAAAACGTCAAAAACCGAAAAAATCCCTCAACAAAAAAACAAACGCCAAAAATCGGAAAAAATCCTATAAACGAAACAAATTGCCAAAACTAAGAAAAACCCTAAATGTAAAAAATCGCCAAAAGCCGAAAAAAAATCCATAAACGAAAGAAGTCGCCAAAACTAAGAAAACCCGCCAAAACAAAATCGGAAAAACTACGAAAACGTCAAAAACCGAAAAAATCGCCAAAAATAAAACAACACCAAAACCGGAAAAAAATTCCCCAAACGAAAAAAATCGCCAAAACTAAGAAAAAGCGCCAAAAACCGGAAAAAACTTTCCCGGGTAATTAAAATTTTTTAACAAATCTCTACATCAGTACCTTGATTCTGTAACTTTTTGCAAACCGAAAATCGTAATATTTATCGACATATTTATTTGCTTGCCGTAACGATAATGTGATTCCGTAATTTCTTTTTTACGATAGTGTCCAGCTTTATCTTAATTACCATTTAATTCAATATTATGTATATGGTATCTTTGTATAGAAAATGTGAAGATAAGCGAAAAGCATAAAGAATAATAAAGAAAAACTCTATGAATTTAATCTTGTAATTTAATTTTTTTTCTCCAACCGACAGCGAATATCGTTAAAATATGTTACTGAATAGCAAAGTCGACAAATTTTCGTTATATTTATTATAGCGATACGATTAGCGTAATGAGTTACTGAATCCAGGTACAGGTCTTACCTTCGATTCGATTATATAGGCTAAATAAATCAAATTGAAGTCCGTGATGGCTTCAACATTTGGTTTCGCGGACAGATATTTCACGTTTCCGATCTATCAATTCCAAGCATTGACAGCTACGCATCAATGCTGTGGCTGAGTGCCAGCCTGACATTCCAAGGGTCGTGGGTTCAATTCCAGCAAGGGTCGCGTGTTTTCCGCAGACAAAATAATTGCTTAGCGGGTCTGTTTATTAAAAAAACGATACCGATAGTTATGCTAAAAAAAACTAATCGAAAAATTGGAACTTCTGAATGGACCATCTACAGACTAGTAGCGCCCAACATTTGTATGGCGTTGGCTGAAGTAGTTAGCACGTTGACTACAAAACATTACGCAATTTTCTAAATTCTCCAAAATTTAATACGCGGCATTGACGCCAGAGGTGCTGCAACACTGCCTTATTAAAAAAAACGTACAAAAAGCAAAGTTATAAAAGAATGAAACTTTCCTCTGTCTCTTCCTTCAACACCTGTCTTCTCTATCATTATCCCTTACCTAAAGAAGGTAACAACTAGTAGTAGTAGTAGGCATTCATTGCCCGAGTGTTACAACTTTTTACTATTAAAAAAAATAAAAAATTATTCTTAAAAGTAAATATAAAAATTTTTCTTTATAATAAGGAAGGTAAACCTAAGCTATTTTTGTCTGAGTAAAGCCTTAAGTGTTTCATATAAAATTTAAAAAAATTCTTGTATGAATCACCCATTTTCGAAAGGTTGGTGGATTCAAAAAATCTTTAAAATTTGTTTAAGCACTCTAGTCTGTTCTATTTTTCCCAAGATTATTATTTTACTTGTACAATAACTTTTTTTATTATTAAAAATACAATTAAAATGGCATATTGAAGGGTATATAGATCATAGACAACTTGAAATTTATCCCCTCCAAAGAAATTACCTGTGCTTGAAATATACATTAAAACAAAATTTCCATAGAAAACACGGTTTTAGCATACACTTTAAGCACACGTTATTTTATTTTATTTTTTTGGATAAGGGGAATTATGTTAAGTTTTCAATCAACTAAATGAGAAGTGTAACTGATATCGTAGTTGAAACAAGACGTTTAAACAAAAAACTGCGATAAGATGGAAAAAGACTAAAATATCGCCATTTTCCCAATTACCACCCTCGTTATTATACAAAATAAAAATTAAATACAATGAATGCATGTGTGTATATTATTAATTGATAACTTAATACAATTTAATAAGGATTGAAAACAAAATTTATTAAGAACATAACTAAAAACAAATTTTTAATCTTTACAAATGAGAATTTTAAAATTAGCAAGAAAAACAAAAGCAATATCTTTATAAATAGTTATATACTATGTACAAATAATAAATATGTATGTACTTCAACTGAATATAGGTTTTTAAACTGACTTAAATAATATAAATTTATTCTTTTATCCACTAAAATCACTTCCGCTTTGAACAACATTTTTAACTTGTCAACTATAAATCAAAAAATTTTTTTTTATTCCACAGCATCCCAGTTCAAATAGCTTAAAGTTTAAAATAAAGTACATATGGAGCCATAAGAGCAAGAAAAAAAAAGCTTAAGCGACATATTTTTTGAACTTGGTTTTTTAGCGAAAATTTATTATCTTCGATCGTGAATAATTGATTTTTGTCAAAAAATTTAGCTTGAAAATTATGTCGCTTAAGCGTTTTTTACGGTTATGGCATGACATGTACATTGTACAAACATATTTCAAATGAGTGACGATAAATATACTGAGGTAAATATTTTTCGAAGTAAAAGCTTACGCTTTACGTCATGATATATGTATGTTGCTATGTCCAGAAAATATTTGTGCAGTTTAAAGAAAAATAAGAATAAGAATAATAAGAATATTTCTGTGGCAATAAGGAAAAAGTGTGTAAGTCATATTTGACTGTTTTGCAGGAGAACACTTTTAAGTGTTGAAGTCGATTTTCAGAAATTTATTTCTTTAACAGTTAAATTTGGAAATTCTCTGTTAACCTTTATTTTTTTTAACCAAACATCGTTCTACACACTGTAGATAATACATTTAAGGCGAAATATACCAAAGTATAACCTAAATTAAACTATTATTCCAAATGATATTAAAAGTCTAAAACAGATAAGCCGCAAGACATTTAGCTATAGCTTCTAAAAGAATTGCACTTTCAAATATGCAGATTACGGAGGTACCACTAACTCAAAATCAGCTTATCTCCACTTAAGCACTTTTTCCTTTTTGCCACAGATTTAATAACTTCAGGCTAAATAAGTATGTTTGTTAACTTAACGTATCGACGTAAGATTTACACCAAAACATATTTAACTCGACATAACGTCGGGTGGTTACTGGTTTGCCGCACAGTAAGCTAAAAATACATTATCAGTCCTAGTTTACACTATGCAAGTCTTATTGCTAAGCTGATTAGTTTGCGGGAGAGAGAGGCGAGGGGAACAGAAATGTTTATTTTCCCCTAGTCTCTCTCTCCTAACAAACTAATCAGCTTAGCAATAAGACTAGCATAGTGTAAACTAGGACTTACTGCGGCAAACCAATAACCAACCATCAGACGATATCTATGAACATACATACTTATATATAGTATGTAGATATTTGTCTTCACTCGCTTAGAAAGGTGCATATTTCAAATGTTTTCGCTCCCCTCTCCCACTATTCAAGCGTTCATAGGAATAGTTTTCCATTACTAGCATATTTTTGGGCAAGTTTTTAACATATTTTGTATAACATAAATATTTTATACATACACTACATTTATTTTTTTATTTTTGTACCAATGTCGTGTTTAATGCTAAAGCTGACAAGAATTGTTAATTTTTTACTATTGAAAACAAACAAAAATCCAAAGCATTTACGGTTAAGAGTGCAATAATTAGCGGTAAAGCACACCTACAAGTCTGAACAAGCATGAGAAAATACAACAACAAAAAAAAACAAATTGCCAATCATTTATACACGGTCAACTATTAGCGCTTGCTTAAGCTGCTTTCACACTATCCGTATTATACATTTGACTTTTCACATAATTCGACTCATATAAAATTTGCAATGTCTGCCAAAGTCATCACTTTACAGACAACTTGTAATTTTTTCTTTTATTTAAACTTGCAAGTTTAATTACGTCTGATAAAAATTCTTTATATTTTTGCTATTACAGACACTGCTGTTATGTATAGCAAAGAAGCTAAGAGTAAATTTCGACATTCGATATCTAATATATCTTCTTCTTTAATTTTAATTGTGTTTCGATCTATATCGAATGATATCAGGGGTGTTCTGTAACTCGCACATTTTGAAATCGCCTAATTTCCAGGAAAGAGCTCAAATAAAAAGTTTATTTATTGCAGCTTTTTAATTGGTTTTAGTGTTTTAGATGCTTAAGATATATTATTCGAATTTAACTTCGAATGCACTAAATCGTCCGATCAGCAGAACTCTGTTTTTCGATTTTGGAAATCGCAGAATTTCAAAACGTGCGGTTTGCAGAACGCCCCCCTATAATTTGCCCTGTAATGTCAGATGCCATGTCAGATCAAAATAGAAAAGTATGTAGTATGATTTGCCAGGAAATGCAATTGACATAATATTTAATATTAATTGTGTCTGTCATGAGAGTTTCACATCTGTGTGGAAGTGAATTATTTCTGCATAATTTGGTGTGCTAACATTTTGCAAATCGGAAATTTTCATTCTAATAGAAAACTTTCGAAACCCATGACAGACACGAATAATTCCTTAATCAATACCAAAAATTAAATAATTTCTGACCCCACCGCATGGCCAGTCCGCAAGCGAAATTCTGTGATAGACATAAATGTAAATCAAACGCCACGTTTCTTGCTATATTAAATGCAATGATATTTCAAATTTAAGAAAATGTACCTATGTACATCAGAGGTCCAAGTCGTGCGGCTCACAGCCGGCGGCGCGAAGCAATTCTCCAAATTATTATCCCAATGGCTCATATAATTTTGACGTTGATGAGCCTCATACGGTTCTAAATTTTCTTCAAAAAAAGAGTTGTAAGATAATCTCTAGATAAATCTCCAATTATTGCATCTATGAGTAACCCTACGTCTCGACTAGCAATAAATATGTCGATATATATTGCAGCAGTTGTCAAAATTATATTATTGCTAGTGAAGACAGCTTATTGCAGTTACTTGCAATACATCTACATATGTTGCAATAATTATCAAGGCATTTTCATTAACAATTATTGCAAACATGAAACGTCAAACTCGGTGTTAATTTATGTTTGACTTTTCTGTATTGCATTTGACATTTAGATTATATTAGTGAAATTTGGAAAATATACATATGTATGTATATTATAACAAAAATTCAAAATTTTAAAAACCCCCGATATATCTAGAAAAGATGTGACATCTTCTAAACGGCTGGACCGATTTTCTTCAAACATGGTTTAGAACCATCTCGATCAAGTCAGCTTTCAAACAGAGAAAACTAAATCAAAATCAGTCCAGCCGTTTTGGGCTGTACGTGGACACGGACAGGCACACAGATACACAGATACGCAGACACACACTACAAACTTATAACACCCCTTTTTTTGGTCGGGGGTTAAAAATAGGAAAATTGTCTCTTAAAAACGAGTGTAGTGAAATAATTTGTATTGTTATAAGTTTATATACATAAATAAAAATTTGTTCTATTAACCAGATATTTACAAGTGAATTAAACTTTTGTTCTGCACCTTTCCTGTTGACTTTTCCCATAATATAAGCTACGATTTCAAATAGGCTTAACATAAGTAAAGCAATCAACAATATTGTTCTGTTATTCTGCCGGCGTTATTGCTATATTGCCAACATATTTATTGCTAGTCGAGAAGGGAGGTAATAAAAGTGCCTTCTGCAGCTCTTGCATACGATATCGTCTTCATTAACAGTTTCTCGCGTGCGAAGCATATTCCGCGATTAAAATATGAGCTCGTTTGCGATTGCAGATGCTCTCCATACGATTCACAATAGACTCTTCTGCGATTGAAGAGGCTAGCTGGGTTAATATATTTTAATTTGTAGATTTATTAAATTTTAAAAACTACTATGTGTAGGTAGCAAAATTTATGATGCACCTTACTTTTGAGGATTTAAAAATTGTCAAGGCTATTTTTACAAATTCAAGAGAAAGGCATTTGTCAAATCTCTCGAATCTATGAATGCTGAGGAATTTGGGCTCTTGATTAGGATGTAGTTATTTATGTATACATACATATATGTATACATGCATATATGTATGGATACACACATATGTATATATGTATATTGCCAGATATTAATCCATGCATTGTCTTAATGCTCAGTTACCCGACTGTAATGTAAAGTAACTGCAACGTACGAAATTTGTTTGCATTAAAGTTGATTTGTTTTCGGTCAGTGCAACAGTAGTTGCTGCATAAATTCAGCAAAAAAAATCTTTTCAATAAAATTAAAACAAAAGGAAAAATGTAAAACATGCAAAGAAGAACATGTATAAAATAACAATATGTAGTTAATATTTATCTGCATATCGTCGGTTGGTTTCTGGTTTGCTTCATATAGGTATAGTATATTTTGAATATACTGTGCCGCTAACCAGAAACCAACCGACGATATGTATGTAAATATTTACATGAAAACATACATACATACATACGTCCCAGCAGCATGTGGAAGATTGTTTCACCAAACGGAGTCTTATTCGATTACTTTAGATGATTAAAAACTGATTAATCAGCTCTGCGTTTAAAAGAAGACTCGAAAATGATTCCCAGAAATGCTTATAAACAGATTTGTTTAAAAAACAAAGACAAACAACAAGCTCGTGCAGTAAAGTCAAGAAAATATAAGTGTTTATAATATACAGGGTGTTTTTTTTAGAGGTATAGAGCTTCGAATTGAAATAAAACACAAGAAAATCGTTTTAATGTCCATCAATTTGGCTTTATTGGAAGGATAATTTTATGCCATTAATGTTTAAATATGATTTCGGGCATGTGGCCGCCGCGGCTGGGTCGAATAAAGCCAATTCTACAGGTCCAATTTTCAACCACTTTTTCGAGCATATGGGGCCGTATGTTGGCAATAACGCCACGAATGTTGGCTTTCAAGTCCCCTAACGTTTCTGGTTTGTTGGCGTAGACGAGCGACTTCACATATCCCCAAAGAAAATAATCCAATGGTGTCAAATCACACGATCTTGGTGGCCAATTGACAAGTCCATTCCGCGAAATTATGAGCTCATCGAATGTTTCCTTCAATAAATCGATTGTGACGTGCGCTGTGTGGCATGTAGCGCCGTCTTGTTGGAACCACAACTCATCCACATTCATGCCATCCAATTCGGGAACAAAACGGTAACTGACTCTCCAGCATTATTTCGGAAGAAGTATGGCCCAATGACTCCACCAGCCCATAGAGCACACCAAACAGTCAGTTTTTGTGGATGTAATGGCGTCTCAAGGGTCTCACGTGGATTCTCTTCACTCCCAATGCGGCAATTTTGCTTGTTGACGTAGCCATTCAACCAAAAATGAGCCTCATCACTGAACAAAATTTTGCGATGAAAATCAGCATCGAGATCAATCTCATTTTCGGCCCATACACCAAAATCACGACGCATTGCATGGTCTCGCGGCTTTAATTCTAGCACAAGCTGGATCTTGTAAGGTCGCAAGCCAAGATCTTTGCGCAAAATCTTCCATAAAGTTGATGGACAAAGCTCCAATTGCTGTGCACAGTGGCGAATCGATTCATTCGGGTCCTCTTCAACACTTTGCTCTACAGCGGCAATTGTTTCTTCGGTGCGCACTGTTCGACGTCTCTGCGGATGCGTATTATCACATAGAGTAAACGTAGTGTGAAAACGATCCATGGTTAACCGAATTAATTGCTCTGATGGACGATTATGTCGACCATAAAATGGACGGAGCTTGCGGTAAACTTCGCGAACTGAACCATTATTTTCGAAATAAATTTGCACGATTTGCAAGCGTTGTTCTTTTGTCAACCTGTTCATGATGAAATGGCAAACCAAACTAAATATTAATCACTTGACAGCTGACAAAATGGCCGCCAGTTAAAAAAGTGATGCCAACTTAAAATTCTATACCTCAATAAAAAACACCCATTACATATGTATACAATTAAATTTACTTTTAATAAAATTAATAAAAAAAAATATTTCCTTTATTAAAGATGTCACAAAATATGCTCTACAGAGTCCAATAATTCAATAAATTGTAAGTAAAAACTTGATCAACTACACACAGCTTCGAACATGAAGTAAATGCGGAAGATATAACGAAAGCTTTAAAAAGCCGGGGTCGCCTTTTTTCAACATAAAAATTAAAAAAAAAAATGGAATTGCCTTGCAATTCTACTTCATATTCGAAGCTGTATACCTATTTCTATTAAATCAAAAAATCGTTTCTAGTTCAAAATGTTTCTCCTCCACCCCCCAATAAATATGTCTAAAAATTATGCTAATTGCATTGAGGAAAGCCTCATTTCAACCACACGAGAATTAAAGGACATTACAGAATTAAAGGACATTATAAATCTGTAACCAAATTGACGGAAGAGGTCATTGAAGTGCAAATTGAAATTTATAATTTTTTATGTATTATTGTAATTAATATAATATATGTATGTACGTATGTAAATTAAATTAAAAACAAACAATAATAAATGATTGTATTGATACAGCAAAAATTCAATTAGAAATGCTCGTATGATATGACTCAAAAAAGACTCGTAAATGACTAGTAAGATGACTGAAAAACGACTCGAAGAAGTTTCGCAACTGCTTGTAAGAACTACCACAAACTGTCTCGAAAGTGAGTCAAAATTGATCAGAAGCGCGAGTCATAAAAGACTCCTTTAGAAGAGTCGCGGCTAGGTTACCATTTCCTCCCGAATGAACAGTAATTTTCGACTCGAAAACGAGCGCATAAATGCTTATTTTAATCGTGCGAAGGAGTCGAAAAAGACTCGAATATGATAATTAATTTCATAAAATGCTGACTGGGGTATGACATATCTGTGTATGGATGTACATATGTATATATTTATGAATTATGAAATGTATGCATGTACATACTTATGTGCCCTTAATTATGAAAGTGGTCTAAGTCATATATTTCTCTGGTCGAGGCAGGTATGTATTTAGTAGATTACATTTGAACAAATTAAAAAGTATTTTTTTATTATGCAGCATTTTAATTTAGAGTTGTAATAGTATCGATTTATATAAATTTATTTAATATTTTTTAAATCTTTATTGAAGTTTTTCAAAGATTTATTTTATATTTCTAAGCAAAAATGCACATGACTTAGACCACTTTCATAATTAAGGGCATATACATACATATGTATATAAGTAGCTACGTACATACATGCACAAGTTACATACATACATATGTAATATTTTAATAAATAATACTTACATCACTCTTTGGGCTGATTGAAGAAAAAACAACAACAACAATGCAAGCACGAGGTGATGAAGAAAACAAAAATTTGATTTAAGTTTTGTTGCTTTTGTAACACTACATACCTATTACTTTTCTTACACTAAATTGTTGTTGCTAGTTGTGATTTTCCATCACTCCTTTCATGATATTTTTCTACTGTTTAAATTTTCGTTGGGTGGTGAATGTGGTTTTTAATTCATTAATTGTTAGTGTAATTTGCACTAATTTTCATATTTTTTTTGCTGCTTTTTCTTTGCCGATTTATCAATAATAAAAAAAAAATTATTTAAAAAAACCATAAACAAAAGAAAACTTTAAATCCACTTAAGATGTACTACATTGAAAACTTAAAAAGTTTTTATTTCTTTTTATAATAAAAACAATTATTTTACAAGATATGTATGCACATATGTATGTATGTATGTATGTATGTATGAACTTTGTCTGTTGTTTATCAAAGAAGAAAAGAAACGCAGTGGGTTTTGAAGGCATAAAACAAGCAAATTATAGGAAACAACAAAACACAAATAAAAAAGAAGTTTGACGGGATTTTTTACATAAATTTATGGAATATTTTAGCACTTTTTTGCTGAACATACAGTAACAGCAAGTTATTATATGTACGTACATATGTATATTTAAATTATCATATTAATTTCTTTTATTACAACAATTTTATTCAACTTTTATATTCACAATTTTAAGATGAAATGATTTTTACAGCTGATTGCTATTATTTTTCTTTTACAAATCCAATTCCGAACCAGTTTTTTTTTATTTTTTTGTTTTTGTTGCCTTTTGCTTTAAATAACGGCCTCATTTCTCTCTTTATGTTTAATAAATTGAGTAAACTCTATCTCATTCTCTCTTACAAAAAGTATACATTTGTGTTGTTGTATCAATTATGATTTTTTCCTCTTTATTTAAAGAAAAATTAAATATATTTACATTATGTACATACATATGTAAATTTTTTCGACATAAAAAATTTGGACAAGAAGTTTGATTTTTATTTCAGCTTTCTTTTACTTGTGTTCTTAAAACAAACATTTACACATTCGCACACGTACATATACTACTTAAATCTGTTTATGCCCAGATATTTTCATTACTTTGCTCATGCATTCGCACTTTAAAATTCTGATTAACACATTTTGTTTTCTTAATCCTTATATTTTTTACTTTTTGCAACATTATTTAATGAAAAAGTCAAACTTTTTCTTTTTGTTGTTATTAGCAATTAGGAAAAATATGTGTGAAAAACTATGGCAAAATAAACCCAAGAAGAAAAAAAATACGTTATTGCACGTTAAGGGAATTTAGCCGTTTTGTATTTTATTTCCCGTATTCCATCACCTGCTCCGCTGAGTGTTTAAATTGCAACTGACTGTTATTAGGAACAAGTTGCAAAGATTTTATGTTAAAATTCTTGCTTATTTTTTTTCTTTAATACAATCAGTGTTGCCAGTCGGTGTGTAATTTGTACTTGCATATGTAGGCCATATGGAATTGTTTCATGTGTGTAATATTACTTTTTGTGCTAACAATTTCAATCTGGACCCAAAATTGTATAAAATATCAATTTGGAAGAATGATGTCATTGCAATGTGCGATAATAAAAGAAACTTCTAAGATGACTTTCTGAAAATAAATATATACAATATTTAACGCAGACTTGCGACCAGCAATGCTCTAAAAAATGGACTATAATCGTCCATAATGCGTTTTGTAACTAACAGCCACTGTTGGCCATATGCCCAAAATAGTTTTCAAAAGTTAATGTCATTATTGATACTTCGACCAAAAAAAAATTATAAAAATTGCCTATATAGATATCGCTCATATATTCAAAGAACGTCATAGCTCAAAAAATAGACTTTTTGAGTTAATGCTGTATAATAAATCCTCATATCGCTCTTCATATTGTATAAAAATTTCATACAAATATCTTGTATACTCAACTATTGAAAGCAAAATAAAATTTTATTTTTCCATTAAGTTTTGAGCAAATCAAAAACTTCAACCGTGTTTTCTGGAAAACATGTTTTTCGAGTAATGCTGTTCTTTGAGTAAATGAGCGATATGTACATATGTGCCTATATTTTACTATTAAATATTGATTATTAAATTATGATTGCTATTAGATATTATTAAACATTATTATAAGTATGTAAGCAGATGTGTATCAATTATTATTATAAAAATGTTGGGTAATTATTTTTTTTTATATGTGTAATTTGGGACACAGTCGTGTGTCAATTCCGAGTGCTTCATTGGCAACACTGAATACAATACATTTCATTCTCTAGCTGAGCAGTCACTTTCTCTCAATTACATACATACCAGGCATGGAAAACGATTATTTTGAAACTACTTAAATTGAAACATATGTACACATGCATGTACATATGTACACAGTAGTGATGTAACGATTGTCAATTTTTAATATTCGCAAATACGAATACGAATACCCATATTTGAAACGATATTCGCGAATACGAATATTATATGTGAAATTTATAGACATTAAATTGGGGTTATATTTACGCCTGCAGTATGAAATATTAAAAAAATTTTATGAAAAAGGACTTCATACTCCTGTTGGAGTACTTTAAAGTTAATAAAAACTACCCAAAATTTTGATGATCGTCAATAAATAATATTTGCAAATGATACAAAGCACAAATATCTATAAAAAATTTAATGGATTTGTACAAACTAATATTTTTAGCCATTTATTTAATTTTCGTTTAGGATCTATGCATTTATTTATTTAGTTTGTTTGAAAAAATATTCGTATTCGAATGAATTTGGCGAATACGACTATTTAAATATGGCCGAATATTCGATCATTCGAACACGAATACGACTATTCGTGCATCACTAGTACACAGATAAGGTTAGTTTTATGCCATGGGTGAACATCATGTAGCAAATTTTTGCAAATCGAATTCACACGTATTCTTAATCTCTTTCATTTAGTCTTATCTGAGATAAATTTTTGCTTATCTTTTTACTCATTTTTTTCAAACGCACTGCTAGAAATTTATTATGAATGCTGATTATGTTAAAAAATACTTTTGCCTACATACAATTAAAAATAATTTTATCTTACAAATTGGTTTTTAGTAGTCTTAAACTCAGAATTAAAGTGAATAATAATGTTTATTTATTACTTATTTAAGAAATTTATTATTCGACATATTGTCATAAGTTTATTTTAATTTGAAATTTATTTGCTGGTGGTTCAGCGATGTCTATATGCATTTCATTGTTGCTGTAACAAATCGTCAGTAGACTTCAACCACACATTTTGAACAGTCACAAACCTCTTATCTTATGTACAGACTTTCAAAAACTATTTGAAACGGGTTTCTAGAAAAAAATTCTTTCATTAAAAAAAATCATATAAGAATTGCTTTTATTAATTATTTCTGCCTGTGTGCTTATCTTTTTCGCTCACTTACACAACCTTAAATTTATCTTGGTCACCCATGTTTTACGCCACATATTGTATTTCGCATCTGACAAGTTTTTTTGAGGGGACGTTAAACTTTTTGTTAAAACAAACCAATTTTAAAAAATTGTTTTTGTTTACCATACATTCTTAAAATGAAATAACTATGTGAATTTTAACGTGGTTCTCTCTCTCTCTCTCTCTCTTTTAAAAACAATTAATTTTATATGAAAAACAACAAATTTTTTACATTTACATAGTTTTGTCTTTGTTTTCCATGTAACTTTCACCAAGTCAACGCGTATTCCAAAATATACACTGTTATTTTAAAACACAGCCAAGGTAAGATGTACGTCACATCAGAATAGATGAAACTAAGTTGATATGTTATCATCTTACGCTTAGAGTAGAATGTCCATGCATATTTCTCAATAAGGAATTCATCAACATATGAGATGAAATATACATTTTGTCCAAAACTTCTATTAGTTAATACATTTCTGTAATATAGGAAAATATGAACAGGCTGAGGTCTTCAGAAAATATATAAATCTTCCATCTGTAGTTACATTTCTGTATTTGACCTACCCATAAAGTCACCTAGAATTTCTGAAAATCCAAAGGTTTTACCAATTATATACATTGAAGTCAAATTGGGAAATGTTTTGAACCAAGTTTTATGATTATAAATAAAACTTTCTTTTCATATCGTTAAAATGTTTCTAAAAAATGCAATAGTACTGACTTGTACATCCCTGATACATGTAATTAGCTGCTGTTTACACATTTAACAGAGCTCTAACTAATGCCCCCAATGTTAAGCTACGGAATGGGATATGTTTAAAAAATTTTAAATTAAAAACGGACACGCATATGCAAGCACGATTACAATTTCACCTCTAAAGAACCCTGTCGGAAATTACGTTAACTTTAAACTAACTTTAAGCTAACTATTTCGCAACTAGTACTGACTAGCACTTGGATTACTTTTCAATGTAATAAACTGACTATTTTAACATTGCGATGTCCTAGGCGGTAGTCAATTGCCTCACTCTGCATTACTTTCAGCTAACTTAAAGTTGATTTTTTTAAATCACCTGGTAGTCAGAAAATGTATCATCACACGTTGTGTACTCAACACGCTACCACTCAGCTAAGGCACCATCTAAAATAACAACAGCAAAATGTTAATATAAAACTGAAATGAGTTTTAAAGTAGCTGAGAATAAATTTGTTGAAATTCATCATGAAATTCGATTACGTACTCAACTTAAGAATCAATTTTGTGTTTGTTCTGGATGGCATTGCAGTTAGCTTTTAGTCAGTCTAAGAAAAGTTAAGTATAACTTCTCCGACAGGGAAGTTACTACCTATCAGGGCTGTCAGATGTGGCGATTTCTCGCCAAACGTGGCGATTTTTCAACTTCTTTGGCGTCTAAATTTATGATTTGGTGACAAGGCGATTTTTATCGTGATAAATAAATATGTTGGCGATTTTTATGGCCATATTTTCAAAAAAATAAACAAGAAATTAAAACACAAAAAACAATTACAGTCATTAAAGTGTTATGCATTTGGACGAGAAAAATTTAGAAGAAATATTTTTTAGTGATTTAATTATTACTTTTTGCTATTTTCAGCAAAAAATATTTTATAATTTTTATTTTATTTAAATTATTTTATAAATATTTAAAATAAAAAAAAATTATTATATAAATTAAGGAACAACATAATATAGATTTTGGGGACTTTTGGTGATTTCGTAAATCCATATGACAAAATAAGTCGAAAAAAATCTGACATATATAGCAGCCAGATATGTATGTATGTATGTATATAAATTTGGGCCAAAAAATATTAAAAACTTATCGAAGAAAAAAATCGCCAAACCGCTAAAATACTTCGTCGAAGTTATCCAAAAATCGTCAGCAAAATATCTACATATGTACATACATGCAAATACCGCTATGTTTAAATCTAGTAAATCGAGTATTTTGTTCAAGTATAGGTATACAAGAATGATAAAAATAATTAAGGGCCTGTTTCTCTAAATGCGAACTACAGATTCGATCGAACATTTATAATAAAAACAAAAACAAAAAACTGAAATTTGTTTTTGTTTGCAATATTAATATTAGATCGAATCTATCGTTCGCATTTAGAGAAACAGGGGGTAATTCTATCATTCTTGAATACATCCATGCATTCATACATACACATTTACATACAAATGCAATACATATCCAAACTTTTAAGAATCAAAGATAACATTTGGCTAATTTTTGTGTTTCTGAAATTTTTGTATGGGCAGTCAGGCGTCAACAGCCACAAAATAATCCGGGTCGTTGATAAGGTTCTAAGTATGTGCTGTTAAGTGGTGGTAAGTGGTAAGTAACTCTAATTTAAAGAAAGAAGTAATACATATTCGAGATAAGTTAATATGCGCATTTTGAAGATAATTATGGCAATGCTCAGCGTTGCTATTCTGATAAGATGCAATGTCACTATCACAATATGCCACCATATTTTTTTGCGGTGAATTTCATATCGATATGAAAAGCAACACATGTTTTATAAACGAAACATTGGATGGTAATATACCTAATTACATATGTATGTACATAATTGTAATAAAAGTAACTAAAAGGGGAATGTTATACAAAATGTAACATTTGTATTTCGTATAAGAATAAGAATAAGAATATACATACATATATTTTACATACATAAAAGTATAGAAATGTTTGTACACAATACTCCTTATCTTTTTATATGTTCTTTCTTGTAATTTCCTACATTCGCAAATGTGCATGCACATACATACGCACATATGCATATGCTTCTGTTATGAACGTTTTAACATTGCTGTTGTTAAAATGTTGTTTGACCCTGTAACAACTATTGCAGTTTCACAGAACTGTTAATAGGTAACATTGCTTAAGCTGTTACTAACTTCTTACTGTTTGGAATTGAAACATGTTAGCTCAGCTTAAGAAGACTACTAATTGGAATAAATTATGTATGGATTTTAAAAATGCTTATTTGTGGTACAGTGGTATCCCGATTTAATGAACGTTATAATGTGATTCGTTAAATAGACAAGTTCGTTAAATCTGGTGCTATTTCTTTACTTTTATGAATAAAACGTGCATTCTTTTGATAAATGCATTGAAAACTGACCTAGTTAATTTAATTAATTTAGTTTTCATTGCATGACTGCATACCTACTTATTTACATTTATTTTCTCTTGTTTCTAATTTTTAACTTCCCGCTATAGGAAGTTACTGATTTCACCCCAATATTCGAAAAACGTGTTTTCATCATACATATTTCGGCGTTTTGAGGTTCTGGGAGTGGATTCAGAATATTTTCGCGATTATGTGCGTATGGATGTATGTATGTACAACGTACATATTGCTGTTAAGAAGTAGAAAGGCCCTAAAGGCTCAGTTACCCGACTGTAATGTAAAGTAACTGCAACAGTAGGAAACAGCTGATCGATATTGTTATGTGGCTAAACACATTTTAAACCAAAAATAGAGATTAACTTGCGCTGATTTATTAGCCCTGAAGCGATCAAGCTCAAAATCTAATCAGCTCTTAGCCTTAAAAAAGAAACGTCGATTGGTGCTAATTTGACAAAAATCGAGTGATTAGTCGACGAAAATTTACGAAAAAAAAATTTTTTTAGACATAAAAAAATATCGAGTACCGCGAATTTGACTAAAATCTGTAAAATGGTTCGGGAGACATTGATTGTTGTAGAAAAATTGCGAAAAAGTGTTTGTCATCTCTATTTTCGATACACATTAATTTTTTTTGGACCATGGATGACCATTTTTTATTACTATTTTTGTTTCTATTTTTTTATAAATTAAATTCGTAATTTTGCACTACAAGAACTTATAAATATTTAAAAGTATATATCGTGCCATAACTGCCATAAAAGCTGAAGCGACATGATTTTCGAACTTTATTTTTTGACCAAAATCGATTATACGTCATCCTAAGCAATCGATTTTCGTAAAAAAAATTAAAAACATTTGTTGCTTAAGCTTTTCTGCCGGTTATGACTCGATATTTTTGAGCATGAAAATACATATTAACTTCTACATACAAAATTATTCTTTAAATTCTCACTGGACTTGAGAACCTTTTGAGACCCTTTTAAAACGTAAGAATAAAAAACAAACAAAATAAAATAAATACATTTCAGGGAAAAAATCTCATCTCATTTTCCATGTCACATAATGTCACGATTATAAAGTAACATGCCATTTACAATATTGGCACTAAATTTTGTTAGCAAAGTTGTATGGGAATAAAAAATTTAATGATTCAAGGTATACAATTTTCCCTAATGATTCCCATAAAAATAAAACAAAGAATAAATAAAGGGAAAAGAAAATATAAATATGTACGAATGTATAGCTAGGTAAGTTATAACACTTTTAAAGCCACAGGCCATGAAATCAAAGTAACGCAAAAAGGATACACACTCACTCAACTTGCATTAAATCAAGAAACAGCAAGACAATGAATTGAATTGAATTGAATTGAATTGAATGCCATGAATGGCGAACCGCGCCACCCAAACCAAATGCCAAACAAATTCTTCTATACCCAAATACTCAGACATATTTTATTATTAAAGAAAATCACAATTTAAAGCAGCAAATTGAAATGGAAGCAAATATTAACAGCATCAAGTACAAAAATGAAAATCATATTCTTCAAAGTAAGAAGAATGAATGATGGAAGAGATTGACGTGGAATAATAACAAAAAGTGTGCGAGCAACCAACCCACCAACCAACCAACTTTTTTAAAAGGCACTTGAGAAGTCTTGACAAAAATTAAATCATATGAATTTCTTTGGTTTCGTTCTTTCAATGCAAAAAACCAGTACAGTAGAATCCCGATTACATAGTTATTATGTAATTCATTATCTATCGTTATAGCTCGTTTTTTGTATATCGTATTATCTAAACGACTAAAATTTTAATAAAAATTGACAAATGACAAACATGACAAATTTAAATGTATGTAAATTGATTTTTTGATTTGATTTAAAATCGATTATCCTGATTTTCGATTATACGGAATACCCCTGGTTTTATTTGATCCGGATAATCGGGATTCTACTGTACTTGACATGAACTACTGGAACTTTGTATTCATTTTTGTTAAAAATAACATAAATATATAAACAAATCTTTTCCCCTCGATTCATATTTTTTATTTGTAGTACTCGTATTTACTTAAAATAATTATATAGCTTTTAAATTTAATAAAAAGTTTTGTTGAAAAGCTACTACGCGAAAGACAGTAAGTGCGGGTTCACACACGTCAACTTTTGTTAATCAAATTTTAGTTCGGCTGGTAGAAAAGAAGAGATTCAGTGAAACCTCTCATAACGGACATCACCCATTACCGCACCTCTCTAATAACCGGAGACATTTGTAGATACAACATTAAAATAAAAGCATGTGTACCACTCTCTTAAGCGGATACCCCTAATAACCGGGCAAAAATACCAGAACGGTGAGTGTCCGGTTACGAGAGGTTTCACTGTATTTGTATTTCCTTATCCGTCTTTCTTACAGCTGAATTACGACTTGATCAACAAAAGTTGACGTATGTGAACCGGGGCTAAGATATCGTGTCATAACCGCCCGAAAGGCTTAAGCGACATAATGTTCGAACTTAATTTTTTCACGAAAATCTATGGTTTGTGATCGTAATAATCGATTTTCTTAAATTAAATGAATCAACAGAGAAGTGTAAACCTAATCAGAGGCCCTTTTTACACACGATTTTTTTTATTTTTTTTATAGCTATGCTATTTATTGCGCGATTCAGGAGTTAGGAGGTGATTTTCGTAATCGAAACTATTACAGTTATAAATTTATTTTTGTTTTGATTTCTTTGTACTTAAAAGCAGAGTATGGAAATAATTGTTGGATTTTGTTTTGTTTCGTTCTTTGAATTGAGTGAAATAAAAACAATGAAAACGATTGCTCAATTTATTTTTGTTTTGTTTTTGCACATGAGCACAAACCATAGAACACAGCCGATCGGCTGTAAGCCGTCTAACAGCCGCCACAAACATTACATTAATTTAATCATACGCCGCTAGAAAAGAAATTAATGGGAAATAAATGGAAACATTTTGAAATATTTGAAGAGAATTTGACATCATCATGTAATATAATTTGATTGCATTTTTATATCACACATGAAATTTGTTTTGTATAACTAAGCAGCATAGCTATAACCTCTATTCTTGTTTTTTTTTGCAAAGTCTTAATTCAGCTGGGAGAAAGACGGAAGGAGGAATACTTTCTCTTTCTGTCTTACTCCCGCTGAAAAAAAAAATCGTGTCTAAAAGGGGTCTATAATCAAGTTTACACTTTTCTGTTGAGTTTCATAAAAAAATCGTTTATTACGATCACAAGCCATAGATTTCTGTGAAAAATTGAGTTCTAACATTTAGCCTTTTTGGCGGTTATGACACGATATCAGCTGGGAGAAAGACAGAGGGAGGAATACTTTCTTTTTCTGTCTTTCTCCCAGCTGAATTAAGACTTTGCAAATTAAACTTTCCGTTTGCAAAAGGTGTGATATTATTTTATAAAACTAAATTAGAGCCAAATATTTTTAAAAAGCAAAAATTTTAAAGGTAAAAGGTGGTGGAGTATGAGCTATTAGAGTGCCTAGAGTCTAGGCCCTAAACATGTTCCTATTATATTGAAATCTCCAAAAAAAATTTCAGCCTTAACGTAGCCATAACTTTGCACAGTATTATTAGCAAAAAAAAAATTGGAGTCCCTGTAAGTTATTTTTTATTATTATTATTTACTTTTGAACAAAAAAAATGCATGAAGAAATTATCTTTTGGGCATAAAATGTTAATATGAATTGTTGGGTGGACTCTTAGCTACTTTGTTGCCATATACAGTCAAGCGCTATCACCAAGTCTAAATTATCTGTTGGCCAAGAACTGATGCCAGCATTTTTTAAGGGCGCACCGATTTTCGAAATCCCTGGAGGCTCAGAAAAATATTGGTCACCAAAAATTGCCAAGCTGAGATAGGGTTTTAGTGCCGTTTGCTAGTAGTATCGAACCTATGGATCGAACCTATGGATGATGTAGTTTATGAAAATTTGCAAAAGACAATTCATCAGATCAGGGTTAGTATATGTTTTCGTAAGTCGTTTGATTGTGTAGGATAGTGAGTACCAGCCCTTATTTAGTTTAGTTCTTGTTTCGAAAGCAAAATTCCGCACGTACTCGTAACTGAACTGGAGTTTATATTAAATCACCTACGTTTTCTATCGACTTGTCGTTTGGCCAAATGTTCATGAAGCCCAATTCATTTTCGTTCGTTTAGAATGCAAACGAACGAATTCTTTCTATGTTGTTAATTTAGTTAAATTTTTTTGTTACAAGTATTATTGCATATTAATTTTTTTATTTCTCTTTTTTTTTTTGGTTTTTCATTTACAAATTAAAGTTTTCCCCAAATTTCCCATTTGTTTTAATAACATTTTAAACCACAACTGCTGGCGTACTTTCATTACTTTTCGTAACACAAAACAAGTTATGAAAAAGATTTTCTTGTTCATATAAATTCTTCCGGTTGAAATAAACAAACAAAATATTTTCTACAGCTTGGCCAAAAAAAAAAACTTAAAAATCTAGAGAAGAAAAAAATGCTGCAAGAAATGTAAAAAAATTCTATGCCAGAAATAACTTGTAAGAATATTTCAGTTTTTCATAGTTTTCGAATAAAATGAAATTTAACATGGTTTTGAGTGCAGTGGCAAGCGACAAAAAAAAATAGAAAAACCTCAAACAAAAATCGATTGTTTTTGACCTCAAAAAAAAATGTTTGGAACTGTACTAAGAAAACCAACAGCCAGCAGCACCAACCGAAAACAGAAAAGACAAGCAACTCTAGAATAATATATTCCTTCCATGAATACGAATGCATGAATTAATGTACGAGTGACTAGTAAGTGTTTTTTGTCATTTCAAGACAAAGATAAGGAAAATGAAAGTGGTTTTTTCTAATTTTCTAGTTTAGTTGTTGAATCAACTAGAAAAGAAACAAATGTAAAAGAAAATATGCTTAAGCTCAAGAGAGATAATGTCATAAATGTCGATGGCAGCAAGTGCGTATGGAAGTGTAAAGATTATTAGACAAGTTGTAGTCTACTTTTAGGCTGAGAAATTTAAAAAAAGTTATAACATAGTTTTAGGGTCATCATTTATTTATTTTGACCCTTATATTTGTTTCCATCTTTATTTGAATTCTGTGAGAACTTGAAAAACAGTTACACTCAACAGTTTCCTAGGAAACTCAGCACACCAATTGAGTTTCCGTGGTTCCGGGGGTCATTTTAACAACATTTTTGTTTTGCATCTTAAATAGTTGTAGTAATATGTATTTTCTTATAAAACTTTACACTTACATGACATATATCTTAAAGGATGGCAGCACAATTCTTGACATGTCATCATTAATTTCATAATCTCGAATCTTCCCGGTATAGCATCAACAGGGCAATGCTAATCTCAGGATAAGGCCAGCAGCAAGCCTTAAAGTCTTATAAGGGAGAAACATTTTCCAGATTTAAATAAGGTTCGCTTTTTTCGCATCAGACTCCGGATATCTGGTGGGAAAGCGTGCAAAGCTTCACAAGACATAAGACGACATCTTCTTAGATTTCAAGGTTTCTTTGCAGGCAAATTTTATGTTTTTTCTCTCAACTGAAAATTGTTTGTTAATAAAAAAATTTATGGGTATATATCGAGACTAATTTTGGTAATTTTATCGTAAGCGATATGTTATCGAAAATATACTTTTTTAATGAAATTAAAATTGTATGTTTTTTATTCGTTATTTGTTCGAATAAAACTTTTTTGTTGCCTTTTTTAATTTGGTTACACATATTTTTTGAAAAATTGCAAGAAAAAATATTTATTCGAATAAAACTTTTTATTCGTTTTTTGTTCGAATAAATTTTTGTATTCTTTTTCTGTTCGAATAAAATATTTTATTCACTTTTAATTCGTATAAAATTTAAATTTCTTCTTTATTCGATTAACATTTTTTATTCGTTTTCTATATCACAAAATTTTCTCACGCCTTTAATTTTTATAAGTTCTTTACTCGGATAAAATTTATTATTCATTTTTTAATGTAGTTTAATTTTTAAAAATTTTATGAAATATTTTTTTATTCGAATACGAAATTTTTACTTGCTTTTATTTAAATAAAATTTTTTTTATTCTTTCTTTTTTCGAATAAAATATCTCGAATACATTTTACTCGTTTTTATTTAAATAAAATTTTGTATTTCATTTTCTTACGGAATAAAATATTTTATTCACTTTTAATTCGAATAAACTTTTTATTCGTTCTTTGTTCGATTACAAATTTTTATTCGTTTTCTGTTTGATTAATGTCTCTTACGACTTTACTTTTTATTAGTTCTTTTTTGGAATCAAATTTAGTTTGTCTTTTTTAATTTAGTTTAATTTTTAAAAATTTTATGAAATATTTTCTTATTCGAATACAAAATTTTGACTTGCTTTTATTTAAATAAATTTTTTAATTTTTTCTTTTTTCGAATAAAACATTTCATTCATTCCTTCTTCGAATAAATTTTCTATTTTGCTTTTTTTATGTTCGTTTTTTATTATCAAATTTGCTTATTATTAATTCGAGCAATTTTTTTTGCGAATAAAATTTTGTTGGCCTTTTTAAATTTTTTTTTATTCGAATACGTCATTTTTTATCTAAATAAATTTTTCTTCGATCTCATATTTTATTTGAATACACTTTTTATTCTTTATTTATTCGAATAAATTTTGTACTTGTTAGGTATATGTATATCTGAATAAGATTTTTTATTCGTTCTTAGTTCAAAGAATTTTTTTCATTCGCTTCTTATGCGAACAAATTTTTGTATATGTTTTTATATCGATTAAAATATATTCGTTCTAGATCGAATAAAATTTTATGTTAAAAAAAAATTTTTTTTTACAAATTTTCCTATTCTCCGAATAATTGTTTTGAACTTTTTAAATTTATAAAAATGTTATGAAAAAAGTTTGTTTATTCGAAAAGGACATTTTATTCGTTTTCATTTAAATCATTTTTTTTATTCGTTCTCTTTTCCAAGAAAATATTTTATTGGTTTTTTATTTGAATACAAATTGTCTTCGTTCTTTATTCGAATCAATTTTTTACTTGTTATTTATCCGAATAACATTGTTTATTCGTTCTTAGTTAGAATAAGATTTTTTTTATTCGCTTGTTATTCGAACTAATTTTTCTATACCGTCAACTAAAATCCAAAAGTCTGTAACAACCGAAAAATTCAAAATAGTCTTTTTGATTGATTGTGACCAAAATACATATTTCCTTAAAATTATACTCGCATATACTTTTATTCGTTGCTTATTCGAATAAAGTTTTTTTTTAATAGTTTTTATTCCAATAAAAGGTTTTATTTGTTTTTATTCAAATAAAATATTTTTTATTTGTTCTCTAATCTTTTAATGAATATTTTTATTAATTTTTTAATCGAATATTTTATTACCCATTCTTTATTCGAAGTAATAGACTGGGAAAATATTTGATCTCAATTAACTAGAGCGAAATGTTAGACGAGTCGTAGAAATTGCTTCGTATGCTGTCTTGATAAATGTTACGTTAATCATTAGGAAAATATTGGGTATTATGAGAAGAAATTTTGGTGCAGCCATAGGCGTAGAAAGGCCATTTCCGGGGGACGGGGGGCATTGCTTTTGCCCCTCCCTAGAATTATTAAAAATTTCATGTTATTATCAATTTAAATAAAACTCATGAACATCACCATTCATAATGCTCCTCCCGCCCCCCAGGCCCACTTCCCTAGAAAATGTTTTCAGCTACGCCAATGGGTGCAGCGATTGCTTAAATAGAGTTTCATGTAAACGGAAATTGGCTAAAAAAATACAACGCATTTTTAGACAGTCAGTTAAGTAAAGGAAGCTTTAAAGCAACTTAAACTTAGCTAAACCGTACCTCTATCTGGCCTCTCTACACAGAAAAAAAATATTCCTGCAATAAATAGCTCTACTTGAAAATAAAACCAAAACCTATTTAAAAATGTATTTATGCCCTAATTCTGTTCGACGAATGTATCGTCTTGTCTATGGACGAAAAAAGCAGCAGTTTTGATTATTTAAAACGATTATTATTTATTGTCTATGCTAGAAGGTTCGTGTATTTGCTTTATGATTTTGCTCTAAACATTATATCCAACACATATATTTTCATATATTTTTCAAACTATTGTATAATAATTAAATTTAAATTTTATGTTTTAAAAACATGGCAATAATATTTATATTTTTCATTGTCAAAGACAACAACCATTTTTGAAGAAAATGATTCAGAGAATTCAAAAACAAGCACTCAAAAATATTTTTAAACAAAAACGTCCTAAATCTTCTTACTGAATTAGGGCATTAATTAAACTTTTGTTTTAGAATTTAATTAATTACAAAGTTTAATGGACTTAAATATATATTAATTGATTTTTAGTTTTATTTTCAATCAAAGTTGTTTATTGAAGTAATACTTTTTTTCTGTGTATACAAAATAATTTATTAGGAAGTCAAAATTTAAATTATAATGCTATTCAGTCTCGTAAGCTACTGATTTTCTTCTAATGCATGAAATTCATTGACAAACCTGTTTTAAAATCATCTTCTGGCAAGAACATTCTTTTAATTTGTAAATAAAATAAAACTTTAATTAAATAATGACTCACCTGCAGGGGTTATTGATTTTAAAAAATAAATATTACGTACGTACGAGTACGTAGTAGATCTATTAATTTATTCGTTTTATAAATTGTTTTCACTTAAATTAGTATCCATGATTAGTTAATTAGCAGCTTAAAGAAACTGCTTCCAACTAACAATTATTAAGAAGCATGTTAGATATTTAAATTTGAATTCACAGCACAGAAAATATAAATACTTGTGAAAAATTAAAAAATCATACCTAATAATAATAATAAATAAAAAACTCTTTGACAACCTGCTAGTTGAAGCTATACATACAGCCTCCCAGACAAGGACACAAGAGAGCAACATTATTAATATACTACTATTGACCTTCCAGTAGTTTGAAAAAAAAACTAGAAAATATTAGTTATTTAGAAGAGAACTCATGTGATTAATTCTGGCTTACAGAAAGAATTATTTACACAGACAAAAAAATTTTAATTGCTTTGTAATACAAAAGTGAGTAAACAATTTAAAAAGGTTGGGGGTGGGGGGGGGGGTTCGTATAAACGCATTTGATATCGAAAGAAATTTCAGAACAAATCAAAAGAATTTAATTAGATATATAACTTGTCATCTGAATTATAACACTGTATGTGCAATAAAATTGTGTCTTTTTTAATATAAAATGCCTCTAAGGATTGATTCTGGATTAGGAAACTAAAAACTATGCCTGCGGTAGTAGAATGTATGAAAAATATAAAGTTTAGATTGTCGTAAATGCCCAGGCAAATTGCTGTAACACTAAGGGCCATTATTATAACTTTATAATGCTCCCACTGGAGCATAGGGCACCAAATTCGGTTTATTTTAATCATTATTTGTGAGCGATTCGGTAGCAATTTTATTTCAGGTAACGTAGTTTGGTAACTTTCATTCCCAAGTTTGATGATAGGGCTGCTATCTGAGCACCCAAAAGTGCAGAGAATACAGTGTTCGCATACCTTCTAGTTCCTCAGACGCTATTAGTCCATTCAGGGTTCACCGACACTCCATCCCTCATGCTTTACGGACTCAGGGCTTGCGACAGAGTTTCCTCTGTGCAGTTCTGAAGGTTATACCGCCTGAGATCGGCCGCCAGAACCTCGTTTGTGAAAACAGGAGACACAAAGTCCTTTATGGATAGCGGGTGAGGCTGACAATTTAAAATGACAATTTAAAATGTACACAAATCGACAAGTCAAATTTTGTACTCGCAACACTTTTCCATTGGTCTCCCAAAAAAAAACTATAAATTGATAATAGAATTTCTGTTTGATCGCAACATTTCCGTGGATATTGATTGTTAAAAATACTTAGTGGCAACTTGCTTTTGTTTATTTACCAAATTACAAATACAATGAAACCATTTTTGTCAATTCTTTTTTTTTATAGCTATGCTATTTATGTCACGACACAAGAACTAGATCGTAATTTTCGTTAAAATAAAAAAAATAGTCGACACTATTACAGTTATAAATTAATTTTTGTTTTACTTGATTTGTACTTAAAACCAGAGTACGAAAATAAACGAAACAAATAGTTTGATTTTATTTTATTTTCAATGAGAAGTATTGCTCAATTTGTTTTTGTATTCTTTACAATGAGAAATATTGCTCAATTTGTTTTTGTATTCTTTTTGCACATGAGCACAAATCAGAGAACACAGCCGATAGGCTGCAAGCCGGCTAACAGCCGCCGCCAACCACAAACAATACATTAATTTAATCGTACGGCGCTAGAAAGGAAAATAATAGGAATCAAATGTAAACGTTTTGAAATATTTGCAGAGAATTTGACTTCATCATATAATATAATTTTATTGCATTGTTATTTAACACATTTAGTTTGTTTTATATAGCTAAGCAGCATAGCTATAAACGGGTGTCCTAAGACACCTCTCTTCTCTTTTTTTTTTGTATTATTATGTGGTTTGAGGTTTGTTATATTGTTTTTGTTTTGAATATATATTTTGTTCAAATAAACTTGACTCTAATTTATAAAATAGAAAGTGTGGCAACTTCAAATGACTAAACCTCACGGTAAAAGTTACAGGTAGGGTGAACTTGCCCTTAACTTATCGCTCACTTTTGGTTAAAGTGAAGTTGTAATAATGAAAAAGTGTTTATCCATCCAACAAAATTCTACCTTTACCTAATGGCAAGTTATAATAATGGCCCTAAGTCTAAAACTTAAATGATGAAAATTTTAGTTATGTAAGTCTGAATAGTCCAATCCGTGGCCCATTAGGGTCAGAGTTCAAATATTAGATAATTCGCCCCATTTGCCAACAATTTATTGGAAAAAAATTTTTAACACGAAAACTTTTGAAAATTGGCTAATTTTTTTTGCAAAAATTAACCCTTTACCAATATGTGGGTCCAACATAAACATTTTTTAAAATATATCAGAACAATTTTTTATTTTTAATATTTGGCAAAACCACTGCAAAAATATTTAATAGACGAATGATCCAAAGACGGTGGAGGGGAGTGGGAGGGGGTTAGTTTCCAAAGAGGGTGGAGGGGAAAAGGGGGTTACCTTCCAAATAAAGTGAAGGCAAAGAGGGGTTACTTTCCCCTGCACCATCTTTGGATCAACAGTGACTGATTTTGTTGTTTTGGTCCCAAGGTGTAGAAGGGTTAATGATTCGGTCTTAAAGTATTTTTAAAGTTTTACTTGATACGGATGTTCAGAATTTCTAGAAAAATAGCTTTGAAATATCTGTCAAAATATACGTCTCATTTTGATCCACATAACTTACAAGGGTTAATTTTCTAAAACACAGTTAAGGATATAATTTAGAATATGTATGAAAGCGCCTTTAACGATTTACAGAAGAATCGGTTCAAAATTGACAAATGCTGTTATTAACAGCGTGGCCAACTATTTATAACCAAAACGCGGTAGAACGCGCTAAGTTACAGCGCTTTCAACTATTTATAGCCAAATTAAATAGATGTACATATCGTCATATAAATTCAAAAGGGCCTAACTTACAAGAACTTCAAAATCGTCAAAATACATCTACCCACTATATTTTTATTTGAGTATGCGCAAAAATTTTTAATTTATTAACTAAATCCAAAAGACTACTGACAACTAGATGCATTAAAACTTATAATTTGTTTTGCGCTCTTCTGTAAAATATCTTAAATGTAACTTACGCCTTTTTTGTATTTATATGACGCCTTATCGACAAAAAAAAAGAGCTCGCCGTACACCACCGAATATAAAGCATTGTTGCAAGGCAGTTGCGAAAAAATTTTATTTGTTTATTACCGAAAGTAGGGGTCGCCTAAATACATACATTTTTCGTTATATCTTTGGTATTTACAGACGGATCTTAAAGTTTGATATAGCGATGTTTTTGCCTCGAGGAGATCAATGTTTTCCTTAATAGTCATTGACCTAAAATATCCCGTTCTAGTATTTACCCACCAGATCTCAGTTCCCACCACCCCTAATGTACTACCCTAATTTCAGAAAATTAAGGCACCGCAGAAAATCATTAAACGCTTGCAAAGGAAGTATTTCTTAAATTCCAGCAGAACTATCTAAATGTTTTATGTTTTTTGCCGAATGTAGGGGTTACTTTTTAAATTATTTGTCATATCTTCGGTATTTACAGTCGGATCTTAGAGTATGTATTTAATGCACTAATAATGATGAAGACAACAATATCGACAAAATTAAACTTAAAATATTGGTATACATGCAAACGAAATTGATTTATATGAGGCTTTTCAACTGAAATATCGAGCCATATTTTTTGTAACTCGTTTTTTTGACTGAAATCGCCATGCACACACCGCCAGAATATTATGGGTTATCTGGCTGTACAGACAAGGAAATACTAATACTGTTAGCAATCAATAATACTTTTGCGATCGCTGGATTTGGCCATCAAAAAGGGCTTAATAAGGATACTGCAATATTATTTGAGTTGAATAAAATAATAAAGTTCTTAAGCAACAATTTAGAAAAGGCAAATAATTTATTTTCAAACGATTTACTTGCTTGCCTCAATGCCAGAATAAACGACAGACAAATTAAATTACTTAAGACGCTTACGCTTTTTATCTTCTGCAATTTATTCCATCGAATAAAGATAACTTTTTAAAATATATATGCAGCATGGAAATAGCTGAAACAGAGTTTGCCATAAAATCGTAAAATCTTTTATTTAACATTGAACTTGAGATGATGATATTCTGAAACAAGTAAATTTAGATCTGAATGACAGCAATCTCATGTGTGAACTTAACAAAATCATACAAAGTAGTATTAAACATTTAAAAAAATCAAATATGAACTGCAATAGTTTAATAAATGATTTTTAATATTAAATTAGAAAATCTAGGAAAAACGTCTATAGGGCCAGCACAAAATCTAACAGATTTTAATCAAAATTTTTATGACAATCCATACCGTTTACACCAAGCTTTTGTTTTACCATTTATCCACATTTTTTATCCAAAACAAAACTCCTTAACTGAAATTTGTCCAATACTACAACCAAACAACTGCCATGTAGCCAATTCACACACCTTTTTGTATGCACGGGCTGGCTGACTTTTTAGTACAATTTTGAAAGAAAAAAACCACAGTTGTGTCACTAAGTTCTACTAAATTTTAATTAGATTTCGACAAAATCTAGTGACGAAGTAGATTTTGTTTTGTATGGGAAATCTACTAGATTTTGCTCATATGTAAACGCACTATTAATGCAATCCTATCGATCTCACCTTAAATGAAAGTGTGTTTCCAATGGAAAGTTTTATTAAAACAAAAAAAAAAATTTTAAGCTTAAGAAAAAACCGCTTAACCCATTAACAACGAATATTTAGAAAAATACCCAAGCTATTTAAATAAATTATAGATGAGATCTTTCCGCGGATACATTGAAGAAGAATGAATTTTTTTTTAATCTTTCGTCAGCATATTCCGGTGGGGGGGGGGGGGGTTTCCCCTACATAATTATGGAGATACAACTTGGAGATTGTTAAGAACTCCAAAAATTTTACAACATCAGTTCCTTAAATTTATGAAATTATGAAATTCTCTTGAGACCTCTTAGTCTAAGATTTTTCATGGAAAATATTACGCACCTAAGTTGGACCGTTTTAGGCATATGGATGTTTAAATACCCACATTGGTATTGACGGTTTTCAAATAAATGTGATATATATATACATATATATTTGAAAATTTTTTTTCTTTAGATTTCCCAAATTTTCTGCGGTTTTTTTGCGCCCCCCCCCCCCACACAAAAAAAATTGTATATGGTTTAAACTAGTAAGGTACTTTTAAGGGGTTAAAACTGGTAAAAAAATGTGTAGTTTTGGTACTTTTTCTGTTTTTTCTAAACTTGGTGCAATTACAGTTTATATTTCAATTTCAGTTGCTTTCTGGATGCGAACGAAGTCGTCAGTCGAAGTGGAAATATTTTGGAGGTATCATTCATTATCGAGTGAAGTAATTTTTACCCTGCTGAATTTGGTTGCTCTTGCTCGGTGAAGAACAAAGTGCAACACGAAAAAATATAATCATATACGGACAACACTATATGATGAAAGACCCATGCCTCCCAGATATGGCCCAAGTCATGCACTTTTTCTATAGGCCCCCAAAGATTTGGGGCATCGGTATCATTTTTGCATTTTCTTAGGATCATATCTTGCAAACCGTGAGGAATTTTGATTTGCTGTCTGAGGCAAAGTTGTAGCTCTTGTCATAAAGAACAAAAATTGTGAACATATAAAATCAAAAATTCTTCATCTTCAAGATCAAAATCGCAAAAAAAATTTAAAAAAAATTTTAATCAGAAATAATTTCTTAATCAGGCTTGAGTTCAGTAATTTCAATTCTTATTGAATGAAATATTTTTATTAATTAATGTGAGTATCTAAAGAACAGAAGAAAAATTAAACTAGACTTTATAGCTGGGGGAAATACCGATATTTTTCTGTGCAGCCACGCACTTCATCAGCACCCATGTCTATCTACTGGGGTAGAGATTATTATTAACATCAGCTATTTAACTTAAATTTCTATGAAATGGAATATGAGAATTGATTGTGTATACAATTATTTATTTGCCTTTCGCAAACACATTTGTAAGTATCACTATTCATTTTCTGTTTTTCCATTTTCTATTTAGGTTAGCACGAAGTTATATCACTCTACCTATGTATGTTTAACTATTCTTACTTATCTTTTACGATCATCACATTAATTATTTTTACTTATTCGATGCACCATCGGTACATACATATAAGTATTATTGTAGTGGCTTTATGTTACTTTGTTTTTGCTTCCTACAGTTGACTTCGCTTTCCAGCATTCTGAAGCAGTGATAGCCAAGTGAACAGTGATCGCTAAGTGAACATATTCTAAAAATGTCTCATTAAAAAAAATTTGATATTTTTACTTTTTTTCTCCTGTTCAGGTCCATAGGTAGCAAACCGTTCAAAATTCAAGGAAACAATCAACTACAAAAATGTACCTAAGGTCTGAATCAACAACTTTTTTGAACATATGAACTTCCTGGGAATGATTCTTAACACCGTTTAGGTAGCGCTTAGGTAGCCGCAAAAGTGAAAAATTTCCAAACAAATGAAATTAAAATTTTTTCGGCAAAAAAAAAATTTTTTTTAGTTGATTGTTTCCTTGATTTTTGAACGGTTTGCTACCTATGGACCTGAACAGGGGAAAAAAGGTAAAAAAAATATATATTTTTTTTAATTTTTTGCGATTTTGTTCTTGAAGTTGAAGTGTTTTTGATTTTATATATTTTATATGTTTTTGTTATTTTTTATATGTTTTTGTTTTTTATAATAAGAGCTACAACTTTGCCTCAGAGAGTAAATCAAAATTCCGAACGGTTTGCAAGATATGAGCCTGAGAAAATGTAAAAATGACACCAAGGCCCCAAGTATTTGGGGGCCCATAAAAAAAAATGTACATAACTGGGGAAAAAACTGGGAGATACGGGTCTTTTATCACGTAGTGGTGTCCGTATATGGTTATACTTCCATGACTTAAAAAATTACACACAATTATTTTAATTTTGTTTTTACTTTCAAATAAATATCACTTTGGTGACGTTATTTAGGCAATTAAAGCTTAAATTAGACGTGACATAGCCATAATTCCATAGCCATAAGCAAACCAAAATTCAATTGGTTTCTATGGTGAGAGTTATGGCGTTATGGCAAGTCACGTATAATCAAATACAGTGTTGCCCATTAGTTTCGTTCGAACGGCTGTTTTCTATGGCTATGGTTATGTTACGTCTGATTGAGCCTTAAGGCCAAAAAAAATTTCGTAAACCTTGCAGTGGCAGAGTGTGAAACAAAGTTTCAAGAATCTTTAAAGTTAAAGTTTTCCCTGAAAAATTAATAACACACACCAGATACAATAGTTAATACACTTTTATGAATACTTTTAATACTTGTGTTTATAATAAATTTATATCAGCAGATTGTTGTAATTTATATACATACATACATACAAACATATGTATGTATGCATGTATTCTTCTTAATTTGAAATTTATGCACTTGATGAGAGAAATAACCAGCACGTATCACATCCATTCGTCTCTTCACTTCAATTCATCAATATTCTGTGGCAAAAGTTTTCCTTTGAATTACGTTCTTCTGCTTATAATTTTTGGACCTTGCCTGCCAAAGCTATAAGTATGATTTGTATGTGAATATGTACATGCCCCATGAGAAAACTTAAGGTTAAAGGTTTAATTAAACAAGCCATAAACACAACCATGCAAAACAGCTGTTCGAACCAAACTTATGGGCAACACTGTATTTGATTGTAGGTGACCAAAGGTGATTAAAGAAACCGATTGAAAAAAACAAACACCCTTTACATTTCTATAAGTGCACAAAGAGAACTTCTATTTTTGTAGCGTCCGTTTTATCGCTGATATTTGTTAATATCTTTATATTATATTATTGAATCCGCCCGAATTTTCTTTTAAATATAGTGCTCTTCTCTAGCTTCAAAACACTGTGAATACATATCGGATCTATCTATTCCTTTCTTGTTTTTGGCTCAACTAAAATTAATATTGCCATTGTTACCAGCTTTCAAGAAAAATAATTATCCCTGAAGATATTGGAAAATCCCATCGAAACATCGGATATTTTATTCATATTTTGAAGAAATCTAATGACCTTGAAAGCCCGAATAGATAATATATATATATATAAAATCGTAGTGTGAGTTTGTTATTAACGCATGATCTCTGAAACTATAAGAGCTATGGAGCTGAAATTTTCAACACAGGCATAACATATGTGCAATTTTATTGTTTTATAATGCAGAAAAAATACTTAATTTTAGCGCTTCTTTAATGCTTTGAGAGCAGCAATAATTTATTCGAAAACCAAGAGCTCCCAAGGTTCACATGGTGAACGAAAAGCATGCCTTTTCGAAGCAGGAGAGACAATCAATTACCAGTATCTATCGCTTACAAACCTGCTTCTACAGAAGCAGTACTTTTAGCTGCATAGGAAACAGTAGTAGATTTTCAATGACACGCACATGAACAAATGTCTATAGCAAAAATCATTTTCTGGGCCATAATTCGCCAGTAATACTGGTGACAAAGTCAATAGTGAATCAGTAACTGCCTTACCATTGACACTTCCTACAGGGTGTATATAAAAGTGTGTATGTTTGTATAACTTTGTAAACTTTGTTGTATAAAGTACGAGTATGTATGTTATTTGGCATGGTAATTAGTTTTAGGGAGACGCCATTCCTGTCTATTATAAATTCATGATAAATGTTGTTTTAATGATTGACGTGTGCCAGGCATTTTAATAGGAAAATCGAAACTTTATTACATTGTTATATAGGCAAAAAATCGGCCAAACGGCTGGTCATGTCATGCAAGCAGTTCGCTCTTTGATTGAACAGCACTCTCGTGTAATGAAATGAAGTAAAATTTATTGGAAAATCGATTGATTCATGTAAATCGAACATGTTCAATAAATATTAAAGTTGCTGTTTACACTTACTACTTGAGGTCCATTTGGGAGAAATGAAAATTAAAAACAAATAAACTTCTAAAAGAAAAAATAAAAAATTCTTAAAGTACGAGTATTTCTGCAAAAAAAAAAAACAAATTGAGACGTTAAATATGCGCCGTAGTCATAAAAAAACATGAATATCATTTTCTTTGAATTTTAAGTAGTTTATTGGAACGCAAAAGGATAAATTTTTTCCTAATAACAATATAAACGAAATTCGTGTAACAAAAACGTGAACAAAATACTTGTAACAAATACTGGTAACGACAATATGAAATGAAAATTCAAAACGGAGTGCATATGCATTTTACATCAATTATTTTAAATAATATGACATGTTTTGACATGACACGACATAACATAACAGAACATAACATAAGGACATAGATATATAAAACAATACAGTTTCTAAGGTGGCGTCGGCTAAGGTAGTTAGCACGTTAACTACAAAGCCGATTGTTCTGGGTTCGAGCCCGGTCTCAGACAGTCATTAAAATAACAACATCAAGCAATTTTCTGTTGTGCATTAATGTCCATTTGCATCAGCTGTTGCAGGAACGTTCAAGTCATGCAGGCATAGACATTGATCCCTAAACTATACCGACTTCAGCAAATACTAATCCTAATGTAATATTAGAGCGCCCTCCTTTGTCGGTATTGTGTAGGAGAATCATCGGCGATGTAAAATGACCAATAAAATGGCTAATTAGCATACTTTTAAAATTTAATACGGCTCATTGACACCAGAGGCGCTGCAAATCTGAATTATTGAAAACAAAAACCTGCAAAAAGCAGAGTTGTAAAAGAATGAAGCTTTCCTCTATCTCTTCCTTCACCACATACCTTCTATATCGGTATCCCTTACCTAAAGAAGGTCACACCTAGTAATAGTAGTAGGCATTCATTGCCTGAGTGTTACTTCTCTTAAAAAAAAAAGGAAAGCGTAAGGAACTTCATTCTAATCCGGTGGCCCACAACACCGTGCGTTATTCTTTTTTAGGGTTCCGTACGCCAAAGACGATTTCCGTCTGTCCGTCACAGGCTTTTTTCTTTTTCACAGAATATCTAAAACTTTGGCTGCTACAGCAACAAATATATGACAGTTAAAATTTAAAGGGTGTTCCGAAGCGAGCTAGGAAATTTTTTAAACTATAATGTAATTTACAGACAATTATACACATAGACACTTGAAATTTTCCAAGTTAGCGTATTTTTATGCAGACTACAACAATTAACACTGAAATTTAAAAGATTAAATTTAAAGGGTATTCTATCAGTTAATGGAATTTTGACAACTTGCTGTATATTGGAAACCTTAAGAGGCAAACTCTTGAAATTTCAAAAACGTTAAAAGTACAAATCCCAAAATAAAAAAATTCGCCAAAACGAAAAACCACCGAAAACAGAAAAAAATCGCCAAAACGAAAAAAGCGATCAAACTGAATAAAATCGCTAAAACTAAAATAAATCGTCAAAAACCGAAAAAATTGCCGAAAACCGAAAAAAATTGCGATAAAACTTAAGAAAATCGCTAAAACTTAAATAAATCGTCAAAAACCGAAAAAACCAAACAAATCGCCAAAACGGAAAAAGCGCCAAAACTAAAATAAATAACCAAAAACCGAAAAAATCACTTAAACGAAAAAATCGCCAAAACGAAAAAGAAAAGAATTGCCAAAACGGAAAAGAAAAGAATTGCCAAAACGAAAAACTTGCCGAAAACCGAAAAAAATCAAATCGACAAAACTTAAGAAAATCGCTAAAACTTAAATAAATCGCCAAAAACCGAAAAACCCAAAAAAAAACGCCAAAACGGAAAAAGCGATAAAACTAAATAAAATCGCTAACACTTAAATAAATCGTCAAAAACCGAAAAAATTGCCGAAAACCGAATAAAATCGCGATAAAACTTAAGAAAATCGCTAAAACATAATAAATCGTCAAAAACCGAAAAAACAAAAAAAAAAACGCCAAAACGGAAAAAGCGGCAAAACTAAAATAAATCACCAAAACCCGAAAAATCGCTTAAATGAAAAAATCACCGAAAACCGAAAAAAATCGCCAAAACGAAAAAAATCGTTTAAACGAAAACAAGCGTAAAAACTAAAACAAATCGCCAAAAACCGAAAAAATTGCCAAAAACGAAAAAGACTAGAAAAAGACCAAAAACTTTGAAAAAGCGCCAAAACCCGAAAAAAGCGCCAAACCCCGAAAAAAGTCTACCGGGTACTTAAAATTAAAAAAAAAATGTTTACATCAAGTAAGATATTCGATTACACTGTGCAACAAATTTCGGGTCATCGCCGCCAACCTCAACAAATTCCAATATGAAATGAAAGTGGACCATTATGTAAACAGAACTGCCAAACGGTTTTGAAAATTTAGCTCGAATTTACTTTTTATGGCCTCTTGAAGTTGGGCCATTTTTTACCATTTTTTGCACTAAGAATGAAAATTGAAAAAAAAAAACTTTGAAATGTATATAAATATTTAATGGAATGCAATTATGCGAACGTTTTGTAGCATTGAATCTAATATGGAGAATTATAGTTTTTCCGTTATTTCAAGTAGTGGGCGGTATAGGCGTGGTCAAATATAAAAAAATTATAAATTTTGGATTAAAATGCACTACTTTACATTCATTGTCTTTTTCAGAAAAATTTAAAACTATTCTAGATCAAATGAATCTGAACTTTTTTTGAATGGACCAGCATATAGTGAAATATGTCATGGAAAATTTTTAGAAATCATTCTGAAAGTTAGTGAAAATTAAAACTTCCCTTTTCATAGTGCCATAAAAGGCCATAAAAATTAAATTCGAGCTAACTTTTCAAAACCCTTTGGCAGTTATGTTTACTTAATGGTCTTCTTTCATTTCCCATTGGAATTGTTGAGGCTGGTTTTTCTTGTTACAGTCATAAAAATTGTGGACAAGGTCTATTATGACTCATAAAGTCTAATAGTGGACTTAACTCATGTTTCAAAATGATGTCAGTTAAGTCAGTTAGTTAAAACAGCGACGATATACATATGTGCTGTCCAAACGGAACTCTTAGTATGTGAGTCAAAGTGGCACTTACGGATTTTTTTTATTTGATAAATTACTTGCGGCCGTATTCTAAAAAAAATAATTTGGCTTTGAAGTGATTGTTAAATTTTCATAAAAATTTGATTAAAGATCAAAATATACATATAAATAATATTTTTCTTTCTATTTTTTGCATGCTAAACTTTTTCTTTTAAACTTTAAAAACAAACTTCATGTTTACCCATAGATACTCGTACATTTTTCTATGCAAACCAATAACCACTTAGATTAAAAATTTTTTTTCCACGAGTATCAATTTCTACCCTCTCCGATATTAATGGTCGGAGCTGCTCCAACACCCCAGCTACGCATAAGATTGATTGCAATCGTTTAAAGTGAAGTGCCGCCCGCCTTAAGCGTGCTAATAAATGAGCTGCAAAGCTTTTCCCATATTAAAGATACAAATCTTTATTGATGGCAAGAAAACAAAAACACACCAACACTACAGCAAAAAAAAAAAAAATAAAAAACCCAAACATCAGCAACGTTTTCCGAAAATAGAAAAGTTTATGGGAAAATACTTGCATGTAACAGTATCTAGCATTCACTGGTACACCCTGGTGTAATATTAATATTTTTGTTTAGACACAAGAAATGACTACTTTTTCATTGTCAAAATCCATCACGTTTTGGCACATTGACAGTGACATTTACAAACACCTACTCAGGACGCATACACACACACACACGCACATAGACTTACACCTTATACAAGCCAGATGAGAGTACAGTGGTATCCCGGTTTAACGAAAACTCATTTTAACGAATTCACTATTTGACATACCCTCAATGCTTTCATATTTAGTACCTTTTATGTATGTATAACGAATGAACCAAAATAAATGTACTGTATATCGTGCCATAACCGCCAAAAAAGCTTAAGCGACATCATTTTCGAACTTAAATTTTTTACCAAAATCGTTTATTTGCGATCGTAAATAGTCAATTTCCGTCAAAAAAAAAAAAACGAAATCCAAAAAATGTGTCGCTTAAGATATTTTAGCGGTTATGGCTCGATGTAACGAATTTTTTAATAAATTGTCCAAAAAAATAGAAATATCCTTAATTCCTTACTTCCTTACTTACTGATATTATAAATGTGAAAGTGAGTTTCTTTTTTTGTTTCCTGAGCTTTCACGCCCAAGCCAGTAAACCTATTTTGAAAGTTATTTCACCAATACATTACCAGCCTCAAACACAGGGTATTTTTTTATCCGTTTTGGAACCCGGTTTTTTATATCTGGCAGGGATTTTCAAAAACCGATTTTTAAAATGATCTCACCAATAGAAAGCTACATTACCAGCATCAAATGCAGCCTATTTTTTTAGCCGGTTCGAAACCGGTTTTTTTATATTTGGTACGGATTTTCAAACCTCTAAACTGATTTTGAAAATTCGTTTACCAATTGAAAGCTACATTACCAGCGGCCAACATCGCCTATTTTTTATCCGGTTCGGAACCGGTTTTTTATTTTTAGTTCAGATCTTTTCCGAAAAACACTTTTTTGGGCTGGTTAGGGCAATTTTCGTTTCGGGTTTGACTGTTTAAACCGTTTTAAAACCGGTTTTTATTCTGTTTTTTTTTTATTTTTTTATCTCCTTTTTCACAATACAATCACAAATTTTTAGTAAGATGTGCGATGCGTTATCAAATCGGTGTGAGCTATGTATGAGTGTATCAGTGTAATCATACGGACAACAAGAAGTACACATAAACTTAACAGCTGCATAGAAATACACTCAACCGAATTTTAATGCATACCTTCAGGAGCAATGTTAATTTTAATAGAAATTGCTTGTGAAGTGTAATAGTGTTGCCAGTGGGGATAATTTTGTTAAAAAGTTGAAAAATATAAACAGCCTTATTTATAAAACTTATTAAGGCTTTATAAAGCCTTTTTAAGAAATATTTTGTGTGCAAATTTGTTTTCAAAACACTTTTTGAAGCCTTAATAATTTTTATTAATAAGGCTGAAAATAAATAAAATATATATAAACTTTTAAATAAAAGAGCATTTTAAATGTCAAATATTTGTTTAAAAGATATGTATATAGCAGTCTTTATAAGGAATTTATAATATTATATTATAACATATCTTCATTACGTACTGTTGCCTTACACTGAAGCTGGTGCACGACAATTGGGTAACAATCTCCATCTCATGCCAATTGTTATGGATGGAGATTTTTTTTTTACGTTTTCCACTTGCATATGAGCAATTCTCCACAAACCCACACAACTAATAATTCCATTACTATAGATTTCCATAGATTTTTAAATACATTAGAGTCAAAAATTTATATATCTTATTTTAGTTACCATAAGCCAATATTAAAAAAAAGAATTCATTACTAGATGTTTACACATCTCCCCTGTGATCGGACTCACAATGCTTTTTTTAACATTATCAGTGAGTAAAAAATAAGAAAACATTCACAAATTTTAAATATAGTTTCCAAAATATCACATCAACGCGAGCGGAGCCGCGGGTAAAATCTAGTGATAAAATAAAAGCAAGCGCATGTTTTTTATGTAACATATCGATCCCCCGAATGGGAACAAAAACAAAATGTTTTTCATAAACAGTTTTTTTCTGTTACGAAAATGTTTGATTTCTGTTTTGCTGTATCATTTTTGTATAGTTTTTGCGCAACCGAGAGTAAATCGTGTTTATTCCTTTTACCGAAAAGTTAAACTTATCGACCACTTAAGCTTCATATAAACGAAACCATAATTTAACATAAAATAATTTATTTCAAATAGTTAAACATACAAAGTTAAAGTTATTTATACACGAATTGAAACTTAAAACCAGTAAGTTCTACTCATGTTAAGTTTTTATAAACACAATCTAGTTTGAGGAAAAAATGTTGAATTCAGTAAATTCACAGAGAAAAGCGTTTTAAATTTAATAAAAGAAAAAAATGTTGCGCTTATAGAAACTGTTTTTTGACAAAAGTTGCACTTATAAAGAGACTGTAATGTAAAAAAATTAACTGTTGCACTAATCGGGGTGTTGCAATAATCGGTGGCAGCGCAAATCGAGCTCCTACTGTATAACATCAATATTAGATTAATTTGTAAAGTTTTTGTTTGAATAAAAAAAGATATGTACTTTTATATCAATAAAAATAAAGTAAAAAAAAGTATAACGTATTTAATGAATTTTTCGATTTAACGAATCGTTCGTTAAACCGGGTTAACACTGTATTTATGTTGAAGGTATGATAAGAGAAAAATTGGATAAATACTATTGACTCCTAAGGTTTATGTTGGTTTTGTGGCAAAAAGAATAACAAACAAAATAAAAAACACAAAATAAATTAAGTCTACTTTTAGTTGTTGTAAAAGCTAAAATACTAAAGCATACTTTGGGGAGCACAAAAAGTTACAAATAAGTCACACAAAGTTAATTTAATATTATATTATATTATACATATTAACAAATATTATTATTTACTTGTTTTATTAAAAATCATTATTAATTAATTATTATTTGAAACAAAAATTGCAAAAAAGAATTTTTAAATGGAAATACAACAAACAAACAATTTAAGTAATTTATTTTAAGAAAATCTTATATTCCCAACAGTATTTGTTACTACTCTCTTTTATAATAATTTTCTTCCTTTTGCTTTCTTAATACAACATCTAAAACTATTTCTCTGCTTTTAGTATGTATTTTTTTTAATTTATAGAAATTTGATTCTCTTGACATACACAAATCAAACAATTTGTGGTTTCAGTAAGTGACGGTTGATATTGGATAGTGATTTGCACAAGAAACATGGATGTCTCTAGTAGTTTCCTGTTTATAACCAACATTAATTTAGTCATTCTTCATCTATATCTGCATACATATCGTTACCTTAATATGGAAAGGCCCTAAAATCGATTTTTTGTTGTTGTATATTTCGATAGAAGAACATCTAATGTATCGAAAACTTATGAAATCTCAATTTCAAAAAAAAAAAAAATAAATATAGGTTAGGGCCTTTTTATGTTAAGGTAACGATATATTAATTCTATTATTATAAAGGGGTAAGACTTGTATGTTTGTAAAAAATTAATTTCGGGAGCCATCGGCCCAAATTCTAAGATTAAAGATCTAGAATTGAGTCTCTTAAGGGGAAAATCATATTTATTGTCTTGTTAAAGTGCTCAGGATAGGATCGAGGGACGTTAAGTTCCCCCCTATCCAGGTAGAAATTACTTATTATTGTTTTATCAGAAAGATCGGTTAAAGCAAAAGCTTTTAGGGTTTAGTTTTCAAAAGGAACAACAACTCTCTTAATGTTAGTATGTTATTCGCCCTCCAGCCGGCCCGTCCCGTCCGCCAACCGAATGAATTAGAAACTTTGTTTGTTTGTTAAGCGTTTTTGGCTAAACGCTTGAACCGATTTTGATTAAAATTTAAAACATAAGAGAGGAGGGGACATCATTTGCCTCCGAACTATCCTACTCAATTTTATTAAATAGATACATCTGGTTCTAAAAAGACCCACAGACTTGATTTGCAGCGATTTTCGGTCATCCCAGGTCAAATTTGGTTTTATCTAAGTTCAGGGTTCACTTGAATACTTGAGTAGTATTCGATACTTGAGTATTTAAATGAACACTGAAGATGGCCCATACCCGAGACCGGTATGTATATAACTCAAATTTGACGTGGAATGACTGAAAATCATTCAAAATTAAAGACAACCCCAAATCACCCAAAGATATAATATATTTTACAAACTAGGACAAAAAGAGGGTCAAGGGCCATTTCAGCCTCTCCGAAAGTATGCAAGCGATTTTTATGAAATTCTAAACATAGATACAACTGCATCTGAAAGAACACATGTACTTTATATATTTTTAAAATTAAAACTAAGACCAAGAGAGGGTCAGGGAGGGGAATATCTGCCCCTCTGAAACCTCGCAAGCGATATTTATGAAACTCAAAATAAGGAAGATATGCATCTAGGAACAAACAAAGGCTTTACATAATATTTCAAAAGTAGTACCAAGAGGGGTGGCGGGGGGGGGTAATTTCAGCCTCTGCGACACTATCCAGCCGATTTTTATAAAATTTAGAACAGAGATAGATGTGCATCTGAAAGGACACGAAGACTGCATACTTTTTCAAAACTGGGACCAAGAGGGGGTCTGCCTCTCCGAAGCTTTCTAACAGATGCTTATGAAATTAAAAATATAGTTACAGCGGCGTCTAAAAGAATTCAGACACTTTATATATTTTTTAAGTTAAGGCTAGAATTAAAAGTAGTGGATCAAGGGCGAATATACATACATATGCCTCTCCGAAACTATAAAAGAGATTTTTATGAAACTCAAATCAAAGAATCACCTGAGTCTAAGAACAAGCAAAGGCTTTATATAATTGTTCAAAAGTAGAACCAAGAGGGGGCAGAGGGGCAATCTCGTCCCCTGCCATACTATCCGGCCGATTTTTATAAAATTCAAAATATAGATAGATGTTCTTTCAAGAAGGATACAAGGGCTATACATATACTTTTTCAAAACTAGGACCAACAGGGAGCAGGAGAAAATTTCTACTTCTCCAAAACTAACTCACCGATTTTTTTGAAACTCAAAATGAAGATACAACGGCATCTAAAAGAACACAGACATTTTATATATTTTTAAAATTAAGACTAGGACCAAGAGCGGGTCAGGAGGTGAGGATTTCTGTCCCTCCAGAGCTATGCAAGCGTTTTTTTTATGAAACACAGGGGGTGAGGATTTCTGCCCCTCCAGAGCTATGCAAGCGTTTTTTATGAAACTCGAAACAAATAAAGATCTGAGTCTAAGAAAAAACAATTGCTTTAAATAGTTAGTTTTTCAAAAGCAGGAAAAAGAGGGGGCAGGGGGCTAATTTTGTCCTCTGCGAAGCTATCCAAGCGATTTTGATTAAACTTACAAAATAAACAGATATGCGTCTAAACAGATATTAAGGTTTTATTTTTTTAAAGCCACACAGGATTTTTGGTTTTCAGGGTTTTTGGCCATTTTCATAATTTTTTTAAATTTAGCGGTTTTTGCCCTAAATGATGACTTTGAGCATCTTTGAAGCGATTTGGAAGCACAATTGAACTTTGACAAATTGGACAGTGATATGTAACATTATGTGAGCGACGAATTTACTTTTAAAACACGGTTCGTACTCTCCCTAATGCTAAATATTTTTGAACGACAGTCATGGCCAGAATATGACGTGGTAGTAAAAAACTATTAAGGACAGAAATGTAGCCCTTACAGAGCCATGAACACCGGTATACAAAATGTTATGATGGGACCAAAAATGGCGACACAATGAACAAAATACTAAAAGGGCAGTATTTTTAGGCGTGGCAAAAAAATAAAAATAAATTATTTTTGGAACCACTCAAATGTACAATAAAAAAAAAACAAGTAAGAGGCCTATATTCGGCTGTGCCGAATCTTATATACCCTTTACCAACGCATGTATATGTATAGTATACAGATACATACATATGTACATACATACATATGTATTTGTTTTGTGATAAAATTTATAATTTTATGTTATAGTGCAATTTTTAGTAAGTGACCTCACGGTTTTTTTCGACTAAAGAATTGAGTAAAGATCTTCCTAAAACATGAAATATGTTTAAGTGAAAAAAAAAATATTTTTGGTTATTTTTTTAAGCAAATTTTTTTCCATTTCCAACCCTGGAACCATAATTTAAATTTTTCTGGTTTTAATACAAGTACTAATTTATTTCTTTCTAAAATATAAATAACTAGCGTTATTTAATTAGTTTTATATATCAAAAAAAGTGTACTTTTCCCAACCCTGGAATCATCCTTTTACCAATCTGGTTCTTTAAAAAATATATAAAATATGTTAAGTGAACAAAGAAAAAAAGAAATAAGGAAAACACTAGTTTTATTGAGTTACTTTAATATCAAAAAAAGTTTAAATTTTCCAGCTGTGGAGCTGTGGTTTTTATTTTTTTAATTTTCTATAGCCAACTTTTCTTTCCAAAACCTAATATATATATGTAAATTAAAACATAAAAAAAATTATTAGAACCAGCTAATTTTATATATCACAAAAAGTGTAAGTTTCCCAACCCTGGTGGTATCATAATTTAAAATTTTTCTGATGCCCTAATTCAGTAAAAAGTTTTAGGACGTTTTTGTTTGAAAATACTTCTGAGTTCTTGTCTTTGAATTCTCTAAATTATTTCCGTAAAAAATGGTTGTTGTCTTTGGTAATGAAAAATTATAATATTCGCCATGTTCTTAGAACATGAAAATTAAATTAAAGTATTATAGAAGAGTTTGAAAACTATATGAAAAAATATGTCTTGGATATAGTGTTTGGAATAAAATCATAAATCAAATACACGAACCTTTTAGCAAAGACAATAAATAATAATTGTTTTAAAGAATCACAATTGCTGCTTTTTTTCGTCCATCGACAAGACGATAAAATCGTCGAACAGAATTAGGGCTTTACATTTTTTCTTTAAAAATCTATGTTTATGTTTTAAAAATCTATGTTTGTTATTGGTTAAGCTTGTTTGTTGGTGTGTAGTAGGGATGCCAATCGGGATCGATTTTTAGAAATCCCGGGATTCGGGATTTATAGATCCCGATCCCGAAAATCCCGGGATATTCGGGATCGCGGGATTTTCGGGATCCCGGGATTTTTCGGGATTCCGGGATTTTCGAGATTTCGGGATCTACAATTTTTTAGTAAAATAAATAATTTAATAAATAAATATTACTTTAATAACAAATTTTATGCATTTTAAAAGTTTTTATGTTGATAATATATCATTAAACATTTGTCTTTAAAGTTAACAATATTTTAATACTAGCATGAAATAAAAATCGAAAGAATTTTTGTCAACTATTTTAAATTCTCTAAATTTATACTGAAAACAATAACTAAATATGAAAACTTGTTTTTGCTTTCAATATAAATGTTTTTCTATAATCTAAATCAAAACGAATGTACATATCTGTGGACTTTTAGCACTATCGCTTAAGTTGATTTACGAAAATTTTAGATGCACTTTCATACAAATAAGCTACAAAAACATTATTGTTTTTTTTAAATATATCTATTAAGGTTTTTTTAACTGCGATTGACCAACAAGTAGCCATTACGGTTGTTACATATACCATGTATTGCCTATTTTTTTAAACGATTTCGTCACTACTATGACAACGATAATAAGGCTGAACATGTCGAAAAATTAAAAGAAATGTATACACAATTCTAATCAAATTCTATAAATTGCGTCTAATGATCACATTTTTGTAGGCACATACATTAACCGCCGTATTCATAAAAAAATTTAGGTTTATTACAGGTTTATTTGACAAATTTCCCAAAGAAATACGTCAAATAAGCGCTTAATAAGCCTAAAATATTTTTTATGAATATGCCACTAAAAGTTTGCCTGAGCACTTGAACAGTATTTTTCTTCTACTGAAAAATTTTAAATTCATACATAAGTTGTTTTCTGCAAGTTCAACAGATACATATGTAGTCCTAAGTTCGCTAAGAGGAGTATGGTTTATTAGTGTGCTGTCCTTCTACTCTGCAACTCGAATAAAACTATAATTGAGTCGAAGTCATTCAGTCGGTCCTTTTTTAACACAAAACACAAACCTTTGATCAAACCCATGTAATTTAAATAGGTCATAGGTTTGTGTCAAAAACGACCTAAACGGTCTAACGAAAATAATTTTGAACTGCAATGTAAAAAAACATACATTCACACTAGAGCAATTTTTTAGACAAAATAGCACGCATTATTCTGTAAATATTTCTCGCTTTTACGTCAACCCGACTTTTTATTTTCTAGTTCAATTGTAAGGAGCTGTCAGTAGTACTCAATTGTTACCGAAAAGTGGAAAAGGGTTGAGGAGTCGATATACAGAGTTATACACTGCAATTATGAATAAATTTCCGCAAGAAATGTCTCCCTTTTCCATAATTTTTTTTTCTCATGGAATTTTATTCATAATTGGCCTTATAATATAGAATAAGACGTAATAAATTTGTCAAACTTATTGAATTTTCCAAATGTTATTTTCCTTCCAAAGCTCATATGCTTCTTTTCGTTTTCAAAATAATTCTTAGTTGTATATTGTATCACCTTTGATGAAAATAACCGTGAGAAAGTAGTTAATTTATTTTGCACTTGTTGTTAATTTATAAGAAATATGCCACGAATAGTCATTAAATTGTTAAAACTGCACGTATAAAATTGTATGGGACTTTTAAATATTATAAAAAATACCATAAAATCAACGAAAATTTTAATCTATTAAGTTTTTTATATAAAAATTGCTAAGAAATCCCGATAAAGAAATCCCGGGATTGAATCTTACAAATCCCGGGATTCGGGATTTGCCAAATCCCGAAAATCCCGGGATTTCCGGGATCGGGATTTCCCGTTTGGCATCCCTAGTGTGTAGCTACGAGTATGCAGCTGCTGGTTGCATTTCGTTGGTTTTAATGCCAGCTCATCTCGGCAAACTTTTCTTGCATTATTTTATTTCGCAACTGAGTTAAATTTATTTTAAGTTTCAAAATCAAAATATTTAATTTCCGCTTTATAAGAGCGCACATTTTCCCTCACATATGCAGTAGCATTTTGAAACACATCATTATGTACATATGTATGTATATATTTTGTATTTAGTTATTTGTTTTTTCCTGCTTCTCCATTTTCGTCGTCTTTCGCAGCAAAACAACAACATATGCTCCAGACAGAGAACGAAGCCCATCGGCTCACATCCGCGCCGCCGATAATTTTCATAATTGGTTACCCGCCGGCGAAGAGGGTGGCAATGAATTGCCAAAGCAATGCCCATCATTGCCATAGCAATTACCATCAGTCTCAGCCTCCACCGATTTCTCCGATTTTAGCCGCCCCCGACCAAAATTATACATCGGCTTCGTTCTCTGCCTCCAGACAACAAATAATGTAAACTTTAGTATTTTCTCTTTGGTCGGTTTGAGAATTAAAATCTCATTCAAAATGCTGCTGCTTGTCCTCCACCCACATCAAAGCAATTTCCCATAAAATACTTAATGGATGAAATTCGTTGTATGTATGTATGTACATATATTTCGTTTCGTTTTCTCATTATTTGTTTTTTAGCAATATTCGTTTTGTTTACATCTGCATGTTGGTATGCACTTTAAGTTGTTGTAAAAAAAGGGATCCTCTTTTTTTTGTTTTTTTTTTATTTTGTTAACATTCTGTGATATGTATCGTAAATATTTATAACATTGAAATTATTTTGCTTTTTGTTTATTCACAGATGCATGATGCATAAGTACGTATTTATACTGAGGATGGTATTAAACGAAAATACAAACATGGAAAACCAACAAAATCATTTGCTGTGCTACATATGGAAACGTGTTTTTGGCATATTGAAGAGAAAAAAAAACAAGTGCATATTTTTAGGGTGGGATAAAAATGTAATTCTTATTTAAACAATTCTATCATTCTAAAAAACACTGGACCAGGGTTGTCAGATATGGCGATTTCTCGCCAAATGTGGCAATTTTTCAACTTGTTTGACGATAAATAAATTTGTTGGCGATTTTACTGGCGATAAATAATTTTGTTGGCGAATATTATGGCTATTTTTTTTTAACGAAATTGAACTTAAATATTTTTCTAATTCAGGAAAATTAAGGACAAATTTTGTAAGTTCAAACGAATTTTTCGTTTTGAAATTTGCATGGAAAAAATATTTTTTGAAACAAATTTTCGTTATTTTTTATACAAATTTGAAACGTTTAGAAACGAAATTTTTACAAAATCTGCCTATTAGTTTGTTGAAGGATTAGTTTAAAAAATAAATCCGATTTTTCTTATTTTAATTATAGTCAGTAATGCGTTTTGAATTTGGATGCGAACAGTTAGAAATAATTTTTGGCGATTTTATTTCTAATTTTGGCGATTTTCTCATAAATTTTTATACAATTATTTTATAAAAATTTATATAATTGTATAAAAATATATATGTATAAATATATAAAAACAAATTTATTATCAAATATTTACTAAGAAAAACTACATAAAACTGATTTTTGGCTACTTTTGGCCATTTTTAAAATCAATTTGGCGAAATAGGTCGGAAAAAATCTGACTATCCTGAACAGGACCAGGTTTGTCAGATTTTTTTCCCACCTATTTAGAAATCAATTTTATGTAGTTTTTCTTAATATATATTTGACAAGAAATGTTTTTATATAATACTTTTTAGGGTTCCGTACACCAAAGCTGTCCGTTTGTCAGTCTGCCGGTCCGTCACAGGATATTTTCTCGAGAACCGTAAGAGCTACGAACCTGAAATTTGGACAAAGTATGCAGAACCTTGGCAGCTACAACAACAAATACATGACAGTCAAAAATTAAAGGGTGTTCCAAAACGATCAGCGAAAATTTTTTAAAATTCCATGTAATATACATATAATTATGTATATATAGACACTAGAAGTTTGTAAAATTAATTTATTTTTAACACTAAAATTTAAAAAATCTAAATTAAAGGGTGTTCTATCAGTTAATGTAATTTTAACAACTTTCTACATCTTGAAAACCAAAAGAGGAAAACTCTTGAAATTTTCTAAAACGCTAAAACTAAAAAAAGCCAAACCGAAAAAAATCGCCAAACCGAAAAAAATCGCCAAAACGAAAAAAGCGCCACATTAAAAAAAAAAATTTAACTAAAATAAATCGCCAAAAAACGCAAAAATCGCCAAACTGAAGAAAGCGCTAAAACAGAAAAAAGCGCCAAAACTGAAAAAATCGCCAAAAACCGAAAAAAACTCACAAAACTCCAAACTTAAAAAAAAACTCAAAAACCAAAAAAATTCCAAAAACCAAAAAATGCCAAAACTAAAAAAACTCAAAACCGAAAAAATTCCAAAAACTAAAAAAATGCCAAAACTATATATTACTCGTATATGACTATAATTAGTATAAGAAAAATCATCAAAATCGCATTGTTTAATATTTTGTTAATTTTGAAGTTCAATTTTTAAAAACAAAATAGCCATAAAAATCGCCAATATATATATATATATTTATCGCCAGAAAAGTCGCCATGTCTCCAAATCAAAAATATAGACACCGAACAAGTTGAAAAATCTCTTTCTCGCTGAGCTATAGGATTTCAAAATACCCGAAATCACTTCTCTGCAGCACTAAGCGACATAAAATAAAGTTAATCCAGCATGTTTTTATATGTATTTTCCTGATAACCAGCACAACAATGACAACAATACTTTGTGCTTACAGCAGCGTATGGCGATAATAATGTTGTTATTGGTTTTTCCTATTACTTACATACATTGCAATAATATTCCGAGAAAACCATGGGGGAGAGGGATAAAAGAAATGACCTGCCTGATTCTCAAGTTGCAGTTTCTTTCTTTCTTAGGGGGGAATGATAATAGCTATAGGGTTCATTGCACATGATTGCTTCCAGTGTTATTTCTATATTTATTATATAATTTTCTTTACATATCTATTTCGTTAAGTTGGGTCCCTGTCAATTGTTTTTCACATGCATTAACATAGAGAAAGAAAATAATATTATGATAGTTTTTGTTTGTTTGGTTTTTTTTAGCATCACTTTCAACAGTGGACACAATTTTATTGTGCAAATATATTTTGCATGTTTTTTTAGTAATGATATACTAAACCATTTGCTGAGATGCAAGAAAGTTTAAAGCGGCCCACCCACTTGTGCAATTTTTCGTGTTGCACAATAATATCGCCAATGTGTATATCATGTTCGCAGGTTGCACAATATATTGGCAAATATCAAAAGGCTTTTGATTTTTATTGTACAATCAAGACAATTGTGTATGTGCTGGTAAAATTGTTCAATGTTGTTTACTTTTTCATTGTCAGGAAAATTGAGCAATAATTTTTTTTTTTTTGAAAATATTGTGCCATTTATTGTACAATAATATGTACAATAACATATGCAATAATATGGTATAATGGATGGGCCACTTAAAGTTCAATAAATACTATTAACGAGAGAACGGACACGTCTATACACTCTCAAAAGTATGCTGTACACTTTAAACAAAAATATATGTGTTTAGTTCCTGCCCAGTGAGCAATTTATTGCCGAAAATCTGTTAGAAAAAATGTAAAACAACAAACCGAATTAAGGGAATTTATGTCGTAGCGTATTTGGCTTCTTCAAAATACTAAACAAAATAAATTAAAAACGAATAGGAATTAATGTAAAACCAACATAAAGCAAAATAACAATAAATAATAAATAATTCCATTATGACGGGTGTGATCATTATAGTCACATTTTTTTTAGTTAAAAAATATAAAATTCATATTTTTGGGTGCGCTTCCCAAGGATGATAATCTTAAAAACATTTTATAATAGGTGGACACTGAAAGAACATGCTTTCTGCTCATCATGGCCATCAAAAGTCTGTGACGGGTGTGACTTTATAAATTTCGGTTCTTACAGCGTTATTACTTTAAAATTTGCATTTTTTTTTAAGATTTAAAATTTTCATGCTATGTCACACCCATCACATTAAAAAGTCACACCCCACACATTTTCGAAAAATTTTATTCTGAAAAAATAAGTTTTTAAGAAAAATATGTTTTTCCAGGCATTAAGTAGTCAATTTACTTCGCCAAAGTTACAAGTCACATTTTTTTCAAAAAATAATTTTTTTTTCAGAATAAACTTTTTCGAAAATATGACTGGTGTGACTTTATGTGTTGGGTGTCACATCTTTATAAAACGGGTGTGACTTAGTATGAACATTTTAAAATCTCTACGAAATACAAATTTTTATTCACTTCATTCATATATTCATATGTATGTATATGCATATTGCAGGCAACAGAGATTCTGAGGGAATATTTGCGGCGAATTTGATCATCATCATGCGGCGAACTTGATCATCATATATTATAATTTTATTACATTGTCATTTAACACATAAGATGAGCTTTACACAAATTTCTCGATAAGACTTAACAAAATACAAAATACGTTCTATTACAATTCTTTTTAATGTCTAGCTACAAATCCTTTTTGGTTCACTCTAAGCTAACACATACATATGAATAATAAAAACCTATTAAAGAAAGAAAAAAGCGCCAAACATCGAGGCAGCCACTCGCTTTTAATGATTAGGATATTACGTATCTTGCAGTGAGAGGCGTACCTAGATGTCGACTCCGATACAGACATACTTTAAATCCGCTGAATTTTAGTTTTTGTTTGTTTTGGGATTTGATTGAAAAAGAACAAGGAGCTTAATTGAAATTTATATAATTCATGCAATCAACTACTGATTTATTTAACTATTCAATTTTCCATTGTTATTATTATTTATTTAAAGCATACACTTAGGAGTCTTCTTTTTGTGAACAAATGTTGCAGCCTTTCTAAAGTAAAAATCCAGCTGGATTATTTTCCACACATGCATACATACACAAGTACTAAATAAAATTTTTGCTGGCATGTACTTGCATAAGTTCATACATATGAGTATATTGCCCCCAATCACTGTATGACACTTATTAATAATGAATCTTTTAATTTGCCAGCCTAAAAGCAAACACTATTTTTTATTTTTTGTGCATCCCTGCACTTGAAAGCTCTACACTCAGCAACAATCAACAAAGGCCTGATTAATGAAAATTTGCCATCATTATCATGGATAAAAATCCCAAAATTATACCATAATCACTTATGAAAATTAAATAAAGTCTTACACATCTACAAGGCAAGGGGGCTTTAATAATGAAAAGACAGACAGACAGACCATTTGGTTAGGTCTGTCATAAAGTTTTATGGATGCTTTGCGCTGTTACACAGCTGTTGTTGTCTGTCGTACCAACACAAAAACACAGCAGCTCATTTTTGTTTATTTCAATATTGGTAAAGCCAAAAAAAAACAAAACAAAACAAAAAATAATCATATAAAACCAATCCTGCTGACACAGGAACACAAAAGTGTGTATGGATGTATGTATGGATGTGTTTACCTTCCTTGTCTGCTCGTTATGTGTGTGTGTGTGTGTATTTACATCTACACACATTGCTGAATCAGATAGATCGTGTTTTTTTTTTTTTGATACTTTTTTTGTGTTTCTGTAGTGGTGTTTTTGTCTGCAATGCGCTAACAAATGCTGAGGTAAGCAGACGACAATGCTGGTCGAATCAAAAAAAAAAACACAAATAAAAAATCATATAACAAATAATAAAAAATACAAAAAAAACTGAAGGGGAGTGATAGACATTGCAGTGAAATCCATATATTTACATATTTATTTTTCAAAAAGATAAAATATCAAAAAATATGTTTTGTTGAAATAATTGAAGCATATTTTCAGTAATCATATTTTTATTAAATCATTGCATAACTTAAAGAGCTTGTGAAAATATTTTTCTTTATTTTTATAATAAATAGGCTGCTGAAAAGTGAACAATAATAATGCTAATGCCGTATTAAAGAATGGACACTGACTTGGTTTTGTCACATCGTAGGCTACAAATAGTTGGTTCAGGACAGCTTTGCTCTATCTAGTGATAGTTTGATAAGAGACGGTCAGAGTATATAGTTGTTTTTGGACGCAATGTTAGAGAGCTATCATTGGGCCTACTTAATCTTCACTAGCACCTCCCTGGGACCGTTTTTAGCATTACATAAGAGAGTATAGTTTTGTACGTATTATTCGCACGTCTTTCTTAAAGTTTTCACACAGTCACCATATTTTATTTAAGTTTAAAGTATGTCATGTCAGGGCGATGCATCAGCTAAGTAGATAGACTTGAGTATATAACAGCAAAGTTAACATCACAGTGAATAATTTACAATTGTGTATTTCACAGTATTTAATAAGAGTATTGAGCAAATAAAGTGTTATTTAAAAACACTGACCTTACCAAAGCCTTTGATAAGGAATTTATAGGCATTTAATCGCTACACCTAGTGCTGGTTAAGACCGCATTGTTACGTTTTTCCCTAAAAAACCCGTTTTTCTTGTAGTTTTGAATATTTGCAATTAAGTCAGCAATGTACAGTTTTTATTTAATTAAATTTTACATTGCAGACGTAATTGCAAAAATTCAAAACTACAAGAATAACGATTGTTTTTAAGGGAAAAACGTAACAATGCGGTCTTAACCAGCACTAGGTGTAGCGATTAAATGCCTATAAATTCCTTATCAAAGGCTTTGCTAAGCTCAGTGTTTGTAAATAACATCTGTAAGTTGACTATCATTATTAAGCATAAACATGTTAAGTCTTGGAAACTCTCATAACTTAATTCTGATCTAATGATTTCGTATTAAATTGGAACATTATTCAAATATATTTTTATTAAATCTATAGTTCAGCCAGCAATCAATAAGCATATAAGCTTGGCAGAAGGATTTTTTACTTAAATGCAAAACACGTCTTTAGGCTGCTTAAATTTAATCTCACTTACTGTCGATTTGCATTTCGTTTCTTTTACTTTGCTATTAATATTTTTCATGGTTATTAAGTTAAAAACTTATGCGTTGTATATATAATTTTAAAGCATTCTTATGCATACTTTTGCTGACATCTTGTTTATTTGAGATTTTTTATAAGGCTGCTGTTTGCTTTAAAAGATTTATGCAAATGCCATCAAAGTGCTTAAGCCTACTAAAAAGAGAAACTAAGTGTTGTGTATGCTTAGTTAAATATAGTTTGTACCCATACATATTGCTCATTTGCCATAACAAAGTCTTAACTCAAAAAACCTAGTTTTACAGAAAACAGAATTAAAGTTTTCCATTTTGCACACAACTTAATAAAATATGAAAATTGAATTTTCAAGCTATTTGTATGAAATTTCTGTACATTTCTGCATTATTAATTCAAATGTTGAATTTTTTAAGTTATAACGTTATTGCAGTAAATGAGCAATATGTTTATATTTTTATGTGTATTAAATATTTTTTTATATTTAAATGCATTGCATGCTACTATAGTACGTATGTATGCGTATGCCATGCAATATTTTGCTTTTACAAATTATGCCTTTTGTCTGAAAGAAGTTGTAGTCGGTATAAATTTCTTTTGCTATTCCTAAAAGTATGCAATTGTTAGTTTATACAACAAAAAAGAATAGAAAAATATTGTTTGCCAAAAAGTGAAAGCATTGTTGTTCTAAACATGCTCATGCAGAGGATAAATGAATGAATGTAAAATTGTGTGGGTGCGTGTGTGTGTGTGAGAGAGAAAGAGAGAGTGTGAGCCCAAGTGTATTTTAAAAAGGAAAACGGAAATAAATTTAAAGTGTAATTTGTAGTATAGAATTTTTATGCGCTCTATATTATAAATTCAAAAGCAAAAAAATATTAAAGGAAATAGTAAAAGGAAATATGTAAGTACATACATACATATGTATATGTATGTTTATAAAAGAAAATAAAAATATGTATGTATGTACATATTTTAAAGTATATTTTATAATGTTAAATGAAGCAAACATATGGTGTGTCATCTTTTGCTTAGTTTTTGGAAAAAATTTAAATTTTTTTAATGCTGCTATATATTTTCCATTTTTAGGGTTCCGTACACCAAGCACAGAGAAAAAACTGCCTCATAGAATCAAGGAGATTTTCTCTATGAAACGTTTTTAGGCTAAAGGGTATCCCAGCAGAAAGAAGTGAAGATTTTTTCATAGAGATTCCTTATTGTTTTTATGTGGTAAAACTTATTAATTTTATCAAGAAGAAAACCACATAAAATCAAGAAGAAATCTTATTATTCACAACTTCTTTTACTCAATTTCCGTTATTTTTGGCACCAAAAAAACAATCCATAGAGAAAAATTTCTTGATTCTATTAGGTTTTCTTATAAATTGTAAACTATAGGGATTTCTTATTGATTTTATTAGGTTGCTTTATTGATTTTTTTTTAAATGTTTTCTTCTTGATTTTATTAGGCTATTATTATTATTGATTTTTTCAATAAGGTTTTCTTCTTGATTTTAGTAGGTTCCTATATGATTATGTGTAAAGCATCTTATTGATTTTTTTTAATGAGGAAATATTCTTGATTTTATGAGGCGTCTTGTTATTTCATATCTATAAATAGACATAGAAACAATTTATTTCATGATCTTTTTCATTTTTGTATAAGAATGTTTGGACAATAATTTGAATGGTTATTCAGGCTGCTTGTTAGCATATTGGTTAGAGTGCTTGTCTATCAGTCAGAAGTTTGCTGGTTCAATACTTGGTGAGTAAGTTAGTTAAGAATATAACATAATTGTATGTATGTGTGCATAAATAAATAACATCTACAATATTCTACATACATACATACATATGTATATGGTATAGAATTTAAATGAAAATACATAAGTACAGAGAATAAAGACGCATTTTTTTTTTATTTTTTATGAGGTCACCTAATAAAAACAAAAAAACCCTTATTGAAAAAATTAATGAGCTAAATTCATAAAAACTACAAGATTTCTTCTTGATTTTTTCAAAAAGGTTTTCCCTATGAAATTAATAAGATTTCCTTATTGAAAAAAAACCATAGAGATTTCTTATTAATTTTGTTCTATTTTTTGAGGTATTTAGTAGGCACTGTTTTCTCTATGACGGTGAAAAGGGACCCTTTTGCTTTCGCTGCGTTATCCGTCTGTCCATCTGGTTTTCAGAGGCTGTTTTTTCGACAACCATAAGAGCTACGGACCTGAAATTTTCACAGGATATGTGAAAAAATATATGGCGCTACAACAACAAATACATGACAGTTAAAAATTAAAGGGTGTTCTAAAGCGAGGCGTGAATTGAAAATCCTAATGTAATATAGACAATTTTTAAAGTTAGTGTATTTTTATGCAGAATACACCAGTTAACACTGAAATTTAATAAATCACAATTAAAGGGTATTCTATCAGCTAATGTTAATTTGACAAGTCGCTGTATATTTACGGTAATGTCTGCATTGTAATTCGGACGTACAGCTGATTTTATAAGCACTTTTTATTTGGCTTGGAAATGCCATTAAAAGTTGCTCAACTTAACAAAATCTATTCTGATAAGCTTGTGCAAAATAATTTTCTATGCAGTTGTTGTTAGATGTTGTTTTCGGTGAAAATTTTGAAATTTTACTTAAAAAGAATATCGAGTCACAGCCGCCAAAAAGGCTTAAGCCATTAAAAATTTATTATTTACAATCTTAAACAATCGATTTTATATATTGGTAGGTATTTTAATAAATTACAAAAATAAAAAAACATTATTCAAATTCCTAACAATCACATATGTACAGAGTCCCTGTTTAATTTTTGTGTACTAAAAGTAGGCAATATTTGTTTAATTTATCCACCTCCGCTTAATATGATTCAATAATTGTATACTTTAAAACATCAACTTCTACTTTTTATTGAAATATATGGGTATTACAATACTATGCTTAACAAATTTAACTAATTACTTAATTTGGAATAATTTTCATGGTACTCTCAAAGGAGTGTCTTATTTTTATACACGCACTTCTTATTAAATATGTAAATTGTTCACTAATGATTACATCATTATAAATTTTTTTTTGCTATTGTAGTAATCAAAGAAGTATATACTTTAACGAGGAGAAATCTTTTTTGAAAAACTTATAAAACTCTAAAAGTCTAATTTGTAGGTTTTGTGTCAATCAAAGATTTTCTTTTACAGATTTTCATCAGTTTTGCCAACAGGCAAGCAGACAAACAGGAAGAAAATGTAAATAACGAGATTACATTTCAAAAGCTTTCAACATTTTATACATACAAACATACATATACATATATTTTTTTAATCAATGACTGCTGATTAACAAACTGACGAATGTTTGCCTCACTGCAAACTCCTTGCATTATGCTTTAATTATTATTGCAAACGATATTATTATTTGGCTCAAATAAAAGACTTCTAAGGCAAATGGGTATTGAAGTGAATGATTTTCAATTTATTGCAAAAGAAATGTTAAACAGATTAAAAAAAAGTCTTATTGAAATGCAAAATATCATGTAGTCGTAGAAGTCTAATCAAGCTTTTCACAACATTCTCAAATAGAGTATCTTTTTATTTTTAAAAATAATTATAAAAAAAAATAGAAACTGAAAATTAAATAGCCCACTGTGCACAAATAAATATCAAATATGGGGTGCAAACATGGCTGCTACTGAAAACGATTATCAGCGAACTTGTATTGCGTTTTAAACAAAAGTTTACTCGTGTGATGCAGCGCTGTGATGCATTTACGAACATACCCATAGTCATATCTGCCCACTGTAAAAAATCTGACATCATTTGCTCTACTCTTTCGCAAAAAAGTAGAGTTTTATCCCTCTTTGTATATTAAAATAAAAAATAAGCAGTAAAAAGTTCAATATAATTTAAATTCAGTTTAAACAAAAAAATTTAATTGTTGGTAAGAAAGAATTTTATATTTTAGGGGGCGGGGTTATGCCCAGTTTCTTAAATATTAATGTCCGCCCACTTTTCGCAGTTCAAAATCGCTTCACTTTCACATCTCAAGGTGTATTCCAAGTTTCGTAAAAATCGGTCAAATAGAAGCATGTGAAATATAATATTAAGCTTTAGTGGGCATGGCCCTGCCCATTTCTTTAAAATCTAAATTATGGCATTCTAGGAGTCAAAATGGTTTGCCAAAATTTATGGTAATCGAATATGTAGAAGTACATATAATTGAATACTAGGATTTCATGGGCGTGGCATCGCCTACTTTTTCTAAGGCAAGATTGAGGCTGTTTTAAAGCTCAAGGTGTGTGCCATTTTTCGTAAAAATCGATTATGTAGAAGCACGCGAAATGTTATATAAACAGTTAGTGGGCGTGACCTCGCCCATTTTTTAGATGCAAGATTAAGTTTTTCAGAACTCAAAGTGTGTGCCGGGTTTCATAGAAATCGATTAAGTAGAAGCACTTGGAATATTATATAAAAAGTTAGTGGGCGTGGCTCCGCACAACTCTTTTACATATAAGATTGAGTATTTTTTAGAGCTCAAGGTGTGTGCCAAGTTTCGTAAGAACCGCTTAAGTAGAATCGCGAAAAATGTAATATTAAATGTTAATGGGCGTGACTCCACCCATTTTTTCAACCTGGAAATTATGTCATTACGAGAACCCAAGGTGTGTGCTAAGTTTCGCAGCAACCGGATCAGTAAAATATAATAAAATCAAAGAAAAAAATTAGTAGGTGTGTTCCCGCCTATTTTGTTGATAATGGATCCCATCTCAAACAAAAAACAAAAAAATAAAATTTTAATCAGAAATAATTTCTTAATCAGGCTTGAGTTCATTAGTTTCAATTCTTATTGAATGAAATATATTTATTAATTAATGTGAGTATCTAAAGAAGAGAAGAAAAATTAAACTAGACTTTATTAGCTGGGGGAAATACCGATATACCCAGCTAATAAAGTCTAAGCTAATTTTTCTTCTCTTCTTTAGATAATTACATTAATTAATAAAAATATTTCATTCAATAAGAATTGAAACTAATGAACTCAAGCCTGATTAAGAAATTATTTCTGATTAATAGTGCATTTACATCAGCACAAAATCTAGCATATTTTGATAAAAATCTTTATGAAAATCTATACGGTTTACACCAGCTTTCTTTGACATTTATCAAGACTTTTTATACAAAACAAAACCCATCAACTGATTTGTTTCCAAAACTACAACCAAACAACTGCATTGTAGTCAATTCACACACTTTTTCAAGCAGACCGTAGCTAATTCACTCACCTTTTGTTGTACAGGGTGGTAAAGAATAAATAAAAAACATTAGACTTTTATTAGATTTCCTACAAATCTACGGAAAAATTAGATTTCGTTTTGTATGGGAAATCTGGAAAAAAAGCAGCTTGATTTAGCTCAAAATCTCGAAAGTACTAGATTTCGAGGCAGTGTAAATGCACTATAAAATTCACTACAGTTCAATTAAATGTAAAAATGTATCAAATAGTTTTTGAAAGTCTGTACATAAGATAAGAGGTTTGTAACTGTTCAAAATGTGTGGTTGAAGTCTACTGACGATTTGTTACAGCAACAATCAAATGCATATAGACATCGCTGAATCACCAGCAAATAAATTTCAAATTAAAATGTATCAAAAAATAAAATTTTAAAATCGGTCTAACAGTTACCGAGTTATGAAGTAACAAACATAAAAAAATACAGACGAATAAAAAACATTTTCTTGATTCCACTGAAAACTTTTAAATTCTGAGCTGACCAGTTGGCCCCAACTGGTTAGTTTTTCCAATCGAGTTTCTTTTAATATTTCGATAGATAAGCCTTTAATTTATTGAAATATGCAAAAAAAACTCGTTTTCTAAGAAATAATGGGTTAGGTAGTTGATCTATTTTAAATCATTTCGAAGATAGTCCCCCTTACTGTGAATGGCGTCCGTCACATCAAGGCGACAGTAAATATTGTCACCAGTCTACTCTTTAGCGGAACAATTGGCTCTTATTGACAAATTCTTACTAATCTCTAACACTACGTCTACACCTGATATATTTTTATCATGACAAATGTCAGATTCCATATAAGAAAAAGTGACAAATTTTTACCGTCGTCTTGATGTGACATCGACGACCCCATTCAAAATATGGGATATTATTTTTCGAGCTGGATTTATCTATGCAACCCTGCGTTGCTTATAAAGTTACAAGCTCCATCCCTGGGTCATCCATGAATAGTGATTGATAATTTCGAAAAAAGATGACATTAAGAAATTTTTAATAAATTTTAAATGTCAACTTCATGTGGATAAAATTCACATTACAGCTGCTGCGCCCCCCTTATAATAAATTGAAAATTCGAACAACAAATCACTCACAAACTCGGTGGAAACACTTTGAAGTGATTTACTTAAATCTACTTGATTTAAAGTCGGTGGAAACATACTATTAGGATATTTATGTAATCATATTGAGAGTTATAATAAATTAAACTTATAGAAAAAAAAATTAGCTCTACTTACTTTTACTTTTAAGGCAAACTTGCGACTTAGAATGTATCGTATTTCGATTATTTGCAGTATTTATTTCCTCAATTCAAACTTCATTTTCATTATTTTTTTTTTCTTCTAAATTTTCACAACATTGAATTCATTTTTATTAAAGTTTAAGTGATTTTATTTTAATCACTTTTAAATTTACTACAAAAGTTGTCACATTATTTTTTTTTCTTCTTCTTTCGTTTTCGATAGTAATATAAATTTATACAAAATTGTTGATATAAAATATAGTTTTCCTTGTTAAATTTAGATTTTAGGAAATTGTATAAAATTTTATTATTTTTATTAGTATTCAGCGCTATAAAGTACTATCAGTCGTTTTTATTTATATATATGTATATATACTTATATATTTAAATAGAAACTTTAGACTTTGTTTAAAGAAATTATTATTCTTTATTAAAAAAAAAACAAAGAAACAGAAAAATAAAATTAAAGAAAGCCGAAATCAAAGAAATAATTATAGAAATTAAAACCAAGATGTCATAAACATACTCGTATGTACGTTCGTTTTAAAATTTATATTGAAAACAACAATAAATTAAGAAAATCTTAATTATAGAACAAAGGTATTGTTTCGATATAGTTGGACCGACAATAAATTCATTATCTATATTAGTGCAAGGGCAAACAGAATTTTTTATTATTTTGACAGCTGGGAAGGAAACAGCTGACACATGCAGACACTAATGCAGTCAGCTGATTTATCTTGCTTGTTCTTATTTAGTTTATCATTAAATTTTTTCTTATTATTCCATTAGTGAAAACGAGAAAATACACTGGATTTTAATAAATATATTTTCATTAGGTTTTCACAAAAAAATTTTATAATTGTAATCTTAATTAATTATTAAGATGAAATTTGCAGCACAGCTGTAACTTATTTTATTGAATGTGAATTTTCAAATGCGTTCACTCCAATATAAGCGTAGGCGGTTCTCGAATACAAATACCCCTGCATGAAATCTCGAATTCGAATAATTTAGTACAATAATCGCTTACGATTAAAACAAAAAATACGACTCGATATGTGAATATTTCAATATTCAATTCCATTCGAATACTAGAATATGATTAGTCAAATAACAACAAGCTAATATAAGTAATCGAAAACGATTTCTTGCACAAAAATACTGGAGTATAAATACTCATATAACAACACTGGGGTTCTACTCTGTAATTCGAAGCGAAAGCAACTGCTTTCGAAATTATATGTCATTAACATTAAAATTCGGCAGTATTTTCTTCCCTTGACTACAAGTTCTCAAATACGAATACATACACGACTAATCGACTACCAATACTCTAATACTAGTTCTCGAAAACAAGTAGTCGAATATTAATATTCGAAAACGATCACTCAGATTTCTATACTCAAAGAACACTCAAATAACTATTACTCGAACATGAATAGTACTCGAATGCGAGTGCTCAGATAAGAATATTCGAATATAGTTGCAAGTACTCGCACAGTAGAATTCGAGTAAATAACACGAATACAAATATTTAAATACAATTCTTTGGACGTCAGTAAAGAAAATTTTTGAAAAGCTTTTTGTAAATTTAACATAAAATTTAGGAATTTGTATGTTCGAATATGAATTCTCGAAAAAGAAAACTCAAATATCTATTACTCGAATTCGAGTGCTCAAAACGATTTTTTCGAATATACAGGCCTGTCACAGAAATCAATCGAGTTATCGAAAATACAATTATGACAGATTGGTAACTCAAAGTATGAGTAATATATGTATGTAAGTGCTAAAGAGAAAAAAATAAAAGTGCTTAAAAAATTATTTATTAGAAAAATGATTAGTTCACACGAATTATTTTTCAGTGAAGATAAGGAAGTACAAAATGTTGAATCTATTAGACGGCACTTAAGGTGCAATTCAAATCCTTTAGAATTGTCGCCTCTACTGCAAGTAAAATTTATTGCTTAAAATGATTTTTAACTAACAATTTTCTCACCTTGCAAAAGGAGAATAGTTTAACTAATTCAGAGTCTAAACACAATGTTTGCGGTGCGGTGCGATTTCTCGTTGCGGGAGAAAATAATAAACATAATACAACGGAAGACGGCTACGGCAATACTTGTCATTTTTTGTTTAAATTTTTATTAATTTTTTTGTGGATACATTTTTATTAAAATTTTCTAACAAATTTACTATTTGTTTAATATTTTGTAATGGAGGACCTATGCTCCTTATAGGAACGACGGGAACATATGTATATACATATGTATATATATACATACATATATATTTTGTAATGGCAGTAACTGAAAACAAGAAATTATTAACATTTTATACATTGGCAGATATACTTGATATATCTTTTAAACTTTTATATTTTATGACAAAAGTTTTTAAACTTCAAAATTATTCTTTTTTGTTCACAATAATGTTGTGAACACCGCCAATTATTAAAAAACTATGGCAACATCAGAAAGAGAGTCAAAAATTGAGAGAATAAGAAAGTCCGCAGAGAAAATTAAATAGATTTTAATTTTATACCGTACCGCACTGCGGTTTTTTACTTCAAAATCGTATGAAAATCCGCACCGCAATAAATTATCGTTACATTGTGTTCAGACTCTCAATTTTACTTTTTTTAACTGTTTTAATTTTACCACAATTTAGCCTTATAAACACCCCTTTTCCACACGCAAAGTTTACTTTGCAAACTCATAATTCAGCTGGAAGAAAAACAGAAAGATGCTGTACTACTGCCTCTGTCTTTCACACAGCTGAATTAAGACTTTGCGAAGTAAACTTTGCGTGTGGAAATGGGTGAAACTACAAATTTGTGGTTGCCAATATTGTTGCAATTTGGCAACTGAAATTAACAGCTGTCAGTTGCTATATGTAATATTATTTTGGCCACTGGCAACGCAACTCAAAATCGGTTGCCATCCATGCAAATTGTTCGCATATCTTTATTCTATTTATTTCATTCAAATATTTATTGAATGATTCGAATATAATTGATTCAAATATAATTATTCGAATAATATTATTTGATAATGTATTCAAACAGTACTTTTTGAAAATAGGTCTTCGAATATAATCATTCGAATATTATTTGAATTTTAAGCGCATATCCGTAAGCTCTTTGTTTTATTAATGGATTATTTATTTCAATAATTTTATTCGAATATAGTTATTAGAAAAAATAAATTCGGGCACAATTATTCGAATAATATTATTTGATTATGTATTCGAACAATACTTTTCGAAGATAATTCTGAGAATATTATTCGGATATACGTACATAAATGCAATCCTTCGAATATTACTCGAATATTATTTGAACTTTAAGCGCATATAATACATTTACGGGTATGTTCTGTATTCCTCACATTTTAATTTCACGTGGAATACAGAACATACCCGATAATACAACAACAATTTTATTCGAATACAGTTCATTAAAAGAATTTATTCGAATAAAATTATTCGAATAAAATTACATCATTATTTATTATAATAATACTATTGGAAGACAATTCTTCGAATATTATTCGGACATATCAAGCCTTATTTTCAATTTAATCGTAAGCGACAAAAATTTAATTTTTCAGGAGGAGTTTTTTTCGAACATAGTTTGGAGCAATTTTAACTTTAAACTTTAACTTTAAACTTTAACTCTAAGCTTAAAGCTTTGACATAAAAGCTGTTTGCTTGTTTTGCTAAGAAACTCTTCAGAAGAATTCAACCCAAAATTTTTGAAATAAGCAACAATTCCTTATATCGTGACATTACTGCCAAAAAAATCTTAAGCAAAATAATTTTCGAACATAATTTTTTTACCAAAATCGATTAGTTGCTATCGCAAAAAAAACGATAAAATTGTACAGCTCGTATCTTAAAAGTTATTAACAATTTTGACATTTTGATACTTCTAAACTATGTGCGGGCCCATAAAATTTAAATTGTAATAAAAAAAGTGTATTTTCGATAACATGTCGCTTACGATAAAATTGAGAATAAAGGCTCGACATTCCTTCAAATATTATTTCAACTTTATGCTCATGTCTCTGTGCTGTTAATTTGATTCGAATATATATTTGAACATATTACAATACAATTATTCGAATAATATTATTTCATTATTAGCTCGAATAATACTTTTCGAAGATAATTCTTTCAGTATTATTCGGATATACTCCTTCAAAAATTATTCGAATATATTAATTCAAGTTATATTACATATTTAGTTATTTAGAGGCAAATTTTCTAAAATAATAATCAAAATATGTACTGCATATTAATGTCAACGATATTATTCGAATAATTTTAAATAGATAAGATAAGTAATAGCAATGCACTAAGCACTCTCAAGGATTTTGAGACATGCTTTATACATATAGCAGGTCTCAAACCTCCAAAATATGCGGGAACTATTTGTAATTAGTTTAATAAATAATTGTCATAAAATGGGGAAAATATAATTTTAAAGTTGTGCTTGGACTCAAAGCGAAGATAATTAAAAGAACAAGAAACAATGTAATAAACTCAAATCGAAATTGTAGTTGAATAGAGTACAATTTTTTATATCCATAAAATTGGTTTAAAAGCAAATTTTTAATTTTTCGAACATATTTTGGAGCAAATTTTTTTTCGAATCAAGCTTAATTTCTTACAATAAAAATTTAAGTCTAAGTTTAAAGCTTTGATATAAATAAATGTTTGCTTGTTTTGTTGAGAAACTCATCAGTAGAATTCAACCCAAAGTTTTTGAAATAAGCAACAATTCCTTATAACCTGCCATAACCGCCAAAAAATCTTAAGCGAAATAATTTTCGAACTTAATTTTTGAATTAAAATCGATTATTTGCGATTGTAAATAATCGACTCCCGTCCCAAAAATGTGCCGGTTAAGCTTTTTGGGCAGTTTTGGCTCCATACATTAAAGACTGAATGTAAAATAAATATACTTCGCCGGTATTGCTTTGATGTGAATCAAAAAATGCTTTCGAATATATCATCTTCGAAACAAATTATTGTTTCAAGATTTAGGCAAAATAGTTTGTTTATTTTTCTTTTAAATATTTTTTTTTACTTAATACACAAAACTGAAATAAAGACTAATGTAAATAAAATTTTGCCCTAAAACAAATTAGCTGCCAATTTTTTGTTTTATAACTTAAAAAGGTGTTGTTTTTTGTTTTTTAAATGTATGTATATATAAAACTTTTAATGTAAAATAATAAAAAAAAAAAATACAAATTGCTATAATTATTTACATCTCTAATAAACTATATTGCTAAAATTACAAAAAAAAAAACAATAAAAGTATATTTCAAAAATATAAAAATTACGGCCTTAACATACAATTTAGTTATTTTTTATTTTAAATTTTGTTTTGCTTATCAAGCAATTTTTATACAAAAATATAAAATACTTACATATGTATATAAAAAAAAACCTAAAACTTAATGCTAAAATATGTATATATTATTTTAATCTTAGAGTATAATAATGATTGTTGTAGATATTTAACTTTTTTTGCAAGTTCTTTTTTTTTTTTTTTTTTTTTTTTTGAATTAAGAAAACATTTATTTTAATAAAAGTTGATGTTGATGTTAATGTTAATGGACACACTTAACGAGACGAGTTGCAAAAATGTTCAACATATTCTACAGTTTATGAAAATGTGCATTAGGTGTTATTTATAAGCAAACTAAATTTTTCTCTTTTTTGCTTTTTTCGAAAAGGTCGACTTTTCAAATTTCGTCTTCGAGTATTTTATAATTACTAAAGTTATATCACATATTTTCAGCATAAAATCTATATTCTTAACAAAATTCGAAATTCAGTTCGAATTTTCGAACATATTTCAAACTTACAAATTGTTAAATTTTAAGCATTAATTATATGATTATGTGAAATTTAGACTTGAAAATTTCGAACTTGAAATTTCTTTAAGCCTATTGCTTTATAAAATAAATATTTCGAAGCAAGAAGAAGAACTGGATTTTTCGAAATGTATAAGTTTGTTGGAAAATAATTTTTTATTTTTTTTTTAATTTAATTAAAGCTCATATTTTTAAATAAGGTAGCAATTTAAAAAGAAAAAATATCATATTATTCCGTTCCATGATAGCTAGTGCTTGTCTAATAGTAAAAATAATCTTCGATTGGTTTATTGATTAGATACACTTGGCTTCTAAAGTAAGCGAACCTTAGTCTAACTTAATTATTTTAAAAAGCATCAATATTCCTCTTAAACTTATTTAAATAATTAACATACATATACATATATAACATGTGAAAATCTAGCAATTGTTATTTATAAATTATATTTTATAAATTTAGCAATTTTAAATTTATTATAATTTTTTTTTTTTTGGAAATCCAGTTCCTTGAAGCAAAAGCTTAATCAAATTAATGCCGCAATAAAGTTTTTACATTTCTAATGTAGAATTAAAAAAAATATTTAAATAGTTTTTAAAATTTTTTTAAAAATTTTCCGTATTAAGCAGTAAAAAAATTTCGTACTGGTCAGTGAAACAAACAAAAAATTATTCGTTAGAAAATAAAAACAGCAACAAATAGGAAATTCCAAGAATAAGACCAGTTTAAAGGAGCTTTGTTCCAAATTAAGGAAAGTTTAAAGGACTTTAAATTCAAGTAAAATAAGAAAACAAATAAGTATTCCAATTAAGTATGGAAATACATATATACATATACATATGTATGTATATATGATATATTGCTATTATTATATAAAACTCTAATTAATAATAGCCCGAAAAAAACACCTGCACCGAACATTAAAGCCCCGATACACAGTGGCATAAATATAAAAAAAAATTTAATAAATCTGCAGTTCCAACCAGAACCAGAGAAACCATCAATTTAATTTGAGATTTTCTTTTTCATGTATAACCCACTGTGCTTTGCATCTCATCCGTTAAGTATTAATGCATATGCATGTATTTATGTATTTTATAATATAAAAATTTATATAAAAACTAATTGTAGCTATTAAAAATGTTTTAATTATTATTAATATTATTATTAGATTTTGTTGTAAATTAGTAATTAAGTTTAATTTTATTTATAAAAAAATCAAGTCTCTTCGAGGTTTCTTTTATTAATATTTTCTATACAAAATTTCTTACTTTTTTAATATAAAGATCTTGTTTGTTACAAAAAAAAATTTGGCAAAAACGTCTTCAAATTGTTTTTTTTTTGTGTAGATTTTAAAATTGTGTTTTAATAATATGTAGTTATTAAATCAGTTTCTTTAAGTTCTTGTTTTTAGGCACATTTTCTTTATTTTATAATTAGTTTTAATAATGATTTTTTCTTCTTTTTTTTAATAAATTTGGGTTATTTTATAAAAAATAAAATATTTTTTGTAGCTTAAATTAAAAAAAAACCTAAATAAAAAATAAACAAATTAAATATATCCTTTAACTAATAATAAAACATATTTTCTATGTTTTGTAGAGATAGAGAGAGAGAGATGGGGGAGATACATTTATGTTATAGAGGGAGAGCGAGAGTGGAAATATCGTTTATTTTTAATTGCTAAATTTAATGGTTGTTTTTATTGTAGTTGTTAAGTTTAAAAGTTTTACTGAAGGCATTTGTCAATGTTCTCCTCTTAAAAGTTCCATCAATAAATTAAAGTCGCCACCATCACGGGATTTAATCGACAACATTTCTTTGCCCAACTGAAAAAAGGAAAAGATAATTTTAAAATTTAATTTTATAAAATATTTATAATATCCCAAGCCTTATTCATACAAATTTTTTTTATTTACATAATTCTGCCAAAAAAAAACAGACTTCAATGCAAAGATCTGATAGAACATTTTCGAAAAAAAAAAGTTTATGGAATCAAACTGGAAATAAACTCTTTCAACCCAAAAAAAAAATTTAAATCTGTTGGTTAAGAATTACATTTTGATAGGCGTACCTCCACCCATTTTTTCAAATGCAAGATTGTGTGTTTTTCAGAGCTCAGGGTGTGTGTTAAGTTTTGTACAAATCTGTAAAGTAGAAACGCTTAAAATAAACTATTGAATTTTAAGGGGCGTGACTCCACCCATATTTTTAAATGGAAGATTGTGTCTGTTTTAGAGCTCAAGATGTTTGTGGCAAGTTTCGTAAGAATCGGTTAAGTACAACCACGTGGAATAAAATAATAAATTGTAATGGGCGTAGTCTCGCCCATTTTTTCAATTTTAAAATTGTGTAATTGCCAGAACCAAAGGTGTTTGATAGGTTTCCCAGCAATGAAATAAGTAGAATGTCATAAAATCAAATAAAAAAATTTGTGGGCGTGTTCCCGTCCACTTTTTTACAATGGGACCAATTGGAAGTTATGTATATTCTCTCAGACAAAAAGAAAATAATTTTTACAATCGATCTAAAATGTACGGAGTTATGAAGTAACAATGTCATAAAAAGTACCGGCGAATTGATAACCTTCTCCTTTTTTTGAAGTCGGTTAAAAAGATTTACTGCCCTCTTCATAAAAAAAAAATTGAGTATAAAAATCTGTTTTATAATCCTTTCATAAATCAAAAATATTTTTTGTGAATAAATCCAAGGCACATTCACCAGTTAGTAGCGAAGACGCAGCTGAGTTTTTTTTTTCAAATTAAAATTTTGTACGAAAAATAAATTAAAAAATTTTTTTAAGAAAATGTCGACAGAAACCGTTTTTTTATTATTGTTTTCAATACAAGCTGTCGATCGCAAACGTTTTCTCTCGACATCGTGGGCCAGAACGTTATTTTTTAAGCTTAGTTTCCCCTAAATGCAACACGATATCGAACGAAATTTAAAAATATTTCAATGCAGTTTGTAAGGAAATATTTTAAAAATTTTGAATGGCAACGAATGCCGTAATTTGCCTCCTGAATTTCAACATGAAAAATATTTTATTAAAAAAATTTTTTGTAAAAATATAAAAAAACTATTTATTAAAAAATTGTGAAAAGTTCTTAACGTTGCAAATTTTGTTAGTGATAGCTGGCGTGGAGAAATTTTTTTTCAACTTTGTGTGAATAGTTTTTATTTTTATTTTGTTAAACAAATTCTATTTTTTGACATTTTGAATCAACTACAAAGCCATGTTGTTTTCTCATTGTTGTATTTTTGTAAGCTTGTTAAATGAATGTGCCTTGAGTAATGCCTTTAGCAAACACATTTCTAAATAAAATTTGTGATATAAATCTATCTTAAAGCCGAATTCCAAAAATTTTAAAATAAATTTTTGATAAGAAATTTTAAAAATAATTATTTTAGAATATGTATGTCCGAAAATATTTTTTTATAAATTAGGCATTTACATACATACATATATTACAGAATTTTAATGGCTCTGGCCCTCATTATGAATTACTATTCATGTAACATCTTCACTAGCTGATAATAGCAATAGATTTTTTTTTACAAATTCTTTAAAATATTTTTGTGTTTTTTTTGTGATTTTTCATTTTTTTTTAATTTAGTGAATTTTTTAAGTATTGATGAATATTTATATTTTTTTTAATTCTGCTATCGAAAAATTGGAAGTTACAGATTTCTTCCTGAAAGTCGAGTTTTCATGAGATCTCTACGTTTTGAGCTTATGGGAATATATTCTCTATGTTAAGTGTATTGTAATTTTAATTAATTTAAAAGAATAATTATAATAATAAATTAGACCATATTAGAATGCTCCTTATTTTTGAAAATTCACTATATTTAATGCAGGACCCTTTTAAAGGTAAAGGGCCAAAAATCAAAGAAAAATCTCATAACTGCCCACTTATCTGCTCCGAGAAGGATGAATTGTAAGAACGACCCCCATTTATTATTCCTGCCTAATATTTTTTTTTTCTTAATGTACCAACCCGCTATCACCACTCACTGCTTAAAGGGGATCCTATACAAAAATAATATTTTTTTATAAATAATCAATTTTGCTCTGCAGTGCTACAACCCCACTCTGGATACTCCCAGAGGAGTTCGCTGGGAAAAAATTTATAAAAATATTATTTTTGTATGGGAACCCCTTAAGCAGTGGAGACAGTGGGCAGGAAGAATTAGTGTTGGTTGGTTGGTCTAACATTTTCGAATTTTCGAAAATAAAGTTTTCGAACAAAAAACTTTTTAAATAAATGTTTAACTGATAAAGCGATCTAATTCAAAATCTAATTAGATAAAAAAATAACGTCAAATAACATGATTTTCTCAAAGATATATTGAGTAATCCAGGGTTTTTTTTTTAATTTTAAGGGAAAATCATGTTTTCGAGCTTCGAGTTTTAGTATCTCTCAATATTATAACGAAAATTATGATAAAATCAACATTTCATCGAACTTCGAAACTTAGTTAGAATTTTCGAACATTCTTCGAACTTAAAACTGGTGCAGTTCTTGCATCAACAACATGAAATTTAAGCTTAACAATTTAAGAATTTCTTTTATAAACCTTTAATAAAACAAAAATATTTTTTTATAAAAAAGGCAGTTAATTTTTTGGAGTTCAATTTAAAGTTTAAGAGGTATAAGAGGCATTTAGCAGCTTAAACGAGTGTCCCTATTGGGACGAAATTTCCGACACATGTACAGTAATATTTACTTTTCCTTCGTATTATTTTAATCGAATGATATGGGTTACTCGTTCTTTATACGAATAATCGAATAAAATATAAAACGTATTCAATTACTCGAATAAGAATTTTTAAACTTTTATGCGAATAATTTTTAACTTCAATTAAAAATTTAAATTTTTATACGAATAATTTTTAAACTGAATAAAATGCGAGTAATCGAATAAAACATAAAACGTATTCAAATAAACTTATTCGAATAAAAATGTTTCAACTTTTAGAGGAATAATTTTTAACTCGAATACAAATTTTTAAGCTTTAGACGAATAATTTTTAACTCGAATAAAATACTAAATATTACCGCAAAGAGCCGACGCCATTTTTTTCAATTTCATTCTCGTAATTTTTCTTAGACGCCCCCGGTTTTAAGTATCTCTCACTCAAAAAAAACCAATTTTAAACTCACCTGACACGTTCTCTGTAAATCCGGTATACGCAGCAATAATTCACCAAATTTGGATGGACAATCTGGATAGCGGGCCAAGGTATAGGCTTGCAAACTTTGCAAAGCCTTCTCTTGGCATTCTCTAACTTTCACAGGTTCTTGCAGTTCCGATGTATCTGCAGCAAAATTTCAACATATAATTTATTTTTTAAAAAGCTCAAATCAAAAATTCCATAAACACTTACCTGATTGAAGCAGTACAATAACTTTCATAGCAACATATTCATAACGATCAACACGTAAACGTCTTAAATGATCTGTCAGATTCAGCATTCTTTCAATGCAGGGCTAAAATATTATTATATTTTTTTTTTGTGAAATCACTTGTTATTTATTAAAGATTTTTATTTGAATTTTTATCTTATTTCTCACCTGAAAACCAGTAAGTTTCGCTTGTGGCAGTGTTATTGTTTTGCCCAAGGACATTTTAATTTCTCCCGGTGTATCGATGGAACGATAGCAACAGGAGAAAAGTAAAAGTTCACACCAAGAGTTAATGAGCAGACAAATTTGATCGTCAATCTTAAAAAGAAAGTTGAGCATTAAGTTATTTTTAAAGTTTTATTTTTTTTTAGGAAGAGCTTTACTTTAAATTAAGCAAATTAAGAACTTAAAAAGTGTTTTAATATACATAAGTGATTTTGCGAATTATTCGAATTTGAAACGAACAGTTTGTTAAATAGAAATAAGAAAATATTTACAACATGGCTCAATATGTCGACAGAAAGCGTTAGATCGATGAGTTACATACATATATTGAAAACAAAAACAATTTTTTTTATTTTCATTGTTATTTTCAATACTAGCTATCAATCGAACTTTTTCTGTCGACATCATGGGCTAGGCCCTTAATTTTTTATTATTATTTTTTTGTTACTATTCCCACATAAGCTTAATTTCCCCTAAATGCAAGTTTTGGAGGGCAAATTACGGCATTCGATATCGAAATAAGAAATTATTTACAGCTTGGCCCAAGATGTCGACAGAAAACGTACATGAAAACAAAAACAAGTTTTCTTTGGGGCAAATTACGGCATTCGATACGATTGGAAATTTAAAAATACATATTTCCATATAAACTCTATTGAAATATGTATTTCGTAATTTCGTTCGATAACAAGTGCCGTAATTTGGCCCCTGATTTATTTCCAGCTATCGACCGAATGTTTTCTATCGACATCATGGGCTAGGACCTTAATTTTTTTTTTTGTTACTATTCCCACATAAGATTAATTTTCCCTAAATGAAATTTTGGGGGGGGGGGGGAGTGGCAAATTGCAGCACTCGATATCGAACGAAATTTAAAAATATTTCAATGGACTTTGTAAAGAATAATTTTAAAAATTTCGAATGTTTTCGAAATTTAATTTTTGTAGACTATTCCGGAATACAGGAAAGCGTTTTCTGCATTAATTTTGTAACATTTCATATTTACACTATACATATTGTTACCTTAATATAGAAAGGCCCCAACTCAATGCTTTTTTAAAATCGATATTTTTGCATTCGATATATTATATTATATCATTTTGATATATTAGATGTTCTTCTTTCTAAATAAAACTCGTTTTAAAAAAAAAATAATGAGTTAGGTCCTTTCTATATTGAGGTAACGATATGTAATTTGCAGCATCAATGTAAACAAAATTCCTTATCATTTTCTGAAAGAAAAAAATATGTAATCCTCAAGTCCTAGTTTACACTATGCAAGTCTTATTGCTAAGCTGATTAGTTTGTGGGAGAGAGAGACGAGGGGAACAGATAAATTTCTTTTCCCCTCGTCTCTCTTTCTCTCTCTCTCTCTCCTAAAAAACTAATCAGATTAGCAATAAGACTTGCATAGTGTAAACTAGGACTAATCATAGTATAGAACAAAATTAAAACATCTTCCAATATAATAAAGTTCTAGCAACTGATTGTGGCAGAGGAAACAAAAAGTAATGTGCATATCGTCACCTTAAATGCAAACGGACGTAACTACACAAAAAATCGAAATCGAGTTTTTGATTGATTATAGTTCATTTTATCAAACTACATGTTCACGCAAGTATTTAGACCTCTGCGATAAAAAATTACGACTTTAATAAAGAAATTCAAACGGATGTACTTACGAATGCATCTATTTTTTAGTGCAAAGAACGTAACTAACATAAAAGCTTAAATATATATGTATAAAAAGCAAATAAATGGTTAAATGATATACATAAGTATACATACTACAAGTAAATTTCGAAGAAAATTTTCAAGAACATTTTATTGTTATTGATTTTGAAACGTTTTTCGTTTCTCCTGTAAAAAAAAAATGTAAAAGTGTAGTTACCGTCCGTTTGCATTTAAGGTGACGATATGTGTATTGTGTATTTTGAAAGTTCACGTCTAAGCCTATTCTTAGGAAATTGTAAGTGAACAAACCTAATACAAATGTTTTGATGGAAACATTTGTATGGATATTACAAGAAAGAACTAAAAATTATTAGCTACACATAAATACACAACCACACAAACTCATAGGACAATGCAGACGAAAGACACAAACAACAACAACTATGATATATGTACATTCTGCTTATTAGAATAGAAATTCTAGGCTAATGCAGACTCGTGACACAAATAATAACAACTATAATACTTCTGCGTTGATGTTCTATCGTCAACGTACATGCACACAAACCAGCAGAACTAATTGTGACATGAGAAGCTGTTTGATGCGCTGTGAATTTCTGCATGTTGCTAACATTATTATGGAAGCTTAATGTTGAGTATATAAATTCAGTAAAGTGAGACTGTGACTCGCATACGAAGGGTTACGTACGGGCTCTACACATGTAATAATATACGAACTTTAGCCTATATAATCATATATTAAGATGTAGACATTTAAAAAAATTGAGGAACCCGTAAATTTATGTATGCTCGTTTTGGAACACCCTTTAATATTTAACTGTCACATATTTGTTGCTGTAGCGGTCAAAGTTCTACATATTCTGTCAAAATTTCAGGTCCGTAGCTCTTACGGTTCTCGAGAAAACAGCCTGTGACGCACAGATGGACAGCGTAGTGTAACTAATCGGGTTCCTTTCCAACTTTGATGTACGGAACCCTAACAAAAGGGTGATACAGTCGCTTGGAGTCAGTTTAGTCGAGTCGAGTATTGCATAAAGAACAGCGTAGCTGACATTGTGGTATTTAACATTGTGTGCTTTTAAATCGCTGAATATTTGTGTTGAGTTTAGATAAAAATTGTACATTTGTTTCTTTTTATTTGATTACATATCTTCTACGAGCCTACAAAAACATTTTTAAGAGGTAAAACATAGGTTAGGTTAGTTTAGGAAGGGTGGTGCTACACCGCATGTCCACTCGGAGTCCCAACTGGGTCCATTGTGATTCCCTTCTATTGTACATTGCTAGTAATATTTACCCCTGCCATTTATATCCAGAAGTGACCCTATTATCCGTTATTAAGCCACCGAATCCCCATGATGAAGCCCCTGATGTCCTCTAGTTTACACTTCCCGATATCAGTAATGCTTTCATGGAAACGTCTGCTCAGCCATCTAAGCCTATGACGTTGCAGCTTCGGGCAGTGACAGATAATATGTTCAATGGTTTCTGGTTCCTCTTCATCCCCGCACATCCTACAAAAATCTGGAGTGCCGGTTTCCCAAATACTGGTTCTTGCTCTGACCGAGCAGTGACCTGTCAACGCGCCTATCATGATTCGCATCGCCTTCCTTTTCATGTGCAGTAGCAGTTTGTATCTTCCTGAGACAATGTTTTGGCCAAAAGCCCCTCGAGACTCTATGGTAAAACGTAACACTACTATTATTATTGTTCTCTCTGTTCAGTGACCAATAACAATGCCTTTGTCCCTCGAACTTTCCTACATCAACTGACACTAGTGCAAAATGCGTTGTGATGTTATTTTTATTGCTTATGCAATTTTTAGTGCAGTTTTTGTTTCCAACCGATTTACAATCAGTCTGTCCAGGGTTGTCAAAGGTCTGCTGCCTTTGAAATGTTGCCTATCGCTCTGCAGTCCTATATAATCACTTAGGTAAGTATCACTCTAAGTAAGGCACCCTTTTATACTCCGCGAAACTAATACTTTGTTTTTGAGGACCTTTGGTTTCTTCAGCAAGGCACATTTTTTGTTGAACTTTATAAACTTCTAACTCGTCTCCGTATGGGTAATTTTCGTCTCTTTTGAAAAAAGAGAGAGAAATAAAATACATTTAAGGGTTAATTTCGTACTCGTTCATACAGAAATTTTATGCAGAATCTTACACTGGGTTCACACACGACCATTTTAATTGAGCAACTTTTAAGTTTATGGAAGAGAGAGGAGAAGATAATGAAGAGGGAGGCTCTAATATTTTCCTCTCTCGCTTATGACGCAAAAAGCTGCTCAACTAAAATTGCCGTGTGTGTGAAGTCAGTCTTACGAGCAATATTTAAATGGAACATATTAACCCTCTAACTTTAAAGAGGACAAAAGGTACCCCCAAGCCAAGATATAATGGGTCGGATCAAAATGTTGTACAATAGTATTTGCAATAAAATTTAATAGAAGAAATTAGGTGTAAAATTTTCAATGAATTAAAAATACTCGTAGTTAAAAAAGAAAGAAATTTAAAATAAAAATATCGACTCACCGATATGTTTTTAAATAACGGCAAACTTTTGCACCACTTAACAATCTTGTACAAACGATGATCGGCCACCTTGCACAGATGCGCTATCAAATCGGGATTAGTACTAGAGGAGAGACCAGCACTGGCCAGCAGTGGATTGGTCATTTGATTGGCAGCTGCAGAAGAATCTGTTGAATTGGCATTAAGCGTAGCCGAACTGGGCGACGCATTCAGGGGCTGATGGAGTCGCGCCAGTTCTGCATCCGTGTATTGCCACAGATGCTCAACATCCATAATTTCTTGTAGCAGTTGGGGAATACTGTTGTGATGCAGTGAATTGGAGGAGGCGGAGGAAGCATTATTAGAAATATTTGTAGCATGCGAATGAGAATGTGAATGTGAACGTGACGCAGATGCATTCATGCCGTTCAGTGAAGGTGAATGAATATTCGTTAAATTCTTGCTGTATGGATCACCTTGTTCGGTTTTAATTGTAGTTGTTGTTGTTATTGTTGTTGTTGGATTGGAGCTCTGTGAGGCGTAACCATTTGATTGATGTGACGATTGCAGGGAGGAATTCAAACGTTGCTGCAGCTGATGTTGTATTTGTGAATGCTGTTGACTGGCCAGTAGATTTTGTGCGGAATTCTGTTGCTGTTGCTGTTGCTGTTCGGGTGAAAGTAAAGGACTCATTAGGGAATTGGGCAGGGTATAAGAGCACTGATAAGTTGAGCGACCTCCGCGTGTACGATCTTCTCGTATTGCCTCCAGTTTCATGCCTTTCTGCAAGCATTTATCAAATCTGCAGGCTGGACATTTCTTGCGAGTAGTAATGCTCACCGCACAGGGTCCACCCCGTACGCAAACATAATTTTTACGATTTTGGACGGTACGTTTGAAGAAACCTTTGCAGGATTCACATGAAAAGATGCCATAATGAAAACCGGATATTTTATCGCCGCATATGGGGCAGGGAGAATTTATGAGCTGTTGGCGGGATATGCCCGCGGCTGGTGAGGCTGGCAAGCCTGAGGCATCGCCAGCCATATTGAAGGCCGACGATGATGAGGAAGCATCCATAGATAAATTTTGCACCTCTCCTGCTGCTGCTGCTGCCGCCGCTGCATCTAGTTTGGCTGATTGTCCACCTTGCACTGAACTCATCATGGGTCTATAGAGTAAAGCGGAATGTTGTAAACTGTTGGGCGTGGCTCCATTGAAATTGGCATATACACCATGAGGAGCTGGATGTCTGCCTTGTATGGGTGAATGGGTGGGACTAAATTCAGAGGAATAGGAATAGCAAGAACTATGAGAAGCATCGCTGTTATTACGCGACAGTGAGGGTGTGTAGGGAGCGTGACGTGATGTCAAGGGGGATTGGGAAGGTGAACTGTGCGTATAAACGGAATGTATGGCAGAATCTGGGCTGGGATTGGCAGGTAAATGAGGCAAAGCTGTGGTGGACTTTTGGCGGGCCATCAACGGCGAATTCACCAAAGTCGAATGATCGGGCGGCTCATACTTTAAATTAATAGGATCACTTTGGGTGGGTGCCAACTTCAGCTTAGGATGATAAATTCCGCTACCAGAAGCCACATGGTGAACATCTAACATTAATTGTTCCGTGTCGGTTTTTATTAGTGGCACGCCCACACCTGGTGTAGAGGGCGTGGTTGTAGTGGCTTCACTTTTTATAACAGCCACAGCATTTGAGGGTTCTTGCGTGCCACCGTTGCTCATGGTTGTATCCGTATCCATTAACTCCGCCTCCCGGGTATCTTCATCCTCGGACAATTCTCCCTCCCACGACATGGGTCGAGGACCATTGTGATGATTACTTGTGCTACACGTAGCAGAATTGGCCACTCGTCGAGTAACTTTCAAATTTTCAATATTTGTCAATTCCGTTTCTGAGTCCGAGTCTTCTGCTTTGGTCACCGGTATTCGTATACCATGACCAGAAGTTATTACACTTGTCCCACTTAGGCCCCTAGAACCATTATAAAAACCCACTGAGACAATATTGCTATTTGAGGTTGAGGATGAGGAATTAACACCATCATCCACTTCGCATTTAATATTTGTCACAGACACATTATTTCTGGTGGTGGTAGTTGTGCAGGTGGTTGTGGTTAAGACACCACTACCATTACCTCCCGCTCCTCCTCCTCCTACTCCTCCTCCGCCCCCTCCTATTGTATTGCTCATATTTATGGGTAATTGAAAGGAGGTTCCTCCCGTGCTGGTGGTAGAGACCACTGCTGCTCCACCTGTCACATTTTCCGTTTTAATGGTAGACATAATTTTTGTTATTGTTATTAAATTTAAAGAGTCTTTACAGTTTATGCTTCTCTTCTCTTATAGTCTTTTAAAAGAGGGCGATATACGCCCTCTGGATTATGCTGCCTTCCGCTGCTTTCCCTATTCGAAGGAACTTTAAAGTCTTTCAGTTATAAATTATTATTGTTGTACATATATTTCTTATAAAAATTTGATAGATGTCGTTGATGTGGTATCATGTTGAGGAAATTGCTGAAAGGTAAAGAAATGAGGAAAGGTATTAATTTAATAAAAATCGACTAATTAAAAATTACATAAATGAATAAATAAATCATCATGAATATATAATCGTACTATTATGAAAAATATTATAGGCAGACATTGAGAACTATTACACAATTTAGACATTTTGCCAGTTTGATATAAATATGAAAATATCAGGTTTGCGATTGTTATTGTGGATGCAGACGGGGTAGTAGCTTCCATAGAAAGAAAACGATAAATTTTGTTTATCTAGCCAAATGTAAGAGTTACAAGCTCGCTGCATCTTTATATATATAATTCTACTGTACGTGTCTAGGTCACTGAATTCGTTCTAAGTTGCTTGACTGATTTGAATGATTTTTTTGTATGTTCTGGATGGTTCAGGTTCACAAAACTAGGACTACGAGGGGGAAATTTCTGACCATCCGAAACGTTAGAACAGATTTTAATCAAATTTAGAACATGGATCTGCGTCTAAAAAGTTGCATAGGCTACGCTCATTTTTAAAACTAGTACCAAGAGAGCGATAGGGGGACATTTCTGCCTCTCCGAAACGTTCAAACCGTTATTAATGATATCTAGAACAAAGATAGATCTGCGCATAGGCTATTTTTATTTTCAAAAGTCTGACCAGGAGGTCTACAGGGGGGAAATTTCTGCCTCTCCGAAACAATCAAACTTATTTTAATGAAATTTACTCGTAGAACACAGATAGATCTGCGTCTAAAAAGTTACATAGGCTTTGTTCATTTTCAAAACTAGGACCAAGAGGGCGATAGGGGGAAATTGCTGCCCCTCCGAAACGTTCAAACCGATATTAATGATATCTAGAACAAAGATAGATCTGCACATAGGCTATGTTTATTTTCAAAAGTCTGTTCAGGAGGGCGACAGGGGGGAGGGAAATTACTGCCTCTCCGAAACAATCAAACCAATTTTAATGAAATTTAGAACATATATACATATCTACGTCTAAAAAGTCACAGAATGACCACAGCCATTTTAAGTTTACTCAGTTTCTTTCTGGATGCGAACGAAGTGGCGGGAAAATTCTAATTTTATTATATATTATTTTATTTAATTATATAGCAATGATTTCAAGTTCGAATCTTGGTCTGGGGAGCCAACTAAACAAAATAACACACAGTTTTTGTGATGTCTGTGCCCAATACCACCACACGATCACTTAAGTTAAATAATCAATAAAATAAGATGACGATGATGATTCAACATGATTCTTCATTTTGATTCAACAGTAGTGGCATATTAAATCAATATTACACCCAGAGAAAATAACAGCTTAAAATTAATAAAAAAAAAACCATATTGAATTAATAAGAAACAGTTGCAAAATTCTAGTAATTTATTTATTGTTTCAATATGGAAAAATATTAATTTACAGTCTTAATTTATTAACTTTATTTATTTTTAAGCATTTCAATATACATTTTATATTATATTCAAATTTATTGAATTGAACGGGTCACATTCTTATTTTTAAGTTACAGCTTTTCCCTGAGTGTAGATAAAGTTATTGCAAAAGGAAAAAGTATTCTTTGAATATTACTGTTAATCATGTTGAATTAACATGAAACACATAGGGTAAGTGCACCAGTAGTCGGCAGTTTAACTTTTTTTCCGTTTTCAAATTTGTGCCATTTCTGATGTGAAAATGATATTGCGATGATACGTACGTATTATAATTCTGTTATAAGTATTGTTTTATGTTCATTTAACTGTTTTCCAAAACAAAATATATAAATGTAAGAAATTTGCATATATTCCAAAACTCATCACTTTTGCCAGTAGTCGGCACCCATGTTCCTATGTTCGGCAATTGGTGACCCTATAGTCGGCATACAATTTTCTGCTAAATAACAGGTGACATTTTATAGGAATACAAGCTCCTTTTTATATAGAATACAAATTATTTACATTTTTATACTTCTGACTGGTACCTAAAATGGAAATGGTGCCTTCTCTTACTTCTTAGAGTGTTTTTCAGGATTCGGCGTAATATTTGTTCTCTATCCTAAGATGATAATATTTGAACGCATTATTAATTATACTGTAGGCCTTGCGAACGAAAAGATATATTGTATGGTTTACCAGCTACTAGAGCACCTAATCTAGAGCTGCTCTACTTAAGAATCGTAGATGGTATAAAGTTTCACTGTTTCATATTTCTACTGTTTCGTGATCACAACAACATAATCTTGACAGGCTGTTACTTCTAATGCCAAGCCTGTTTAGGTGTTTTCTCAGTCTGTGATTTATAATATATATTATATATATATTATAATATTTTATTCGACCTTTTTATTAATTATATATAAATTTTATTAAAGTTCGGTCTTTTGTAATCAACTAACAATTTTATTTATTTTTTTATGGATATTTCGCTTTAACTTTGACGAAGTTACGATAAAAAATAAATAAAATTTGTAAATTGATTACAAAAGACTTAAAGCTTTAATAAAATTTATATATAATTCCTAGATTATTTTTTATTTAAGGACATGAGATATTGAAGCGATTTTTGTTATACGTTATAATCATTAGCTTTCCGTGCCTCGATCCAGGGAGATTAAACCAGTCGTGTTCCCTGGTATTTCTGATCTGCATCCATATATATTCTCGGATTTTACCCGATCCAATGCCAGAAAACGGTTCTGGCCCGACCATAGGTGTTCATGATGCGTAACTGATTAAGCTTAATGTGGCATTCCCAAGTTAACTTCGAGGTATACTCATATGAACTAAGCGCTTTAAAGTTCCGTACTCCGCGAATATGCTTTAATGGCAGCAGGTTTCTATTTCTCCTCGTCAGTAGCACCTGTCAGGATAAAATTGTGCGCATATCTCAATGGCATAAACTTCTGATAAAAAGATATTAGGAGATCTTAAACGACCAGAGCTTTTCCAGGGATGATTGCTCCCATTGGTTATTTGGGCAGTCCTTGTCTGTGATTCTTCCCGGGCTATTGATTACTTTTTGCTTGGGAACAGTTTCTATTATAAATGTTCAGAGGTGTGAGCTGAATGAGGACTTATATAGCCGCTGCTATACAGGGACATACTAGCCTTAGTAATTCTCCAACTGATGTCTGGTCGTAGCTAGACTGACCCTTTTCGACCAAGCAACTGCATCATAAGTGATGATAAGTTTCAATATCATGGTGTATATTTAACTTAAGGTTTTGCGTGTGTAACTCTATTTTTTTATTAACAGATATTCTCACTTTTAGTGCTTTTATTGCGTTGTCGACAATCGCCTCTAAATGCTATCTCTATAAAACCTTTGAGTCTAGTATCACTCCCAAGTACTTTACATCAGATGAACTTTCTAAAAACATGTTATCTACTGGGATGGTTTGCTAAATAGGAGTGTGAAGGGAACAATGATCGCCTTTGCGGAGTTGATATTCAACCCAACGATTAAGAACATTTCCTTCGCTATTCTTAGTCCGTTCTGTAAAATTTCACAGAAAGTCTGTTCCAAGTGGTCATATTTACAATCATACAATTTTCTGTTATTGTATGAAGTAATTATCTCTTCTGAATTACAAAATTGCAACCTTTCTAGGATCCTCAGTTCAATAAACTTATAATAAAAGTTCATACCGACCTTAGGAAACTGTATGCCTGGTATAGAGTATGCAGTATGTATACTCCATACATATTACTATGCCGACTACTGGGCAAATTCATTTTAAATTAATTTTTTTTAATAGCAGTGGCAAGAGAGATGATTACTATACTATTTTGCAATTTTTGAGCTTAATATGAGAAAATGCTCATTTTCCTATAGTCGGCACACCCCTGCCGACAATTGGAAATCATAAGAAATTTTGTTCCTATTGACGGCACCCATTAAAATAAGCAAAATAAATATATTTTAATAAAATTTTCACATTAATATCAATGTTTTAGTTGATTTGGATCCATAGAAACCGGTACTTTTAAGAAATTAGTTCATTTAATGTGAATACTCACTTGTTTAAGTTGGGCTCACCACTAAAAAATTTCTTGAAAAACAGGCACAATCGCCCTCTTTAAAAACAGTCACGGAAAGAGGCCAAAAATATACCAATATACTCATCTCATTAAAATTTACTCAATGTTTAGAGAGAAGTAAGTATATTTCTAATGAAAATCAGATCTTACTTATATATTTATTGGCCGCTATTTTTATTTATATACATTTTTATTTAAAAGTGCCGACTACTGGTGCATGCCGACTTTAGGGGCTTTTACCCTATGAAGGAATAAAAGTAAAATAAATAGGTATATACGCTTAATAATTCGGAATTTTATTTGTGGGCCGCCCTAATGTTTTGAATATTTTATAGTATGTACATAAATATGTGTGTACGAGTATTCAATCGTTTATTTTTCATATGATCATACGAAATTCGGTTAAGGTTATTGTACCTTTAATTTATTTTGTTTTAATTCATTATTATGCTGTTTTTTCCAACTGTTCTTTCTTCTTTTAACACACATACTTACACAATGAACAAACAAATCTACACATGCATGTGTACACACATACATACATACATACATATGTACATACAAATTTATTTTCATATACAAATTTTTATGCATTTTTCTTTTCTGTTGGTTAGCTGTTTTTTTTTTACTCGTTGGGTCGTTGACACTTTTTATACCCTTTACCAACAAAAATGGTAAAAGGGTATATATAGGTTTGTCATTCCGTTTGTAATTTCTATAATATCAATAAGCGACCCATATAATATATATATTCTGGATCCTTATGCATAGGGAAGACGAATAAGCGATGTCCGTCTGTCCGTCTGTCCGTCTGTCCGTCTGTCCGTCTGTCCGTCTGTCCGTCTGTCCGTCTGTCCGTCTGTCCGTCTGTCTGTACGTGAAATCGGTTTTCCGAAGCTCCCAGAAGAGCTAGAGACTTCGTTCTTGGACTGGTATGTCAGAAATTTTACAAAATAGATTGGTATTGAAATTCAGCAAAATCGGGCAAACGATTGCAGAGCTGGAAAACTTAAACTTCATTTTGCCATATAAAAGTAACTCCCGAAAACAAATTTTTATTTTTTTTTTAATAAATGTACATATTTTACACTTCAGTACGACTAAAATTGGAATTTTAAATTAAAAAAATACAAAAAAATTAAAAAGACGTTTCCAGGGTTGGAAAACTTTAACTTTTTGTGTTATGTAAAATTAACTATGTCTAAAACTATATTAGTATTTTCTCGAGAACCGTAAGAGCTACAGACCTGAAATTTGGACACAGTATGTAGACCTTTGGCCGCTACAACAACAAATACATGATAATTGGAAATTAAAGGGTGTTCCAAAACGAGCAACGAAAAATTTTAAAATCCCATGTAGTATATATAGAATTGTATGTATATACACTTGAAATTTGTAAGGTTAGTGTATTTTTATACAGACTACAAAAATTAACACAAAAATTTAAAAAAATTTAAATTAAAGGGTGTTCCATCAGTTAATGCAATTTTGACTATGTAATTTTGACAATTTGCTGTATCTTGGAAACCGTAAGAGCAAAACTCTTGAAATTTTCAAAAACGGTAAAACTGAAAAAATAAAAAATTATAAAATCGCCAAACCGAAAAAAATCGCCAAAAACAAAAAAAAAATCGCCAAAACGAAAAAAAGCACCAAATTAAAAAAATTCTAAGACTAAAATAAATCGCAAAAAAAACGGAAAAATTGCTAAAATGAAAACAAAAATCGCCAAAATGAAAGAAAATCGCCAAAATGAAAAAAATCACCAAAACGAAAAAAAACCCCAAAAAACAGAAAAACATCACCAAAATGAAAAAAAATCGCCAAAATGAAAAAAATCGCCAAAACGAAAAAAACCCCAAAAAACAAAAAATCGCCAAAATGAAAAAAAGCCAAAAACAGAAAAAAAATCGCCAAAACGAAAATAAGCACCAAATTAAAAAAAAAATTATAAAACTAAAATAAATCGCAAAAAAACGGAAAAATGCTAAAATAAAAAAAAATCGCCAAAACGAAAAAAAACCTAAAAAACAGAAAAAAATCGCCAAAATGAAAAAAAAATCGCCAAAATGAAAAAAATTACCAAAACGAAAAAAAAAACAGAAAAAAATCGTCAAAATGAAAAAAAATCGCCAAAACGAAAAAAACCCTAAAAAAAAGAAAAAAATAGCCAAAATGAAAAAAATCGCCAAAAAAGAAAAAACCTAAATAACAGAAAAAAAAATCGCCAAAACGAAAAAAAGCACCAAATTAAAAAAAAATTTCTAAGGCTAAAATAAATCGCAAAAAAACGGAAAAATTGCTAAAATGAAAACAAAAATCGCCAAAATGAAAGAAAATCGCAAAAAATAAAAAAAAATCGCCAAAATGAAAAAAATCACCAAAACGAAAAAAAAACAAAAAAATCGCGAAAAAACCCAAAAAAACAGAAAAAATCGTCAAAATGAGAAAAATCTCCAAAATGAAGAAAAGCCCAACAACAGAAAAAAATCGCCAAAATGAAAAAAACCTCCAAAAACAGACAAAATCGCCAAAACGAGAAAAAAGCGACAAAACTGAAAAAATCGTTTTAACTGAAAAAAACTTCAAAAAAGCAAAAAAACCTTCCTTTCGTGCGCGATTCAAAGTCGCACTTAACTGATTTTTTTAATATTAAAGGAATATTAAATGAAACTAAGTTTTTGCTTATTTCGTTCTTACTTTTTTCACTTAACATATTTTATGTATTTTTTAAAGAACTAGATTGGTATCAATAATCAGAAAAATCCAAAATTATGACTCCAGGGTTGGAAAACTTACACTTTTTGTGTTATGTAAAATTAAATAGGTCTAAAAATTTTTTTCTTTTTCTTTATAAATTGAATATATTTTATGCTTCTGAAAGAAAGTTTGGTGTATGAAATTTGAAAAATGAAAATTATAGCTCCAAAGATGGAAACTTTAAAAAAATGATAAATTTTTTCACAAAACAATTATGTATGTACGTGTCTGTATACTATATATATGTACGTACGTTGGTAAAGGGTATATAAGATTCGGCACAGCCGAATATAGCACTCTTACTTGTTTATTTTATTTTTATTTATTGAATTTTTTGGCGTGTTAATAGAGGTTTTTTATAATATGTACTATTTTACATACATATGTACATAAGAACAAGGACGGACATAAACACTTTTTCCAGAGTGTATACACAGTGGTCAAAAAATATATTCGCCATCTACAAGTACCACTACATACCTACATATGTATGTATGTACATATGTATGCTTGCATACATTTTTGTTTATGTTTGTTGGAACATTTTTATAAGCCAGCACCTAGAATCAGCAAATACAACATACATACATACATACATACATTATTGTTTTCAAATAATGACGAAATTAAGGTTGTCTTTTTACTCATATCGCTTCTTTATTGCAACAGAGGCATCATAACTGAAAAAAGCCATTTTGCAGAAAATAAGTTTCAAGTTTTCAATTTACATACAACTTAATAAAGATACCTATAAAAATATTTTCTTTTCTTTTATACGCAATTTTACACAAGATTATAGTAACATACATACATACAGTACTGTGCAAAACAAAAGCAACAAACTCCGCAAAACTAAATGGAGACGATTATTTCAGAATATACATCATATGCAATAAAAACTCTGCGCATAATTTATTTGTATTTATATGCCCTATGTATCGTATTGAATAAAATCTTTCTTAAAAAAACTGGGGTTTCGAAAGTTATAGAAAATAGTCCGGACTTTGATATGAAGCTGTGCATAACAAAAGCAACAAATTAATCCTTTTTGTACCTATAATCTTTAGTTTTTTCATAATACGTGGATATCAACGTGGATAAATTCTCAAATATTATTTATTATGCATTAAGGAATACATTTTGGCTAAGTTAATGGAATTTTGAAGTGTTCGTTGCAATTTAGGATCCATTTACCGAAAACACTCCTTCGGATTCTTGCAAAGAGGTTTGCAATGGCGATCGAGAAAGCTGCGTTTGTCGGTAAAGCGAGGATTGGAATTAAATTAATGTTCCTGACTTTTTTTCCAACCTCCAAGTATGTTATGGAATACTACCGCATTGAAACACTCATAAAAGAGTCATAATTCCACTAGAAATGCCAAATAATTTTTATTTCAAGGATATTTTTTTTTACAAATTTTTGGGAGTGGTCTAACTTTATACGTCGGAAAACAAGACATCAAAATCACCTAACCGCTGTTATGCTTAAAACTCATTTTAACATTTCGTGGCGAAAACGGTTTGCTAGGCAAGCGCCGCATTGAAGAGATGATATACCAATTCCATATATGGAACTTGAATTCTTCAATAAAAACATCGGTTTCCCATTTTATTAGTATTCAATTACGGTGTGTACTACTGAACTCCGTTTTAAACAAAAAAACAATAAAATTGTATGAACTAAATACAAAATTTACCTGGATTTTTTTAAGTATCTATCTCTTGGTCAACTATAGTATTTTCTTAGTATGTAACTTTTTCAGTTGCCTTCTCTGGCACGGTTTCGAGTTGTACCATAATGCACACTAAGATTTCGAGATATTATAACCTCACTAGAAACAGCAAACGAGCTTTTGGATTATTTGAAATGCATTTTTCTATGATAACCTGCGGACGTTTTTCGTGGTGGTACCCAAAACTGCTCAATACGTAATTATTATGCCGACCTATCCATCAGCAAACTAGAAATATATTTTTATTACACTTTTAAATAAGTAACAGCCGCTTATCTAATGTTTTTAGATTAATTTTTTAAATATTAGAAAGTTCAGCAATACCTACTCTTCCCCATTCTTGCTAAATCAAGCAGCGCCAATAACATTGAGAAATGCATTTTAATATTTAGTATAAGGACTAATAAGTACTGTTAAGCCTGTTGGACTTTGGAATTATAGGGATATATCAAAGAGTTTTTTGGTAATTATGACATTTTCCATTTTGTTGCTATTGTTCTGCACAATCTCGATACATGGGTTTGAGAATATTAGTTATTTTATTTTTCAGGAAATATCAATATTAAAAAATTAAAATACGAATTCGTTTTCTAGTATGAATGCCTACAAAAGTTTGTTAAAAGAGCTGCTTGAAATAATCAAATGTCTAAAATATTTAAATTTTAAGTCAAATAGGGGTTTTGTTGCTTTTGTTCTGCACAGTACTGTATGTACATATGTACATACCCCCCAAACAAAATGTTTCGACTTTTTCTGAAGTCAGACTTGTCGTACCGCATTCGTTAAGACATTTCGGTAGCTTGTCTGAACTCAGACTTTTCGTACCGAACTCGTTTTTTTTTTTTTTTTTTAAATAAAGAGAAGTAACACTCAGGCAATTAATGCCTACTACTATTACTAGGTGTTACCTTCTTTTAGGAAAGGGATAGTGAAGGGAGAGATAGAGGAAAGCTTCATTCTTTTACAACTGCTTTTTTGCACGTTTTTGATAATGCAGTGTTGCTGCGCCATCTGGTGTCAAATGAGGCGTATTAAATTTTTGAAGCTGTGTTTTGTAGCCATTTTATTGATTATTTTACTTCGCCGATGATTTTTGCTACACAACGAAGGAGGGCGCTCTGATGTTACATTAGGACTAGTATCTTCTGAAATCGGTATAGTTAAGTGACCAGTGACTATGCCTTCATCACTTGAACTTTCCTACAACAACTGATACAAAGGGACACTAATGCACATCAGAAAAATGCGTGGTGTTGTTATTCAATGACTGTTGGATACAGGGATTGAACCCAGGACCTTCGGTTTTGTAGTCAACGTGCTAACTACTTCAGCCAACGCCACCCTCACCGAACTCGTTAAGAAATTTCGGTAGTTTTTCTGAACAATTAAATTAAAACTTTGATTTTTGAGTACATAACGCTACATTTACACATGAAAGTACTTTCTTGAAATTTTTGTATACGTATTATGAATAAAAATTTTAATGAAAAAAATTACTTTCATGAAAATTTCTTGTTCGTTTTCATAGGAAAGTGAAAGTTCATTTTAAAAATGTCGTCGAAACGAAAAGTTGCAAAACTTTGCTTTGTTTATTACTTAATTAGAGTTACCCAGATTATCGCATACACACATTTATAGGGCAATAAGTTGGGAATAATTATTATTGTTAATATTTTAATAATATTATTGTTTTAAATAGGCACGAATTGTCTTCTTCATGTATATCTGAAGATACGAAATTACAATTATTTAAATATTTATACAACATAAGAACAATTTATAATAATTATTTCCCACAATCCTAGTATATACCTATTTGTATAAATTTTTGATGTGGGTAACAGTGTTCACGTCTTTGTCATTTTACTTTCTGAAAACATCAAAAATTTACTTTCTTGAAAAAATCGTTGAAAGCTGAGTGGAAATTAAAAACTATGTGAGTGTGGTAGTGAAAAAATGTGATTGTATTGCTACTTTCTTGTAATTAGTTTCATGTGTAAATGGTAGGTAAGTAAAAGTCTGTGAAATTTTTTTTTAATAAATATGTGTATATGTTGATAAAAACAGGATTGAAGCAAATATTAAAAAGTGTGAGTATGTGCAAATTATTTCGACAATAGCAGCAACATAACGGAGAAGCGGTACTCTGCTATAAAAGCAAAAAGAAATCGTACCTACATGTTACGAATTCGTACCGACTTATCGAAACGAATTCGTACCGACATATCGTTACGAAGTCGTGTCAACCATTTCATACAAAAATTGTTACGATTTCGGTAATATTTCGGTTCCGAAATCGGAAGATTTTGTCGACCAGTCGTTACGAATTCTTTACGAATTCGGAGCATTTTGTTTGATGGGTACTTAGGTACCTACATACATACATACATATGTATATCAAGCCTTATACTATGTTTAGACGGTACGTGCTTCGCTCTCTATTCATGCTTCACGCCCCAATCATGACCGAATCCACTTGCTTCGCCATACAAAATTATGAGAGCGAATCAAGTAGATTCAATATGAATCTACTTGCGAAGCACGTAAAATTGGTATCTTCTCTAACTTTTATCGCAGTTAATCGCCACTTTATCTGAACTAGCTATCAAAACAAAATAGGTATATGTGTATGTGTGTGTTTGTAAACAAATGAAAACAAGCCAAAAAAACATAGATGAGAGTTTAATATAAATAAATTTAATTAAGTTATGAATAATATAAAAAGGAAAAATAAGAAGAAAATATAGAGATGCCTTCAAAAACAAGATTTTGCTTGAATCGAATTTATGTAAGTATGTATGCATGTATACACGTGCGTATGATACGTATGTTTGTGTGAATATACATAAAAAAATGCCACGCGAACAATGATGCCTACTTTTTCAGAGCAAAAATCACTGTGTGTTCATAAAAAAGCACTAAATGCAATATATTTTTTATTTATATTTTTATATTTATCTATTTATTTTCAATACAGAGAAAGCCCACATGGATAATTATATATGTATTGAATGAGTAGAAATTAAAAATTTAAGTTAACTACAATTTTAAATTTACTACATTTCATAGGTTTTTGTAATAATTTCAATTATATCGAGCCATATTTCGATTTTGCGTATAAGTAGAATATGAGTAGGAAAATAATTGAAGTTCCTTTGGCAGTACACTGCAATTATGGTGTATTATTTTAAGAAAATAGTATCAACTAGAATTATATCCTCGTTTCAGGAAATGCAGTTTCATTTCTTTCAGTATGTTACATTCTGTAGCTCGTTTCTGTATTTCTCGCATCGTAAAATTTCCCGCATGAAACAAGGGAATCGTAACAAAAACAGTGTAAATTGAAACACAAAATGGCTTTTCTCACTAAGTGTTTCTGTATATTTACTTTGCGAAAACTATCTGTCATTTATACAAATTTCCAGCAATTATTGGAAGGATGTGAGAAAGGGTGTTTCTGTAACAATATTCTGTGAAAAGTTTCTCGCAAGAACCGTCTAAATAACTCGCATTTTAAATTGGTGCGAGAACAACAAAATTTGTACAGAAACATGAAACATGAAAATATGAATAATAAACTAGTTGAAAAGATATGCAACGAATTATTGAACTAAAATTATTATTAAGGAGTCGATATCATTATATTTATTTACAATTTTTTTGTGGAGTTTTCTATAATAGAGACAGTTGCTAGAAAAAACTTATTTCAAGCATTTTACATTCACTTTATATTCATGTTCATTATAAAATTTTATTTTTCTTTAAAATTATTATTTTTTTGTTATTGAAATAATATTTTTGTGACTTTTGTTTTCATTTGACACTCGATTACTGGAAATATTCCAGTAAAAACAGATTCAGTGTTGTCTGTTTTCACATTCAAATACAGAAACACTTTTTTCACAAATCGAGAAACGATGGAATTTTGTGTTTCACACTTCATGTGAGAAATTTTACGATGCGAGAATTACAGAAACGAGTTACTGAACATCATAAGCCTTTTCTTTTTAGACCGTATTTTATATGAATGAAACAATTTGATTTATAAAATCATTATTGTATTTCTTACTTACTTTTAAAATAGATATAAGCGCTAAAAGTTATTTCTACTTCAACATTTGAACATGGTTATGTTAATAGTCTTAGAGGAAATATTGACAGTATTAGAAATGGATTATGATTAGTTGAATTTCTATAATTATAAACTTCAATCCCAAAATTGATCACTTCTGAGCAAATTTTTCCATTTATGTATCCTTAAATTTCTGATACTTCGTTCCATTTCCTCAATTTCACCATCCCAGCAAAAATTACCGCTTTTCAGAAGAGTTTTTGTGAGACAGCTAGAAGCAATGCATTCAGTTTCCAAAAAGCCATTCATTTTTTGCTTTACTAGTTCGTTTTACAGAAGTAATAATGTGTAGTTTTTGTGTATTCAGATGCAAAAGTTACTGGTTTACATTTTTTTACTTCTGTCCACTTTGTTAGAGAGCCTTACGTTAGTACTTTTCAGAAGCATTTTTGAAAGCTTTCGTTATCAAGAAAGCAATACATTGCTTCCCTCAGTGGTTAGTAATTAGATTATTGTAATTAAGTTATTTTATAACGTGTTTCCAACGTGGTATCCTCTGTAATTTCTAGAAATATATTTTTTCTCACTATGAAATCGAAAGTTTTTCTTCCTTCGTATTTCACCCAGCTGAATTAACATTCTGCAAAGGAAACTTCGCATGTTTAAAAGGGGTGAAAGCAGATAGTTTTTGGAAAGTGAAAATAAAGCCACCACACTTTAACAAATTAATATTTAGTAGATTCGCAAAACGCACTAAAATCAAAGGTGAAAAGCACCAATTTAGTGCCTTTTTTTAAGCAACAATTTGAAAAATTCCGCACTGTTATGAATTAAAAAACTCTAAATCTAGTACGAAAAGCACTAAATTGGCACGCTGCACACGAAGCACGAATGAGTAGTCTAAACAGCATGATTCATAAACATGATTCAGAGAGCGAAGCAGGTGATTCAACTCGTCGTCTAAACATAGCATTACTTTCGATTTTATCGAAAGCGACTTGTTATCGAAAATATACTTTTTTATTGAAATTAAAATTTTATGGAACCACCCAGATTTTAGAATTATCAAACTGCCAAAATAGTTGATAATTTTTAAGATAAAGGCTGTAAAATTGTATCATAAGCGACAATTTACATAAAGCAAATTTTAATAGGTAGGTATGTATATAAAAAACCTTCTCCTGAAAAATTTAATTTTTGTCGCTTACGATTAAATTGAAAATAAGGCCCGATATGATATAACGTTTTTTTTACATTATTAACTCCAAAAACGGATCTTTATAAATACAATAGGGATACCTATGTAGATATATATTTCTTCAATTGTACGACACTAATACATATTCACCGATTGATGGTTTTATTTGATCGTATCCAGGGCGCTTAAGTGACAGTGAAACTGGGTAAACAAGCAATGAAAACAATGATTGTGAGAGTTCTTTTTATAGTAAAAGTGAAATATGTATGTATGTAGGTATATATTTCTTCAATTGAACGCCACTAATACATATTCACCAATTGATGGTTTTATTTGATCGTCTCCAGGGCGCTTAAGTGACAGTGAAACTTTGTAAACAAGCAATGAAAACAGTTTTCGTAATGATTGTGAGAGTTATTTTTATAGTAAAAGTAAAATATGTATACCTTGATAGTCGCGGCAAGGGTACTGGGAAGAAAATATGCCGCTTCGATGGATTCTACAGCAGGATAATGACCGGAGGCACAAATCACGCTATGTGATGGATTGGTTTCAAGCCATTTGTGTTAACCTGCAGGACTTGCAAAAGCAATCCCCGAACATAAAACCTATTGAAAATCTTTGGCTACAGCTAAAGCAAAGGCTTTCAAAGCACACTTTGCAAAATAAAGAAAATCTTAGGAATTTTGTTCAAAGCACTTGGTATGAAATCCTATTAGACCCCTGCCGCAAAGTTTTTGACAGTATGCCAAGACGAATAGAATTTTTTTTCAAAATAAGGGAGTGCCTATATACTGGATATTAAGCAAATATCCAAAATATAGCAATGTAACTCTAAATTTAAACTTATTAGGTAATTAATCATATTCAGAATGTAGGTACTTATTATTTTGACCACTAATTTTTACCCATACATTTTCTTTCATACCGTAAAGATGTACCTTTATGCTTTTAATTTATAAATACTGATGTTTTACATTTGATTAAGGTTACAGAAAAGAAATTTAAAATTGTTGCTAAAATAAAATTTTTTTCCTTATTTAGGTATAGGTACCTAGGTATTAAAGAGTAAAACATCGTCGTGTACTTATTACTTTGACCATATGTGTATGTGTACATACATACATATGTACTCGTACATACTAAAGTCCTGCACATGACTATTTATAAGACCTTTCAAGACATGCGACATTTTTTAAACGCTTTACGCGAAATATTCTAAAACAAACACTAAAAAACACTGTTGGCAAGACAAATAACTCAAAAAAAATCTTGCCTACAGTGTTGTTTAGCGTTTGTTTTAAAATATTTCGCTGCAGTAAAGCGTTTAAAAAATGTCGCATATCTTGAAAGGTCTTATGCAGGTCAATAGTACATACTATGTGCCTACATATGTATGTATGTACATACATACATATGTACATACAATGAACAACAATACAAAATTTAACATAGGTAATAAACTTTTGTTTTTATGGGAAAATTTTTTCTAAGGAGAAATTAGATGACATTCCCAAATATGATCAATCTTGCAAAAGTGAACTGACTTGGTTTTAATTAGTTCATATTATCGCGAGCGCACTGTATAACAAAAACAACAACAATAAAAAAAACTTAAAAAATTGTGGAATGAATAAAAAAAAAATTAATTAATAAAAAAAATTATAACAGACTAATCAAACGAAAACACACAATGGCACACCAGCAAGCTACAACAACATCCACCACCACCAACAACTAAGGAACAACAACATCTTCAGTATTATCTGCAATCAACCAAAGCGTCGTCGTCATAATGCAGTTGTTTTTTCTTATTGCGTCTCTTTTGCTCCGTGCAAAGCATTTTACCATACATACTACATACATATGTACGTACCAACAACAATAACAATAACAACAACAAAAATAATATCATCATCAGTCAGACACAAAAAGGACGACCTTCAAGTAATGTTGAATTTGTGTACGCAAACGACCTTGCTAAGGAAACAAAAACACTCACACATACACAAAAACATTTAATCAGATAGTATACCTACCAACAGCAACAACAACAACCACAATAATATAAAATAATAAAAATACGAGGTCCACTGGACTCGGCTCTCTAGAATTTGAATTGATGTGCAATAAGAACAAAAGTAAAACGATTGCATACATACATCCATACATAGCTATGCATGTGTGTATGTATTTGGGGGAGTAAACGAAAGAGATGCAAACAAAGTAAGGGAAGAATTTTTGACAGAAAAAAGGTACACAAAAAAAATTTAATTTAAAAGAAAGTTCATGCTAATTTGTTTCTTTTTAAAAAATTATAAAGCCCAGTACATAATTATGTATAACAACAACAATAAGACCAAACAAAATGTGTGCAAGTAGAGAATACCTATAACATAATAAATAAAAACTAAATTTTTATATTAAAAATCATCTTTGCATACACAGCGTAAGAGAAATTAATGTTGAAAGAGATGCTAGAAATCCCGTTCATTAAACAGAATTATTTTATGCACAGGGATGGAAAATTTAGTATCATCACATTTATTAGGGAATACTGGGCACTAAACAGCTATCTATCGTTGGCTGTTTTGTCAGATATGGCGATTTCTCTCCAAATGTGGCAATTTTTCAACTTGTTTGGCGTCTAAATTTTTGATTTGCGTCACTGCGATAAATCAATCTTTTGTCGACTTTTACGACAAAATTGAACTTAAAAATTTTTGTAATTCACGTAAATTAGTTTGTTGAAGGAGCAGTTTCAAAAACAAATCCTACCAAAACTCGTCTGCAAGAAATTAAAACAATTTGATTTTGATAATTTTTCTTATATTCACGCTTACCGGAAATATTTCCCGTGATCAAAAAATAGTGAACAAAACTAGAAAATAGTATACTGACACAACAATAACGCAAACATTGACGAACACATTTCACGTGAACTTTTATTCCCGATAGCAAGAGTGATTAATTATGGTAATTATTGTATTTTGAATTTGGATGGGAAAAATTTACAAGAAGTTTTTTTTTGCGATTTTTGTACTTTCGGCGATTTTTTGCTAAATTTTTCTGCGATGATTTTATACAAATTTGTATTAAAAATTTATTATCATATATATTGTGTACTAAGAAAATCTATCAAGTGACTCTTGGCGATTTTAATAAGCAATTTGGCGAGATACATAGGTCGGAAAAAATCTGACAAACATCATCGTTGGTTTTATAACACTTTAGGGGACATTCAGATTTACGTAACGCTCTTTTCGGACTTTTTATACCCCCTCCCTTTCGTAACGCTTTTTACAACATTTTCAGTATAAATTTTCTAAGCCGTAACAAATCCTTAACCACCGCCCCCCCTCCCCCCAGGAGCTTTAAACCTCAATCTAAATCTAATCTAAAGTTAAATTCGGCATCACCATCAGGGCTGATTAGGTCAATGGTTTCCCAATTGGCCTTGGCATTTACGAAATAACTTTCAAAACTTTTCTTCTTCAAATCAAGTCTCTTCATCAAGTTATTTTTCACTTTGCTCCTCATTGTGTTCTCAATTAGAATTTAAATTACTTAATGTTTCTTCAATATGTATTCCCTTTCTAAATCAACATGTCCTGTAACTGTCCTGTAAGTTTTTTGTTACTCATCCTGTGTTTCACAGAATGATAACAAACTTTTCGTCTGGAAGATTTCTCACCAAAGTTACAGAACATAGATACTGATATCAACAATTTTGTCAACATAAAATTTGAAAATCACCACTTTCAGCAAAAACCCGTATACGTGGCAGCTCTAAATCTACGAAAATCGTTTCTTTATTAAGAGCTTTCACCAAATAACTGCGACAAAATTAAGAGTAAGGATGAATTTTATGTGAGATATGCTCTTAAAAAGTCGCTGCAAAAAAACAGCATTTATGCTCTTTTAAAACAACAGCTTAAAAAAAGAAACTCTTTTTAAGCATGCGTCATAATATAATAGTTTTACACCAAAAAAAAGGTATTATAAAACAAGGCAATTTTTCGTACTGGTATTGGAATCAAGACAAAATAAAAAAATAAACAAACAAATAAATTATCAAACAAGTGGTGAAACTAGTTTAAGAATATACCTACGATATCGACATTACTTTTTCACCTCTTTTCCTTGGAAGTTCGCTTCAGCAGCAGCGGTCAGTGCAGCCAGATTAGGGGCTTTGTCCCCAAAATGGGGATTTCACCTCTCATTTGCGGACAGAATTTCGTGGGGAGGGATTTGGGTATTTTTCATTATGAGCTCTAACATCACTTTTTCTTCTATGTATTTTACTTTTATAAATGTGAAATATTTGCAAGCGGCACTACTGAAATATATATTTATACTTCAATGTCAGGTTCTTATGGTGCTGCTGCCGTTTTCAAAATAATTAAGCAGCTGACTACCAGGCAACATTTGTTACCAGCGGCACTTGTAGTCGTGTAGCCATGTAGCCTGCTGTGGTCTATGTGTTTAATGCAAAGTGGCATTGGAGCAGAAAGCAAAAGCAAAAAAATAAACAAATCTCTTTATTTTGTATCAAACAACAATATTGACAAAATACCTATGTTTTTTCATGAATTACAAAAATTTTGAAGTTCAATTTTGCTACAAAAAAAAAAATAGCCACAAAAATCACCAACAAATTCATTTGATGCCAAAAAAATCGCCATGTCACCAAATCAAAAATTTAGAAGCCAAACTAGTTGAAAAATCACCACGTTTGGCGAGAAATTGCCATATCTGACAACCTTTCCTAAAGGTGAAAGGTTGTCAGACCTATTTCGAAACGAAAGAAAATGCTTTCGAATTTTTTTTTTTCATTTAGAAGTACAGGATTATCCATTGCGTGGTTTCAAAACTGCTGATCTGGCAAGGCTGTCATCTGTTAAATACATATATCGTCGGTTGGTTTATGGTTTGCGGCACAGTATATTCAGAATACATTATACATTGTTTTGCAGCAAACCAGAAACCCACCGACGATATGTCATCTGAAGTGTCATTTATTCAGTGAGCGGTTTGACTTGCCATTTGCGAATATTGAACGTTTAACAACCGAAAACCCCGCAAAAAAGCTTATTACAAAAGTATTGGTTCAAAAGTTGTGGCCACTTTTCGAGAATTAGGGGGGGGGGGGATTATGATCGCGTCATAATAAACCTACTGTGCAAGGAATTGGCAAGATTATAAAGCAAATTGAAAAGACTGGTCAGGTCATAGCAATGTGTGCACTGCCGAGAATATTTCTTCTTATAAATTTTTTCGAAAATGACGCTGGAAGAACCGTTGTTACCCTCAATTCGGAGAGCTATGACCACATGATAACCAACTTTTTTGGACTGTAACTGAAGATTATAAGCTGGACGATATGTAGCTTAAAAAAGATTGTGCCACAGCATCTTACTACTCCTCTGCTTTTGTGCCGCTCTGGAAGATCTCCGTATGCACTTCCTTGGCAGATTATAAACAACTAGCCTATCCGACTTATCGGAAATAGGACTTAAAAATGTGAGCCTTTATATTAGGAGCAGTGGCTGGTATAGCCACTCCCTATGAGCCAATTTGCGACCCTCTCTCTCCTCTTCTAGAACAACTAACTATATATTTTCTAGATGTAGCTTTTCACCCATCTCCTTCCTTTCTCCTCTTTCGCTCTATATATTCTCTTCAACTCACAAGACCCTTAATATTCACCTATCCTTACTAGCAACCTGCTAATCTAACCTAAGATTATGACACGAACCCTACACGATCGGTTTTGTCTTTATTGCATGGGAAGTTTTTTTTTCATTTAGGCAACGTCAATTGGCCACCAAAATCATGCGATTTGATGCCTTTAGACTTTTTTTTTGGTGGTGGACTACACTGAAGACACGCATAATTCCCTAAAGTTGGAGCAATTGATAACCAACATTGATAAAGTTATCGCCGAGATACCGCCCGACATGTGCGAAAAAGTGGTCGAAAATTACATCAAAACTATCGACTGCATCTAATACTCGCATAGCAGAATTTTTCTAGTAGGCTCAGTTAGCCGAATGTAATGGAATGTAACTGCAACGGTATGTGAAAAGTAATGTAAAGATTCTTACATTCCCGTTGCATGTTTATAACCATTTTCATTACTTTTACCATAAAAATATCGATCAGCTGTTTCCTAACGTTGCAGTTACATTCCATTGCAGTCGGCTAACTGACCCTTAAGGAAACAGCTGATCGATATTGTTATATGAAAAGTAATGAAAATGGTTATAGAGATATAATATAACGTAACCTAACTTTTCACATAAAAATATCGATCAGCTGTTTCCTAATGTTGCAGTTACATTCCAATACAGTTGGCTAACTGAGCCTTAAGAGCGACGCTACCGGTTGTTATACGAGTACATACCCTGCACGTAACTCAGATTCGTTGCTTTCACGTAGTAAACTAAACGTATGTACCTATATAAAGCTTCTTTTGAGACATTTAAAATCCTTCTCGAACCTGTATTCTTTCCAACGATTTATAATCTACTTGTAAATATTCTCTTGCACAAGGTGTGTCGTTCTGTAAGTATGTAGTGTATAGTTTTTTTCTTTTGTTTTGTCATTATTTGCATTTAAATTGCGAGTTTATTAAAGCAAAAATCAAAATTCTTTTCAGAGCATGTATGTATGTATGTACATAAGTATCAAGTCTCTAGGCTAAAGCTGGGTATGTATGGGGTCGTCTGATATATACATACAGACATACGTCTTTCTGTCTAATCAACTCACTCACTCGCTTGTTCTAAACTTATAGTTCAATTAAACAAATACTTGATTTTAATTTTATTATTTATTTCTTAAGCTTGATTTTCAATTAGTTTTAACCATGCGATTTTTTTTTACTTGCACATATTTTTAGAGTGCAATACTTAACTATATTCGTCCGTCCGCCCGCCCGTCCGTGCGTCCGTATTTTTGTACGTTCATTAAGGTGGTGAATACATAAAAGCAAGTTAGTTGTATTAAAACTTACATTTCCTGTTGTATGTGTGTGTGTGTGTGTGTTTTCTTTTTTCTTTCAGTAAATGTTGTACGTACCGCATTAATGTTCGACAAGTTGCAATATATAAAAAAAATCTAACATAGTAGATACATACATACATGCAATAGATACATATTTACCAAGCTTATTGACAAAATAAAATGAACTTTGAAATGCATACTTGTAAAGGGTGTTTTTTTAGAGTGTCATGACTTTGAGTTGGCAACACTGCTTTATTTGAGCACCCATTTAACAGCTGATAGTTGCTTTTTGTTTAGTTTGCTTTGAAACTTACACTAGAGCAACGCGTGCAAATTGTTGAAATTTTTAATCAAAATAATTGTTCTATTCGTCAAACTCATCGTGCACTTCTTCCATTTTATGGCGTACATAATCGTCCTTCAGAGCGGCTAATTCGAAGAACAATAAATAGATCGTTTTCGGACCACATTTACTGTTACTGAAAATGTGCATCCCGTGAGACGCCGAAGAGTGCGCACTGAAGAAGTTGTAGCCGCTATACAGGAAAGCATTGAAGATGATCCTAATCAATCAATTAGTCGCCGTTCTTAATAACTGGGGTCGTGTCCTTCCACTTTATATTTTATAAAATGATATTGGCTTAAAAACTTTAAAGTTTCAACTTTTGCAGGAATTAAAGGCAAGTGACCATCGTATGCGCAACCAATGCGAATGGGCTGAAGCACAAATTGATATTGATTTTGAATTTACATTCAAAATTGTATATTCCTATGAAGCCCATTTCTGGTTGAATGGGTGCGTAAATAAGCAGAATTGTCGCATTTGGAGTGAGGAGAATCCACCAGCTTTTGTTGAAACACCATTACATCCACAGAAAATTACTGTTTGGTGCGATTTATGGGCTGGCGGAGTCATTGGGCCGTTATGTCTTCTAGAAAGATGATGGTCAGAATGTTACTGCCAATGGCCAAAGCCACTTACCACACAGCGGGCGCTACAATTGATTTACTCAAAGAAACTTTTGATGAAAATATAATTTCACGTAATGGCACAATTAGTTGGCCACCAAGATCGTGTGATTTAAGACGAATTCACATAAGGTGATCTTAATACACCAGCTGACATAACTTCTCCGCTGTCAAATCAAGCAAAACTGCGAAAAGTTTTTGAAAATTGGTGTTCCAGATTGCGCTTTCTACTCATTAAATCATATTTAAACATTAATTTCATAAAAGTTTCTTTCCAATGAAGCCCATTTCATTGATATTAAAAATATATTTTCTGACTACTTATAGTAGTGTGTGTCTGTGCATCTGTGTGTCTGTACGAGTCCAGATCGAGAAGGTTCTTAGCTATGTTTTAAGAAAAACGGTCCCGCCATTTAGAAGATATCACCTCTTTTCTAGATGATTGAAACTTGTGTCACTCTATAAAAAAACACCCTTTATGTACATATGTAAGTGGAAACGAGAAAAAATAAATATTACAAACTATGTAAAAAATATTGAATACAAGACACGATCGTAGCACGAAATTCACATTAGAAAATCATTTGTCATACTCAAAACTATTTATGCAAAACACCAGCATAATGCAAAAAAAATATATAATTTTTTTTTAAATAAATAATTTAAAAATTGCTTTCAAGTATAAATAGAAAAATATGCGGTAAGACAAATTCATGTTTAATTCGAAGTAAAAAAAAATAGAAACAACAAAAAATTGTTGTCTGTTCAAACTCTAAAGTGCAAAAATATCGAATACAAGAAATTTACAAGATACCAACATGACAGGTTGGTTTCAAATAACTAGGCGGAATGTAAAGTTGGTATTTATTTAAAACAGATTTTAATCGATCATATACATACACATACATAAATATATTTTCTAATCTATCTATATATTTATGATTTGATTAGGCTAAACTTCTTATCGCTTTGTAAGCCAAATTACAAGTGATAATTATTAATGAACAAATAAATAAATATGCTGACAAACATTTAGTAGAACGGAACAACTAGCTGTTTTCGAAGGTCACTCACAAAAATTACAAGTCTGGACTGGGACTAAGTGCCGGTCCAGACTTGCAATTTTTGTTGCAGCAATTCTTGAATATGTGTGAGAGTGTTGAAATAGAAATATATACTTTTTGTATTCCTCTCTCGCTCTTTTCCACTAAAAAATAAAAAGTTGCTGCAACAAAAATTGCAAGTCTGGACTGGGACTAAATGAAAGAAAAGCTGCAACTTTTTTTTTTTTGTTTTTGCCAAGTGAAATATAATGTTTTCTTATTTACAAATCCCTTTCTTCTGATTTTATGTTTAATATTTTTACCCTTTCATGCTTGTTGTCAAGTTCAGTTATTTTTTTTTTTGCTCGGGGGTGTGAATGCTGTCGTCTACTACACTGTTTGTGCAGAAACGTTTAACTTTAGAATTGTTATTGATAATAATTCTTTTTTGCCATTGCCCATGTACAAAAATATCGATTATTTCTTCTCATCTTCTCAAGCTGCATTGGTAAAAAAAAAGAAAAAAAACAACACAATCAAGGTAGAAACCAAAGGGAAATAAGGACCCTTGTGTGCTTGCACAAACAAAAAAGTGTCAATAACTTTAAGGGTACTGATACTTTCTTATTGTCCTTGCTATCGTGTATGTGTTGGAGTAAATCTGACATTGACATTAATAGAAATAGAAAGCACAACAATGAAAAACTCAAGTGTATTTAAAAAAATGTTGAGGGATAAAGTTGTTGCAGTATAAAGTTTACAAAGGTTAATATTTTTAAATTTAAGCCTGATATTATATGCAAAATTTCACGCGAAATGTTGATAAAAAAGGTTTATTCATGGAAAAATTTTAAAAAAAGTTTTATTTTGTTCAACTCGTGAAACGTTTATGCAATGTATCTGGCAACATTTTCTTGCCATCTGTGAAATAATGTGACTGACCATTTATTTCACGCGAATTATTGACAGCTGATGTTTTTGTTTACAAAAGTCGATCAATGTTGCATACTTCAAACCAATAAATATGAAAAAATTTTCCGGAAAAAGTAATATGGGCATCACTTGTTACTTGTTAAATTTTTCACGCGAAATAATCAATGTTGCTGAAAAATTTTCACAACTTCGATCAGACTACTAGGCTTAAAGCCTGGTACTTTTTCGAAAAAAATTTACACATTTATTGGCAACACTGTTCGATTTTGTAAACAAAAACATCAGCTGTCAATATTTCGCGCGAAATAAATGCCAGTCACATTATTTCACTGATGGCAAGAAAATGTTGCCAGCTACGTGTCATACATTTTTCACGAGTTGAACAGGGTACAACTTTTGCAACATTTTTCCATGAATATTTCATGCAAACTTATTTTTTCGCGTGAAATTTTGAACAGACTATCAGGCTTAAAGTGATACATCTGAAAAAAATTTTTATTACTAACTGCAACATGTTGCTGAGTCAATATATTCAAATAAAGTTAAGCAACGTGCAGAATTTTTCAGGCCACGCAGTGTAATAATTAATAGAATTTTTTTTAATATTTTTCTCTTTATTTATAAAAAATAAAAATAAAAAGTGTTTAAAATCCATTTTAAGAAAATTTTTTATGAAAATTTTTAAATAAAATGCATTTAAATTTTATAAATATGGGGCTGTGTTTTTAATGCTTTAATGTAATGTTGAGGAAATGTTTTAGGTCAGCACCACCGTTCATGGTAACTGAAATGTTACACTGAACCGAAAAAAAGCATTCCTAAGGCCTGTTACTATACCCTGTTCAACATTTCACATGAAATGCTAACAAAATACATATCAAACCATAACCGCAAAAAAAGCTTAACCAACGTTTTTTTTTACGTAAATCAATTATTTTCGATCGCAAATCATCAATTTTGTTCAAAAAGTGCAATTCGAAAATTATGTCGCTTAAGCTTTTATGGCGGTTATGTTACGATATAAAAAAACTAGCATGAATTGTTTTTGAAAAAAATTTTGCAAACGTAGTGCTCATCTTGGAAGAAAAACATATGAAATGTATCTGCAACATTTTAGGTTATCATGCCAAATTAGAGTTGGGTGGAAGTTGATCAGTCTAGACTTGAATCTAAAGCCTTCGATTGATCATTTTAGACACAAATTAATATATAATTTATAAATTAATTTATTATAAAGGTTTGATCATCGGCTTGTATCTGAAACGAGATACTGAAAGAGTTCTATCGAAATGTAAGCAATGTTGCTAAACATTTTTCACAAATTTTAACAGAGTACTAGGGTTAAATCGAAATCATTTATGAAACTATTTTTAATTTCTTAGTAAAATTCAAGAAAAATGTAAAATGCATTTTTAAAATAAATAAGTAAATATTTTTGGAATCTTATATTTAAATATGGCACACATTTTTTTGTCGTACACTTTTAAGTATCTTATCGTCCACCAATATTGGTGAAACATATATGTTTTAAAAGGTATTTTTGTGTAGATGTGCATAATTTAAATGTTTTTTTTTAAATTTCTTGGATCAAAAACTGTAAAAAGCGATTTAAAATTGCTTGAAAAAAACAGACGACTTTCTTCTTTGCCAATGCGTCAGGTGGTCTAATTTAGACCACCGGACGATCCTAGGAGTCGTAGGTCGTCGCAGCAACGATGTTGACAATTTCTACATAAGCATTTGTTTATAAACAATGTTTATATTGTTACTGAAACTCAACAGAGAAGTGTGAATCTGCTGACATGATTTTCGAACAAAAAAAAAAAAGGTTTTAAAGTCGAAAAATTTTGAAAAACCAGATAAAAAATTTTCTTAATGAGGTATTTAGGGTGCTTAGACACGTTCAGATTATATTAATATGTTCACAAAAGTGGTTATTGTGAAAAGAGTGAGACAATTTTTGTTTTAATTTTTGCAAAAATAAAAAAGAGCACGAAGAAATTATTATTTGTTTAACATAAAGCCTGGTATTCTGTTCGAATATGCGAAAACTGTTGAGCAACATTAATTTTTCATTGAGAAAAATTTGATACATACATATATGCCAAATGTAGCCCCATCTTGCGATTTTATTAAATTTCATGCTTTTTATTGCTTGAATGTATGCAACATTGTTTAAAATTCCGTGCGAAAAAGTACTGCTCATGTTGTTTCGCAGCTGAAACAAAAATGATGCCAGAAACACTTTGCATGCACAAGCATGCTGCCAGAAACATTTTACGTGTTTTTCGCTATAAGAACAGAGTACTACTTTTGCAACTTCATTTCGCATATATTTCATAGCAAATACTTTTACATGTAGTTTGAACAGAGTACCAGGCTTCAGATGTTAACAAGATTTGTTTGAAAGACTCTTAGCTACATTATTGCCACATATAGTTTAGATCTATCACTAAGTCTGAATTAGCTGTTGGCCAAAATTTGATCACACAATTTTTTGAGGGCGCACTGATTTAAAAAAAACCTTTGGAGGCCCATTAAAAGAAATGGTCAACAAAATCGCCTAAATGAGTATACGGTTTAACTGCCCTTTTTGTTAGTAATATCGAACCTATGTATACTGTACAGTCCGAATGATTTTCAAAAAAAAAAAAAAATTATTTTATTTTGGTGTACCTTTTTATATATTTTAAGTTGAAATAATTAAAAAAAATATATTTTAAGGGCGAAGGAAAAATAAAATGTGTTTGAAATCCATTTTAAGAAAATTTTATGAATATGGGGAGAAATCTTGTCGTAAAATTCAGTATTTTTATTTTAATGTTTTAGTTAGACTTGTTTGCAAAATTTTGTAAAGGAATCACTCAAAAATTTCAATGTTTTGTATAGTCTGAGTTTAGACGGGCGCACATTTGGAAGGAAAACAACTGGAAATATCTTTAGTTGTTTTCTTCGCGTTCACACAGACGAAAATGTTGCCGGCGACACTATTATTGAGATAGTTAATACCAACCATACATGTATATGTATGTATGTAAATATATGTGTCGCAGAGTACCGAACACAAAAATGATTCTCTCTTCCCCAGCCGTAAATTGCTATCAAACTAAATATTTCCCTACGAAATGTTTTCGTGTGCAAACGCTGACATATATTGCTTCTATACAAGTCGCCTGCTTGCATTGTAAAAGAGGAAGAGGCTACAAAAAGTTGCAGCAAAATATCAATATATAAGTTAATAAATTTTTTTCGATATATAATGAATAGAAAGATCGTATAAATTATTATAATAGTTAAATAAAAGTATATAAGCAATCATTGCTAAAATACAATTTTTCATTTTGAAACTGTGTTTTTTTGTATTTTCAGTATAAAGTTCTTTCTGCAACATGTTGCTAGGACATATATACATTTAACATGTTCATTAAGAAAATTGCACAAAAAAAATGAATTTAATCAAATCAAACTAATCAAAATAACTTTTTTCAAAATATAAGATATTTAGTAGGGGCCTAGCAGTGCCCACTTGTATATCTATCAGATTGCATTGCCAACTTGACCGAGTGTATTGAAGTTGCTGCAAATTAGGTTTGAAAATTCCTTTAAGAAAGAATGCCGTTTTTTTTTCAAATATGTACTAGTAACTAGTAACTAAATATATTTTGACATTTATTTTCAACTTTGCCACACAAAATTTGCCCATTCGTGTTTTAAATATTAAAAGCAAAAAACAATTTCTGCTGCTTAAAGTGCCTAGTTGCTAACTTTTTTTTTCTATGACACAAACTTTATGGACTTTTATTGACCTTATCAGTCGTCATGTCCATGTCCGTTTATGCATGTGTCATTAGACAAGAAGTTTATAAAGTTTTTTAAGCACTTTACTACAGCAGTTTGATAAAACTTGCATTCAAACAATTTTATTAGATACGAGTATTTCTATTTTTTGTTTTTCCTTACTTAACTTGTAGTTAGTTATTTTTCCTTTTTCTATTGCTGCACAGCAAAAAAAAAAAAAAAAAAGAAACATGTATTTCAACAGGTGCGTCCATTACGGTCAAATCAAGTTTCCACATTTTAGTTTCGCATTTACTCACACTCACTTAACTTAACATATTCTATACACTGTTTTAGAGTTTTATACAAAGAAAAAATAAATAAATAATATGTGTGCATTTGAAATGTGTCTCCACTTAATAGAATTAAGAAGAAAAATAAAACCAACATGCAGAAAAATATATAAACTCAAGTATTATAATTGATTTCTTGTTTTCAACAGCAAAGAGAGAAGTTGAAATGATTGCAAAATGTTGCGGAAGCATATTTGCAATAATTAAATAATGCAACATGTTGCTAACTTAAAAATAAATATGGCAACATTTCAATAAAACTTCTGAAATTAAATCCTGCACCCAGTTAAGCTTAGTACACTGTTCGAAGTTGTGAAAAATTATCAGCAAACATTGATTATTTCGCGTAAAAAATTTGACACGTAACAAGTGATGCCCATATTACTTTTTCGGAAAAAATTTTCATATTTATTGGTTTGAAGTAGGCAACATTGTTCGACTTTTGTAACCAAAAAACATCAGCTGTGTCAATATTTCGCGTGAAATAAATGTCACTCACATTATTTCACAGATGTCTCGAAAATGTTGCCAGATACGTTGCATAGATTTTTCACGAGTTGAACAAAATACAACTTTTGCAACATTTTTCCATGCATATTTCATGTGAACTTTTTTTTCTATGGTTTATCTCAAAATTTTGCTTGAAATTTTGAATCGAGTACCAGGCTTTACTTATAACACACATTTTCTTTTCTTTTTTTCACATTCATGCACATTCATGCACACTTCTTTTAAACAGTTTTAAATGTTGCTAGTTTCAAAGTTTAGATACATAGTATTTTTCATTTATTAGCTAGTGTCACTTAAGTCTAGTTTTATCACGTTTTTAGATTATTGACACTTGAAAAAACAATTTTTTTTCTGCATAAAGAGGGTGTGTTAAAATTCCTTCCATTTTTTTTTTTTTTTTTTTTTTTTTGGTTATTGTTATAGAGTTTAGTCTCATTTATCATTGAAATAATTTTTATCTTGAATATAACATACCCTCTCTCATGCTTATAATTGTCTGTGCTGTAAAATGTTTCGTTGTAGGTTTTTTTTGGAATTCAAGTCAAGGTCTTTCTGTTTTGCTTTTAGCATTTTGCAACGTTTTTTTCAGCAGTGGCTAGTGAGATTTTATTGAATTGTTCAATGCAGGCGATAGTTATTTATTTATTTATGCACTGCCTTATTCTTAAAGCATTTTCTTAAAGTTGTTTAATAAAGCCTTTTGTAAGTCTAAAATATTTTGTATGAATATGGCCTATAATATTTAAAATACATACACATTAACTGCCATATTCATAAAAACTATTGCAGGTTTATTAAGCGCTTATTTGACATATTTCTAGGGGAAATTTGTCAAATAAACCTGTAATAAACCTAAAATATTTTTGATGAATTAGACCGTAATTAATTAAATACTGAGCCAATCAAAGTTAGAAATAAAACTCTTTATGACACGAAAAAAATTTACAACATGTTGCAGAGACATGCATACATGAATAACGCCTTTATTCTTTAACTGAACCAAAAAAAATTGTTTATAAAACCTTTATGCAATAACTTTCATAATAAAGGGTGTTTTTTTATAGAGTGACACAAGTTTAAATCATAATAAAACAACGAAATATATTTTTTTATGAAATTATGTTTAAATATGATTTCTGTGATGTGGTCGCCACGCCACGGCTGGCGCGCAGAAGGCCCAATCTGGAACACCAATTCTTAACAACTTTTCGCAGCATTTGCGGCCGTATTTCACCGATAACTCTTCGAATATTGATTTCCCAGGTGTTCAATTGTTTGTGTTTTATCGACGTAGACAAGTGACTCAACATAACTCCAAATAAAATAATCCAATGGGGTCAAATCACACGATCTTGGTGGCCAGTTAATTGGCCCATTACGTTAAATTAATTTTTCATCAAAAGTTTCTTTGAGTAAATCAGTTGTAGCGCCCGCTGTGTGTCATTTGGCTCCGTCCTGTTGGAACCACATATCAGCAAGATTCATGCCAGAGAATTGAGGTACGAAAAAATTTCGAATCATGTTCCTATACCGTTCACCGTCCGACAGTAACATTCGGACCATCATTTTTTTTGAAGACATATGGGCCAATGACTCCGCCAGCCCATAAAGGGGACCAAACAGTAATTTTCTGTGGATGTAATGGTGTTTCGACAAAAGCTTGTGGATTCTCCTCACTCCAAATGCAACAATTTTTCTTATTTACGCACCCATTCAATCAGAAATGGGCTTTATCGGAAAATAAAATTTTGAATGGAATTTCAAAATCAATATCAATTTGTGCCTCAGCACCCTGCTCTGGTGTAAGTCGATTCATAATGAAATTTCAAAGCAAACTAAACAAAAATCAACTATCAGCTGTTAAATGGCTGCTCAAATAAAGCAGTGATGCCAACTCAAAGTTTTGACACTATAAAAAAACACCCTTTATAACACTTCTTTCAACATAAATTTTTACAAAAATAATCGTATAAAAATTTAGCAGAAAATCGCCAAAAATTATTTCTAGTAAATTGTTCTCATCCAAATTCAAAACGCATTAATTACTCGTAACTATAATTAATATGTATAAGAAAAATCATCAAAATAATTTTTTTTTTAATTTCTTGCAGACGAGTTTTGGTAGAACTAATTTTCCTGAATTAGAAAATTTTTTTCAAGTTAAATTTTTTTTGAAAATTGCAACAAAAAAAACCGTCATGTCGCCAAACATTTTGATGTTAAATTTTGTTTAAAAATAGCCATGTTGCCAAATAAAAAATTTAGTCGCGAAACAAGTTGAAAAATATCCACGTTTGGCGGGGAAACTGCCATATCTGACAGCCCTGTTTTGGACATCCAAAACCGCCTTTTAACGTCTCTCGGCTTCAACTCTTATGGTGCCAGATAACCGTAATAAGGCATTCTGACTTTAAGGTTCAATCAGACGTACCATAACCATAACCATAGAAAACAGCTGTTTGCACCACAAACTTATGGGCAACACTGTATTTGATTATAGGTGACTCGCCATAGCCATAACTATAGAAACCAATTGAATTTTGGTTTGGTTATGGCTATGGCACTCGAGCCAACAGTTGCTCGAATGCATTGGCCTTGAATTAGGCAAAAAAATAAGTAGATCAGCTGTGTTTTCAACTTTACCTGTTATGAATTTGCCATGTGTGTCGCTTAAGCTTTTTTAAGCGGTTATGGCTCGATATGTAAAAAACAAGTTTATTGTGTCATTTCGTTGGTTGGTTTCTGGTTTGCTGCAGACATAATGTATTTGTGCCGCAAACCAGAAACCAACCGACGATTTGTTCAACTAACTCCAAGTGAAAACAGTGAAAATGTATGAAATTTGACAACTAGGCGTAAATATGTATGTATAACCTTTTAAATCGCCTCGATATTGTATCGGTAAAAAAATTAGTAGCTTTTAGAATAACAAGTGTCAAATGAAACGAAAATTGTTTTGTACGTATGTACGTATTTTAAGAAATGTTCATTGGAATTATTGGAACAACAAACCAAAGTTGTGCTACACGTGTGTTTGTTTATAAAGTCCCTGCAGTCAGACTGGGGCCAAATGTCTCTATGTCAACACTAAAATTGTAGTAGTAGGTACATTGTCTACAATTTCTCTTCTATTCGTCAGTATAAAAGAAAGAGAGAAAACAGATGTGGTGTATTTCTGGTGGCTTTTGCAACAACTTGTCAATATTCATACAATTGTATGTACGTAAGGTATAGAAATTTACCACTAAATGTCTGGTTGATATGTCTCCATGTTCCCATAAGAACTATGTAGTCACTACCTAGTCAATTGTTTTAGTGTTACTAGTAGATTTTCAATGACAAGCACATGCTAAATGTCTATAGCACAAAGTATTGTATGGGGATTAATTAGAGAGTAGTACTGGTGACAAAGTCAAAAGCGACTCAGCACATTTTCACCATCGACATTTCCTTCAGGGGTTATTCACCCACAAATAAATACAAATATACATATACAGAGACAAATACGAGTACTTATGAAGTATGACAATTTCAGAAAGCTTTAAAGTTTAAACCATAACAGTTTATAACATACATACATACATACATACATACATACGTACAGAAATATATACAATTTTGGATATACGAGATCGTTAAGTAAATGCAATTAAGAAGACGTCAGAAAAGTTCAAACAAAGCTGCCATAAAGTGAAATTTAATTTGCGTATTTAATCACTTTTAATTACCAACATAGATATGAGATCGTTTTTAGGGTTCCGTACACCAAAGGTGAAAAGCAACCCTATTGGTTTCGCTACGCTGCCCGTCCGTTTGTCACAGGGTATTTTCTCGATGTTATGCTTAAAACATAAATACCCTATAACTATAAGTAGAAAGGGACATGCGAATTATGTATGCGTACTGGGTGTCTGCCGCACTTAAGAGTCGGAGTATGGATATTTAGTCGGCAAAAAAAAATATCATTAGTATAGTTTTTACTCGGCATATTTATTCATCATTCGCATTTTAATGGAAAACATGTTCTGGCTTTTTGAAAACATGCTTAATGTATGTGTAAAAAAATAATCCTGTATGTACGCATGTATAGCCGATTAATACTCAGAGTATTTTTATAATTATGCATATGATTTTAGCTCATACATTCTCGTTTCAATGTGGGAGTCGCAGTTCGTTTGCACATGATTTTTTGGTGATTTCAATAAAAACATTGTGTATAAACAAATGTTTACATAGAAATTACCAACAACTTTTGTACAAACTACGACTCCTACAATAGGTTGTGAATTGAGCAATTATAAATTTGAAAGAGACTTTGTCTGTTTGCTACGCTTTCACGGCTAAACCGATTTTAAAAATTATTTTACCAATGGAAAGCTACATTACCAGCGTTCCATATAGAATACTTTTTATCCGGTTAGGAACCGGTTTGTTTTATATGGTACAAATTTTTCCCTAAAAACAATTTTTTTTTGTATGATTGGGATAATTTTTCTTTCGGGTTTTATTATTTAACAAGTTTTAAAACCGGTTTTTATGTTTTTTTTTAAGCAGATCAACGGATCCGCGGTTAAAAGCTAGTATTTTTATAAAAATATGTAAACTTACTTCAACTCCTTCGTAGCTTGGAAGCATTTATGATTTTGAAAAAATTAAAGTTGCTTAAAACATCTGAAATAAAAGAATATGGAAGAAAAATTAATATTTTGTATTATGTTTATGCAATTTAATTAATTATATACGGAACCAAAACAATTAAAGAATTTTTAAAACGCAAATTTTGGAGTTTCTTATAAAAAAAATGCACCACTTTTATGAAATTCATTTTCAAAACTAAACTTTTCGCTTAGTTTCAAACATTTTTGTACGAACATTAATTATTTGTTTGTATATGTGGGATTCATTTCGCTCTATAAGCAAAATTTCGTGCTCAATTTAGACTCGGATCGAACTCGTTCAATCGGTCATTTTAGGTCTATGACATAGACTCTATCTTCAAACTAGGGATCTTTTGAGCTAAAATGAGCTGTTGGACCAGGGATGGGATTGACAATTTTAAAATTGTACCAACAACTTTCAAAAATTGTACTTTTTTTACCTTAATTGTACTAAAATATTTTTTAGTTGAAATTATTTTTATTAAGCCCCGACCAAAAAAAAGCGTGTTATAAGTTTGTAGTGTGTGTCTGTGTATCTGTGTATCTATGTGTCTGTCCGTGTCCACATACAGACCAAACGGCTGGACCGATTTTGATTTAGTGTTTTGTGTCTGAAAGGTGATTGAGAGGGTTCTTAGCTATGTTTGAAGAAAATCGGTCCAGCCGGTTAGAATATATGACATCTTATTTAGATATATCGGGGGTTTTTAAAATTTTTGTTTTTATTAAAATATGAAAATGTGCTACCGAATCGTTTTCACAAATTTGCTTGTGAATGTCAGCTGCTTAGCTAAAGTTTAGAATATACAAATTAATAGCATGTGCTCTAGCATCCGAATTTAGAAGAAAAATAATTTGGAAAAGGACAAGTTCACATTTTTTGATTTTCTCGTTGCGTTTTACTTTGACAACACTTTTTTCAAGTGAGAAGAATATGAGTATCGTACTGACATATACACAATTTTCACTTTTGAACAATAAAAATAAATACGGATTGAAATTATGAAAAGCGGGAAGATATCTTAAATGTACTAAATTAACCATTGGTGTACTATTGTACTTTTCGAATTTCAATAGTACCAAAAAAAGTACAAAAGTACATTCCTGTGTTGAACACAAGTCCGGACAAAAACATCCATATAAATTAAATAGGAGTGAAACAACTTTTGATTCGAACTTAAAAGAGCTGTTGGACACAACTCTAGTTCAAACTAGATACCAAGCTGTGATCAAACCCATGAAATTTAAATAGGTTTGAACTAGATTTGGGTCGAACTCGTTCACTAGTTCATTTCTGACACAAACCTTTTATCAAACATGAGTAACATATGGGCAAATCCTGCGTGACGAACGATACATTCGTACGCGTTTTCGGATTAAAATATAAAAATTGTTTGGTCTTTTTAGAGAGATACCTTTAACTTATACATGGTTAGACTTGGGTCGAACTCGTTCACTAGTTCATTTTTGCCACAAACCAATGATCAAACTCATGTAATTTAAATGGGTTTGATCATTGGTTTGTGGCAAAAATTAACTAGTGAACGAGTTCGACCCAAGTCTAGTCCAAAATGAACTAGTGGACGAGTTCGACCCAAATCTAGTAGAAGTTGTAGTGCGCAAAAACTATGGCGCGTAGTCATAGTCAAAACGAAGTACACTTTAAGAAGTTACAACCAGTATTACCATAAAAAATACTACATAGGCGCGTAATGTTTTTATTGAAATTACCAATGAGAGTTGCCCACCAAAAAAATGCTCTACCTGTGAACCTAGTCTTTCATTGGCAATAAATTTAGTTTTTAAATTATTTTCCATAAATAGAGAATTCTTTTGTTTTGTTCTAAGCATTAAAGATTAATTTTAATTTAATTTAAACCTAATTACTATAATGACCTTCAACATTTTAATAAACAACATAATGGCTTTGAGCAAGAAAAATTTCACTTTACAATAAAACTTTTATATACATAATTCTAAATTAATTAACGCATTTAAAAAAAAAATACATACCAGTATGTACAGTACAACCTCTCTAATCCGGACACTGGCTAGTTCGGACTATCCAGTAATCCGGACATTTGAATTTTTCGGACAGTTTAGTAATTTTTCCTCTATAGTCCTCTATTGGGCTGAGCAAACCAAAGCGACGGAAAAGGTTATTTTTTTAAATAGAATTTAAAAATAGAGCACATAAATTACATAATGATATGTGTATTCAAACAAAAAAAAATTCTTATTTTTCAAAATGAATATTTTTGAACACTTTAAGTATTTTTCTTTATGTCTTCTGTAATTTAATTAAACACAAATGAATTCTTATGTGTAGTTTTTCTTCTTTTCGGTAATAAAAGTAAATTATATACATACATACCTACATATGTAGATGTACATAAGCGTATTACGATTAAATTTTTATTTTAACTGTAGTCCGGACGATCCAATAATTCGGACAGTAGCTGAAACTATATCTGTCCGGATTATAGAGGTTATACTGTATTAATAAAACCATAAGAAAAAAATGCATGTAAAGGGTGTTTTTTATTGAGGTATAGAACTTTAAGTTGGCATCACTTTTTTAACTGGAGGCCATTTTGTCAGCTGTCAAGTGATTAATATTTAGTTTGGTTTGCCATTTCATCATGAACAGGTTGACAAAAGAACAACGCTTGCAAATCGTGCAAATTTATTTCGAAAATAATGGTTCAGTTCGCGAAGTTTACCGCAAGCTCCGTCCATTTTATGGTCGACATAATCGTCCATCAGAGCAATTAATTCGGTTAACCATGGATCGTTTTCGCACTACGTTTACTCTATGTGATAATACGCATCCGCAGAGACGTCGAACAGTGCGCACCGAAGAAACAATTGCCGCTGTAGAGCAAAGTGTTGAAGAGGACCCGAATGAATCGATTCGCCACCGTGCACAGCAATTGGAGCTTTGTCCATCAACTTTATGGAAGATTTTGAAGATTTTGAATGTGGATGAGTTGTGGTTCCAACAAGACGGCGCTACATGCCACACAGCGCACGTCACAATCGATTTATTGAAGGAAACATTCGATGAGCGCATAATTTCGCGGAATGGACCTGTCAATTGGCCACCAAGATCGTGTGATTTGACACCATTGGATTATTTTCTTTGGGGATATGTGAAGTCGATTGTCTACGCCAACAAACCAGAAACGTTAGGGGACTTGGAAGCCAACATTCGTGGCGTTATTGCCAACATACGGCCCCATATGCTCGAAAAAGTGGTTGAAAATTGGACCTGTAGAATTGGCTTTATTCGAGCCAGCCGCGGCGGCCACATGCCCGAAATCATATTTAAACATTAATGGCATAAAATTATCCTGCCAATAAAGCCAAATTGATGGACATTAAAACGATTTTCTTGTGTTTTATTTCAATTCGAAGTTCTATACCTCTAAAAAAAACACCCTATACATACTGCCAGCTGAAAGCCGAAAAAAAATCTTACCAAAATAACCTTGTCCCAAAACAACTTATTTTTTTTTCTTTAAGTTGCAGCAATTTTAATGTATTTTGTTTTTTTCTCAATTAAAGACACGCAACAACTTGAAATTTATGAAATACGTACAAATAAGCGAATTGCAGTACACAATGTTGTAGTAGTTGTATGTTTACAACAACAATGCGAGCTGCAACTTCAAGCTAAACTAAATGCAATAAAGGTTCTTGTTTTTGTTTTTCTTCAGATTGTTAGCGAACTTTCATGTGTATGTTTCAAGACATACATAGCTACACATACAGTGAACAAAGAAAAAACTTGTACAGCAAACGCTCCGCTCTTCTAATCAAAATATCTCTGTTGCTTTGTAAGATTTTAAGATAAAACCAAAAGCGGGTCCAAGGAAAATTAATCAGCTTTCTATGAAAATCTTTAATTTTATTAACAAATTTATTTTAATGCGAAAAAAATAACCTAAAATATAATAACACTATTTTCCAGAGCCAAAAAAAAACTTGTACACTAACTCTTCTTTCAGGAAGGAGCTATGAAATAAGGAATAAACTTAAAATTAGTACTAAATGTGGCCACGTCTAGCATATAATAGATTATTTTCATAGAATGAACTGGGTTTTCGGTAATTTTGGGAGCTATATGGTCCAATATGCCCTGGAGAGCACTTTTGAGTTAATTTTTACACATAATCTACAGCTCGCGTAATTTTTTGTTCACATACGCCCACAGAATTTCATTTGTACTGAGGCCAAGGATCTAGGGAGGATGTGCCTGCAATTTTTTCCATTGAATGGAAGCCATTCTCTTATTATTGAAGACGAAAGTTTCGGGTATTTAACTCTAACTAATCAATAGTCTCCACTTACATTTAATTTGGCAGCTAACTGTGCTAAATTATCTCTTAGTATGTTTAAATAATTCATTTTATTTATTGTACGTTCTATAAAAACCCGATTTCATACACCACTCGATCCCATTGGGCCCCATACCATCATATTACACCCCCCATGCTTCACCGTGTTATTCAGGTTTTTATCACTAATGCTGGAATTCCTCTTCGCCACAAAAATCTACAACCATAACATCTAAATATATTAAATTTGGATTCAGCAGTGTCCCAAAAGTCATCATAGTGATTAATATAATCTTTCTTTGCGTGACAAAGAAAAGCTCCAGCCTTAACGATAATAACCTGAATAACACGGTGAAGCATGGGGGGTGTAATATGATGGTATGGGGCCCAATGGGATCGAGTGGTGTATAAAATCCGGTTTTTATAGAACGTACAATAAATAAAATTAATTATTTAAAAATACTAAGAGATAATTTAGCACAGTTAGCTGCCAAATTAAATGTAAGTGGAGACTATTGATTAGTTAGAGTTAAATACCCGAAACATTCGTCTTCAATAATAAGAGAATGGCTTCCATTCAATGGAAAAAAATTGCAGGCACATCCTCCCTAGATCCTTGGCCTTAGTACAAATGAAATTCTGTGGGCGCATGTGAACAAAAAATTACGCGAGCTGTAGATTATGTGTAAAAATTAACTCAAAAGTGCTCTCCAGGGCATATTGGACCATATAGCTCCCAAAATTACCGAAAACCCAGTTCATTCTATGAAAATAATCTATTAGATGCTAGACGTGGCCACATTTAGTACTAATTTTAAGTGTATTCCTTATTTCATAGCTCCTTCCTGAAAGAAGAGTTAGTGTACAAGTTTTTTTTTGGCTCTGGAAAATAGTGTTATTATATTTTAGGTTATTTTTTTCGCATTAAAATAAATTTGTTAATAAAATTAAAGATTTTCATAGAAAGCTGATTAATTTTCCTTGAAATCGCTTTTGGTTTTATCTTAAAATCTTACAAAGCAACAGAGATATTTTGATTAGAAGAGCGGAGCGTTTGCTGTACAAGTTTTTTCTTTGTTCACTGTACATATTCGTACTATTTACAAAAAAAATGCACAAGAGAAGCGAAATAATAAACTACAATTTAAAATAACAGCAACTTGAAGTTGCAATAACAGCAAAAATACAAAAATATAATCGTACATACATACATGCATAGGTAGTGGCCAAGCGAAGTAAGGCTGCTGAGTGCAGAAACAGCAGCAGCAGCAGCAACAACATACCTATAATGAAAAGCCACCCATTGCAATATTTTTATTAACCAGTTTTTATTTAACAAGATAAGACTGGTTGCTGGGTTGTTTGCTTAATAAGTTGGTCTTACCAAAATGGTCTCCGACTCCCGGTCGGTCTGTCTGTCTGTCTGCCTAACCGTCTGTCCGTATCTGTGTCTTAACAGCAAAATTAGTTGCTGGTTGTTTTGCAGTGTGGGATTGTAAACGCATAAGCACTGACGGAAAACTAAAATAAATAAAAGAAATGTTACGCATGCGCGATTTAAACTGAGCCTGCTGAATTGAAGAGAAGCTTCATGGGAAAGAGGGTTTGACCGTTTAGCGGGTGATTGTTTTACTAACGTTGCAGTTGGTTGCATTTTACATTTACATACATACATACATATGTATTTATTCATTCATATACTATGTACATATGTATGTGTATATGTATGTGTGTGCCTCCCTACGCCAACAACTCTTTCAAAAAGCTGTTAATTGCTAAGTCCTAATTTACACTATGCAAGTCTTATTGCTAAGCTGATTAGTTTGAAAGAGAGAGACGATTGGAACAGAAACGTTTCTTTTCCCCTCGTCTCTCCCTCTCTCTCTCTATCTCTTAAAAAACTAATCAGCTTAGCAATAAGACTTGCATAGTGTAAACTAGGACTAAAAGACTTGCGATCGGTTTCAGAGGGTAGACGGATTATTATATACTCGTATATAGTACTATATGGGTTCACAACCTGCTTTGCATGCTCTATTGCCTGGTGTTGAAAGCAACCTGTTTTTAACACACAATCACAGTTCTGGCAACAATACAATAACAACAACAACAGCACACTGAAAACCAGACGGTGGTCTTTGTTAGTGGCAGATTTAAGTATTTTGCAAAGAAAATATCTTGCTACATACTGTGATGTTGTTATCTACATGTGACCGTTTGTTTGCCATGTAAAACGAGAATTAACAAGAAAAATTTTTAATGTTTTCCAAAGGAAAATGTATCGCCAATGGAATACTTAAGACATAATTTGTACAGAATAGGTACATACCTATTACGTTTTTTTTTACTATAATTATTCAGAAATTGTGTATATTGTTAAAGATTTCGCCATTAGCAATTATTATTAACAAAAATTTTAGTTCCTGAAAAAGAGCTTCTCCTAGAGAACTCAAAGCTTTTTAATATTACTCATGAAAATCACCAGAAAAAATTTATAACTACGCCAATAGGTAAGTGAAATGGAGGAAAAAGAAATACCTTTTGCAAATTTCAGCACTACAAAGCATTAATATTTCGTATTTCTGTTAAATATGAACTCAATTTTAAGGTTAAGGTCCTAAAAGAAGTTTTCCATTAAAATTCGAAATTTCGAACTTAAGTTCGAATTTTCGAACATACATCAAAATATAATATTTTTACATAAATATTATGGAAAGAGGACTTTGGCACAAATTCTTGTTATTAGAAAGGATTCGAATATACTTACATACATATGTATGAGCTCCAATTAACTATTTGAAATGTGGTGAGCTGAAATTCCGACAAATTATTTATGTAAGCCCACTGTAAAATTTGTTATATTCATTGAATTTTTTTTTAAGAAAAGTTCTTCGCGGTGTTGGCTAAACTGGTACAACTCTACTTTTTTTTGGTACTATTCAAACTCGGAAAGTACAATAAATAGTACACCAATAACTAATTTTGTTTATTTAAGAAATCTCCCCAGTTGCACTCGCTATTTATTTTCAAACTATTTCAAATGTCAATTTTCACTTTTGAACGATGAAACTCATATTCTTCTCACTTGAAAACAGTTATTTTGAAAGCAAAACTCAGCGAGAAAATCAAAAAATGTGAACTCGTCCATTTCCAAATAATTTTTCTTCTAAATTCGGATGCTAGAGCACATGCTATTAATTTGTATATTTTAAATTTCAATTTAAACAAGTGTAGTCATATGCTTTAACATCCCAACTTGCAAGAAAATTTGTGAAAACGATTCGGTAGTCAAAACAAAGTCGATTATTTTAATAAAAACAAATAAAAATATGTAATTTGAACTAAAAAATCTTTTCGTAGAATTAAGGTAAAATAAATACAATTTTTTAAAGTTGCTGGTAAAATTTTAAAATTCCTAATGCCATCCCTGGGCCTTCGAAAGATATACATATGTATGTGCATACATAATATGTGTGTATGCATATTATAATATCTTTAAAAATTCCATACATATATTTACATATGTTTGTATTGTATGTGTAACGATGAATACATTTTGTTAAGTTTCAAACCATTATCATCACTTTTTAAACTGTCAAAAGCCAAAATCTTGACACACAGTGTGCAATCAGCTGTTTTAGCTTGTCACACAACATACCTACCTAGGTACCTATCTAGCTTTTCTAGTTAATCGACTTTCAATCAAAAGCTGACTCATACATACTTTCAAAAATAAAAATAAAAATTAAAAATTCAACTTAAAACATTACAAAAACCAAGATTTAAAAATAAATTTTAAATAAAAAGTTCATTAACAAATAACCTTGAAAGTATTTCTAAAACACACAACATAAAACATATTGTGCCCCGTCTTCTTAAGAATATTTAAACAATAAGAAAACAATTTTTTTTAGATTCTTGCTCTTTAACATAGTTTATTTTTTTTTTGCATCTTTTCCTTAAGTCTTTTATTAAATTTTGCTCGAAGAAACTCATATACATAGGTAGTAGACATTTCAAAACAAAAGCAAAAATTAAAAAAAGACATAAATCCTTGAAATTGATTTCTTTTGCTCCGCTAAATTTCTTGTGAAAAACAGCTTAAAAGTATAGAAACAAGATTCTTTTAAGTTCTCAAGTTTAACATTAAAAATATCAAGAATATTGATTGTGCATTAAAGGAGTCCGTATAGAAAAACTACAACAAATAGTAAGCAACATCTGCGGCAGCAGCAACATAACAGCACACAGTGCAAAATGTAAAATCATTGATCACTTATTTATAGCGATGTTCGAGATAAAAAAAATTTTGTATGTAGGTACATAAATACTTTAAATAAACGTGGATGAAGACGATAAAGTTGGAAAATGTTCCTTATGTATGGAGTTTGAGTGACTTATAGACTTCTATCGAACTCTTTCAGTAGCTCGTTTTTGACACAAACCAATGATCGAACCCATGTATTTTAAATGGGTTTGATCATTGGTTTGTGTCAAAAACGAGCTACTGAAAGAGTTCGATACAAGTCTAGTGACTTAAAAGAATACTGCACAGATTCTAGGTAGGTACATATATCTTAGAAAATATTTTTAAATCTATTGCGATTACGATAAAAAAATTTTAAAATAAAAATTTGAAATTTTCAAAATAAAATCAAACAAACATTGTCCCACTTTAAATGATAAAAGTTCTCTTGCAGCAAATTTTTCATTTTATTCTCAAACTTGCACTTGCGTTAACACCAACAAATTATTCTTGCCGGAGTTGCAATCGAAAAGGAATTTCAAGTACATGAATATGTGTAGGTACACTGTACACTGTAGGTATAACTTTCTATTCCTCATGCCGACAAAGTAAAAAATTTCATCTATTTACTATTTCTGTCACTACTGTTTTTCTTTTAAAGTAAAGTTGTTTCTTCAATGTGAAAGTGCAGTGCCACACTACTTTCCATCCCTGCAATGCACAAATCATAAACAGAAAGAAAACAGAATACATTTTGGCCCAAAACTCTTTTTAACAAGTTTTTTTGTTAAAATAAGAAATAGAATGAAAGCCAACGAAGCGATACAAACAAACACACACACACACCCAAAACTGTAAGTTACAAATCAAAGAATAGAGAATGAAGAAGCAAAGAAACGAATTAAGAAGAGGTTATTAGCGGTTATTGACTTTGTCTCGTTTAAATGACCTTGCCCGAAAAATAGCGTACAAAAAATCGCAGCAACAACAACAAAAAACACACACGTTCTCCCAGAAAAGAAATCTTACATTTGTGTGTTCATAAGAAGTGTGTATGAGTGTGTGCTCGTGTTTTGTTTGGTGTTCTTTTCTTTTTGTATTTTGATAAAACGGGATCTTTTATTTTTGTATGGGATAGAGTGTTGCCGTACGTTGTTATTTCTAGCGTGTAAATTAAATATCGATGGTCTCAAGTAGAAAGGCGTATTTGGTATTTTTTTACGAAATTGTGTTTTTCAGTGATTCCCATACATTTCACACAGTGTTGCCGAAACGGCGGTTTTCCCGCTACATACATTAGCGGCAATTCTATTTAAAAAAACCACCAGCGGGGTTACAGCGTTCTTCTGAAACTTAGAAAAAATATATTGAATAAAAATAAGCTTTTTTTAACGCAGCTATGAAACACGTACCCTGGTACTTATGTATGTTGAGTTTTTTGATATAAACACATAAACAATTGGCTTTTTGTGGTGGTATAGTTAAACTTTAATAAGTTAAAAATAGAAACATCTCATTTTTACACTAAAATTATGTTCCAAACCAAATTAATCTTTCTTTTCGGATTTAAAAAAGTGAGTAAACAAAACTTTAGACAAGTGGAAAACAATTTCAAACTAAATTTCTCAAAACAATAACTTTTTATGAATAATTTTTTTTATTAGAGAAATAGAAATATGTAGGTATAACTTCAAGCAAATGTGAATTGAAGAATATAGTTTATTTTATAAAATTAATTTTTCAATTTCAGATTGTTAGAAAATCAGGAAGTTTGATTTAGATTACTTTGTACCTAGTTCATAGCATATTTCAAGCAAAACAACAATATATTATTCTTTATATTTATATTAACTAAAGGCTATAGTAGAAAATATTAAGAAGGTATTAAATCAGCTTAAACATATTAATATTATAAGATGGAATGGTCCGTTGAATTCGACTTTTTTCTGGTTCTTTTTATCCTTTTATGCAAAATAAATAATCGGGTCTGCTCTGTAAACCGAATCGTTTTTCAAAACGAAAAATGTTCAAAAACGAGTAAATGTTTATTTGGTGTTCTACAAATTACTCGATTTGGTGACATTCGAAATTAAGCTAAATAAAATATTTGAACGTTAATGTCAGTTGTTAATAAAAGAAATCACATTTTCAATCAAAAATAAGCATTTAAAATGCCCGGCTCTAAATATTTGACCGAAAAAGTGTTTTTCTTCATACAAATAATTTTAATTCCTTCTTGCAGTAAAACTGGAAACAAACGTTGGAGTGTTTTTAAAACCAATTTTCTACAATTAAATGTATCAAACTGCATGTGATTTAGTTATAATATGGTATTAAAGAACTCAAAATGTTAATGCTAATTATTTTTTGATGTTTCATCAGTGATTTATTGAAATAATATCACATTCGATTTAATTTCGACCAGGTATATTTACTCGATTTAAAAACGAGTAAAACCATGTGAATTCGGTTTAGAGAACACCAAAACTTTTTTCTCGTTTTAATAACGAAAAATTTTTTCGGATTCGGTTTACAGAACAGGGCCGAATATTTGAGTATGAAGCGTACATTAAACTAAACTTTTCATACATGACTAAATCATACATGAAGCACAAATTATTATTTTTTTTTTGCATAAGGGGGTTAGAGTATGGGAACTCTGCAGGAAATAAAACATGTAAAGAATAGGCTGAGCTTTGCTTACAAATATTGGCGCTTATTCGGAATAAAAAGCGAACTATGAGATTTTGACATACATATACATATGTATGCATTTATATTTTATAAAATATATCTCATGGTTTACCAATAAACCATAAAAAAACGAAAATAAAAACCTTATAAAAAATTCAGCGGTTTTGTTAGCGTTTATTTTTATTCATGTAGAGTTTTTAGCGGGTTTACAGGGGCTATATGGCGGGAAATGGCTACAATATTTTAGAAACACTGATTTCACACAAACACACATCGTCACAAAAATATATTGCAATAGTGTAAAAAATAACTGCTTACAAGCAGTTGTACAAAAAAAAAATTACATATTGAATACCTATTACTGTTTCTGTTATGTTTTAGCTTCTATGTGAAGTTAAAATTATTTGAGTTAAGGCCTTTCTACTTGAGACCAACGATACGTACATGTATCCACATATTTATACACCTACAAATAAGACCTAGAGGAAAATCTAACTTTCCGACACACGGATTAATAGCAGTTGATATCGATAGTCTGTTATTATTTCTTTCAGTAATATAATTTAAAAACCCGTTGAAAGCCAAATACATACTAATTGCCACCAGTGGCGACAATTTTGTTCGTAAGCAGTCTTTTTACATTGTTATTAACATATTATCGCAAAAATATCCTAAGTGCTCGATTTATGAATATTTAAGGAAAATATATCAAATTGACTTTTAAATGTATACAAAATTAGTAAAAACTACAATAAAATTATACTGCCATTCAAATAATTTGTACTAAACTATTAATAGTTAATAGGTCAACACTGTTAATTAGCTTTTCATTTACTTGTTGCAAGTCAAACCAAATCACTGTCTTGTAAAATTCCTTGACGGTTGAGTTGTAAGTAGACTGCAAGTGCCGAAAGTGTAGTTGTGTTAGTGCGTGAAAATCACAAAAGCGTAGTAGGCTTAGAAACTTTAACACTATGTCAAATAAAAAAAAAAAATTAAAATTTAGATTTTATTTTTCATTTTGCCTTATAAATACTTTTATTGTTATCCAATGGATTTCTAATTGTATAAAGGTATAGAAAAATTAAATAGATTCATATCGAATATGAATTTTTTTCTGGGTTTTGTCAAAGTTTCTAAGCTTACTACGCTTATGTTCTTTTGTGAGTTTCAAAAATATTATTATTTGTGAATTCTCAAATAGTTTTTGAAAGTCTGTGCATAAGACAAGAGGTTTGTGACTGTTCAAAATATGTGGTTGAAGTCTACTGATGATTTGGCATAGCACCAATGAAATATATAGACAATGCTTAACCACCAGCAAATAAATTTCAGTTATAATAACTTTCAGGTGAAATATGAAATACGAAGAGCTTACAAAATATAACTATCTAAAATCGACAATGATCGTTTCACGCTATTACTTATGATAATTACCAAAAAAATCCTATTTTTAACACCCGACCAAAAAAAGGGGTGTTATAAGTTTGTAGTGTGTGTATGTGTATCTGTCCGTGACCACGTACAGCCCAAACGGCTGGACCGATTTTGATTTAGTTTTTTCTGTTCGAAAAGTGACTTGATCGAGAAGGTTCCTAATCGGCCCTGCCGTTTAGAAGATATCAAATCTTTTCTAGATATATCGGGGGTTTTTAATATTTTTAATTTTTGTTATTTTATTATTTTTACTGGTTCGAAAATTTGCTTTTCCATATTTTAGTATTTTTTTCTTTGTAGAAATTCTACCAATTTCTCCCCTAGTTTAAATTTATTAAAAAATTTCCAAAACTCAGAAGTAAAAGTTAACCCATGGCGTTACATAGGAGGTGGCAACACTGTTTGTTTGCTTGTTTAATTAATTGAATTTGTGTGAGTGACATAAAAAGAAATGTGGGCAAGAACAAAATCTTAATTCCAAAGAAAATAAAAACGGTGTTTCCAATAGGGACGTAGCAGGTGTTAAATTAGTCAACCAAGTTGCGTGTTATTTGTAGATTATTGGACATAAACCTGTGTGTGTTACATACATACATACATACACACATCTTACCTACTTATGTACCGTTTTGAAAAATATACCCTCTAGTCAACCTAGAACCATATGTCTCTATGTCAACACTCTTTTCTCTAGCGACAATTGCACTAGTTGAAATTTCGACAATTTTCCTTTTATGCGCGAGTAGAGATACGTTAGAGACAACAGTTCCAATGTATTTCTGTTGATATTGCCAATGAACGCGTCAATAGTTTGTTTTTCTTTTTTACTATGCTATGCAATAATGTTAAAAACTTACGTACATATGTATGTAGGTATGTATGTATTTAAGTTTGTTGGCCCAACCCTTATTAAATTGTAGACGAGGGTCACTAAAATGTACTAGTGATTCTTTAGTTCAAATGTCTCCATATGGTCGTAGAAGAATAGTGCTAAAGTCTACTGGCAGATTTTCAATGTTATATGTCAATAGGCAATTACATTGGCTGCGGTACACCTATTCAGTTGTACTATTGACAATGTCATTAGTAAATCACTACAATTTTACTATTGACATGGAGCGAGGAAATATCGATATTGTAGACTGGAGCCCCTAAAATTTACTAGTGAATCTTTGGTTCCAATGTCTCCATGTGGTCCCAAAAGAACTACTTAGTCAGTATTGCTACAGTCTAGTGGTGGATTTTCAATGACAAGCTAATGTTAAATGTCAATAGATAATTACATTGGCTGGGATACACCTGGTCAGTAGTACTACTGACAATATCACTAGTAAATCACTACAATTTCACTATTCGCATTTTCTGCAGGGATATACATATGTACATACATATGTATGTATGTAAGTGCAAATTCCTTTTCTGGTGTTATTGCCTACAAAAATGTATAAACAGGGCTGCTTAAAATAATCAAAATTCTAAGATATTGCAACTTTAAGTCCAATAGGAATTTTATTGCTTTTGTTTTGCACAGTACTGTAAGTTTCCTTACGAAACAAATTATTATTCAATCAGTTCTAAGTGAAGACAGTTGTAGTAAAGTGATATGTTTGGCCTAACCCTTGTCATACATCAAATAAAATTTATTATTATTTTTTATGGCTGTAAACACTCTTGGAAAACGAATACTAAAAACTTAGCGTTATTAAATGAGTGTTCGACTGATCGCATCGTCCAAGTCATAGGTATAGAAAGCCCAAATATGTATTCCAGGCAATACCTATCTCATGATTATATGTATGTAAATGTTGGTGTTTGCTTATCATTTTTCTTTTCCTTATCTCCTCCTTATACAGCAGCTTTTATTTTATCTCCTTGTTCAATGTTTTTTATGTTTTAGTTATCTTCTGAACCCCATAGACTTGAGGAGTTAAAGCATAAACGAAGTTTTTTTATGTACATTAATTAGGGCGTTCATAAAAAATAAACTTTTAGAACTTCTACTTTATACATAAAGCCATTCATCTTAAATAATTTAATTCCTACTTGGAATAGGTACACAATCTAGTAGGATTAACTAAGATTTCAAGCGCAACAGAAAGGGCGAATCCAAATTATTTGCCCTGAGAAATCAAGTTGAGTAATCAACTCGATACTAATTTTGATTCATGAATTTTGTTTTTGCAAATTTATTGTGAGAAAAACTGGCCATATATTTTTTATTTACTAACAATGAACAAAAACTTTGCAAACTAATCGAATATTGATGTTATATTTATTAAAAACTACGCCTCCACCAATTTCAATAACAAACAAAATTCTAGTAAACCTTTTCCATAAGAAATTAAAATTTTGAACATTGCTCCACAAATGACAAATTTATTTGATAATAAATTTTTAAGGCGGGCACTTTGCCTCCGTTTATATACATTTCTGTCAATGATGCCAACTTTTTTGGCTCTAAAAGCACATTAAAATTTAAAAAAATCACTAAAAAAAAGCACTAACGTGAAAAACGAGTTAAGATTCAAACGAGTGAAGTTTAATAATGTTCAGTATTTTCTAAGCTATTCTCTATTTCAGCAATAGTATCATCATCTTTAATGAAATAAGTTTTTATTAAAGTAATTTTAAGAAATACACAAATTTCTTAAAGGCACTACTTAGTGCTTTTCCTTAGTTTGCCACTAACGCTGAAAATTTGGCGTTTTGAGTCTCCAAAAAGCACTAAAAATAGTGCCAAAAGCACCAAGTTGGCATCGCTGATTTCTGTAACAGAAATAAAACACTGTTTATGAATCACATTTATGTAGGTTGGGGAAAGTCAAAGAGAAAATCTTAATGATAGTTCCCAACTTTACGTACAAATTATACGTAAAAGAGAGTATGAAGTGTTTTGGGGATACCTGATCTAGAACAAGATCCGATGTTGACTTTTGTCCGATGACCCTAATATACATTGTACATTTTTATATGCACGCGTACTTTCATACATACATATGTACATATCAATGGATGTATGTATGTATGTATGTGTACGTTTATAGATAAAGCAAGAGGTTCATGAATGCATCAGAGTGCATCAAACAAATAAAAAAGGGCCATTTGTTCAAGCTCCATGCTGTGTGAGCGCGAGAGTGCGTGTGTGTGTGTTTGCATGACTATGTGTATCCAATAACAACATAAATTTAATGTTTTTATTTTTTGCATTGTTGTGTTGTTCTTTTTTTCTGATACTGTTGATGATCAAGAGATTGTTGGCCTTTTTTCGTTGTTGTTTTTTTTCCTATATAAATAATACAATTGTATTGTTTTTGTTTTGTATGTATGTATGTATGTATTTTCTATAAAAGTAGTGCAATGACATTGACATCATTATTATAAAGTATATTGCTGTTGTTATTGCTATTGCTGTTGCTCTTTATAATAGCTTTCTTTATACTGCTGGTCGGTTTACACAAGGGGTAGCAATATATTCGTATGTATGTAGATACCTATGTATAGCAATAAAATTAAAATAAAAAAGTCAATGTCATTGTTAATTGAATAAAGAAAAAGACTTTAAAACTCAATAGTTACATACATACAAATATAAAATAAATGCGATAAAAACAAATGCAAAGTTGAAACCAAAAACTTATTTTTATAAAAAAAATTTCAAATTCCTAAGCAGTTTTAGTACCTATAATTTGAATTTATAAAAATCTAAGTAAAGGGTGTTTTTTTATAGAGTGACACAAGTTTAAATCATAATAAAACAAAGAAATATATTTTTAATATCAATGAAACGGGCTTTATTGCAAAGAAAATTTTATGAAATTAATGTTTAAATATGATTTCTGCCCATGTGACCTCCACAACGGGTGGCGCGTAGAAGGCGCAATCTGGAACACAAATTTTCAAAAACTTTTCGCATCATTTGCGGCCGTATTTCGCCGATAACTCTTCGAATGTTGTTCATTTGTTTGTGGTTTATCGACGTAGATAAGTGACTTAACATCACCCCAAATAATATAATCCAATGGGGTTAAATCACACGATCTTGGTGGCCACTTAATTGGGCCATTACGTGAAATTATTTTTTCATCAAAAGTTTCTCTGAGTAAATTAATTGTAGCGCCCGCTGTGTGGCATGTGGCTCCGTCCTGTTGGAACCACATATCAGCAAGATTAATGCCACGTAATTGAGGTACGAAAAAATGTCGAATCATGTTCCTATACCGTTCACCATTGACAGCAACATTCCGACTATCATCGATTTTCAAGACATATGGCCCAATGACTCCGCCAGCCCATAAAGCGCACCAAACAGTAACTTTCTATGGATGTATGGTGTTTCGACAAAAACTTTGTGGATTCTCCTCACTCCAATTCTGCTTATTTACGCACCTATTAAATGGGTGGTCAAATAAAGCAGTGATGCCAACACAAAGTTGTGACACTCTAAAAAACACGCTTTGTTAAGGTGTCTACAGTGTAGACTCTACAGTGTATCTATGTCATATACTACGTTTATACGCGCACTATTTGCAAATAATAATATTTGCAAATAAATTAACTCACTGTTTATACAGCATAGCAAAAGTACACAAACTTGGTAGCACTTCTATAGAAAACTTACTTATATTGGCAAAAAAAGTAGTGTAAATGTACAAAATATGAAATAATTATTTGTTTTTATTGTCATTATGTGCTTCTATCAATGTTTTTTGTGCAATATTTATCCATTTATCGTTTTTGTTATCAAACATTTGTAAGCGTGGCAACCTCAAGCATTTTATTTGCAAATAGTGCATTAATCGTGAATAGTTTTCTGAATTAGTAAGTCGCAATAAAAACAATAATATGGCAACAATTTACAGTTTTATTTGCAAATAAGCCCTGCGTATAAACGTAGTAATAGTTAGATGGTTTAAAAACCAATAAAATGGTAAACAAAAAGGAAAGATTTGGAGAAAAACTACTTTTATCGCGAAAATAGAAAAATTGCAAAAAACACGCTTTGTTAAAATGTCTACAGTGTAGACTCTAGAGTGTATCTATGTCATAGTTAGATGGTTTAAAAACCAATAAAATGGTAAAAAAGGAAAGATTTGGAGAAAAACTACTTTTATCGCGAAAATAGAAAAATTGCAAAATATGTAAAATTATAAAAAAATACCAAAAACACTGAAAAATTTGCAAAAACTTTCAAAAACTTTATTAACATCAAAATGATAGCAAAGTGTGATATTAATTAAAAGTTGGCAGAACTGTAAAAAAGGACAAAAACTGCAAAAGAAAAATACTTCTATCAGACAACAACGTAAAAGGCTTGTGGCACGCATAAATTGCAAAAATTACAAAAATTCGCAAATAATTTTCGGATACAGATAAGAAGGTGTTGAATAACTTTGGATTCTCATAATTTTGGATTTTCATACCAAATTTTATTTTATTTTTGTAATATTTTTTCTCATGTGCTTTGCATCATCTTGTTTATGTCTCATAACACAATATAATATGAGGGGTTGCGCATAGCAGTCATATTTGAAAATAGCTTACAATTTTACGATATTACGACATTATGACTTTAACACTACCGTTTGAATACCCCAAATATTTTTTTTATGAAACTAATAAATATTTCTTATAAAACTGCCCATTTTGTCTACTTTGCCAAAGATATTTAAATTTCTTGCACTGCATACCCTTTACAAATGAATCTTTTACATCTAAAATACATACGGTAGCAATAACCAAAAAATTTAAATTCTTTAAATAATAGTTATTGGTAGCCAAAAAAATTTTTTGTTGCTATAATAGTTATTTGTAATAAAAAAAGTAAATTTCACCTTAATTGGTTACAATAACCGAAATGAAAAATATCTATCTGTATTATATAAATATAATGGTTGATTAGAAGCATTATTTGAATTTCATAAATTTTAATGATTAACGTATCTTTTCACAATGTATGGTTAAAAGATAACAGAGACTTTAACGGCAAGTTTTGTATGAAGAACTTGCAGTTAAAGTTGCCTGTCACATCTAAATGCATACATTGACAATGTTCCTTCAATGTCTACTCGGGGCAGAGTACGTCACAAATAGCAAAACCGATTTTTACTGAAACTAATGTCTGTAATAACTGCGTAGTATATAAGAAAAATGTATGCACTAGATGGAATATTAAAAATGAGATTTAGATGGCGAAAAATAAAAATTAAAATTTTGACCAACAAATATCCAAATAAAAAAATTGTATAAAGTATCAAAATATGCCCTAAAAGCGTAAATTAGGCTCTAAAAACTCGAAACTATGCTAAAAATATCCATGTAGGACTGGTATATGCAAAAACATGCTTTAAATTGTAAAATATGCAAAAATATGCTTTAAAGAGTAAAATATGCAAAAATATGCACTAACAAATTGATGCCAAAATTCATTAACATTTCTGAAACGGATAAATATCTTAATCCCGCATTAACACATCACACAAGAAAAAACATGCAATTGCATATTTGCGGTTTCCCTGGTAATTATTGATATGGGAAAGAAATAACACATCACAAATTAAAACGAAGTTCTAGATTTTATTTTTTATGTACCTGCATTAAAAATATTTTATTCAATACATGTATGTATGTATGTAGATATTAGCAACATGTTGCTTTGCAACAACATTAAAATTATTATTATACTTTTATTTATTTTTATTTATTTTTTTTTTAAACCAGTTTTGTTGATACTCTTTTGGTAAGTGTGGCGAACGAAGCGTGGTGTATGTATGTATGTATAGAGGAAAAAGCGGAAACTAACCTAAAAGACAATCAGCAACAACGAAATAAACAGTTATTCAGCAACAGCAACATTAACAATATTGCATGCATTACATTGCAAGACCAACAACTACATAAAGTTCTCTTTGTTTTTTTTATTTTATTTTATTTTTTTAGCTAAAAAGTTGCACTTTACCAACCAGCCAGTTCTTTACCCACCGATTCTTGAGTTTCTTCTGCATATTCACTACATTGCATTTCGTTTTAGTTCACTTACACAAATGCGTGCTATGAGAAAGAAAAAATCACAACAAATTGCACGAAAAAAAAGTATAGTGGCTGCTGGCACCACCACATACATACATACATTCATATTGAACTAAAAAAAAAGTTTAAAAAAAATTTGTATTTCACGTGCAATTTTTTCCAATTCGTTTTTGTTGCTTCGGCTGGGTTTTGGTGTCAGGCAACATTATTCATTTACAATTTAAATGCAACACACAAAATTTTATGTTTATAGCTGTGATTTCTGCCGACGTTGTGGGTTTTCTGTTTTGGGTGCAATAAAATTTTGTATAATTTTTATTTTATTTTTTTGCAATGCATTAAGGATGCAAGAAGACAATGAGGAAATATTTACTACTTTGGCAACAAATGTACAAATAAATTAAAATAGTTTTGAACTTTTGCATTACATTTACATTTCAAATTTATTGTCATTGTACTTAAATTTTAAAATAAATAAAGAACAGCAACAAAAATTATATCAGCAATGTGCACAAAGGCTTTTTTTCGTGAATCATGGAAGTAATAAAAAAAATATTAATTTAAAATAATTCAAAAAATTTAAGGGTAATCAATTCACAGATTAAGCTGCAAAATAGTACAACAAAAAAAGTTTTTATTTAAAAAAAATTATTTTTGTTTTAAAACATATTTTTTGTTGCTTCACTTTTAAAAGAAATAACAAAAATTAATAATTTTAAAAACCCCCGAATTCATTTAGAAAAGATGTGATATCTTCTAAACGGATGGACCGTTTTTGTTAAAACTTAGTTAAGAACCTTCTCGATCAAGTCTCCTTTCAAACAGAAAAAACTAAATCAAAATCGGTCCAGCCGTTTGGTCTGTACGTCTGTACAGACACACAGATACAGACTACAAAGTTATAACACCCCTTTTTTTGTCGGGGGTTAAAAATAGTTTAACAAAAACAAAATTGTATAAAAATGCTGCTTTAAAACAAAAAGAAATAACTGATTTCATACCGATTTTAAAAATTGAAATTTTTATCAGATCTCGATATTTTCAGATTCGGAGAATCTATTCGGTCTATTTTTATGATGATATTCGTAGGGGTGTGTGAATGTGTGATAAAACTGATTCAGATGGATACATTTCGAAAATCTTTGCAAATAAAATGTTCGAATTTAAAAAAAAAATAAAACTTTAAAAAAATTCGATAGAATTTTTTATCGTTTCGAATTACCGATTAGACCCTCAGCTCTTTAATTCAAAAAATAATATCTACTGCCCAAAACTTGACTGAAAAGAGTTTCTTTTAATCGGTTGAATGGTTCAAGAGATGTCTTTGTCGAAAATATTTCGAAAAATTGTTTTTTATTTTTCCTTTTGTAATTGATTTTCCCGGTCTATTTACTATTTAAAACATTCAATAAATGCCGCATAATGCATATCAAGCGTTTAACAGGTTCGATAGATGGTGTTGTCGAAAAAATTTGAAGATAGTATTTTTTAGTAACTTCGAAATCGCAAATCAAATCTGTAAAGCGCTTCAATAGCCATCATTGTTAAAAGATTTCGAACAAAACAATTTTTTTTTTTTCAACAATTCCAAAAATTATTATATGGTTCTTTAGTAACTCCGAAATTCCATGTCAAATATATTAAGTGGTTCAATAGACATCGTTGATGAAAGCTTTAAAATTTTTTGATCGCTTCGTGCTTCAGCTTAAAGTGATGTTCCTAGGATGGCCGATAAAGGCAATCGTTTCGTTCTTTTAAATAAAAGCATTTTTGGTTCAGTGCAAAGAAATTTTTGATCATTATTAGAATTTTTTATTCTTACAACATGTTGCTGTTTAATTTATTTATAGTTTTTTTTTTTTCATTTTAAGCCTAGTGTACTCTGTGCAAAATTTCACGCGAAATGTTGACATAATCCATATAAAAAAGTTTAAATTAAATACATATTCTTGAAATAATGTTGCAAAAGTTGTACTCTGTTCAAGTCGTGAAAATTTTATGAATTGTATCCGGCAACATTTTGTTGCCATGTGTGAAATAATGTGACTGGCATTTATTTCGTGCGAAATGTTGCCATCTGATGTTTTTCTTTATAAAGCCTGGTACTCTGTTAAAATTTGCGATAAATGTTTATCAACATTGATTATTTCATACGAAAAATTTGACATGTAAACAATATTAACTAGGTCTGAAACTATGCTACAATTTCTTATGTTTGTAGAAACACCCCGTGTGTTTGTTGTAAATTCCACACGAAAAAAGTGGCACTCTACTTATTTCACATGAAAAATTAAAATGTTGAAGATACATTTCAAATGTTTCACACAAGATAAACAGAGTACTATTTCTGCAACATTTTTTCATGCACAATTCCTGCCAATTTTTTTTATATGTACTTTGGCAATATTTCGCGTGAAATGTTGAACAGAATACCAGACTTAAAAGTCGATCAATGTTGCATACTTCTAAGCAATAAAAACAAAAACTTTTTTCTGAAAAAGTAATATGGGCAACATTTGTTACGTGTCAAATTTTCTACGCTAAATAATCAGTGTTGTTAGGCTTTACAGAAAATTTTATACAATATTAATTAGAGTTATTGATACCAGCAGCATGTTGCTAAGTAACTAATTTATGTATGAAGATGAAACTTCAGAGCATATTCTGAAGGACTGTGAAGCGTTATGCCACAGAAGATATAGCCAATTGGGCAATCACCTATTGGAGCATTGGGAACTGCCAACTCTGGACCCACTGGCAATCTTGAGATTTATCAGGAGAGTAGGTCTAGATGAGGTGCTGTAGCACCTGGCAGGGCATACAATAGATCTATTTCGGTCGCAGTGTCCTGTGCTTCCCGTTTGACTTAATTCATTCATTCATTTAACTAATCTATGGTGTTTTTCTTTTAAAAGCAAGGTGCAACATTTTTTCCCTTTCAAATGGAAGGAAACACATTTTCTGTTCATGAGGAAGGGAAAATTTTTCAATAGGGAGTAATCGCGAACTCGAAGTCATATATGTAATTTGTTATATGATACCGCTAAATAATTTAAAATAAAAAGTTTTACTATTTTTTCAAATTTGTTGGGTTGAAGTCTACTGATGAGTTCCAAAAGCGGGAGCGAAATGCATATAGACAATTGCTTAACCATAAAAACAATCCAAATTTTCAAATTAAATAATTAAAAACTTTACATTAAATAAATAAAAATTGAAAATAGTTCCTAAAAATATCACATTGACCATATTTTAAAACGGAATCTGTTATACAGATAAATAATTATTATTATAATGTTTTACTTATGCACTTCTTAGCCTATTGTACGAGCTTTATATTGTACTAGCTTAACCCGGTGTGCTTCGTTACCCCTCCCCTCGCCGCAAAAAAAAAATAATTATATATGGCATTTGTGGTGCAATATGAAAATTGGATTTTGCCACGCCCCTCCGTCCGGCGACCGAAAATAAAAAAATCAGACTTTACAGTGTCACCCGCCTGAATATTCTGAAGATTCCCTGAAAATTTCATCAAAATCGACCCAGCCGTTTTGGAGGCCATACGTTACATACATACACACATCCTGTTTTATATATATATGTAGATACATATAAGCTGTTGCTAGTTTCCTTAGCAACATAAGCATTTGTTTAGAAACATTTTTATAACTAAATTACCAACAATATATACATTTCATACAACAAAATTCCTAATTATGCTTAAAAAATTATTGCAAAAAATTTCCGATTTTATTGTTTTTTTGTAGCTTAGCAACATGTTGCAAAGCACATTTCTCAAAATATTTCGGAATTTCCTGAATTTTGCCATTTTTCTTTTCAGCAAAAATAAATTAACAAATTTTAAAAATAAGTTCTTAAAAAGGTTAGCGCAATCTAAAGCAAAATTTTTCTTTATTTCCGTTTTACAATGATGTCTATATCTTTTTTTATTTAAAAAAAAATCAAATCAATATTCTCTTGATGACTAATCATTGGAATATCAACTTTTTATATTTATTTATTTTTTTGATCTCATGCTTTGTTCTTTTTACCTCTTTAGGCTGTTCTGCTTTCCAGTCTTTAAACAAGGCAACATTAAGACCATGAAAGGTTTTTTCCTTTCTGCAACTTTTTATTTTCCAGGTTGCTGAAACTTTTTTTCTTCAAGCCACAGAAGCTGTATGGCAAAAGTATGTATTTAAAGAAAAAATCACAGACAGCAAACAAAAACCAAACGTGTTTTACTAACTAAGAGAACTTATATGTAACATAAAATCTAATGTTTGAAACACAGTGCAGCGAAAGGTACACAAAATAAAAAGTTTGAAACAAAAAAAAAAAAAAAAGAGTCCAAAGAGTGGTTTGTTAGATGGCTGGTGTAGCTCGTGTAGATGGGTTGTTGTTGTTGTTAGAATACAACGACTTATGCTAAACTAGTTTGTTGTATAATTTCAAGAGCTGCTGCTTTTTGCAGTTATTCTATTTCAAATTTGTGTAATTAACTTTTTTATGTTTGCTTTTAGTTTACTTAAAAAAAATAAGATTTTCAACTTCTCTATTTGATGATAATACTTTTTTGAAAAAACAAAAACAATAGTCAGTTTGTTATCTGTTAGAGTATATACATAGCTATGTTATTTATATACATACATATGTATGTATATATGTATGTATTTATACATTGCACTTGTATGTATGTATGTATATGAGAGTTTTAAGCTTGTGTTTGCTTAACCAACTTATCAATTTATATAATTGCAATAACTATTTCTAGATACTTTTAGATATATGTATAATAATAGAAATATTTTTAAATAGTTAAATTAAAGCTACTTCTAATGAATGCATGGTTACAAAATAATAAAAAAATATAACCTTGAAATAACATTTTTTCTTTAAAACGAATGTTTACAAGCACATGACTGATTGGCAACATTCTTTCTTTATATTTGAGCAACATGTTGCTTATCTAATTGTACTATTCGTTTCATATGAAAAACTAGAACTCAAACAAGTCACTATGTATCTCTAAAAAAAAAATAATCATGTGATAACTTCTAGGGTCTAATCGGGGCTTTCGATAACGAGCTGATTCGACCAGGGGGCAAATCACGGCATTCGATACGTCTATATGGAAATATTTTTAAATTACGAATCGTATCGAATGCCGTGATTTGCCCCCAGGTTTTTTCAGTTTGAGATTATGTCATTAGATATCTTCCATGTTCAATAGCGAATGTTATAATCTCAAACTGAAATCGTTATCGAAAGCGGCGATTAGACCCCTGTGTATTTCCCTTTTCCTTTATTGCACTTACATACTGCAAATACTCTTCCAGAAAATTTACAAACTTAAGCAATATTTTGTTTGATGATATTTGCAACACACAAAGTACTTTTCGGAAAAGGTACTTTTCGAAAAAAGTACGTTTTTCAAAAAAAAATTTATAATTCTTTTTGGAAATAGAATTTTTTTGAATGGTGATTTTAAGAAATGGCACTTTCTTGAAAATTTAATTTTTGAATAATAAATTTTGAAAATGTACTTCTGGGATATGAACAATTTTGTGTAAGGTATTTTTTGTTAGATGTATCTTTTGAGAATGGTATTTTATAAAAGGACTACTCTTTCAAAAATAGTACTTTTAAGAAAAGCTATTTCTTTAAAAAGCTGCTTTAAGGAACAAGCACTTTTTTAAAAAGTACTTTTTGGGAAAAGTGCTTATTTAAGAAAAGTACTTTTAAGCAATAAAAAACTTTTTGATAAAGAAAAAAGCTAAAAGCTAAGTTTGTTACTTTTTCGATGTGTACTTTTAGGAGTTAAGAGGTGGTAAAACAGAATTTCGGTACTTTTTTACACTCGACACATCTTCTAAAGTATTGAACATAGCATAATTATGAAAGTGGTCTAAGTCATAAGCATTTTTGCTTCAAAATATTAAATAAATTTAAAAAAAATTCAATAAATATTTACATCCTTATTTATAAAAATTATTAGGACCTTATAAAAGGCTTAAAAGAAAATTTTTTTATGAAAATCTTCAAAAGTGAGGCTGGCAAGTTAATTTTTTGCAAATAAAAAATCTCAACAAATTTAATCTAAAAGCAATATTATCTTCTATTTTTTTTTCTTAAAAAATTTAATATCTCACACAAAAAATCAAACTTATTTTACACACAATTGTTGGATTATTTGAACCAGTTTGGATGTCTACAAACAAAAGATAAGCTTACCCCTAATAAACAACTTGAAAGCAAAATATTTTGCTAATGTTTAACCAACAAAAAGCTAAATTTTCATTATCATATCGCACACGTGATTAAAACTCTTTACTGTCTCTTATTCAATTCTGAGTTGGCATTTTTCAAAAAGCAAAAACTATTTAAAGCAATCAAAATTACACAAAACAATACATTAATTTAATCGTACGCCGCTAAAAAAGAAAATAATGGGAAATAAATGGAAACGTTTTGAAAACACATCACGCACATAATATAATTTTATTGCATTGTTATTTAACAGATTAAGTTTGTTTTATATAGCTAAGCAGCATAGCTGTAACCGGGTGTCCTAAGACACTTCTCTCCTTTTTTTTTTTTTGCTTTTCTTACACAATTTTTTCGCTAAATTTTATCTATCTGCAATATATTTTCTAAGTTTCACATTGTATTCTCGAGTTATTATAATTACAATATGTATAGCAGAATAATTCATGGTGAAATCAAGTCATATTCAGTACCAGGTGGCCTTATCAGCACAGCTGATCGTCAGCTGACTTTACCCAATCCGTCAAACTCCATATAAAATAGCGCAGAGTCTTAACCCGAACTGTCAACATACAAATAAAAATATGTAATTTTGTATATACATATGTACATATGTTGTTACACTTTGTGCGATATTATTGCACATATTTGATTAGTGAAGAAGTTCATTTAGTTAAACTAAAATAGAGTTGGTTCGTTGAAGTTTTTATTGGCATTTGCTATTAGCAGACATACAACTGTATATACATAAGTATATATGTATGTATGTATTGCATTAATATAAATTAAAGTTGTTCTTTAATCTTAAAAAGTATTTGTGCATTATAAATTAATTTTTTTCTCAATTCCTAAATAAAATATTATATATTACCTTAAAGATCATTTTTTACATTTTTTTCCTTCATTAATTTTGCGGTAAAGTATATTATTTAGCCAAGAAATTAGCATTAAAAAATCTTCTCTAAAAATAAGATAAAAAAAATCGCACAAAATAAGAAATTTATGAAATTAAAAATAAAAAAAAATTATGTGCATACATATCCACGAGTTCGTATGTACATACATATGTATGTATGTATGTATATAACGTGTTGTTTAAAAAAACCAGAATTTTCAGTTAACCGCAATTTTATTCATCACCGACAACATCATCATAATTTAAGTGCTTTTTGCGTTCATTTTACGTTTTCTCCTCCCCTCAACTTTAGTTTTCATCATTAACTTTAGCGCTACATAGCTACATTGGTGTCATCATAAACAGCAAAAGCGCAAGAAATCATGAAATAAAACTTTTTATGTGTTAAACTAAATTGTGGTTTTTTTTGCATTTAAAAATCCCTTGATTTTGTAGGTCAAATGCATTAAAATCAAAAAAAAATATGTACATACATACATATGTATATGTATATACATATAAATATAAAAAATAAACAACAAAAGTCAACGAAATGGTATTTTTCTTGGTTTATGCTATTTAAACTTAAATTGAGTTTCGCAACATGTTGCTAAGTACCTTAGAGTATTTTCCCATACGTTAAGCGCAACAAGATAATGTTGCTCAAAACGCTAATTAATAATTTTCATTTTATCATTTTGCAAAAATTAATACTTTTCGAATGTAATTGATAACACTCACATTTAATGACAAATTAATCTACGAATGTACCCTTATGAATGTAATATTTAATATTTTTTTAGGTTTTTTACTGAATTTTTATACACATTTTTGTTAAGTTTCTGCTTTTTATTTTTTACTTTTGAATTTTTACACATTTTTTACGTTTCTGTTCTTATTAATAAATATTAAAAAATAGTACCGTCATGGTCCAAAAAGTACATTTTGTTTTTACAGTTGGTACAAAATCCAAGAAGTCATTTTCCTTCCCTGATTGATAATAAAGATTTTGGTATGTGTTAATTTCATTTACTAGCAACAACAACTTTGCCCAGTCAACGTCGAAAATTATGGATGTTGCCGCTGCTGCTGCTGCTGCTGCTGCTGCTGGGATTCTTTTAGTAAAATTTTACCTTCTCAAAAAGCAGAACACAAAAACACAAGAAGAAAACCACCAACAATACGAGTACCATCAACGCCAACAACAATAATAAAGAGTACAACAAACATAAGAGTTTATTGACATTTCAAATAAAATTACTACAAGAAAAAACAAACAAAAAGTAACAACAAACCAAAATTAGAAAATATACAACAACAAAAAGAAGTACACTGTAATCAGTCAGTGTTGCCAGAAGTTAAGCCTAGCAAGATTGTTTTTAATGAAGATCAAGATTTTCCCAAGATTTTCCTCAAAAAATGTACTAATATTACTACACTGAGAAAATTAAAAGCTTTAAAATTAAAAAAACGTCTTTGTAAAATTGTAACGAAAATATCTTTGTTAGAAGGAAAAAATCCTTGCATCAATGATTTATTCTTTAAACAAGCAAATGGTGCGTCTTCAACACAAACGACTACAATTCTTTGAAGCTTAATCAAAGAAATTATCTTTTCCGTAAAGATAAAATATTTGCTACAACGATTAATTTCTTTGCTAATAAGGGATTGAAAAACGTATTTAAAATTAAAGACTTTTCTTTGTTTTTTTAAAGCTAAGCATCCTTGCTACAAAGACAAAGTCTGTAACTTTAAAGAATTTTGTATTCAATGCATAAGTGAACATTTTTGCTTGTTCACACATGTTTGCTAGCAACGGTAAACAAGAGCGGTTAAAAAATATAAAGATAAAGTCTGTATCTTTAAAGAATTTAGTCTTCAAAGTTAAATTTGTTTACGAATGCATAACGAAACTTAACGTTAGTCTTAAGACTAACGAATGAAAGTCTTTTTGCCAAAATACTTTTTCCTTAGTTTAAGGACTTTTTCATGTGTGTCCAAAGACGTACATCCTTGCCACAAGATTTTAAGTCTTCGATTTCAAGTATATATTTCATGGGAATCTAAAGAACTTTGCGTCTTTCTGGTAAAGTTGTTTTGTCTTTGGGCACAATGTGACCAATAAACGTCTTTGCAACAAAGTGTATTTTCTTTGATTTTTCGATTTAATTTTCTCAGTGTATATATGTATATTGCAAGAGATATTATTTTGCAATTTTTGCAAAAAGTCTGTCTTAAAAATAGTTATATCAGCTGATAATTTTGAAAGTGGTGCAAATAATGTTGTTTTAATTAATTTAAACGTAACCTACGGCTTTGTTGCCTTGTCATTACAACTACATACAAATTTATTGTAGAATTATTTGTATGTTGACAGTTCGGGTTAAGATTTTATGCTATTTTATATGGAGTTTGACGGATGGGGCAAAGTCAGTCGAGGATCAACTGCGCTGATAAGGCCACTTGTTTTTAATACACTTTGGTTAGAACCACTTGGCATTTTTCATTTTATTTTAAAGTAGTTTCTATTTTTGAGTATTAGTTTTTGGTTGATAAACAAATTTGTGGCAATGTGGAATAGTACTCGTAGCTCAAGTTTTGACGCTACCTCATTATTATACCTTCGTGTGATCCTTTCTTTCCATATGTAACATGTTAAACACTTCAAACTCCAAGTGGAATTTAATATACATAATAAAGATAAATTTCCTTAAGTCTACTTAAGCCTTATTGCGAGTGTCGTATTCCGAACGTTGCAACATTTTTCTTTAATCTAGTACAAAATTGTCGTAGGTCAAAGTCGACAAATACAACAATGTTTTAAATTTTATTTTAAATTTTAATTTTGCTACTTGAATTTTTTTGATATTAATTAAGTAACGGTTGAAGTTTTTGCTAAATGTATTTTAATAACTTTTTTAAAACTCGAATTATGCGATTTTAGAGTTAGTAATGCGGAATAATTCGGCATATCGTTTATATTTTTTTAGTATAAAATCTTCATACAAATGGCTTGGACAACCACATTTTTATGAGAATATATTTACTTTCTGAAGTGTCGACTTATAATATAAGTATATGTATATCGTTGGTTTCAAGTACAAGGGCCCTAACTCAAATAACTCCAACTTTATAGGAGAAATTGAAAATATAATAAAGAGAAACTGTAATATTCACTTTTTTGTACAATTGCTTCTAAAAATGTTATTTTTTTACATCATTGCAATAAATTTTTGTGACGAGTATATTTGTGTGAACTACATAGGCTGACTTTTTTTCAGCTCGAATTGTAGTTGCAAAAAGTATGTAAAGAAAATAAATGTAAATAACAACAACAGCTATTAAAGAATAGAGTGTTGCCGCACAAGTATTTTTGACCTGGGGCAGTCAGGTTTATAATTAGTGTTTTATTTTTGGGAATTGTTATAATTTAAGTTTAACATTTATTAACGCACTAATAATAATTTTACAGAAGGAAAAAACATGCTAAAATGAAAAATATTGAGGTTTTCAATACTAGTTTTTCCAATACAATAAAAAACGCTCCAAAGAATTGCAAGTTTATTAAGTTTAATGTTTTAAATAAATTGTTCTTTCAATGATTATCAAACAGACACATGTCACACTGATCATTCCTGGTCTTAAGCAACCAGTAATTTGATGACCTAAATATATTTATGAGTATTGGATATGATACAAGTGCGGTATCATTTTCTTTATTTTCATTAAATGCCACAGAATAAAGATTATAAACTCTATATTTATATATCGAAGGCGACAGTGAGATTCTAACTTTTGCAAATCTTTCAACCATTTTTCCAAAAAAACGTATGTATATTTTTTTTCCTGTTTCGGTGGAGAAATGATTTGGGCCGTAGCCGTAATATCTTTTCGATCAAACCTAGTGTTGCTACATGTTCATAGAAACATCTTGCTTAAAAATATCGTACTGTATGGAATAGCGTTTTGTGTTTTCAAGTGTAATATTTATAATATTACGAAAATTTCCAAAATATTTTTACTAGCGGGATAATAACAAAGTCTAATATTGTTTAAAAATCGGCAAAACTCTTAGGAAGCTAAAAACAAACAAAAAATCACGAGAAGTCGGAAAATCTGAAGCAAACCCTAAAATTTATTAGAAATTGCGAAAGCTATTAAAAATATGAAATGTTTGAAAAAAAACGCCAAAAATCCGAAGTTAACTAAAAATTGCTATATGTGTTGAAGAAATTACTAAACCTGTAAATACTCGTAGTAAAATTCGCATACATATGTATGTATATATATATTTATTTTTATATACTTGTATATACATATATGTATATTTTGAATAAACTATGTTATTAAGGCGGCACCACTAAAATAATATTTATACTTCAATATCAACTTATGATTCGTAAAGCAGCTCTGGGCGAGTCAACATCACGCGTCGTTGGCAATTATTTCTTAAATGCAACCAGGCCACTGTTGTTTATTGGCCTTCGAGAGTTTTGCGTCTCACCGCATGTGATTAATGGTTGGCGTCGGTTAACGGTATCACCGCGATATCCCGTTGGTTTCCATTAACCACATGCAAAAACAATTATAAAAACAATCACCACAAAGGAGTGGATCTTGGAAACTCCTACTTCCTATACGAAGGTATAGGTCGTTCGCAGCAACCGAAGGAAGCTCCTAAACAACAACAAAAAATTATCACCACAAAGGTGACACCATGGACTAAGTGTCCGAAGTCACCTTTTTTGACATACTACATAGTATGTCAGCACAACAGGAAGAAGAAGAAGAAGAAGAATATCAACTTATTATGGTGCTGCTGCCGTTTTCAAAATGATTAAGTAGCTGGCAACCAGGGAATCGCCCTTATTGGAAAATAGCACGCGATGGTCAAAAGCAGTCAGTTGTGTTCGACAATGGGTAGACAGACCCCTGTTGTTTGGTATTGTATTGACGTGACGTCGATGTCGACAACTGGAATAAGGGTGATTATTTGTTGCCATCGGCTCTTGTAGTCGTGCAGCTATGTAGCCTGCTGCGGTCTATGTGTTTAGGGTATTTTTTTCTTTTTAATATTGGCAATAAAGTCCTTATTTTTAGTCATAGAAGTCTGATTTTTTATCATGATGTACTTTGGTGAGGTACATCGGAATTTATGAAAAAGTCGATTTTTATTTTTTTGTTATTTAGGACGTTTTGCACTTTAGGAAGCGATATGTATGTATGTATGTATGGACATATGTACATATATGTGTGTATTATGTCATTCTAAGAAAAAATATTAATGTAATGCTAAAATATACAACGACACCCATAAAAACCAACACAATTCACGAAACGTTGGGATAACATGAAACAAAAACATTGAATTTTTATTTATGTACATAGATCACGTTAGCTATAAAACTTACGCAAAAGATAAATTTGAAAACTCAACACTAACAAAACTATTATTTTACAATTTTAATTTTAGTTTATTTCCATCAAGTTTGCAAACAATTAATCTAACAAACTCCTGCCTGCTCCATCAAAAACTTTACCAATTTTCCAATCGGACTAGAACGGCATCCCTATGTGCATTATTAAGGAAACTGAGAAGAAAAAGAACTACATTACATTTAAGAGTAACAGACTTATAATAAAAAAAGTTTCCAACTATATCTCTTATTGGGCAATATAGCTAGCTATCTCTTTCCCACTTGCAAGAAACAGGTTTAAAATAAAAAGTTTAATATTTTTTTTGCAGTACACTTGCTTTTCTGTTTACATTGAAAAGAAATCTAAACAAACTCTCATTAAACAAAATGAATGAGAGGGAGTAATAATTTAATATTAATAAAAGTATAATAAAACAAAGAGTAAACATGTTAAAATAACCTTCAATTTTTTTCCTTTCGTTATTTTTTGTTTGTTAAAAAACAAACATTTAAGAAAAAATTTATGAAAATGCATATAAAGTTTATATTATAAACGTTACCTTCTTTTTTTTTGCGAAACACCAACACCAAAATCTCAATACCTATGTAATTATGTTTTATTATTAAAAAGTTAGTAGGTATTTTATATAACAAAAACTCGGGTTTAAGTAAAAATTTATTTTAATGTTAAATCCACACACTATTTCAACTTTTTTTTCAATTACACGTTATATGTATGTATGTATGTACATATGTATGTGTATCTGGGTACAACGTATCTTCTTCGTTATTTTTTGTGCTTCTTCTTTCTTCTACATCAAATGACCTTTAGTTAAAAAAAACTATAAACATTTTTGTATACATGTAAAATAATTTTACAGCTAAACTGTAGCTGTAGTAAATTTTTCAGACTTTTTCTTTCACATTTTTCGCCAAAAATTTATTTGTTTTATATCAAATTACATATAATAAAAATTACATTTAGATTTTCTTTTCACTTCTTTTAGGTAAACTTATATATGTACACATTTGTATGCATTGTATATAATAAAAAATTGTATTAATATTTAAAACCGCTCTCTTTCAGGTTCTTCTTATTGCTTTTTTTACACGCACACAAACACACAATCGTTGAACGTAAAACAAAGCAATTCATCCTCCACTTTACCGTTACCACACAACCACTATCAACGACGTCCAAAATCAAACTAATTTCAACAGCAGGTTTTAAGAGTAAAATAAGGTAAAATTATTGTCAATTGTTCAATTTTTATAAGAGAATTAATTAAAAAGGTGTGGGAATCAGTGATGGGATCACAAATTATATATTCTGGGATGGGATGTGTTTAATATGTATTGAAATTTTCAATGAATCGATTGTGAACACAATGCACATGCTGAAATATACATATGTATATGTTCTTATTGCTCGTTTTACCACAACAACGTCATAACTCGTGAAAACTAGTTTAAAAAAAACGAATTTAATATCTACTACACGTTTAACAGCCCTTTTCACAATATATGATTATTTTATTCTTAACCAAAAATTAACCAATTCCAGGTTTGTTTAACACAAACCATTTAACCAAGGGTTATTACTCTCTTACTTAACAAAACCATACGATAGGAAATATAACAATTCTGTATACATTTGCTTACGAAAATTAAAAAAAAAATTTTTTTTTAAATATTTAAATCAACAACCAATGTATTTGGTTGTAAGCTTTACTATTTTGAAAAATTGTCTAAGGTCCTCATCTAATAGAGAAAAGTGGTCTCACCCAAGGCGAATTCATAACAGGTGACCCTAACAGTCCTGATGATTATCAGGTGTTCGAAGACTGCTTAAACCCCAACTGTCAAAATCTCTTCTTCTATCTAATGTTTGTTTACATTTAAAGTGAAAAAAAATTATATCGTTCTTAATGCTTAAAATACATATTTTAAAGTAAAAAGAATTACATTGTATGAATAGTTATCACAATGGAACCAATTGGATCTCCGAGTGGGGGTGCGGTATAGCACCACCCTTCTCAACCTATGCATTCTCAATTAACTCTTGCAAAATATTAATTGCATTAGTTTATTGATGATTTTAAAAAAATTGTATCTAATACAAAATATTTCTACCAATGTGTCTCGCCTATAAAGCATGATAGTCTTTGGTACAGAATCTTGCACGGATTTTCGCACAATATAGAAATAAGATTTTATCAAACGTTCTGCATTACTTGAGGCAAAGAGTATTTGCTTGTTCCATCATGTCAGCTTTTAGCACAAAGTACAGCTTTTAGTTGACTAGACATGTTTATGAAAATCTGGATGTGTAGTATTTATATACAAAGCCCAATTCAATGGCTCCCAAATTCTCAACCATGAAATTGGTGGCTGGTAAACGACGATAAGGCCACCTGTTATGAATTCGCCTTGGTCTCACCGAGAGAAAATTGTTTTCTGCTTCTTACTTATTTATTTTGAAATTTATTTGCTGGTGGTTCAGCGTTGTCGAATAATAAATTTCTTACTTATTTATGTTATACACGTTTCAAAAAAATACATACATTTATGTTGTCCTTCCATTCTAATACATACATTTTTATAAACTCAATATTCATTTAAGTTTTTAAATATTTTTCTTACAATTGGTATGTTAGCCAACAAATTTTGTTCAGTTAAATTAAACAGACAATTTTCTGTCAAATGGTGTTGGTTAAAAGTTAATCATACATTTTGAAAGGCAGTTAGACCTAACTTAAGGTTAAATTCGTGTTATTTATTAACCCTACATAGTGAAAAGGGCCGTACGACAAGTCTTTTAAGACGTTATGTCAGTAGATTATTGTGTTTGTAACAGCTACCGTACCAAAAATAAAAATAGTAATAATTTGTGTATGAAGAGTACGTTAAAACAAGTTTTCCATACAAATTTTGACTTAAGCACACTTGAAATATCGGGTCCTATTTTCGATATAATCGTAAATAGACATATTGAAATACGTACATATCGCGCGTTTAGCTACAACTACGTCATAACTGAAGAAAATCAGTCATACAGAAAACGATGTTAGTATGTACTATGCTTACACTTATTTTTTTTTAAAGGTGTTTAAGACAAGGTAACTAAATGCAACCGTTCACATTACATATATTTGAGATTCTTAAGGTTGAGTGACGTTGGTGTCAGTAGACTATTGCGTTTGGAACAACTCTATTTTCGATTTAATCGCAAGCGACACGCAGTAAAAAAATAACTCTTTTTTTATTGAAATTAATGTCCTAATTCAGTAAGAAGAATTAGGACGTTTTTGTTTCAAAATGCTTCTGAGTTCTTGTCTTTGAAGTCTATAAATTATTTTCTTCAGAAATGGTTGTTGTCTTTGACAATGAAAAATATAAATATTATTGCCATGTTTTTAAAACATAAAAATTCAATTAAATTATTATACAATAGTTTGAAAAATATATGAAAAAATATGTGTTGGATATAATGTTTAGAACAAAATCATAAAGCAAATACACGAACCTTCTAGCATAGACAAATAAATAATAATCGTTTTAAATAATCAAAAGTGCTTCTTTTTTGTCAATAGACAAACAGAATTAGGGCATACATTTTTTAATTTTATATGTAAAACAAATTTGAATATTATAAAAAAACCTTCTGACAAAATCGAAAATAAGGTTCGATACATACAAATTAATTTTTGTTTGGGTACGACCGCAGATACTTAAAATTATGTAAAATAGTGAAATATGAAAGTTTTCAATCGAAACTAGTAACATATTTTTATATATTACACAATTCAAATAATTGGTAATTAAAAATTGCATACATATGAGTAGGTGAGATGCAAAACTCGTTCGTTACACGTTAACAGAATTATGGAAAAAAGCAAAAAAAAAAACGTATAGCAGCTGATTAAATGGACCAAATTAGTGGAATACTTTAAATTCTCATGAAAGAATATAAAAAGAGCATATGTTGATACAATCTCTATATTGCTTGTTATAAAATTCCTGAAGAACTACTAGAATCAATCATTATCTTATTTATTATTTTTTAATTTTTGTAACGAACGAGTTTTGCATCTCACCTACTCATATACATATGTACATATGAATGTACGTATCTGCATATATATGTATATGTACATATATAATTGGTATAAAAAAGAATATAAAACCGTCCAACCAGGTGCAAGTGTCTTGTTTTTCTTTTTTCTATGTTAAATTTTTTTTTACATTCCCATTTATTTCTTATACATATGTACATATTGGCATTTCTGCAATCACGTTACGTATTTGACACGTTACGTCACCAATCAATTAAGCTTGTAATTTAGAGCCATGCTCTTGGATTTGTTACTAGATTTTTTACTAAATCTAGAATGTAAATTTACAATCAGGAGTGCACTGTAATTATCCATACATTACCTTAAAAAAACATTTAGTATGGCATCTCTCATGAAGTTCACCTCATCTTAAATTTTTCGTCGGTTGGTTATTGGCTTGGCGCATACCTAATGTATTTTGAATATACTGTGACGCAAACCAATAACCAAATGATGTTTTGCTTACGGTTTTTGGCACAACAGAGGTGAAAAAGAATAAAAATAACAAAACATGCACTTCAATAAAGTATCGTTCAAAGCAAAATAGTGAAGAATAAAATTAAAATGTGAAAATTAAATACAGCAAACAGCTGATGCTTAATTAAAACATAAATTCATTCATTCTTAAAAAAATACTGGAACCTTAAGCAACGCTTAATAATTTTGCGCTTTGGTTATTTAAAAACATTACGATTTGTTGTTGTTATTTTTCTTTGAAGTCAAATAAATAGCAAAAAGGTTAATAGAATAAATAGGTACAAATGTGTGTAGTAATTTGTTCTTGCAAATAAAAACGAATTAAACAAACAAACGAAAAACAACCAAACAATAACATAAATAAATAGCAGATAACGCAAAATAAATAATAAAATGTCAGAAATCTTTTAAGTTTGAAAGAGAAGTTATTACCTAAAAAAAGAACAACTGCACTAAAGTGAAAATAAACATAAATCATTAAAATTGAAATTACAAATTAGTGGTAAATTTCGTCTCTATACCCACTTAGAATTTGTAAATTGTAAACCAACGTAATAAAATAAAATTTAAGGAAACAATTTTTATTGTACATATAATAAAGCAAGGTAAATATTTAAAGTATGTATTTAAATGCTACTCCATTTGAAAGATTTTACTTTTGTTGAATTAGAAAATTGAATCCTGAAACGTTTTGTACTTCTGGTATCTCTGGTATATAAGCCTTGCTTATTTTTAAGTTTAATTAAATTGTTGTTGTGGTTTTCATTTTCCGAGTGGCCGTCATTATCACCAGCACCGTAACCAACATGACCAATATGCGGCCTCCAAACAAATCGACTTTATTAAAAGTTGTTATTTTAGGTGATGGTGGCGTTGGAAAATCGTGTCTTATGAATCGTTTTGTTTCTAATCGTTATGATGAAAATAACTTCCATACAATTGGTGTGGAGTTCATGAACAAAGATATTGAAGTGGATGGTGAGAAGTACACACTGCAGGTAAGTTAAACAATGGAGACTTTGGATAGAATATTGTAAATAACTGAGTAGGTATACCAGACAAATTCTGTTAGATGTTGAGATTAAAATTTTTTGTTTAAAGATTTCTTATTTTGTAATTTTGCACAAATATAAGTTTTTACCTGCATATGTGCATAGATACATATGTACATACATACATACATATTTCTGTATATTATTTCTACAGTCTAAGCGTAATGGTTGTGCAGGTATAAACAGTTTTCCATTTGCCCAATGCAATCCGTAAAACCTTATTTTTATATTTCCAAGCCTTTTCCCTTTAAAATGTGGAAAAAAAAACATTTTAGTGAGTTTTCTTTAGTAGATTTTGGTTTTTACCTTTTTCAAGAATATTTTTTGTTGAAGTCTAAAACGTAATGTATCTACATTAAACAAAAATTATTCGAGTTTTCTTCAAGTTATCGAAATCTGCCCCGCCATTTTCAATTTGCGGTCTTACCATTAAAAAACATTATTATGTTTAATTATGTATTTTTATTTTATTAGTTTGTAAGCACCAATATTAACTCTTTCATTACTTAAAGTATACAGTAATAGTTTTTCTAAAATGTAAAAAAGGTTTCTTGACAAGCCGTCAAAATGATGATGCCCTGATATTGTTGATTTAATTACTCATATATAGAAAATATATACTTAGCCCCAAAACAATCTTATGAGGTTTTTTATCTTTGTTTAACATATTAATTAACATTTATTAATACATTCATATATACATACATACATAAGTATTTTAATTGAATTGAACGTTGTTAGTACTTTTTTTTATCTTTTTGGCTAATTTCAATTACGAAAATAATTTGAAATTTTTCCCTTTTATGGTTTTTAATTTATCTGGTTAAATGTGTAATTAAGGGGAATTATAAAATCAAATTCAAAAATATCGGGCTTAATTACGAGTGTCGTATTTCGACTACGCCTACGACGATTTTGTGCTAGATTAAAGAAGAAATCTTGCAATGTTCTTTAATCTAGTACAAAATCGTCGTAGTCGAAGTCGTAATACGACACTCGTAATAAGGCCCATCAGCTCTATGCTAAAAAAAATCTCCTATTTGTTTTATCGCTCCTATTTTAAAAGGTTTTAGTGAAAATAAGCTTATCTTAAAGAATCAGTATTAATTTCATTTCGAAGTGAATGCTCTTTTGATATTGATATTTTTATTGCTTGTTTTTTATGTCGTCTAAAGTTTTTTTTTTTTAATTTTATTGTGTATGTTTTACGAAAATATGTAGAATTAAAATTTTACTCGTCAAGACTTGCGAATTTTTGTTGCGGCAAGTTTTTATTGTTTTTTTAGTGAAAAAGAGCGAGAGAGCAATACAAAATGTATATATTTCTATTTCAATACTCTCTCACATATTCAAGAACTGCTGCAACAAAAATTGCAAGTTTGGACAGGTACTATGCCCTCTCTATTTCCATTTGTTGCCGTAGTTTTTTTTAATAAATTATGTTTTTTAATCAGGAAAATTGTCTTAATCGGGCTTAAAAGTTCAGTATTTTTAATTCTTATTAAATGAAATATGTATTGTTATTATTAAATAATATGATTTTCTAAAGAAGAGAAAAAAAATTGAACTATACTTTTTAGTTGGGGGAAATGCGAATTTTTCATGGTGCGAATAAAGTGCATGGTTGCACAGAAAAATCCGCATTTCCCCCAGCTATAAAGTATAGTTTAATTTTTCTTGTCTTTAGAAAATCACATTAATTAATAAAAATATTTCATTCAATAAGAATTAAAAATACTGAACTTGACAGCGATTTAAAAATTATTCCTGATTAAAATTCACTCTAGTTCAATTAAATTTAATATGTATCACTTAATTTTTTTATACTTTGAGTACCACCCTAATGTACCTGCAATCATATTTAATTATTTATATATTTTTTGCCTTATTTTTAACACCCATTAACTATTGTGCGATATGCACAGACAAATAACAAAGCACATGGTATATATAAATATTTTTACCTTAAAAAAAATCACAACCTGTCTAACCAATTTTGTTTGACAATTGTAAACATTATTGGTAATTAAAAACATCGTCAGATTAAAAAGCACATTGATGCAAGCGGAATGTACATACATACATACATACATATATACGTACATATGTAACTAGATACTTAAATGACAATACAAATATAATCTAATCATTCTATCTAGAATCTAGATTGTAGATACACAATAAAGCAAAAAACAAGTGACGTTTAAAAAATAAAATTTAATTATTTTCTGTTAAATAACAATGTGATTTTAATTGTTGTTTAGTATGTGACTCTTTATTTTTATGACTTTATTTGATTTGTTAAGGAAGTAAAAGTTTTTTTTTTTGGCAATTTCGATTTTTTAATTTTGGCTATTTTGTAGATTCTACTTCCAAATAGAGTTTTTTTCTTTCTAATTGACTATATTGCCTTAGCCTTACAAAATATGTACATAATTACAAACTAAAATTGTTACAAAAATTAAAATAATATTACAGTCATGTAATAATAATAATGCAATCTATTTACAAAAAAAAAATTTTTTTCATGAATTATTTATAACAATTTTCTTTATATGTAATTATTTCCTACAAACAGGGCAACCAAATGTATTTCCTATGCTTGTTGCAAAAACTGATAAGCGGCTCCGTATATGTTCCGGTCCGCACTATTCATCGCAAAGTTCAGTGGGTAAATTACTGCATTCGAAATTTTTAAAATTTCGATTGATAAATTGTAAAATGTTTCATTGAAATTTCATTTAATTGGTAAAATTAAAAATTCTCATAAAAAGCACAAATTTTTAAATTTCATAGAATATCGAGTGCCTCAATTTTTCCCTTGATTTTCAATTTTCTTGGTTGCCCTGCCAATAAGTTTTGAGTAGCAGCGAAATATATATATATATATGTATGTATATATATATTAAATAAAATAATAAATGACATTAAAAGAGCAGTTTCGTTATGACAAAATCTAAAAAGTATTAATCACGTTTAATTATGGCAGATTTTTGCGAAATGATTTAATTATTCTATTACAATTACTAAGCAGGCAATCAAAAGGCTGGATTTTTTTTATTACAAATAGATTATATATTTATTTACATATATAACATATTTCTTATATTAAGGTTTAGCACTGTAATATATAACATTTTTTTTGTATTCCTAATTCAAATGGCCAACGTAAGTTATATTACCAGGGGGCAATTACGGTATTCGATACGACTCGAACTTTAAAAATATTTCTCTATAAACTCTATTGAAGTTCGATAACGAGTGCCGTAATTTGGCCGCAGGTTATCGATTCCTAATATGATTGTAAAATTGTAATTTATGCAACAATTTTACAACAAAAACTCTCATTCGTGATATGAGTTAAAGCAGAGCGAATTAATTCGCTTCAGAATGCTAAATGGGTCCAAAATATCTGCTAAAATGAGCTATAGAAGAAAAATTTTAAATACATAGATTAGATTTTAAAATTACATATACATACATACATACATACATACATACATACATACATACATACATACATACATACATAGGTTTCTTAGCAGTTTTTTTTAAGAAATTGAGAATGTTTTTTTTTTGCGAAAGAATTTTCTAAATCTAGCATCGAAAATGCTAGATGATTTTAATATACAGATGGTATGTATAGCACAGCTGATTTGTGCAGTCACTTTGCTTGTAGAAAGAATAACAGTTGAATTAATTAAAAATATTTAATAAAAGTTTTTTCTAATGTTCTTTCCTTCAGATTTGGGATACGGCTGGCCAGGAGCGTTTTCGAGCTTTACGCACTCCTTTCTATAGAGGGTCCGATGTTTGTTTATTATGTTATGCAATCGATGATTATGACAGCTTTCGCGGACTTAAACAGTGGCGTGAAGAGTTCCTACACTATGCCGATGTCAACGCTGAAAAATTTCCCTTTATAGTGGTGGCAAATAAGGTAAAAGTATATTTATTAAATTAAATAATTTACTAAATACTACTAAACTACTTCTTTTAACAAACAGAACGATTTAGCCCATCAATGCCGCCAGGTGTCTACAGATGAACTCAAACAGTGGTGTGACTCATATAAAATACGCAGTCAGATCGAAACATCTTCAAAAACTGCTACAAATGTCAATGATGCTTTTGTATTGGCTGTACGCCAATGGAAACATATGGAACGTATAGCAGAAATAGAACTAAAACAAAACGATACCATAGATTTGACCAAGACAATACGTTTAGCACAAAATCGTTTCTGCTGTATGGGTGGTGGTTCATCAAATTTTGGCGGTGCGAGTGTGGAATCCGAAGATGAATCTATGCATACGCCATCACCCAGACGATTTGGTAAACGCTCAACGAAAACCCAAGAGACCCATTATCATCTTTAAGTGCAAAGAAAGTTCAAAGAAAATTTCCTCAAGTAAAAGAGAAAATTTTCCTTATGGGAACTATGTATGTAAGTTTGTTTTAGAGAAAAAAGACGAAGGAGTTAATTGTAGTTCTTAAAAACAAGATTCTAAAACTTTTAAACATTATTGGTTGTAACTATGTATGAACATTTCTAAAATTAATTTTTCAAGAATTATATTGAAAAAACTATGGATGAACTGGCATTTGCGGCACAGAAATGCAGCCTGTAGAGACCAGCTAAAGCAACAACAAACATAAATTCTTTATTTTTTAATTTAATAATACCTTTTTCAAACGTCAACAAACATCAAAACAAATCCTTGCCAATTTTATTTTAATATAATACAAATTTTTTTTTTTGTATAAACAGTATTTTACAAAAAAAAACATTTCTTAATTTATTGCCAGACTAGGAAAATATTTGATGATTTGACAATAGAAAATATATCTGTGCTCAAAAGCGATAACAGCATAAGTCGACTTGAGACAAAACCGAGTTGTATGTGCTATAAATTCTTACGTGAAATTCACACTTCTCTAACGAAGTTTATTGTAAATATATAAATAAAACAATATTGGCCTCAAAAAAAAAAAAATTAAAAAAAATTTAAATAAACAGCAAATTATAGTGTTAAATAAAATTTTTATGCTCACGCAATCCCCTAAAAAAATATAACAATTTGGTATTAATACAAAAAAAAAATTAAAAAATCGACTTCGCGGTTATTCAAAAAACAAATAAGTAAAGCAACTGTCTGTTGTAAATCTTTTGTGTGTTTTGAAAAATATTAGTAATGCTCATTTCATTAAATATTTACCAAGTCTGATTAATATGTTTTTGCTTAAACTCTTTTGACATTCCAATTATCTTTTATCCAATTCCACAACCTTTTGTAAAGAGTTGAAGTTTAATAATTAAACTTCAAGTTTTCCTGCTTAATGGATGGAATCTTGTTTTTGAAAGTGTCAGTTATTAATTTCTTTATTTTTATATATTGTAAGTTTATTTAAGACAAAGAGTGCACCAAATATTTTAGTATAAGTTTTTGAAATCGCAACTCACCGTAATTTCACACAAATATTTTTAAAATCAAATTGTTTAGTTAATAAATAATATATAGTGCCTTTTTTTAACACCCAAAAGAAATGTCACTAACATTTAACACAGTTTAATATTGAAAGAAATTCTCTTTAAAACCCATTAAAATGTGTATTTGATCAATAATTTGTTCTAGAGCTGCTATAACAGCGCTCTAGCATATTAATTTTAATTCGAGAACTGCAAACTTGCTCATAACTATGTATTAAAAGCTAATGGAATAGCATTAAATACCTTCTAGAATAAATGATTAAAATAAGCAGGATATAAAAGTTATGCTGGGCAGTTTATAGTTTCGAAAACATTCGAACATACATATTTATGTATATATGCCTAGGCTGCCCAAAGAAGCACCACAGTACCGAACATCAATCGGCTTCCTATACGAATGAATACTCATACTTGAATAGATTTCTCTCGTGTTTCTCGCTGTGGCCAGCTCTCATGTATGCATGTATGCATGTATGTTTTAACTTATTAACACAAAACTCTTAAAACTTTATAATTTGTAATTTTGTTGTAACTAATTTTTCAATTATTCTTTTAGTAAACATTCCAAATGCTTAAATGATTTCTAAAGAAATGTATTTTTAAGAGTAAAACTCTTTTTTTTATATTTTTATTATTTCTATTTAATAATTTTGTATTGAAGTATTGCTTCAGAGGCAGCTTTTTACTACTAATAGTTTTGTCATATAACTAAACTACAAACATATACATATATAAAATCCAAATATAAACACACTCTCAAACTCATTTAAAACACTTCAAAAATCTAAAATAAATAAATACAGTTTTGTAAAATGTTTAGCATTTTTTTTTTAAATGAAACCGAAGACATAATAAAAAACAAATAATATTTATTTAGTTTTAGTTTTTAAGCCTATTAAACAAAATATTAGAAATAAATATAACAAAAGTGTATTTTAAAAATAGTTAAAATTTCTGCGGAAAAGACAAAAATAAAAAATAAAATTACACAAAATCAAATTGAATTCTAAGCTAAATAAATGTGCATATACATACATTCATACGTATAAATTTCACAACAATTTGGTCTAAGACCCTTTTTTTAACCTTGCGTGTCTAAAAGGGTTCCAAACAACAGTGAAATACCACATGAATTCCCTTACCTCTGCTTGCAATAGACTAAGGAACACCGCAACATTTGTTCTTTTTTTTAACCCGCATAAAGAAATGTTCTTTTAAAAAATGAAATTTAGAAAAATTCATAGAGTAAAATAAATGTACGTTAAGTCTTTCTTCAATTTGCGTTATTACAAGGAAAATAAAAAAAAATTATTGATAAGAATGTTGGTTAATCAAATAAAAGTAAATAAAAGAGTCCCATTGATATTAGTAGGGCTCTGTTTGCATGAATAAAAAAATTTGTCGTTGTTCTCCAGTGAATGAAAAGTTGAAAAAAAAAATACTTTTGTTCTGGTTATCTGAACAAACAGCCAAAAGCTTTTAGGGGGTATCGAACCCACAACACCCAAGCTAATAGTTAAGTACGTTATTAGCACGGAGAATATCCTTTGTGGTTATTAGTTTATATTGTGTTGCCAGGAAAGCGAGAAAATGTGCTAAAAATCGGATTTTGGGAAGAACTAGGAGCAACTGAAATTAGAAAAAAATTCGATATGTACATACATATGTAATATAAATCGATTTGGTCTCAAAACCGATTTGTAAACGGAAAAATGTGTGATGTCAAATTTGTTTTTAATAGTTTTTTTTCAATAGTTTTTGGTAAATTTCGTTTCACAGCTTATATTGCTTAAATCTTATCTTCTTGTGTGTTTCTTAAAATTAGGTAGCTTGAGATTGGCTTAAAAATGATTATCAAAGTTGATCAAACATGTACCTGAATATACCGAAACATTTTTAGTTTGACATTAAAGTTTTTGTAACGACCGATCATGCTCTACAATTTTAGTATTGTTCAAATAAATATGAGATAGTTTTAGAGAAACAAAAATCTACATACAATTACATATCTTATACTATGTTTAGACGGTACGTGCTTCGCTCTCTATTCATGCTTCACGCCCCAATCATGACCGAATCCACTTGCTTCGCCATACAAAATTATGAGAGCGAATAAAGTAGATTCAATATGAATCTACTTGCGAAGCACGTAAAATTGGTATCTTCTCTAACTTTTATCGCAGTTAATCGCCACTTTATCTGAACTAGCTATCAAAACAAAATAGGTATATGTGTATGTGTGTGTTTGTAAACAAATAAAAACAAACCAAAAAACATAGATGTGAGTTTAATATAAATAAATTTAATTAAGTTATGAATAATATAAAAAGGAAAAATAAGAAGAAAATATAGAGATGCCTTCAAAAACAAGATTTCGCATGAGTGGAATTTATGTAAAGTATGTATGCTTATGTGTATGCATGTATATACGTGCGTATGATACGTATGTTTGTGTGAATATACATAAAAAAAATGCCACGCGAACAGTAATGCCAACTTTTTCAGAGCAAAAACCACTGTGTGTTCATAAAAAAGCACTAAATGCAATAAGTATATTTGTATCTACATAGATATATTTCTATTTTTTGTTTATTAATTTTTCTTCAATACAGAGAAACCCCACATGGTTAATTATATATGTATTTATTGAATGAGTAAAAATTAAAAATTTAAGTTAACTACAATTTTAAATTTACTACATTTCATAGGTTTTTGTAATAATTTCAATTACATATATCGAGCCATATTTCGATTTTGCTTATAAGTAGAATATGAGTAGGAAAATAATTGAAGTTCATTTGGGAAGACACTCCAATTATGGTGTACTATTTTAACAAAAGATGATCAACGAGAATTATACTCCTCGTTTCAAGAAATGCAGTTTCATCTTTTTCCTCTGGCCATAAAACTGTTTTAATAAAACAATTAGATTTTGAGGTGTTTCGTCTGAATTAATTTTTACATGAACATGGTTCAGTATGTTACATTCTGAACAACATAAGCCTTTTCTTTTTAGACCGTATTTTATATGAATGAAACAATTTGATTTATAAAATCATTATTGTATTTCTAACTTACTTTTAAAATATTTATAAGCGCTAAAAGTCATTTCCACTACAACATTTGAACATGGTAATGTTAATAGTCTTGAGAAAATATTGACAGTATTAGAAATGGATTATGATAAGTTGAATTTCTATAATTATAAACTTCAATCCAAAATTGATCAGTTTTGAGCAAATTTTTCCATTTATGTATCCTTAAATTTCTGATACTTCGTTCTATTTCTTCAATTTCACCATCCCAGCAAAAATTACCGCTTCCCAGAAGAGTTTTTGTAAGCCAGCTAGAAGCAATGCATTCAGTTTCCAAAAAGCCGTTAATTTTTTGCTTTACTAATTCGTTTTACAGAAGCAATAATGTGTAGTTTTTGTGTACTCAGATGCAAAAGTTACTGGTGTACATTTTTTTACTTTTGTCCACTTTGTTAGAGAGCCTTACGTTATTACTTTTCAGAAGCATTTTTGGAAGCACCGTTATCAAGAAAGCAATACATTGCTTCCCTTAGTGGTTAGTAGATTCGATTATTGTAATTAAGTTATTTTATTACGTGTATGGTATCCTCTGTAATATCTAGAAATATTTTCTTTTTTCTAACTGTGAAAGAAAGTTTTTCTTCCTTTGTATTTCACGCAGCTGAATTAACATTCTGCAAAGGAAACTTTGCATGTCTAAAAGGGGTGAAAGCAGATAGTTTTTGAAAGTGAAAATAAAGCCACCACACTTTCACAAATTAATATTTATTAGATTTGTAAAACGCACTAAAATCAAAGGTGAAAAGCACCAATTTAGTGCCTTTTTTTTAAGCAACAAGTTGAAAAATTCCGCACTGTTATGAATTAAAAAACTGTAAATCTAGTACGAAAAGCACTAAATTGGCACGCTGCACACGAAGCACCAATGCATAGTCTAAACAGCATGATTCATAAACATGATTCAGAGAGCGAAGCAGGTAATTCAACTCGTCGTCTAAACATAGCATTATTAACTGCTAAATAATATATTGTCGATGTTCGAAATTTTTCGTTAGAAGGTTACTCCTTTCTAAATTAGAGTATTTGTCACAGAAACTGAATTTATACAAAAATAGAAATTTAAATTTACAAATATGAAATAAGTCCAAAGAAATATTTTTAATATACATACTGCATATAACTAATTAAATATTAATACTTGTGTCTAGTTTTGTGCATTAAAAATTTTGAAAGAGCCGTCTCAAGGCATACGAATGAAGTTGCTTGGAATATCAGGGGTGTTCTGTAAACCGCGCGTTTTGAAATCGTACGATTTCCAAAATCGGAAACCGTGTTTCGCTGATCGGACGATTTAGTGCATTCAAAGTTAAGTTCGTTTAAAATGTCTTAAGCATATAAAACATTAAAACCAATTAAAAAGCTGCAATAAGTCACCTTTTTAATTGAGCTTTTTTCTGGAAATGAGGCGATTTCAAATCGCGCGATTTACAGAACACCCCTGTATATAAATTTGTCACGATCCCATAAAATTCTATGAGATCCACGATAAATTTTGTATGCATTTTCGAGTGCATTTCAAAAGACTATGAAAAGGCAAGGCTGGCAACGCTGGCCTTGAGAAAATCATGTATGTATGTGTGTATGTATGTATGTACATAAAAATTAAAACAAGGCATATCAAAGTTTAATTAGAATTTTTTTTTTGGGAAGATCATTGTTTTTACTCCACATTATATAGTATTTGGAGCCATCCTATTTTATATACATATCTATGTACATATGCACATTTTACATACATATGTATGTACATATGTATATTCGTGTTTACCATGGGCATGGAAGAAACCACTTGTAATTTAATTTTTCAAAGATAAAGCAGCTGATTAGCTAAAAGTGCATAATAAAATACGATTATACGAATAATCAGTGCATATTTCAGTTCCCATTTGCTAAGCAAAACAATGGAAGCAATATTGCTAATACACGGCGGAGCGGGAGATATAACAGACGCCAGAGTAGATGGAAAATTAGCTGGCATGAAAGTGGCCTTACGATCAGCAAAAGGACATTTGTGGCCTTCAAGTGGCGGCGAAGGTAATGCTCTAGATGCGGTAGAAGCTGCCGTTCGTAAAATGGAAGAAGATGCAAATTTCAATGCTGGCTATGGCGCTTGCTTGAATCTCGAAGGTAATGCTGAAGTTGAAGCTAGTATTATGGAAGGCAAAAATCTGAAAGCGGGATGTGTAACACTTTTGCATGATATTCTATATCCAATATCAGTGGCGAGATGTGTAATGGAAAAAACTAAGCATACATTTTTGGGAGGAGCTGCTGCACAGAAATACGCTTTGGCACAAGGCTTTGAACAACTGAAAGGTAAAACAAACGCTAAAGTATACATATTTACATACATACATACGTAAGGTACCTACATGTACATAATTTCAATTTTATTTCTATTCCAGAGGGCTCCTTAATTACAAAAGATGCGATTTCAGCTTTGAAAGAATTTAAAGATCGACAGCGTCAAGGCCTAGACACTACTTATGCAAGAACTGAACTAGATGCACCTGGCGAGCCTGGCACCGTGGGAGCAGTAGCTATAGATAGTAAGGGTAATATAGCAGTTGCTACTTCAACCGGTGGTATTACGGGCAAGGTACCAGGTCGCATTGGAGATACGCCCATCTTAGGATGTGGCACATATGCTGATAACTGCATAGGTGGCGTCTCAACTACTGGTCACGGAGAGACTATTATGCGTTTTAATTTAGCTCAGAAAATACTTTCTAAAATTCGTTATGAGAAAAAGACTGCACAACAGGCAACGGAAGAAGCTTGCAAAGAGATGACGGAACGTTTGACCGGTACCGGTGGGGCCATAACGATTGATGCAAAGGGTGAAATTGGTATTTATTGGACTTCTAAGCGTATGGCTTGGGCTTACACCAAGGGGAAGGATATAGTTTGTGGCATCAATCACAATGAGAAGCTTAGAGATGCACTCTAGATCGTTATATACATAAACGCTTTTCACTTACTAATCCATGGATCTCTGTAAAATTAAAAATCTTTAAAAATGTATACACTTCAAATCCAGTTTATTAAAAATCCAACTTTTGTTTATATCGCACTTAATCAAAATTAACTTAAAACTTTAATTTTTATATGTATGTATGTCGTCACCTTAAATGCAAACGGACATAACTACACAAAAATTCGAAATTGAGTTTTTGATTGATTACGACTTTATGTTTATGTGTTTTTTTTATTGTAAAGAAAATAACTAACATAAAAGCTTAAATATGTTCATATATGTATATAAAAAGGAAATAAATGGTTAAAAACATATAAGTATCCATACTACAAGTAAATTTCGAAGAAAATTTTCAAGAACACTTATTATTATTGATTTTGAAACGTTTTTGTTCCTCCTGTAAAAAATTTAAAAGTGTAGTAACGTTCGTTTGCATTTAAGGTGTCGATATGTATGTATAAATTTTTTTAAAAATACTTTATCGTTACAGAAAATGCCTCAATATTTGGAGAATTATGCCGAAAAAAAGGTTGTAGATAGAGAATTTTTATAATACATAATTAATAATAAAATCCTTTTTTAAAGTCTGAAGATTTTTGGCTAAAACAAGTAAAAAAGAACAATTTCATGCAGTTTTATTGACGAAAGAGTTGAACCTGTCAGAAAACGACTCTTTTTACCTCGTCGCAAGACACGATTTTTAACGCTGTACATAGGTCATAAGGGTTATGGGCACAAGTTTTTTGAAATGCTGAAAAACAATTTTCAATATACATTTTAAGAAAAATTATTCGGACGAAACTTACTCGGTCAAAATTATTCGACCAAACTATTCGAATAGCATTGCCTTTGAATAAGCTATCGGAGAATGACTATTCGAATAACAGTTTCTCGAATAAAATTGTTCGAATAAAAGAAACAAACGTATTTGAAGAAAATTAAAAGTTGTTTAGGAAAAATTTCCATATAATTTTTATTCCAATAAACTTTATTTGCAAAAGTATATTCCAATAGCAGTTAAATTAATTTTTTTCCACGTACATACAATTTGTTCAAGGTTGTTTTCGGAAATAGAAGTCATAAACAAATCGAGCCTTATTTTCGATTTAATCGTAAGCGACAAAAATTAAATTTTCAGGAGCAGGTTTTGTTAAAATATTCAAATAGGTTTTTGTATGTAAATTGTCACTTACGATAAAATTTTACAGCCCGTATCGTAAAAGTTATCAAAAATTTTGGCATTTTGATAATTCTAAGCTATGGGTAAAAGTTTAGTTTCAATAAAGTATGTTTTCGATAACATGTCGCTTACGATAAAATCGAAAATAAGGCTCGAAATGTTGTACAAATAACAGTAGCTCGATTTTTTATCAAAACTCAATTTCACTCGAATAGTTAAAAAAACTAGAATTAAACTATAATGCCCTGGTTTATCGAAGATAATCAAAAGTTTTCGTCTGCCTATTTATGTAGGTATGTATAAACATATGTATGCAAGTATATCGAACCCAAGAACAAAGCACTCAAATTTTTCATTATCGTCCATAAACTGGCAGCACATATTTATTATTCAAATACAAAGTGTAAATCAACCAAACAAAATTATGAGGACAATTATGAATAAAATTCCGTGAGAAATTTTTCCCGGGGAATAATTCCAACTAATGGCAAGCAATAGGGAAAACAAACAATTCTAATTGGAAAAGGGAGAAGTTTCTCGCGGAATTTTATTCATAATTGCCCTGTATATAAATCAAGATCTTCCAACTGGAATTATTCACATATCGCTCTTTTATTCGTCATAACTCGTTAACGTGGTTAAAATGGTAAATTATCGCTTTTAAATTAAAAGTAAAGTGTGGCAACTTTAAAATATTAGCTAAGATTTATAAAAATCAGAAAAAATGTATGTGTCTTTACTAGCTACACGTTGGCAAAAATGTATATTAAGGTGTGTGCCGTTGCTAATTTCTAGGATTGGGTAATCCATACAATCAGCGCTGCCATATTTTCTGTTCTGCATTATTATTTATGTGCATGTACTAGGTAGCCCGTATGTAATGTCTAGACGAGGAAAACTGCGACGATATTAACGCTGCATTAAAACAATAGACGTGAAGATTTGTCGAATGAGCAGTAAAGGCCGGGGCACAATGAATCCGTCATACGACGGAGAAGGTTGGCACAATGAGTACTTTATTAACGGAAGCATTTGAACAGCGTCTATAGGTCGATTCTTCATTTTATTTATTAAGTTCAACTTTTTGTACTTATTTCGTTTATTTCTTTTGCTTAGTTATATTTTTGCTGCCACGAAAAATCTAAATCAAAACATACCAAAATACCAACCAATATCTGTCAAACTACTCAACGTGCGCAAAAAGTTAAAAGTTGACCAAATTTTGTACTTGGGGTTGACGGACACGTACTGAATGTAACCGACCTCATAAGAAACGATATATTTCAACTTAGCTGTCAGTTGAAAAAGGCGAAGTTTAATGCATGACGGACAACTAATTCTCCATAGCATAGTTGACACCTAATTCTCCATAGCATATCCATATCATACATGTCAAAGTACAGTGACATTTTCCGCCATCTGCAAAAATGGCAGCTATTTCTAATTATAATATTGATTATACATCAACTACCTTTTAGATTATGGTACATATCGTCGGTTGGTTTCTGTTTTGCTGCCAACTTAATGTATTTTGAATATACTTTGCCGCAAACCAGAAACCAACCGACGATATATCAATTGCAGTGATTAATGAATACCCAAGTCGTGCAAACATGTGTAACGTATTAAGTCTGGCAACTTGGTATTCATTCAATGTTTACATTTATTTTTGTTTCCTTTAGTTGTGTGTACCATCTTCATCAGAAAAGAGAAAAGTGCGTGGAAAATTCGCGAAAGTAGTGTACATTTAGAATTATATTTTGCTTATTGTGTTTCATCAAACAAAAACATAAAGGTTCTGTGCTTTAACGCCCGTGAAGACCAAAACAATTCGTGTCAAAAAATACTATCTATCATCCAAAATACTTTGTGGCAAAAAGTGGACGGGTTTTTTAGCTGACAAAATGATAAGTAGATCTTTTAATATGTACATCCTTATGAAATTTGGGACTACAGGTGAGTGCATAGCTTTATTTATAATTCATGTAAGGTTTTTTGGGCCTGATCGCCATTACATCCTTGCTTGTTCAGCTGATAACCTGGCGAATCCCAAGTTATCTTATTGCATCAATCTTTTGTGTGTTGCGCATGCAATTGGAAGCAGATTGATAGTTGGATATAAATTTGGTAACTAATAACTGTGTAGTAGTAACCAAGAGTTAAAATTTATGTACTTGTTAGAGCTTAATTCTCCTTGCTCGGCTTCATGCCCAGCTAGCAGGGCTTTTACAGTATCGGGTTGCAATCGGTGTGGGAGCTGTGCGGAAGCTGTAAATGAATAACTGTTCTGTAATAAATGAAATTGTACAAGTTTTTCTTTCAAAATTCTCAATTGTACTGTAATAAGTAATTGTGTGTACATCTGTTTATTGTTTCGCAGTTTTTTGGAGTCGGCTTCATCATTAGCTGCCATTTTGCAGCATTTTGTTTTTGTACTTAGTTCTTCTTCTTCTGAAGTTCTATCATTCATTTTACAAGTTGAAAAAGCATGGCCACATGTTCGGTTTATGTATTTGCTTGTGTTTGTAAAACTGTCTTGCCAATACTGAAAAATTTGGTACGAAAACTCTGAACGTATGCGACTTAAGGTGCGGTCACATTGGGGAAACATTTGAAAGCAAACATCAAATATTAGCTTGCTGTAATGTGACCATAAAATAATTATTAGCGGCAAACAACAAAACAGCTGTTATCTGGCAAACAAAATAATTTGCCGACAAATAAAAATGTGTCTAATGTGAACACACGATATCAAATATTTTCGTAGTTTTTCAGCAAACAATTATTTGATCTTACAAAGTTTTTGTAAGAACAAACAATGACAAATAACAGCTGTCGTCAGAAATGTTGCCTATTAAAAAGCTAGAAGCAAATAATATGAAATTAATATAAAATATGAAATAATAATAATATAAAATATGAAATAATATGCAATTAATATAAAATATACATACATAAGTATGTACATATGTATGTATGTATGTACATTAGGTATGGCGTAGTTAATTTAATGAAGTCTAAAAAATCTTCAATAGAAGTAAAACCTCAGTTTTAGCTCAGGCAGCGTGACCGTTTGACCGACTAACCCTTTCGAACCGGATGGTACACATGTGTAGCACTTAAATTTAGACATCCCTAAAATCTTCAAATTTAATGTTGCTAGGTTGTAAAATGTACCTTGTCGTCTTTTAGTTCTCCCGAATACATTCTAATACGTTCCATTATATTTGGTTGTTATCTGTGCTCTATATTGGTACTTTTATGTATTATTATATTAGTATTATTTATTTTACTGGACGGCTGGTACTTATCTGTACCACATAACATCCCGAGTGGTACTTATTTGTACCACATAACATCCCGAATGGTACAAGTGTGTACCACCGCACCCGAGCTCCACTTTAATTTTTTTAAGTTTTTATTTCACCAATAATTTCTACATTGCCTAGATAACCTACTGCCATCAAAAATGTTATTTTAATATTACTATTCGAATGTCGGGTCGAAAGGACTAAAGTGGCAAATCGCCACTTTTTCGACTGCCTTGCCACTTTTTTTCTCCCTTTTTTTAGAGTTAATTATATGAAAATACATTACAATTAAAAAGTTTAATGTAGTTTTCTCGTTTTTTTTTATTTTGCCTTTTTTTTTTTGATAAATCCCCTTTTGGTGCTACTTTTTGAAAAATGTCATCAGTCACCCTGAGCTCAGCTAGTTTTTGTACATTTTTATATATGCTTATACTGAAAAGATACTTCTCCTTCTTCTACGAAGTACTGTGAAAATTCTTCCCTAATATCTGAACTTTTCTGGGATACATAGGACCGCTGTGCTTAAAGATTATAAAAATTTTGACTACTTTGTTCACTTCTCCATTCGCCAAGAACCAGACTGCCATCATCAGCATAGCGATCAACAAGATTATTGTTGAAATAAACTGAACTTTCGCGTCGCATCAATTAGTTATGTAAAACGCAACAGGTCAGAGTTACTTGTTTTGTTTTCGCGGGTTCAAGTTTTATTGGGCTGCGCATCACCCTGAAACGTGATGACATTACTCCGAAGGCATTTTCAATGACTCGTCTGACTCGGAAATCATTTCCGTTCATTCTTAACCCTACAAGCCTAATCTACCCCTGCGAGGCGTACATAGATTTTAAATCTATCTTTCTCTTTTAAACCTCGTGCCTTTTAGTCAACTCAGTAGTCGACCTTTGCTTGCCAATCACGGTCTTGTCGCTGATCCAAACTCAACCACTTTTGGGTTTATGACGTATAACACGCCTACGAGACGTATATTTATGTATATCTATGCAGCTGGTTTTTATGTTTGCAAACTTTGTTATTTTTTTTATTGTGTGATAATAAATATGTTTGAGTTAATTTTATTATTATAATAATTATGAAGAGTGTGTTTTATTAATAGTTTGTGTTCCAATATAAACTTTCATTGAAAACAAACTATATAACTAAGTACAATAGCCCAGGGGTTTATTATTAGTACATGTACGCCTCTGAGACGTATGTTTATGCTTTATGTATTACTAAAATAGGTTAGGCTTCTAGGGTTCAAAAGTTTTTATAAAGTGCTGGAGTTTCGTTTCGTAACTCCAATAAAAGTTTTGCACAACAGCCGTACTCATTCCGACGTTGAACCCACTTTCGTTTCTTTTTATTTTTCATTTCTTCTTCTAATACCAATATAGAAGCTTAGTTAATTCTAATTGTATGTATATGCAATGGAAATATTGGTATATATTCTGTGATATTGGGCCGTATAAAAAAAGTATTTGCATATTACTTAATATATAATATGTTTTAAAACACAAAATTATAGAACAAAGAGCTACGAATGTTGAATTTTAAAACAAAATTTTTAAGTAAAAAGCAAATACTTTTTAGGGTTCCGTACACCAAAGGTGAAATGGAACCCTATTGTTTTCGCTACGCTGTCCGTCTGGCCGTCTGTCCGTCTGTCCGTCCGTCCGTCTGTCCGTCACAGGGTATTTTCTCGAGAACCGTAAGAGCTACGGACCTGAAATTTGGACACAGTGTGTAGACCCTTGGCCGCTACAACAACAAATACATGAGAGTTGGAAATTAAAGGGTGTGCCAAAACGAGCAACGAAAAATGTTAAAATCCCATGTAATATACATACAATTGTATGTACATATATGCACTTGAAATTTGTAAAGTTAGTGTATTTTTATACAGACTACAACAATTAACACTAAAATTTAAAAAATTTTAATTAAAGGGTGTACCATCAGTTAATGTAATTTCGACTATGTAATTTTGATAACTTGCTGTATCTTGGAAACCGTAAGAGCAAACTTCTTGAAATTTTCAAAAACGGTAAAACAAAAAAATCTCAAAATTATAAAATCGCCAAACCCAAAAAAAATCGCCAAAATAAAAAAAAAAAATCGCCAAAACGAAAAAAGCACCAAATTAAAAAAAATTTCTAAATCGAAAATAAATCGCGGAAAACCGGAAAAATCGCCAAAATAAAAAAATCGCCAATATAAAAAAAAATCGCCAAAATGAAAAAATCGCCAAAATTAAAAAAATTGCCATAATGAAAAAAATTGCCAAAATGAAAAAAAAAATCGCCAAATTGAAAAAAATCGCCAAAATGAAAAAAATCGCCAAAATGAAAAAAATCGCCAAAACGAGAAAAAAGCGAAAATTAATCAAAAAAACGTAAAAAAACACTGTATTAAAAAAATACTCAAAGCCCAACGTGCGGAACCCTTCGTGCGCGAGTCAAAGTCGCACTTTACTGAATTTATTTATTCTACCGATTATTTTTGTTTCTATGTACATACATATATTGAAGGTTTTACTTCGACACAAATACTGTTACCGAATAATTATTTTATTTTTATTTTTATTGATTCTTAAAAAACAATAAAAATGTGGACATAATAAAACCAATTATTCATAAAAAGTGAAAAACTGTTTAAAGCGAAAGTGAAAGTATCTAATATGTAGTTCATTTGGTTCTTTTTACGCTGAGAAAAATCTACGAGATAGAGCGGGTTTCTTTGTAGTTTAGTAATTTTTTTTGTTCTTATAATACTGAAAATTAATAGAAAGCAAGCAAAACTTTCCTTTAAGTTATATTTGTTTATTTTTTTCATAATTTTAGCTAAGTATAATTTCATATAAATTAATTTTATACATGTCTATAATATAAAAACAAGCTTAAAATAAAATCCCTTATTACAATAACTTTAAATAACAATAATGAAACTAAATCCCTGGTCTTAAATCATATATACAGCTCCCAACATAATATTTCATACAATACTTAATTCAAGTTAAATAAGTACTAGTTTACTTATAATATACTGAAAAGATATCTGGCAAATAACAGGGCTATAATCGGGTCTTGTATACTTTTCACCAAGTTGTAATATAATAAATAAGTTTTAGGAATAATGAACATAAAATTAATTTTTTAAGCATATACCTACATAGATATGTATGTAATTTATTCTTAGTTTTTCTCAGTGTAGCTAAATTTCACAACAATAACTCTATTTTGCGAGTAAAATTTATATGTATGCCAAAATTATTCAAGTGAATATTAGTCGAATAAAATAATTGAATTGTTTATTAAAAGTGATTTACATTAGAATAATTTTTTTTTAAATATTTGCTCAATTCACAACTTATTGTCGGATTCATAGCTCGTACATGAATTGTTGGTAATTTTCATAAAACATTGTTTACAAAAAAATTTTTATACAGAAATTGCCAACAAAGTTTGTGCGACTTTCGAATCCGACGATAGGTTGTGAATTGAGCAATTCTATTGTATTATTATATAAAAATATTTCTAATAAACTGGAGTAAAAATTATAAAAAAATTAAAGGTTGAAAGTTTGAAAAAGCATTCAAAAATGTAACCCAAATAATGGAGAAAAACTTAAAGAAAACTGCCCTGATTTCTGTAAATTACAGATTATAAAAATGATCTAAAAAACATAACTTACATAACTATTAGTACAATCTTTTTTTTTGTGGCAAAAAAATGGGTGATATTTTTATAATGACTATTTTTTATCCCTCAGTGCTTACTTCTTATACCCATACGAATTGATGGCCTTGTATTCATTTTCAGCCATCAACAATAGCTTGTACCACTGCTCACCATCGATACGCGGCTCCTTACGTGTACCGCCATAACAGTCGGGCAAGCATTCGGGTGACATGTGTTTGTACAAAGATTCACGATCCGTACCATGGAAAATAACACGGTTGCGTAGTTTCTCTCTTAAGAAGGGTTTGAATAGGGAAAAGACCACATTGAAAATTTTCGGCTGATTGACAATGTGTATGGCCTTAATACGCAGAGGAACAGAGTCTTGCAACCAGTCAACAATACGTTTAGCAAAGGCCGGTGTAAATTGCCAGGTTTGTTGTAAACTTAGGCCATCCATATCGAAAATTACTACTACACCATTGATTTGGGTTTCCGGTTCCCACATGGAAGCTTCCAAATATAAAACGGCCGCCTTGAAAACCTCATCCAAACACACTTTTTTGTGCTTCCAGTTCTCTGTTAATATAAAGTTAATAACAATTAGATATTTTTTCATATTTTAATTAATTTAAGAGTCTCACTTCCTAATTCCAACACAGCGACTCTTCTGCCCAATTGATCTCTATTGGGAAATACTATAATGACATTGTGATCAAATACATTTTTCTCATTGCTGGGTAGTAAATCTTTATAAACATCGGCATGTTTAATCTTAAACGAATAATAGTTTTTGACCTAAAAGAAAAAAAAAACAAGAAATATTTAATTATATATATTTGTAATACATACATATGTATTTAATTAAGTCTGCAAAGCAGAAAGCACAAGCTCACCAATTTGAAGGCACTTTCAGGATAGAATTTGCAAACTCTTAAAAATCGTAACAAAAATGGATCATCTCTCGGGCATTTTAAATCAGTTTCAGCTAAAAAGAATGAGAAGTTGAAAATATTATATTAATACTATGAACAAAAAAAAATTAAATAAAAACAGATTCAAAATCCAATCAGAATGTTCGTTGTGAATATTTAATTTCTGTTTGAGGCTGTTTAGCTTATTATGTTTATGTACGTAGGTAATTCTCAATAACATTTTGAGAAATTTTATATAAACATATGCAGTTGTTTAGCTTTTTTTCAAGATTTTTTTTTTTTGGTTAAAGTTTCTTAAGCAGAAACGAAATGCATATAAACGTGCTTAACCAACAACAAAGAAAAATTGTTCACATGTTTCTCTAACAATAAAAATAAAAACAAAACATGAACTTGAATTTGAATATTTTGAAGGTTTTAACTAATTCTTAAAGTAAAAACTTTAAATTTTATAAAAAATATTCTTTTAACATGCATGAAGAAAAAAATCTGGGCTATTTCGTACAGAAAGAAGAAGAAGAATATTTCTCTTCCAAACCTAATGTTCTGTACGGCAGCACAGCACAGGGGACAGCTGTCCCTGCCACATTAGCCAACTGTAAAAATCAAAAGTGCTACCAAGTGTGAAAAATAAAAGATGTTACCAGCTTTCCAGTAACGTTGCAATCGATAGAAGTGTAAATGTTTGCTATTTTTCTTTTATGAATTCGCTTGATATCGAGTACGATATGTTATGTCGAACTTCGAACTTTCTATCTAGCAGAAATTTTATTTTCGATGCTGTATTGTTACATATATGAAAATTAAATTTTTTAGCAGTTGGTTTTTGTTTTTATTGCTTTTATACATAATTGAATGAAATTCACAATAGCCACGTTAAAGTTGTTCATAATAAGGGACTGTTATTTATGTGGTCGTTAAAAAAAGTTTATTTACATTATTTTTTTTATTTTAATTTAAAACTCATATTATATCTTTTGTATATATGTACATACCTACATACAAAACCTTTTACATTTAAGAACATGATTTTTTGGGTATGTCGGAAATTTGTGAGTAAAATTTATTCCAATTTTTTGCTAAAATAACCATTAATTTAAGTTTAAACTTTGATCTAAAGTTTATACCCAGCAAACACTTGAACTTGATTTCCCATTAAGATTATATTTAAGTTAAATTTCTTTCTGAAAACTTAAACATTTGAGAATCATTTCAGAGATAGGGTTTCAACAAAAGATTTGAAATTTTTTTATCTTTCTCAATATAAATTATAAATAATCAAAATTAAATATGTAACATGAGTAAAATTCGTATTACTTAAGTATACATCGAAAAGTACCACCAATTCGATTATTTTTAGGTTAAATTTTGGTTCAGCTATTCCTGTAGCAAAAAATAACATGGCTCATTTATTATCTACATATCGCTCACAAGCTCATAACGCAAAAAAACTAGTTTGTCAGAAAAAGAAAAAAAGTTTTAAAGTTTTCAATTTACACACAACTTGATGGAAAAAGAAAATTCAATTTTTCTCTCAACAGTTGGGTAAACATGATATTTGTATGAAATTTTTACACAACATGAAGAACGATATGGGAATCAATTCAAAAATTCCATTTTTTAGTTATACGTTGGTTAAGTAAATGAGCTTTTTTAATTGCCAATGAATATTTAGTTAATATTAAAACGAAACTTATTGTCAAACAGTCTTTAAAATAAATTGAGAAGAACATTTAAAATCTAATGATTAAAAAATCATATTTCTAACATTATGGCGTCGTGTTTGTTGGGTAGTCATGCAATTTCGAGCGTTACACAACCTGTCCATTATACAAAAAGAGTGCGTGTATGCTTTATAAATAAGAATCTACAGAAATCAGAAATCATTAAAAATTGCTATAAACATTTGACTTAATTACGCTAAAAATTCCATTACTAAACTCGTTCATTTATGACATGTTTTTTGTTAACCTTTTTTATGAATATTTCCACTTTTTTATTTTTTTCTTATATCGCCAAATAAAATACTTATGTATGTATATGCTTTAAGGAATATGTTAATATTTTAAATTGAATTAATCGCTCGTTAAAAATATGAAGTCACAATATGCTTAAAAAAATTCAAGCTGTATTAAGTTAAAGGCCTAATTCAGCTGGCTACATATAGAATTGATTACACTTGTACAAAAAAATATCAGGACAAATACAAGGTGAATTCAGTATCAGGTGAACTCTTCCCTACAACAATTTTACAACACAAAAACAACACGTAGTTTGCTATGCTACAAAACCAATCTGTCAGAATATTTCTAAGCAAATTCTGACATTTTGGTTCAAAATGCTCAATTTGGCATCAACAGCTGATAATCAGCCGGGCTCATAAGGTACCTGATACTGAATTCGCCTTGGACAAACACACTCTTCACTGTCACTTAAGGTGCAATTAGAGGTGCCATAACCATAGCCATAGAAAACAGCCGTACGAACCAAACTAATGGGCAACACTGTATTTGATTATAGGTGACTTGCCATGACGCCATAACTCTCACCATAGAAACCAATTGAATTTTGGTTTGGTTATGGCTATGGCATTATGGCTATGTCATGTCTAATTTAAGCTTTAAAGTTGAATTCTATTTTCTACAGATTTGTGCGCAACAGAACAGCATGAAGAAAAACAAACCACACATACAGATTTTCAATTAAACAGAAACAAAACAGCTGATTCAGAACAGAACAGAACAGAACGTACAAACTATTTCTGCCTAAATTTATTAAGTATAAACTCACTGTAACGCGAAAGTGATTTTCCTTAACGGAATAACAGAGTTGCCAAATATTTTGAATACAGTACAATCTCTTCAATCAGGACTTCCCCAAATAGTTTACGATGTTTTTTTAGATTTTTTTTTAAATTTTACGATATTTCGCATAGAAAAATTTTCATGACATTTCATATGGAAAAGTTTAACGTTATTAACCCCCGACCAAAAAAAGGGGTGTTATAAGTTTGTAGTGCGTGTCTCTGTATCTGTGTGTCTGTCCGTGTACAGCCCAAACGGCTGGACCGATTTTGATTTAGAAGATGTCACATCTTTTCTAGATAATTCGGGGGTTTTCTAAAATTTTTAATTTTTGTTATTTTTATAAAAATTTATTGCGATATACTCCACAGAATGCTTTAATATATTTTTTTTAAAAGAAAATTAAATAAAAAAATGTTTACATTATTTTTTAAGGCAATTTTTTAGGATATTTTTTATGGAAAATTTTTACGATATATTTTGAATATTTTTTATGAAAAGTTTTTGGTATATTTTTCCTAAATACAAAAAACTTTTCTTTTTTAGTAAAAATTTAGATAATATTTGTAAAATTTCTTACAAAGAAATTCACGATATCTTTTATAGAAAATTAATTTTGTACAGTATGTTATACCTACAAAGTGTTTAACTATAATGTTTTACAGAATATAGCAAATGTTTAAAATTAAAAAAAAATAAATTTTATTCGACAATACGATGTCTTTTACGCAAAAGCCTTACGATATTTTCTGGAGTAGAATTTTATTACGATATTTTCTTTTACAAAATTACTTCAATGTACTCTGCAGAACGTTTTAAAATATTTTCTTTAAAATAATTTACGATATTTTTGCAGAAAATGTTAACGATATTTTGTGGCGTCGGCGAAGTAAAATAACGATTAATAAAGTGGCTACATAGCAGGGATGGCAAAGTTGGTACAATTGTACCTTTTTTGGTACTATTCAAACTCGGAAAGTACAATAGTACACCAATGACTAATTTAGTACATTTAGGGAATCTCCCCAGTTTCACTTCGCATTTCTTTTCAAAGGATTGCATATGTCAATTTTCACTTTTCAGCAATAAAACTCATATTCTTCTCATTTGAAAACAGTCTTGTGAAACCAAACGCAAAGATAAACCCAAAAAATGAGAACTCGCCCATTTTCAAATAATTTTTTTTCTAAATTCGGATGCTACAGCATATGCTATTAATTTGTACATTTCAAATTTCAACTTAAACAGTTGTAACCATATGCTTTAATATTCCAACTTAGAAGCAAATTTGTGAAAACGATTCGGTAGCCAGAACAAAGTCGATTATTGTTTTAATAAAATCAAATACGATCGAAATCAAATTGTTTTAAATTCTTGCAGAGGAGTTTTGATTTATTTTTGAAACTACTCTTTCAACAAACCAATTTTCCTGAATAACAAAAATTTTGAAGTTCGATTTTGTTAAAAAAATAGTCATAAGGATCGCCAATAAATTTATTTATCGCCATATCGCCAAATAAAAAAATTGGAAGCGAAACAAGTTGTAAAATCGCCACGTTTGGGGAGAAATCCCCAAATCGTCGGTTGGTTTCGGGTTTGCTGCAAACATAATGTATTTTGAATATACTGTGCCGTAAACCAGAAACCAACCGACGAAATGTCAATTTACGTTAGATTTTTTGATAGTCGAAACAAATGTCTTTAGATTTCTTTCTCGTAAAGTGTGATGAAAGTCTTTATACATGTATAATAGTCTGAGTGGCCCTTTAATATAAAAGGACCTGCTATTTGGACCCAAGTGAGCTGAAACTTAATTTCTCTTCTCAGCAACTTGCTAAATCCTATTTTACACTATGCAAATCTTATTGCTAAGCTGATTAGTATTTTGGGAGAGAGACACGAGGGGAAAAGAAACGTTTATGTTCCCCTCGCCTCTCTCTCTCTCCTAAGAACTAATCAGCTTGGCAATAAGACTTGCATGGTGTAAACTAGGACTAACCTAACCTAAGATATTTAATGTCTTCTTCACTTGCTTGCGATTTTAGGATTTCAATGTTTTAATTAAGCTAAGGAGTTTTTTTTTATTTTTTTTTTTTGGTTGAGAAAATCTGCTTTTTGCACAATTCGAATACATTTTCACATAATTGTCTAAAATTTTCACTTGTGGTGAAAGTATTTATAATAAAAATATACAGTTCCTAAAAATCAATCAGCTATATTGTATTGTACGAGTATATTGCCATTTATTAAATGTTAAACAAAAGTCTCAAAGTCTCACCATATTAATTTATTGTTTTGAGATATTACTAAGGAAACTGAATAACAAAGCAAGATTAAAAATTGTTTTATTCATTACTAAAATCTGTAGAAAACAAAACGCAAAAAAACTAGTTCAAATAAGCGTAAAATTTAAGCAATTCATTAATGTAAAAATGATTTCGATTTGACAGCATGAATGTGTTCAATTTATATTCCCACTTCCCAAAATGCTAATAAAAATTGTTTGTTGTGATTTGTTAAACAACCTTGAACTTAATTTTTTTTTATACTTCAATTCTTTTGCTTGAAATGAAATAACAAAAACTTGTTAAACATTATTTTTCCAAGCGATGAACATGAAGTAAATTAAGATAATAATAAATTCAGTAAAGTGCGACTTTGACTCGCACACGAAGGGTTCCGTACGTTGGGCTTTGAGCATTTTTTTAATACAGTGTTTTTTACGTTTTTTCAGCTGAAATAATTTTTTTTTGATTATTTTTCACTTTTTTCTCGTTTTGGCGATTTTTTAAATTTTGGCGATTTTTTTTTAATTTTGGCGATTTTTTCATTTTGGCGATTTTTTTTTCATTTTGGCGATTTTTTCATTTTGGTGATTTTTCCGGTTTTTTGCGATTTATTTTCGATTTAGAAATTTTTTTTAATTTGGTGCTTTTTTTCGTTTTGGCGATTTTTTTTTTGATTTTGGCGATTTTTTTTTCGGTTTGGCGATTTTATAATTTTGAGATTTTTTTGTTTTACCGGTTTTGAAAATTTCAAGAAGTTTGCTCTTACCGTTTCCAAGATACAGCAAGTTATCAAAATTACATAGTCGAAATTACATTAACTGATGGTACACCCTTTAATTAAAATTTTTTAAATTTTAGTGTTAATTGTTGTAGTGTGTATAAAAATACAAATTTCAAGTGCATATACATACAATTGTATGTATATTACATGGGATTTTAACATTTTTCGTTGCTCGTTTTGGCACACCCTTTAATTTCCAACTCTCATGTATTTGTTGTTGTAGCGGCCAAGGGTCTACACACTGTGTCCAAATTTCAGGTCCGCAGCTCTTACGATTCTCGAGAAAATACCCTGTGACGGACAGACGGACGGACGGACAGACGGACAGACGGCCAGACGGACAGACGGACAGACGGACAGCGTAGCGAAAACAATAGGGTTCCATTTCACCTTTGGTGTACGGAACCCTAAAAAAGGTTGCAATTAAATTTCAAATTTCTAAAAATTTACTTTAAACGTGATATTTTTTTTGAACAACGAAAATTATGAGGTGTTGACAGTTGTTGCCGTTCTTTCTTTTTCTATAGGTAGATGGCATAAATGGGATTTTTTGGTATGTAGTGGGCGTAAAACTGTAGTTCATAACATACATATATATAAATAATGTGCAATAAACTAGATCACACTCACAATATAAAGTTGTTATTTTATCATTGAGATTATAAACTATTTCCCAGAGATTTCAACACAATCTAAATTAGTTACCCGACTTGTAGTACGAGTATTCACCACATGTTGCAACTTCTGATTTTCAACTGAGTGCTTGAGCAACAGCACCATGTGTCATAGAAAACGCCGAAAATTTGGATCAATTCGGTTATAAAGTATAGCGTGTTTATCGGCCGACTATATGTACATACATATGTATATATGTACAACAATTTCTCACTGTATAGAAATCACTCCAAAAAATTAATGGTTTTCACATAAATTTTCTACTAAAGTCAATCGTCTGAGTTGTGTAAACAGCCGGTTAAATTAATAAAAAATTTCCTCATTATGAACGGTCTTATTTTAAAACGATATTAAGGCTGGGCTCGCACACAGCAATTTTTGTTGAACAACTTTCTAGTTTATATCTGAGGGAGCAACATTTGATGGCTCCCTTCTTTATTATCCTTTCCTCTCTCTCTCTCCCATAAATTTTAAAGTTGTTCGACAGAAATGGCCGCGTGTGATCCCAGACTAAACAGCATACTAATAAAAAATTACTAACCTAAAATTTTAATATGGCAACGTTGCGACCGACAGCTTTAAAGAGTTCCATTGCGAGTGCCACAGTATGTTAAAATACAGGGTGCATTAAAAGAAAGTTTATCTGTGTGGTATATTAACCGAAAGCGTGACTCTTGGAGAGTCATTCGGCAGCAGATGGTATCGATTTGCAACTCTGCCTATTCGCCTTGTATATTTATTTGTTAGTGTAAAATTTCCTGCTGTCAGAAAATTTTCGAACGTTTCGCTTTGATTTGACACTAGAGAAATTAACAGCTGATTATTAAGCTATTTAAAGACGATTGTCAGATATTACAATATTGTCAGATCTGGCAATGTGCTGACAATGTACTGGCAAACAAAAATTGCCAGCACAAGGTAGATTGCCAGTTCACACGGTTGCATCAAGTTTGTCAGAAAATCTTACAATTTATTGCCAGACTGTTGTAGGACAATAAATTCATCTGACAAAATCGCCAGTCGAAAAATTGTCAGTTCACAATTAGAAAGATCTGGGGGTCTACTCTGTATTTCGAAACGAAAGAAAATGCTTTCGAATTTGTATGTTATTAACATTAGAATTCGAAAGCATTTGCTTTCGTTTCGAATTACAGGGTAGACCCCCTGTTGTTATGCGTTGCATTTGTTAGAAATTGTTAATTATCAATCGTTTCCGGGTGTATTAAGGGTAAAAAGTGAAAATATAAATTATTAAGGACCATAAAGAAGCAATTACAATGCAGACAAAACTGCATATATTTTATTATATATTTTTCCTTTAAAATCTAGAAAGAATTCTCCTACAATGACACCATTGTCAGATGCATAAACTTCGCACATCTGACAATATTAAAATGTCTGATACATATCTGACAATAATTGTACAATGTTTTCACACGATTGTAAGATGTCTGGCAACGAGGTCTGACAAAAATTGCCAGTTCACGCGGTTGTAAAAAATTTTGAGCATATTTTACTGGCAATATTGTAAGATCTGACAACCGTCTGTACATAGCATTGGCGAAATAGCGTCAATTTTGGGGATTTAAAAACTTGGAAAAAATGGGAGAAATTTCCTGGGTATTTTTAAAAATATATCAGCAAGCATGACTTGATTATGGGAATTCAAAGGGGGGGCGGAAACATAAACCTTGGATGAATTTTCCCAGGAGCACTGTTCAACTGTCATGCCAAAGGGCCATATATTCTTAAAGTGGACACTTAGGAGAACAAAGTGAAAGAACCGTGCAGAAAATCTGTCGAGCCGTTTTCGATAAAATCGGGCAAGTCCAAAATGGCCAAATTTAAATTCCCAAAATCGACGCTATCTTGGCGCACTTTAAACAGTCACCATTAAAAAAGATCCCAAATGTTCAGCAGTGGCAAAAAATTTTTATGCTGTTGTACAGAAGACTGTGTGGATTTGTTTAGTGAACTAACTGGTTTATGAAAACACAAAACAATTTTGATAATTTTGAGTTTGTGACTGTTTATGATTTATTGTGCGATATATAAAGCATTTTTTCAACATAATTTATTTTTTTAATTTAAAATTAAAAATAATATCTAGTTTTGTTATTTATATTTACGTGCTAATTGCTTTAAAATGATCACACAAATATATTTTCTTACTACGACTGTAATTACGTGGATTTAAAAAAAAAAAACAAATAAATAATATAAAATTTAATCACTATTTTTCATGAGCTTGGATTAAAAGATTCCATGTTGTGAAATTTCATTGGCGAGTTTTAGGAACAAGTTTAAGTTAATATAATGGCTTTTTTTTTGAATTTTTTTTATGTATCATTCGTAGAATAAAATATAAAAAGTACATAAAAGACCTTCAGTAATAAAATACTTACTATTAAAACTTTATTTCAATGTTCTTATTAAAATTTAACGATGCTATTCAACCCAAAAATAGTATACTCATAAATATGTAAAACAATGTATCAAACAACTTTTATCCATAACTTGTTAAATTAAAAATTTATTGCTTAACAAAGTACTTAATTTCCAAATTTTGAAAGCAAAAATTAATTTAAATAGTAAAAATATGCAGGTTTTTCAGTCAGCCATTTTTTTAATCTTTAGTTTTTGCTGCTCAAAAACTGCTGCGTGTAAAATCTGACTATTTTATTGGGCATTTATTTTTATAGACATGTTCATTTATTTGATATATTATATACATATACATATGTAATATAATTTATATAATTTCGTTCTCAAACTTGCCAATTCTCAATTCAGCTTGTTGTTCTGTATAACAGTATCGACTTATTTTTTTTTTCAAAATAACGACTGATTCTGACAGAGCAAAAAATATGAGTATATATATCTGCGTTTTGAATTTTTTTTTCTGAACCTTGAACCTCCTCCGTTGCTGCGTTATTGCCTGTTGAAAAATTGACGATTTCTATGTATCTAGGTACTAAATATGTGCTAAGCCTTTTAAGTAAGAGTACTTTCCTGGCCCATGATGCCACCCAAAAAGTTGAATGTAAAAGTTGACCATATGATTAGCGGTACTCAAAATACTAGCGGTCTGGCCCACGATGTCACGAGAAATCGTTCGATCGACAACTTGTATTGCAAACAACAACAAATTTTCTAAAGTTATTGTTGTTTGCAATACAAGTTGTCGATCGAACGATTTCTAGTGACATCGTGGGCCAGGCCGTAAGAGTCCGACAACTCTTATGATCTCTTTTGGAGTCCCATCTTAAGCCTGATACTCTGTTCGAAGTTGTGAAAAATTTGCAGTGCCATTCGTTATTTCGCGTGAAAAATTTGACATGTACTAAATGTAGCCCAACTCGCGGTTTTTTTTAAATAAATTTGTCGCTTTTATTGCTTGAAAGTATGCAACATTGTTAAAATTCCGTGCGAAAAAAGTACTGCTCATTTTGTTTCGCAGCTAAACTAAAATTATGCCAGATTAATTTTGCATGGAAAGACATGATTTTCCGTGTTTTTCACACCAAGAACAGAGTACTACTCTTGCGAATTTATTTCGCAAATATTTCATACCAAATACTTTTATATGTAGTTTGACAGCATTTCGCACGAAATTGTGAACAGAGTATCAGGCTTTAAATGCAATAGTCAAGGAACTTTTTGATATTAATTTGATCACAATGCTTTTTATTCGTTCATTCGTATTAGTGTTGCCATATAAAGGAACTAATTGTTAGTTTGGGAAATGTAGAATTAATATGTCGCCATGGTTTTGCTTTTCTTTAATTTACCACCAAAATACAAAAATTCCTTTTTCTTTTCTTAATTTAATAGTTTATCATTTTTTTTCATACACGTTATTAATTAACTAATCACTAATTTCCCAATACCATAAAAATAGGCGTGGCAACACTGCTCGTACATAGAATAACAACAAATATGAGAGAAAGAGGTCTGTATGTATGTAAAAGAGAAGTTCTAAAATTATCGTTGGAATTTCCAGTACGTGTAGTGTTGCCAGTTTCTTCTAGAGCTTATCCCCAATTTTAGATTTGTCATGCCCAAAAATCTCAAAATTTAGTTTTTTTGATTCAAAGTTTTTCTTTTGTGAAAAGAATAAAAAATTTTTGATTTTATTTAAAAAATAATGACAAAAATAACATATTTATTCCATAAAATTCATTTATATCAATAACTATATCTAAATTCATATGAATTTAGTTTGTAATTATAAAACTTGTAAAGAAAAAATTACACATATCGTCGGCTTAGAGTGCAAACCTGCTAAATCCACTTTTTATAAGATATGACATTTTAATGTCGTTCGATAGATAAAAACATACCGCATCGATTGCCCTAAATATTTGTTTTAATTAGAGACTCTACATTTCGAAAAAACTTGACGTATTAGGTTAATTTCTTAACCAATGTATAGAAAATGTTAACAGTATTTTATCTCTCCTGTAAAGTCTTATTAAAGTTAGTTAGCAGGTTTGCACTCTAAGGCGACGATATGTAGTTTAATATACACAAGTATAAAAAAATTTTTAACCAAAGTTTACCATTTCAAAATTTTCACAATCAAAATCTTCTGATTCATCAGCCTCAAACTTTTTTGTACATAGTACGTGTATTAAAAAGCTTTAGCATTTCAGCAGAAGGATTAAATTTGTCACAACAAATAGCATTATTTTTAAAGTGTGTGTTTATTCTAAGAAGTGCTTCCAACAAGTCATATTACATTTTGTTACGTATTTTTGTTTTTTTGTATTGTTGTAGTGTTCATTATTGGTTAATCTGCCTTGATACTTCTTCTTTATTAGAAACCATTCACTATGAATAGTAATACACATTTTTAGACTTGCCAGATGCATACATATTTCTTAGTTCAAAAATCATTCTTGTTACCATCAGTTATAAAAAAGATTTCCTAAAATTTGGTTATCATCCCCAACAAATCTCCTGATCCCCAATACGAAATTTTCATCGCCCTAAACTGGCAACACTGAGTACCAGCGACTTTTACTGCCCCGCAAGCTTCTCTTCACTTCTACCCCACAAACACGATTCGCAGGCGACGTGTTGCAGACATGTCCCCCTTCATATAAAGGCCGTGATACACTATCCTACATCCTTATTGCTTCTGCCTTTTGATAATATCATCAGATCAGGATTGTATTTTTTCGTTGATCGTGCGATTGTGTAGAATAGTGAGTCATGGCCTTAAATGGGCTCTAATTGACTTTTTTTTTTGTCAATTTGTGTTGCCAGATTAATTAATTTGGACTTATTTCTTATGCAGAGTATATACGTTACTAAATTTTGTACTTATGTAGCTCCGGCGACGAAAATCAAAAATAGTTGATTTTCGTATACTTCATACGCTACTAATTATATACTTTTTTTTTTTTTTTTTTTTTTTGTCATGTATATATTTATTTATTGTATCTTCAAAAATGAACTAACAATAAGTAATCAAATCTTAAATCTAAATATAATTATTAGGCCCGACCAGTATCGGACATAAACTTAGTGATAGTTATAATTAATACATAAGTAGTGATAATCAAAAAGGAAAAAAAAGAAGTATTAAGCAGTCCCATCTGGAGTGTTGAGTATAAGAGCCCTTGTGTCCCTCTTTTTTAAGCGGATGTGTCCAGTAAAGCTCAAAATATTACGGGCAAGCGGATTAGGATGTGACTCGAGTTTTGTTAAATATTTGCCTGCGTATTTTGCAATTTCTTCACTCACTAGTGGCATATTTAAATCACGATGAATATTTGAATTTTTAACGTACCATGGAGCAGATGTTATCAAACGTAAAATTTTGTTTTGCCTTCGTTGGATTCTCTCGACATTTGAAGCTGAAGCAGTGCCCCACAGCTGAATTCCATAGCACCATATTGGCTTCAAAAGCGACTTATATATCAAAAGTTTGCAGTCTAGGCTGAGTGTTGAATTTCAATTAACCAATATATTTGAGTCAATTTAAGTTTCATTTGGGTTAACTTAGAGTCAATATGATATTTCCATGTAAGCCTTCGATCAAGGTGTATACCAAGGTATTTCACTTGAGAATGTTGAGGAATATTTTGATTGTTGATTCGAATGGGGGAACAGGTATCTTTTCTTAGGGTAAACGTTATATGAACACACTTTTGTTCATTGACTTTAATTCTCCATAAGTTCAACCATATTTCAAGCTGGGTAATGTGTGCTTGGAGATTGCGGGATGCCTCATCAGGATTTTTGTGAATACTCAAACAGGCTGTATCATCGGCAAATGTAGAAGTGTGTATGTTATTGCTCACAGGCATATCAGAAGTATATATTAGATACAAGACTGGCCCCAGAATACTACACTGTGGCACACCAGAAGATATAGACTCGGGTACACTCACGAAGTCTCCTTCCACAACGGTAAATTTCCTATCCACAATATAGCTTTGCAAAAGCTTTTGTATGTTTATTGGTAGGTATGTCTTCAATTTTAAAACTAGGCCTTCGTGCCATACTTTGTCAAATGCCTGAGAAACATCAATAAAAAGGGCAGAACAATACTTTTTTTCTTCAAATGTCCTCCTTACAACTTGAACCAATCTATGCGTTTGCTCAATAGTGCTATGCTGACTTCTAAATCCAAATTGATGGTCCGGGATGCACCCACTATCAGCTAAAATTGTGGACAATTTAGTCATGAGCAGCTTTTCGAAAAGCTTTGAAATTGTTGATAGTAAGCTCATAGGCCTATATGACTCAGCCTTGGTAAGATCTTTGCCTGGCTTTGGAATCATTTTAATCTTGGCAAGTTTCCAGTTATGTGGAAAATACTGCATTCGTAAAATTGCATTAAAAATAAAAAGCAAGATTCTTATTGCAATATGAGGCAAGTTCATCAGCATCTTGTTACTAATGCCATCAATACCTGGAGCTTTCTTCGGGTCGAGTTCAGCAACTATTTTTTGTAGTTCACGCATCTTAAACCTTAAGGGACGAGGGGGTAGAGATACTACACTCGGTAATCCGGCAGCACCCGTACATGAATTGGGAGTGAATACAGATTTTAAATGCTCAGAAAATAAGTTACCTTTCTCACTATCGCTCCTTGCCCAGCCTCCGGTCGAAGTACGCAGTGGTGATTTGAGATCAACGGGTCTTTTAAGATTTCTAGTAGCGCGCCATAAAGAGTAATTAGATGTTGACGTTACATCAAGACCTTCTAAATACTTTTCCAGTAATGCAGTCTTTTCCGACGATAGCAGCTCTTTGAGTCGTTTAGTACATTCTTTAAGTCTGATTTTATTTAGGGGTGATCGGTGTTGTTGCCATTCTCTCCTAGCTCTCCTTTTTTCACATACAAGACGTTCAATTTCCGTAGAATAAATTCTATTAAAGCCAGTCTGCGGATAGGAAGTAGTGGCATGTTCAGCAGCCTGTTTAATATATTCGTTAAGATTGGCAATATTAAATTCAATATCATCAGGTGATCTAAGCTGAATGTTTTCTACGCAGTGACTACTAATATATTTTTTGAATCCTAGCCAGTTGACCCTATTAATCGTTTTCGCATATGAGTTAGTTAAATCAGTCCTTAGTGGGTTGAAAATTATAATTATATACATATTTTTTTTATTTATTTTTATTAATACATGATTTGTATTTATTGTATCTTCATATATGAACTAACAAGTATTAAAATCTTAAATCTAAAATATAATTAGGCCCGACCAGTGTCAGACATAAACTTAGTAATAGTTATATATAATACCTAAGTAGTGATAATCAAAAGGAAAAAAAATAAAACTAAAAAAGAAACTAATTATATGCTTGTGCGCACGATTTCTAGTAAAGTCTATACCCTGTACTAAAAACCATCAGAAATAAATTCGATATCGAAACAGCGTTTCATTATTAAACTTGATCAAATGACTTGAAAATTTTTTTTTCTAATTCATATTTTTCTTGATTCTTATTAACTTAATTTATTGCAATTATAATTGAACTAAAAAATTAATCTATCGTTAATAATGATAACAATGACAGCAATTTAAATTATTTCTCAAAAAAGCAATTACATATTTTATGTATGTATGCATGTGAGCAATTTTATTAGTAAATATATTATTAACAGTAGGGTCAGTCATAGGTGATTAAATTAGTAAGTTAATAGTCTAATATTGTAGATATATATACATATTTATATTCAGAAGCTTATGACTTAATCACTTATTTAAAACATTTCTAAGAAAACTACAATTAATAGAAATAGCAAAATTAATATTAAACCAGATAAATGATAAAGAAACTAATTGTATTGTTGTGTATCACAGCTGAGTCTTTTTAAATAGTCATAACAAAAATTTAAAATTTCAAAAACCCCCGATATATCTAGAAAAGATGTGACATCTTCCAAACGGCTAGACCGATTTTCTTCAAACATGGTTTGAACCATCTCGATCAAGTCACCATTCAACTAGAGAAAGCTAAATCAAAATCGGTCCAGCCGTTTGGGCTGTACGTGGACACGGACAGACACACAGATACACAGACACACACTACAAACTTATAACACCCCTTTTTTTGGTCGGGGGTTAATAAAAGAATGTTGACTGAAATGCAGTAATTGTGGAATTATTCATTATCCCCCTGCAATAATTTTTAATCTGATTTATGCTGATGTATTTCATAAAAACTCAAAAGTGGATATTCAAAACTCTTAATGATCAAACAGAATAAATCCGTAACTTCAGGAAAAATCGCTGTCAAATTAACAAAGCCCATAATAAAAACTACGGCAGTAACTTCAACTGCTCTCTAATTTTTATTTCATTTTCTTTTGTGCTTATATTTCCTTGTAATTTTGTTCACAAAATGTATGAAATTTATTGAATGTATGGTAGCATTGTTGGGAGAATATTAATTTATATGTGAGAACATAAAAAAAACGATGTCAAAATAAAATAGATTCTATATCTCGACTGCTTTCTGGATGTACTTTTTTGTATGAAAAATGTGTTTATGCCTCAATTCTGTTTGATGACTTTTACTACCATAAATGATTAAACAGAATAAGTCCGCAACTTCAGGAAAAATCGCTGTCAAATTAACAAAGCCCATAATAAAATCTACGGCAGTAACTTCATATGCTCTCTAATTTTTGTTTCATTTTCTTTTGTGCTTATTTTTCTTTGTAGTTTTGTTCACAAAATATATGAAATTTATTGAAAGTATGGTAGCATTGTTGAGAGAATATTAATTTATATGTGAGAGCATAAGAAAAAACGTTGTCAAAATAAAATAAATTCTATCTATCGACTGCTTTCTGGTGCTGATTTTTTGTGTCAATTTGTATGAAAAATGTGTTTATGCCGCAATTCTGTTAGATCATTAACTATCAAAAACAGCTGATATTGTTTTTATTGACATTAAATGTAGTTTGATAGAATGTGAACTGTAGATTAAACATGTCAAATCAATTGAATCTTCTTTTGGAAGATTATTTAAAATTTGGCTTTACATATTTAAATAAAAACACATTTATGAATTTTCATAATCAATTTTTGAACCAAATAAAAAATATATTTTTGTGTTTCACACCTTTTGCATTTTTTATCCAACCTAAAACATATACATATATCTTAGACTTCAAAGGCGGTCCGTGGCAAAAAAAAAAATTACAAGGGGTCCGTGAACAGGAATTTGGTGGGAAGCCGTGGCTTAGTACATAGTAAGTATACTTAATAAACACACAGAACTGATGTGTTATTTTTGGTTCCATCGTAATGCATCGTCTGTAGTAAAAAATTAAACATTAAGTAAAGTACACACTATAGAACACGATCGACAGTTTTGGTAAAATGTTGGCTTAATCGATAGTGTGAACACAAATTTCATCAGTCATCACAAACATTTTCGAGGTTTAGTGACAGTCAGCGGACATATTGGTTTTTGACTGATAGTGTGTAGCAAAACGTATCAGTCAAGAGTTTTTTAAAGGAGTTTGTTTATATTTATGCAATGCAAGGACAACATTTTAAGACAAAATCGTATAAGGAGTTGTTAAATAAAAACAAAAAACTAAAAAAATTCGTTTTGAAAAATTTTTTGTTATGAATAAAGCGCATCCAATTGTTTTCCATGTTTGTGTGTACAATTTTTTTCTTGAATGACGGTTTGAGTATGATCGATAGTATGAACAGTCAACATTATTTTTCAAAATAATGATTCATTTTTGATTGTCACTCATGTTAGATAGTGTGTACCCCACCTTAGTAGAACTACATGTTTCTTAACATGTTTCCTTGTCTGTGGGCAGCATAACAAATACACCGTAGTTTTTATTCTCATTGTGAATGCTGTTGCTGCATTGTAAACAGCTGATCAATATTGTTATGTGAAAAGTAATAAAAATATCGATCAGCTGTTTCCTACGTTACTTTTACATTACATTACCGTCTGGTAGCTGAGCCATAATGAAAATGATTATAGAGATGTAATGTAACGTAACGTACTTGTCATATAAAAATATCGATCAGCTGTTTCCTACTGTTGCAGTTACTTTACATTGCAGTAGAGTAACTGAGCCTTTACATTCTGTTTACATTTCTATAAGGCCTCAGTTAGCCGACTGTAATGTAATGTAACTGGAATCCTAGGAAACAGCTGATCAATATTGTTATGTGAAAGTTAATGCAAATGGTTATAGAGATGTAATGTAACGTAACCTACTTTTGATATAAAAATATCGATCAGCTGTTTCCTACGTTGCAGTTACATTCCATTACAGTCGGCTAATGTACATATGTACATGTACGTATGTATCGATGTATGTAATTATAACTAGTTTTGACTGCAATTACAGTCAAAATTAATTAGTAACTTTCTCAAAAATATAAAACAAAACGAAAATTAATAGGATTAAAATTATCTGCTAGATAATGCTAGTTTTATTTTAATCACATATTTCTTGAAAAATAAAATAATTATTATATAAAATTCCAAAGGTGTAATTAACGCTCTGGCTAATTACTAGTGTCAACAAATTGTTTTAAAAAATCAGTAAAATTATAATTTTACAAACATACACACGTAAGTGCTATTTAGAATAACTATTTTTAACAGCGAGGTTAAAGTAATGCAAAATTGTAAAGAAAGAAAATATCATAAGCTTAGAATTGTTGTCGTTTTGCCGTTTTGGTCTTAATTTCTAAATACGAAGAACTCAAGAGTGTCCTCGAAAATTTTAAATATTTGGCATAGGAACTGCCATAGAGAAATCCTAAGACTCGTCGTCTATAAATCGATAAAAATTATTTGGAAAATTTTCGGCATAAAATTTATACTGTTTAACTTTTTGTTTATTTGAAAAAGAATAATGACCTGTCAAAGAAATCCAAAGTATACGTTTGCTACATAATTTAAATTGGAAGCAATTTGTGCAATATAACTTATACAACGAACGTATTCTTACGACATCGTTGAACGGGCTTTAATATTTTTGCTTTTATTTTCAATATTCAGTATTTTTCGATGAAAGACTTGAAAATGTGTTAAAGAGAGAGCTTGAGGATGTAAGAGTATACTGTTTAAATTTTTTTTTAATTCATGCATTTTTTATCTTAATTACGTTTATTACTTACCATCTAACAACTTATTAAGTTCTTTTGTGGCATTTTTGATATTTTCCGGCGTTTCTCGCAATTCACGCAAAGCAACCTCTTTGCTACGTTCACTGGGTTCGCCTAACTCGAATTGTAATTTGTAGTCACCCACCTCAATGGAAGGGATAGTGTCCATTTCGGTAAGCATTGTAGGAATCTCTGTAATAAAAATTAATGTTGAAATTTTTATATAAAATATACATACATACATACAGAAACATGTATTGACAAAAAGTTAAACAAAGAATATGTTCCATATGAGGGCTTAAAATTTTAAACACACCAGCTTAAAATGAAGTTTATCCGAAAATTTATGTAATTCTTGGGAGATACCTCCAAAATGAGTACATCTATATCTATATCTATATGTATATATATGTATATATAGATATATATATATATATATACACTTTGATGCCACCACTAACTGCGGAAACGCGTTGACCGATTTCAACCCAAAATGCACGTTAAAGATGATCTGTAGATGGTTTATGTCAAGGTTGCACGAAATCGGAACAGTGGTTCCGGAGTCATGACATTTAGATTTTTCTATGTATTCTCATACAGTTACCAACAAAATGTCCTCCATTTTCCATATTATGGTTTTTTATTGTCACTTGAAAAGTTACCTAACTATGTATCATAATGTCTTATCTGTACAATGACATTCGGTCTTTATAATTGGAATGTTGAGCTGAATCTAATATTGGTGAAATATGACCGTGGGAAGGGGCAATACCCATGCGATGTAATTAATAATAGTCTTATGTCTTGAAAGCTATAATAGCCAGAGTCTTCAAATTTAGTATGGAGTCATTTGAAAGCGCAATGCGAAGTAATTAAAAATATTGGTAGAATAGGACCGGGGTAATGGGCACCCCCCATACAAAGTAATTAATAACAATCTTAAATATTTAAAGGTATAATAGCAAGAGTCTGCTAATTTGGTATGTAATCTTCTGAGAGCGAGCTGCCTCAGCATATTGTTTAATTTTTTTCAAGTTATTTATGTAAACCTACTTTATCCGTCCTATGCGTTTTGTTCTGTAACTTGCCACATACAATTACCTTGATTCTACTTTTTGACACATGCATAAAACGCAACTGCGCATTGAACGGATGGTATGAACCTTCAGCTTAATAAAAACCCTATATATGTATATATGTATGTATGTGTATCAGTGATGGGAAAGTTGGTACGATCGTACTTTATTTGATACTATTTCACATAAAAAAGTACCGTAGTACTCCCCCAACACATTTGATACTCTCCCGGTCAACTTAGAAATGCAATGCGTATGCATTTATTTTTGCCCGGAATTAAAATTCTTTTTCGACAAATGGCGCACAACTTTAATAGTAAAGATATTTTAGAAAAGTGGAATCCTTCACAATTATATATAAAGTTGATCTATATATAAACACAACTTATGTTTGAAATCAGTTTAAAGAAAATTGTAAAAAGTTTTAAGGGCAAAAGTGTACTTTCACAATCAAACGTTAGTTTACGTTTAGTAAGTTTTCGCAATAAAATCTTTTATTAGTTAAAACAAACAGCATTACACCACTTTAAATTAAAATGTTTCCCAGCGAAAAGCAATACTTTGAAAATATTAACAACCAATATAGAGCATTAGCTGATATGGAAGAACCGAAACTCCTCTAAAGATGTCGAAGTTTCAGAAAAAATTACGTGGACTATACAACCTTAATTTTTTTTTAACAAAAAAATGTTTCATGCAAAAAATACAATGGACTGCACATTGTGGCAACCAACAGTAGTTTAGAAGTTCTAAATTTATTACCATTTATTTTGCCAAAGTCCCCACTGTGCAGTCAGTGGCTAAAACTAAAACCGCATTAGATGCATACATGTTTCCTGATATATCGAGAGTATCTTACGGAATTATGTCCATACCTCACTCCTCTTCAAATACCGAAAGGATTTTCTCTTTATGTTCCAACAGTATCAAGTTGTATCCAGTTCAAAGATTTATTGAAGTCTAAAAACTCTTTTTGTTATAACTTTAAAATTTGTACCTATACATCGTTACCTTAATATAGAAAGGCCGTAACTCAATATATTTTTCAATGGAGATTTTGGAATTTTTTCGATACATTAGATGTTTTTCTATCGAAATATACAAAAAACTCGATTTAAAAAGAATAATGAGTTAGGGCTTTTCTGTATTAAGCTAACGATATGTGAGTATCGATGGCTTAATATAAGAAAGGCGGAACTAGGAACTGATTTTGAAAACGTTAAAAACACGATTTCGAAAAATTGAGATACGCTCTTTTTATATTAAGCCATCGAAATGTAAGTATGTTTTGTGTTCCTTTTTTTATTTCTTTGTAAATGAATTTTATATAATTTTTTGTTAATAAAATTTTAATAGGAAATAATAATAATTTTTGGTACTCTCGCCATCAAAAAAGTACTGGAAAAATTTTTTTTTGGTACCGAAATGCAAATCTCATTTCCCATCACTGATGTGTATTGTAAACTCTAAACTTTTTGTGTTTGCATCTATTAAAGTTTAAACTTTATTTACGCAATAAAATTTGCTAACATAAATTACACAAGTACAAATTACACATGCGCTATACACGCAAATAAAATTTACACGCGAGCTGTGCAATTAAATATAATATGGCAACACTGAACTTAACAGTGTTTATTTTTTTTTGCCGTTGATTAATGCTGCCAAAGTTGTTGGATCAAATCAACAATAATTGAAGCACAGCCGCGAATAACGTTGTAAAAGACAATTTAAAAAAAAACATTTTTTTCACAGATTACCATTAAGATAACTCTCTTGCGTTGTTCAAACATCAAACCATCCAAAATTATGGCATCTGATCACCGTCAAAATACAATTACAATCAGTCAGTCAGTGGAAAACTTTGTAAGTAACTAATAAATCATGCAAACAAAATTGTCGAAAATAATTGATAAATGTAGCAGAGATACAAAAAGAAAAGATAATGCTACTTATCATTATTTTCGATACGCTAAAAAAATTTAAACGAAAAAAACAATCTCGCCTTAAAATACGTTTTTTGGCTCTCCTGCAAAATTATTATTTTGTCACTTAAAACGTTATTCGCGGCTAACCTTCAATTGCTGCTTGTAAAAAAACCTTAATTAAAATTCGAAACAATTTATTGTTTTTCAAAATGATCTTGCTATGACCTAAACTTGAATGCTTTTGCAATTACATATACATAAGTAGTTAAGTGCAATTTTAAGGCAATTAATAAAATGTTTTATTCTCTTGAGCAACTGCTTAAAAAGTCTTTTGATACTCGAAGTAGAGCATACCTTTTTTTATTTAATTATTGACAAGTAGCATTTGCTACTTTGCTGAATATGAAGCCGATGGCATTTGCCGCTAGCGCTTTATAGATAAAGATTTATTATAATTTTGTTTGTAATAATATCGAAGTTAAATAAAAAAATAAATACTTTGCTATACGATTATCTGACTGCTTATATTTATTTCTTATTCAGCTTGACAATTAGTATTTGCTACTTTGCTATGCGATCATTTGAGTGATTGATTTCAGCTCTATGGACAATTTATGAATTTAATTTATGTAAAAATTGTACATGAGTTTTAAAAATCTCAGTTGCGCTCAAGCTACTGTGATTGTGATTTATTAAAACAACAAATAATAATAGCTTTCAACTGTTGTCGTTATTAAATTAATTATTTTTGTTTGTCTGTAATTTCTATCTGGACAATGAAAGGCATGTATTAGGTGTTTGGAGATTAAGCATCTGTCATTTATGGCTGTAAAACATAAACTAAATAATGCACAAGGGGCTGTCCATATATTACGTAACGGTGTTTTCTCCGATTTTTGACGTCCCCTCATCGCAGTAAGAGATCGTAACAAATTGTAACAAAACTCGAGATTAAACTTAGTTTAAAGGCGAATTCACATCAGGTGATCTCAATTCTCCAGCTGACGATCAGCTGATAATGTCTCTGCTGTCAAATCAAACCAAAACGTTTGGAAATATTCTGACAGCAGTTAATTTTACACTAACAAATATACAAGGCGAGTTCGTCTTGCTTAGCGTATTTTTCTAATTAACTAATCCAAAAATTATCTTAGGCCGGGTGTACATCTGTGTGCATGTGCCACACAAGCATGAAAAAAGCTTAACCACTAAATAGAAATGAAACTCTTTTTGATTCAGACACATATTTATTAAGTTAGGCAGTTTCATACATAACTAATATATTGTTACGTTTTTATTCTCTGTTAAAAACGCTTTTCCGTAGATTCGAAGATTTGCAATAAATAAAAGACCCCAGTGTACTAATTAGGGTTAAGAATGATACACACTTTATTTACTAATAAATAACACTAATCCAAATCTAATTCAAGAGTTTAAATACAAATACAAAGATTACTCAAATATTCACAACTGGTTACCACTACTCCTTCCTCGCTGTTGTATACGCACGTCTTAGACCACTGGCTGCGCTAGTGTTGATACAATTCTGCTTTCTCTGTTGCACGTCACACGCAAGACTCACTCTGCCGTCACTCACAGTTGATACACCAATAACAACTCTATGGCAGACTCGCACAGTTGATACACTCTAGATCAAGAATCGCTGGCTTCACTTACACACGTTTATCAGCTTCCACTGCTCCCTTACTCTTCAGTCAAGGGTCTCCACAATAACCTCAAATCACGACAGACCCCAACTGTCACTATAGACTGTACTATAGTCTCTTCAATTTCCAACAGACTCAAATATCAACTCACTGTTGTATCACAAATCACGGACTGCGCACAACTTAATTGTCAACTCACTTGATTAACAACAGACTTCTTATTAGCAACTGCACTTATTCGCAACTGAGCTTCTTCGCAACTGAGCTTCTTCGCAACTGAGCTTCTTCGCAACTGACTTATTCACAACTAACTTTTGATCGCGACTGAACTACTGTTGGATGCGTCAACCCCTTTTTATACTTCGCACAACAACCACTAGAATTTTCTTGCAAAGTCTAGACCGAATCTTCATTATCTTCAATGTTGTTTACAAAGCGCGTAATTGTACATACGTGTGTATATGCATACATCATTAAGTGGTTGTTTACTTTTGTTTCTGCCTTTAGTTGGAATTGTCAGGCATGTATGTATGTATGCATGTAGCTATGTCTATCTTCATAACAAGCAGAAGCTTGTAGTTGTTGTTGGTTGTTTACGTTTAATCACGTATGTATGTGCTACGCATGTGCATATAGTTGTTTGCTATAGTGCTTGTATGTGAATACGAGTGTACGTTTAGTATTCTATTTAAATACTTCTGGATGTTTCTTTATATTGGCCCTGTTCGAATATTCTTGCGTAACACTTATTAATCTTGTCGACGGCCATTTCCGTAACAATATTATACTATAGACAATTTTATAGAATCCAAGATGATTGAAAACAGTTTAAATCAATAAATACATGTTTGAATCAAACTTTCATTAGTAATTAGTGGTTACGCTTTTCTTGGTACATGGTACACAAGAAATGCCAGATGTAAGCTCAGCCTTAATCTAACATGAATTGAGTTTGATGTCTTCGAGTGGTAGTTTAAACTTCTTTTTGTATGTAGTATTACCATACTGAGGAACAAAATAGTGGCAACACAGTCATAATGTTATTAATGCACTTTGATTTTTTTTGTAGAAAGAAGAAGAAACTGCCTAATTTTACAATTCGCAAGTAAGATATTCGGCCTGTTCCACGATATCACCAGAAATCGTGCGACATGCCATAAATCAAGTAGATTTAAGTAAATTACTTCAAGTGTTTCCACCGAGCTTGTGAGTGATTTGGTGCTCGAATTTTTGTTGGTAATTAATGCACTTACCTTATAAGGTCGGCGCAGCACCTGTAATTGAATTTTATCCATATGTAGTTGACATTTAAAATTAATTAAATATTCTTCAATATTGACTTTTTTCGAAATTGTCAATCACTATTGATGGACGACCCAAGGATGGAGTTTGTAATTTTAAAGGTAACGCAGGGTTGCATACATAAATCCAGTTCGAAAAATAGTATTTTCGGCATAATTTAAAATAAATCAAGTACTTTGATGTGATTTGGACATATGGAAAACGTATCGTAAATCATGTCTAAATTAACAATGGGTTGTCGAAATCATACCGATGGAAACTACCAAGTAAAATCTTACAAATAATCGACTACCCAAAAACCAAAAATCTAAAAACCTAATCTTGAACACAAAAAGTGACCCTAAGTAGTTTAAGCAGCGATAGTATTATAGTATATTTCCACCGACTTTAAATCAAGTAGGTTTAAGTAAATCACTTCAAAGTGTTTCCACCGAGCTTGTGAGTGATTGTTGTTCGAGTTTTCGTACTCAATTTATGGACGTGTTTTATAAGGTGTGCTCAGCATCTGTAATGTGAATTTTATTCACATGTGTTTGTCATTTAAAATTTATTAAATACTCCTTAATGTCATTTTTTTGAAATTGTCAATCACTATTGATGGATGACCCATGGATGGAGTTTGTAATTTTAAGAGCTACGCAGGGTTGCATACATAAATCGAGTTCGAAAAATGGTATTTTCGACATTATTTAAAATAAATCAACCACTTTGAGGTGATTTATCCATATGCAAAATGTATGGTAAATCATGTAGAAATTAAGATGATTTGCACAAATCATCATGATTGGTATAAATCACGCCGGTGGAAACATACTATTAGAAAATAACAAATTATGGCATTTATTTTTTACTTACTCATTTTGGTGTTTGTGTATTTATGTTCTGTTTACTGACAAATTTTGAAGTTTGTGTTTTTGAACGGAAAAATTTCGTTGCTGTTTATTAGCCAATTCTTTGAGGTGTTGTTTACCTGCTGTTGTTTTGATTTTTAATTGTTTTGGTTGTTTGATAATCTCGTATTATTTTGTTTCTTAATAAAAATTATAATTAAATATGAAGTTGTATTATTTACATAAAATGATGAGTTTACAATAAACCAGTGCAATTATCTTATTTATTTAATTAATTTTTTTTTATTTTATTTGTATTTAATACAAGTTAAGTTCAAGTTCGCTTTAAGTGATGCGAGAGAAAAACTGACATGGCAAAATGTTGTGTTTTTAATTAATTTAAAAAAAAATATACATATATACGATAAAATATTAACGTTAATATTATTTTTTTAAACCGGTATGAATTAACCTTTCTAAATATAGTTTAAATCAATTTATGTAAATTACAATTTTAACTCGTATTTTAAGCTTTCTAATGAATTGTTGCTTCCCTTGATGAAAACAAGTATTTTTTTTTGCGTAGGGATTTAACAGAAGTTATTTATAAATATGTACATATGTATGTATCACAAAAAAAGTAATGGAAATTTTTAGTAAACATCCAAATTGTAAGTTTCGCTACAAAAATTAAAGGCAACTGAAAATTCCTGAACTAGAATAACTCTCCCTTTGGCATGATTCATAATTATGGATTGTTAACCGTGCTACTTTTCAATTGTTATGGTCCGAAAATCTTTTGCAATAGAAAAAAAAACAAACCTACAAAACAATGTTGTATGTAAGTATATTTACTTGTTTTGCATTAGAATGGCTGAAAGTAACAATTAAAAACAAAAAGTCTGCAATTATAAATTTAAAAACAAAATTTGATTAATGTATAGGTACTTATGTGTAATTTATTTAAAAATTGCTTGCGCTAGTTTGTATTATGAATGTTAAACGTTTTTGCACAAACAATCGATAAATATTTAGTATTTTCTAAAATTACTCTATAAAACAAAGTCAATCCTCAGTCAATCTCACTATCGGCACAATGTGCCGATTTTCGGCGGCTCACTGTAATAAAGTCGTCAGTAATAAACCAAAATTGACTTACATATTTCTCAATTAATTCCGGAATAAGTCTATATGGCTCCATTATCAATGCAGTGTGGGGCAATTATGTCTTTATATTTCAATCAGTTGAAAAATACGGCCAATTTAGCTTAATGCTTATAACTTTCTTTCAGTGAGCCGACGAAAATCGGCACATTGTGCCGATAGTGGGATCTAGGCTTTATATATCATCGGGTGGTTACTGGTTTGCCGCACAGATATTAAAAATACATTATTATTGCGGCAAACCAGTAACCACCCGACGATATGTACCTACAGCCGGTTTTTAAGAAGGAATTGAAAGACAACTGTTAAGATCCCGTTTAGATGAAGGTTGACGTAGCTGCGACAACTCTTACGTTCTCTTTTGGAATCCCTTCTTAAATCCCCGCTCGTTTACATAAATATTTTTTATACTGTTTTATATTAATTTGATCAATCCCTACAAGAAATGAATGACTGAAACTAAGGCAAACGAAATTTTTTCACTAACACATTTGCAATTGAATTTAATTTTCCATTGAATTTATGAGTGCCAGGCAGTTTACTGGTCATTTGACTGGTAGTGATGACCGACACATTAAACAATTATAGTGGCTCCTCTCTAACATGTATGTTAGAGTGCTTTTTATGCTTTTTATTCGTTCATTCGTAGCAGTGTTGTCATAAAGGAACTAATTGTTAGTTTGGAAAATGTAGAATTAATATGTCATTATATATATTTTTTTAAATTTATTACCAAAGTACAATAATTATTTTTCCTTCCTTACTTCATTTGCTTATAATTTTTATTATAACTGTTTATTTCATGCATGTTATAAAAAATTGGTCTAGCTGGCAACACTGCTTGTACACAGGGTTGTCAGATATGGCGATTTCTCGCCAAACATGGCAATTTTCAACTTGTTTGGCGTCTAAATTTTTGATATGGCAACATTGCGATTTTTGTGGCGATAACCCTACGTCTATACCTGATATATTTTTATCATGACAAAAGTCAAACTTTATATTGAAAAATATCTTTTTTTATGTTAGCTGCTTTTGCTATATGGAATTTGACATTTGTCATGATAAAATTATATCAGGTATAGACGTAGGGTAAGTAAGTCGTCTGCAAGAAATTAAAACAAAATCATTTTGATTTGAAGAAATTATTTTTGGCGATTTTATTTCTACTTTTGACGATTTTCTGCTAAATTTATATACGAAATATAACGATTGGTAATCGCTGATTTTATCTCCATACATTTTTGTTTGTTTCTAAATAGCTTGCTACGATTTTTTCAAGGGAATTTTTATGTAATAATTGTAGCTATTTACTTCGTGTATTCACAAAATAAAAATTTATTATCGATACATATGTACATACGTACATACATACATATATACATATCTATGTACTATGTACATATGTAGTTTAAATATTGTTGTTTTTTTTTTGTCTTAGAAAAAGGGGCGGTTAGTCATGAAAACCACAGAATTGTTTTCTATAAAATTTATACATAATTTATAATATTTACACTTAAGCCTAAAGTACATGAGAATTTTCAGCAAATTTGAAATAAGTAGTAGTGTACGAAATTTATTTTTGTCACAAAATTCAAATGTGACACATATAGCCGAAGCGGATGCATTCCCAGAGGCAGTGATGCCTACTGTTGGATCATCAAAAGTACTGTGAGCATATACAAATAGGGTAAAAAAGGGTAAAAATTAAAAAAAATATCGGGTAAAAAGTACTATGCTAAATATTTTTTGTTGTTTGTGTTCTATGTAAATATGTAAGTCTTTATTTTTTGTTTGACTATGACATATGAAATCGCTGTATTGGGCAACTATTTCAAAATTACATCAAATGCCGAGTGCCTTTAACGCATCTTTTGCTGGTCTAAGCTACCTTTTGAACACAATTCTGCCAAGCTTTTTCCATATAGTTTTCTTTTTCCATCTTAAGGAAAGCCATAATAAGTTAATAAGGTTTAACAAAAAATTAATGCAAAGCTTACTTTTAAGCAAAATGTTTTATTTCATAAGAACTAATACACTTTTTTCTATATCTTAAATTCGCTAATATGTTCACGCATGCGAATTAAAATAGTAAAGTCATTGTTTAAGAAATGAATAAAAAACATTTCTTATATGGAATTAAAAAAAATTGATTGAGAAAAGTCGAAGCGTTTTTGCTTCTTTGCTTTGTTTAAGTTACAAAAAATTTTGATTATTGAAAAAGCACTGCGAGAAATTGTAAAAAGAACTATAAATACCCGTTTTTCTCAAACGAATACTTAGAAAAGGAAAAAGCACCAAAAAATACCTGAAAAGCACCAAAATGGCAACGCTGCCCAAGGGTATCACAAGTGTAAACAAGTGAATGTCCACATGTACATACAGGTAACCCTCTTATAACGCGTATTAATAGAACGCGTTTTCGCTCCAACGCGGCTCCCAAAATGCGGTGTAACCCTCCTATAACGCGGTTTGATTTAACAAGTGCGATGAAAACGTTCGAGATTAATTATAATAAGTGATGAGGAGGAGTAGAAAGTTATGGCTCTAAATATTTTGGTTTTAATTTATTATATCTTTCTTGAATATCCCAGCAAAAAATTTTCGAAATTTTGTAATGGGTAGTACTCTTTTAATGGCTTACAAAGTAATGACTGATACTTATTTATGCAATTATTTTATATGCATAATAATGACTGCCCTGTAATGAATAAAATAAGAACTTATTTATATCATTACGTGAAGGTACTTATTGTAGTGCTTTCCATTTAATAAGGAAATATATCTATAGACAAATTTATTGATCGTGAAAATTATTTTAATTAGAAAAACTAGCAAATTAATTTAGAACAAGTTTAAGTAAACATTAATCGATAAAATTTTGCATATTTGTAAGCAAAATATAACCCATTAAATTTTGAGTATTTTTAGGCAATCAATAATACATATATTAACTTTTGCATGTTTGTAGGCAAAAAGTATAGGGTACCGCATACTTTTTGAACTTCGCAAACAAAAATAATGGGTTATTCAAATTACATAATATGTTGTTATGAGTCAATAAATAAATACAAAAAAAAAATACATATGTATATAAATTTATTAAGTATGTACATATGTGTAAATACTATAAAAAAAATCCAATTTATCACATTGGAACCAAACTCAGCTTTTTGTATGGAGTTCATATCTCATACAAAAACTGACTGAAAAATGGTGCAAAAAACGGAATAAGGGGCTGTCTGTCACATATTACTTAGTGATCCAAGGGGAGGGGGGAAAAAGGCTCCTAAGCCTTTTGTGTTTTCCTAAAATTAAAACTTTGGTGCAAATTGAACAATAGCACAACTGCAGATTTTTAACACAAAAAGTAAACTTTTCTACATAAATTATGCCAATTACATTATAAAAAAAAATTGTGGAAAGTTTTTGGGAGATAATATAATAATATAATATATGTATGTATATTTTTTTTAATTTAAACTTTTTTTATAATTGCACAAATTTATCAATCGTGAATGAAATTGAAATCGTCGCAATTTTGCAAATGATTCTTATTAAATATTCCTTGTGATAATTGTTTGTTATTAATGATCAGAAACGGTATCAGTTAATAATGATTTAATAAACCTTTAAAACACTCATTCATACAATTAGTTTCTTTCTTTATTTTTTTTTAACACGTAAAAACACAAACTAAATTTACAAAAAAGCACACGCAATTTTTTCAACACGTCCGACCGTCTTATCCACTGTCCCTTAGTTATTAGTTGCAAAGACTGTTTCAGAAACGTGTTAAAAATCTTAAATTAATTTAAAATTCAAATAAAACGAAAAAAAAATCCAACTCAAACTCCAACACGTTCAAGATCGTGTGTGCTTTAACCGTCAAAGTAAAGATGAAACTGTTCAAAGAATTCAAAAACTATACAGATTTTATTAAATTAAATTTACAACAAAAAATCACAACACAGAAACAAAATATTAAATTATTCTACCAGTTTGTATCTAGATAGGTATGTTTGTATATATTTATGTATGTAGTATGTATCTGGCGTAGATACATACATACATACACGTGAAGTTTGAGTTCTACTTTAATGAGGCATATTACTAAGTACAAAAACAACAATAATAGTAAATAATTCATACTACGGCGCTATACGAGGGCGGTTCGGAAACTTCTTAGCCTAGCACAAAAAGCGCGGTATAAACAGAAAAAAGTTAAGTGTTTTGGAAACTTCCATCTCTGCTATGAACACATGTTAAATTTTGTTTCGATCTGGCAACTCCTTCATATAGAAACAGGTGTTCACAAAAGAAGCATCCGCGATTTTTTAACAATGGAAAAATTGGAAATGCGTGGTGTCATTAAATATTTACATAAAAAAGGTTTATCGGGACAAGAAATTCATAATGATATGGTGAATGTGTTAGGTGAAAGTGCTCCTTCATATGCAACAGTAAAAAATTGGGTTGCTGAATTTAAACGTGGTCGTACAAGCATTGAAGATGAACTACGTAGTGGACGAACAAAAACAGCAACAACAACAGAAATTGTACCCAAAGTGCATGATATGGTATTAAATGATCGACGAATAAAAGTGCGTGAAATAGCTAATATCATGGGCATCTCAAATGGTCGAGTCCATTTAATTTTGCATGAAGAACTACAGATGAAAAGGCTTTCTGCAAGATGGGTGCCGCATTTGTTAACAGTCGACCAAAAACGCATAAGAATGAACATTTTTCAAGCTTGTTTGGATCGTTTTAAGCGAAATAAAATGGATTTTAAGCGTCGTTTAATAACTGTTGATGAGACACTATACTCCAGAGACAAAAGAACAATCCAAACAATGGACTGAAGCTGGAGGAAGTGCCCCAAAGAAGGCAAACACAATTCAATCGGCTGGTAAGGTTATGGCAACGGTTTTTTGGGACTTCAAAAGTATTTTATTGATTGACTGTCTGCAAAAGGTTAAAACAATAAATTCAGAGTACTATTGCAACCTTTTGGATCAATTAAATGTACAAATTCGAGAAAAACGTCCTGGCTTACAACACAAAAAAATAATTTTTCATCAAGACAACGCACCAGCGCACAAGAGTGTTTTAACAATGGCTAAAATCAACGAATTAAAGTACGAGTTGCTTGACCACCCACCTTATTCTCCTGATTTGGCTCCCAGTGACTTTTACCTGTGTCCAAATCTAAAAAAATTCCTTACTGGCAAGCGTTTTACCTCAAATGAAGATGCAATTACAGTTGTAAACCACTATTTTGAAGACCTTGAGGAAAACTATTTTAATCAAGGGATAGAATTGCTAGAAAAGTGTTGGACTAAGTGTATTGAAGTTTCAGGAGATTATATTGAAAAATAAAAATATTTTTGAAAAACTAACTATTCTCTTTCATTGATAGACTAAGAAGTTTCCGAACCGCCCTCGTACTTACCGTATACGGCCAGATTTTTGCTAGATCAAAGATCAATAAACATCAACTAAGAGAGTTGTCAGATTATTTGTTTTATTTTTGTTTTTGTTTTGTTTTGCGAGAGAATTATTTCAAGCTAGAGTTAAAGATCAGAGAGCGGTTATTTAGTCATTACCTATCACCTGTTATTTACACTGAAACAATGACCTTTATGAATTGTTTATTTCAACGTTGTTAATGGGACACACATTTCATTATTGTTATAGAGAGCAAAAATAGTTTGATTTTCTGCGTTAAAAGGGCTCAGTTTTCAAGGTGTAAGCGAATGCAAGGTTACAATAAGCAGGTCTGCGAAATATGTAGATATATGTATATATGTACATATGTATGTATTTATGTAAGTAGTAGATGCTAGCAATTTGTAATTTAAGGTCAGACGACGCAAATGTTTCACTTATCGTTGCCTCAGAATAGGTTTAAAGTTTGATTGGAGAAAAATAACCAAGAAGATTTACATGAAGTTTTCTCAAAATATAATCGATTGATTTCTTTTGTATTTGCACCACTGCTTCCGATACATGTTTTGAAGAAAAATGTAAATTTATGTCAAATTTCATGCATTTAGTTAGAAGTTAATATTACTTTATTGTAAAAGTAAAAATACGTTTTGTGCTTCATACACCACTTTTCTTAATTTATTTTCAAAAAGTTGCTTTTTTTTGCTCCATACGTATACTTAACTGCTGTGTCACAGATGTGTTTCAGATTAACGTGAGCACCTGCCCTTACGGTCTTATCTCACGGTGGTCTAAGCACCGGGCTTAAGAAAGATGCTTACCATCGCCCCCATGCACCATTTTAGAATGAACTTAGTGCCCATTCCTTAAGGCACATACATATGTTGCAATCTTCAATCATAGTTGTTATCCCTGTACTACGTCGAGCACCTTGCTGAGGTACCTTGCTGAGTACCTTGCTGAGTACCTTGCTGAGGTACACAGCACAGCAGCTAGAATAGTGTCTGGCTGACCGCGTCATACCAACCACTAACATTGGTTTAACACTAGAAAGCCAAGAATATTCTCCCAGCGATTTTGGTGGCAACCAACAACCACCACGTTTATTCTCCCGGTTCTCACGCCACAGGTGTATACACCCACAGCGAGGTCTCCAAGAGAATCCCTCAACCATTGCCGGCACAGCTCAAGCACTCATCAGAGATGGACGCATGCCTGTATCGCCAAAAATCCAGTGCCTACTCCACACACATCAAAATCATCCCTTTAACGCCGTGGCATAGGATGAACTCGACGTTTTAGCAAATTATCCTGACAACCGCTAAATACACCCAAACACCTAGAAGTTCCACCATAAAGGCTTCATCTCTATCGTCTTTTGAACTGACGGTAGTTCCAGGTGACGTTGCACCTGGTGGACATAAGCAAACTTTTGCTCTCTTGCCAGAGATCGGGTAGTAACACATAAGTTCTATGGGTAATGTACCAAAGGTACGTCAACGGAAGAAGCCACATCACCGCAGCTGGGACCCCGGGATTGCCACACCCGCAGTCAAAAATAGATTCCCCTGGGGGGACTGCTGTGTCACAGCTGTGAATTAGAATATTGTTGTTTTGTTTATTTTTCTTGCTGTCCAGAGAAATAAGTCGATCGATTAACGTTGACCAAGAAGCCGCCGCCGTAATATTTTTCACTATCAATCCGCTTACACAATTACACAAGAAAAACTTGTAATTTAAGTGTATTTAATATAAAGAATGAAATTAAATGATTTTTGTTATACTCAAACATGCATAATTAAGGTTTCTTTTATATTATTTTAGTGTTTAATAATGCCGGCCATACACTACACAAGTTCACTGCACAAGTCTGGCACTGTACAGTGCGTTTGTGTAGTGTATGGGGGTGGTTGTGCTATTTACGCAGTGAACTGAGTAAATATCAAAACGATTTTGATATTTGCTCAAGTTTGAAAACTGTACAGTGAACTTGTGTAGTGTATGTTGCAAATGCTCAGTTGTTTAGTGATTTTTTAAGAGTTCACAACAAGAAATGAGTGCAGAACAAATATTCTGGACAGAGTTCCTAGAATTATACAAAGAATCACCAGCATTATGGCGAATTAAAATAAAAAATGCACAGTTTACTTGTATAATGTGTGTCACAAGCTTAGTTTACGCAGTGCCAGACTTGAGCACTGAACTTGTGTAGTGTATGGCCGGCATAAGTTTATATTAAAACATGTAATCGGGAGCTGCGTCTGGGTGATGATATTTTTGCTGGACAGTCGCCGTTGAATTTTTCTTACAGTAGCTTCTTTTTATTAATCATTTCTAGTAGAAATGAAGCAAAACAAGAATTATCTTTACTTCAAACGTTTTTGTATGAAGAATTTAACGCAATCGCCAAACAGTAGCGTGTATAGCAAAACAATACTTATTAAACCTAAAAATAGTGGTTATGGAGCAAAATGAATGCTTAGATATTAAGCCATAATACATTTCGTGAAACGCCTTTTTTGATTCAGAAAGAGGGTATTCAAAATATATATATATTCCATACCTATTCTGGGTTGATGTTATGTGATATCAAGGCGTATTTTTGTATAGAGAATTTATGCTCGTATATAAAAATCAATTGCATATAAAAATCAATTCTATATAAAAATCAATTTACATATAAGAAACAATACCAAAAATATTTTTTTCTACATACATATATATGTACACTCAAGAAAAAAGTTAACTTAAACTTGGGAAACATTTTCTAAATTTGTGTAAGAAACTTTGAGACGAGTGAAGTATTTACTAAAAACTGGTTCACTAATAAACTAACTTTATTATAAGTTTAAGTAAAATTTTACTAAAATTAAGTAAAATTTGTCCATAAAATTCGAAGTTTTGCAACAAAATCTTTTTAATTGTTGATCTCAAATTTAGTAAATTTGCTAAAGTTTTTGTTAATGTCTTTAATTCTTGTACGTATTTTTGTTTAAACTCTATACCATATGGGCTATTCCACAGAATGTCACGTACGATCTCGCGTACGTTGACCAATCAATTAAGCTTGTATTTCAGATCAATGCGGTTAAACTTTTCCTTAATATTTTACCAAACGTAGAGCTAATTACGCTCCTCAAAAGTACATAGAGAAATAAGAAAAAATTTAGATTTTCTCTGAAATACAAGCTTAATTAATTGATTAGTCATCTGTGGAATTGCCCATATGCATATGCTCAAAACTGAAAAGAAATTCGGGGAATCACAATATGCAAAATTACAAAGATAGAACTCAGTGTTGTCAAATTTCCACTCAATGACAAAAAACTATTGGTTTAAAAAAGAATAGAGGTGTCTTAGGATACCCGGTTAGAGCTATGCTGTTTAGCTATATGAAACATATTTCATGTGTTAAATAACAATGCAATAAAATTATTTGTATTTTTAAAACTATTTATTTAAGGGCTTATTTATAAAAATTATTGAGGCGTTATAAAGGTTTTATAAAACAGATTTTCATGCAAAACTGTTTTTATTAATCCTTAATAATTTTTTTTAAATAAAGCCTAAAATATTCATAAAATTTATTTAATTATAAATAATTTATAAAACAAAATAAATTCGCCACACATTTTTGCATGTGTGGACATATGTATGTAAACGCATAGTTAGCACACCTGTTTTTTTTAGTTCTTATTGATAAGTCATCTGGCATCTCCTTCTTAACGAACAGAGAAAAATAAACAAGACAAAAACTACAAAATGTAAACAAATAAATCAAAACAAAAATAAACTTATAACTGTAATAGTATCGATTATTTTTGTTGCGAAAACCACGTCCCATTTCCTGTGTCTGACATAACATATACAGCCAGTCTTCACTATTCTTTACATGCCGTTCGTTGCTAATGTTTTTTTCACCTGTAAATTAAATCCTACAGTTCCTTTGATTATATACACTTAAAAAAATTATTGGCTTCACCCGATCATTTCTACGATCTGGCCGGTTATAGGGTTAAGTTTAACAATCGTTTTTGCGTAAGGTGGCTACTCAATGAGAGTTTAGATACCATAAAGGGAAAAAACTTCATCCGGTTATGCCAGCTGGAAGTTAGGAACTTTATTTTTCGATATTCTCAAGCATTGCTGAGAAGATTAAATTTTAAACGTGTGATTACTTAAAATGCGCTCAGATAAAAAAAGAATTGTTCAAATCGGTTACAAAGTAACAAAAGTAAAGTAAATCAACAATAACAAAAATTTAAAATTTAAAAAACCCCCGATATATCTAGAAAATATGTGATATCTTCTAAACGGCTGGACCGATTTTTTTCAAACATAGGTAAGAAACTTCTCGATCAAGTCACCTTTCAAACAGAAAAAACTAAATCAAAATCAGTCCAGCCGTTTGGTCTGTACGTGGACACGGACAGACACACAGATGCACAGACACACACTACAAACTTATAACACCCCTTTCTTGTGGTAGGGGGTTAAAAATAGAAAATATGAACGTAATTTCTTGAGTAAAGCTGGTACTAAAAAAAAATTCGAAAACATATCGGGCCATAATTACCAAAAAACCTTAAGCAACATATTATTTAAACTTCATTTTTAATGACGAAAATCGATTATGTACGATCGATAACTGATTTTCGTAAACAAAAATTATGTCGCTTCAGCATTTTTGGCGGTTATGGCACGATATGACATGCTTCATAAAAAAATTTTTACTCTCTATTTTTTTCCTTTTCTTTTTCATCAGATCTTTAAAAAATGCATTCACTCACATGTACTTAAATTAAAAATATGTAATACTCGTACTTAAAGTCATGCCCAAAACATGTTTTTCTTCTTTTTCGTAACAAACAATTTCAATTACACAAAAAAAAAATTAAATTTCTGTAGTTCTCAATGAAATAAAATAAAGACAGCAGAAAACTTGATTGCAACCACAGAGGCATGCATATCGCTCATTTACTTCAATAGTGTCACAACTCAAGAAAAAAAAACTAATTTTGCAGTAGTTTTTAATTTACATACAACGCAATGAAGACATGAAAAAATATTCTTTTCTCACGAAGTGGTAATACAAGCTGTTTATATGAAATTTTTATACAATATAAATTACGAAATGCCGAATTATTTTGCATCATTAACTCAAAAAATGCATTTTTGAGTTATGACACTATTAAAGTAAATGTGCGATATGTATGTATATATGTATGTACACCAGGCAACATTGTTTAAATGTTGTCAATTTTACAACAGAAAAATTCGTATAAATACCAGTACATATGTATTGTACATATAACAATTTGACCTGTTTGGGATTTACCGTTTTTAGGGTTCCGTACACCAAAGGTGAAAAGGAACCCTATTGTTTTCGCTACGCTGTCCGTCCGTCCATCTGTTCGTCACAGGCTATTTTCTCGAGAACCGTAAGAGCTACGGACATGAAATTTGGACAGAGTGTGTAGACCTTTGGCCGCTACAACAACAAATACAGGGTGCTCCAAAACGAGCAACGAAAAATTTTCAAATCCCATGTAATATACATACAATTGTGTGTATATACACTTTAAATTTGTAAAGTTTGTGTATTTTTATGCTGACTACAACAATTAACACTAAAATTTAAAAAAATTTAAATTAAAGGGTGTTCCATCAGTTAATGCAATTTTGACTATGTAATTTTGACAACTTGCTATATCTTGGAATCAGTAAGAGCAAAACTCTTGAAATTTTCAAAATCGGTAAAACAAAAAAAATTCCAAAATTATAAAATCGTCAAACCGAAAAATCGCCAAAAAGAAAAAAGGACAAAATTAATAAAAAAAAATTCTAAATCGACAATAAATCGCGAAAAACCGCAAGAATCGCCAAAATTAAAAAAATCGCCTAAAATTTTAAAAATCGCCAAAATGAAAAAAATGCTCAAAGCCCAACGTACGGAACCCTTCGTGTGCGAGTCAAAGTCGCACTTTACTGAATTTATTTGATTTTATATTAAGTACATTATAGAGTACATTAATTTTCTTGTGATTGAACTTTAAAATTACATACTACATATCTTATTTGCCTTTGATTAAAGTCATTTTAGAAAAGTCAAGCAAACAATACCTATGATAAATTGTTCACATGAAGATTGGAGGAAAGGGGGAAAAATTATTGTGCCCCTGTGTTATTAATGCAATTGGCAAATATGTGATAGGTATTTCCCAAGTCATAAAATTGTTTAACCATAAAAACCGCGCATAAAATTATTTCCACATAAATCTAACGTAGGGGAAAAAAAATAAGCATGTTGTTGTATTTATTAATGATATCTACAAATGGAAATGTATGCTCGTAGTCTTATGAACATGCAGACATACATACATACATATGTATGTACATATACATACATATACTATGTACAAATAGAAATTTACAATTGTATGTACGTACATATGTATGTATATTTTGATCACAATTTATTAAAAATAACCTCCTCCTTTTTTTAAGTCGATTAAAAGCTAGATATAGAACATTTTCTTGTCTAAATTTAAAGATCAGAATGCCATGTGTCAGGATGGCCGAGCGGTCTAAGGCGCCAGACTCAAGAGTAAATCTTGCTGTCGTTTAAAGCGACGGCGAAAGTCGAGCATTCTGGTCCTCTCTGAGGGCGTGGGTTCGAATCCCACTTCTGACAAAGTTTTTTTTCTTCAAAATAATTCGAATATTTGGATGATAACTCTTTTTAATATATACTCATGCTATATATTAAATATAGTACATAAATTTAATTGAAATTTATATATTTTTTAAGATTAAAAAAAATTTTTTATTAAAAAACAAACGATATTAAAAGCAAAAATATTGCAATCAAAAAATAAACTCAGTAAAGTGCGACTTTGCCTAGTGCACGAAGGGTTTCGTACGTTGGGCTTTGAGCATTTTTTTTAATATAGTGTTTTTTTACGTTTTTCAGCTGAAATAATTTTTTTGTTTATTTTTCGCTTTTTTCTCGTTTTGGCGATATTTTAATTTTGGCGATTTTTTTTAATTTTGGCGATTTTTTTCCTTTTTGGCGATTTTTTTTTCATTTTGGCGATTTTTTTAATTTTGGTGATTTTTTTTCATTTTGGCGATTTTTTTCATTTTGGCGATTTTTCATTTGGCGATTTTTTTTTTAATTTGGCGATTTTTTTATTTTGGCGATTTTTTCATTCTGGCGATTTTTTCATTCTGGCGATTTTTCCGGTTTTTGGCGATTTATTTTCGTTTTTAGAATTTTTTTTAATTTCGTGCCTTTTTTTTTGGTTTTGGCGATTTTTTTCGGCTTGGCGATTTCATAATTTTGGAATTTTTTTGTTTTACCGTTTTTGAATATTTCAAGAAGTTTGCTCTTACGGTTTCCAAGATACAGGAAGTTGTCAAAATTAAATAGTCAAAATTACATTAACTGATGGTACACTCTTTAATTAAAATTTTTGTGTTAATTTTTGTAGTCTGTATAAAAATACACTAACCTTACAAAATTCAAGTGCATATATGTACATACAATTGTATGTATATTACATGGGATTTTAACATTTTTCGTTGCTCGTTTTGGAACACCCTTTAATTTCCAACTCTCATGTATTTGTTGTTGTAGCGGCCAAACGTCTACACACTGTGTCCAAATTTCAGGTCAGTAGCTCTTACGGTTCTCGTGAAAATACCCTGTGACGGACAGCGTAGCGAAAACAATAGGGGTTCTTTTCACCTTTGGTGTACGAAACCCTAAAAAAAGTTATTTTCTTAGAGCTTGAAGCCATGTTGTTAGTTCATTTTGAACACTTGTACAGTGTTGCCAGATTTCTCCATTGATTTAGTATAGTTTTGGAGATTTTCTTCAAAATTATTTTAATATACATACATACACAATATGTACATATGTATAAAATAATGAGATTTATTATTTTTCTGATTCTAGCTGGCTGCAATTCTCTTGATGAATTTGTGGATTAGAGTCGCTCCTCAGTAAATGATTTTATCTTTTATTTTTTTCGTGCTCTCCAATTACACATCTATGCAGTCACGAAATATTTTCACTCAAAACCAGTTCGATCTTAACTTAAAAAAATAACGAAAACTGAATTTTCCTAGCTAGTCTCTATCCAGGTAGTAAAGTCCTGCAAAAGACCATTTATAAGAACTTTCAAGACATGAGAGATTTTTCAAATGCTTTACTACAGCGAAATATTCTAAAACAAACGCTAAACAACACTGTTGGCAAGACAAACAACTGAAACAAATGTCTTGCCAACAGTCGAATAGTCCACATAGGCTACTTTCCTTAATAAAATATGTATACAAAATGCAGTTTTCAATAAAAATTTCAGCGACTGCAGCTATGTTTAATTTATAAAACACTTTCTGTACGTAATTACATATTAAATAAATAATCGGCCCTGTTCTGTAAACCGAATTCGCGTAAATTTCTCGATTTCAAAAAATTAATAATGGTCCTGCAGACGTGTTTAAAATCATACACGATAATTTTCTTTCAAATGTAATATATGAGAATCTATATAATAAAAAATTAAAAAAAATTTTTAAAAATATTTCAATTGTAGGAGTTAGTTTTCTAAAATTGTGCGATTTCAAATCGAACGGTTTGCAGAACAGGACCGAATATTTTTCTTTTTGTTTACTATGTGAAATGCTCGATTTAGTCAAAAGAACCACGTAATCTAATTCTACGATTCAAAAGAAATTGCTAATTTATGCATCTGGAAACATGATGTCATGTAACACAGTGATGGCCAAAAATGTGGCAAAAATATAAACAAGATTCTGTAAAAGCACATATGTACTTTAATTGTTATAAATTTTTGTTGAGAAATTGTCGATCGAACACTTTCTGTCGACATCGTGGGACAGGCCGTAAAATTTTTTGTATGATCATTTCTGACCAAGCTCAGAATTTGTTTCAGATTTTTAGATTGCATATGTATTTTAAATTTTTTTTTTTTTTTTGCAAAACTAAATATTTTTAGTGAATTTCAAATTTATGTTTTGATTAAATGTAGACCTTTTCGTTTATGATTACGATGTAAAATTGTTAGCTTTTAAAAATTTTTTTTTGATTTTTTGTGATGGTTTCTCTTTTGAACGGTACGAAAAAGAAAAAGAGTACCGACATTTAATAAAACAAACAAAAGATTGTCCATTTCTATTAAAGTTTTCTAAATGAATTTTATTTAAATGTGCTATGATTTTGAGCATAAAAATGCAAGAAATATTCAGGGCTATCATGAACAGCGTTGCCATTTGTCAAGTTTTCCCTTTTTTTGGAAGTTTTTTGAGCTGCCAACAAGTTTTTTGAAAATATAAAGTTTTTCCAATTTTTTTTGTAAATATGTCCATAATTGAACTTTTGCAGTATATTGAATGAAAATATTAAGTGATGTTTGCATGCAATAAAACGATCTTATATTTTCTCACTCCATTATTACTGCAACAGTGTCTAAAGGGTCAGTTAGCCTAACCATTTTCATTACTTTTCACATAAGAATATCGATCAGCTGTTTTCTTTTTAAAATTTTGGTACTTTTGTAGAAAAAAAGGTTTTGTTTTGGAAAAAAAGTTTTTTTTTCAGATTTAGCAAGTTTTTTAAAAAATATATATGGTAACGCTGATCATGAATAAAATTTCACGTGAAATCTCTCCCTTCTCCAATTAGAATTTTTTGTTTTCCCTATTATTTGCTATTACAAGTTGGAATTTTTCCTGGGAAAAATTTCACGTGGAATTTTATTCATGAAAGCCCTGATTAATAAATTCTGAGCTCTAATAAATATTTATTCGTCCATATTTGTAAAATTTTCAATAGTTTTTTGTTACAAGCAAAAATTTTGCCAGATTTTTATTTGAGCAATTTTTCTTTGTATTACAAAAAATTAGTTTTTAGTAGAGAAGATTTTCTACTGATGAGTTGCTTAAGCAGCGTCGAAATTCATCTAGACTTGCTTAACCAACAACAAACAAAATTTCTGAAATTCGTATTCACGTATTAATCATACATATAAGGAATTTATATATTTTTCACCGCTTTGAAATTGAGCTTAACGAGCAATTTCAATGATGTTCCGTTTCCCGTTTCTTTTTTTTTTACTTCTGTTAAAATTCCGCTGTTATGTCATTTCGAAAAACTTTTGACGCCAGCTGCCTAGTTTTTCCCCGCCACTGTAAATCAATATGCACATACATGCATACATACATACGTACATATTACTCACATACATACATACATACATACAATTTATATTGCTGCAAATAATTAAATTGTTTATTATTCAAACACAATTTTTAGAAAATACAAATACATACAGTGAACAAAGAAAAAACTTGTACAGCAAACGCTCCGCTCTTCTAATCAAAATATCTCTGTTGCTTTGTAAGATTTTAAGATAAAACCAAAAGCAGTTTCAAGACAAATTAATAAGCTTTCTATAGAAATCTTTAATTTTATTAAGAAATTTATTTTAATACTAAAAAAATAACTTAACATAAAATAACACTATTTTCAAGAGCCAAAAAAAAACTTGTACACTAACTCTTCTTTCAGGAAGGAGCTATGAAATAAGGAATACACTAAAAATTAGTACTAAATGTGGCCACGTCTAGCATCTAATAGATTATTTTCATAGAATGAACTGGGTTTTTGGCAATTTTGGGAGCTATATGGTCCAATATGCCCTGGAGAGCACTTTTGAGTTAATTTTTACACATAATCTACAGCTCGCGTAATTTTTTGTTCACATACGCCCACAGAATTTCATTTGTACTAAAGCCAAGGATCTAGAAAGGATGTGCCTGCAATTTTTTTCCATTGAATGGAAGCCATTCTCTTATTATTGAAGACGAATGTTTCGGGTATTTAACTCTAACTAATCACTAGTCTCCACTTACATTTAATTTGGCAGCTAACTGTGCTAAATTATCTCTTAGTATTTTTAAATAATTCATTTTATTTATTGTACGTTCTATAAAAAGCGGATTTCATACACCACTCGATCCCATTGGGCCCCATACCATCATATTACACCCCCCATGCTTCACCGTGTTATTCAGGTTATTATCGTTAAGGCTGGAGCTTTTCTTTGCCACGCAAAGAAAGATTATATTAATCACTATGATGACTTTTGGGACACTGCTGAATCCAAATTTAATATATTTGGATGTTATCGTTGTAGATTTTTGTGGCGAAGAGGAATTCCAGCATTAGTGATAAAAACCTGAATAACACGGTGAAGCATGGGGGGTGTAATATGATGGTATGGGGCCCAATGGGATCGAGTGGTGTATGAAATCCGCTTTTTATAGAACGTACAATAAATAAAATGAATTATTTAAAAATACTAAGAGATAATTTAGCACAGTTAGCTGCCAAATTAAATGTAAGTGGAGACTAGTGATTAGTTAGAGTTAAATACCCGAAACATTCGTCTTCAATAATAAGAGAATGGCTTCCATTCAATGGAAAAAAATTGCAGGCACATCCTTTCTAGATCCTTGGCTTTAGTACAAATGAAATTCTGTGGGCGTATGTGAACAAAAAATTACGCGAGCTGTAGATTATGTGTAAAAATTAACTCAAAAGTGCTCTCCAGGGCATATTGGACCATATAGCTCCCAAAATTGCCAAAAACCCAGTTCATTCTATGAAAATAATCTATTAGATGCTAGACGTGGCCACATTTAGTACTAATTTTTAGTGTATTCCTTATTTCATAGCTCCTTCCTGAAAGAAGAGTTAGTGTACAAGTTTTTTTTTGGCTCTTGAAAATAGTGTTATTTTATGTTAAGTTATTTTTTTAGTATTAAAATAAATTTCTTAATAAAATTAAAGATTTCTATAGAAAGCTTATTAATTTGTCTTGAAACTGCTTTTGGTTTTATCTTAAAATCTTACAAAGCAACAGAGATATTTTGATTAGAAGAGCGGAGCGTTTGCTGTACAAGTTTTTTCTTTGTTCACTGTATGTACTAATTGCTAATACATTTTCTAAGAAAAATCAAATAGGTATGGAAAACTTACAGGTTTAGTCAAAAGGTTTCGGTTTCACTTAAACACTTTTTATATGTTGAGATTTTTATCGATAAACATTTAAAGTCGTTTCTTTTGTGATTCAGTTGTGTATGCTAGAAATTGTAAATACAAACTGAAAAGTAATTAAGAATAAAAAATAGTATATAATAATAAATTTTGCAACTTGATAAACTTGATTTTTCTATCTCTTTAAAATGTACAAAGAGAAAATGTGTTTGTTTTTATTGCTCTTTGTTGTGCAGAAGTTTTTCCAAGACTTTGGTGGGAAGAAGACTGATGACCAGTGTGACCAGATTTTAAAATAATATTAAGCTAAATCACGTTTGAAAAAAAGCTAAAATAAGCTAAAAAGTTACATTTTAGGCTAGAAAATAAAGCTAAACTTTTTTCCACTTCTTTGATCACTTTTCAATAGTTTCTTATTGCTAAACTAACGTTAAATATTACACAAACATATTTTTTTTATTATACATATAGAATATTTGCTTAATGAAATTATTTATTAATTATTATATTTTAGATTTAATGAAGAACAAAAGAAAAACTTCCCCAAAATAATCTTAAAAAGTTTTTAAAAATGTAAAAACATTTATACTAAAATACGAAAGCTTATTAAGTGAATTAATGCTATTTAAGGTAAAGCATGGATCACACTATCTGCACAATGTACCGAGTTTCGTCAGATCAGCGAAATAAAGTCATAAGTAAAGATTTTGCTCTAATTTATCGACTACTTGAAATACAAGGACATAATTGCACCACACTGCATTGGTAATAAGCCCATATAGACTTATTCCAGAATTAATTGAGTAATAATGCCATTTTGGCTTATTACTTATGACTTTATTGAGGTGGCCCGACAAAAATCGGTACATAGTGTTATCCAGGCTTAAGGCTATTTCAGGTTTTTGTTTTAAGTTAATTGATGCCGCTGAATGAACGTTCAACTCAAGTCAAATAATTTTATACCCAAAAAACTCAAAAAGTGTTTTGGCCACTAATATGAATTTAACTTTTTCCATTGAAATTCTAACCATTCTGCCATTATCTACTATTTTTCTTCTTTCCATTTCTGTTATAAAATTGTCGTATAATTTACATTTGTATTTTTTGTAAACTATTTTACAATGCTAAAAAATTATAATTTTTATAAGTTGTTTATGTTTTTAATATATTTTTAGAGAACACGCAATTTAGACTAAAAAAGGGCTAAAAAAGCTAAATGAGTTTTTAAAAAAAGCTAAAAAATAAGCTAAGAGCTAAATGAAAATTTTAAGGCTAAATCTGAAACAAATAAGCTAAATTTAGCTCAAAATAAGCTAATATGGTCACGCTGCTGATGACGTCTTGAATGGTTGGTTCATACCAGAGACGGCATTGAGAGTTTTAAAATTCTACTAACAACTTTAAATAATTCTATTTTTTGTTACCTGAAGGCTCAGTTACCCGACTGTAATGTAAAGTAACTGCAACAGTAGGGAACAGCTGATCGATATTGTTATGTGAAAAGTAATGAAAATGGTTATAGAGATGTAATGTAATGTAAAAATCGATCAGCTGTTTCCTACGTTGCAGTTACATTCCATTACAGTCGGGTAACTGAGCCTTTAATTGTACTAAAAGATTTCTTTTAGTTCAAATTACATATTTTTATTTATTTTTATTAAAATAATCGACTTTGTTCTGGCTACCGAATCGTTTTCACAAATTTCCTTGTAAGTTGGAATGTTAAAGCATATGGTTGCTTTAAAAATTATATGGCAATGGATGAGTTTGCATTTTTTGATTTTCTCGCTGAGTTTTGCTCTAAGAAGACTGTTTTCAAGTGAGAAGGATATGAGGTTCATTGTTCAAAAGTGAAAATTGACATATCGTCGACCCAGAATAGTTTTGCTCCATCGACCATTCTTAAAAAAATTAGTTAGGTTATGTATTTTTAACAACCTCTTTCTGAATAAAAAACGATTTCAACGAAATTATTATGGTTTCTGAAATATTAAGCATTCATTTTGCTCCACATCCACTATTTTTAGATTTAATAAGTATTGTTTTGCTATACACGCCACTGTTTGGCGATTGCGTGAAATTCTTCATACAAAAACGTTTGAAGTAAAGTTCATTCTTGTTTTGCTTCATTTCATAAGAAATGAATAATAAAAAAAGAAGGTGCCGTACGAAAAATTCAACGGCGACTTTTAAGCAAAAACATCATCACCCAGACGCAGCCGAAGATTAAATGCTTTAATATAACCTTATTAAACACTAAAATAAAATAAAAGAAACCTTAATTATGCATGTTTGAGTATAACAAAAATCATTTAAGTTCATTCTTTAATTAAATACAGCTAAATTACTTGTTTATCTTGTATAAATGCTTAAGAGGATCGAAAGTTAAAAATATTACGGCGGCGGCTTCTTGGTCGGCGTTAAACGATCGACTTATTTCTCTGGACATCAAGAAAAGTAACAAAACAACAAAATTCTCAATTCACAGCTGTTACACAGCAGTTAAGTATACGTATGGAGCAGAAAAAGCTAATTTTTGAAAATAAAATAAAACAAGTGGTGTATGTGGCACAAAACGTATTTTTACTTTTACAATAAACTAATATTAACTTCTAACTTAATTCAAGAAAGTTCACAAAAATTTACATTTTTATTCAAAACATGTGACGGAAGCAGTGGTACAAATACAAAAGAAATTCATTGCTTATATATTGAGAAAACTTCATGTAAAAGTTCTTTGTCGTTTTTCTCCGCTTCAACTTTGTGGCATATGGGCTAAACCTGTTCTGAGGCGACGATATGCAATCGTTTGAAAATAAGTGCGGAGTGAAACTTGGGAGATTCCTTAAATGTACTATATAAGTCATTGGTGACCATTATACTTTTCGATTTTAAATAGTACCAAAAAAAAGTACAATTGTACCAACTTTGCCATCCCTGATTCAAACATGTTGCAAGTGCTTGCAACGGGTGTTTCTTTTTATAGAATTTTCATGTGAAATACCTATGTATATTTAAAAAAAAAAATTATAAAATAAATAACAAAACACTCTTGAAGAAAAGAAAAATCTTCGATTTAAACTAAAATAATAAGTTGTCGTCGAAGAATGTTAGTACCATTTTACACTAGATATGAATTTTTTAGTATGCCTTATTTTAACAATTTTCCTTTCTTTTTGTTTGTGAATGGGGTACAAAATATGTATGAATACATACATAAGTATACATTTTGTATCTGCCTAGAGAAATGTCAAAAGTCCCCTCGAATTTTCATTTCGCGCAAGCTTCTTAACACACCTCACTCCCCTCAGTGTAAATTGCGTATAAGAAACAACAAAAGAAGTTGAACAGTGCTGCCACGCGCTACAACATAAAATGTTAACCGAAGTCTCTTAAAAATGTAACCAACCGAGAAAACCTGTAACCATAACTGATTTACATATGTCTATGGCGAACGACTGAAACAGTGGGCGTGGAAGTGCAAAATTCAGTTCTTTTTTTTTGAGTTAAAAAGTCCTCTTAGCGTTGCCATTTTATGAATTGTATGGCAATAAATTCTTAAATAATTTCTTCTAATAATTTTCCACCTCCTAATAAACTTAAATTTTTTTTTCGCATTGGAAAGGCAAAAAATGTTGCCGCTATTTTTGTCTTCTTGAAAAAATTCACTTTAACTCTTAAAATTACTTTTTTAATATATTTTAAAGATTTTGCTACACATTAATGAGATATGGATATTTCCACAGAGAAGTACGACTTTTAGTACGTTACTTTACTTAGCTTGTGTTTCAAAGAAAAACTTATGTTTTATATAATTTTTTCCATTTTAATGTAGAACTTAATTAGCTCTACATTTATTAAAAAAAAAAATAGAAAAAAAAATCGAAAAGAGCATGGCTGCTTGGTGACGCAACATGACAAAAGTTGGACTTTTCTGTGGAAATGACCATATAGCGATTATTGCCAAAAGGGGAATATGTTTTTAAATTTTGTGCCATTTGAACATTTTTAACCTAAAACTCAATAACTTAAACATTTTATGGTTTTCATGAGAATATTTTTTGGAAATCTACAAAAAATTTCTCGTGCTGAGCCAGTAATTGGAAAGTTTCACGACCATACATCAATTTCGTATCCAATGTGCCGCCATAACATTTCGGCAAACATTCAGGATCTATATAACGATGTAGCGATGCATAGTTTTTACCATGCATTAGTATGCGATTTGAATATTTTTCAGAAAAAAACAATTTTACAGCAGAGAAAACCGGTTCAAAAATTCTTGGTTGATTAAAAATATGAAATCCCTTCATGCGTAGGGGCGATTGATTTTGTACAAAATCTAGGGTTCGCTTTGTAACATACGGTGTAAATTTTAGAGCATGTCCAACTCCTAAGCCTTCTGTGTCTTGTATATAGACAACTCCATTGATTTGGGTTTCGGGTTCCTTTTGCAAAATATACGCGCATAGAAGAGTCCCGCTAAGGATTTCAGCCAGCGATATGGTCTTGTAGTCCCAATGTTCTGCAAAATAATGATGCTTTTAATGATAATAAATCTCTTGTATGCATGTTCATACATATTTTTTTTATGTACATACTTATCCCTGCAAATAATATTGGACTATGTGGTCCAATCTGCAAGCAACAGACTAGTTACATCATGGTCTCCCATGTAATGCAGCCATGGATCATGTCGTTTTCACACAAGCATTCAATGTTCGTATTTAACCGATTATGATCGTTCTTCTTAGACACTTACAAATTGTATGCGAGTACTCTATAACTATTCCTTATGGGGTAGTTTTTGGACTAGTTTTGTAATAGTCCTGGTCTTTTATGGACTAGTCGTGTTATTTGCAGGGATGTATGTATGTATGTATGTATGTATGTATGTATGTATGTGTGCACTTACTGCCAGTATGCGATACTACAATGCGGCGTCCATATCGATCGCGTTGAGGAAAAATCGACACCAAATTAGCATCGAAAACATGTTTCAGCTTACTGGGGAATAGCAATGTTCTTATTTCGGGATATTTTTGAAGTGTGCTGTAGTGTTTTCTCATCTGTAATTGAATTCATTTAAATTTAGTAATTTAAGTCTCTGCTTTGCTGTAGTTTTACCAAATCTCTGGCACTTTCTGGATAAAATTTACAAGTTCTCAAAAACATTAATAACCTTTCGTCAGTGTTAATGGATGTAACTAAATCCTTTTCAGCTGTAAATTACACTAACCATTTTTAACAATACTAATTTGAAATAAAATTCTTAAGCTTTGAAACCTTCTAGAAGAGCTCGCAATTCCTTTAAGCCTTTTTCAATATTTTGTGGCGTCTCCCTTAGCTCGTCTGAGGCCTTCTTTTGCACGGTTTCGCTGGGCTTATCCGTTTCCAGTTTTAATATAAAATCGCCTGTAAGTTCTGACGACATTTTTAAAAAATTTATTATTTAATCCAAATTTTATAAGCAATTATATTTGCGATGGCTTGGTATAAACTACTTAAATAATTATAGTGAACTGATTGTGTTCTTCGTTACAGTAGTAATTTTATTAAAGAAATATTTAATTATGTATTTGTATATATTATATATGTATATGTATATTATATTCATAATCCTAACAGTGTCTCACACATAATAAAATGGGATTACCCTGCAATATATTTGTTTGCATTTCAATAACAATGACAAACACCAAAAAGACAACGAGGTTCAGCAATTGGCTCTGGCAGAGAAGACCCAAAGATTATATAAAATTTTATCAATATTTTGAAGTTTGCTCATTTGCACACTACTGTGATTAATCGGTATAGGAAATCATGCAATCCTGGCATTTTAGGCAAATAATGGGTTCGTTTTATTTTAAATCATATTCTGAGCATAAATATGAAATATTTTAATTTCTCTGCATACATGTTTTTTTTTGTCCCTTTTATTGAAACCTGATGTGGATTTAGTCCCACTCCCGCCCTATCACTCTTTGATATGCCGCCCTTTTTGTTTATATATAGAAGTGATTATCAAGAAATATACATATGTATAATTTTTAAATATGTATATGTATGCTTAAATTATTGTGTATTAATTTTTATTAATTTATATACATATCGCTCATTTACTCAAACAACGTCATAACTCAAAAAATGGAATTTTCGAGTTATTAATATCTTGTTTACTCAACTCTTGAAAACAAAATGAAATTTTATTTTTCCATTAAGTTGTGTGTAAATTGAAAACGTTAAACTCTTTTTCTGATAAACTAGTTTTTTCTTTGAGTTATGACGTTCTTTGAGTAAATGAGCGATAGGTACGTATATATCCGTTTTCCCTAATCCATATATAAATATGTCATATCAATCATAATTTTCATTGTTTTAATAGAAATTGCGTAATTGCTTAAAGCAAAACTTAGCCAAATCAATTTTCGAATTTTTATTGCAATTCTGTTCTTTAACCTTTCAATAATGCCGCCCTACGGCTGTATTTAAAAAGGTGTGGAAGTTTGCTACATGTAGTGCAGTTGTTTGGTTGTACCTTAGGAAACTTTTCAGCCAATGGTTTTTGTTTTCGCTACGAAATCCTTATAAATATCAAAAAACTGATTGTAAACATTACAGATTTGGATATAAAATATGTACTATCAAAATTTGTTTTTAATTAAAATACATTGAAGCTAAAGAAATTGTAAAGGTTATGGGTCCGATATTGGCAATAAGCCAGACCACCAAGGTAGGCAAAAAATTATATGTTTTATCAATGTCTTATGATTTAATTAGGCTAAATTTCGTATTGCTCTGTAAGCCAAATTACATGTGATAATTTGTAAGGCACAAATAACACCAAAGTTAATTGTAAATATAAGGAACGGAACAACTAGTTGTTTTCGAAGGCCGCCACACGTACATCATCATCAGCATTCTTTGTGTTTGGTCCACTGTGTGTGGTGTCACTTAATGCAAATGTCAGCTTTATAAACTAATTTTTCTGTGCAAATGGAATATGTTAATAGTTTTGATTCATTGTATTCAGCGATGCCAACTTGGTGCTTTTGACACTATTTTTAGTGGTTTTTGAAGACTCAAAACGCCAAATTTTTAGCATTAGTGCCAAACTAAGAAAAAGCACTAAGTAGTGCTTTTAAGAAATTTGTGCGTTTCCTCAAATTAATTTAATAAAAACTTGGTTTATTTGTTTTTTCAGTGTAAAGCATACACTTTTTGGCTGATATATTTTATTAAATAGAGAATAGATTAAAAATATTAAACACTAGCTTAACCCGGTGTGCCTGGGTACCCCTCCCGTCCCCGCAAAAAAAAAAAATTATTTATATATATATATATATATGTATATATATAAATGGCATTGGTGGTGCAATATGAAAATTGGATTTTGCCAAGCCCCTCCGCCCGCAGACCGAAAATCAAAAATCAGACTTCACAGTGTAACCCGCCTGAATATTCTGAAGATTCCCCGAAAATTTCATCAAAATCGGCCCAGCCGTTTTGGAGTCCATACGTTACATACATACACACACACATACATACATACATACATACACACATTATATAGATAGAAGATAGAAAATTATACTTCACTCGTTTGGATCTTCACTCGTTTTTCACTTTAAGTGCTTTTTACGCTTTTTATATCTCAAAATTAGGCTTCTTTTAACTTTTGATGTGCTTTTAGAGCCAAAAAAGTTGGCATCACTGATTGTATTACAATTTGCTGCAACAATTTTACCATTTCTAAACTTACAACAGTCTTGCCATTGTCGTTTTTTTCTTTGCTGATTATGAACATGATATATGTATATGTACCCAGCAAAAAATTTCAAATAGGTAATCGGGTTTGGAATTAAGCATTTTTGGTGGAAGCTGTTCCTTACTGGATTACCAACTTATGATTTTAACAAGGCGTGAGACTAAAATAATCGATTATTGAGAAGAACTTACTTTTTTATTTGGCAACTTGTTCACGTAATCTATTTAATCTAAAAAAATTATTGTCCTCATTTAGCAACTTGTACATAATTTTTTTAAATTTTAGGTAATGTGATTTGTAAGCGAGTAATGAAATTTTGTAATCAGAAAAGTAAGTCATTATATGGCAAGTAGTTCTGATGGTAATGTGTAATTTTTTACTGGGGTACATATGTATGTATGTACATGTAAATTAGGTATGGCATAGTGGACGATTTTTCGACTTCGACTTGCAAGGTTCGGAAAAAAATATTTGAGTCAAAAAAATGATGGCAAAGGTCGCCTCTTCGTACTCAAAGTTGAGGGTAAAGGCAAAAATAATTACAAAAAATCATATAACTTTCACCCATTAATTTTCTCCGCCCAACATATTTTTTAAACACACCGACCCACTAACTCCTCTCCTTAAGGGGACTCCTTTACAAAGGGGAAATTTTTTATAAAATTTTCTCACAGGCCTCTAACTTCCTCTAGGGCGTGCCTATCAAAGTCAAATGTATGACCAACCTCCAATATTTTTTCAATACAAAGATTATCTCTAAACATACTTATCGTCTATCTTCAACCATTACGGTTCCCCATACAAAAAATAGTATTTTTAATAATTTTTTTTAGAAACTCGTTTGTTCCATTTTTATGGTGCCTCCCACCGGGGGGGGGGGGGGGTAAAATGTAAGACCGACACCAACATTCAACATTTCCTGTGAATATACATGTGTCCTATCTTGACTCCTTAAGGGGGCTCCCATACAAAGGCGACATTTGTATAAAATTTACTAGCAGGTCTCTAACTGCCCCTAGGGCGCACCTATCCAAGTCAAATGCATGATCGACCTAAAATATTTTTTCAATACAAAGATTTACTCTAAACATACCTGTCATCTATAATAAAAATAATTTCATTTACCTGAGGTTATCTATTTTGACACACATCGGCTCTGGCCACCTAAAGAATACAAGGTCCAAATTCAAAACTTAAGCTCTACTTCTATGCTTGTGTGAAGTTTCAGTAAAATCGAACTATCCGTTTAGAAACTGCAGACTTATTTCCATTTCCCACATAGTGCGACGGTAAATTAATAATTGCGTATGTATTAAAAAAATTCTCGTATTCCATTTCATTGCAAAGTTTTTGCTAAATCGCTGATGTTAATAACTGATCTCCGCCCAAATGGATGGACAAAAGGGTATTCATAAATTGCGTGGTGAAATACAAAATGTGACATTTCCCCAGCTGGTCTAGTTTAACTTTTCTTGCATTCTAAAGTTTTGTTTTTTTTATATGCATTTCGTTCATGCTTAAGGAACTCATCAACCCTAAATTCTTGAAATAAGCCAAGACCAAAAAACAAAAACAAAAATTCTAAAGACTGAAGGTCAAATAAATATACTTCGGTATTTCTTATTTTTTTTTGCCTTCTTTAGAAAATCACACAGTGTGGCATTGACTGAAGTAGTTAGCACGTTGACTACAAAACCGAAGGCACTGGATTCGAGCCCGGTCTCCAACAGTCATTTTTCTGATGTGCATTAGTGACCCTTTGCATCAGTTGTTGTAGGAAAAGTTCTAGTGATGAAGAACTAGAACTAAATTACATCGGCTTCAGCGGATGCTAGTCCTATTGTAACACCAGACCACCCTTCTTCGTTATTATTGTTTAGCAGAATGATGGGTGAAATAAAATAACCAATAAAATGGCAACTAAACACAGCTTGCAAATTTAATACGCCTCATTGTCACCAGAGGCGCTGCAACACTGCATTATTAAAAATGTGCAAAACGCCGAGTTGCAAAAGAATGAAGCTATCCACCTGGTTTCTTTATCACTATATCTTCCCTATCACCCCCTCTCACTATCTTCCCTTCAACTCACAGGTAGCACAAATTGATCATTGTTTTGGACCCAAGTGAGCTGGACTCTAAAATTCACCCTTCCTTATAAGCAGCCTGTTAACCTAACTTAACCTAACATCAGTGTTGCCGAATCGCGGATATTTACCCGAATCAGGTGTAATTTTTATGTGCATGTATTGCGCATGGGTAATTGCTCTTAGGTGTAGTTCACGGGTAATTTGAAGTTCTTTTGTTTTATGTAATAAATATATATATAATATAATAAAATATAATAAATTTTCATCTGATACCGTTGCTGCAATTTTATTATTTAAAGAAATAATAATTTTAAATTTCTCCTAAGCAATAGTAATAAAAATTTAAGTTCCAGTGACCTCATTAGTTTCAGATTTTTATGTTGCTTTTTATTACGTACATTTTTTTCTACGAGTATATGTATTTCTCTTTAATTATGCAAAGCAACTCTGTTCCCATCAAGTACCACATATTAATAGACTACTGTCAAATTTTGAACAAATAAGCCTTTTAAAATGTGTCAAATATTTATTTTAATATTGGGTGTAATTCCTTTGAAATCGGGTAATTTTGCCCCCTACGTGGTGTAATTTTGAATATATATTTTGGTAACACTGCCTAACATAGAAAATCACATTAAATAAACCTTTGATAAAAAAATATACATATCGCTCCTTTATTGCATCATAGAGAGAGATATCTAAAATATGCGCTTTTGGAGTTAATCATCTCTATTGTGAATAGAATTTCAAATGTTTGATCCCATGGGATTTTCATTCCATATCTTGGGTAATTTGCTATTGCGAATTTCATGGGAACGTTTGTTGCCGCTATCAATCCATGGTGAATGTAAAAAACGGGAAGAAAGCAAATCATAGAAATTAATTGAAAAATTCAAGTTTTATAGCAAGAAATATAGAAATTTTGGGTTTCAAATTACATGTTTTTAAGTGTAAAGTTGTGTTTTTTTTTTTAATATTTTGGATGTTGTGGAAAAAATTATTTAATATACGTACCATCGCCATAAAATTTACTGCATGTGAACAAAAGAGATTCATGTTCAATGAAAAAAAATGTTGCAGGCAATTATTGTTATTGAGCGTGGATATTATTCACTAATCTTGTGTTAAAAAAAAATCATTTATAACTTCTAATAATTAATTGGAAGTAGAATATTGAAATTACACAAAATTGCAATTTAGTTGAAATGGAAAATATTTGGAGGGAAAAAGTGTTCCCGATAGGCGTGAATAATGCAGAAAAAATTGTTATATCATGTTTAAGAACTTTATATAAAAGACTTAGTTCCTTATTATGAGCAACTTTCGATCTTCGACAATAATCGAAAGTTCTGATCGAACGTATTTTTATTTGGTATTATGACGAGCATTCGACAAAGATTGTACTTATAGTGAATATCACTCAAAGTGATTTTAGAAGCTTGCAACAACTTTATCTAATAAAATAAATAAAAAAACAATCGTTCTTCCACGCCCTACGCGATTTTACCATGGGAGGTATGCTACAAAAAAAAAAAGAAAGTTATAATCCTAATGTACATATATATGTACTATGTACATAATTACATATTATGTGTAAACTTACTTCCACTATGCGATATTATAACCCTACGTCTCGACTAGCAATACATATGTGGACATATATTGCAGCAGTTGTCAAAATTATATTATTGCTAGTGGAGACAGCTCATTGCAGGAACTTGCAATATATGTTGCAATAATTGTCAACGCATTTTCGTTAACAATTATTGCAAGCGTGAAACGTCAAACTCGGTGTTAATTTATGTTCGAATTTTCTGTATTACATTTGACATTTATGTAATATTAGTGAAATTGGGAAAATATACGTATGAATGTATAATAAAATGGGAAAATAGTCTCTTAAAAACGTGTGTAGGGAAATATATTGTATTATTATAAGTTAATACATATAAAAATTTGATCGATTAACCAGATATTTACAAGTGAATTATATTTTTATTCTGCACATTTCTTGTTGACTTTTTCCATATTGTGGCTGCGATTTCCCATAGCCTTAACATAAGTAAAGCAATCAGCAATATTGTTCTGTTATTCTGCCGGCGTTATTGCTATATTGCCAACATTATTATTGCTAGTGGAGAAGGGGGGTAATGCGCGACGGCCATGTCGATCGCGTCGAGGAAAAGTCGAAACTACATTAGTAACGAAAACATGTTTCAGCTTACTGGGGAATAGCAATGTTCTTATTTCGGGATATTTTTGAAGTGTACTGTAGTGTTTTCTCATCTGTAATTGAATTCATTTAAATTTAGTAATTTAAGTCTCTGCTTTGCTCTGTATTTTTAACAAATCTCTGGCACTTTCTGGATAAAATTTACAAGTTCTCAAAAACATTAATAACCTCTCGTCATTGTTGATGGATGATGCAATTAAATCCCTTTCAGCTGTAAATTATACCAAACATTTTTTATATGTATGTTATATTAATTTAAAATGAAATTCTTAAATTTTGAAACCTGCTAGAAGAGCTCGCAATTCTTTTAAGCGCTTTTCAATATTTTAAGGCGTTTCCCTTGGCTCGCCTGAAGCCTTCTTCTGCACGGTGTCACTGGGCTTATCCGTTCCAGTTTTAATATAAAATCGCGTTTAAGTTCAAAGGAAATTTTTACAAAATTTATTATTTAATCTAAATTTTATAAGCAAATTATATTTGCAATTGCTTGCTATGAACCCTTTAAATTATTATAATGAACTGATTGGTTTTTTCGTTACAATAATTATTTTATTATAAATTTATTTTATTTAATTATACATACACATATTCATAATCTCAACAGTGTCTCTCATAATAAACAGCCTTTTTTTCCTGAAAAAACAATGCTGCCCAATTATTGTCAATAATCGTACTGTGTGAGAGCGAGATGGCTGCTTTGTTGAACTTGAAACATAGTAAGTCCTTATCCACATTAGAAAGTCATAATTTACACTAAGCAAGTCTTATTGCTAAGCTGATTAGTTTGTGGGAGAGCGAGAGAGAGAGAGACGAGGGGAACAGAAACGTTTCTTTCTAATCAGCTTGGCAATAAGACTTGCTGAGTGTAAATTAGGACAAAACATTTGTTGCAAAACTTTTGAGTTTGTTGAAGAGAGGAGAGAGAGGAATGGCAAAACGTACTTTGTTTCCTATTTTACATGCATGATGAAAAATATATGGAAATTTTTTTCGCTTAGTCATGTTTTACACTTGGCAGTTTTTCTTGAAGCAGTTCTCTTCAATTCTCTTTTAAAACTGCCCATTTGTTTACACTCAGACGGTTTCTTGTTCAATTTTCGTATTGTTTTAATGCAGCGAATGAAATAACAAAACAGAATTGAAGTAACTTTTCTGTACAGGCAAGTCAGTACCCCTCTTCTTTCTTCTTTCCTTTCTCTCCTATAAACTCAGACTTGCTTCAAGTAAAACTGCCGAGTGTAAAACATGACTTAGAGAAAATATTCCATAGATAAATTTTGTGTAGACAATTGTTGAGGTACAGCAAAACAAAATTATAGAATTTTTTTTAGAATTTTTTTGTGCAGAAAACTGTTAAGATTTAAAAAAAAAAATACTGTTTTTGAAAGACAAACAAACAAATCGCAGAAAGAAAGGCCGCATTATTATGTGCGACACTTTAAAAATTATGAATATCTAATTTAAATATGTACACATTTTTATAATAATATGTATGTTTTATTGGAACTTTATAATTATAAATATTCAGAACAAATTTAACTGTGTATAAACTTGCTTAAAAATTAAGTAGGTATACGTTTCGAATAATACCTAATATTATTATTGCAACGAAGAAACCGATCATTTCATTATAATACCTTAAAGGCTTTATACCAAGCAATCGCAAATATAATTACGTATATAATAAATTGTGTAAAAATGTCCTCGGAACTTAAACGCGATTTGATATTAACGCTCGAGTGCGATAAGCCCAGCGAAACTGTGCAAAAGAAGGCATTAGACGAGCTAAGGGAAACGCCACAAAATATCGAAAAAGGCTTAAAGGAATTGCGAGCTCTGCTAGAAGGTTTCTAAATTTAAGTAAAATTAGTATAACATATGGAAAATTTTTAGTGTAATTTACAGCTGAAAAGGATCTAGTTACACCCATTAACACTGACGAAAGGTTATTAGTGTTTTTGAGAACTTGTAAATTTTATCCAGAAAGTGGCAGAGATTTGGTAAAACTACAGCAAAGCAGAGACTTAAATTACTAAATTTAAATGAATTCAATTACAGATGAGAAAACACTACAGTACACTTCAAAAATATCCCGAAATAAGAACATTGCTATTCCCCAGTAAGCTGAAACATGTTTTCGATGCTAATTTGGTGTCGATTTTTCCTCAACGCGATCGATATGGACGCCGCATTGTAGTATCGCATACTGGCAGTAAGTGCACACATACATACATACATACATACATACATACATACATACATACATACATACATACATACATACATACATACATACATACATACATACATACATACATACATCCCTGCAAATAACACGACTAGTCCATAAAAGACCAGGACTATTACAAAACTAGTCCAAAAACTACCCCATAAGGAATAGTTATAGAGTACTCGCATACAATTTGTAAATGTCTAAGAAGAACGATCATAATCGTTTAAACACGAACACATATCGTACAGCGTTGAATGATTGTGTGAAAACGACATGATCCATGGCTGCATTACATGGGAGACCATGATGTAACTAGTCTGTTGCTTGCAGATTGGACCACATAGTCCAATATTATTTGCAGGGATAAGTATGTACATAAAAAAAATATGTATGAACATGCATACAAGAGATTTATTATCATTAAAAGCATCATTATTTTGCAGAACATTGGGACTACAAGACCATATCGCTGGCTGAAATCCTTAGCGGGACTCTTCTATGCGCGTATATTTTGCAAAAGGAACCCGAAACCCAAATCAATGGAGTTGTCTATATACAAGACACAGAAGGCTTAGGAGTTGGACATGCTCTAAAATTTACACCGTACATTACAAAGCGAACCCTAGATTTTATACAAAACCAATCGCCCCTACGCATGAAGGGATTTCATCTTGTTAATCAACCAATAATTTTTGAACCGGTTTTCTCTGCTGTAAAATGGTTTTTTTCTGAAAAATATTCAAATCGCATACTAATGCATGGTAAAAACTATGCATCGCTACATCGTTATATAGATCCTGAATGTTTGCCGAAATGTTATGGCGGCACATTGGATATGAAATTGATGTATGGTCGTGAAACTTTCCAATTACTGGTTCAGCACGAGAAATTTTTTGAAGATTTCCAAAAAATATTTGCATGAAAACGACAAAAAGTTTTAAATTATTTATTGGTTTTTGGGGGAGCAATCTCCAATCATTTGCCATTGGCGTTAATTCTATTTAAACGAAGAATTTTTAAACATATTCTTCCCCATCAGGCAATATAATCCCTATACCTGATTAATGTATAACAAAATAATAAAAATAAATTTAAGAATCAAATGCCCTTATGCTGTAAATCGAATCGATAATGGTCCCTTTCTGCTCCATTTTCTGTGAAACCGGTAACTTCATCAGCACTCATTTCTATCTACTTATTCCGAAATCTGTTATTAACATCAGCTATTTAACAAGAAATTTTCAATGAAATGGAATACGAGAATTGGTTTTTTATTTTATTGCATAAGTGAGTGTCTTTTGTTCACATATACTGTTTTTTTTAATTCAATAAAAAATTCTTAAGATTAAGAAAAACGGTTCCATAAAAATTTGCTTTGATTCGGAAAATTTTTCTATAGAAAATAATTTCGATTCGATATTTCTAATGAATAATTAAATACGAAACAAAATTTCTATAGAAAATAATTTAGATTCTAGAAAGTTTCTATGAAAAATAGTTTCATTTTTCATACAAAATCATTTTCGATTCGAAAAAAAAAATTCTATAAAAAATATTTTGGATTCGAAAAAAATTTCTGATTCCAAAAGAAAAATTTTTATGGAAAATAGTTTTCTATAGAAAATTCTTTCTATTCTAAAAAATTTTTTATAGCAAATATTTTCCACTCAATAATTTTTTATATGGAAAATAATTTTGTATCAAAAAAATTTTCTATGGAAAATAGTTTCGATTTAAAAAAAAAATAATCTTTTGATTCGAATGAATTTTCTATAGAAAGTAATTTTTCAATTCGAAAATATGTTTTATGAAAAATAGTTTCAATTCCATAAAATTTGGACAATAGTTTCGACTCGAAACTATTGAATGAAAACAATTTCGATTAAAAAAAAATATTCTTTCGTTTCCAAACAAAATTTTCTATAGAAAATAATTTCGATTACAAAAAATTTTCTAAAGAAAAAATTTTCAATTCTAAAAAAGTTTCTATAGAAATTTTTTAAGAGAAATTTTTCTATAGAAAAATTTTTTATGGAAAATATTTTCCACTCAAAAATTTTTTCTATGGAAAATAATTTCGTTTCGAAAGAATTTTCTGTGGAAAACACTTCCCTTAAAATATTTTTGTGGAAAATAGTTTCGATTCGAACAAATTTTTTATAGAAAACATTTTCCACTCAAATAATTTTTCTTTGGAAAATAATTTCATTTCGCAAAAATTTGATATAGAAAATAGTTTCGATTCCAAAAATGTTTCTATATAAAATATTTTCGATTCCAAAAAATTTTTCGAGGAAAATAATTTCGTTTCGAAAAATTTTCTATGGAAAATAATTTAATTAAAAAAAATTATGGAAAATAGTTTGGATTTGAAAAAAATTTTTATGTAATATATTTAAGTAATTTGGATTCAAAGATTTTTATAGGAAATAATTTCGATTCCAAAAAATTTTCTATAGCAAATAGCTTAGATCAAATAAAATCTTCTATTGGAAATAGTTTAGATTCCAAAAATTAGATTATATTATATAGGTAATCTAATTATATAATAATAATATAATTATAGATCATTTTCAACAGAAATTTTTCAAATTAGAAAAATAATTTTATGGCAAATAATTTCGATTCTATGTAAACATTTTCCACTCAAAAATTTTTTCTGTGGAAAATAATTTCATTTCGAAAAAATTTTCTTCAGAAACTAGTTTCGATTGTAAACAATTTTCTATGCAAAATAATTTCGTTTCCAAAAAAATATTGGATGAAAAATAATTTCGATTGTAAAAAATTTTCTATGGAAATTTTCTATAGAAAAAATTTTGAAGTGATTTTCTATATAAAAAAATATTTTTTATAGAAAATCATTTCATTTCAAAACCATTTTCTATAGAAAATAATTTGGATTCAAAAAAAAAATTCTATAGAAAATAATTGCTATAGAAAATTTTTAATATAAATTGTTCTATAGAAAAAAATTTTTATGGAAAATATTTTTCATTAAAAAAAATTTTTTGTAGAAAATAGTTTCGATGCGAAAAAATTTGGTAGGGAAGACATCTTCCCCCAAAAAAAATTCTATTAAAAATAATTTCGTTGAAAATTTTTTTTTCTATGGAAAACATTTTTCATTAAAAAAATTTGTATGGAAAATTGTTTTGATTCGAAAAATAGTTTTTATAGAAAATTTGCTGCATATCAAAAATTGAAAATTATTTCGTTTCGAAAAGATTTTCAATTGAAATATTTTTATTCCAAAAATGTTTTTACATATTGAAAATTTTATTTTCTTAAAAATAATGTTCTAAAGTAATTTTTTTCATTTCGCGAAAACAGAAATTCTATAATTTTTTTTTTAATTTCTGTAGCAAATATTTTTCGTTTCAAATCAATGTTTTAAGGAAAATAATTTAGTCAAGAAAAGAAACAAAATTCGAAAATTGTTTTGTTTCGCAGAAGAAATTCCTGTAGAAAATTTATGGCTTAGACAATAAAAGGGCGTGTTCTGCACTGTATACATACATATGTATGTACATACATATCGTCACCTAAAATCCAAAAGGCCGTAAGAACATTTTTTACTTTTTTTTTTATCAATTTAAGACTATTTATTTGTTAGATGCCAAATTGAATAATGAATAAAATCGGTATTTTTGAACATACGTATGTGAGTAAGATTTTAAGGAAAGATAATTAATACATCTTTGGTTAAACACATCATAGTTACTCAATCAAAAGTACATTTTGAATATTTTGGTTGTTAAGGTCTTTTGGATTTTAGACAAAGATATGTGTGTGTATTCTGCATTCTTACTAGATTACAAAATATTTCTAAGTCATGTAATGCATATATGAAATATGTATATATTTATGTAAATTTTTCAACCTTCGATTTCTTATTTCAAATTTTATTTGCACAAAGGTGTTCGTTGCATATTTATAAAAAACAACTGGTGCAAAGTGCAAATATAAATATATTTATGTATATAACTATATTCAATATAAATATTCACGTGTTTACATAAATATGTGGCAAATACTTTAAAATTTGTGTTTTCCGTCTAGAACTTAAGAAAAAGCAAAAATGTTCTATTTGAGTTTTTCTCTCGTGAAAATTTTTTATTATTTTTTCCATAATTTTATATTATATTTATTTACTCATTATATCTTTTTTCAACTTAATATCTTTAAACTTAAAATAACTTAAATAGATGAAATACCGAAGTGGTGGAACATAAAATACTCGTAGATGCACAATCGATTAAAGATGCTTGTTTTGTAAAGATTTTTGTTTGAATGTTTTAAAACTTATTATGTTTGTATATTGTAATTCTCAATATAGTCAATATTAAGAGTCGTACTATAAACATACGAAATTTGTTAGCTAAATTAAAAAAAAAATTTTTGGGTTAAAGTCTACTGATGAGTTACAAGAGCGGGAATGAAATGCATATAGAAAATTGCTTAACGATAAAAACAAGCCAAGTTTTCAAAATAATATTCCTTAGTACTCATATTAATTTATTTTATTAGCATATTATACTAAATAAACCAAAGTCTATGTACATAAATACATGTATAACTATTTCATTATTAGTAGCACAATTCTAATACGTTCTTTGAGGTTGAAACACATTTCTTCGCCTTCTCCTTAGACCGAACAAAGTAAGTATGCACTTAATCTTTCGTCGTATGCATTTCATTTTCAATTTGAGACATTTTCTTGAACACATGCTTCTGCGATGGTCTGTCTTTTCGTCTCGAAATATTACCTAAAACTGCCATTAGAGGAATAAATGCTGATACATTTTTTCTTTAACACGATATTTAATAATATATTGTAAATAAAAAGTGTAACCAAAGTTCATTTTTCGTATGTCTATTTAAATTCTTGAGGCCTTATTCGTAAAAAAAAAGCATTTTAGATTTGTGAGAGCTTTTTATAAAACAGTTTTTAATTCCAAGGGCCCGTCCCACGATATCGACAAATGTTCAACTTGTCGCACACCAAACCAAAAAAAAAAATTAAAATTGAAATTTTTGTTTTTGTGCTACATATTAAATTTTAATTGAACTAGAATGAATTTTCAACAGAAATAATTTCTTACGGCCGTTTTCACAATGTACAGTTAAAAGCTAACAGCTACTTTAACCGCAAGTTCTGTATGAAGAACTGTCGGTTAAAGTTCAGGTTAACTCTTAATCATACATTGTGAAAAGGGACGTTAATCGGGCTTGAAAATACTGAACAATTATTATTGAAATATTTTTATTCACCCTTATTACACGTCACGTCAATACAATACCAAAAAATTTAGGCTTGTCTACCCCTTGTCAAAAACAACTGACTGCTTGCTATTGACAGGCTCATGATATTTTCTAAACCTTAGGGAACAGAAATAGCCTGTTTTAGAGCACAAAATTGTTCTTCAGAGAGAGATTAGAGAAGCCCCGATTTTTTTTTTTTTTTGGTATTGTATTGACGTGACGTCGATGTTGACAACTGGAATAAGGGGGATTAATTACAAGTCTAGAGTAAATTTTATTCTCTTCCTTAAAAAATCACACATTAATTAATAAAAATATTTCATTCAATAAGAATTAAAAATAATGACTTAAGCCCGGTTAAGAAATTATTCTGGATAAAATTTTGTTTTTGTTTCAAATGTATGTAAGTGTTCGACAAGCCGAAGGTTGTCGACTTCGTGGCACGCGTCAAAAACTATTTGCATAAGCTGTTTATAAAACAAGAAGAAGTTAACCGAAGGTTAACGAAATATCGAAATAATAAAGCATAATACATACATAATAATAGACCTAAAGCTCAAAAAAATAGTTTAATTAAATTGCATAAACAATTTTTTTTTGCCTAAAACTAAAATTTTTTATAAACAAATATTTTTCGGAACAACATAATTTTCTATAAATTTCTTTGCAAAACGAAATAATTCTACATACCAAATTATCTTTCGCAAAAACTTAACTTTCAAACAATTTTCTAATGAATTTTTTCCTTTTGCATCAAATTTTCTAGCTAAAAATTAAAATTTTTTTTTATTTAGAAATAAAACATCTAAAGCCTGATACTCTGTTCACAATTTCGTGCGAAATGCTGTCAAACTACATATAAAAGTCTTTGGTATGAAATATTTGCGAAATAAATTCGCAAGAGTAGTACTCTGTTCTTGGTGTGAAAAACACGGAAAATCATGTCTTTACATGCAAAATTAATCTGGCATCATTTTAGTTTAGCTGCGAAACAACATGAGCAGTACTTTTTTCGCACGGAATTTTAACAATGTTGCATACTTTCAAGCAATAAAAACGAGAAATTTATTTCAAAAACCGCGAGTTGGGCTACATTTAGTACATGTCAAATTTTTCACGCGAAATAACGAATGGCACTGAAAATTTTTCACAACTTCGAACAGAGTACCATGCTTAAACCGGAATTTTCGTTATAGATTTTTTTCCGAGCGTAAAGCTTAAATTAGACGTGGCATAGCTATAATCAAACCAAAATTCCATTGGTTTCTATGATAATGGCTATGGCGCTATGGCGAGTCATCTATAAACAAATACAGTTGGGCAACACTGTGGTTCGAACAGCTGTTTCCTATGATTATGGTTATGTCACGTTCATTGGCTACGCCAAATGACTGTCGAATTTCATGAATATTAAAATAAATAATTACATGCAATTTTTAATAATTCTGGGGGGGGCACTGCACCCCCGATAATGGTCTTTCTGCGCCTATGGTCACGTCTGATTGAACCTTAATATATTTCGCATTTGCTTTTCTAAAGGCGGTCAGTAAAAATTTAAAAATTCTCAGTAGAGGCAAAAAATTTGTTTTTTTTAATTGTATATTCTTATATAACAAAGGGAGATACAACGAAAGAATGTAGATTCTTAAAGTGGGTAATGGATGTAACCATGGTATATCGTTTTCCTCAAAATACATATTGATATTTTCACTTTTTGCAGAAAACGATATACAGTGGCCATATCCATTACCCACATTAAGAATCTATATTCTTTCGTTGTATCTCCCTTTGTTATATATAATATACAATATAAAATTTTTTATATAATTTTATGTTTTTATTTAAAAATTTTTTATATAAAATTTTTACATATTTTTTTTCGACGAAATGAAATGAATATGACCACTGTATATCGTTTTCTTGAAAAAAGTGAAAATATCAATATGTATGTATGTATTTCGAGGAAAGAAATTTTTATATAAAATTTTTTATATAAATTTTTTTTTTTTTTGACGAAATGAAAACAATTTCTGTAACATTTTTGTTTTTCTTAACCAGTTTCCATATAAGTTTTTTTTATTAAAAAAAAAACTGTCTATAGATTTTTTTGAAAGTGAAAAAATTTTCTATAGAATTATTTTTTCATAATAAAATAATTGTTCTCTGAAACCAAACTAATCAATTTTTCAAAAACTAAAGTTTTCTACGAAAATTTCTTTTGTCCAAAACGAAACAAGTGAATCTCGTTCGAAAAGAGACAATTTTCTATAGATTTTTTTTTTCAAATTAAAACACTTCTCTATAAAAAGATTTATTTTCATTTGAAACTCATTTCCGTAAGAACGAAGTTTAGTTTAAAAAAAAAATCTATTCTCCCTCAAAAACAAAACAATTTTCTATACATTTTTTCCCCGAAACAAAAAAAAAACTTTTTAAAGAGGGAATCTCGTTCGAAAAGGAATTTTTCTTTTCTCAAAAATTAAATCATTTTCTATAGAATTTTATCTTTCCGCTATAGGAATAAAAACGAGTTTCCACCATATTTCAACGCTTTGAGGTCTTGGCAGTTGATTCTGACTATATTTCCGCCATGATGTTCGTATGGATGAATGAATGCATTTGAGTGTGTATGTGGGTGTATGAGTGTGTGTGTCTGTGTGCAAGCAAACATCTCGTAACTTAAGAACGGGTCAACTGATCGGAAGCAAATTTAACGCATTCAAATGTTGTTGAACTCATTTAGATGTCGTAAGATTGTGAATCGATTCTTTTCGAAAGTAAATTTTTCACAAAAAATTTTTTTTAACAAATTTTAAACTACCATTTCCGAATGCTTACATTTTTAAAATGCGCAAAAAAAAATTGTTTGCGAATTTGTTTGCTTGCAAAAAACTTAAAACATACGATTTTCCTAATTTATGAATAAAATTATTCACAAAGAAAAAGTGAAAACAGGTAAGTTTTTAATTTTCCTGGAATTTATGATACACAATTGAAATCCTTGTGAACGAAAAATTGTATATGAAAATTTTCACATGTGGGATTCATAATCAATTTTTCGAAAAATCGTCTTTGTCTTAATTCCCTCGAAAGTCTTCGTCAACTAGATTTTAGATACTCATTAATTTTTATAGACTTAAAGAGTGTATCGGTGTGCCTCAAACAAAAACTTAAATAATCTTACAATAACAAAAATTAAAATTTTAAAAAACCCCCCGAATATATGTAGAAAATATGTGATATCCTCTGAACGGCTGGACCGATTTTCTTAAAGCATAGCTAAGAACCTTCTCGATCAAGTCACCTTTCAAACAGAAAACACTAAATCAAAATTGGTTCAGCCGTTTGATCTGTACGTGGACTCGGACGGACACATAGATACACAAACACACACTACAAACAAAATATCATTTCGCAATTTTTATTCAAAATGGATTTAAAGAATTTTCTTTTGGAATGAAGAAATTTTTCTTTAAGATTTTTAATTTTCTTTTTTACTTGCCTTTAGACTTCATACATACATATATCTATCATAACAACTTGAATCAAAATTGTAGTTTTTGCTTGTTTTATTTTAATGGCTTTTTTTAAATATCAGATTAAAGTTACTAATACAGTTTGTTACATGTAATTTTCTTTTTATTAGTTAAAATTTTCTCTAGTAATGTTCTTTTATTATAGCTTTATAAATTCTTTGATATTTAACTATTATATTCACGGAAGGTTTTTGTTTTAAGTGTAGTTTATAATTTGTTTATCTTTTTAATTTATATATTATTCATATTCTTTTATTTAGTATTGTCCATAGGTATAAAATGTTAATTGTAAGATTTTCTTTACCTTGTAGTTAATACAAACAAAAAAAAAAAAGACTTAACTAGGATTGTATACAAGTACATATAATAAAAACTTAAAATATAGAAAAAATTAAAAAAAAAGTGTTAAGGAATCTTTGTTGGGCTAATTTTTTATTAATTATTAATGATATGCTCCAATTTACTACCATTTTATTTTACAATTGAATATTGATTGCATTTGTATAATATTTTCTTAATAAAAAATGTCATTTGATTTTTATGGAATATGGAACAAAATTTGTTTCCATGTTTCTGCTTATTTCTGTAACAAAATAATTCAATATGGGGGTGACTGGTGGTTGGTTATGGGGATGTTCTTTAAAACATATTAGCAAATAATGAAAAAAAAATTAAATAAATTAAGTACATGTTTTCTTTAGGAAAACAATATTATATACATTAGCAGCCATAGGTTTTTGCAATAAAGGAAACTTTTTTAAATAACTATTAAAAAATACTTATTTTGGTTTAATTTTTTCATATACAAACTTTTGTATTTGTTTCCTATCAGGTTGAACTAGTCTACGTTTATTAAACTCGAATTGAGTTAAAGCAAAATTGTACAATTCAGTTTCCATTTGCCACTCTTTAGATTTCATAATTGTGGCTACGGTTTCTTCACTGGGAATCTTTTTATATGTGGTATGTCTCAAGTGAGATTTATTTGAATGCCGATAATATTCGGTGAAACCTTGAAACATTCTAGTAACGCCATTAAAACAGAAAAATTAGCAATTGAAATATGTTTATGCCAAATATAATCTTTCTTACCTGGGTAACGATTTTTCCAACAAGTCAACAAAGTCTTCCATTTGCTCTGTCACGCCCACCAAAAAATATTCATTGACTAAATTATGTTTGGCACGTTCCAATGCCCATTGACTGCCAGGTTCCCAGCATTCGGCGGCATGGCCACAAAAGAATGGTATTTGCAGCCACATATTTTTGGGATCACAATCGGGTTGCTCCAATTCCACACATTCATCGAATGTCTGTTAAATGAATTATTTAAATGCTTCATTTTAGTTTCTATTATACATGTGAGCAAACTTACAATCTTGTTTCCCGCCTTTTTGCGTACTAAATTTGGACGATAATTATCACCATAACGTAAAAAATAATAATAGGAAACAAGTCTATCCAATGGCTTGCGGACTATATTAATATAAATTGGCTTATGGGCGATTTGGAACCTAAAAATAGCGAGTTTATATTTTTCATTAAAAAAACTTTATAAATTAATCATGCTCTTCAGGTACATTTTCTACTCAAGTTGAAGGAAGTAAATAGAAAATTAAATAACAATTTAAAAAACCCCCGATATATCTAGAAAAGATGCGATATCTTCTAAACGTCTGGACCGATTTTCTTCAAACATAGTTAAGAACCTTCTCGATCAAGTCACCTTTCAAACAGAAAAAACTAAATCAAAATCGGTCCAGCCGTTTGGGCTCTACGTGGACACGAACAGACACACAGACACACAGATACACAGACACACACTACAAACTTATAACACCCCTTTTTTTGGTCGGGGGTTAAAAATAAGAAATATTTAACAAATTTGAAAAGCTTTCATTTGAGTTTCCTGTAAAACATAAAGAAGGCCAAAAGAGCATTCATACACATCGTTCTTTTACTGAAACAACATCATAACTCAGAAAATTGAATTTTTGCGTTAATGATGCAGAATCAATCCTCATATCGTTCTACATACAAATATCTTGTTTACTCAACTCTTGAGAGAAAAATAAAATTATCTCTTTCCACTAAGTTGTGTGTAAATTGAAATCTTTAAACTCCTTTTCTGGCAAAACCATTTTTTTGAGTTATGGCGTTGTTTAGTAAATGAGCGATATATTTTTAGTGAACAGTCAGTCGCCTTTTTCGACAAGATTTACACTGTTTTGTTAGATCTGCCAATTCTATCATAATGTCTGCTCGTTTTAGTTTGCTTTTCTATCATGAATGCAGAGTGACCTTTTGTCCCCCTTTTTTTAGTGTATTTCATTTATGCGTCTAATCTTAAGGAATACAATTCTTAGATTATATTTAATTTGAGAGCGCTAGCTCTTTTTTGGAGTAAATTATATAATAATACATTAAAAATGAGAAGTTTAGTGTAGTTGTCTCGTTTTTTTTTAATGTTGCCCCTTTTTTTGAAAAATCCCCTATTTGGTGCCACTTTTTGAAAAATGTCAGCGGTCACCCTGCATGAATGGACTACCGAAAGTAACGGTTTTGTTCATTCACCCATGAAAATTTTAATAAACGAAATTTACACATTAGGACTGAAGAAATTATATGAAATGTTTATATGTTTGATCGGTCAATGGAATTATTGTCTTATTTAAAAATAATAATGTCTCGCCCGTATTACTCTCTATGGCGTAGTCTTGTTTTAAAATTTTATGCGGGTGCCACGCTGCGAATAGTTAGTAGTTCAATGATTCTCAGACTTGTTGATGCGAGTTCCAACTTTGGGAACTAAAATAGTATTCCCGTTCAACCTTACCGAGCAGCTACAGATTAAAATGCCTTGAAGTTTCGGCCTAATAATAACTTCTTACACATAACTATGTATAAAAATTCTTATTCTTACTTTGAAAAATCCAAAAATGCCAAATGCCCATGATAAAGAGCCGGTTTCATTTCATGCCACTTGGTGACATTACGCACAAAAGATATCTGCAAGTAAACTCAAAATAATTACAAAGAACACACGAAATCTTAAATTTCAAAGTTTCACCTGATTGGGCAATGATAATACATGATTATTGGCCGTAATATTGATATGTAAAACATGAAAGCGATTCTTTTTACACAAATCATAGGCAATATTAACAAAACTTGTAGAGCCCGTCTTGGGTACACGATTATACAGCACCACCAGTTGTTCCTTATAATCAAAGTTATCCAAAGGGGTAAACACATCTGAGGCAGCAACTGGTGCATTTGGCGGAGATTGCAAATTGAATTTGGTTAAAGGTTTAACACCTGCAAAATATACATAGATACCATACGGACATGCATAAATATTTGTATTTATTTTTATACCATTATGTTAACATACCATCAAGTTTCAGTTCGGAACCTATAAGCCAATAGCCAAGGCATACCAGTAGGCACAATACGCCCATTAGAAATACCCAGTGTTTCTTGGTCAACAACATTTTGCGGCCGAGTTTGTTATACATTGAGTCATCTATTATACAAACGCTAAAGAATTTTTTTTTATTGGAATTTTCACTTTACTTTGTAGTTCTACAAAAATTTATAGAAATATAGTTTGTCTTTTATGCTTAAGTTTACACATGTTTTCCTTATTAATCAATGGCTAGACAACTTCCTTTTTTATGTGCTGTTGCTGTACAAAGTTTTGTTAACAGTTTTGTTGTAATATAATAAAAATTTCATTTAAATAACAAAAAATTACGTGAGAAAAATGCACAAAATTTTTTCTTGGTTAATATTTACTTATAAATTCTGTTGTCAAATAAGAATATTTTGTAAGCAAACAAGACAGCGGAAAGTGACATTTCTAAACAAAACAAAACAGCGGTTGATATGGGAATTTGCATATGTGTTAGCAATTACTAGTGAATGTTGCAATATAGTGCAGCATAGCAGCTGTTGGAGTCAGTAATGCCAATTTATCGCATTTCTCGCTGTACTTAGCGGTTTTTAACTACATCAAAAGAGGTGTTTTTCGCCTTAGCGCCCTTAATAAAAATCAGGCTAAATTAGCGTGCTTTTAATAAAGTCAATAACAAGGATTTAATTCAACATATTTTTATTTGTTTTTGCATAAAATTAAAAATTTTCTTGTATTAAAATTTTTTGATAAAATTTATAATAATACGAGATATACCGAAGTATATTTGTTTGAGATAAAGTCCTTATTTTTTGAAATAATTTAAATTTATTTTTGGTTAAGCAACATCTATATGCATTTTGTTCCTGCTCATTTAACTTGTCAGTAGACTTTAACGATAATGTTAAAATATTATGGGTTATGAGCTGGAACGAAATGCATATAGAAGTCGCTTAATAAAAAAATACATTATAAAATATCTCTGGACTATGCCAACTAGATAAATTTCCATTGAAATATCAATAAAAAGAATATTAAATATGGGATTAAAATTAAGAATGCATTTCAACATTGTAAATGTCAAATCTTTTGAAACTTCACACCTAACAAAATTGTTTTTGTTGTTGCAAATGGTTGACAAATAAAATTTTAATATGTACAACCTAAATATTTCTATTATTCTCATACCTGAAAAAGAGTTAGAATTGAATTCACTAAAACACAATTTACACTGTGTCTTTTCTGCTTGTTTTCACAGGCAGACTTTTGTAGTTGAGAGGTGTTGAGAAACTTGCGGAGTAAAACAAAAGGCACGAAATGATAATTCAAAGGTATCTTTGACGTTTTTCTTTGTTTTTTTCTTACTCTCAGCATTTAGCGTGCATACAAATGTCAAAAAAGCATGAAGAAAAACTTTTAATGTAAATGTGAGTGACTTTTCATAGAGGATTTAAAAGAAAATTGTCCAAACAAGGCAAAGTGTGAAATTGCAGTTATATATCGTGCCATGATCTGAAGCGATATAAGTTTCGAACTTAATTTTTTGATCAAAATCGATTATTTGCTATCGGAAATAGTCCATTTTCGTTAAAAACGATGTCCAAAAAATACCTTTTTTGGCGGGTATGGTTTGATATGCATTGACATATCGTCGAGTGGTTACTGGTTTGCCTCAGTGAAAATGTATTTTTAATATACTGTGCGGCAAACCAGGCATTATCCGACGTTATATTAATATTAAATTTAACGCGCGCAGGAAAGTAGCGTATTTTAATCATAAATAGACAACAAGGCAGTAATTTAGCGCGTTCTAGCGCGTTTTGAAAAGGGAAATAGCGCGTTTTTTTTCTTATAAATAGTTGACAACGCTAGTGGGTGAATAAACGCTAAAAACGGCGGCTAATTTTAAGGTTAGTGTTTGTGTAAGTGAAAAATAATTGGAATTTGCAAACTGCAATTAATAATAAAAAAAGGAAGAAAATAATTAGTAATCTGTGTTGATAAATAAAGTTTATAGTGCCCAAGAAATAATTAAATATTTAAAAATGGCTGGCAATTTTAGTTTTATTGAAACAGTAAAAGAATTATCTGAAGAGGGCATTACATTTGCCGACAAACAACTCAAATGGGATACAGCGGCCGATGGTTTGTAAAAAATTATTGCCTCCAAAATTTCAATAATATTTTATTAAATTGCAGTCGAAGAAGTCGTTCGAGCCTTGGACACACAAAAGGTTGTGCACTATTTGAAATTAGATGGCAATACTTTGGGTGTAGAGGCAGCCGCCGCCATTGGTAAGGCTTTGGAAAAACATCCCGAATTTCATAAAGCTTTATGGAAAAATATGTTTACCAGCCGCTTAAAAACCGAAATTCCCGAAGCTTTAAAGCTTTTGGGCAATGGTATGACTATTGCTGGTGCAAAATTGACTGTTATAGACTTAAGTGACAATGCCATTGGTCCTCATGGCATGGCGGGCTTAGAAGATCTGTTGCGTTCGCCTGTTTGCTATGGTCTGCAAGAATTGCACATGAACAATTGCGGTTTGGGAATTTATGGTGGCCGTATGTTATCAAAGGCTATTATCGATTGTCATTGCAACAGTATGGCGGCCGGAACTCCCCTTAAATTAAAGATTTTTATTGCCGGTCGTAATCGTTTAGAGAATGAGGGAGCCAAGGCTATTGCTCAGATATTTTCCACCCTCAAGACTTTGGAAGAAATTGTTATGCCTCAAAATTCGATATATCACGAAGGCATTGCTGCATTGGCTGAAGGTTTTAAGGAAAACCCAAATTTGAAGGTGTTAAACTTGAATGATAATACAGTGACAAGCAAGGGTGCTGCTCATATAGCAGATGCTCTATCGCACATGACAAAGTGAGTAGAAAATTACTTTTTATGTTATAAAATCATTTCATATAAGTCGTTAATTATTATTTATGCATGCCATGTCTTAATATTTGATTGCTTCTGCTTTGATTAAAATTAGCAAGTAAACATGTTGCACTCATTTGAAAATAGCGTAATAAGTCGATTTTTTTAGTTTTGTTAGAGGTGTTATGGTTGTTCCAGCCATAATATAATAAACTAAATTTGCAAGAGTGAGATGTGTTTGTGAAAACTTTTTTGTTTACATTGTACATATGCCATTTTATTTTATATTTATTTAAAAATCCATTTGTTTTATTATTTTTGCAAAAAAATCATTTTCTTCTGTCTGCTGTCTTGGGTTTTTCGCTTCTTAATGGAAATAAATACATATGTATATAAGAGATTTAAGTAAGCTCATTCTCTGGCTTAGCTGTTAGCCTGCACAAGCTTCACCTTATTTCATTTTTGCTGAATTTAAATTGAAAAAAGTCATTCGGAACCACTTGCTATTATACATACGTATTTACATACATATAGCTCAATTCACAACCATATGTAGGATTTTAAAAGTTAAATTTCCAATTTTTGGCAATTTTTATAACTTTTTTTGCTTCTGCTCGTGTAAACTCTAACAGCCTTATTTATAAAAATTATTTAAGCTTTATAAAGGGGTTTAATAAAAAAATTTTCATATTAAGCCTTTATAAAGCCTTAATAATTTTTATAAATAGGACTGTAAGTAAATAACTTTTGTTTTTAAATGCACAGTTAGGATTTGCAATCGTCGAAGAGTCTACTGGGAATCTCATAAAGAGCGCTACATACTTACATCAAGCGTAGAGGGAGGGAATCGCTTGATCTATTAATCCATTTCAAAATTAAATGGTGTGTTTCCGAAAAAAACACCAAGAAAGATAAACAAAGTGCAACAGTGTTATTTTTGGACCCTTTAACAAATTATTAGACAATTTTTTTAGTACTTGCATGTTAAACAGTCCAAGATTAAAAAACAAGCGTGTCGAAAAATGTGTAAAAAAAGTAATAATTAAGAAAACAAGTAAATATTTTTGTTATTTTTACTCGTCAGATCATGATCATAACATTCTTTTAGAAAATTAATGTTAAATAAACACTATCGTCTAACAAACAGTCTATGCTACTGGATATTATACTTTTACTAATTTATACACTCTTTGTTTTAGTTGAAAGTTTAATTTTTTTAGATATTTTATTTATTTATTAGTTGCCTACAACAGAGTTTTCACAATTATTCCCGTTGTAATTCAAATAACGTAGGCGCATATTCATAGTGAAAACAAAGTTTACTTTAAGAATTTAAAACCAGTATTATTGCTATACAAACTACTGGTTTTAAACTCTTAAAGTATTTTTTGTTTATATGTTTGAATATGTGCCATACAATCTACAATAGTTTGTGAATTGAACAATATGTAAAAACTTAAAAAAATTGATTTTCCAAGATGTTCCGAAATTTCTACATACATACATATCATTTTCTGTTGTAAAAAATATGCTTTTCTACTTTTCGTTTACAAAATCTTATACCGCCTGTTTCTCTAAATGCGAACGATAGATTCGTTTCAGTTTTTTGTTTTTATTTTTAATATAAATTTTCGTTCGAATCTATCGTTCGCATTTAGAGAAACAGGCCCATAATTTCTTTTACAAAAAAAAAAAAAAATCCATTTATCCGAACTTTTCAGTCACTGGCGCATATTCATTGGCAAAATAATGTATACTTTAAAAATTTAAAACCAGTATTACCATACAAAATACTGGTTTTAAAGTAGACTTTGTTTTGACGATGAATATGCGTCAATAATGTCTTGAATGTTATTTAAAATTAGTTAAAAAAATATTTAACACCACTTTATTTGCACAATAAACAGTCGTTATTCGTCTTAATGAAATTGTCGTGTTTCGACTTCGACTAAGAAATGTCTACGACTCAAATGTCTAAATACGACAATCAACTTAAGGCTAACTATTCTGTTTTACCAAAGGTATCGGTCCATCTGTATAAAACTATATATTTTAACATTTCTTTTTGTTTTTTCCTAACCGTATTTTCAATAATTTAAACTAACCATTTCTTAAAAAAAAGTTAAATTCCCGCTTATCGTGGTGAGCGTATTTCAACTTCGACTGCGACATATTGGTCCTAGATTAAAGAAAAAAGATCTATTACATAAACTTCGTAATCGAAATCGAAAAACGCCAATCACGATAAGATGAATTACATTTGCGTATATACATATGTATGTATATGCACATGTGTGTGTGTGCGTGTGTTTTTTTCTAAATCAGTCTTCGTGAAATAAATTTTGGTGACTGCTTGCTTAAAACCAATGGTGCCTATCACTTTGCCGAAGCTCTAGAGGAGAATCATCGCGATTTGGAAATATTAGACTTGGGTTTCAATGAAATTGGACCCGATGGTGGCCTTGTTTTAGCGACAGCTCTGCAAAACAAACCCAATTTGAAAAAAGTTAATTTAGATGGCAATCAAGTAAGTTCATATTAAATTTGAATAAAGCAAGAAGAAAAAACAAATTATGCACTTCACAAAAATAACATCTAGTTCGGATTTGATGGACGTGAACGCATAAAAGAAGCTATGCAGTGCAGTGCCAATCCAGATGCTCTCGAGGAAATGGAAGAGGATCAATCAGAAGCCGAGGACGATGAGGAAGACGTTGATGGCGAGGAAGATGAAGAGGATGATGATGATGATGAGACGGTTGATGAGGAAGTCGATGAAGAAGACATTTATGATGAACATCATAACGATACTACAGAGGAGGCCGAGGAAAATGATTACACTGAAAACGATGGATCGGCTTATACTACAACTCAGGCGTTTACCACAAAGGTGAGTGCTAAAGCAAATACCAAAAATAAGTTAAGACCATTTTAACTTCTTCATACTTTTCATAGCTGCTCAATGCCAATGAATCCTTTTCATCAAATAAAAGTGAAACATTTGTTACAACACCCACTAACAAGGCAACCACCACAGCCGAAAGTTTCTGTCTCAATCAGCAACCCTGTACCCTGCAAATGTTCGAATCTCTGACGGAAACTGATAAATTACAAGCCTTTAAAAATATTATGGAGGTAAAATTAGAGAAAACACATTGATAAATAAACTCTAAAAGTACATACATAAATAATTTTCACCTTTCAGCAATTCACCGATGACAACTACTTACTGTTGCTTATTTTCACCACCCTGAAATGTGCCCATTTATCTCAGTCGTCTACTGCTGCATTAGATTTGGCCACCTCTTTGTTTAAAGAATGTATTGACTATGCTGTCAAAACTAAACAAGAACGTCGTGTTTTGAACTATTTGCTTATACAGTTGGGCCTAATGCGCAGTGAAATTAAATTAAAATCCGCTTATGATATGAAATCCTGCCAGTTTGCTCTTAAGGAAACATTAAATAAACAAACTTTGGCTAGCGAATATATGAAAAATACTTTAAAAGTGTTCCTAGATCAAGTGGGAGCCTAAGAAATTTCTAACATTCCTCACAATTTTTTCTCATCATTTTATGCATAATTTTTTTTGTATAATTTTTTTTCCTCTCTGTTCTCTTAGTGCTAAATTATAATTTGCTGTGAGAATGAAATAAAAATTTATTTATTATAACAAAAAATAAAAAATTTGTATGCCATTAAATACTTTTCCGCTGACGCTCAGTCGTACCGTCTTTTTTTAGATAATTAAGGCTTACTAACTGTTTCCACAAGTCGGGCAGACGACGACTCGTTTAGTGCCTAAAAAATTAGTGCTTTTCATATAAATTTTCTATCAAGTTGACCGTCCGTGTTGTGGAAACAGTGGGTTCATTTTTTTATGAGGCATATGTTGAGACTTTTTTCACCATATCGATATGAACTTCTCTATTTGGAACGCTTATTTTGACATACGTATGAAATTATTGCACCTATTGTCGTTCTCAATTCAGTTTAGTTTGGGCATGGAACATTTTGGGCCTAATTCATATTTCATTTCCATAGAAAATTTGTTTCATAAACCTCTTATTAAACAGAAATATTTTTTATGAATAAGGCAGTTTGTATTTTCTAGAGCAGAGTTTGACATAGAAAAAGTGGAAAATAATCTCTGAAGCATTTTTCTATCACTTTTGATTTGATTTGCTAACACATGTCTTCTATTGACAAGTAAAAAATTTCTTAATGGGTCTTATTGCGGTTTGTCGAATTTTTCGTTTCGACTTCGGCTGCACTAAATTAAAAAATTATGTCACATTTCTCTTTGATTTCTTTAATATAGAACAAACTGTCGTAAGTCGAATCGAAAAATCCGCCAACCGTACGGAGGCTGAATGTACATATATATACATATATGGTTTAAATGTTAGTTAAATACAGCGAAGTTCGAAATTTATCTCAAACGTCAGAAATTAGTCAGAAGTTCAAATTTGTTCAATGGTAAATTTCCTATTCTATATAGGATAGGATATCCTATTCGCTCTTGCATTTTAGGTACCGCATGTGTTCTATGTTAAATTCTACTAGCAGCATTTGTGTGGAATACTTAAACCCTTTCACTCTTCTCCATTTCATAAAAAGAGGGTCAAATAAGGTCACTTAAACGAGGATTTAGCAAGTTAAGAAGTTTATAGAATTTTATTATAAGTCTCTGTATACATTAAAGCTCAAAATTAAACTTAAGCAGCAGCAATTAGTCAAATCTAGAAATAGTTTTAAGGATTAATTTAAATTTTTTACTTATTCGATTGATTGAAAATTGAATTAAAAATTTTTTTTATCGATAACCATCGATGGGTTTTAAGGAGGAATAACTTTTGAATTCTCAAAATCAAACGAAAAATTTGGGATATAATATTTTTCTCTTTTCCAAATCGCTCATTCGCTAGAAATTAAAGAAACATGCTTCCAATTCAGATTCATAATCATCGATGAGTTTTAACAAGAAATAGCTCTAGAGTTTAAATTTTTATTTAAAAAACAACAGTGGAATTCGCAAAATCGAACAAACGATTGGGGAAATGCTATTTTTTGTTTTTACAAATCGAGCATTCGCTAAAAATTAGGGAAACATATACTTCCAATTAAAACAAAAACTATGGCGGGAAAAATGTTAACAATAAAATAACAGCCTTATTTATAAGAATTACTAAGGCTTTATAAAGTGTTTTTAAAACAAAATTGCATACAAAATTTGTCTTATAAAGTCTTTATAAAGCCTTAGTGCCTATTTCACAATTTTAAAATTTGTTTTTGTTTTAAATGTATTTGTACGAAAGAAAGAACTCATTCGACATCGTGAAATAGGCAGTTAATTATTTTTATAAATAAGGCCGTACGTTTTTACTGCGAAAGTTTAATAATTTATAAGCGATTTAAAATCACTTCATTTACAACAGTTTTTGTTTTGTTTGCTTAGCTTATATTGAACAAGAGTGGCAACTTTGATCCAAACTGCAAGTACATCTATTACAATTTGGTTTAGGGCTTTGCTAAACATAGCAGCTAAAAACACCCACCCTGTTTTCTTATAATAAATATAAACAGGGTGGCCTCCTTATAAATAAAAAAAGCCGTTAATTTTAAATTGCTTGCATGGCAATGATTTTTATTAGCTTTCATTGATAGAATTTCATTTAATTTATCTAAAATTTTCTTAAGTTTAATTAAAATAGTTTACAAATCTTTGCTTTTTACAACTAAAACTAATGCAAATGTGTTATTGTTGAGGGTATTCCATAAGCATTGGAAATACTAGGAAATTAGGTATTAAGTGTTAAGCAGTAAAAATATGTAGGATTTTGTTAAAAAAAAAAATAAAAAAACATAATACATAATTATAAAAATCGTACGTAAAATAATATAGTATGCAAAAAAATAATAACAAAAATACTATTGAATCGAAAAGTTGCAATCTTATTCGTCAACAATATTTCTAAAGGCTGGTACTCACGTTGCTATAGAATCGTTCGTCTTTTGAGAAAATGGATCCATTAGATCGGGGTGGCATTTTCTCAAAAGTCATTTGACTATGCAGTGGAGCGAGTAACAGCCTTAAGAATTCGCTCTTTATCTCTATCTCTCTCTCTCTCTTTCTCTTTATCACACAAATGGTCCAGCAAAATAAATTTTTCGCTTTGTCGGCAATGGTTTGCTGGTCAAGGAATTATTTTCAATAAATTTCTCAAAATTTGCTAAATTCTTTTTGATTTTCTTGGCCTGGTTGTTGCAAGGATTAATGGCGTCACACAAATTCTCCGCATCGATATACATTTTTGAGGATTTCGTTTCATTAGCTTGCTCGTCTAGTTCAATTTCATTGCTGTACTCCTCATCCAAATTGTATTCATCGGCCGTGATTATTAAACTTTCACCATCTTCTTTAATATCGGCCAGCAAGGTTGGCATTATGGTATTGAGGCTTTCATTAACCTTAGGCAAATCGGACTGAGAATTTTTTCCATACTCAACATCTAAATTATACCAATCGAACTCAGCCTGTAGCGGTAGGCTGGTAAGGCATTCAGTTTCACTTGTAGGTTTGCCAAATACCGAGCTCTTGGGCGTTGTGGGTGTAATCGGGGTGCTGGGAAGACTTAATCTTTTGTTGATTTCTTGTAAGATATTTGGCATGTGCTTACGTTTGTACTGCTGTTGGTAATTGGCCGAGCTTAATTGGGGCTTCAAAACACAAGACTCCAGCTTGGGAGATTTTAAAGAATTCGTTAGAATACCATTCATGGGAGTTAAATTCAATTTTAAAGAATGTCTATCGGGTTTGTTGGAGGCATTTGTGTGCAGTTTTAACGTACTATTAGGCGAGTTAGCGGCGTTGGGAGTGAGGCTTATAATACCCATTTTAGTTGAGTCAGACTTGGGTGTCATTATTAAATAATCATTTTGTTTTAATGCAGATTTAGGAGCTATAATGGCAGCCACATTTGGTAACTTTGGTATATCAGCAAAAATCTCTTCGATTTCTTCAGTCTTTTGTGAGGCAGCCTCCGATACAACCGTGGCCGCATCTAAATCATTTTCTTGTTCAACAACTGACTCCATATCACGTTCCGACAAGGGAACTCTGTGTATATCAGCTCTTATTTGCACGCTGGTGATGCCCACATTAACCTCGGATATTGAACAATAATCGGGTTCCACTAAGACTTCAGTATTATGACTCTCTATTAACTCATCAGGCGATTCATCGAGCTGTTGCAAGGATTTTTTAAACTTTAGCAAATTGGCTGGTTTCGGTGGCAAGGCTGGTGGCAATTTTGCAGATTTGTTTATCATCTCTACGGGCGAGTTAACGGATTTATTACTTGCATCCATATCCACATATAAATTTGAAGAGTTCAACTCTGAGCCTATGGGCTCATACTCATTGCTATAAATACTCTCGTAATTGAAAGTCTCCAAACGCTCGCTTTGTCCGCTGCCATCCAGAGCCGGAGAATGTGTTATATAGGGCGCCATACTCTGGAAATTTGAGATCACATTTGTAGTTTTGAGTTCATTCGCCCCCTCATCTTCATCTTCTTCAGTTTCATCGTTTCGGGGTACATGTACCATACTATTTTTTGTTGAAAAGTGCACACGTTTGCGTGTTAGAGTTCCATTTCTCGAACAGGGTGCTGCACCATCGCTGGCTCTACTACTGCTTCTTTGATTGCGTCTATCACTCAAAGAACTGCGTCTGGGTAGTGTCGTAGAATTTTTGGGAGTTTGAGATCTTTCTTCTACACCTTCCATACTCTGCTGTAGTAGAATCTGATTGACGCATTCAAGCACGGGGTTTACAGCACCTTGGCCATACGATTTAGTACCAACCGAGCCCTGTATATCCTCTTGATCAGAAGCACTTGCATACCAATCATCTGTTGAGGTTTCATAAATTTGTTTGGGCGAAGCTTCTGAAAAATCTTCCATAGTTCGTCCACGCACTACCTTCGATTTGCCCTCCATTTCTTCTTCAAAGTCATCATCTTGTGTGGGTGAGAATATGCCATCATCCTCTTCCAGAGTCTGACTGATTTCACTGGCCTTACTGGTAGCCGTACTGATGGTACTCTTCGAACTTTTTGTACTCGCTCTTGAATTTGAACGTGTTATGGACGATAAAGTATCCAAACCGCTATGCTCTGAATCACGTTCACTTTCGCTCTTTACGCCGTGCATGCGTTCCATGGTTCTCGAATATATGTTGAGTTTTTTATAGCTCGACTGCGACTCAACATGGCTTATGTTGCTGGCATATTCTTCGGAATTAATATCTGCCTCTAAGGCTGGGTCGTCAATGTTCATAGCTCGGGAGCGCATATAATCACGAAACGTTCCCGATGTTCGTTTGCTGGTATAGCGTACACTGCGTCTGGCTCCGAAAAATGATGATGAGACCGTATCATCACTCGAAGAGCCGTGTTCAGTTGTGGGATCATCTGAAAGAAAAGAAGAATAGTAGAAAGCAAATTAAAATTTTGGAAAAAGCTTAAGAAAATAAAAGGGGAACAATTGCAAGACTTTTCTTAAGAATAAAAGTCGGAGATTTCCGGTAAGAAAGTTTTAGAGGAGTTAAGTATATGAAGGTCACTATTTCAAAGCAGAAAACTGTCGGATTTATGTGATGGGAACGGAGGCTTTTTGAGTCGGGTTTAGTGAGCCCTAGGCTAACGGGACATATGAGTTTGGTCTTAGTAGATTTGGAATAGCGATACAGTGGGTAATATAACCAAGGATCTGTGGGGCGACCCAGCTTTTGCCCAGCCGAGATCCCGTTACTTTGGGGATGACATATTAGCGGACATTACCCACCTTAGAGGTATTGACTGGAATAGTTTGAGGGACTATCTAAATGATACTAACTTCCTATAAAGATGGAGTTCGTTTTTTAATTCACATGGGAGCGCACAACAGGCCTATACTGACTTATGTATGTATGTCCCCTGACATGAGCGCAATGGCTCCTCTCTTCAACCTAACCTAGTGGAATCCAAGAGTACGTTCGAGGTCGTTGACATAAACTCTGTGTAACGCTCTCATTACTAATATCCGGTAAAGACTTGGGTTCACGGGTTGTGCGGTTTTTAATAACCCTCCTAAGATTAAGGTAGAAATAAGCAGTTAGTTCTATATTAGCGGAAGTCATGTTCACATACTCTTCCGAGTTGCGATGGATTGCTGTGTTTTCCAGGCCGAGATCCTAGTGTTATGAAAAAAACTATTTTACAAAACTTTATTAAATCATATTTTTATGAATAAGGCTTTAAAACTATGCTGATTTCTAGGCACTTGCAATATTGAATAGAATAAAACTGCCGAAGAGTTGGCAAGATTAGGGTTCATGTTAGGCGACGCAGTGAGGGAGCAATTGGCAAAATCGACCGTTTATGAGTTTTAGACCAGTCAGAATGAATGAAGCGTTCCTTATGTAGTAAGTAGAATTGTAGAGTCTCGATGGACTTATGGACGAAGCTTGACTTGAGATCCGAACTACTACATAAGGCCTCTAGAGTGTTTGTGGCCAAAGTGGCACCAGAGTTCTTATACAAATGAATACACTTGCACGAATACATTACTCCCGTTGGCCAGCACTGCTCTAGAGGAACTGAAAGGCGTATTGATAGGTAACTAGCCGGTCAGAATAAAAACCAGCAGATGGGAGTACCCCCGATTTTCGAAGGCTGTTAGAGGATGTGTCATTGCCCGAGATAAAAGCTTAAAATACATATAAAAAGAAATGCAAACTTATAGCAAAATTTTAGCAACTCCTAAAGGTAGTAAAGGATGTTTTTTTATGGAGCTACGAGGGCGGTTCGGAAACTTCTTAGCCTATCAATGAAAGAGAATAGTTAGTTTTTCAAAAATATTTTTATTTTTCAGTGTAATCTCCTGAAACTTCAATACACTTAGTCCAACGCTTTTCTAGCAATTCTATCCCTTGATTAAAATAGTTTTCCTCAAGGTCTTCAAAATAGTGGTTTGCAACTGAAATTGCATCTTCATTTGAGGTAAAACGCTTGCCAGCAAGGAATTTTTTTAGATTTGGGAACAGGTAAAAGTCACTGGGAGCCAAATCAGGAGAATAAGGTGGGTGGTCAAGCAACTCGTACTTTAATTCGTTGATTTTAGCCATTGTTAAAACACTCTTGTGCGCTGATGCGTTGTCTTGATGAAAAATTATTTTTTTGTGTTGTAAGCCAGGACGTTTTTCTCGAATTTGTACATTTAATTGATTCAAAAGGTTGCAATAGTACTCTGAATTTATTGTTTTACCCTTTTGCAGATAGTCAATCAATAAAATACCTTTGAAGTCCCAAAAAACCGTTGCCATAACCTTACCAGCCGATTGAATTATTTTTGCCTTCTTTGGGGCACTTCCTCCAGCTTCAGTCCATTGTTTGGATTGTTCTTTTGTCTCTGGAGTATAGTGTCTCATCAACAGTTATTAAACGACGCTTAAAATCCATTTTATTTCGCTTAAAACGATCCAAACAAGCTTGAGAAATGTTCATTCTTATGCGTTTTTGGTCGACTGTTAACAAATACGGCACCCATCTTGCAGAAAGCTTTTTCATCTGTAGTTCTTCATTAAATGGACTCGATCATTTGAGATGCCCATGATATTAGCTATTTCACGCACTTTTATTCGTCGATCATTTAATACCATATCATGCACTTTGGGTACAATTTCTGTTGTTGTTGCTGTTTTTGGACGTCCACTACGTGGTTCATCTTCAATGCTTGTACGACCACGTTTAAATTCAGCAACCCAATTTTTTACTGTTGCATATGAAGGAGCACTTTCACCTAACACATTCACTATATCATTATGAATTTCTTGTCCCGATAAACCTTTTTTATGTAAATATTTAATGACACCACGCATTACAAATTTTTCCATTGTTAAAAAATCGCGGATGCGTCTTTTGTGAACACCTGTTTCTATATGAAGGAGTTGCCAGATCGAAACAAAATTTAACATGTGTTCATAGCAGAGATGGAAGTTTCCAAAACACATAACTTTTTTCTGTTTATACCGCGCTTTTTGTGCTAGGCTAAGAAGTTTCCGAACCGCCCTCGTATAAAACTTTAAGTTGGCAACACTTTTTTAATTGGCTGCCTTTTTATCAGCTGCCAAGTAATTTATGTTTAGTTTGGTTTGACATTTCAACACGAATAGACAGACGCCTGAGCAACGCTTCGAAATACGTACGTAACGCGCACTACGTCCATTTTAGACGTGGATCGAACTCATTTGACACAAACCAATGATCGAACCCATGTAATTTAAATGGGGTTGATCATAGGTTTGTGTTAAAAACGAGCTACTGAATGAGTTCGATCCAAGGGGGTTACTCTCTATTGCGATGCGAAAGCAATTACGATGCGAAAGCTAAATGCGTTGATATGCAAATTTGGTACTCTCTATTACTTTCACAAAACCTTACGCAAAATTTTTTGAAAAAGTGGCACCACGGACATTGCAAAAGAAAATATGGCAAGGGTTGGCAGTACTGAAATGTCAAAATATGTATAAAAAAACGACAGTTAAAATCAAAATTTAAAAAAAAGTGAAGTGTAACAGCTTTTAATTGAAAATAAAGTGATGGATTCTTTAGCATTATGGTTTTATGAAGAAAACGTCCATGTATAACGAGTTGCAAAACGAGTCTTAAAGGTTCAGTTAGACGTTACATAACCATAGCCATAGAAAACAACCTTAACGCCATAACTCTCACCATAGAAACCAATTGAATTTTGGTTTGGTTATGGCTATGGCATTATGGGTATGTAATTTAATTTAAGCTTAAGAGATAGTTCCGATATACTTTCCTTAAATGACCGCAGGTAAGAAAAAATCTGTAGCGGTATGTTATTAAATACATATTGCTTTATTTTAACTTTGTACAAAATTTGCGTTTCTGTATGTTCTAAACACTGTTCAACACCAGCTAAAGGTTTATAAAACTAGCCGCTGCCTTAAAATTACTTGGCCAAGCTGGATACCAACATCAAATTGGCCAGGACCATACCTTACGAATATAGCAGCAGTCAATGTCCCGTCGCTTAAAAGAGCTCTACGTAGCGATTGAGAAAATACAAAACTGTGCTGGAAATGCATTTTATTTTTACGCATTTTCACTTGGTGTGATTTTTAAAATCAAATATGAATACATACATACATGTGTAATATTTTAAGTACTTTAAGTATGAGTACTATAAGTGTCACATTTCATTATAAACAACCAGCTATATCCCTTACAGGAGGTCCATTAGAATTTAGGTCGTCTGTCAATTTTGTCCACAAATTATTTGCCATTTGCTCACATGCAATCCACTAAAATTTCAAACTACCCTTGTTTTGTTTTTAATTTTTTGGCTTTTTCCCTAAAAACTACGATTTAAATATAAATATTTTCGTTTTAAAAAAGGTTTATTAATCAAATTTCCATAGAAAATTAGTTTTTAGCCTTTTATAAAACAAAAATATTTTTTATGAATACGACAGTCAATATATAAAAATGTTTTTCAACGTACTTACATGTTTTTCTCACTTTGCGTTTGGTATTTAGCTAACGCAAGATTTTCGCGCTTATCGAGCGATTTTGACAGGCGCTTTCGCATTGTAGAGTACGGTGATACCAGACTTGCGAAACGGAAAATAAAAGATGCGAAAGGTAAATGCGCAAATGCATTAGAGAGTACCAATCGTGCGATTTCGTACCATTTTTCTTTCGCATCGTAATAGAGAGTAACCCCCCAAGTCTAGTCCATTTTACGGTCAACATAATCGTCCATCAGAGCAATTTATTCAATTGCCTATGGAACCTTTTAGCACCACGTTTCAGAGAAACAAGTCGAGGCAAAATTATCGGCGGCGGTGCCGCAGTAGTTTTGTGATCAGCGGTGGCGCGCCGAGAGGCTGAAAGAAGCATATGAAATTGTACGATTTTGCCTTTTTTGAGCAGATAAGATTTCGGCTGGTTTTGAGCCGATGCGATCCGGTGCAATCGCCGACGACGGTATGAATAAAATAATAACCGTCGGCGGCGCGACAGTCGACTTGTTTCTCTGCCACGTTTACTCTAAATGATAACACGCAGCCTCACAGACGTCGTACAGTGCGTACGGAAGAAGTCATTGCTGCTGTAGAGCTCAGGGTAGATAGAGGAAGACCCGAATCAGTCTATAATCAGGCTGTAGAGCCATAATTAATCTCTTTTTCGTTTATCAATTGATCAAGTATGATGTGCAGGACATGTGGGGTGTCAGCAAGATGGCGCAACACGTCACACAGCTCGTGCCGCAATTGATTTATTGAAGGAAACGTATGGTAAACGCATAGTTTCACGTTTCGGACCCTTGAATAGGGCTCCCAAGATCGTGCGATTTTAAGCCGCTGGACTATTTCTGTGGGAATATATGAAGTTGCTAGTCTACGTGGATAAGCCGGAAACGTTTGATTACTAGGAGGACAACATTCACCGCGTTGTTGTTAATATGCGGCCACAAATGTTGGAAAGTCATAGAAAATTGGAGCTCCACATAAGACTACCTACGAGTCAGCCGTGGCGGTCATATGCCAGAAGTCATATTTAAATTATAATGCCAGAAGATTATCTTTCGAATGAAGTAAATTCCATGTCAATTTAAAAAATACATTTTTGTTTTATTCCATTTCAAAGTTCTATACCTCTATAAAAAATATCCTCTAAAATATATTACAGAGCTGGAAATGCCACTACTCTAATTACAGTCATGCCAATTAGTTAATCACCCTTATTCCAGTTGTCGACATCGACGTCACTTTAACACAAGACCAAAAACAAGATTTATTGTTTACTCGCTCTCGAGAACAATTTTGTGCTACTGAGAATCTATTTCCGTTCCCTAAGGTCTCATAAACCTGCTAAGAGGACTCGGTTGTTTTCGACAACGTGTACACAAGTCCCAATTTTTTGGTATTGTGTTATAAGTGACGTCGATGTCGACAACTGGAATAAGGGTGAATATTTCGCTGTTAATAAAGTCACCTAGACAAATACTAGATTTTAAGAATTTAAACAACCAAGTAAACACACTTCAGCTAGAGATTACCAAAAAAAAATTTCAAACTTACCATTATTTCTACTGCCATTTGTATCCTTAAGGGAGTTGTTTCCCACTCCTGTTTGTGTGCAGTTGTCTGTTACTTCAATGTCATAGAATTGTTTTCTACAATTCATGCATTGCAAGGCTTCCAAAACTAAACAGTCTTCGAGTAAATCATTTGTGTCTCTTTCACCATCTTCATTATCACCATCCTCCACAACACCCTCATCCTGAGCACATTCCTTTGCCTCCTTCTGCAGTTTGGACAAAGTTTTGCGCAAAGCTCTATTCTGTCTAACCAAACGGCAAATTTCAGCATCTTTTTCTTGCAAACGTTGATTAACCGATTTCATATCGGTTTTTAGCTTGGACTCGAAACACAGCAAAGACTTTACCACACAGGCCAATTCTTCGGTACGGCGGCGTTTTTCTTTGGCCAACTCTCGTTGCAAAAGTTTATTTTGCTGATCGTGACTTGCCAGCATTTGCAAGAGTCGACGTCTTTGAGCTCTTTCAGGCGAGATCGGTGAGTTGTTATTAGTCGTTGATGCTGTTGTGGGTGAGGAGAGTAGGTTGGTCAGGGGAGTTTTTTCCGGTTGGGGTGTCATGGTGCCTTTTTTGCGCTCTCGTTTGCTAAGAAAATCTCCCGTCGACGAAGTTGATGAAATGCTGCGTTGCAGATCGACTACTTTTAAACTGGGCATAATTGCTGATGATAAGTTGAGTGTAATAGAGTTATCAGTTACCTGGAAAACAAGCAAGAGTAAACGAAAACATTTAGTTAAGGAATTTTAATTGGTTTTTAATTTGTATTGTATTGCGTTGCTTTTTTTCTTTTAATAATAATTTCTTACTATTTTTGTTATCAATGTTTTGTTTGTGTTGCTGCTCGAGTGTTTGATTTTTATATTAACTCTAACTATTACGAATTTCTAATGTCGACCTTTTACCATTGACGTTTCTTTGATAACTGAAATTGCAAAATGTTTGTTATTCGCTTAAAAGTTGGTGGGATTTTTGCTTTGTATTGCAAAAAAAAAAAAAAAAATAAGAAGGGGTTTCCACAGCTGTACTATATATTTTTTTTATTCTTATCTTGTATTTTTTTATGCAATTATTTAGTCATTTAATTTATCATGGTTTACTTTGGATTTATAACTCTACTAAGCGAGTTAATAGATAAGTGAGGGGTAAAACCAGACCATAAGGTGACAAACTGTTGGAACACATATTGCAGCAATTACATATGTATATGTAGCTGGTTGTATAGTTTAGTGGAAAACTACGAGTACCTAAACCCTTATTTATGATACACATACCTTGTTTCCCCACATGTAAGTGGGTGCTGTAAAAAAACATATCAGCTGGAAATTTAGCAGTTAAGTTCGCTAGGGAGTTACGTTTCTATGGTATATTTGTTTTACGAGGGCGGGTCAATAAGTCTGTGGTGACCATTTGAATGAAACGCAGGTTTTTATATAAAAAGTTATCTTATTTTTCAACATAGTCTGCTTGGAGTTCTATACACTTATTCCAACGTTTCTCCAGCTTCAGCGGATACTAATCATAATGTAACATTAGAGCGCCCTCCTTGGTCGTTATTGTGTAGCAAAAATCATCAGCGAAGTAAAATAACCAATAAAATGGTTACTAAACCACAGCTTTGAAAAATTTAATACGCCCCATGTAACACCAGAGGCGCTGCAGCACTGCCTTATTAAAAAACGTGCAAAAAGCAGAGTTGTAAAATAAGAATGAAGCTTTCCTCTATCTATCCCTTTCCTAAAGAAGGTAACACCTAGTAGTAGTAGTAGACATTCATTGACTGAGTGTTAGGTTAGGTTAGCTTAGCAGGCTGCTGGAAAGGAAGGGCGAAATTTAGAGTCCAGCTCTCTTGGGTCAAATACAATGATCCCTTTGTGCTACCTGGGAGTTGAAGAGAAGATAGTGAGAGAGAGAGAGAGAGAGTGATAGGGAAGTGATAGTGATAGAGAAGACAGGTAGTGAAGGAAGAGATAGAGGAAAGCTTCATTCTTTTATAACTATGCTTTTTTGCACGAGGTTTTTTAAATAATGCAGTGTTGCATATTACATTTTTGAAGCTGTACTTAGTAGCCATTTTATTGGTTATTTAAAGCTAAAATTAGACGTGACATAGCCCTAATGCCATAGACATAACCAAACCAAAATTCAATTGGTTTCTATGGTGAGAGTGTGATATACTCGCCATAACTCTCGCCATAGAAACCAGTTGAATTTTGGTTTGGTTATGTCTATGGCATTATGTCTATGTCACGTCTAATTTAAGCTTTACTTCGCCGATGATTCTGCTACACAATACCGACGAAGGTGTCGTTTTAGTGACCAGTGCCTTATGCCTGCATCACTACAACTTTTTCCACAACAACTGATACCGGTGACACTAACGCACATCAGAAAAATGTGTGGTGTGGTTATTTTAATGACTGTAGGAGACCGAACTCGAACCCAGGACCTTCGGTTTTGCTTAAAAAAAAAGATGAAGATGATTTCGTCATTGCAGTCAAATCTCTTTCCACCCAGCCATTTCTTCAAGTTTGGGACCAAGAGATAGTCACTCGGTGCTATATCTGGGGAATAGAGTGGATGAGGGAGCAGTTCGTAGCCCTATTCATGGACTTTTTTGCCATGGAAACTGCACCCTTGCATTGTCCTGGTGGAAAAGAATTTTTTTCTTGGCCAAACGAGGTCCATATTTTTGCAATTCCTCATTGAATCGACCCAATAAGTTGGTATAATATTCGCCTTTGATTGTTTTCCCCTTCTGAAGGTAGTCAATTTGGATTTTACCGCGTGTATTCCAAAAAAAAAAAACGTTGGCCATGACTCTTTATTGGCTGACAAACCCAGCTTTGGCTTCTTTGGCGCCGATTCACCCCAAGAAATCCAGTGTTTTAACTGCTGTTTGGTCTTCGGTGTATTGTGGTGTATCCACAATGCGTCCGCAGCTATGAAACGTTGAAAAAACTCATCCATGTTGCGGTTGAACAACGCCAAACATTCCTGCGAAATTGTCACACGGTTGCGCTTGTGGTGGATTGTGAGCAAACGTGGCACCCATCTTGCGGAAAGTTTTCTCATACCTCGAGATCATTCAAAACTTAAAACACTGCGCCAAGGCAACAGGTAAAATGAATACTTCAACAAAGTAGTACAAACAATAAAAACAATATGGTATTTTGTTGTTGCCTTGGGAGGGTCGTGTGTCAAAAGCAGCTGATTGAAGATACTGAAGCAGATACCTACGCCATAATGGCTGACAGCCGGCTGCACCTAGCTGCCTATAATTTTAGTCAGCTGCGCCGCCGCCGGAAAAAGTTTGGGCGTATGTCGCCTGAAAACAGCCGCCGTTTCTCCATGTACAATATAAATAAACTAATAATTATTTTGTTTATTTTTTAATTATTTTTTATCTTAAATTTAATTTCCATGTCGGCCTCCGCCGACAATTTTCTCAAGAGTCGCCGCCGCCGACAAAATCGGGTCTCTACACAAACAACTTTTGACATACGAGCCAACAATTATATGTATTCGCCTTGAATTAGGCAAAAAAACAAAATAGATCAGCTGTGTTTTCAACTTGAAATTATTATTAGGCGTTGACACTGAGCCAGGTGCGATGCCTACGGCTTCCAAAAACTCCCTCACTTTCATGAATCTTTTCAATTGTTACGGGTGTAGAGACCTCTAATAGGCGTTCAGAACCTTCGTCCTCTTCTGTGCTTTTACGGTTATAACGAAATGCAGTAAACCACTCTTTTACCATTGAAATTTATGGTGAAGAGTCGCTATGTACTTATGAAGCTTAGCCTTGGCATGAGCTTAATAAGGGCACGAAATTCACTTTTTTCCATTTTCTTCGCAAAACGTGTGGTAGTCTGCTATTAACGGCTGTCAAACACAAACTAAAGGCCGGGGCACAATGAATCCGTCATGCGTTAAACTTCGCCTTTTTCAACTGACAGCTAAGTTGAAATGCATGGTTTCTTATGAGGTCGGTTACATTCAGTACGTGTCCGCCAACGCAAAGTACAAAATTTGGTAAAATTTTAACTTTTTGCGTACGTTGATTAGTTTGACAGATATTGGTTGGTTTTTTGGTATGTTTTGATTTAGATTTTTCGTGGCAGCAAAAATATAATTAAGCAAAAGAAATAAACGAAATAAGTAAAAAAAGTTGAATTTAATTAAATAAAATGGAGAATCGACCTATAGAAACTGTTCAAATGCTTCCGTCAATAAAGTACTCATTGTGCCAACCTGCTCCGTCATTGCGTTAATGTGTTTTGAAAAAGGCGAAGTTTAACGTATGACGTATTCATTGTGCCCCGGCCTTAAATTACGCAGCTTGTTCAAATTTTGACAGCAGCCAGTGGAGAATGGCCTGTTGACAGCAACAGTGTTGCCATTTCAATTAAGAAGGTCACGGACTTGTGGACCTGCCCTCGTATAATAACTATCGTTCTTTTCACTTGAGCACCGACTAATATTTAATTATGTTTACAATTTGCTTTTTCTATGACATTTCCTTGACTTATTTTGTTGAAAACATTCTAAAGTATTGAAACCAGTCGAATTACAATTTAGATGGTGATAAAAATCATGCAATAAAATCCATAATAAACTAAAAAAAATATTTCATTTCAACCGTAAACTATTAAACATTTATTACTAAATCATAATTAAGTTGTTAATTGATTTGGCAGTAAATTGATAACATGGCGTTGTTTTTCTGTAGAGGAAAAAAACTTAATATCGGGTGTTTTTTTTGTTTTGGCGAGATAAAAATTTGTGTGCTTAACTCTATTTTTAAACGATTAACAAAACAGTATAAGGTTCATATTTCAATTACCCAACCAAAAAAGGGTAAAATAGGGTATCTTTATAGCTGGGAAACTACATTAGATAGACTCTAAATTCTTAAAGCATACGAATGCTGCTAAAAAAAAAGCCGACATGTGCTTGGTACTTTTTTGATATGTGTACTTTTAGGGATTAAAAGGGGATAAGAACTGAATTTTGGTACTTTTTCAATATGTGTACTTTTAGGGATTAAAAGGGGATAAGAACTGAATTGTGGTACTTTTTCGTTATGTGTACTTTTAAGGATTAAAAGGGTGTCAATACTGAATTTTGGTACCTTTTTGCACTCGACATATCTTCTAAATTATTGAGCGTAGGAAAAAGCTTTTTGGCGCAAATTATTTTTTTTCTAGACAGAATCTCGAATGGATTTTGGCACTTTTTGAAAACTCACTTTTATAAGAGTTAAAATCGTATCAGTTTTCGGTACTTTTTCGTTAATGATAAGGTACATGTGATATATGTATATGTAAAAATAAGCTAAATAGCTGAAATTTAATATGTAGGTTCCCCTTTCAATGTACAAATCCACTAAGAAGGAATTTTTCGAAACTTGAATTCTAAGGGGATAAAAAGGGATAAAAAGGGATAAAAAAGGGCAAAATCGGTATCTTTATATCTGGGGAACTACATTAGATAAACTCTAAATTCTAAAAGCTTGGTACTTTTTCGATATGTGTACTTTTAGGGATTAAAAGGGGGTAAAAACTGAATTTTGGTACCTTTTTAGCACTCGACATATCCTTAAGTATTTGTTAAGTTTAGCGCGTTCTTTTCTTTAAAATCTCGAATGAGTTTTGATAAAATCCTACCCGTTTTCCGAACCTTTTCTTTACTTACCTTATGTACCTTATATGACATACATACATGTAAAAATAATTCACTATTAATTCCTACCGCTCGGTAGAAGCTGGGATAAGAAAACGTATGTTTTTTCGAAGGGCCCAAAGAGGTACCAAAAAGGGTAAATACGATGCTAAAAATTTTAAATTCGGAAGAATTCATACCATTGAAACATTTTAAATTTTAGGTAAATTTTATTAACTGATATAGTGTGGTAGTGAATTCTTGAACACTTGGTACTTGGTACTTTTCAAGAAATAATTTTCCGAAAAGGTACTTTTCGAAAAAAGTACTTTTTGGAAAGATGAAGTACTTGTTAAAAAAGCTGCTTTTTGGAAAAGGTACTTTTTGGAAAAAGTTACTTTTTGGAAAAAATTACTTTTCGCAAAAAGTACTTTGTAGGAAAAAGAACTTTTTGGAAGTGGTACTTTTCGGAAATAGTACTTTTTGAAAAAAAAAAATCAAAAATAAAAATTATTTCGGAAAATTATTTTTTTGAAAAAGGTACTTTTTTGAAAAACGTACTTTTTAAAAAAAGTATTTTTTGAAAAAGCGTACTTTTTGGAAAAAGTATTTTTTTTTAAAATGTCCTTTTTGGAAAAAGTATTTTTTTTAAAGATACTTTTTGGAAAGCGTATTTTTTGAAAAAGGTTATTTTTGGAGTGACCCTATTATCCTTCATTGAGCCACCGAATTCCCATAAAGAAGCCCCTGATGTCCTCTGATGACGAGTTTCGCGAACTTTTATATTTGAGCGCTATCTATTTGCGTCTGAAATGAATGAACTTGGTTAGCACAGATAAAATATCCGCTGACAAAGTAGCGTGTAATATGCTAGTTATTCATAAAAATGCTAATGAACACCAATGTATGTAAATAATTAAGTATCTATAAAAGTATTTTGGGAACACAAAATCTCAAAGTTCTTACTTAACAAACACCTGTTATCTTTCATGAAATCGCATGAGTCATTGTTCATTATTTAATGACGAGAGAAGGAGATAAACACACCACACTAAAGGGGGTAGTGGCAGTGGTTTTGTTCAACCATGAGCCAATTGCCTGATTGTAAGTGTGTTTTTTCGTTCTTTATTAATCTGCTAAATATTTTGGCAATATTTAATAGTGTGTTCACACTAACATGGTTTTAATAAAAATGCAACCTTGTTTTCGCTGTGTGCTAAATTAAGTGCTGCCAAGTTCAAATGACCGGCAGCAGCTGATAATGTTTGTGTCAGTGAATAAGAATAGATACCGATTGAAAGATTTTCAACTTAAAAATGTATGCAACCGCAACAATTATCCAAAAATTGCGGACGAAAATCACGGAAAACTAAGAACGCAAAATCAGCTGATTATTGTTTTAATGTTAAAACCAGATTTTAGCTTTAGGTGTGAAAACACCATAAATTATTTCTTTGTATTTAACAATTAACGGCTATTTTCACAATGTACAATTAAAAGCTAACAGGAACTTTAACGGCAACTTTTGTATGAAGAGCTTGCAGTTAAACTTCACGTTAACTCTTAATCATACATTGTGAAAAAGGCCGTAAGAAACACAAGCAATATTAAAAACACTTACCCCATCCCTTTGTTGATGCGCCTGCGCATTATTATCACCAGTTTTCTCCTGCTTCGTATTCTGTGCATTGCTGCGTCCGCCAAATGAAAGTCTTTTGTAGAGATTTGATGAAGACAATGATGATGAGATGCTGTTACTGCTAGTTGTTGTGTTGGTGGCATCACTGCTGCTATTAAATTCTCCCGAACTGGCACCACTGGAAGCTACTAAAGCGTCCACCAGCAGATCATGTTCACTTTCTGGTATTTTTTGATAATTTTGTAAAGTGGCCGGTTCCTGTTCCACTGGATCAACCGCTAACAAATTCTTGGAACATTTAATAGTCATTTCAGTCGCTTTAGGCAATTCTTCACTGGATGTTGATGATGATGATGATGATGATGAATTTTTGCTATTATTGCTATTGTTTACCTTGACACGCTCATAGAATTCACCGTCGGAACTGTGACGATAGCTGCCATGCAAACAATTAAAGGAAGACACTTTGCCACCACCCTCCAAATTCAGGTGATCCGAATCGCGTTTATTCGAAGCGTTTGAATTGTTTTGGGCGGCCGTGGGATAATTGCGATAATTCTTTATGGTATCATAAGTGCTAAGGAGATCTGTTTTAAGAAATTTCTCTATAAAATTTGTGGGATTTTTGGCAGCTAAAGAAGCAAAAAATTTATTGCCCGTATCGGAAACCGATGAATGACTTCTGCGATGAGTTTGTTTGGGATTGGTGGATGTGAGTGTGGCTGTGGTAGGGGCTATTTGTATAGTATGTGCTTCATGTTCTGGATGCTGTTGTACGCCATAGACTTGTGTAGTATTTAAGAGACCAAACATCACTTAGAAAGTCTTGGAATTTAAAGGGACAACAAAAGCTTTAATTTGCTTTGATTTATCTTTAAGCTTTTTGTTATGTCTTTCTGTTGAACGAATTTATTACATAAGTGGGCGGGGGCGCTCGTTGCTTATTTTAAGTTGCTATTGTTTGTATATTGTGGAGTTGCCATATTTGTTTTATTTCATATATAGAGATTCTGAAAAAAAGACAATAAAAAAATTATATATCTTTGTGAATTAATATTTTATTTATTTATTATTTATTTATTTATTAATATTGATATTTTAGATAAATACAATAACAATATAAGAGGGGTAGAAGCACCAGCTACTAAGGCCATCGGCTAAAATATTTTATTAAAATAAAACTTTGTTTCAATAAATGTTAATGAACTTGGTGGTCCTGATCAATGTTGCCAGATATGGCGATTTCTTGGAAAACGTTATGATTTCTAGCCAAACGTGGCGACTTTTCACTTTGTATGACCTCTTAATTTTTTATTTGGCGACATGGCGATTTTTCTGGTGATAAATAAGTTTGTGGCAATTTTTATAGCTATTTTTTTAATAATATTGAACTTCAAAATTTTTGTAATTCAGGAAAATTAGTTTGTTGAAGGAGTAGTTTAAGAAATAAATCAAAACTCGTTTGCAAGAAATTCAAACAATGTGATTATCATAAAAATCAAATTGTTTTTAATTTTCTCATATTAATTAATAGTAATTAAGGGGTTTTAATGTCGATGAGAAAAATTTATGAGAAATGCTTTTTCTTTTGGCGATTTTATTTCTACTTTTGGCGATTTTTTGCAAAATTTTTAAAATATCTTATAAAAATTTATTTAAAAAAAGTGTTATATAAAACAAGTTTATATTAAAAAAATACATAAAATTGATTTTGGCGGTTCTTAAAATCAATTTGGCGTAATGGGTCGGAAAAAATACAACCCTGCTCATGATAGTTTAACACTATGGTGAGATCAGTCAGAGAATGAATGGACTGTTGGCTAACAATTAGTAGAGTTTGACGGATGCGAACGATAACTTTCTTTTCTCTTAAAAACAAGAGGTATATAATTTTAGGTTGGCAATACTGCTTTACATGTGAGCTGTCAAACAGAAACACGCAGCATTTCTCCCAGCTAAAGTCTAATTTAATTGTTCTTGTCTTCTTTAGAAAATCACCTAAATTAATAAAAATATTTCTTTCATTCAATAAGAACTAAAAATACTTAACTTAAGAAGTTATTTTGAAAATTGGGCTTGTTTTTATTGTTAAGCAATTGTCTATATGCATTTCGTTCCCGCTTTTGGAACTCATCAGTTGACTTCAACCCAAAATTTTTTTTAAATGCATATAGATAACTGCTTAACTCTAAAAACAAGCCACATTTTAAAATTAAATGTATAGGGACCTTATGTCGGGTGAATATACTTTGGTATTTCATGTATTAAGAAGTTATTTCTGATTAAAATTTTATTTTTATGTACTTTTTTTGGAGCATGATGTTCCATAGTGCTTTTCGAGCTGCTATGAATGCTCGGCTAGAACTAAAAAGCTCTTAATGCTGCGAACTCAAGGTCTGCACTTTTCAACAAATACTGGGAGAGCTGGATTAACCATAAGGCTACTCCAACAATGACGCTTACAGATGATGTACTAGCAACAATTTCTCTGCCAATATTTTGTTTTACTGATTTATTTTGAAAAATATTTAAATTTTCTCTTTTGTATGACATTTTTCTTTCTTTTTATTATTTTAATTATTTCACTCGGCTGCTCTGCTCCACTTGTTTATTGTGCAAATATTTTATAGATATTTGATATTTATTTGTTACGAATGCAAATAACTAGAGCAATAGTGCATACTCGTATTAATATTTTGCAGTTTATTTATTTGTTGTAAGTCGTTTGCATAATCGAGTCTGGGTTTTTAGGGAAATGCAAATGAACATGTATAGGAAGTAGATAGCGGAAATAAATAATTAAATTTCACAAAAAAAAAAAAATATATAAATATTTTAAATGTAAACTAGATAAATTGCATACATACATATTGTTTAGAAATATAGGAAGGTGACGCTATATAAGATGTTGAGAAAACCAAAAATTTAAGTAAATTTTTTTATATTCAATGAGTTTGGCATATATACGTTTCTATTTGTGATAGATGAACTGCTTACAGTTCTAAGCAAATAGAATTTCAGATGATCCCCAAAGTTGGTTTCTGTTGCGAAAATTAATTTAATGTAATAAGTCATGTTTTAGACTCGGCAGTTTTTCTTGCTCAACTTTTGATTTTGTATGAGAGAGTTGAGAAAGTAATATATACCTTTTGTGTATCTATCTTTTTCTTTCTCATTAACAAATCAAAAGTTGAGCGAGAAAAACTGCCCAGTGTGCTGAGTGGCAGCTTTAACGTTTTATTGTATGTTATATTACCATACTGATGAACAAAATAGTGGCAACATTGTCTAGGCAAAAGTCATAATGTTATTAACACACTTTGATTTTTTGTGGGAAGAAGAAGAAACTGCCTCATTTTAATATTTACGTGTAAAATCATGGTGTAATTATACAGGTGACTGCGTAAGGATTTTTTATACAAAAATACGGCAACCATAGCTATGTAAAGAACCGAAGAATGTCAAAAGCATAAAAATAATTGTACTAAAACCAAAACAAAATCGAAGTTTTTGACATTCTTCAGCTACAAAGCACATAGAGCAAAAAATTATCAGCTGAAGTAACGCTGCCACCTAGTTAGATACACCTTGGGTAAAATATTGTGAGTGTTAAAAGAAATAGATAAATAATATAAAATATGTACTTATATTACCAACTGACCCGGCAAACGATGTTGTGCCACACAAATTATTTCTAGGGAACTTCTAGGGTAGAAAATAATAACTAACTTATTGCAAATATGTAAGGATGTGGTATATGAGTCATAGAGGCAGGAGTGCTGTGAACTATGGCCGTTTCAAAAAGAAAAAAAAAATAATTTAAAACAAAATTTCCATAAAAATTTTTACAAAAGAATATTTAAAGTTCAATTTAATTTTTTTTTTGATACGGCCGTTATTGTATTTTTAAGTTTATTATGATTTATACAGGGTGTTTTTTTAGAGGTATAGAACTTCGAATTGAAATAAAACACAAGAAAATCGCTTTAATGTCCATCAATTTGGAAGGATAATTTTATGCCATTAATGTTTAAATATGATTTCGGGCATGTGGCCGCCGCGGCTGGCTCGAATAAAGCCAATTCTACAGGTCCAATTTTCAACCACTTTTTCGAGCATATGGGGCCGTATGTTGGCAATAACGCCACGAATGTTGGCTTCCAAGTCCCCTAACGTTTCTGGTTTGTTGGCGTAGACGAGCGACTTCACATATCCCCAAAGAAAATAATCCAATGGTGTCAAATCACACGATCTTGGTGGCCAATTGACAGGTCCATTCCGCGAAATTATGCGCTCATCGAATGTTTCCTTCAATAAATCGATTGTGACGTGCGCTGTGTGGCATGTAGCGCCGTCTTGTTGGAACCACAACTCATCCACATTCAAAATCTTCAAAATCTTCCATAAAGTTGATGGACAAAGCTCCAATTCCTGTGCACGGTGGCGAATCGATTCATTCGGGTCCTCTTCAACACTTTGCTCTACAGCGGCAATTGTTTCTTCGGTGCGCACTGTTCGACGTCTCTGCGGATGCGTATTATCACATAGAGTACTGAACCATTATTTTCGAAATAAATTTGCACGATTTACAAGCGTTGTTCTTTTGTCAACCTGTTCATGATGAAATGGCAAACCAAATAATCACTTGACAGCTGACAAAATGGCCGCCAGTTAAAAAAGTGATGCCAACTTAAAGTTCTATACCTCAATAAAAAACACCCATTATTTATATTAATTGTTTTCAAATACCAAATTCGAAGACACTTGCTATTATAGCTTTCAAGATATAACATTTTTATAATTACTTTGTATGGGGGTACATGTTCCCGCGGTCCTATTCTACCAATATTTTAAATTACTTAGTACCTCGTTCTCAAAAGAGTCCATACCAAATTTGAATACTCTTGACTCCTATAGCTTTATAGCTTTCAAGATATGAGATATAACGTTCGTATGGGTGGGGCACAGCTCACTTAAAAATATGAAAAATAGATTACGACCGATTTTACATAAAAAATTTCACAAAAATCGGCCAAGCCGTTTTGGAGGATTTCAATTACAAACACCGTGACACGAGAATTTTATATCTATGGTGTAGCTAGGGGGGCAACAGCGATTCTTAAGGGAGCATTGCACCCCCAGAATGACCTCTCTACGCCTATGTTTTACATTTATTTCTATTTTTAAATATTTTTAATTTTTTTTTATCATATACGTACATAATGTTTTAAAAAAGTTATATGTTTCACAAGTGTATGTTGTCAGTATTAATGTAAGATTAAACCACCGCTTAAACTAGCAAGCAAAACCATATGATCGCTAAGCCAAATAAAGCTTAAGGTTAATTTAATATTTATTCTTGAAGTCAAGCAGTGTCTCTTTCTCTTAATCAAATAAATTTTGAAACACAAGCTTAATTCACTCAATTAAATTTTTATTTGATTATTTTTATATATATTTTTTTCAAATTAATAAGGGGAGAAATGTTTTTTGTGACATATTTTGTAGTAAAAATTGTTATAATCAACATCTTCTTAAGGCATAACAGAGAAATGCAGCAACACTGGTTGCCTCAAACATTCTTTCCCTCTATTTTATTTATTTATTTCTTATTTTCATTGTTTTGTTTGTAAGCCAAATTTTAATTTTTATTTCCTAATGCTACTGAAATGTTTTTGTGGGTGTTTGTGTAAGCATCGTTTTATCAACAAGGTACTGAACAGGTCCGTTTAGGTAAGAAAATCCCTTTGTTTCACATGAGGATAAATACAGAGAAAGCAATAAATTGCTCATGGTGTTTTCTTTACACAAAAAAAGGTTGCATGTATTTTTACGGTGATTAAATTAGATCTGTTAACAAATATTTAATTATAGCCGGACAAAATTCAAGTACTCGTAGAAACTAATGTTTTAATAAAATAAAGGGTCGGATTTGATTTTACTTTTCTGATAAAGCAATAAGGCATACAATTGGATAATTTATACGAATACATGTTAGTAGGGTAGACATAAAACATAAAAGATAACGAATTGTTTTCAAAATTTTTAGATTTCTGTGGCAATTTCACTTCAATATGAAAGACCAAATTTTGCCAGGCCAAGACTATCACACCAGATTAACTAAAATTAAAATTAAAAAAGTGTTCTGTTCTGACGGCAACTTTATTTGGTGGGTGAAAGAAAGCCTAATGGAGTACAAGTGGCAAAGCTAAAAAAATTAGTTATATGCACCAATATTAATTAGTCCAATCATAAATATTACCTTGGAATTTATTTCTCGTGGAAAATAATTTTCTCGAGAAAAAATTTCTGTTAATCATAAATTCCTTGGGAACAAAAAGGGGGAAAAGTGGCATCACCGCATTACGAAGCCAGTTGTTTGGCTTGTTTGTTGACATTTTGGGTTTTCCCTCTTTTTTTGCGTGCAATCATGCAAAAAAATTATTGAAATTCAACAACTTGAAAAAATATACAGCCCAATCAGGAATACTATCTGGGAATTTCTTTCCCCGGAAAACACTTTTCTCGCCGGAAAAATTCCTCCAATCATAAATTCCTTGAGAACAAAAATATGAAACAGTGTGGCATCATTGAATATAAATGGCGGCTGTTTTGTTTGTTGATATTTATTTATTAATTTTTGTTTGCGTGCAAAAATAAATAAAATTGATGTTTTAATTAAATTTAAAGTAAAATTATATAAATAAGTGAATAAAAAATTAATAACAAAGCTGTACGAGTACTTGTGGAGGAAATTGGTGCTGTGATAGTTTCTCTTTGCAACACACAAGCAATAGGTCTATTGAAGTTAAACAATTTAGTCGACCTCGAACAATAAAATATTTTGTATTGATAGAAATTTTGATTTATTTAAATATCACTTCGATTTTTATGCAAATTGTTTTGCAAGAGTAAGAAAAACAAAATTCAAAAGCATCGAGAATAACTACTTACGTTTTGCCTCATCGATTTTTTTTCGAGGGAATTGGAAAAAAATGGGAGAAATAGGAGAAAAATGAAAAAAATCTCGCGGAATTTTTTTTTTGTGATTGGGCTGATATAAAAAAAGTTTAGAAATGTTGTATTTGGGAATTATTTGTGTTTTTCGAAATAAAAGAACTATAAAATACTATATCCCAGCAAAGAAAGCAAGAACTAGTTCCAAAGGTCATTGCATACCAATCACTACAGCTACTGAATTTAATATTCTAAGGCTGCTGTTTATATCAAAAATTGTTTTAGACAACCTGAACTTAATATTCTAAGGCTGCTGCTTATGTCAAAAATTGTTCTAGACAACCTTTTAAGCACATACCACTCAATTATTTAGATCACTTCAGTCCTATGACAACCATATGTTGAATTCATTGATGTTTCACCAGAAATAGAAGTAGTACTTAGAGCTGATTTCATCAATGCTGTAACAAATGATTTATATGCTCATTTTTTTGCTGGGATACTTTATATAAATTTAGTTTTAATTGAAAAGATTTTTGGTGGGAAAAGCAATTTCAACTGCTTTCATAATATTTTATATTTCCCCCGGAGAGTTTTTTTATTCCCGTATTTGGTAGAAAAGGGGAAAAACAAATTCATAATAAGAGAAAAGTGATAAACTCGCGCGGAATTTTTGTTTATAACTGGACGGAATATCTTTAGTTGTTGGAAAAAAAATTCGGAACCTTATGATGACTTCAAACTGCCCTCTACCGACAAAGGCAGGAACTTAATAGGAACAAAATTTAAGGTTAATTATTTTTCCCTTTTGATGTGGCTTGTCGACAGTGTTGCCAATTGTGATTAGTCGGTTCTACGATACGAAGGCGGTGGCTGTTCTTTTCTGAGCTTTACGGCCTGTCCCACGATGTCATCAGAATTCGTTCGATCGAATACTTATATTGAAAACAACAACAAATTTTTTAATGTTATTGTTGTTTGCAATACAAGTTGTCGATCGAACGATTTCTGGTGACATCGTGAGACAGGCCGTTAATCAATTTTTTTTATTGTTACTGAATTGCATTATGCATAGGGAATTACGGGGAGAGATATTAAGTGGAAAACTTTGTAATATCAATTAAAGAGGCAAGTGTGCTAAAGAAAAGTATGGTAGTGTGGACTAAATATGTAAATTTGGGTGTGTTCGTAAATGCATCACTGCTCTGCATCATACGTGCAAACTTTTATTTAAAATGCAATACAAGTTCGCTGATAATCTGTTTTAGTAGTAATCATGTTTGTACACCATATTTGACATTTATTTGTGCGTTATCTACTTCAGTGAACCAGTTTAGAAGATTTAAATTTCCATTTGCAGCGCAGTGATGCATTTACGAACGCACCCTGTGTGACAGATTTTTTTTTGGCAAGTCAAAAAAAAAAACAAACAGCTGTTTTTGCTTCATTTTTGTGTGATAGTATGGCAACATTTTGAGGTGATTTTTCAAAGTCGTTCAGGTCAGACTTCTGTAAGATTTTCCTGTCGTGCGATTGTGAAGAATAATGAGTCAGGGCCTTTAGTTAATACTTATAAATATCTACTTTTTCATCACAACTCCGGCAACAGTCTGTTAATGATGATTAGCGAGAACTCTTGATTAGACTGCTGCAGAAAATTCAATTAAAAAAATATGAAATGTTATTTTGTTTATTTCACTAATACGTGAAATAGTTCAACTTGAGATATAGCGTATTTTTGTTTTAATTTCAGCAAAAATAAAAAATTACCTTACGGCCATTGACTACTGTTGTTTTTCTTAACAAACATTAATTAATTAATTTACCGCTGACGCACTAACGCCAACATTCAGTTTATTTCTTTTAACAACACACTCGTACTTCAAACTCATTATGCTTAATGAATAATAATTTAAAAAAATTATTTTGTGTTAAACTCTAGTTTATTTTTAGTATTTGTTTATTTTATTATTTTTTTCATTAATCAGCTATTGACTATAACTTTTATGTTCAGTTTCGTTTTCTATCAAAGAAAAAAGAAGAAAAAATATTTATTGGTCATTATCATAAAGAAAGTGACTTGTTTGGAGCGTGAGTTGGAACAAATTTATGGAAATAAAAATATGAATATATGTATGTACATAGATATGTATTTATAATTTATTTAGAGAGAAAATAAAACTTAAATCAGACAGCAGTAACGAATATTACAGAATATTAAGTGTTGACATATTACAGACTATTAAGTATAAGTCAAAAGTGAATATAAGATTTATTTTAGAAAATTATTGCATATTTATTGTTATTAATATAATTTTAATCGGGAATAATTTCTTAATCGGGCACAACGTTATACTATGCGCTTTGAAATGGCGCTCAGCTTAGCTTTTCCTATAACATTATGTTTTCAGGAGCGCCAGTCTTTTCGTGCATATTGAAGAAACCGACCTATTATTGCAATTTGGCAACTGATTTTAGCAGCTGTTTTTTGTCAGTTGCCATATGTAATAACATTTTGGAAATGCGAATTTTAAATAATTTAATGGTTTTAAAATGTTTTTATTTTCACAAAACTAAACCAAAGATTTATCATACAAGTGTGATTGCCTTAATCAAGCTTCAGGATTTTTTTTTTTAACTAAAGTGTTAATTATTTAAAAACAAATGAAACCTTTCAGTACAGCGAATAAAACTTTTATAAACTCTTACATATGTATGTATGTACATAATAAAATGTGTTCAAATGTACATTAGGGGTATAACCAATTTTTTTTGGCATAGTACCATCAGGTCAACCATGTCCTAGTAACCACGAAAAGCATAACCTTTTGTAATTTTTCTCAAAAAAGTTCACGCACCAATTGGTTTTTCTAAACCAAAGAAATACATTTGGGCACACCTAAAGCACGGACTTGAACTAACAAAAATATTATTTTACATAATGTAAAATTATTTCGAGGCCTTCTTAATCCAATATTGAATATTCATAATTTTATACGGTGTCTTTTATTTATTTTTTGTTTTTTTATAAATTTTTCTTAACCAAAAAAAAATCTAAAATTTTCAAAACTCCATCGCGGTTGGCGTGTGAACTTTTTTGACCTTAGCGAAAAAATAAATATACGTTCCCTTATAGTTTTTTATGCTCTATCGGACTGTGCTATGCCAATTTTGATATTTTAAAAAAATTGTTAAAAAGTTATATCCCTAATGTACATACATATGTATGTAGGCTTGCCAGACGGGCTTGATTTGGCTGGATTGCCAAACTTTTTCAAGGCTTGTCAAGATTCAAGCTTAAAAGCTATTTGTCAAGCTAAAAAGTTATTTAAATATATCTTAGGTTTATTTCGTTATGCTGATTATATATAACTATAAATAATGCTGCAATAGCTGCAACACTAGTAAGTGTCGCGAATTATTTTCCACCTTTACACAATATCACAATTTGGCAACACTGGTAACTTGACATTATAAGCGACCAGCTGATGAAATTATATTCCACACATACATACTTTAAAAATATATATGACTTTGCAACGGTTTTTTTTAATTAAATATAATTTTTGTTAAAAACCATTGAGTTATTTATTGCTTTAAAAATATTTTAAGTTATTGTCAAGTTTTTTTTGCAAATCAAGAATTTTTTCCTTGAATGTCAAGATTTTTCACTATTTGGGTCTGGCAAGCCTATATGTATGTATAAATTCCAAATTTCTTTCAAAATCAACTTCCGGATTTCCTAAACAATCTTTTTTTTTTTGTTGTCCTTATTTTCTTTTATTGAAATCTACTTTCCTGTTGAATTTCTTAAAATTTTATTTATTTACCATTTCATATCTTAAATCTCTCTCTCTCTCTATTATCCAGTTTAGTACATTTTTTGAATCTATTAACTGTTTGTTGCATTGTTACAACTGAATTTTCATTGAGTTTGACACATGTTTTTATAATTTAGCCAACCGGCCGCAAAGTGTCAATTATGTTGGTATGTTTGTTGTCACTTTAATTGCATTTTTTTTCTTTTTTTTTTGCTAACGAACACCCCGACAACCCGTTCGACCGTTATATTGTGGTACGAGTACCAGTTAGTTATGTCATTTTCCCTTGGGTGTTCATTTAACGTGCAACTTAACTGATCATGCGTTCGTACCTGAAGTGAGCGGCGGTTTGTTCGTACAGACAATAAGTCATAATTTTAAACAATAGAGTTTAATGTTTGTGTGTGTTATGTATTAGTTTTATTGTGTACATATATTAAATTTCAGTGTAATAGCTATTAATTTTTATTTTATGTAAATACATATGCACGTACGTCTGTCTGTCTTTCTGTGTAAAAATGACACTTTCGTAAACAAAAAGAAATCAAATTTTAGTTGTAGTTCACATGAACATTTTTCATTCATTCATAACTATTGTGTTGCAGAATGATTAATGAGTGAGTGCAAAGTTTAGAAATAGCCAACTAATATTCGAGGCTAAGAAACTTGAGGAAATAAAAGAAACTAAAGCAATCTTAATTATTGCCAGCCAACTGAATCGTTAACAAGCCAATTGCACTGTACCACAAAATTGTTTTCTAAAATTACACCAGTTCTAGCGAAGAATTAGAAAAAATTATACTTGCATCGAGATTTCAAAGCAGCTACGTCCAAACAGAAGAGGGTGGCGTTGGCTGAAGTAGTTAGCACGTTAACTACAAAACACCTGCAGCTTGGGTTCGAGCCCGGTCTCCCACAGTCATTAAAAATAACAACACCACGCATTTTTCTGATGTGCATTAGTGTCCTTTGTATCAGTTGTTGTGGGAAAACTTCTAGTGATGCAGGCATAAGGCACTGATCACTAAAAACTATACCGACTTCATCAGATAATAATCCAAATGTACATCAGAGCGCCCTCCTTCGTTGTGTAGCAGAATAATTGGCGAAGTAAAATAATCAATAAAATGGCTACTAAACACAGCTTCAAAATTTAATACGCCTCATTTGACACCAGATGGCGCTGCAACACTGCATTATCAAAAATGTGCAAAGAGCAGAGTTGTAAAATAATGAAGCCTTCCTCTATCCTCTATCTCTTCCTTCTGTCTTCTCTATCATTATCATTTCCCTATCACCCTCTCTCACTATCTTCTCTTCAATTAACAGGTAACACAAAGGGATCATTGTATTGGACCCAAGTGAGCTGGACTCTAAAATTTCACCCTTCCTTACCAGCAGCCTGCTAACCTAACCTAACCTACGTCCAAACACACATACACTGACATTTGCATTTGAGGTAAACAGCTTTGAAAGCTCTTAAATTTGTTCTTGTTTCTTTGCAAAGTGAGAGCAAGCATTGTTGTTGTGGCTGTTGTACTATCGTCGGTGTGAAAGCACAAAAGCTCTTTTGTAAAAGTTTGCACATTGTGCATATGGCTTGGACGTAGCTGATTTAGGTAAACAGCTTTGAAAGCTCTTAAATTTGTTCTTGTTTCTTTGCAAAGTAAGAGCAAGCAATGTTGTTGTGGCTGTTGTACTATCGTCGGTGTGAAAGTACAAAAGCTCTTTTGTAAAAGTTTGCACATTGTGCACGTGACTTGGACGTAGCTGATTTAGGTAAAAAGCTTTGAAAGCCCTTAAATTTGTTCTTGTTTCCTTGGAAAGTAAGAGCAAGCATTGTCGTCGCCGAGATCTTACTGCCTGTTGTGCTCTCATCGGTGTCATCAAAGCGAAAAAGCCCTTTTTTTCATTATACATATGGCTTGGACGCGTTCGTCTGAGCTTTTGCACTGTACAACAAAATCAAACCTTTTCCAAAATAACAAGATTCTAAGAATTGCTCCTAGCAGAGCAGAACAAGAAAAAAATATACGTGTATCGGTGTTTAAAAACCTTGCGTTGGACTTTTTCCATTTTGAATCTTAGTCATGTTTTAGACACAACAGTTTTTCTTGAAGTAAGTCCGCGTTAATGGGAGAAAGAGGAAGGAAGGAATAAGAGAGATACACACAAGGCAAATTCACATAAGGTGATCTTAATTCACCAGCTGACATAAGTTCTCTGCTGTCAAACGTTAGGAAATATTCTGACAGCAGAAAATTTTACACTAACAAGTATACAAGGCGAATACGCAGAGTTGCAAATCTAGATCAACATGTATCGATTCGCCTTGGGTGCAGACTTGCTTGTATCAAAAAGTTACTTCAATTCTCTTCGTTGGATTATGTATGCAATAATTAATGTGAATAATTAAACGGACAGCTTTAAAAGGGAATGGAAAATAATATGACTTAAGGTGGGTGTCTAGATGTCGAATGTAATTCGAACCAAGCCGATAAATAGCGCATATGACTTTTCTCGCCTGGCTCTTATTTAAAGGAGGGCTTAAGTCCCCTTCAACATTGGAAATCATTTAAATCTTGCATTTTAGATATAAGATGTTCTAAGCACTTTAATGTGCATTGTTACGATGTTCACTTTGTGGAATAATATTACTTTGGTACTTTCCGTGCCTTTCGAAAAAGGGGCTAAAATGTTAACCCTTTTAGGTTAACATTTTTGAACTCAAGTCTTCGGTGTAATCAGAGAATTATAGCAAAATATTGTGGGAAATCTTTTTATGAAACATTTTAACCCATAACGCCCTTCTTTAGGGTACTTTGTTGACCCTTTTTAGGTGAAGGATAAAAAAGTACCCATGCTGAGAGGAGCTAAAGGGTTATCATATTTCAGAAAAATTTCTTGGCCTCATTTATTACAAATCCATTGCCTAAAATAGAACCGTAATATTAACCCTTAAACTTGTTTAAAGTGCTGTCTAATTTCTGGTGTTAAGGCTTAATTTAAGCTTTAGTGCATTCAAAGCTTACGCCAAATAATAAAGTGAGATATTTTAATCTGTGATGTCCCCGTTCAAGGATACTTTTTTAAAATGTTCTACGAAAATATTTCCTGTGAAATTTTATATAAAACTGCTGAACGCCTCTTACTGAAAAAAAGTTATAAGTATTAAGCTAAATTGGCCGTATTTTTTAACTGATTGAAATATAAAGACATAATTGCCCCACACTGCATTGGTAATGGAGCCATATAGACTTATTACGGAATTAACTGAGAAATAAGGCAATTTCGTTTTATTATAATAAATAATAAAAGTCGGCTCACTGCAATAAAGTCGTCAGTATACTGCCGACGAAAATCTGTACATTGTGCCGATAGTGGGATCCCGGCTTTAGACTGCGTTTAGACACGAAAAGATTTGGAAGGGAAATATTTAGCTTTGGAGCAATTTACGGGTGGGGAAGAGAGAATCATTTTTGTGTTTGGTACGGAGGGGCCTTTTCTTAACGTTTTACTTCTCTAAATCTTCTTTTTATGGTTCCAAAAAAAAAGGAGATAAGAAAGTACTCACTCTTTAACGGCGTTATAGGGGCTTGAAATGTTCTAAAAAAACACAGAAGTTAGTAAAAAATTTTAAATTCGTTTAAGGGTTAATATCGTACTTATGTATTTACGCAGTCTGTTCTTTACCTGCAAAATCTGCCAGAAATGCCCTACTACTGTGCTGGCCTGTTAAGCATCTTAAAAAGTTCTAGATAATTCTACCATGTTATATTAATATAAATTTGGGGCAAATACTTAATGATAGAAAAACTGCTTTACTATACGATTACAACTTTGTTTGTAGATGAAATTCTCTACAAACACAACCCTGACGTATGAACTATTTTCAGACGACATAGATTCATAGATAATAATAAAAAAAAGCTTCTTTCTACTTTATCGTCTTTGAAGAATAAAATTTTAAACTTTGCATCGTCGAGTATCTTTCTCACTATTTTTGTTTTATCTTGCATTCAACAACTTCTTTAAGCTTGTTTGTTTCTATCATTGCCTAATGCTGCTGTAAAAATTGCATCATTATTAAAGATTATATAAGTTTAATTAGATGCGAGTAGTAACAAAAAATATTCTTATAAAATGAAAAGAGGAAAAAAAATAAATAAATAAATCTGTAAATCATGGCCGCCACTACGATTTTATCTTGTTGAGAGATTTTGTAATTATTGCTTAAGTTTTGATTTCTAAAAGCTCGTGGTTTTTTGTTTAAAAAAAATGTGAAATTTAAATTTTCAGATGAAGGCTAACAATAATAAGAATTTTCAGAAGATATCTAACAATCTAGATGCAATAGAAAGAAGTAGGGGCTTATAAAATAAATAACCCGCGCTAAGTTGTTATTCTACATTGCTCTGTAAATCGAATTTCTCCCGCCTTTTCCGCCATTCTTATTAGGTGTCGTCAAGAATTACGGCAGTGATGCCAGTTTAGGGGATTTGTCCCCAAATTGGAGATTTTTTTCGCGTTTGGGTATGCAAATTTCGTATTGGGGATCTGGGGATTTGTTGGGGATGATAACCAAATTTTAAGCGGTTTGTTGCGGATTTTTTTTATAACTGATGGTAACAAGAATGATTTTTGAACTAAGAAATATGCGTCTGGCAAGTCTAAAAATGTGTGTTACTATTCGTAGTGAATGGTGTCTCATAAAGAAGAAGTATCAAGGCAACAAAATGCAATATGACGCACTTCTTAGAATAAACACACACTTTAAAAATAATTAAATTTGTTGTGAAAAATTTAATCCTTCTGCTGAAATGCTAAAACTTTTTAATACACGTACTACGAGGGCGGTTCGGAAACTTCTTAGCCTATCAATGAAAGAGAATAGTTAGTTTTTCAAAAATATTTTTATTTTTAAATATAATCTCCTGAAACTTCAATACACTTAGTCCAACGCTTTTCTAGCAATTCTATCCCTTGATTAAAGTAGTTTTCCTCAAGGTCTTCAAAATAGTGGTTTACAACTGTAATTGCATCTTCATTTGAGGTAAAACGCTTGCCAGCAAGGAATTTTTTTAGATTTGGGAACAGGTAAAAGTCACTGGGAGCCAAATCAGGAGAATAAGGTGGGTGGTCAAGCAACTCGTACTTTAATTCGTTGATTTTAGCCATTGTTAAAACACTCTTGTGCGCTGATGCGTTGTCTTGATGAAAAATTATTTTTTTGTGTTGTAAGCCAGGACGTTTTTCTCGAATTTGTACATTTAATTGATTCAAAAGGTTGCAATAGTACTCTGAATTTATTGTTTTACCCTTTTGCAGATAGTCAATCAATAAAATACCTTTGAAGTCCCAAAAAACCGTTGCCATAACCTTACCAGCCGATTGAATTATTTTTGCCTTCTTTGGGGCACTTCCTCCAGCTTCAGTCCATTGTTTGGATTGTTCTTTTGTCTCTGGAGTATAGTGTCTCATCAACAGTTATTAAACGACGCTTAAAATCCATTTTATTTCGCTTAAAACGATCCAAACAAGCTTGAGAAATGTTCATTCTTATGCGTTTTTGGTCGACTGTTAACAAATACGGCACCCATCTTGCAGAAAGCTTTTTCATCTGTAGTTCTTCATTAAATGGACTCGATCATTTGAGATGCCCATGATATTAGCTATTTCACGCACTTTTATTCGTCGATCATTTAATACCATATCATGCACTTTGGGTACAATTTCTGTTGTTGTTGCTGTTTTTGGACGTCCACTACGTGGTTCATCTTCAATGCTTGTACGACCACGTTTAAATTCAGCAACCCAATTTTTTACTGTTGCATATGAAGGAGCACTTTCACCTAACACATTCACCATATCATTATGAATTTCTTGTCCCGATAAACATTTTTTATGTAAATATTTAATGACACCACGCATTTCTAATTTTTCCATTGTTAAAAAATCGCGGATGCGTCTTTTGTGAACACCTGTTTCTATATGAAGGAGTTGCCAGATCGAAACAAAATTTAACATGTGTTCATAGCAGAGATGGAAGTTTCCAAAACACTTAACTTTTTTCTGTTTATACCGCGCTTTTTGTGCTAGGCTAAGAAGTTTCCGAACCGCCCTCGTATGTACAATAAAGTTTCTGAGGCTGATGAATCAGAAGATTTCGATTCTGAAGTTTTTGAAATGGTAAAACAATTGGTTAAACATTTTTTTATATGTACTTGTGTATATTTAACTATGTGTAATTTTTTCTTTACAAGTTTTATAAGTACAAATTAAATTTATATGAATGTAAATATTGCTATCGATATAAATGAGTTTTATTGAATAAATATGTTATTTTTGTCATTATTTTTCAAATAAAATTAAAAAAAAGAAAAAATTTTAATAAAAAAAACGCAATTTGTGGATTTTTGGGGATGACAAATCAAAAATTTGGGATAAGCTCTAGAAAAAACTGGCAACACTGTTCTGCGGCCAATCTCTCCGTTTTAGTGTGGCCAGATCAAACAAATATCTTGCAGCTAACTTCGCTTTGAAATAATGCTAAGAAATGCTAAAAGGAAATTCAAATTGTATATTTTTAAATTGTATATATGTATTTTGGAAAATGTTCACTGTTTTAACTCATAAATGTCTTGTTTCAATAAAGTAAAGACAAAATTTGCATCACTGCTCTAGTGCAGGGAATCAAGAAGTATTCATAGCCTCCCTTTCTGCAGGTTATATTTCAAGAGGTTGTTTTTCTGCTTAAGCAAAAGAGAAAGTCCTTCAGGCCAGTTAACATACTTTCTGTTGGAAATAATTTAGAGGAGAATCGTAGGTTGATATGTAGTCCTGTCATCAGATGCAAATATGCTTATAAACTAGGTAAATAAAATTCTAGTTGTAATTAAATAAAAACAGCTAGAAATTTTTCTACAGCAATAAGATCTGTTTATATTTTGTGTCTTACGATATGTTTTTTCTCGTTTCTCCACCTACTTTTCTCTGGAAATTTCCCCCCTCCGCACTTGGTATAAAAGGGAGAAATTTTATTCGTTTTTGGAATGTTGTGCTGTGTTATCTTATGTTGTGTAATTTTATGTTATACAAGATATAAAGACACCGATTTTACCCTTTTTTACCCGCGAGTTTCCAAAATTCCCTTCTTAGTGGATCTATAAATTGGAAGGGGGACCTACACACCAAATTTCAGTCTCTAGCTTATTTTAACATGTATGTATATCACATGTACCTTATCATTAACAAAAAAGTACCGAAAACGTGTACGATTTTAACCCTTAAAAAAGCAAGAAATTCAAAAAGTACCAAAATCCATTCGAGATTATGCCTAGAAGAAAAGAATGCACCAAAAGGGTTTTTGCTACGTTCAATAATTTAGCATATATGTCGAGTGCAAAAAAGGTACCAGCATGCAGTTTTTACCCCTTTCTAATCCCTAAAAGTGCACATATCGAAAAAGTACCAAACACGTGTCGGCATATTTTTTTAGCAGCATTCGTGTGTCCTGGGAATTTTTAGTCTATCTAATGTGGTTTCCGAGATATAAAGATACCGATTTTACCCCCTTAGCATTCGAGTTTCCAAAAATCCCTTCTTAGTGGATCTATACATTGGAAGGGGACCTACATACCAAACTTCAGCTCTCTAGCTAGAGTCGTTTGGGCTGTGTGTTGATACATCAGTCAGTCAGTAACGTTACTCTTTTATATATCGAGCCATAAACGCTAAAATAGCTTAAGCGACACATTTTTTGGACTTCGTTTTTTTTGACGAAAATCGACTATTTAAGATCACAAATAATCGATTTTGGTCAAAAAATGAGGTTCTAAAATTATGTCGCTTAAGCTATTTTGGCGGTTATGGCACGATATATAGATTACGTTACGTTATTATGCCATGCTATATTATGGTGCCTTACATAACGTTAAATTATGTTATGTTATGCCATATTGTGTTATGCTATGTTGTGTGATCTTATGTTATGCTGTGTTATATAATGTCTTGGTATGTTGCGTTATGTTATTTTATGTTGCAGTGTGCTATGTTATCTTATTCAGTGTTATATCATGTTGTGCTGTGTTTAATGTTATTTTATTATGTTATGCTGCGTAATGTTATGATATATTATTTTCTATTTTGTTGTGCTATGTAACGTTTTATTATGTTACGTTGTGTTATGTTATTCAGTGTTATGTCATTTTGTGTTGTGCTACATATAATCTAATTTTATTTTATTATGTTATGCTAAGTATTGTTATGTTTACCTTCAACGTGGTTGGCGACGACTACGTGTTACGTAGTCACGGTGTTATTTAATCTGTCACAAAAACGTCGTAGTAAAAGTCGGAAATATGACAACCACCATAAGGGTGATTATGTTATGTTATTTTACCTTTTCCTATATTATGTTATGCTAATATGTTATGTCATGTTATGATAGATTATTTTTGGACGTGCTTTGTTATGTGATGTTAAATTATTTTATGTTGTTGTATTATGCTATGCAATGTTATGTTATATTATGTTATATCATGTCATATTATATTATGTTATGCTACTCGTAGTCTATGTTATGTTATGTTGATACATGTTGAACAAATTTGCTAGCAGGTAGCATGAAGCGACTCTAAAAGGAGGAGCCGGAACATTAGCAGAACATATCGAACAATAACCGCTAATAACCGTTTATTTTCTTTTACGAAAATCGATTATTTACGATCTCAAATGAACGATTTTGGTAAAAAGATTAAGTTCGAAAATTATGTCGCTTAAGCTTTTTTTTTTTGGCGGTTATGGCACGATATCACGACAACTCATAAAAATTAACAGTCATCTAACTTTTTGTATAAGGTTTGAAACACGAAACTTATTCTTTGAGTGTTTGTATATTACTCGTAATTAAAATCCGATTTATTTTTGCTGCTGTGAAATTCTTATTTGATCAAAGAATTTTCAAAAGCTTTATTTCCAAAACAGAGCTTATTTCCAATAATTTCTTATCTTTTCCCAACATAAATAATGAATACTTTTCATTTATAATTAAGCACATTTATGATTTTATTATTTCATTGTGCGATCAATGTTTAACATGATCGAACGAACTTTAAAGATTAAGTAAAAGTCATGGACACGTTACTCTGAAATAAATAGGTCATTCATTCCGTCATCATGAGGTGGAATTTTCTTGAGAAACAAAAATGTAACTGTACCCATTAACCCTCTGCTAGTATTTTAAACAAAAGAACACAAAACCTAATCCCAAGTGACGGGATGTCATAAGTTAAATTGATGTTAGTTGTGAGTAAAGAAGAAAAAAAAACAATCTACTTAGAACATTAGAATTTAACAAAACATTTAACAATTAAATAATGAACAAAAAAATGCTTTTTAAAAAGTCATTACATTAGTAATGCGTTCTTATTAACAAAAGAAATTAAAAAAAAAAAAAAATACTTAAACGTTTTATAAAGAACTCAAGCACATTCCTCTTAACATTTCTAAACCAAACTTTATAAGAATTTTTTCTACTCTTTTTGTTACAAAGTTCTTTTTCTATCATTTAAGATTTTTAATAAATTATGCTTTTTATTGCCACAATTTTTTCTTCCACTGACAATAACATTTTAATAACGGTGTTTCTATTTCTAAATTTGTTTAATATTATCTAAAATGAATTTTATTTAGATACTTTTGGTTACTCTCATAAAAAAGCAGAGTCAAGTGTCACACTGAAGTTTAATGGCTATGGGAGGCAGGCTTTCAAATAATGTTACGCCTTTTAAAGCCTTGTTTTTTTAGGGATTTTTATCGATCTTGTTTTTAAATAAAATCTCATATTTTAGTATCAACATTTGTAGTTATGTAGAACATAACACTTTGATGAGCTGAGAAGATTTTCTTTTTATGTAAAAAACACACAGCGCCGGCAAGCAGAGACCCCCTGTAAATTTTAAATTCAATAAAAAATTTTATGAATTTTTTTTTTCCTTTTTTATTACACTCAATTCACAATTTAAACAAAAATAAAGTTTTGGGTTGTTTTTATTTTAATAAAAATAAATTATTAAATTAAGCCATGTCAAGATTTTTAAAAAGGGATTTAAATTATCATATTTTTGTATAATGGAAATGTTACAAAGGGATTGTTAGTTTTTTTTAACTCAAGAAGGCTGAAACGAAACTTAACTTAATCACAGCTAAATGTATGTATGCATGTCAGAACTTAAAATACGTATTAGGTTTAATTTAAGTTTTTTTTTATTATTGTTTGTTTGAGCTTAATTTTGCACACATTCCGGGTTAAAATGTTTCACAAAAATATTCGTCATAAAATTTTTACATAAAACTGCTGAAAACGTTTTTTTTTAATTTTGGCGATTTATTTTATTTTGGCGATTTTTTTTCATTTTGGCGATTTTTTTTTATTTTGGCGATTTATTTTAGCCTTAGAAAATTTTTTTAATTTGGTGCTTTTTTTGTTTTGGCGATTTTTTTGTGTTTGGCGATTTTTTCGGTTTGGCGATTTTATAATTTTTTGATTTTTTGGTTTTACCGTTTTTGAAAATTTCAAGACTTTTGCTCCTACGGTTTCCAAGATACAGCAAGTTGTCATAATTACGTAGTCAAAATTGCATTAACTGATGGCATACCCTTTAATTTATATATTTTTTTAAGTTTTAGTGTTAATTGTTGCAGTCTGTATAAAAATACACTAACCTTACAAATTTCAAGTGTATATACATACAATTGTATGTATGTATGTATATTACATGAGATTTTAACATTTTTCGTTGCTCGTTTTGGAACACCCTTTAATTTTTAACTCTCGTGTATTTATTGTTGTAGCGGCCAAAGGTCTACAAACTGTGTGCAAATTTCAGGTCCGTATCTCTTACGGTTTTCGAGAAACTACCCTGTGACAGACGTATGGACAGCGGACAGCGTAGCGAAAACAATAGGGTTCCTTTCCACCTTTCAATGAATACATTATTCTTTATTTATAAAACTTATGGCTCTATTATGGCTGGCAACCAAACTTCAGTTGCCTTGTCAACTGGCAACGCAAATAAAATTAAAATTAGTATTATGTGTAGCAACCTACTCCAGTTGTTTGTCAAAAAGTGATCGGCAACGGAAAGTAATTTAAATAAATAATTCTGCCAAAAAAAAACCGACTTCAATGCAGACATCTGATAGAGGATTTCCGAGAAAAGTTTATGCCATACAAATTTTAATTTTAATGGGCGTGTCTCCGCCCATTTTATAAATGCAAGTTTGTTTGTTTTTCAGAACTCAGGGCGTGTGACGTATCCCCGTCCATTCTTTCAACTTTAACATTTGGCCTTGTTCTGTAAACCGAATCCGAGTAAATTTCTCGTTTTCAAAAAATTAATAATGGTCCTGCAGACGTGTTTAAAATCATACACGATAATTTTATTTCAGATATGATATTTGAGAATCTATATAATAAAAAAATGTTAAAAAAATCTAAAAAAATATTTCTATTGTTTAAAATAAAATCGTGCGGTTTCAAATCGATCGGTTTACAGAACTGGGCCGATTGTGTAATTACAAGAACCAAAGGTGTTTGCTAGGTTTCGCTCCAATCAAAAAAGTAGAATATCATAAAATCAAAATAAAAATTTTTTGGGCGTGTCCCCGCCCACTTTTTTACAATGGAACCAATGGGAAGCTATAAAATTTTTTTTTCAATTAGTCAAAAATGTAACGAGTTATGAAGTAACGCCAAAAAATAAAAAATTTAAAAGAATTGGTAACCTCCTTCTTTTTTTTGTGAAGTCGCTTAAAAAAACCTTAAAATATAAGACATAAAAAGAAAATTTAAAATTATTAGTTCAGTATAATTGTTTATCGATGCAGAGATGAAAGCATAAGATGCTGACTGAATTTATTAATTCCTTTAAAATTAGCGCTTCTATTGTGAGTAAAAAAAATTATTGTTTAAAATAATTGTTAACTAACAATTTTTTCTCAGCTTTAAAGCATAACTTACTTATGGACCCAAATAGGTCTCCGAGTGGAGGTGCGTTATAGTAACACTTTTCCTAACCAAAGCATAATTTCATATTCTCAAAGGAGGAGTGGTTTATTTATGTAATTTAATTTTTTATTTTAATTTTAACACTTTTTTGCTTCAAAAACTATGCAGCGAACTAAAAATTTGTGTTTCTTTTTATATAATTTAAATTTATTTAACTCACAGCTGTTAGTTGCCAGTTGCCATACGTTACAAACAACATTTTAGCAACTGGCAACTGGCAACTGGCAACGCCAATAACTTTCATTTCCTATCCAGTGTTGCCAGAAAATGATGATGGGAGAGTTTTTGCTAAAATGTTCTACACAAGAAAAATAAAATGCTTTTTTTAGCAGTTTGTTTTAAACATGAATGGTTTAAAAAAATAAACATTCTAAATCTGTTAATGAAAATATTAAAATGGCAACACTGCTGGTATTCGCTTTCGGTTTAAGTAAAAAAAAGTAAAATCTCAAGCTCAAATTCGTTTAGTTTTTCTTTAAAAAAAGTGCTTAAGTCTTATTTTACTGTTTTGTAGGAGAACACTTTAAACCCACATATATAATCTTCATAATAAAATTTTTTTTCGATTTAAATTTTTACTTTTTAATGAAATATCACATAAATCTTTTTAATTATTATTTTATGTTATTTTTGCTTAAATCAGTTCAACAAATAAAATTCCCATTATAAAAAGTATTTGCTTGTAGGTGAATGTTGATTTTATTGTGTGAGTTACAATTTTCCATAGGTAAATGGGTCACTCTATATAATTTATTATTATTATTATTTATGTGTTTTTGTTTGTTTTTTAAAAAGCCGCTAGAAATTATAATTTTTTTTTATTATTATTTAGACGTCCATACATATTTGTTGCTGTTTCAATTCCCAAGCCAATTTAATTTTATAAATTTTTACTTTTTTTTATCATATTTAGGTGTAAAAAAAGCCTTTAACGATTGTATTTATATTTGCATAAATGCTCTATAATTTTTACAAAAACATTTCGTTTTGTCTTCATTAAGCCTTTTGCATATTTTATTGTTTGAAATGAGATCATAGTTATATAATCTTGACCTACAATTCAATGGTAAAAGATGCTTCAGCTCGACAAGTGCCGGTACAGATTTGCAATTTTTATTGCAGCAATTCTTGAATATGTGAGAGAGTATTGAAATAGAAATATATACATTTTGTATTCCTCTCTCTCTCTCTCTCTCTCGTTTTTTGCTGTAACAAAAATTGCAAGTATGGACTGGGACATATATAGTAATTTTGCTTCATCCCTTCAAAGGAAACGTTTTCTTTTGAAATAAATCAAAATGTAGAATCATGTTGAATCAAAATTATTTGAAGTTGAAACAACGTGAATTTGATATTGAAATAACACGAAGAACCATGTTGAATTAAATTTATTTCAAGGTCCTTGATGGAATGGTTAATCGAAAAGTAAGCTGCAAGAGTCTTATTGTTTTCTATACTGATTCATAATAACAATATATAAAAGTGGTGAACTTCCAACCAGTCCTCCCCTTCTATAGTTGGCTCAGACGTAGGAAAGCTTAATCTCTTTATCAAAAGACGTAGGAAAATTTCCAGGTTTCCGCTGAAAAGGCAAGATTTTTATACTCACTAAATCAAACACATCTGACTGAGCAATACAGAACAATTTTTTAACCCGTTTAAATTAAGGGCCCGTCTCACGATGTCTGTTTCTACAACCCAGACGATCGACTTGAGTATAAAATTTATATGGAAAGAACTAATTATTTTGAGTGGTTTTCATAAAAATTTTCTAGACGAGTAGTCTGTCTGACTTGTGGAAACTGCACATTACATTAAAAAAACAAATATTAAATTTAGTTTTTGTTTAAAAAATTTTAAAATTAATTTTTGTTTAAAAAATTTTTAAATTAATTTTTGTTTAAAAAATTTTAAAATTAATTCTGGTTTCAAAATTCTTCAAATTTATTTTTGTTTTGAATGTAAGTATGCGACAAACAAACGTTATCGAAATACTATACGAACTTTAGCCTATATAATATATAGTTCTGGAATTTTTTGTTTGTTTTTGGATTTTTTTTCTGTTTTTTGGCGTTTTTTTGTTTTGGTGGTTTTTTTTGCGTTATTGGCATTTTTTCGGTTATGGCAATTTATTTTAGTTTCAGCGATTTTTCTTTAGTTTTGACGCTTTTTTCGTTTTGGCGATTTTTTTCAGTTTTTAGCGTTTTTTTTCATTTGGCGACTTTTTTTAATTTTGGCGATTTTTTCGGTTTTTGGTGATTTATTTTAGTTTTAGAGATGTTTTTTAGTTCTATTTTTTGGGTTTTTGGCGATTTTTTCGGTTTGGCGATTTTATAATTTTGCGATGTTTTAGTTTTACCGTTTTTGAGAATTTCAAGGTTCCCAAGATATAGCAAGTTGTCAAAATTACATAGTCCAAGTTACATTAACTGCTAGAACACCCTTTAATTTTAATTTTTTTTTTAATTTTAGTGTTAATTGTTGTAGTCTGTATAGAAATACAATATTTTTGCAAATTTCAATTGTCTACTCGTATTTATATTACAGAGAATTTAAAAATTATCGTTGCTCATTTTGGAACACCTTTTAATTTTTAATTGTCATATATTTGTTGTTGTAGCGGCCAAGGTTCTACATATTCTGCCAAAATTTCAGGTGCGTAGCTCTTACGGTTCTCGAGAAAACAACCTGTGACCGACAGACGGACAGCGTAGCGAAAACAATAGGGTAGTTCATTTTCCCCTTGGTGTATGGAATCCTAAAAATTGAAAATTTTTTTCCTCTCATTTTTTTTAATAAACACAACACAATCCGCGAAGAGCTCAGCTTGTCTGCGGCAAACACCCAGGGTCTATGGCGGGAATCGAACCCACGATCTCTGGACTGAGAGGCTAGCATCGCTACCACTTAGTCACAGGGGCGAAAAGTTTTAAAGTATGTACATACATGAAAGATTAACAAAACGAATTTAGCCAATATGTAAAACGAAACAAAGCGCTTGAGTCGACGATTACGGCTCGAAAAGCCGTTATTAAACGGCGGCGTTTCGCTAACCGGCTTTGAAGCGCTGAGGCTGTTTTCCTGGTCTATTTCTTGTGGCAAAATTTATAAAAATTCATATAACCAAATGAATCATTAGCAATCACAGCCTTGCCAAGTTGATAACTGCAAGATATTTTAGATAGACTGCAGTTACTATTTTTAAAAAAAATTTTTTAAAATTAAAAGAAAATTTTTTTCTAATATAAATAATTTAGCCATTTTGCATAAATTAAAAGGAAGTGATAAGCATTCATAGAAATTTTTGAATAAAAAAATTCCTTTGCCAAAAACCAAAAAAATCTTTCCGTAAGCCTTGCAGCAGCTAAATTTTTCAAAGTTACCTATTCCCTGCCTGCAGCTTAAGAACTATCTTTAATTATCTAACACGGCATGAAATTAGATCGCATTTGAAATGAATGAAAATAAAAGATGTTAAATCTTCAAACAAAACAATTGTAATTCTATTTTAAATAGTGAGTGAACTAGTTATTTTTAGGTAAGAACAATAAATAATGAATTCAAATAAATAGAGCAGGAACGTGTTTCGAACAAAAAGAATTAACAAATACTCGTAAGAAAAAAAAAAAAACAAATTCTCAAGGTATGATTAGATTAGGCAAATATTTCCTAAAGATTTTAAACACTTTTCCATGAAGCAACTATTCATTGAGGGAAGTCTGCATTTATTGGGAAGGCTAGATTGTGCTTATGCCCTCAAAATTTGGCCAGTCTGACCATATCCTGAACAGATCTATAACCAATACTATCCTAAAACATTTTGTATGTTTTAAGTCGAAGGAAAATAGATTAAACAAAAGTTGGGTGGCCCTTTTAAAAACCTTTGTTGACCTTTTGAACTTGCTGTAGTTTAATTCATATGCTTTTTCTTTAGGATCTCGTATCATAATATCAGAATTACTTTAAGTCCTTACTTTTTAGCAAACGTGGCTGGGGGTTTTCCTCTGCAGGTAGTCATTATCTCTGCTCTTTAGTTTAGTATACGAGTATCTCGTAAATATTTGTTTAGAAAAAAGCAACATTTCTCGAAGGTTACAAAACTACTGATTTCTTTTTCATGGTTTCGTGTTGCGCAAATATTTTAATTTCTTTGTTGCTTACAGACTTTTCCCTTTTGCTCTTGAGTTTTGATTTTGTATGAATTTCAAACTATGTATCTTTTTTTTTTGTTTGTTTGCCGGTGCATTGAAGCAGGCGTAGTTAACAAAATTAATTCTGGTGTATTTTATTTTTTGTAATATTCACAAAGGTCGTGTAATTTGTCTTGTTCGAAACCGGCACCTGTATAGGAATTTTCATACAAAATTATCAGTTCTTGCTATAAAGTGTTTGTGTAACATTAATCATTGTTGGAAAGTTGTCAGTTCAAAAAAAAAAAAAAAAAAAAAAACTAAGGTTTTGTAATAATTTGTTTTTTGGGATCTTTAGCATGGTATTTAAGTGTGTTTAGTTAATGTTCATGGAAAACAACAAAAAGTTGCAAAGGCAGAAGTGTCAGAAAGTGTATCAAAAAATTATGTTTCTTATGAATACGAAGAAAAAAAAAACGAAACGATTAGGTCACATTGGAAATATATGTACATATGTATGTATTTCTTGGTTAACAATACAAACAAAATAACAAATATACATACATATGCATGTATTACAATGAATATAACTTTATATCCCTTTTAGACGCGCAAAGTTTACTTTGCAAAGTCCTAATTCAGCTGTGTGAGAGACACAGGAAGGAATATTATTTCTTTCTGTCTTTCTCTCAGCTGAATTAAGGCTTTGTAAAGTAAACTTTCCCTGTCTAAAAGGGGTATTAGTTAGACGAAATCACATTTTTTCGATTCTCTATTAATAAAATGCTTATACCCCTTTTAAACACGGAAAGTTTACTTTGTAAAGTCTTAATTCAGCTGTGTGAGAGACACAGGCAGGAATATTATCTCTTTCTGTTTTTCTCCCAGCTGAATTAACTTTCCGTGTCTAAAAGGGGTATTACAATAGTCGTAAATTCGGCGAAAAATAAACAATTTGCCTTACGGTAAAATATCGTCAAAAATCACAAATGCAGCTAACATTGAAATGGTAATGCGGTAGTAGGGTAACACAGTATCTTTCAATGTAACGCTTAGCAATGCCAATTTAGCGCGTTTCGCGCTAGATTTAGTGCGTTTTAAGTATGCCAAAACGCGATTTTTTTCGTGTTAGCGCGTTTTTTAATAAACGTCTTTATTAAAATTAGCGCGTTTTGAATAAAATGATTCACATCATTTCAGTTCAATATTTTTTTATTTTTTTTTGTATAAATTTAATAATTTTCTTCTAGTAACCAAAAATCTGATAAATTTTTTTAAATTGAATAATGATTCAGCTGTCGCAAATAAAATTCCCTTGACTGTAGTTAAAATTAAAAACGCACTTTAATACTGCAAATGGCAAATATGTATTTTGAAATTTCACTACTAAGAATATAACTTATTAAGCATATATTCCAGCTAGGGTTGCCAGATGGCCTGGATTGTCCAGTTTTTCGGAAAAGAATTTCGATTATTAGGAAGGCGTTTCTGATCCTTTATTATAAGAAATTAGTTATTTAGGATAAAATCTGAAAAAGAGTTAGTAAAAAAATAAATTCGTATTTACTAATTCATGCATCGACTTTTATTAAAATTTTATTTAGCGCGTTGGAAAATAGCGCGTTTTGGCTATAAATACATATTTGACAATGCTGTAAGTTAGCGCGTTCTAGTGCGTTTTGATAAGGCGATTAGCGTGTTTAGTTTGGAAATCAATCTTTTTTCTTCTTATTTATGCATATTAATTTCCTATATCATTTTTAAAGCTACATAAATTGAACACTTGCAGTAAATTTTAAAATAAACGTTTAAAGCCATTTTATAGCCATAACATTTAACAAAAATTTTCTATAAATAAGATATTTTATTTCTGCGCTGGTGCGAGCATTTTTCAGAAAGAAAATAATAAAGACATCACGTTTTTTCTACGGCGAAGCCAAAAAGAAAACAATTTTTTAATTCCTGTCAAGATTTCTTGCGTAAAAGCAACAAAATTATCTAGAATCGTTTTTATGTTTTAATTTAACTTCAGCGCTTTGTTATGAAGTCTTCTAGGGTTTCTTAAAATGGTCATGCATTTATTCTCTTTTTTTTTGTCTTTTTTTTTATATTTTATTTTTTCATTATTTAAAGAAAATGTGATACTTAAATGGCGGCTGGATTTGCTTTTACTTAAATAATAGCAGAGATGTTTTGTAAACTATATAGTTTATGAATTGTTATTGTTTTATTTAACATGTTTTTAATATAGTTTTAACAAAGAAATTAATGGCAGGCGGAATACAAAAAAGGAAGTTATTTTTTTTTGTTTCTTCAGAAAAAAATATGAATTGTATGGAAGAGAAAAAAATAAAAATAAAAAGGTTGGAGGTTTTGTCATTGGCTGAATAGAAAGAAAAATTGCGAAGAACAAAGGAATATTTTTAAGGAGTTGTAGCAACAATTAGCGGTATAAATTTAAGGATGAGAGGCGGTATTTTTTTTTCGTAAATAAGAATATTGTTAATAGAATAATATGTGTTATCAAAATAGTGTAATATTCTTTTAAAGTTTAAATAGAAACATAATTATTAGAATTAAAGGGTAATTTATTTTTATATATATGTGTACATATTTATGTAAGTGCTAACAAAATTTTAAAACCCTTTACTTTTTAAAATAAATACAAAAATGAGACTTGCACCATTTGAACAACAATTTAAGAAAAACAAATAAACAAATGTAGGTTTTATTTGTTGTAATGTTGTAGGTCTTGTCCATTTTTTTTTTGTTACATATAAGGCAACTGCCAGCCAACGCGTTGCAACGTTTGCTATTAGAATTTGACGCTTAGAACGGAAAAGGCGACCTTAATTTCCTATTAAACACATAGAAAAATTAATAAAGAAGCAGAAGAAAGAGAAGCAAAGAATTAACGCTTTTTATGTGTGTGAATTGTTTAATTAAATAGTTATTTCCTGTTACTACGTGTGCACTACTGCTGCTAAAAATATTAGAAATTTTAACTCTTGAATTATTTCTGTAACTTTTGCTGAAGTGTTTTTTTTCTTAATATATGTATTTACAATTTGCTTTACAAAGTAGTAAAAAAGGGAAACCTAAAGTTATATTTAATTACATTTCGACCCCTTTGGGCTAAAGTATCATAAGTTTTATATATTTAAACTGTGCTTTAATCAGACATCCAAAAATGCAGTCAGATCTAGAGAGCAAGCATTCAGTATTTGGCGAAATAATCAAAACGCCGATACTGATTTGCTACGCAAAAGGGCGAGCTCTTCGTGTGCCAAAGTACTGAGGCGTGAAAAAAAGCTCTTTACGAGCAACGTCTCCGTGCTAAAGTTCTTGCTGCCCCCAGGGGTAGTAAGAACTTTTGGTCATTCGTTAAAAGAGTAAAGAATAATGCTAGTTCTTCAATTCCCACTCTTTTAAAGGTTAAACTAATATTCACCTACCCGGCTGATACTTCTAACCTACTAGCTGAAATATTTGCAAGTGATTCCTACTTGCCGGAAAGCAATCAGCCACTGCCTGTGCTACAGAGGGTATCCACTACTATGCCTAAGATATTCTTTCGTGCTCGGGCAGTAAAAAAGGTTTTATTGGCACTCAACATAAACAAGTCTTCCGGGCCGGATGGCATTCCAGCACTGGTCTTGAAGTAGTGTTCCTCGACGCTAGCACGTCCATTAAATAACCTTTTTTTAGCACATTGTACCATGCTGGTGAGTTCCCAGTGTTTTTGAAGGTTGCTAATGTTATGCCAATCCCTAAAAAAGGAGAAGCAAGTAACCCTTAAAATTATCGCCCAATTGCAATATGTTCAGCACTTTCCAAAGGGATGGAAATTATGATGAACTTCCATCTTGTAAGGTATCTGGAGTCCAACAGCTTACTCAATGACCGGCAGTATGGATTTCGTAGAGGCCGCTCTACGGGAGACCTACTTGCCCTTCTCTCGGAGAAATGGTGTAATTAAATCCACCATTTCGGCGAAAGTAAGGTGGTGGCTCTAGATATCTCCAAGGCGTTTGATGGAGTGTGGCATGGTGCACTTTTGTCAAAATGTATTGCCCTTGGTGGCGGTGTTAACTTCTCTCGATTCTTATCGAGTTTCCTCAGGGATCGCACTATAAGAGTTGTTATAGATGGGATATCATTAAATGAGTTCAAGTTAAATTCAGGGGTACCTCAAGCTTCCGTTCTTTCAACAACTCTATTACTTTTCTTTCTAAATGACCTTTTTTGTAAAACTTTCAAGAGTTAAATTGCAAAAATTTAACTCTTCTAGAACAAAAAAAAAATGTCTTCTAAAATTTGGTTTTTGCCACTTACAATAATTTGGTCCTAAGGGGTCGTACCTTAAGGCCATGATGACTAACTATCCTACACAATCGCACGATCTACGAAAAAATATAACCCTGATCTGATGAATTGTAATTGTCTTTTGAAAATTTTCATAAACTCCATCACACCAGGGTTGTATTTTCTCAAAAATCGCACGTTTGTGTAGGATAGTGTATCACGACCTTTAGTAAACTTCTAAAGTTGTGTGTGTTTCTCTTTTTGCTTGGTTTCTTTGTAGCGAAAAATGTAAGAGTCTTTAACGAGAACCCAAAAGTTCCCGACTTATAGGCCGCTGGGGTATGGAATAAGCTAAGAAATTGGCATACTCTGTTCTTTTCCAAGAGACCATTTGAGTAGTTTGCAAATGAAATATAAATAATTATAACATTATTTTATTCTCTAATTTTAAAAAAGATTTACTTCTTCCCCTCTTTTACCCGACTGCACAACGCGAAGAAGGCTATTGTTTTTATCAGCCTTTGTATGTGTTTATGTACGTATGTATGTATGTATCTATCTATGTATGTATGTATGTATGCATGTGTGTTCCTTTGCGGCACTATATAAACCGAATGCGTATACCGATTTTGATGACTCTTACTTCAAGCGATTTGCTTTAATCCTGGGAGTATCACTAAAAATATGACAGTAGTAAAAATTCAAAATGGCGGCCAACAGACGCCATTTTGTAAATACGAAAAGAATAAAAAGTCAGCGAACTATATCAATGTGGGTACCATTCGACAGGTATTTTAAAATCATTTTTAAGTTTCTCTTATGATTTTTCATTTCGGTTGAACGTTTAGGATATTTAACGGTTCAAAGTTGATGGCCGTCCGGTTTATTTTTTTTTTAATTACTACTTTTTTGTTTTCGCTTATGCATTATGCTTGGTTTTCAATTACAAAATAAAAGTGAAAATAACATCCATGATATTTTTTTTAACCCTTACCAAGTGAACTTTAAAATTCACATTCATGCGACAGAAGCGAAAAAAAAGCGACAGTAAATAATTTTTACTAAAGTTATTTTATTAATCATCGAAAATTTACCAAGTCATGGTAAACGTTTAAGCTTAAAAATAATCTCACATTAACACATGAGTTTTAATACAATATTTAAGGAAGAAAAATTAAGCTGCAGGCAAATTTTTTAGCTTCAGTAAAAAAAAGTAAACATACAAGCAAATGTTCTCAAAACCACAAAAGTTGGTTTTTAGGGTTCCGTACACCAAAGGTGAAATGGAACCCTATTGTTTCCGCTACGCTGTCCGTCTGGCCGTCTGTCCGTCCGTCCGTCTGTCCGTCACAGGGTATTTTCTCGAGAACCGTAAGAGCTACGGACCTGAAATTTGGACACAGTGTATAGACCCTTGGCCGCTACAACAACAAATACATGAGAGTTGGAAATTAAAGGGTGTGCCAAAACGACCAACGAAAAATGTTAAAATCCCATGTAATATACATACAATTGTATGTATATGCACTTGAAATTTGTAAAGTTAGTGTATTTTTATACAGACTACAACAATTAACACTAAAATTTAAAAATTTTTAATTAAAGGGTGTACCATCAGTTAAGGTAATTTCGACTATGTAATTTTGATAACTTGCTGTATCTTGGAAACCGTAAGAGCAAACTTCCTGAAATTTTCAAAACCGGTAAAACAAAAAAATCTCAAAATTATAAAATCGCCAAACCGAAAAAAAATCGCCAAAATCAAAAAAAAAAATCGCCAAAACGAAAAAAAGCACCAAATTAAAAAAAAAATTTTAAATCGAAAATAAATCGCAAAAAACCGGAAAAATCGCCAAAATGAAAAAGTCGCCAAAATAAAAAAAAAACGCCAAAATGAAAAAAATCGCCAAAATGAAAAAAATCGCCAAAATGAAAAAAAAATCGCCAAAATGAAAAAAATCGCCAAAATGAAAAAAAAATCGCCAAAATAAAAAAAATCGCCGAAATGAAAAAAATCGCCAAAATGAAAAAATCGCCAAAATGAAAAAAATCGCCAAAATTAAAAAAAATCGCCAAAATTAAAAAAATCGCCAAAACGAGATAAAAGCGAAAAATAATCAGAAATAAATTATTTCAGCTGAAAAAACGTAAAAAAACACTGTATTAAAAAAATGCTCAAATCCCAACGTACGGAACCCTTCGTGCGCGAGTCAAGTCGCACTTTACTGAATTTATTAGCTTTACATTCAGACGCAGATACTCCCAACAGCGGGAAAAAGAAGGAGTACAGATGCCTTCCAGAAGGCCTCTATACTCCTTATAGAGACTTTCCGAATATCAAAGAAATTTTTAACGATTCTTCAAAAAAAGATATATCCGAGTCTCACCCTAAATCGCTCTCTTCGGCTAAGCAGCCGTGAATTTAAAAATCAATTAAATACACAGAAATAAATTGTTCCTACGATAAACACGTTTAATTGAAAAAAAAAAAGAAAATCAATTAAACTTTTGTTTAAAAAATTTAATTTAATTGAAAGTTTAATTGAATCAATAAAATTTTTAATTGATTTTTGGGTTTTTTTGTTTTAATTAAACGTGTTTATTGCTGGAAACTTTTTTTCTGTATAACAACGCCATTTTCTCCTCTCTGTGAAATTTTATTGCGATATTTAATGAGATCATAAGTTACTGAGTGATTTTCAAAAAATTTAAGCTTTTAAACCACTGTGACATAGCAGTGGGCTTACACTTATTGCACTAATTTTTAGGTTAGCCCTCGTAAATTATGAAAAAAATATGTATTAGCATAAATAAAATATGTTATAAAATCTGACCTTACGGGGGCGTCACTTGCGAAATACAGACGTTATAAAACACAAGCTCTTGTTGAGTCGGCCACCAGCATAAATAAAGCTTTAATCATTTAAATGTTAATGATGATGACGGGGCAAAGAAATTGTTTTGCCTGGTTATTCAAATCTACAGACAAAAATAGAAAGAAAATGCCCAAAAATAAAATACATAATGAAAGATTTTTTAACGGTTCGTTGTTACAGTTGGAGTAAAACAGCCGCCAAGAAATCATCTTTCTTTTTTTTTTTTGAAGTTTGTAAACTTTCACTTTTTCTCTCTCTAGTAACTTGGCGAGATATGTATGTATATAAACATACATACATACATAAGTATGTATGCATGTTTATACTTCTGTAAGTACCCTGTCGGAGAATGTGTGGTTGACTACAAAAATAGTTAACTTATAGTTAACTTTTCTCAGACTAACTAAAAGCTAACTGCAATGTCATCCAGAATAAATCCAAAATTAATTCTAACGTTGAGTACGTAATCGAATTTGATGAGAGCAAACAAATTTATTCTCAGCTACTTTGAAACTAATTTCAGTTTTATATTAACACTAGCTTAACCCGGTGTGCTTCGCTACCCCTCCCCACCCATCAAAAAGCAAAAGATAAAATAAATATATGTATATATGGCATTGGTGTTGCAATATGAAAATTGAATTTTGCCACGCCTCTCCGCCCGCAGACCGAAAATAAAAAATCAGACTCAAAAATTACAGTATCACCCGCCTGAATATTCTGAAGATTCCCTGAAAATTTCATAAAAATCGGCCCAGCCGTTTGGAGTCCATACGTTCAATAAATACATACACACATCCTGTTTTATATATATAGATTTTGGTGTTGTTATATTAGATGCCACCTTAGCCGAGTGGTAGCGCGTTGAGTACACAACGTGTGATATTACATGTTCGAACACCAGACATTTTTTTTTAATTTACTGACTACCAGGTGATTTAAAAAAAGTCAACTTTAAGTTAGCCGAAAGTAGTGCAGATTGAGACAATTGACTAGCGCCTAGGACATCGCAATGTTAAAATAGTCAGTTGATTACATTGCAAAGTAATCCAAGTGTCAGTCAGTACTAGTTGCGAAATAGTTAGCTTAAAGTTAGTTTAAAGTTAGCCAAATTTCCGACAGGGTATGAATTTGTGTATGCATTTCTTTTTGTGTTTTAATGATTTGAATTTTTTTCGTTAATCATACTCTGTGTTAACATTTTTTGTTAATAGTGTGAAGAGTTTTCATTAAACCAAAATACTCTTATGTATTGTTTAAGGTCATAAAATCATGATAAAAGATGTAGTGATGAAAGCTTTTGATTGCATTCACTTTCTGCTGGAAGCAAGGCTGAATATTAAGCAGTTTAAGTTGTTCTAACTAACTAAGGGCTAATAAATCAGTGCCAGTTAATCCATATTTTTGGTTTAAAAAGGTGTTTAAACTAGCAAATCTATAAATCAATACAGTATTTAAATTATATGTAAAGGCATAAAATTGGGCGTTTAAACTACTCATACAGGCCATATGGTTTTGTTACTCACATACCATATGTTTTGCATTAAAAGAGCACTCAACTTTTTTCCAAGCTTCTACTTTTTCTTCAGATCCTGTTCGACCTATTTTCTTACACTCTATTATTCTTTTATACTATTCTACTTCGCCAAACATAAATATAATTCCTTTCGCAGAAAAAATTGCGCGACCTTTAATTAAATCTTTTTAACTTTTTTGCCTTTTTGATTGTGCAAAGAATTGATAGCCTGCTGCAAAACAGCTGCTTTTTGACATTTATTCTAGTGCTGCCACAATATTATTCTTTAAGCTACTCATAATGTATGGTTCACTGATTTACTGCTGTCGAGTTTAAGCTACATATGAATTTGAGTTTAGTTTAACTAAACCAGCGTTTAAACTTTGACTGATTTATTAGCCCTGAGTAGTTATTATTTCAGCCTTTTTTTCTTTGAAAAAATATATATTTTTAAAAAAAAATTTTTAACGCACTAATAATCCCAAGTTATTATTTTACTTATTCAGTAATATATTTTTTTTATTAAAAAATACATTGAAATTGATTATTGAGGGGCTTAGCTGTGAACTTCACTGTTGCTAATGCAGATCATTAATTCATCAAAAATTGCTTAGAACAACTAGAGTTAACTATTATGCTAAACTTTCCGTTAAACAAATGAGAAGTTCAACAAATATCAATAAAATAAAAAAACATGTTGATTCTTGGGTTCTTATTTTAACTTTGATATTTGTTGAACTTCTCATTTGTTTAAATGAAAGTTTATCGTAATAACTCTAGGTGAATGCGTCCTCTATTTCTCCGAACATAAATGGCAACCCTAACGGCACAAAGTGGGGGATTTTGAAAAAAAAGTGCAAATAATTATGCGATTTCTAAACGATATAATTGCCTGCATTTGCTTACAACATTTAAGGAGTTTTCCGAGAAGACAGAGAGAGGTCTTACAAAATTTCAATAGTTTTTACTGAAAACTCTCTCTTAGGTGGAAAGTTATACATTTAATACACAAAAAGTAAAAACAAATAAAGTTTGCTTTTGAGTTCCCGGCAATTCCCAAAAAGATTTCATAAAATCCCAAAAATAGGATTTTTGGGTATTTTTGCTGTATTTTTCTTATCTTTCGCCGGGTGTAGATAATTTTTAAGAAAATATTTCAAAACATATTATGCCTTAAGGTGAAATGACAAATTTTTTGGTACCAGTGCCTCGTTTCTATAAGGAATGTGAGAACTTTTCGAATCGAAAAAATTGTTATTATCCTGTGAAAAACAGGGTGAGTAAGAAAAAAACTGTATTTGTTGATATTTTTTGTAAGTTTATATAAATTTGTATATGAATAACCCTGTGTAAAATAGGACAACCAATATAATTATTTACTTTTTCTCGATGCGAGAACTTCTCACAAGTTACAGAAATGGGGTACAGCTTTGGAATTTGAGGAAAAATGCCTTACAGTTGATATTTATAACAAAAATAGGTCTATTTCGAAACGATCTGGCGCCTTTAATAAGGAAAATTTTGAAAAAAAAAATTTCTTTGTAATGTTTTTAAATAGTATTACCTTTTGAATAAATAGGGTTGGTATTCTTTTAATATTTTTTAATAATAGCGCAATAATTAAAACACTTTTTTCTGCAAAAAACGTCCAAAAATCGACTTTTTTCAAATATTTTGTTTAAATTGCGTATAACTTTTGAGTTAGTTGTGCTTTTGATACCAATTTTTTTTTTAAATGGTAAACATTTTGTTTGTAACCCACTATAAGTTTCTTTTTTTAAAATCGAAGAAGATTTGACTTCTCCATTAGCAGAACAGTGGACCAAGGCTGGTAAAAAAAGCCAAAATTAAAATTTTTTTCTCGAATATTTCCTAAATTGTAAGCGAAACGGCATAAATGTAGCAGACTTTTTTTTAGCTCTTAGATAGAAAAATCCACTTGCAAAAGATATTTTTTATCAGATCAAAAACATCAACTTAGCATCGGTTTGAATTTTTCATTAACCCGAGGTTTCCCACTTTAGGGCTTTGTGGCTTCGCCCCCTTTTGAGGTATATAGTTCAAATTCCACACTTAAGCTCGGTGACACTTCTTTAAATGCTGTACGACGGCTCGTTTAGAAAGTGCAGAATTATTTCCACTTTTTTTAAACCCCCACTGTGCGGCATGTTGCTCGAAAGATGGGAAAGGGGCTTATCTAAGTCCCGGTTCACACACTTCAACTTTTGTTGAGCAACTCGTAATTCAGCTGTAAGAAAGACGGAGAAAGAAATACAAATATCTCTTTTTAGGGTTCCGTACACCAAAGGTGAAAAAGGAACCCTATTGTTTTCGCTACGCTGTCCGTCTGTCCGTCTGTCCGTCCGTCCGTCTGTCCGTCACAGGGTATTTTCTCGAGAACCGTAAGAGCTACGGACCTGAAATTTGGACAGAGTGTGAAGACCCTTGGCCGCTACAACAACAAATACATGAGAGTTGGAAATTAAAGGGTGTGCCAAAACGGGCAACGAAAAATGTTAAAATCCCATGTAATATACATACAATTGTATGTATATACACTTGAAATTTGTAAAGTTAGTGTATTTTTATACAGACTACAACAATTAACACTAAAATTTAAAAAATTTTAATTAAAGGGTGTACCATCAGTTAATGTAATTTTGACTATGTAATTTTGATAACTTGCTGAATCTTGGAAACCGTAAGAGCAAACTTCTTAAAATTTTCAAAAACAGTAAAACAAAAAAATCTCAAAATTATAAAATCGCCAAACCGAAAAAAAATCGCCAAAATCAAAAAAAAAATCGCCAAAACGAAAAAAAGCACCAAATTAAAAAAAATTTCTAAATCGAAAATAAATCGAAAATAAATCGCGGAAAACCGGAAAAATCGCCAAAATGAAAAAATCGTCAAAATGAAAAAAAATCGCCAAAATGAAAAAATCGCCAAAATTAAAAAAATCGCCAAAATGAAAAAAATTGCCAAAATGAAAAAAATCGCCAAAATAAAAAAAATCGCCAAAATGAAAAAAATCGCCAAAATTAAAAAAATCGCCAAAACGAGAAAAAAGCGAAAAATAATAAAAAAAAAATATTTCAGCTGAAAAAACGTAAAAAACACTATAAAAAAAATGCTCAAACGTACGGAACCCTTCGTGCGCGAGTCAAAGTCGCACTTTACTGAATTTATTTTTCTTACAGCTGTTGAGTTGATCAACATAAGTTGAAGTGTGTGAACCGGCACAAACGATATCCAATACCTTGAATAAATTTAGATTGTATTCCGCATTCTTAAGTTACATATATACATACATATATACCCAATATTTTATAGCAACACAAACTTAAATAAATCTAAATCTAGGCTTCAATTACAAAACCAAACATGTTCGCGCATGTCATTTCATTATCATCGACTTTTATTTATGATTTCGCTGCTGTCATTTTTTTATATTGACATGTTATAATGCCGTTTGGATGAATGCTTCAGTCTTTAATTACGATTTGCTGTTATAAATATTATTTTTTTCTACATTTTCCATTAACTTTACAGTTAAAATTAACATAAAGTTTCTGAGACACATTATCATTGCTTGTTGTTTTATTTAAATTTTTTCTTTTAAGAATGAACGTGAAATATGAGACATTTTTGAAATAAATAGTACAATTACTTTTTTTTGTTTTTGCTGTTGTTGGTATTTTTTACGAGGGGGGGGGGGAAACAACGACAGCTCAGTAGTACATACATATTAACATTAAAATTACTGTTGAAAAACTTAAGAATTTTTTTTTGTATGTAAGTATGTTAAGAAATCAAGAAGTGACACTGACATTTAAGTAATTTAAATGAGAAAAAAAAACAACACTGGTACTGATAAACAAATGAAGTCATACATATGTATGTATGTATAATAATGAGAAATTGTATTTAAAAAATTACACACAAAATGGTTTTTAACATTAAAAACGATTACGAACGCGCTCATTAGTTCTAGAAGTTGAACGAATGGTTTTTAACTGTTATTGTTATTACGTCTACGGTTGTTTTTATAAGAGTGCATACATATTTTGATTGCGCAACGCATAGAAAAAGTTTCAAACTTTACTTTTGCATTGGGATCAACATCGTCGACTTTTTGAGTTCGAGATTAAGATTAGTTTAGTTCTCTAATTAGCTAATCCTAAAATTAACTTAATCTCACATTAAAGCCAAAAAAGCTTAGGCGACATAACTTTCCAACTTCATTTTTTGACCAAAATCGATTATTTGCGATCGTTAATAGTCGATTTTCGTCAAAATAACGAAGTCCAAAAAACGTGTCGCTTAAGCTATTATGGCTCGATTTTTGAGTGGTAGTTTAAACTTGTTTTTGCATGCAGTATTACCATATTGAGGAACAAAATAGTGGCAACATTGTTTGTGCAAAAATCATGCATGTTATCAACACACTTTGATTTTTTGTGGGAAGAAGAAGAAAATGTCATATTTTATTATTTGCAAGTAAAATATTGCGCGTGTTAAAGGAAGCAGGTAAATAATAGGTGTGTTCATTTACTTTCCTAGCAGAAACTTGCAAAGCGAGAGCAAGGCAGCAATTTACAAAATTACTCTCCCTCTAATGAATTTTATTCATGTCGGAACCATGAATAGAAATCATGATGCAATTGTACTTTTTCTACTGTATTTTGGATAATCTTGTATGATAATACTTTATATTATAAAATTTTTAAAAATCAACATTTAATATGAAATACTTTCCGCAGTTTCATGTATTATTTACTATTTGTATGCATTTTTCATTATCTTTTAATTATATTCTAATTAACAAATACAAAAAAAAAACCATTTTCCATCTCTGACCAGATACGAGTATGATAAACGAACAAAATTCCTTGACAATAAAATTGAATTTATGTGGCTTAATGAAAGAAAAACAATAAATTAAGAATATATGCTTTCTTTTTAATAAATAAATTCACATTTTTGAGTATTACTTTTTTCAGAAATAATTGAAATAATTATCTTGCAAGTAAAAATTTTACTAGTAATAATTTGTAAGAATTTTTTGACTCAATTTTTTCTCTCTCTTTTTTGACGCTCCCTCATTGCAAACTTTTTGAGTTAATGAACACTTTCCAGCAACAATTGTTACAAATTCGCAACAATTTTTAGGAAACGAACAAACCTAATAGCTATAATATAGTCTTTGATAATGAAAAATAAACATTTTATTACCATGTTTTTAAAACATTTTTGAAGGAAATGGTTTCGAGAAAACACAAGTCCATAAAAATATTTTTAAACAAAAACGTCCTAAATCTTCTTACTGAATTTCGGCATTAATCTCCTAGCATGAGCATCTATAAAACAACGATCTGTAATTACATCAACAAATTTGAATACTTGCTTGCGAGGTGTCATCTCCAGAATTTCATATTTGCCCCGTTATCGAGTAGGTGGCCTCTTTAGACCATCTAGTATAATGCTGGCCACTGAGAGATACAGATACGGCTAAAACATCCGCATCAATATTTCAATCCACATTGTTATTCCCTGGAACCCAAAGTAGCTCCAGGTTTGAATGTCTCGCTGTCTCGTTGAGAGAAATCCGGCATTCATCATTCACCAAGCTGAATGTTGTATAGACACCCGATAGAGACTCGATCGCAGCCTTACTGTCAGTACAAATTTGGATATATTCATTGTATATCCTATAGTACCTCATCCAGTTAGCTGCTCTCTTTATGCCTGATATTACAGCCTGTATTACGCTGCATTGATTCATTGATTCTGTAGCTTAAATCTCATTCCCTGTTAAAAACGATGAATAAAGAATACTCCATCTACACCGAAATCTAATGTGAAACCATCCGTATAGATCTCTAGCAAACTCTCATGATGACAGCTGGGCGTGTCCGAAAGCGTCACAAGAAATCCTTTATCAGGCAGAGAAGTTACGAATTCCAGAATTTTATCTTATACTCTGATAGCCTTTTTTATGTACCTGCTACTTTCAGTCTGATCGCAGAGTCCATGGCTACTTGTTTAACCATGAGATCAGCTGGCAGCCAGTGCATAATTGCAAATAAGTGCTTTTTATGGAGGGGGGGGGGGCGGGGGTTGCGCGGTGCACCTGTAATCATCAATGAGATTATCGCAAGATCTTTCCGTGATCCAACAGTATTATTTAGTAGTCCACCATACAATTGCGCCACACATCAGTAAGAAATTTCTGCTTTCTTTCATTTGGAGTTCCTTTATTCCCCAGGTCTTACCTATAGCTCTTCTGTCATGCGTACTGGACTTTGCGTTGCCGTGACATTTTGGTATCCAGTTATATGCCTAGCTACTTCGTATTATCAGACAACCAAAGTTCTATTCCGTTGAGAATCGGAAGTGGGAAAGATGGTTCGTTATAACTTATTTTTAATTAATATTTAATATAAATATTAACTCGTTCGTCACTGGATCCGAAATTTCTTTCGGAAAAAAATTTTGTTCGAAAAAATTTTTTTTGGCATGTATGTTAATAGTCTCGGAAAAGTATATCTTATGAGATAATGGGTTTAATGATCCTACGTACCCTAGTTAGGTCTTCTCTTGGTGAAGACGCGGCGCTTGTGAGCACCTTCATTCGCTGCTTGTTATCACGTATAAACCTGTGTAGCGGCTGTGCTTGCTACTAACATCGCTGGGAAAATAGTCTTGGTTCTCAAGTATTAAATAAATGGTAGTGCTTGGTCTGACGCGATCAGCCAGACAATGTTCTAAGTACTGTGGCCATTGAACAGATGCTCCTCAGATGGCCCCGTTTTTAGCAGTGCGAGTTTAAATAGCTCGAGTACGTCAGCAAGGTATATCGAGCCATAACCGCCAAAAAAGCATAATCGGCACATTTTTTGGACTTCGTATTCTTTTTTATGATAATCGATTATTTACGAACGCAAATAGTCAATTGTGGTAAAAAAAAATTAAGGGCCATTCCCACGATGTCGGCAACGTTCGACTTGTCGCACACTTACATTCAAAACAAAAACAAATTTTAATATTTTGTTGCTGTTTCAAATGCAAGTGTGCGACAAGTCGAACGTTGTGGACATTGTGGGACAAGCCCTAAGTTCGAAAATTATGTCGCTTAAGCTTTTTTTTGGGGGGTTAGGCAGCGCTATGCTGATATTCAGCAAAATCTATATTCAAAGATTCTTACCTTTTTGCTCCTTCCAAGTCACATAATGCTTTCTAAGGGTAAATGAGGGCCTCGGCGACGCTTAACTTCAGTCGGTGGTAAGACCACCGTAAGATTAGGTCGCAGCGGCAGATGAAATGCATGCATATAATAGTTTTTTCCCAAAATATAAATTTTAATTAATTTACACTTTTAATTAATATACATAAACATCATGTGATGAAATTCTTTTTGTAAAGCTTAAAATGTGGCTGCTGCAAATACTCGTACTAACTTATGACTCATTCTTTGGTTACATTTTGTACTTTGGATTGAGTCGGTTATTTTTTTGCTGCAATTCTTTTGTTACAAAATATATGTAAAGTACTTTTAGCCATTCACTTGGACACTGGAAGTGTATATGTATGTGTGTGTGTGTGTGTTTGTATGTGTTAACTGATTTCTCTTCACAAAACAGGAATAAAGCGTTCAACATTTGCAAAAAGGCTTGTCAAAGTTTAAGTCAAACAACGGCCAATATATTCAATTGAAATTTGAAATTGTTTCGCAATCGTTTACAAATGAAATGTATTCGTATATGGTGCACGCATTTACCTAGTGACAGATACATATTAATTTATGTACGTACATAAGCTGAATGATATACGGACACAATAACAATCGTAAAAAAACTAGAAACTTTATTTGTTTAAAAGCGAACAAATAATATTTATATATTTACATACATACATATGCACATAAAATGTAAATTCAAGTTAAGGTCAGATGGATCAAATATTTCATGTGCATATCGTTATCTTAATATAGAAAGGTCCTAAGTCATTCCTCTTTTAATTCGAGATATTTTGCATATTTGGGTAGAAGAATATCTAATGTATCGAAAAATACAAAAATATCGATTTCTCAAAAAAAAAAAAAAATTATGAGTTAAAGCTTTTCTATATTAAGGTAACGATATGTATTTCAAGCAACCACGCATTGTCTAAAGGTCTATTATAGACAGCAAGCAACAAAGTTCAGTACTGTTGCCATCCAGGAAGCGGAAATTCTAGATTGCTATAAGAAGAAATCACTGAACAATTTTCACAGCGTGACCGTTTGACCGACTAAAGTGGCAAATTGCCACTTTAGAGTTAATTATATAAAAATACATTAAAAATAGAAAGTTTAGTTCTCGTTTTTTTAATTTTTCACTTTGATAAATCCCCTATTTGGTGCCACTTTTTGAAAAGTGTCATCGGTCACCCTGAATTTTTATCACTGCAGGCCATTTCGGGGTTGCCACAATTCTCTAATCATCTATAGAAAATTACAACTGTTATTTGCTATTTGTAGTCGCTAACACAGTTTTTGGCAACAGGCAAAGCAACCAGGGTAACCGATGACATTTTTCAAAAAGTGGCACCAAATAGGGGATTTATCAAAAAAAGGGACAACATTAAAAAAAAAAACAAGACAACTACACTAAAATTCTTATTTTAATTTTTATTTTATTATTATTATATAATTCAAGTTAAAAAAAGGGGGACAGAAAGTGGCAAGGCAGTCGAAAAAGGAGCAATTTGCCACTTTAGTCGATAACACAGTTTTTGGCAACAGGCAAAGCAACCAGGGTGACCGATGACATTTTTGAAAAAGTGGCACTTAATAGGGGTTTTAAAAAAAGGGACAACATTAAAAAAAACGAGACAACTACACTAAAATTCTTATTTTAATTTTTATTTTATTATTATTATATAATTCACGTTAATAAAAAAAGGGGGACAAAAAGTGGCAAGGCAGTCGAAAAAGGGGCAATTTGCCACTAAAGTCGGTCAAACGGTCACGCTGCAGGCAAAGCAACTCAAGTTCAGTTGGTGTACATATTTGGCCCATAAAGCATGGTACTCTGTTCGAAGTTGTGAACAATTTTCAGTGCCATTCGTTATTTCGCGTGAAAAATTTGACATGTACTAAATGTAGCCCAACTCGCGGTTTTTAAATAAATTTCTCGCTTTTATTGCTTGAAAGTATGCAACATTGTTAAAATTCCGTGCGAAAAAGGTACTGCTCATGTTGTTTCGCAGCTAAACTAAAATGATGCCAGATTAATTTTGCATGGAAAGACATGATTTTCCGTGTTTTTCACACCAAGAACAGAGTACTACTCTTGCGAATTTATTTCGCAAATATTTCATACCAAATACTTTTATATGTAGTTTGACAGCATTTCGCACGAAATTGTGAACAGAGTATCAGGCTTAAGTTAAGACAAGTTCTCATTATAAAAATATAATCTAATTCTACTCTTTGTGTTTGCATACAATTTGCCCCGTCTGAATGTTGCTTTGGCGGGCAGAGCCTGCCTTACACAATTTATAACACGTGTCTTTTATTTATTATGCTTATTTTTTAATACTTCTTTGTGTTCTTTAAAAGCTGTAAAATTAGTAAATTTTTTAATAATATTTTTGTTGGTGTTTTGTAACTGAAACAGCATATTTTTCGTTAATGAACCTACACCGGAAATAAACATGAACATTTCGTTAACATATTCTCTCTTATGTTTTCAATATTATTGTAAAGCCCTTGAAAACAGTAATTCAACTCTTTAATATTATATACTTGCTGTTTTTATTTAAAAATAAAAAATATTTAAAACAAACCATTATACAATTAAAAGTCTGACAGAAAACAAAATTCCAATACATTTAATTTTTTTCAATTTTTGCTTAAAAATAAATGCCAATATTGCAAATTCCTCACTTGGACAGACAACAAAAAAAAAAACCACAACAAAAATATATATTTCATTAATTCACAAAAACCAAGAAAAAAAACGATAAAAAGCGTCTTGAAAACATCATGCAAAAAAATTTGACAAAAATTACATGAAGTGAATGTATTTTTTGTGGAGTTTTCGGTTTATTTCATTCAATTGTACGGGAAGTTTTAAAATTAAATAACCGTATAAAATTTAGTTAATATATGTACGTTAAACAAATATAAACAGTGAAGGTCATACAATAAGTATAGGAATCAAAGTAAATAATTGAAAAATTAAGAAACAAAATTTGAAAAAGAGAACGCCGAGATGAAAAAAGTTTTTAAATGTATTCAACAGTTTTTTATTCTACACCTCTAACGTAAATTTTAAAATAAAACAAAATATTATATAATGAAAAACTAATTTCTTTTATCAAACATCAACTTTAGCCTTGGTGAGTATTGGAGACTTAAGCCAATAGAATTTGAGTTAGATGTTTTGCAAAAAATTACTAAAAAAATAAAAAAAATATTTTTAGTGATTTTGGGCCGTTTTACCTTATTTGGAGAGTTTTATAAAGTATTTAAAAAATAATATTTTAACGATTTTTGCCAAAGGTTAAGATTTTTGAATATTTCCGTTTTTTCTTCTTAGAAATTTTTTTTTGACAGTTTTTTTTTCAAAAATATTACCACTGCTCGCACAATTTAGAAAATCTTGTAGATCTTTTAAATTTTTTTTTTTTGAGTTTTTGTAAAAATTTATGACTTATTCATAATATTAATATTGACCAATTTACTTTCTTTTAACGAACAGAGTATTGGAGACTTAAAAACAAAAAAAAATTGTGTTCCATATCTTGGAAAAATAATTTGATTTTTTTTAGCCTTTTTCCATTATTTGGAGAGTTTTGTAAAGTATGGAAAAAAAATTATGATTTGATAAAAGTTAAGAGTTTTCAAAATTTTAGTTTTTTTTAGAAATTTGGTGAAAGCTAGTGGATTTTTGTTTGTTTCAAAAATATTACCATTGAACCATGTAAAATTTATGACATGTGAAAATTTAAGGCAGTTTTAAAACATTTGGAGAGTTTAGAAACAATTTTTTGGTGATTTATAATTTTAGTCTAGTTTTAAATTAATTGGAGAGTTTTAAAGTCTCTTCAGAAAATGATTTTTGATTTTTTTTCACAAATGGTGGTTTTCAATAATTTTTAGCAGCTTTGGATACATATATTTTTGTATTAAGTTATAACTTGTTTTAATTTTAGACATTTGGAGAGTTAAGAAAAAAGTTTTGATGATATCTGATTATTTTTTGCCTGGTTTTAAGTTAGTTGGAGTGTCTGGAGACTGTTAAAAATATATTTGGCAATTTATTTTTGCCACAAATAATAATTTTCATTAATTTTTGCCAGGTTTGGAACTATTTTTGTCGATTTGTAGACTTGGAAAATATTACTTTCTTCGTTTTTTTTGAAAAAAATAAAAAAATTTTTGGTTATTTAAAGCTATTTCGATTTAATTGGAGATCTTTGCATACTTTTATAAAATGTATTATTGGCAAATTATAGTTTTAAATTATTATTTTTGGTAATTTTAGTCTGCTCTGTCCCATTCGGAAGAATTGGAGACTTTTAAAAAAAATATATATTTTAGCGATTTTCCCTAAAAAATGGTTCTTTTTAATTTTAATGTAGTTTCTGAGGAGCTTAAACTTTTTATTTTTTGTGTAATCCGATTATTTTTGTCTTCGGAAATATTGGAGACTTTTAAAAAATATATATATTTTAGCGATTTTCCCTAAAAATGGTTCTTTTTAATTTTAATGTAGTTTCTGGAGAGCTTAAACTTTTTATTTTTTGTGTAATCCGATTATTTTTGTCTTCGGAAATATTGGAGACTTTTAAAAATATATTTTCTGGTCATTTTCCTCAAAAAAGGTTATTGTTTTCATTTTAATATAACTATATTCTGGAGAGTTTAATTTTTTTTTGTGAAATCAGGTTGTTTTTGTCTGATTTTAAATAATTTTGAGAGTTTGGAGAATCTTGTAAAAATTGCCTGCGCTTTCTTTTTGCCTCAAATGATGATTTTCAATAACTTTTTGCAGTCTTGGAATTGCTTTTATAGAATTTTTTTTTAACTCCAATGATTCTGTTGGTAAAAATTATATTTATTGTTTCTTTTATGCTATTTTTAGCTATTTAGATATTTTTGGAGACTTTAATAAAATGTAATTTGGCAAGTTTTTGTATTAAATTATGACTTTTGATAGTTTTAGTGTACTCTTAAGTGATTTGAAGAGTTTTGGAGACTTTTTAAAAACATATTTTTTTGACGATTTTCTTTAAAAACGGTTATTTTTCTTGCTCATTTTAGACTGTTCTAGAGGTTTGATATTTTTTCCTAGCTCTTTTTCGTAAAACTATGATTTTGGTTTGTTGCAGGCAGTTTAAACCATTCTGGAGATTTTTGAAAAAGTTTATTTTCTGCGATTTTTAGCAGCAAAATATGATTTGTCTTAATGATTTTAGAACGAATATCAAAGACGTTATTCTTCCAGGTTGCATTTCAAATATTTTTTTTTAAATCACAAAAACCAGGATATGTTGACACTTTGTGTTTCATTTTTTGATGGCGTCAGGATTTTATTTTTAAAATAATTTCAACTGAAATGTTTCATACAGAGATTTTAGGACTGTGCGAAGTTTCACATACTCGTAAGTATGTATGTATGTTTAGTAGAACTTGCGGTGCTTAATGATGCTTAAAATAAGTATGTATGTAACTATTTTCATGGCCCTGGCTTTATTTCAGGGTGACAGGGTTATTGTACGAATCAACATTTTAAAAAGTATGCAATCATGCACATCCTACGCTCGCATTGCTTTTAAATGTCCTTTAAATATTTATTTTATTTTCTTTGTTTTTGCCTCCTACTGTAAAAAGAGAAATACATAAATTAAAACAAGTTTAATTCCCAGTTGTAAAAACAAATTGACATACACCATTGAACAACAAGCAGCAAAAATTTATTTAAATTCAATAAAATAAATTTTAATGCCAAGAAAATCTGTAAACAAAAAACACATTGACGCCAACCAAAAAAAAATTTCCGGCAATTGGAAGTGATAAATGCTAAACAGAAATAAAAAAACGATGCTTGAGATTTACATTGAAAACTATCACTAGCCTAGAAAATCTGGAAAGATATAGAACATTTAGAGCTAGTATCGTTAAAGAAAAATACTCGTAAATTATTTGCAAAAATAATTTATTAGGTACAAGATTCACATTTGAAATGCTGAATTGCAGATGAGCATGCTGCATCATGAACATAAGCAATCACTAGGCGGCTCGAAGGACCAAAATAATTTAATAGGGGTATCCCTGTGGGTGAGTGGTAGCGATGATAGCCTCTCAGTCCAGAGGTCGTGGGTTCGATTACCGCCATAGACCCTGGGTGTTTTCCGCAGACAAGCTAATCGCTTCGCGGGTTGTGTTGTTATTAAAAAAAATAACTGGGATTCAATTTATAAAATAAAAATGTTTGTAATGAAAAGCCCTGTATTCGAATCATTATCTTTTTTCTGGAATTCTGTTTAATAAAATTAATTTTATATAAAAATTGTCATGAGCGCACTTTTATATCTTAATCAAATTCTTACAGCCTTATTTATAAAAATTATCTCAAGGCTTTATAAAGGTTTTTTAAAACAAATGTTTATATAAAATTTTTCTTAAAAAAACTTTAAATATAGCCTTAATAATTTTTATAAATAAGGCTGTTAATATTTCCGATTTAAATTGTGTATTTATTTCTATAAGACTGGTCTTTGAAATGGTGAATTACAGTTGTGCATGCTGCGTCATGAACATCCATAATCAAAGTTCATGTGGCTGGAAGGACCACAATTGCACAATATGCAGCTAATCATTTTACTCAAGCCATTGTTTAAGACTATTTATCCGGTAAAAAATAAATAAAACGCTTATTATTAGATTTAAATTATCATGGCTTGAGACTCAATTCATAAAATAGAACTTCCTGCAATGAGAAGCCTATGTTCGACTCGTTAAAAGTGATCCGCATCAGTGATAGGCAATGAATCGTTTTTTTTTTTTGCTATTTATACTGACTCATGAAATTTTAAATATAAGTGAGTAGGCATCATTTAAACCAGAGCCACCGAGAGAAACACAAGATAAATGATAGCGATTGATGTTCGGCACTCTGGTGCTACTTTAGGCAGGTATGATTTAAACTCAACTACTCTGATTTATGCTTACTCACGATGACATTCATTTATTATTACAAACATAGACAATATTGCAATAAGTATGAGTGCGCATAAGCACAAGAAATTATAAGTCATAATTCAACTCTACTCACTTTTCACAACTCATTTCTGTTCTCTGATCCGCATCACAAGATTTGTACTCGTATCTTATTCACCTGTATTGCATATGTCGAGTCGAATATTAGTCTACGATAATTTTGTGCTAGATTAAAGGAAAAATATACTAGTTTTCTTTAATCTAGGACAAAACTGTCGTAGACAAATATTCGACTCGACATACGCAACATAGACCTGGATGAGTTGATTCACTTTTGCTGTCCACTCACATTTACAATGCTTTTGTTTTGTTTTGTTTTTTAACATCATTATATACTAATGATGTTACTTGCAGTATTAACTCTCTAACAACTGACTGTCATTAACTAAGTCCCGGTTCACACACTTCAACTTTTGTTGGTCAACTCGTAATTCAGCTGTAATAATAAAAGAGATATTTGTATTTCCGTCTCCGTCTTTCTTACAGCTGAATTGCGAGTTGAGCAACAAAAGTTGAAACGTGTGAGCCGGGACTAACTCTTGTGTTTTAAATACTGTTTGCAAAAGTAAATAAAAACTTCTTATTTTTGTTTGATTGTTTTGTATAATAGTCAAATTAGTCACAAAAGCACGTTGGACAGATGAAGTCTTAAGTTAATAAAACAGTGTGTATATGTTTTCATAAATTTTTATAATAAATTTAAAGAACTTTTGAAAAGTGTTTCATTTGATTCGTATTCATGCAGATCTCTGATACGCAATACGGGTCTCTCTCTTGTCTCTCCTCTTCGAACGTTTATCTGTTTTTGCTGGGATTCTGTTTAATTAATTTAATTTTATATAAAAATTCCTAATGACAGCACTTTTATAACTTAATCAAGTTCTTAATAATTGCCATTAAAATTATGTATTTCATTCAGCCTTGTTTTTTTTTTTTGCCTTAAATAAAACTTGTCAAACAAGCACAGCAACATATGAAATATTTTAATTTGTCATTTTTCAAACTCATCATCTGTCATCTCCCTCATTTCAAAACAATTTTGTTCACATATTCCTTTTACTAGTTAAAAGAAAGAAGAAGAAATAAAAACAAATATTCTCTCACATTTGTAATTTATTTATTCATAGATTTTCTTGTTTATGGTTTGTTTCTCCATACTGCACAATATTTTGCTTCTTCGTGTTATTTTCTTTCTGTATTTAAACAAATATTTATTTAGAAAGTTTTATCTGTAAATGTTAATGAAAACAACACTTCCCATTGCATTCTTTAAAAGGAAAAAGAAGAAAACAACAACAACTTGTAAGGAAAGTCACTTAAATACGAGTATTTTCTTCTTTTAATCATCTTCTGTGTTGTTTTTATAATTATTCATTGTTTCCTGAGAGAAAGAATGCTGCTGCCACAGCTAAAGCCCAAAATTTCTTTTACAGCTGTCATACGGCTGTCAAAACTTGGTAACGTGTAATTAAAACTTTACACCCAATTACTAGAGTTAACGCTTAAAGTAGAATAAGAAAAAAAGGTGTTGCTGCTTTCAGTAAATTATCTCTTGTGATGAAAACCCTAAATCTACAAACACATCTCTATTAAGGCTAATTAAATAGAAATGTTAGTTGTTTTTATTTTTATTTTTATTTTAATTTTTTTCTTAGAGTAAATAGAGGCTTAACAACAAGTTTTTCCTTTTAAACAAAAATTAAACAAAGTATTTTTTTTATTAAGATAAGAAAAAACCTTTTTCAAAATGTCACTTACCTTAATTAAAATATTATGTAGTAACAACGAAATTCCTTGAGGTTTCTTCTTAAGTCTAAAAAGAAAAAGAAAATAGAAGGTTAACCAAATGTACATAATTCTAAAACAAACGTTAATATATTCGAGAAAAATATGCATTTTAAGCAAATATGCTAATGCTAAATCAATATGAATAGAATTTTTAAGAGCTGTTTAAATAAATGATGCTGATCAAGTGATAAAAAGAATGCGGCAGAGAGAAAATTAAGGGCAACTAAAGATTACAAACTAGTTTATTATGCTTCAAAGGAGTTTGTTACAGCCGGCGTTTACACAACTACAACAAACTCAGCGTTTAGGGCACGATAAGAGACGTCCTCTAAGCGACTAACAATACTGTTGGTATTGCCCATTTTGCTGCTCAAAATCAGTGATGCCAACTATTTATAACCCAAACGCGCTATACCCCTTCTCAAATCGCGCTAGAACGCGCTAAATTGCAACATTATCAACAATTTATAGTCAAAACGCGCTATTTTCCTACGCGCTAAATAAAATTTTAATAAAGGTCGATGTATGTATTAGTAAATACGAGTACAATTTATTTTTTTAGTAACTCTTTTCAGATTATGCAATATTGCTTCTTCGAAATTATATCCTAAATAACTAAAATCATTTAATAATAATTTGGCGTTCCAAATATTCGAAATTCTTAGTTTTTATTTTAATGTTATTTGTCAAATTTTGTAACAACTTATGTATATAAATTGTCGAAAAGTGTTGCG